>CAKJTW010000035.1:13907500-15157500 GCA_917880005.1 Nanger dama
CCTCATTTCTTCTCTAAGGTGAGTAGCGTACCCTAAAGGGTGAGGGCTATTTTCTTTAAAACACATATGACTCAGACAGGAGAGTCCTTGGTTTCACTCATAGTTGACAGGTTGTGCAACTTGAGGTTGGTGACTTAACCTTCAAGTTCCTTATTTCCTTTTCTTGTAAAATGAACACAATAATCCTTTCATCTATGAGAAATTATATAAAATGACTTCAGTAATACATTTTTACAAACATACCCTAAAATTTTGCCAAAATATTTTTATCAATTAAAATAGACAGCAGTGTGATGACTGTAGTACACTTGAGTAGTTATTTGATTTTTAGTGGGGTGGATTTTGTTACAAACACCTAAATGAAACAAGGATTTAAAAGAAAATTTTACTTCTCCTAATAATGATTCTATTTTAAGTTCAGCATTACTAATATATTGTGACAGTGTGTGCATGTGTGATCTGGAGTCACTTAGCCAAGGACTGGGAGATATTGTTAGTGATTAAGTGAAAATGAATCTCACTTTGGGAATAAAGTAAATAAATATGTTTGCGAATGCCTTCAACATTTGCGTGTGGGTTTAGAGCAGGACTGCTTTGATGCTGTAATCCTTAAATAGGTTCTAAATAAAGCAGATAACAAATATGTCTTGCAGAACGCCTTCTCAGATGACTTTCTCTCCAATCACACTGGAGGACTTTATAGTTCAGTACTGTGCTTATCATCCCATTGGGACTCAGCTGAGTGGGATGGAGGAAGGTTCAGGGAGACGGCTTTTTTTTTCCTTTTAGGTGGTTCTTATGTTTCTAGGAAAGTTAATTAGGAAGTGAAACCATCAGCAGTTGGCAGTGTACATTGTTAGCTACTAGGGCATGGTGACAAATAGCCACGTAAGATCTTCACTTTCTTTCATAAACACAAAGGTAAAGAATTTGCACACACACAAAATGCATGGTTGAAGATCTGCTTTTCATCATGGTCTAACCCCATAGTAAACAACAGAAATAACTTGCTTTAATAAAGCATGGTGTTGAAACATTTATCAGCAAGTCCTTTCTACTGGTTCCTAAAGGTATATTTGGATAAGAGAAACCCTTGGCTGTAAGAACAATCTGAAATTTAAGTTACAACATTTTCTTCATGTTGAGGTCAAGAAACATAAGGGAGAAGTTTGACTTTTATGTAATCATGAATTTGTCTCTTATTAGGCTGACATAGCGCAGTTAAGTACTGGTTATTTGAGGGCTGGTGTGGTTGGCAGAGAGGAAAATGACTACAAAATGTTGGCTCTAGAGTGGCTTAATGAATTCTACTAAGTGCCCACTTCCTTCTTTTTCCTTTGGATAGCAACGTTCTGGATGCCAAGGGAAGATCCTTTCCAAACAGGAAAAACAAGCATGTTGTTATGATGAAAAAATTTAACAAAATCTGGACTCATTGTGTAGAAGCTGGCTCAGGGAAGTGGTAAAGAGAGATGCAAAGCTTAAGGGAGGACGATTGAGCAGTGAGCATACGTCAAGTCGATGGAGTCGTGTCCGATTCTCTGCGACCCTACGGACTGTAGCCTGGGCTGTATTCTCCAGGCAAGAATACTGGAGTGGGTTGCCATGTCCTCCTTCAGGGGATCTTAACCAAACACTAAGTGAAATAGAAAAGGGAGAAATTTACCATATTTCCCATTTGGGAATGAGTACTGAAAGCTTTCAGGAATTATGGAGAAACATATAACTTTTTTAATCCAGAGGATTTGTTGCAGTCTTATTTTCTCTCTGCTCCTCAAGTTAGGAGCAGAACCTCCTAGGAAGGTGTGCAGCACTGTACAAGGAAACAGTTTGAGATGATGGAAAATGAACTTCTGTTCTGCCTAAGACTGGCCAGCCAGTAGCCACGTGTGGCTACTGAACACTTGAAGTGTGGCTAATGTGACTGAGTAACTGAATTTGAAACTTTATTTATTTAAAAAATTATTTTATTGAAGTATAGTTGATTTACAATATTGTTAGTTGCTGCTATATGGCAAACTGATTCAGATCTCTCTTTACATATATAAATATATATATAAACACACACATACACACATATATATATATTCCTTTTTCATCTTCTTTTCCATTTTAGTTTATCACATGAATTTTTATTTTCTCTTTTAAACATTTTAAAAATAGGATAAAACAATGTATGTATGGACTGAATTATGAAAATATAAGGGTATTAAAAACTAAATATAAAGCTTAAAGATTATAATATAAACATAACTTTACACATATAAATCTCTATGTATCTTCCAAACTCAGTAATACATCTTAAAATGCTTCACTCATTACTATACAAAATCCAGCTCTGATATTTTTTGAAGTTCACCAGTCCATGTCTTTCTGCCAAGGGTGAGGCATGGATAAGGACTGCTGACTCTTTCTTCTTCTGTTACAGGTTGTTGAATCTGGTTCCCTGTGCGATCCCATAGTGCTTTTTTGTTTATCCATCCTATATATAACAGTTTGCATCTGCTAATCTCAAACTCCCAATCCATCTCCTCCACTCACCCTCTCTTGGCAACCACAAGTCTATTCTCTATGTCTATAAATCCGGAAAACTCAGCAGTGCCCACAGGACTGGATAAGTCAGTTTTCATTCCAATCCTAAAGAAAGACAATGCCAAAGAATGCTCAAACTACCGCACAATTGCACTCATCTCACACACAGCAAAGTAATGCTCAAAATTCTCCAAGCCAGGCTTCAACAGTACGTAAACTGTGAACTTCCAGATATTCAAGCTGGATTTAGAAAAGACAGAGGAAACAGAGATCAAACTGCCAACATCTGCTGGATTATCGAAAGAGCGAAAGAGTTCCAGAAAAACATCTACTTCTGCTTTATTGACTATGCTAAAGCCTTTGACTGTGTGGATCACAACAAACTTTGGGAAATTCTTCAAGAGATGGGAATACCAGACCACCTGATCTGCCTCCTGAGAAATCTGTATGCAGGTCAAGAAGCAATAGTCAGAATTGGATGTGGAACAACAGACTGGTTTCAAATTGGGAAAGTAGTACATCAAGGCTGTATATTGTCACCCTGTTTATTTAACTTATATGCAGAGTACATCATGAGAAATGCTGGGCTGGAAGAAGCACAAGCTGGAATCAAGATTGCTAGGAGAAATATCAGTAACCTCAGATATGCAGATGACACCACCCTTATGGCAGAAAGTGAAGAAGAACTAAAGAGCCTCTTGATGAAAGTGAGAGGAGAGTGAAAAAGTTGGCTTAAAACTCAACATTCAGAAAACTAAGAATATGGCATCTGGTCCAGTCACTTCATGGCAAATAGACGGGGGAAACAATGGAAACAGTGAGAGACTATATTTTTGGGTTCCAAAATCACTGCAGATGTTGACTGTAGCTTGCTCCTTGGAAGAAAAGCTATGACCAATCTAGGCAGCATATTAAAAAGCAGAAACATTACTTTGCCAACAAAGGTCTGTCTAGTTGAAGCTATGTTTTTTCCAGTAGGTAGAGAGTTGTACTATAAAAGAAAGCTGAGTGCTGAAGAATTGATGCTTTTGAACTGTGGTGCTGGAGAAGACTCTTGAGAGTCCCTTGAACTACAAGGAGATCCAACCAGTCAATCTTAAAAGAAATCAGTCCTGAACATTCATTGGAAGGACTGATGCTGAAGCTGAAACTGCAATACTTCGGCCACCTGATGTGAAGAACTGACTCACTGGAAAAGACTCTGATGCTGGGAAAGATTGAAGGCAGGAGGAGAAGGGGATGACAGAGGATGAGATGGTTGGATGGCATCACCAATATGATGGACATGAGTTTGAGTAGGCTCTGGGAGTTGGTGATGGATAGGGAGGCCTGGCGTGCTACAGTCCATGGTATCACAAAGAGTCAGACATGACTGAACAACTGAACTGAACTAAACTGATGAGTCTGTTTCTGTTTCATAGATGAGTTCATTTCTGTCATAATTCAGACTCCACATGTAAGTGATATCATATGGTATTTGTCTTTCTTTTTCTGACTTACTTCACCTAGTATGATAATCTCTCAGTCCATCCATGTTGCTGCAAATAGCACTATTTCATTCTTTTTTTTTTTTAATAGCTGAGTGGAATTCTATAGTATATAGATTTGGAGAATCACTATTATCGTAATGAATTGCCATCCATTATGGAACTCAGTCACGTAATGAACCAGCATGACAGAATTATTTTTAGTGGATACTTAAATATTTGAAAGTTTTCCATACCATCAGTATAATTTACTCTAGTTTGACAATATCAACCAACCTAGTAACTCATCCAACCAAGCTATCAATTCATCCTTCCATCTTTCTTTGCCCTTCCCTTTGTTTTTGTCTCAGCAACAATAAACATGAGAGATTGAATAATTATAGGCGAGAATCAGTGAAGAAAGTCCTAATTTCCATGTTGTTGTTGTTGTTCACTCACTAAGTCTTGTCTAACTCTTTGCCACCTGATGGACTGCAGCACACCAGGCTCCCTTGCCCTTCATTATCTCCTGGAGTTTGCTCAAATTCATGTCTATTGAATCGGTGATGCTATCGAATCATCTCATCCTCTGCCACCCACTTCTCATTTTGACTTCAATCTTTTCCAGCATCAGGGTCTTTCCCAATGAGTCGGCTGTTCACATCAGGTGACCAAAGTATTGGAGTTTCAGCTTCAGCATCAGTCCTTCCAATGAATATTCAAGTTGATTTCCTTTAAGATTGACTGATTTGATTTCCTTGCAGTCCAAGGGACTCTCAAGTCTTTTCCATCACCACAATTCAAAAGCATCAGTTTTATTTATTAAAATGTTTAATTAAAATTTTGCACCAATTTCTTTAGCCCTGATGACTTATTTAATCCTTATTCCTTTAATAACGAATTTACAATTTGCAATTCTAATTCTCAATATTAATATATGAAACAAAACGTTATTGAAAACAAGACAATTGCTCTGACCTCACTACCTTATCCTTGGTATAATTCCATCTCTCTAATCCCTGTTTGGAACTCTCTTCTTACTTTTTATTACCAGTCTTACTCTATGAGACGTCCTCAGTGTGGTTCAGATGGTAAAGTGTCTGCTTGCAATGCGGGAGACCCAGGTTCGCTTCCTGGGTTGGGAAGATCCCCCTGGAGAAGGAAATGGCAACCCTCTTTAGTATTGTTGCCTGGAGAATTCCATGGATGGAGAAGCCTGGCGGGCTACAGTCCATGGGGTCGCAAAGAGTCAGACACACTGAGTGACGTCACTTTCTTTCTTCTTACTCTATGAAAGCACATTTTATGTATGCTTTATTTAGTGTGATATCACCAGTATCCAGACTATAATTAGAAAACGATTGTTGCTAAGTAGATATTTATAAAGTATTATTTCTTTTGAAGTGTAAGTATCTTTTTGTGTTTTTTTCTGTAATCTTTTGGAATTGTGTTTAGTAGAGTGACTGACGTTTCTATCTGCTCATGAATATAGCTATACTCAGGCTTTATAGTCTACACAAATTTCTAATGAAGCATTATTAAATATTTTATATAATCCAATTTGAAAGAATATATGGGATCCTAGAAGGGGATCTTAAATTACTTCTTTGCAAAGAGTTTCACAAAATGTGACTTTCAATATTCCTAATGGGATGATTATATCCCATACGATCTAAAAGTCTCTAGTGTTCTTCATCTCTTCCTAATTTCCATAGAGCTCCTGGGGTCCAGAAAAAGGAAGCAAGCTGCATTTGGTACATTAATCGATCAACTAACCAACAGGCCTTGAGTTCCTCATATGTGCAGGTGACTATTTGAAGTGATTTGACACTGGTGTTCCTGCCTTTCAACCCAAGGCCATGTTACTATACAAGTGTAAATCCCTGTACCTCCTTTTTCAACACACCTATTTGGTTTAAAAACAAATATTAGATCCACAGTCTACAGAGAACCGAAGTTTTCCCCACTTTTTAATGGCTTCTCAAATGTCTGGAGAATTTCATAGTATTAGTGAATATCATGAAAGAGAATAGGAAGTTAAAAAAAAAAAAAGGCGAAAAAAAAAGTTTTACTGCTTCAAAAACAGTGGCAAGTCTCCTGAAGTGGTAAATGGACCATCTGCGTGCTCTGGCAACCAGAAAATGTATAATTTATTTTAAAGCACCAGGTATATATATCTGTCTTTCTAAATGTCTATCTGAAATAATGTGTGTGTGTGTATGAGAATGAAGCAGGGAAACAGAGTGGACTTTTAAAGCACAGTGTGCTTATTTACTTCAAAGCTATTATTTTTCCTGTCAACAAGAATAAAATTTATTAACTCAGGGAAGTATAAAGAGTCAGACATTTTCTTGCAATAAAGAGGGTAAGTAGATCACACCTTGAAAACCTGTCTGCTCCCATTTGGAAAAGCACTGCCTTGAATCCTAAACATTTTATTTGAAAGTCTGCAAACACTGCGGTGGGAAAGGGAAAGCTTACATTCTGGAAACCACTTGCCCTCTCAGTAGTCCTAGGATTTGAACACTGAAGCCTGGGAAGTTTCTCAGGTGTTCAGTATGAAACACAGAGTCAAGGGAAAGGACTTTTATTTACTCTGGCTAGCTCCATTCCTTTCCCTCTTTTCAGCACTAGTTTACTATTTATGAGATTTATAGAAACACAGAAATTAGAGACGGCAAAGCTCTATGGAATTACACTACTTCCCCGATGACTGCAAAACTGTTCATCTCAGAACTATGTGTGTAGAGGGGGAGGATGAGAGAGCAGTGATCAGAGCTGATGGAACACAGTAGAGATCTGAGTAACATTTTAGCAAAATCCAACCTTCTGAAATCTCCCTTCTCCCACCCTTGCTCTTCAGATAGCCTTCCTTCAGTAAATATCACTGTGTTTCTGCCAAGACTGTCTGTCTTCTTTTAGTTTTGGAATGAGTTAGGGCCTTCTGCACCTCTGGACCTTCCCATTTTCTGTCCCCTCAGCCTGGAATGCTCTTCAGTAGGTTCATTTCTCATTTTCAGGTCATAGTTGAAATATCTCCTCACAAGAATTGTTTGTCCTTTGACCTGATTTATTTTGTTCTAAAAGATATGTGTAAGAGTTAGAATTTGAAGTTGAACCAAAGAGAAATTATTGTCACTTAAGACTAAACCCACAAAATAGCTGTTAATTTATTATAGTTTTTAAAATGTCAGCTCTCTGCTATGGAGTGATACTTAAGACACTATACTATTTTAATTTTAATAATGGCTCTTCTTTGTTCTGGTATTGAATTTCTTCTTATCATTTTGTGGTGATATTTACTCTTCTCTGGAGTGTTCTTAATTTTAACTTGGGTGCTAGATACATTATCATTTAAATTGATCATTTTTTTCTCTTTTACACACTTCTGTTGTATGTATAATGTTGTATGCAATCATCATATATAATAAAATTTTTATTACATAAAAAATACAAATTATATGCTGAAAAGTACAGATACAGTTTAACAACTCATAGTAGAACAGACATCAGTGTAGTCATGAGCCACTTCTTGAATTAACCATCATCTTGAGTTTTTCAAAAATGTTTTCTTTGCTTTTTACTCTCCAGTCTGAACAATATAACTTAATTTTGATTCTCTTTGAAATTTATTTATATAGAACAATACTGCATGTATTTTTTGTGGTGTGCTTCTTTCATTCAATATCATAATTTTGAGACTTATTGGCATATTTGCATGAAGTTGTTGATCATTTCTAAAATTTATTTGTATACCCTACTATTAAGAATAAAATTGGGATTGCTCCCAGGTGCATGTTTTGGGTATATATCTTGGTATACAGTACATGAATTCCTCTTGGATGTACATACTTAATTTTGTTAGATAACTGAGTATTGATATCTTCATTTTTATAAAGTAATGACAAACTATTTTGCAAAGTGGTCATACAAATGCATATCCCCACCAAAAATATGAGCTCCCATTGTTCTGCATTTTCACCAATGTTTAAAATCATTCAGTTCAGTTCAGTCGCTCAGTCGTGTCCAACCCTTTGCGACCCCAATAATCACAGCATGCCAGGCCTCCCTGTCCATTACCAACTCCCCGGAGTTCACTCAGACTCACGTTCATCGAGTCAGTGATGCCATCAGCCATCTCATCCTGTGTTGATCCCTTTCTCCTACTGCCCTCAATCCCTCCCAGCATCACAGTCTTTTCCAATGAGTCAACTCTTCGCATGAGGTGGCCAAAGTACTGGAGTTTCAGCTTCAGCATCATTCCCTTCAAAGAAATCCCAGGGCTGATCTCCTTCAGAATGGACTGGTTGAATCTCCTTGCAAACCAAGGGACTCTCAAGAGTCTTCTCCAACACCACTGTTCAAAAGCATCAATTCTTCGGCACTCAGCCTTCTTCACAGTCCAACTCTCATATCCATACATGACCACTGGAAAAACCACAGCCTTGACTAGATGGACCTTTGTTGGCAAAGTAATATCTCTGCTTTTGAATATGCTGTCTAGGTTGGTCATAACTTTTCTTCCAAAGAGTAAGCATCTTTCAATTTCATGGATGCAGTCACCATCTGCAGTGATTTTGGAGCCCAAAAAAATAAAGTCTGACACTGTTTCCACTGTTTCTCCATCTATTTCCCATGAATTATGGGAACAGATGCCATGATCTTCATTTTCTGAATGTTGAGCTTTAAGCCAATTTTTCACTCTCCTCTTTCACTTTCATCAAGAGGCTTTTGAGTTCCTCTTCACTTTCTGCCATAAGGGTGGTGTCATATGCATATCTGAGGTTATTGATATTTCTCCCAGCAATCTTGATTCCAGCTTGTGCTTCTTCTAGCCCAGCGTTTCTCATGATGTACTCTGTATAGAAGTTAAATAAGCAGAGTGACAATATACAGCCTTGACATACTCCTTTTCCTATTTGGAACCAGTCTGTTGTTCTATGTCCAGTTCTAACTGTTGCTTCCTGACCTGCATTCAGGTTTCCCAAGAGGCAGGTCAGGTGCTCTGGTATTCTCATCACTTTCAGAATATTCCACAGTTTATTGTGATCCACACAGTTAAAGGCTTTGACATAGTCAATAAAGCAGAAGTAGATGTTTTTCTGGAACTCTCTTGCTTTTTCCATGATCCAGCAGATCTTGGCAATTTGACCTCTGGTTCCTCTGCCTTTTCTAAAACCAGCTTGAACATCTGGAAGTTCATGGTTCACGTACTGCTGAAGCCTGGCTTGGAGAATTTTGAGCATTATTAGACTTTAAAATATTTGCCCATCAGGTGAGTATCCAATATGAATTTTATTTTTATATCTCTGATTACAAAAAGGTATTATGCCTTTTAAACTGATTATTTACCATTTGATTGCTTTCTTTTTTAACTGTCCATTTTTCCTTTTGGTTACTAATTTTTTCTTGTTGATTTGTATGTGATCTTTATATTATAGCCTGTTGGGAGTGGGGAGAGACTCTGTGCCATGTGGTTATCTGGAGATCCAGGCTCCATCACCCATTAGGACCTTAGAGTCCCCCACTTATTATCTGCATTTGCCCAGAAGACAAACATAATGTGGGAGGGGGATCATGTGTGTAGTCATAAAAATCAGGCCATCCGGTGTTGATTATCAGTCATTTTTGCTTACATTCTAATGGTCAGATGCCAGTTATGTAGTCCCTAGGAAACAGAGGTGAGTAGGAAGTGTGCTTTTAGAGTGCTCACAATAAAAAGATACTGGATTTGGTGAACAAAATTCACTATGTTTGCCGTATATCTTGTGGTCATGCAACATTCTCCTATATTATATTCTAAAAAGCTTTACAGATTTTTCATTGTATATTAAAATGTTTAACCAGTTTGGAATGGATCTTTATATATGATGTGAAGAAGGATCATCAAAAAGTAAGAGAGTTCCAGAAAAACATTTATTTCTGCTTTATTGACTATGCCAAAGCCTTTGACTGTGTGGATCACAATTAACTGTGGAAAATTCTGAAAGAGGTGGGAATACCAGACCACCTGACCTGCTTCTTGAGAAATCTGTATGCAGGTCAGGAAGCAACAGTTAGGACTGGATATGGAACAACAGACTGGTTCCAAATAGGAAAAGGAGTACATCAGGCTGTATATTATCATCCTGCTTATTTAACTTGTATGCACAGTACATCATGAGAAATGCTGGACTGGAGGAAGCAGAAGTTGGAATCAAGATTGCTGTGAGAAATATCAATAACCTCAGGTATGCAGATGACACTGCCTTTATGGAAGAAACTGAAGAAGAACTAGTTGCTTGATGAAAGTGAAAAAGGAGAGTGAAAAAGTTGGCTTAAAGCTCAACATTCAGAAAACGAAGATCATGGCATTTGGTCCCATCATATCATGGCAAATAGATGGGGAAACAAGCAGTGTCAGACTTTATTTTTTGGGCTCCAAAATCACTGCAGATGGTGATTGTAGTCATGAAATTAAAAGACACTTACTTCTTGGAAGGAAAGCTATGACCAACTTAGACAGCATATTAAGACATTACTTTGCCAACAAAGGTCCATCTAGTCAAGGCTATGGTTTTTCCAGTAGTCATGTATGGATGTGAGAGTTGGACTGTGAAGAAGGCTGAGTGCCAAACAATTGATGCTTTTGAACAGTGGTGTTGGAGAAGACTCTTGAGAGTCCCTTGGACTGCAAGGAGATCCAACTAGTCCCTCCTAAAGGAGATCAGTCCTAGGTGTTCATTGGAAGGACTGATGTTGAAGCTGAAACTCCGGTACTTTGGCCACCTGATGTGAAAAGCTGACTCATTTGAAAAGACCCTGATGCTGGGAAAGATTGAGGGCAGGAGGAGAAGGGGATCAACACAGGATGAGATGGTTGGATGGCATCACCGACTCAATGGACATGGGTTTGGATGTACTCCGGGAGTTGGTGATGGACAGGGAGGCCTGGTGTGCTGTGGTTCATGGGGTCACAAAGAGTCAGTTACAACTGAGTGGCTGAACTGAACTGAACTGAAGAAGGCATCCAATTAAAATTGTTAAAAATAGTATGGATGCCTAAATTTTTCTAGCATTATCCTGAAAAGTTCACCCTTCTCCCTGACTGGCAGTGGCACTTTTCACAGAACAAGACTCTGTATATGTGGGTCTGTTTCTGGGTTCTGCATTCAAATGCTTTGTTACTCTAATTGTCTTTCACAGTGTCCTTACCACACATTTCACATTGTAGGTGTAGGTGATTTGCATACAATTTTTCAAAAAGAAGTTAGTTGATTTACTTTATTATGTTTCTGGTGTATAATGTAATGATTCAATATTTTTTAAGCTTATGCTCCATTTTAAGTTATTATAAAATATTGGTTATATCCACTGTGCTGTATGTTACATCCTTGTATCTTATTTATACTTAGTCGTTTGTACCTCTTAATCTTCATTTCTTATCTTACTCCTCCCCTCATCTCCCCACTGGTAAATACTAGTTTGTTCTCCCTATCTGTTAGTCTGTTTCTCATTTGTTATGTTAATCTGTTTATTTTTTTCATTCCACATATAAGTGAAACATACAATATTTATCTTTCTCTTTATGACTTACTTCACTAAGCATACCATCCTCCAGGTTCATTCATGTTGTTACAAATGGAAAATTTTTATTTTTATTGAGGTTGAATTCTGTATGCATGTGTGGTAAGTCACTTCAGTCACGCCCAGCTCTTTGCACTGTAGAGAAGCCTCCCAGGCTCCTCTCTCCATGGAATTCTCAAGGTAAGAATACTGGGGTGGGTTGCCATGCCCTCCTCCAGGGGATCTTCCCAACACAGAGATAGAACTCACATCTCGTGTCTCCTGCATTGGCAGGTGGAGTCTTTATGATTAGCACCACTTGCGAAGCCCAGTTTTATGTATATATGTATACGTATATATATGTGTATATATATATATATATATATACACACACACACATATATATGCTGCTGCTGCTGCTGCTAAGTCACTTCAGTTGTGTCCAACTCTGTGCGACCCCATAGATGGCAACCCACCAGGCTCCCCCGTCCCTGGGATTCTCCAGGTAAGAACACTATATATAGTGTTCTATATATATATATATATATCTCAAAGCTTTATTCATTCATTTGCTGACACATTGCTTTCATATCTTGCCTATAATAGATAATGCTATTATAAACATTAGGGTATATATACTCTCTTGAATTACTGTTTTAATGTTCATTGCATTTACACTATGAAGTGGAATTGCTGGATCATATTGTACTTCTGTTTCTTATATTTTGAGGAACTCTCATACTATTTTCCATAGTGGCTGTATTAGTTTACATTTCCACCAACAGTAAACCAGGGTTGCCTTTTCTCCATATACTCTCCAACATTTATTATATGTTGTCTTTTTGACAGTAACCATTCTGATAAGTGTGAGGAGCTATCTTGTGGTTTTGATTTGCTTTTTCCTGATGATTACTGATACTGAGCATGGTTTCATATGGAACAGTTAGAACTGGACATGGAACAACAGACTGGTTCCAAATAGGAAAAGGAGTACATCAAGGCTGCATATTGTCACTCTGCTTATTTACCTTATATGCAGAGTACATCATGAGAAACGCTGGGCTGGAAGAAGCACAAGCTGGAATCAAGATTGCCAGGAGAAATATCAATAACCTCAGATATGCAGATTACACCACCCTTATGGAAGAAAGTGAAGAGGGACTAAAAAGACTCTTGATGAAAGTGAAAGAGGAGAGTGAAAAAGTTGGCTTAAAACTCAACATTCAGAAAATGAAGATCATGGCATCTGGTCCCATCACTCCATGGGAAATAGATGGGGAAACAGTGAAAACAGTGTCAGACTTTATATTTTGGGGCTCCAAAATCACTGCAGATGGTGACTGCAGCCATGAAATTGAAGGATGCTTACTCCTTGGAAGAAAAGTTATGACCAACCTAGATAGCATATTCAAGAGCAGAGACATTACTTTGCCGACTAAGGTCCGTCTAGTCAAGGCTATGGTTTTTCCAGTGGTCCTGTATGGATGTGAGAGTTGGACTGTGAAGAAGGCTGAGTGCTGAAGAATTGATGCTTTTGAACTGTGGTATTGGAGAAGACTCTTGAGAGTCCCTTGGACTGCAAGGAGATCCAACCAGTCCATTCTGAAGGAGATCAACTCTGGGATTTCTTTGGAAGGAATGGTGCTAAAGCTGAAACTCCAGTACTTTGGCCACCTCATGCGCAGAGTTGACTCATCGGAAAAGACTTTGATGCTGGGAGGGATTGGGGGCAGGAGGAGAAGGACACGACCGAGGATGAGATGGCTGGATAGCATCACTGACTCAATGGACATGAGTCTGAATGAACTCCGGGAGTTGGTGATGGACAGGGAGGCCTGGTGTGCTGCGATTCATGGAGTCACAAAGAGTCGGACACGACTGAGCGACTGAACTGAACCGAACTGAAGTGATCGGCTATTTGTACATCTTCTTTGGAAAAATGTCATTCACATCTTCTGCCCATTTTTTTAAAATGGATTTTTAAAATATTGACTTGTATGAACTCTATATTTTTGGACATTAATCTCTAATCAGACATGTCATTTGCAAATATCTTCTCCTATCCAAAAGGCTGTCTTTTTGTTTTGTTGATAGTTTTTCTTTTTTCTATGCAAAGGCTGTTTTTAAATTAGGCCTCATTTGTTTATTTTTGTTTTTGTTTCCATTGTCTGAGACTATTCAAAATAAATATTACTAAGACTTATGTTAAAGGGTGTACTGTCTATTTTTTCTAGGAGTTTTATGGCTGCTGTTGCTGCTAAGTCACTTCAGTCATTTCCGATTCTGTGCAACCCCATATATGGCAGCCCATCAGGCTCCTCTGTCCTTGGGATTCTCCAGGCAAGAATACTGAGTGGGTTGCCATTTCCTTCTCTAATGCATGCATCCATGCTAAGTCGCCTCAGTCATGTCCAACTCTGTGTGACCCTATGGACAGCAGCCCATCAGGTTCCTCTGTCCACGGGTTTCCCCAGGCAAGAATACTGGAGTGGGTTGCTGTTTCCTTCTCCAAGTTTTATGGCTCCCAATCTTAAATTTTAGATTTTTAATCCATTTTGAATTTTTTTTGCATACAATATGAAAAAAGTGATCTAACTCCATTCTTTTGGCTGTCTAGTTTGCCAAAACCACTTATTAAAGAGACTCTTTACCTCATTGTATATTTTTGCCTCCTTTGTTGTATTAATTATCCCACATGTTCATGGGCTTATTTCTGGACTCTCTATTCTGTTGCATTGATCTGTGACTGTTTTTGTGACAGTATCATTTTATTTGTATTATTGTAGCTTTGTAGTATAGTCTGAAGTCAGGGAATATAACATCTCCAGCTCTATTCTTTCTTCTCAAGATTACTTTGATTATTCATGGTCTTTTGTCATTTAATATAAATTTTACAGTTATTTGATCTACTTCTAGAAAAAAATGTCCTGGATATTTTGATAAATATTTAATCAAATGTGTAGATTGCCTTGGGTAGTATGGACATTTTAACAGTATTAACTCTAACAATCCCTGAATATGGGACATTATTCCATTTCTTACTATCATCAATTTTCTCAACTCCCTTTGTCTCTGCTAGTTCATTATTAGTGTGTATATCAATACAACTGGGTTCTGAATATTGATCTTGTATCCTGCAGCTTTACTGAACTAATTTATTTGTTACAGTAGCTTTTTAATGGAGATTTTAGTGTTCTCTATATCTACAAATTTAGCATATCATCTGCAAACAACAGTTTTACTCCTTTCATTCCAATTTAGATATATTTTTTTATTTTGTCTGATTGCTGTGACTAGAATGTCCAATATTATTTAAACAAAGAGTGAGACTGTACATTCTTGTTTTCTTCCTGATTTTAGAGGAAAAGCTATCAGTTTTTCACTGTTAAGTATAATACTAGCTATGAGTTTGTCATAAATGGCCTTCATCCCACTGAGGTATGTTGCCTCTATATAAACTTTGTTGAGACTTTTATCATAAATGGTGCTAAATTTTGTCAGATAATTTTTCTGCTCCTATTGAGATAATCATATGATTTTTATCCTTCATTTGCTGATGTGGTATCAAATTGTTAGATTTGCATATATTAAACCATCCTTACATCTTTGGGATAAATCCCACTTCATCATGGTGTATGATTCTTTTTACACACTGTTGAGTTTGGTTTGATACTGTTTTGTTGAAGATTTTTGCATTTATAATCATTGGGGATACTGGCTGTAATTTTCTCTTCATTTGTAGTGTCTTTGTATGACTTTCAGATCAGAGAATGGTAGTCTTATTGAATGAATTTGGGTAGTCTTATTGAATGAATTTCTTCAATTTTTGGAATAGATTGAGAAGGATGGGTATTAATTATTCTTCAGGTATTAGTTATTAAAAGGAATTAATTATTCTTAAATGTGTGGTGATATCCCCCTGTGAAGCTGTCTGATCTTGGACTTTTGTTTGAAGATTTTGCCTAATGATTCACTTTCAATACTAGTAATTGGTTTGTTCGAGTTATCTTTTTCTTCCTTTTTCAGTCTTGGAAAATTGTATGTTTCAAGAAATTCATTCATTTCTTCTAGGTTTCCAATTCATTTGTCTGTAACTGTTCATAGTAGTCCTTTATGTTTGCATTTATTTCTTTGACTTTTTGTAATTACTCTTTCATTTTTGTATTTATCTGAGTCCTCTTTTAAAAAAAAAATTAGTCTGGATAATGGCCTATCAATCTTTTAATATTTTTAAAAGGCAGACTCCTGATTTCATTGATATTTTCTTTTTTGGTCTGTATTTTATTTATTTGGACTTTGATCTTTATTCTTTCTTTTATTCTGCTGACTGTGGGCTTTGCTTATTTTACTTTTTCTAATTTTAAGAGTAGTAGGTTAGCTTGCTTATTTGAGATTTTTCTTATTTCTTGAGGTAGGCCTGTATTACTAGAAACTTCCCTAGAATTGCTTTTGCTGTGTACCATAGATTTGGAGAAGGAAATGGCAGCCTACTCTAGTATTCTTGCCTGGAGAATCTCACAGACAGAGGAGTCTGGCAGGCAACAGTCCATGGGGTCGCAGAAGTGTCGGACATGACTGAGCGACTAACACACAAACAAAGATTTTGAAAGTTGTGCTTTTATTTTTTTGGTCTCATTGTATTATTAAATTTCCTCTTTGGTTTCTTTGTTGACTCATTGGTTTTTAGTAGCTTATTGTTTAGTCACCATATGCTTGTGCTTTCTCATTTTATTTCCTGCAACTGTTATTTAGTTTCATACTATTGGAGTTCAGGAAAGCTGCTTAATACAATTTCTATTCTCTTAAATTTGTTTAGACTTGTTTTGTGGCCTAGTGTGTGATCCATCCCAGAGACAATTCCATCTGCCCTCAAAAAGACTGTGTATTCTGTTGTTTTCAGATAGAATCTATTAAGTCCAATTGACCTGATGTGTTGTTTAAAGGCATTGTTTCCTTATTGATGTTCTGTCTAAATACTCTGTCCATTCATGTAAATGGGGTGTTACAGTTCCCTACTATAACTGCATTATTGTCAGTTTCTCCCTGTTTATCTGTTAATGTTTGTTTTATATATTTAGGTGCTCCTAAATTATGTTATGTACAAATGTTATATCCTCTCTTTTACTGATTCCTTTATCATTGTATAGTGTTCTTCTTTGTCTTTTATTATAGAATTTGTTTTAAAGTTTACTCTGTCTGATAAGAGTATTGCTATCCTAGAATTTTTTTAATTAATTAAAACATTATTGAAGCATATTTGATTTATATTATATTAGTTTCAGGCAAACAGCATAGTTATTCAGTATTTTTACAGATTATATTTCATAAATATTGTTACAATATAATAGCCATTACCCCAGCTTTGTTTTCACTTACATTTGCATGAAATACTTTTTCTAGCCATTCATTTTCAGTCTCTCTGTGTCATTAACTCTGAAGTGAGCCTCTAGAGAGCATATTGATGAGCTTTGTTTTTAATCCAATCAACTGTTTAGGTCTTTACATTTGAGCATTTAATCTATTAACATTTAGAGCAATTATTGATAGTTATACCATTATTATCATTTTGCGATTTGTTTTCTGGTGGTGGTTTATGTAATTGTTTTTGCTCTTTTAATATCTTCTCTTGAGGTGTGATGATTTTCTTTAGTGTTATGTTCATTTTTCTCTAGTTTTTATATATATATATATGCATATATCTGATTGGATTAAAAACAAATGGAGTTTATGTATGTTGACCTATAACTAACTTAATCTGTTTACTTTAAACTGATCGTCATTTAAGTTCAAATATTCTAGGGGCTCTACATTTTTAAAATCCTCTCTCATTAATTTTGTGTTTTCTATGTCACCTTTGTGTCTATCCTTTAGCTGTTTATTGTAGTAGTGGTAGTTGATTTTATACTTTTTATTTTTAATATTCATACTTGTTTATTTAAGTATTCAGTCTTTACTATATATTTGCCTTTACCACTGAGAATTTTCCCTTTCTCTAATTTCTTACTTTTTGTTGAAACCTTTTCTTTTCACTTAGAGAAGAGTTCTTTACCACTTCTGTAAGTTTGGTTTAGTATTGATGAACTCTTAGTTTTTTTCTGCAAAGTTCTATCTCTCCTTTGATTCTGAATGATAACCTTGCCTAGTAGAGTATCCTAAATTGTGGGGTTTCCCTCCTTTAATCACTCTAAATATATCATACCACTCTTCTGGTTGGCAAAATTTCTGTTAAAAATCAGCTGATAGCCTTGTTGAGGTTTCTCTTGTTGTGTGACTCTGTTTTTCTCTTTCTGACTTTAGAATTCTTTATCTTTAACTTTTGCCATTTAAATTATGATATATCTTGGCATGGGTATATTTGAGTACATCTTGTTTGTGATCCTCTGTGATTTATGTACCTGGATACCTGTTTCCTTCTTCAGATTTTGGAAGTTTTTAGCCATACTTTTAACAAATAAATTGTCTACTCTTTTCCCTTTCTTCTTCTAGTCCACTATAATGTGAATGTTAGTATCCCTGATGTTGTTCAGAAGTCTCTTAAATTATTCCCATTTTAAAAATACATTTTTCTTTTTGACATTCTGATTGGGTGATTTCCATTATTCTTCAAGATTGTTTATGCATTCTTCTGTATCACTTAATTGGCTTTTAATACCTTCTAGTGTATTTTTCATTTAAGTTATTCTTCAGCTCTGACTGGTTCTTTTCTACATCCTCTATTTTTTGTCAAAATTCTCACTATGTTCATCTATTCTTTTCCTCAGTTCAGTTAGAATTGTTTTTTACTATTGCTTTGAACTCTTTGTCAGATAAATTATTTATCTGTTTCATGAGGGAATTTTAATGTTTTTTTCTTGTTCCTTCGTTTGAAGCATGTTTACTGTCTTATGGTTTTGTTTAACTTTCTCTGTCTCTATGAAATTAAGTAAATCGTTTACCTATCTCAGCCGTGAAGGTGTGTCCTTGGGTGGGAGCATCCCTATGTAGTCTGCCTAGGTACAGTGGCTTTAATGGGAGAGCTGGATCTGAAGTGAGCATGGTCTATGTCTTCCCCAGCGTGAGCCAGCAGCCACTGCTTTGGTGGGAGTTGGAGGGGCTAGAGGCAGAACTAGGTGTAAGCCAGGGTTTCTTTTATCCTTAAAGACTGTCACTGCCCTACTAGGAGTCAGGTTGAGGCCTAAGTGGCTAGAGCAGACATCCTGAGGGAGTCGATTTCTTCTAGGTGTGATAGCAGTCTTCCCCCTTGGTTTGGGGCATAGCTCTGCCCAGAGGGCTTGGGGCTGCACTTTTGTGCTGGTTTCACTTTTTCCTGGAGTGTGTGCCTTGGTGAGAGGCTAAGCTGTGGCTGGAGAGATTGGTGTTCCATCACTGAGCTGGCCCCACACTCCTCCAAGTATGCACAGGAATGTGAACGCTAGCAGCAGTCTCCTCCAGATAACCTCGCTCCCTTCCAAGTGAGCACAGGTACAGTCGCTTTGATGATGACAGTCTCCTCCTGGTGTTGTAGGAAGGTGGGGGGACCTCCAGGGCCCTAAGAGTGGGCTCTTGTCTAACACTCAGAAAAGAATTGTCTGAGAAGACACATGCTGACAAAGCAAGAGACTTTACTGGAAGAAGGCACCTGGGCAGAGAGCAACAGGGTAAAGGAACCCAGGAGAATTGCTCTGCCATGTGGCTTGCAGTCTCAGGTTTTATGGTGATGGGATTAGTTTCCAGGTTGTCTTTGGACACTCATTCTGACTCAGAGTCCTTCCTGGTGGTGCATGCCTTGTTCAGCCAAGATGGATGCCAGTGAGAGGGATTCTGGGAGGTGGACAGACACAGGGTGCCTCCTTTTGACCTTTCCTGAACTCTTCTGGTTGGTGGTGGCTTATTAGTTTCTTATTCCTTACCAGGACCTCTTGTCATAAAACAACTCATGCAAATGGTTACTAGAGAGCCTGGCCAGGGTGGGTGGTTTTTGTCAGTGTGCTTCCCTTAACGCTGGCAGTTAGCCTCGCTCTCTTCTGAGTAGGTCCACACAGTGGCTTCTTCTGTCCTGGTGAGAGGCAGGATGGGGTCCTTCCTGGCTCCAGTCCCTGTAAACATGCACACTCTAAGCAACAGCAACCTCAGCCTTAGTTGAGAGGAGTGCCAGACCAAGAAGGGCTGAGACTAGGGCAGGACCCTGGTGCAGGCTGGGGAACTTCCCGCGCTGTCTTGGAAGGTTGACTAGAGCCCCAGGCAGTTTTCACTCAATCAGCTGCTTTCCTAGTGATTCTGGGAGTTAAGCATATCTGTGTGAGTGCTTTTAAGAGCAGAGGCTCACTTTCTTATAGCCCCCATTGATTTTAGCTAAGGAGGATTGTCTTCCTGGAGTTGAACTGCAGGGCTAGGATGCTTAGCAAGTAGCTTGAATCCCTTGCTTCCTAGGGAGCATCTCCAAGCTTCCGAAATCCCTCTCTCCTCTTTCGTGTCTCTCACTAGAGTGCATGTCCCTCATCAAATTGCTTTTCCTCCCTTCCTACCAGATTCTATGTGGTTCTTTCTTCTCAGCCTTGATTGTAAAAGAGAATCTCTGCTAGTCCCCAGGCTAATTTCACTAAGATTTATTCTTCATATTTTTGTAGTTATGGTGTGTTCCTGAGGGAAGGTAAGCCCGGAGGCTTCCTACTCTAACATATTGGTCTCTTAACTCACAATGACTACTACAGTTTGTTTCTAAAATGAGGAACTGAGGGATAAAACTGTCTATACCTGCCTCACTTAGGTCTTGATCAATGTTTACCTATTGTCATGTCCCTACAATAGAGAAACTAAATAGACTAGTAAAATGGTGTGTTTCTGCATGATTTCAAAATGTGTCAGTTGCTTCCAACTCTGACGCTATGGATTTTAGGCTCCTCTCTCCATGGGTTTTCTCGAGGCAAGAATACTGGAGTGGGTTACCATGACTTCCTCCAAAAGATCTTCCCAACACAGGGATCGAACCTGGGTTTCTTGCATTGCAGGCAGATTCTTTACCACTGAGCCACTAGGGAAGTCCTTTGCCTTAAATAGAATTCACACTATTTGGACCCACCTTACTGATCATTTAAATTTTTTTCTTCCAAATATTAAAACAGTTTTAATGAAGAATTTAATATATTTGACTTTTGATAATTTCCAAGGCCCTTTCTGCTGCACTAACTAATGATTATATTTTCCCGGGAAAATTATTTAACATGAGACATGCCTTCTTGCAAGAACTTTTGGTTTGTTTATATTCTTACACATGTTAAGTCTTTCTTTTCTCACCCCCTGTTTCATTTCCGGAAGTCTTCATTTCTCTTAAGAATTTGAATAGTGTTGATTTATTTAGAATGATCTTCAGCCCTCTTTGCTAAAAACTCCAATCCACTGTTTTCTCAGTTGGTTTCCTTTCTTTTTCTATTTAATTTAAAATATTGAGTTCTTTCTGCTTTCACATCTTTGAAGAGTCCCTTGTGAATCCACAGAATCTATTTCTTGATGCTTACATTTTTTTCTTTTTCAAAGAAACCATAGCTTATTTTGTCTTTTTGCCATTCCAACTCTCTTCTACACTCATGCATTTTTATTGTTTCCTCCTCCACACCAGCAGTTCCCCACCTGTTCCCTCATGAGCCATGAGTGGCTCACAAAACTGTTTCAGCCCATAAGCTGCCAGGCAGCTCACGACTTCTGCCTTCGAAAGCGAAGTGTTACCAATGAGGCCTTCTTGTCTTTTAGCCCCTGATGGAGGTGATGTCCACCTGCTTCACAGTTTCTTTCTCTCCCACAGAAATAAACTTCCTTTCAAGTTTATGACATAATGCTATAATTGGGGTGTACCAGAATACTCTGAATAATAAAAAGAATTCCCTAACAAGTCATACCGTATTGAGAGGAAGTTCCCATTTCCTTGAGACTTGGGCACTGAGTATAAATTTTACATTGTCGTGAGCTCAGTATATATAAGAAAACAGGATAAAGCATTTTTTTCTGTCTATAATTAAACTCATGCTAGATTTCAGAATTTACGCTGGCTTGAGAGTAGAGAATTTAATATTTAATATTGCCAATTTTAGAAAATTCACTAACTTCTAACACTTGGTCCCTTAGTGTGGAAGGAGTAAGTAATTAATTACCCAAATCAAGATTCTCCCCTCATCTAGATTTTCCTCTTCTTCCTGTGTTGGAGGGGGCCGTAAATCAGAGATGACATACACAGTGGGTGTGTGGGAAGGCTGCTGTGGGTCCCTGAGCACCTCCTGTGCTTTTGACCTCTTCCAGATGTAACCATCTCGTCAGGCCTTGGACATTCTGTCTACGGCTGCATCACTCACGGCTGGGGTCTGCAGCTCCTCCATGGTCCCAGGTGTTGGTATTTTTCACTCTGTCCACTCTTGACTCTTTACTGTCCTCATGTCACCAGAGACCTCTTCTGGTCTAGTTATTATCTGTCATTACCTCTAGCCATGCTGTGTGCATGCTTGAGTAAGGAGAGGAAGTGGGGGTGAGTAAGAGGGTGAGGTTTTCCCCCACAACACTTCAGAATGTTTGGGATTCTGTGAGCCTTCTTGGATGTCTGTCTTTCCAGAAACCCTTTTCAATCATTGCTCATTTACTGTTTAGGGACCATGTGTGAGGCAGAGATTCCCAATGTGGCTTGCAGTCTTCTAGCTTATTCTCTGGGAAGCAGCCAGAAAGTGGTCTCTTCTGTTGGGGATGCCTCAGACTCCTCTGAAATTTCTATGATGATACTGCTTCTGGGGTTCATGTTGAGGTGATGGTGCTGCTGCTCCTTTCCATTCTTACGAGGTGATGGAGCCCTCTTTTCCTTTTGGGTAGATGGGTAGTATTCCATTACTTTGTGTTTCCCCCACTTTATAGTATAAATTATACATTCTGAGTCCCATGGGATTTGACCCTTTGAACTGAAATCAGCCTCTTGAATTGAAAACTAATTTTTTTTTACCTGACTCTTACAATTAAAATCCGCTGCTTTTAAGACTTGTTTCTGCCATGGACTTAAAAACTTTGATTTCAGAACTATAAAGCCAGCAGTGTAGTGTTTCTCTCTCCGTGTTAAAGTGAAAAGTCACTCAGTTGTGTCTGACTCTTTGTGACCCCATGGACTGTACAGTCCATGGAATTCTCCAGGCCAGAATACTGGAGTGGGTAGCCTTTCACTTCTCCAGGGGATCTTCCCAACCCAGGGGTTGAACCCAGGTCTCCTGCACTGCAGGTGGATTCTTTACCAGCTGAGCCATAAGGGAAGCCCAAGAATACTGGGGTGGGTAGCCTATCCCTTCTCCAGCAGATCTTCCTGACCCAGGAATTGAACCAGAGTTTCCTGCATTGCAGGCGGATTCTTTACCAACTGAGCTATCTGTCTCCATAGCACTTTCTTTAAGGGAGATACATAGTGAGAGACCTTACAGCCATTTGAAGAGAGGGGTTATGGGGAATAGAACCTCCCCTGCATGATTTGATATTAAAATATTACCCCTGTATATGGTCTTTCTATAAAGTATATACAAAGTAAGTTATAATATAAAGTGACAATCCCTTTAAAATTAGTGATAATCACCCCAGAAAGCTCTTCCCCCCTCATCACATTCTCTGGTAATGCTATCATATTAGGAAAACCTGTAACTTGCAAACACATGAAAAGACTAAATAATTATAATGGAACTTTAAAAATTATGACATTCAAATATTTAGAAATTGATTATTTCCTTTGAAACAAATGATTACTATACAGACATTTTAATGGGGAAGATAAGGTTTTAAATCCTGTATCTGGCACATATCAGCTGTGTAACCTTGGATAACTTATTTAAGCCCTCTGAACCTTTGTTTCCATACCTGTAAAATTAGAAGTAGCAAGTTTTCAATACTTTACTATGGCACACTGTTTAGGAAGAGCATATTGCAAATACACACACACACACACACACACACACACACACACACACACACACACACACACACATATATATATATATATATATGTTGTGGTCAAGGAAAATTTGGAAGCATTAGAAAAAAAAACACAAATAAATAGTTTTACTCTGATATCTCCAAAATCTGGTTTCTGCTAGTTTGCCTTTTCTATTGGAAGGGAACATTTAATAGTGGCTCTTAGTTGTAAGCAACACAAACACATTCTGACTGATGTAAGTAGTAGAAGGGAAAGTATTAGAAGGATGTTGGGAGGCTCACAGAAATGGCAGGAATATTGTAGAGCCAGGTTTGGAGAAAGGGCAGAAACAGTGAAGGTTAGGGGCACCAGGATCACCTTGATAGCCTACACCAGTCTGGGGAACACGTGTTGCCCCGTCACTGAGTCCTTTGTGCACCTGCTTGACTGGCTCTACTGTGCGTCCTGACATTCACTAGCTGCTGCTGCCCTCTTGGGAACAGAGACAGTGCCTTCAGGAGTCACTTTCTGCTCTCAGTGTGGATTCTCCACAATTCTCATTCTTTGTCTTATTATCTTCCAATTAAAAATCTTGGGGTCTGGAGTAATCTGAATAATGGCCCCAAAGATATTCATGTCCTAACCCCTATAACCTGTGGATGAAGACATTATCATGCCTGGGAAGAGAGATGTGCAGATATGGTTAAGAATTCAGAGATGGGGAAATTCTCTCTTCTGAGTGGGCCCAGTGCAATCACAAAGGTTCTCATAAAAAGAAGGCATGACACAATTCTGTAAAGCAGTTATCTTTCAATGAAAAAATAAATTAAATTAAAAAAAGAAGGTATGAAGATCAGTGACTAGTAAGAAATGTGTAAATGAACAATAAGGACATACTGAATAGCACAGGGAACTATATTCAACATCTTGTAATAACTTACAATGGAAAAGAGTCTGAAAAAGTATAGACATACATGCATATATGTATAACTGAATCGCTTTGCTATGCACCTGAAACTAGCGCAATATTATAAATCAGCTATACTTAATTTTGTTTTTAAGTGAAAGATGTGATGATAGAAGCAGGAGTGTGAAGTGATATGGGGCAGGGGCTGTGCGCCAAGGATCACAGGCAGCGTCTAAGGGCCAGAGAAGGCAAGGGAATAGATTCCCTGCTCAGAGCCCCCGGAAGGAGCCAGCACTGCGGGCATGTTGACTTCAGCCTAGTGAAACCCACATTGAACTCTTGATCTCCAGAAGAGGAAGAAAAGACATTCAAGCTGTCTTAAGACACTGTAGTACTGTATTACAGCAACAATGGAAAATTAACACAGGATTCTTAAATTGATTGGCATAATCTAGGTTATGTGTCCAAGCCCCAGATGGGAAGATTGCGAAAGTCAGTGTGAGGACATTTCAGCTTCTCTTAGTGAGAAGTGGCATTTAGTGTCATCATGATTCATAAGACATAAGAACACGAGAAATGGGTTCTGATGCCGGTAGCTCACCCCAACCATCTGAAGGCAAACACTACTACCTATGAGACTATTTTTAACGTTTTCTGAATGTATTATATAGCAGAGCCTCCATTTTCCATTTTTTCTTGTGTCATTTCTGGATCATCATCAAGGTTGAATTAGAATGAATGATAATAAATCTCATGGCACAAACTGTTTGCTCTTGTTACTTAAGTAGAGGCTGTTGTGGTGTGTACGATGGATTGGGAGATAAGAGAGCATAGTGATCAAGAACTGGAGTTCTAGAGTCAGGAAATTATGGACCCAGGCTCTTCTTAATAGTTTGGGGTGTTTGGGGGTATGTTTCTTAACCATCAAAGTCTGCTACACAGTGTGATCTATGGGCTAGCATCCACTTGTATTGCATGGAGCTTATTAGAAATGCAGAAGTCTGGTCCTTGCTCCAGGTCTTGCATTCTGAATGATTCATGTATACATTATGGTTTGAGAAGCACTGCTCAAGCCGCAGTCCTTTTATCTATAAAATAGAGGTAAGAGTGATACAGAGTGGTGGTGAGGAGGAATTGGCATGATGCATGTTAGGCATATAGTAAGTGTTCAAGACATGTTTGATTATTCTTAATGGTTGTTATGACTGAGGCTTAAGACAATGAAGAGGAGAAAATAAGTTTGGTAAGGTTCTTCCTTAGCATAAGGGTAGGGATAAACTTGGGGTGTAACTGGAGGAGATAACTCCAGGGAGAAGCAAGACTGGCTTTTCCACAGAGAAGGAAATCTCTCCTCCAGACACTCTTTCTTCTAGAAGAGGAGCACTCTCTAAGACCCACCTTCACTTCTTCAGGTTCTTTCGTCTTTCTAATTCTCTACAGGGTCTTAAACTTCCAAAAAACCCTTGAAGGCTCTCTTTAAACACCGCTGTAGAAAGTGAATCGATTCACTAAAGATATTTTTAGTGAATTCAGTCCTCAGAATTTAGTATTAGTATTAAAACATGGGTAGGGGCACCTTTTAGACTTGATACCTAAAGTGTTCCTTTGAATTGTGCTTAAATTGGCGACAACTCTTAAAATTCATGGTTTTGTGAAGGGATAGACAGTAAAGATAATGTTATTTCTGTTGTTTCCATGACAACGGACATGCTTCATGGAATATATCCATCATGCATAGTCTTGAACCATCTGGTTTCTAAGTCCTTGGTGAAAACCCTCTAGGAATGAGGTGTAGGTAAACTTTAATCAGTTTCATAATTACTGTAGTCCTTGCAGAAATTATTCAACTTGATTTTGCAGCTGCTTCGACATAAGGCCCAGAGGTCTTATTAGGATTTTTATTACCATTTTTAAGGAGCAGTTTAAGAATCATTATTGTACTTTAGCTGCAGATGCCACTGTTTCTCTTTTAGGTTCTAAGACTAGGTCGTAGTGACATCACACAAAGATGGAGAAAGGTCAAAGTTATTTTTCCAACTGGCTCTGTCAAATATAAAAATTAACCATACTTTGAGCTGGGCTTTATGCATTGGTAATGTATGTTTATGTTAGAGTTTCTGTCAAAACAAGGATTAAAGATAAATGTAGCTAATTAAAAGAACATTTGCTTAGAGCTCCTGGTAATAGATACCTCTTTGTGAGGTCCTGAGGTATGGCTTTCTTTAAGAACTGATGCAATTTGTGTGACTAAATTTGAAGAAGAGAGGAGATTTTTGATTTTCTGAAAGTAACACACAAGTCTAAGAACTAGCCAGTGCAAGCTCTAAAGAAATAGCACAAGTAATGATTAGATAAAGTGTGCTTATATGGTGAGCCATATAAAATGCACATGTCTAACCTGCTTCTGACCTTTTACCTCAGCAAAGCCTTTGCAGCAAATCTGCTGTCAGGAAGTGATACTCCTTAACTGGTATTGGATGAGTCAACAAATTTCAAACTGAGCTCTAGGTGTTTACATAAAATAAAATGAAAACTTTCAGGGCCAAATTAGGCAATTGTTGACTTTCGTATTCCTTGTTTCTATCAGGCAGTTGGAACCTTCACTGCTAATGGCTATTATCCTGTCATCTGTGTTTTCTTGTTTTTCTGTAGTGAGGCGGTAAAAATATGAGAAACAAATGGTAGTTTTTCTGCTTTCCATCAATCAGCAAAGCCAGTTAGATTTATGGTCCAAAAGATATAGGTCAATTCCTGGGAATTAGAAAGCATCTTACAAAACTGGTAGCATTATTGTTTGTATGTATGTGCGTGTGTGTTTGCTTCTGTGCAGTTTTATGCTACACATAGACTAACTTTTGAGGGATATTTTTGCTGCACACAGAATTCTGGGTTGACAGTTTCTTCAACATTTTGTAGATGCTAGTTTGTTGTTTTTTGTTTGCATGGTTTCAGATAAGAAGTCTACTGCAGTTCTTATCTTTGGTTACACAGTGGTGTGTAACTATGTATCTTTTTTTCCCCTTTGAATGTGTGATGGTTAATTTTCTGTGTCAGCTTGATTAGACTACTGGGTGCTCAGGTATTTGGTCAAACATTATTCTGGATCCTTTTGTGAGGGTGATTTTGGATGAAATTAACATTCAGATGGGTAAACCAAGTAAAGCAGATTGCCCTCCGTAATGTGTGTGGGTCTCATCCAATTAGTTGAAGACCTGAAGAGAACAAAAGGCTGACACACCCCTGAATAAGAGAATTCTTTCTGTTTAATGACCTTTAAGTTGGGACATCAGTTTTTTGTCTCCTGACTTCCAACCCTCCTGACTTCAGTCCCCCAAAGTACTGAATCATTTGCTTTTCCTGGGTCTCAGATCTGCCAGCCTTTTGACGGGAACTACATCAGTTGCTTACCTACTTCTTAAGCCTTCAGACTCAGACTGGAACCAAACCACTGGCTCTCCTGGATCTGCAGCTTGCCAGGTCACCCGGTAAACCTTGGGACTCATCCATCTTTAGAACTGCATGTGGCAGTTTTTTATAATGAATCTCTCTCTTGTTTTCTCTCAAGAGAAGAAAAGCGGTAGCATAATTTACCTCAAGAAACTCATTGCATCTTAGAAGCAATTGTTACATGGTGTTACACAAAAGAACAGGTTCATCTACTAGTGAAGAGATTTAAATACTGGGCATAAGATGCAGTAAAGCTTGTAAATAAACCAAAATAGTTACAAAAGATTTTAATATGTGAAACTATTTTATATTTAAGGATGTTAGGGACTATCAGAGTCAACTACTAATCACTGAAGCGATTCTTCCTAATTTTATTTTGACATTATCTAGGAAGTACTATTCCATGGATTTAAATATTTATTGGCTTCAAACCTCTTGACAGGAAAATCCACAAAGAACTGTATAAAGTAAAACTTGCACACACTTTTCATAAAAGGCCCCTTTGAAGATTAAGAATTGTCAAGTTTCTGAATGTGAAATACAGGTTTTTGCCATTAGATTACTAAGAGAAGTGTGTCAGGGACCTTAATTGTGAGTATAGTCATTCTACCACCAGAGGGCTCCATATTTTTTTTCTTGAGCACAAAAAGAAATTGAGACTTAGTATTTAAGGAAAATGTCCTTCTCATCTTATATGCTCAAGCCATATACTGTATCATCGACTCGAAGAACATGAGTTTGAGCAAGCTCCGGGAGTTGGTGAAGGGCAGGGAAGCCTGGATTGCTGCAGTCCACTGGGTCACAGAGTCAGACACGACTGAGTGACTTAACTGATATAGTGCAGTTTAAAAGCAAAAATAAGAGTTTCCAGTCATGTTAGGGAAAATTTTGTTTCCAGGTTTCAAGGGCAGTTTTATTTCCTTTATGGAGATTGAAAAAGAAAAATCAAAGCAGGCTCCTTTTTGTGTATATAGAGTTGAGATTCTTATTTCCTGGACAACTCTTGAGGGTTCCCTGGAGTTGGAAAAAGTGAGGAGAATAAAGATGGTGCTTTTGGTTAAGTTGGGCGACCTATTAGGAATTCCAATAAACTGTAAAGAGCACACAGCTGAACGGAGAATTCCGTGGAGCTGACTTCATGGGAAGCTGTAGGGTACCCAAGTGCTGATTGAAGCAGGGCTGTCTGTATAACAGCAGGTTAAGGAAGCTCCCCCTCTCCCAAGTAGGAAACCATGGTCTATCATCATTGACAGCTTCCAGCGTGAGTTGGGAGACAAGATTTCTACACACGCAGGGAGAATGAACCACACTGAACAAGAAAGTAGATACTTCGAAACATAAAGATCCTGTAATACAATTCATGTTTGAATCTTAGCTACTTGGACTTATTGATATTGAATGTCTAATGTGTGTATCTGTTTATCTGCTCATATTTCTATTCATTTATTAATAATTTTTATCTCACATTTTTTTTCAAAAATGATTTAAAGCTGTATTCCATTAATTTTTTTTTTCCAGTTGGTCTATGAACCTTAAAATCTCATAGTGAAAGTCCACTGGCTATGAATTCTTATTTTTGATTCTGACTGTCATGAATCTAGCCCCTTGATAAGTAAATTACTTTCCCTCCTTGGTCTTTAGCTCTTTACACATACTTATCATGATATCGCTTATGTACCTTAAAACTAACCCCATATAAGTATAGATTCAATTGTTTTTAGAAAATATAAAGAGTTGTGCAACCATCACGGCAATCCAGTTTTAGATCATTTTCATCAGCCTGCAAATTTGCCTTCTGCCCATTTTCATTTAATCTCTGCTCCTATCCGTAACCTAAGCAAATCAATAAGCTACTTTCTATCCCTATGAACTGCCTTTATTGGAAATGTCCTGTTTATAGGATCACACAGTATGTAGTTCTGCTGTGACTGGCTTCTTTCCCTTAGCACACTGCTTTTGAGATTCATCAATAATATGGCACATGTTAGTCCTTTACTCCTTTTTATCGCTGAGTAATATTCCACTGCCACATTGTGTTTAAAAACATTTGAGTTGTTTCTGGTTTGGGTCCGTTATGAATGACCCTACTATAAACATTCATGTGTAAGCTTTTTGTGAATACATGTGTTTATTTCTCTCGCATATATATCTAGAAATAGAATTGCTTGGCCATGTGAAAAATTTGCATTTCCCTAATGACTAATGATGTTGAGTATTTTTACACAGTTCATAGCTACTTATGTATCTTCTTTGGTGAAATAGCTCCAAATATTTTATCCATTTTAATTGCATTGCTTATCTTCCTACTAAGTTGTAAGGATTCTTCATATATTCTGAATGTCTCCTTTAATTAATACACCTTCTTTTACAGCAAGTTTAGGTTCATAACAAAATTGAGTGGAAAATACAAAGTTCCATATACTCCTTGTCTTCACACATGTACAAACTCTCCTGCTATTCACATTACACACCATAGAAGTACTTCTGTTTCAACTGATGAGCCTATGTTGTTCCACTATTGCCACACAAAGTCATAGTTTACATTAGGGTTCATTCTTGGTGTTGTATATTCTATGGGTTTTGATAAATGTATAATGACATGTATCCACCATTGTAGTATTATAAATAAAAGTTTTATGTCCTAAAAGAGAGAGCATGAACTCTGCAGAGGCCCAGTGTTCTTATTCAAACTTTGAGTAGCTTGTCATGAATTAATGCATCTTTTAAAAATATTTTATTGGAATATAGTTGATTTACAATGTTGAGTTAGTTTCCAGTGTACAGTAAAGTGAATCATTTGTGCATATACATATATCCACTCTTTTTTTTTTTTAAGATTCTTTTCCCATATAGCCCATTAAAGAGTATTGAGTATGGTTCCCTGTGCTATACAGCAGGTTCTTATTAGTTACGTATTTTATATATAGTAGTGTGTGTATGTCAAGCCCAACCTCCCAATTTAACCCTCCTCATGCTGCTCCCTAGTAACCATAAGTTTGTTTTCCATGTCTGTGACTCTATTTATGTTTTTTGTTAAAAAGTTTATTTGTACCATTGTTAAAAGATTCCACATATAAGCAATATCATGTAATAATTGTCTTTGTCTGATTTAACTTCAGTCAGTATGTCAGTTTCTATATACATCCACAACACTGAAAATGGCATTATTTTATTCTCTTTTATGGCTCTTAGTCTATTGTATATATGTACCATATCTTTATCCATTCTTCTGTCAGCAGACATGTAGATTACATCCATGTACTGGCTATTTTAAATAGTGTTGCAGTGAACATTGAGGTGCAAGCATCTTTACAAATCATGGTTTTCTCTTGGTATATCCCCCAGGAGTGGATTACTGGGTCATATGTTAGCTCTACTTTTAGTTTTTAAGGAAACCTCCATACTGTTCTCCATAGAGGTTGTACCAATTTACATTTCCACCAACAGTATAGGAGGCTGCATCTTGATATATTGTTCATTTATGATGACATTTCAGAGCCCTTAAATGACTACTTTCGATAATTTTGTTCAGTTTAAACTTGTTTTCTTGGCTATTCGCCAACCTTTTAACTCTTTTGTGGCTAGAAGCTTTTTCCTGAATCAGGTTTAAATGAATAGTTATCAAGGTTTATGTTTTTTTCCTCAAAATATTCCTTTGTTCCATTGGAATCATTAATCATGCAGTATTTCTTAATATCCTGCTAGAGTATCTAGGTTTTTCTTCCAGCCCTTAATGCTTACTTTGCAAATTTTTTATAGGAATTTTTGATCTGACAATAAGATGTCAACAAAAGATGGTCAGACAACAACAAATGCTGATAATTTTTCTTCAAATAGCTTTTAAGGAGTTTGCTAATTGAACTGTGGAGAAATTATCATTGCTCAGTCATTCCATCAAGATTAACAATTAAGCTCGATCATGGCATCTGGGCTCATCACTTCATGGCAAATAGATTGGGGAAAAATGGTAGCAGTGACAGACTTTCTTTGCCTGAGCTCCAGAATCATTGCAGACAGTGACTGCAGCCATGAAAGCAAGATACTTGCTCCTTAAAAGAAAAGTTATGACCAACCTAGACAGCATATTAAAAAGCAGAGACATTAATTTACCAACAAAGGTCCATATAATCAAAGCTATGGTTTTTCTAGTAGTCATGTATGGATGTGAAAGTTGGACCATAAAGAAGGCTGAGCACCAAAGAACTGATGCTTTCAAACTATGGTGCTAGAGAAGACTCTTGAGTGCCCCTTGGACAGAAAGGAGATCAAATCAGTCACTCTTAAAGGAAATCAGTCCTGGATATTCATTGGAAGGTCTGATGCTAAAACTGAAACATTAATTCTTTGACCACTTGATGCAAAGAGCCAACTTATTGGAAAAGACCCTGATGCTGGGAGAGACTGAGAGCAGGAGGAGAAGTGGACAACAGAGGATGATGTAGTTAGATGGCATCACTGACTCAATGGACATGAGTTTGAGCAAACTCCTGGAGATAGTGAAGGACAGGGAGGCCTGGCATGCTGCAGTCCATGGGGTCACAAAGAGTCAGAAAGGACTGAGCAACTGAACAACAATATGTGTCTAAAATGAAAGCTACATCACAGTTGTTAACTAGAGAACAATAATTGTGAAAGTCAACTCAATTATGGAAATATTAAAATGTGAAAAGTGTACCTCTTGGAGCTGATGAAATATAGTAATATTTCAGTCCTGTTTACTCCAGAGAAGAATCTGTGTTTAGATAATATTTATTGCATCATATCTAAGATAAATAGCCTAAAGAAAACAAGATGTCTTTAGCTATAAAAGAATTGTATACATGGAATTATATTTCAGAATGGGTTCAGAAAGTAGTCATAAAGAGAATGTTGTTTATTTTTTTCCTTGTGTTCATTTTTATCGAGACTATGATTTTTGTTTAAGAGACAATAAAAAATGTTTCACTATGATTTGAGTCAAGGAAAAGGGCAAAGCCATTAGAACAACTTGAACTGAATCAAAATTCTGCCTGCAGTGAACTTTTAGATTGGAAGTTGACTTTGAACTGTGGAAATAATCTATTTTTGTCTTTGAGTATTAATATTTTTAAAATTATTTGACATTTAAAGAACTTGAATAGGGTTCATCATCTTTCCTCTGTCATGTACTTGGTAAGCAAACCCTTATAAAAATTAGATCGTAGCAAAGGAAACAAAAGTAGGAACAACAAGCATTTTTATCCTTATCTGTTGCTTCTGCATATAGAAAATTACTGTTTTACCCCTTCCCAAACGGTTTTCTTTTATATCTGTTTTAACTTCAAAACAAATGATGTTATGGATTTTATGGAGGGCTTGGTAGCTGATAAAAGAAATGAGGAGGGCATAGTTCCCAGGAGTCAGACTTCTGGCCACATTGATAATGGTCATCAGACTATAAATTTATAGAGTTGGAAGGAACTGTAGGGCTCATTTAGACTTGGTGACACAAACACAAAAGTCTACAGAATCCACACAGTTAATGCAAGTGAGTGGAGAAGGTCAATTTTATAATATTGCCTATTTTTCTAGAAATATATATCTATATAAATATAAATACATATATATATTTCCCTCACCGTTCACAGTGCCACAAGTAAGGAGAAATATTACTCTGGGAAAAACAGTAGTCCAGGTGAAAATATATGTGGTGGGCGTCTGTAAACTATAGCTCAATGGCCAAATTCAACCTGCTTCCTGTTTTTGTAAATAGTTTTATTGGAACATAGCAACACTCATTTATTTATGTATTATCTATGGCTGCTTTTTGCGTTATGTTGACAGGGACTGAATGCATGCAAAGCCTAAAATCTTTTACTATATGAGCATTTATTGAAAGGGTTTGCTAACCACTGATAAATGGCAACTCACCCAGTGTCAGTGATGGAAAGAGAAAAGTGGCGGGGACTGTGGCTGTTTAGAGAGCATGGGCTCCGTCTTAGTAGATTGTTGTCTTGTATGAATTGGCTCATAGTTACCAGATCTCCATTTAGAAGAGAAGCTCAAAATTGGAATTTTATTGAAATCTTCCTATTTTTAAAGATTGGTTCTAGATTTTATTTGAATACTGTGGGCCACACCTTCCAAATCCTCTATTAGTATTCAGGCTAGATTTGGCTCTTAGACTGCCACTTTGACTTAAGATATTATTTCTCACTTTTGGTCATTCCATTTTTGCTTTCTAGAAGTTATATTCAGTTTTAAAATATGCTATGCTACTTTTCATAGTTTCCTTATACCTTGCATGTGTTATCAAGCTTATCTTTTAAGCTTGGTTGTTTTATAGTATGCAACTGATAATTTTAATGTCTGAGGTTTTTGTGGATATGTTTTCTGTTGCTAGTTACTTTTGCTGATTCTCACCCATGGTGCTTTCTTTCCTTAAATGTTTGGTTATCTCTGACTATTATATATTCTTAGAGATGCTCAAGGCCTAGGGTAAAGTCATTTTTTTTTTCCTGAAAGGATTTTCTCTTAAGCACAGAAAGGAACTAAAGTCTGAGACTACTTTCACCCAACTTCAAGACTTCAGATTTCCTGTGCTATGGAAAGTGGATTATAAGAGCATGAGAGAGTAGCTTTATCTTAAAGTGTCAATTTATTATGAAGAGATTAGCTTATTAAATATTTTACATTATGTGGGTACAGGCTTTTATATTTCTGTCTCCCATTCAGGCCAGCAAAATGAAAATTTGTTGGAATTGGCAAATGCTCTCAGGACACCAGCAACTTTTTCCTACTTACTGCATAGGTTTCTTGTTTTCCTTCAGTTTTGTCCTAATAATTATTCATCATCCTTTGATGTTTTTAAGTGTGTGTGTGTGTGTGTGTGTATATATATATATATAAAATTCAGCATTTTTAGGCTTTAGTGGCAGGACTGTACAAATAGCAACCCATCCTTTACAGAAACTGGAACCTGAACTATCTCAATCCTCTCATTTTATAGATAATAAAATTTTTTGCCATTTTGATTTTTTTAAATTAGTAAGAATGACTATTCTCATATCAAAAGAAACATACTTTAAAATCAGTTAGTTTTTATTTATTTATTTTTGCCTAGCATTTTACCAGTCCCTTATAACACACTTCAACAATATCAAGGAGTAATAGTATTGCATGGTTTTATTTCTTACTCTTTTTTAATATAAATTTATTAATTTTAATTGGAGGCTAATTACTTTACAATATTGTGTTGGTTTTCCACACATCAACATGAATCCACCACGAGTCTGACATGATACATTATTTTTTAAGTGGAGAATTCTGGCTTTATTTAAAATTGAAGTATAGTTGGTTTACAATGTTGTGACACTCTCTGTTATACAGTGACAATTTACAATTAAATTTAATTAAATTAAATTACAATTTACAATTAAATTTACAATTTACAATGATTTACAATGTTGTGACACTCTCTGCTATACATTTTTTTTTAATATTCTTTTCCTTTATGGTTTATCCCAGGAGATCAGATATAGTTCCCTGTCCTATAGAGTAGGACTTTGTTGTTTAGCTATTCTAAATGTAGTAGTTTTCCTTTACCAACTCCACATTCCAAGTCTATCCGTCTTCCTCTTCTACCCTTTGGCAACCATAAATCGTTCTCTATGTCTCTGAGCCTGTTTCTCTCTTGTAGATGTGTTGATTTGTGCTATATTTTAGGTTCTACACGTAAGTGATATCATATGATAGCTGGCTTTCTCCTTCTGACTTACTCCACTTGGTATGAAAATCTCTAGTTTCATCCATGTGTTCCTTTATGGCTGAGCAGCGTTCCACTGCATATATGTGCCACATCTTCATCCATTCACCTAGCAATGGATGTTTAGGTTGTTTCCTGTTTTGACTGTTGTGAATGGTACAGCTATGAACATAGTGGCCACATATATCTTTTAAATTATGATTTTGTTCAGATATATACCTAAGAGTGGGATTGCTGGATCATATGGTAATTCTCTTTTTAGTTTCCTGAGGGACCTCCACACTGCTTTCCATAGTGGCTGCACAAACTTACATTTCCATCAACAGGGTAGGAAGATTCCCTTTTCACCACACCCTTTCTAGCATTTGTTATTTGTGGTCTTTTTAATGATGGCCATTGTGACCGCTGTGAGGTGGCACCTCATTGTAATTTTGATTTGTATTTCTCTAATAATTAGCAATGGGTTTCCCTGGTGGCTCAGTGGTAAAGAACTTGCCTGCCAATGCAGGAGGTGCAGCAATGCAAAGCTGGCATGATTTCCTGAGCAACATGATGGGCTGAATGTCTCCTTGTAAGGTAGAAATAAGAAGGGGTACCCAAGTTAATGTATGTGTTGTCTCATGCTTATTCTGTCTATAAAGGTTTTCATTCTACAGCTGTAAACTAAAACCTAATTTCTTCCTAGGTACTGCCTATATCTTCTTTTTAATGTGTAATTGGTCCTGTTTTCATAAGAGGATCTATTCATCCATCCATCCAACCATCCATTCATCCATGCGTCCACTCATCCATCCATAAATGTGATAATTCTGGGACTCAGAAATTAATCTAGGAGGTTAACAGTCTCTGCCCTAAAGAACTCCCAGATCTAATATTCAAATACTGTTAAGAATATTGACTTTTTCCTCCAGAAGAATGAAAAAATGACATTGTGTCACAAAATCCATGGAGTTTCTTAAAGCTGAAAAATCAAAGTAACCCAGCTAGGAAGCTAATTGTTCTTTTCTCATTTTCGTAAGTTCTCTATTTTGCAAGAAGCGCCTACAAACTGAAAGGAAAGAGCATATTTTAAAGTGACAGGTAGACAAACCAGCCTTCTCCACCAGTCCTCCCGCTTCCAGCTGTAGAGGATGCCCTCTTTGACCTGTGTGAAGACCCATTTAACACATCCATTTCAACAGATAGGAGACTAAGTTCCCTTTGCCCTACTCCCAGCTGCAAATTTCTTGTCTGGTTTCCTATTTTCAGTAATGATTTAATATAAATATATTTAAAATAATAAGCATGTCTTCCTTCTGCCCTCCCCTTCACAGCTGTGGCTTCATACCTTGAATTGCATCTGAACTGTGATTAATACTTGTGTTTAAAGAAGCCGTCATTTCTTCCCACCCCCTTTTTTTCTTCCTTGCAGCTGTATTTTTCCCACCCTAGCAATTCCCTCCTATACATATTACCCATACATATTTTAGTTCCAGACTCTCAGAAATATTTTTAAAGTGGGTCTTGCAACTGTGCTCTTTTCTTGCTATCCCAGTGCCCTGCCACTGTGATACCATCCTGAGATCCAGAAGCTGCTTTATTTGTATCATTATTGTTTAGATTCCACATATTATATGATATTACATGATACTATATGACATTACACTTTCTCTGTCTGACTTACTTCACTCAGTATGATAATCTCTGGGTCCATCCGTCCATGTTGCTCAAAAACTGCTTTAAATAGATAAATTCGTATATCTCAAGTGAGTAAACAAGTGTGGTAACAAATGCCTAGTGACCACAGCTCTTCTTTGCCTTAGCAAAGCCAATATTCCAACTTTCTTTTGCCACTGAAGTAGAGCAGAATGATCACTCAGTTCAGGCATCCTCAGAGTTTGGGGTGCATGAGATTATATTTGTTAAGGGGGCATTCTCTTCTTTGTATCTTATGGGGCCATTTTTGCATTGTGCTGAAAGTCACATAACATAAGCTTAACCATTGTAAAGTGCATAATTTATCACATTTAGTACATGCACAATGTTGTGCACCTATCACCTCTATCTAGTTTCAAATTATTTTTATCACCCCCAAAGGAGACCCTCATACTCATTAAGCAGTTACTCCCCTTTCCCCTCCCCCTTAACCTTTGGCAACCATTAATCTGCTTTCTATAACTATAAAAGGGCCTTAATTTGGGGATAGAAATATCAACCATACTACTTATTTGAACAAACTTCTGAATGTGGTTCTCAAAACCACAACTATCCAGCCTCAGGATGGCGCTAACACTTTATGCTGTTACAATCAGAGATTATCTCGATGATTAATTCAGTACATGATGAATTGGCCCTGGATCTGATATGGTCCAGATTTAACATGTGACAATGTGAACATTGTGACGGGAAAATTTCTGAACCCCACTCAACAATGTCTGAAGACCTAAAAACAGCTGTTAAAGATGGTTTAAATGAATCAGGCATCAGACTAGAAGAAGACATCAAATAGGATAAAGGAAATGTTAAAGATGGGTAGAGAAGGTAGGGGGTGGAATGCAGGCAAAAAATGTAGAAATGGCAATCACAGGGATTTTGTGATGTCTTTATACCAGAATGAAGCCGGAAGGGAAGTCTTTAGCTTCATTCCTGTTCCCTGGCCTCGGTCGTGACACTTGCGCCTCACTCCGACTCAGCCAGTCATGGCAGCGCAGGATTTGGGGCGAAGGCTGGGTCTTGGCTCCCTCTTCCTGACAGTGTTGCTCACTGGCCTCCCATGTCTTCCCCAGGGCACTAGTTCTAGAGGGTTATAATGAATGTTATAGTTTCACAATTTAGTTCACTTATTCATTTTCTAATTCAACCGTTCAACTATTTTTTTATCACATTCCTGATATACTTAGCACTGGTCTAGATTCTGAGAACAAAGGAGTGAACAGGGCACACAAACCAAGTGTCTTCATTGAAACAGAAGGCTCTGCCAGGGTCTGTAATGAATAAGACAGTGTGAACTGTGAAGCTTGAAGAATCATTTAAAAGAATTCCTCTCAGAAGGGTTTGACCACTTGGAACTTGTGGTTCTTTTAGAATGCCTCAGAAAATGCATTAAGTGTGGAAAGGAGTTTCTTTTTCTGGATTCTTCCACTGCTGCTATGACCTAATTCTCATAGTAGGGCCCCTGATTAGTCTCTGCAACAGAGAGAGAACATGTGTTTTTGTTTGTTTGTTTTTCCTTTAAAGCACTTACGATAGTTGTATGTTTATTTTGGAGTCTAGTTTTTAAGCTTCTGTTAGTTCCATGAAGACAGTACACGGCAACTAGTAGGTACCTGGGGAATAATTTGAATTTGCTCAACGGATAACTGCAATAACAGATTAAATTATCTATCATGTTTATCAATTTTACCCAATGTTTGAGACTGCTGCTGCTGCTGCGACTTAGTCATGTCCGACTCTGTGCGACTCCATAGACGGCAGCCCACCAGGCTCCCCCGTCCCTGGGATTCTCCAGGCAAGAACACTGGAGTGGGTTGCCATTTCCTTCTCCAATGCATGAAAGTGAAAAGTCAAAGTGAAGTCGCTCAGTCATGTCCGACTCTTAGCGACCCCATGGACTACAGCCTATCAGGCTCCTCTGCCCATGGGATTTTCCAGGCAAGAGTACTGGAGTGGGGTGCCATTGCCTTCTCCGAATGTTTGAGACACCTCCTCTCAATTTTTCATTTCTTTAATAGACAAAGGCTTCTAGAACAATACTGGGCAGGCTGTCTATCCTAGGTAAGGGATACATACAAGGTCAAGTTTTCAGCTGGGCTTGGGGATGGTTATGGAAGATAATTTCCCAGGAAAAGCTCTTCTACCTGATAGGCTATGGTATTAAAATAATAACTGACATTTTTGGCTTGTATTTAGGAATAGTTTAAGTACTTTCACAAAGAACAACTCATTTAATCACTTAAATAATCTTATAATATAGACATTATCTCCTTTTTGCTAATGAGAAAAATTAATGGTGAAGCTAAGAAATTTGTTCAAAAAAAAAAAAAAAGAAAGAAAGAAAGAAACGTGTTGAAAGCTACACAGCTTAAATGGCAGAGCTAGGATTCAAACCTTGAGGCCAGGGTCCACACAGTCAGGCATTATGCTCTAACATAGGTGTCAGTAATACTCCCTTGGAGCTATAGTATCCTCATATTCTTGGAGCTGAATCAATTTTTATGGCACTGTGATATTAGCTAGGATAAACAGTTGTATCTCTGAGTATGCAAATAACCAGATAATTCACAGGATACTCCTGCTCTTCAGATAGGCATTTTTGGTAGTTATTTTTTAAAATAATAATTCTGTAGTGTATCAGGAATTGAACTCAGATAGTCTAACTCTTGGGTCTTCCACTCATAAACCATTAGCTAGATCATCCTGCCTTAGGACAAATGTACTTAGTGGTATGCAGAGCACTTATTATTCCTTGGGATATCTAGTTTCTTTAAAATTTTTCTTTGTGGTTCTAATTTTTTTTAGGTTGGTTGTAAGTTGCACACATAAATATGTTTAAATTTTAACTCTAATTGTGAAAAGATCTAAAGTAATGAAAGCTCTTCTTACCTTGGGAAGAGTTTCTGCTGGGGTCAATGTAAGTAAAGTGCTTAGTAAAGCAGAAAGTGGGACACACTGGTAATCAGAAAGTTTGAGATTTAAAGGATGGCATAACAGTAGGTCTAGACGTCAGGTGAGGACAGAATCGGGAATTTCTTTAAATGGAGGAAAACATGTTTCAGAATAGAGGGAGTGGCACTCAGGCAAATGAATTAGGAGGCCACGTTTGTGACCAAACATTCCTGAAAGGAGGCAGAAGACACTACAAGGCAGGACAATGACACCTGGCAAGGACGGCGAACTTCAGCGAAGCAAGATGACTGAACGGGCAGAATGGAGCCGAAGGTTAGTTGAATGGCTTTTTTTCCATTTTAAGGAAGCTAGAGCCGAGTTTCAGTGAGGTGCTGCCTGTGTCATGGACACATGGCTAACTAAATATTTTAACTACTGGTAGAGCAGAACCTCTCAAACTCTGTTGCACACACAAATCAGCCTAGAAGGTCCTGAGATCCTGCATGTCTAACAGTTTACCAAGTGAGCCTGCTGCTAGCAGTTTGTAGCCACACACTAGGTAGCAAGGTAAGGGTGTACTCTTAAACTTCAGATGAAAAATGTGTTATCAGTCAGGGACAGCTTCCTGTGAATGGTGGTGATTTCTGCCAGTGATACAGTCCTCTCTGAATGAAGTCTTGATGGACGTAACAGAGGAAATACAGAGGAGAGGATCATTCCATCTCAGAAGAGGGACCTGAGGGACGGCGTCAGTGTGGCCACACAATAGCTTGAGAGAACCAAGTTTTTGAGGATGTCTTTATGGAAGGAAGTCAGATTCCAGAAGAGCAACACAGAGAAAACAATCTCACAGATCCTGAGAAAACAAATAACTCCACTCCTCAAACTAGAACCAATCTGGGTTATAACAGTAGACATACCTCAGAGCACGGCGCTAAATAAGACAGCACATAACATGTGACTGTATGTAGAGACACGGTGTACATTGCCTAGTATCTCAGTGTGCCTAGAGCTACCATTAGAAAATGCCACGGGCTAGGTAGCTTAAACAACTGGCAGTTGACTTCTCATGGTGCTGAGGCCTCTTCCATTGTTCACAGCTCCCGCCTCCCCACCCGCTCCACCTTATGACCTCATGTGTGTGCGCCAAGTCACTTCAGTCATGTCCTACTCTTTGTGACCCCATAGACTGCAGCCCTCCAGGCTCCTCTGTCCATGGGGATTCTCCAGGCAAGAATACTGGAGTGAGTTGTCATGCTGTTCTCCAGGGGATCTTCCTGACCCAGGGATTGAACCCATGTCTCTTATGTCTCCTGCATTGGCAGGTGGGTTCTTTACCACTAGTGCCACCTGGGAAGCCTCTTCAGTTCAGTTCAGTTAATTTCAGTCACTCAGTCATGTCCGACTCTTTGTAACCCCATGGACCACAGCACGCCAGGCCTCCCTGTCCATCACCAACTCCCGGAGTTCACTCAGACTCATGTCCATTGAGTTGGTGATGCCATCCAACCATCTCATCCTCTGTCATCCCCTTCACCTCCTGCCTCTTACAACCTCATGTAACCTTAATTATCTCTTTGAAGACTGAATATCCAACACAGCCAGTTTGGGGTACAGGGCTTCAGCATATGAATCGAGGGGCATAATTTAGTCCACAACACTGAACATGCAGGAGATATTCAAGATATTTAAAGTAGACTAATATCTTCAAGAGTGAGAACTGTATCTCATACATGTTTGCATTACTACACAGTGACATGCACACAGTAGGTATTTAATAAATATTTGATAAATAAATGAATGGAACCCTGGGAAGGCTAGTGTCCTAGAAATAGGTAACATATTGTGTAGTTTGGTTGCTCAATGCCAGTACCTATAAAACCAAGGGCTACCTTCATGGAGCACAATGTGGAAAGGACTTCTGGTTGGTGACACACTTAGTGGTAAACAGTTTGTCCACAAAGTCATCTTTGAATAGGAAGGACAATAATTATTTATCTATTCCCAGTGAATGGATCACCTCCCATTCATCGTTGTTCCTAAGGGTTCTTAGCAATCTATCATCTTTGAAGGTACTTTCAGTATGTGGAAGAAAAAAATGTATATTTTGGTTGGCTGTTTCTTGGTATACACTGAACCATGTTAAAACATCTAATTTTCTTTTTATGCTCTTTGGCCTCAAATTGTTCAGGATGCAATGACATAGGTATTCCATTTTCATGGAGACAATGCTCTTGAATATGCTCTTCTGGTAAACATATCTAATATATATAGGTAAAGAAAAAATGAAAAAGGTGACTGGATTTTCAACATTAGTGTACTTCTAGGCCACAGGAATAGTCAGGATTAAATTTTTGATACCCACTGAAACTAATCTCTGGAATAGCTCCAGATATGCCATGTTTATCTTCCTTGTAGGAGACTGGACACCATTTAACAACTGCCTCTTTGCTGATTCAACAGGAGAGCAGTAGACTCCATCCTACACACAAATACTGCAGCTGATTCCAAGAATGTGAAGGGGGGATGGGCTGTCAGGCTCAAACTGTATCCAAAGGAAAAAACTCAAGTTTTAGGAAAGGCTTCTGATACTTTGTGGGAGAAAGAAACACGAATAGAGGAAATCCCTTATTTTCCTCCCTGCTAAATTTAAAAGACGGTTCCCCCTAAACTATCTCCCTGGGTTTATTTATTAGTGCAACAAGCTTTTAGTTAGATAAGATAATTTGGGGAGCAAAGGAAGTAGGATTTTCATATTATGTGTACCATACCAGTACAATTCAAAAACTTGGCAGGGTTGGTGGGTAGGGCAAACAAAGTACTGCCATAATTTTAGTTTGCCAAGGCTTGAATACACACACACACACACACACACACACACACACACACAGAGCTAACATCTGCTACAATTAGCACTTCATAAGAGAAAGAGCATTTTAATGTAATAATATGGGCAGTTCTTTTTTAAGAAATGAAAGTTGGCAAACATATCACAAAGGCACAGACAAACGCATATGGATGTGCACACCAACATCATTCTTATTTTTCTCAAAATGCCATGGGCCTATTAAGATTTAATCCTGGAGAGCTCTACTCAGGGTGTGGTTGTTCTGAAACCACAGTGCTAGGTTATTTCTAAGGAAGTGAAGAAGAACTAAAGAGCCTCTTGATGAAAGTGAAAGAAGAGAGTGAAAAAGTTGGTTTAAAGCTCAACAATTAGAAAATGAAGATCATGGCATCCAGTTCCATCACTTCATGGCAGATAGGTGGGGAAACAGTGGCTGACTATATTTTTCTGGGCTCCAAAATCACTGCAGATGGTGATTGCAGCCATGAAATTAAAAGACGCTTACTCCTTGGAAGAAAAGTTATGACCAACCTAGATAGCATATTAAGACATTACTTTGCCAACAAAGGTCCGTCTAGTCAAGGCTATAGTTTTTCCAATGGTCATGTATGGATGTGAGAGTTGGACTATAAAAAAAATCTGAGCACTGAAGAATTGGGGCTTTTGAACTGTGGTATTAGAAAAGACTCTTGAGAGTGCCTTGGACTGCATGGAGATCCATCCAGTCCATCCTAAAGGAGATCAGTCCTGGGTGTTCATTGGAAGGACTGATGTTGAAGCTGAAACTCCAATACTTTGTCCACCTGATGTGAAGAGCTGACTCATTTGAAAAGACCCTGATGCTGAGAGAGAGTGAGGGCAGGAGGAGAAAGGGCCAACAGAGGATGAGATAGTTGGATGGCATCACTGACTCAATGGACATGAGTTTGGGTGGACTCGGGGAGTTGGTGATGGACAGGGAGGCCTGGCGTGCTGTGGTTCATGGGATCACAGAGAGTTGGCCATGACTGAGCGACTGAACTGAACTGAACTGAGAACTAAGATTTTACAATTCACTGAGTTATCCTAACATAACATCACCCTCCTTCTAGGACTGGTCAGGAATACTTTGGGCAGGAGATTTATAATATGCACAACTAAATCATATAGACAGACTAAACATGATACAAAAAAGCAAAGAATGGGAAAAAAGTAAAGAAACTGCATTACTCTTGACCTTTTTTTTTCCCTTTGCCAGAACACAAATTTATTCATTCAACAAAGCATATAATTGACTATTTTCAAGGTCCAGTGGACGTGAAGTTTCATACAAATTGCTTCAAGTTAAAGGTTTGCTCAAGGCTGTAATGTGGTCAGAGCCAGAACAAATTTCATCTAAAGAAATTTCATAAAGAATTTGTAACACAGTGTGTTTGTCATAGAAGTAGAACTTTTCCCTAAGTAAAATATTTAAAAACTCACTGCATATGATCTTCAGTTCAGTTCAGTTCAGTTCAGCCACTCAGTCGTGTCCAACTCTATGCATCCCCATGAATTGCAGCACGCCAGGCCTCCCTGTCCATCACCATCTCCCAGAGTTCACTCAGAATCACGTCCATAGAGTTGGAGATGCCATCCAGCCATCTCATCCTCTGTCATCCCCTTCTCCTCCTGCCCTCAAGCCCTCCTAGCATCACAGTCTTTTCCAATGAGTCAACTCTTCGCATGAGGTGGCCAAAGTACTGGAGTTTCAGCTTTAGCATCATTCCTTCCAAAGAACACCCAGGGCTGATCTCCTTTAGAATGGACTGGTTGGATCTCCTTGCAGTCCAAAGGACTCTCAAGAGTCTTCTCCAACACCACAGTTCAAAAGCATCAATTCTTTGGTGCTCAGCTTTCTTCACAATCCAACTCTCACGTCCATACATCAGTTCAGTTCAGTTCAGTTGCTCAGTCCTGTCCGACTCTTTGCAACCCCATGAATCGCAGCATGCAAGGCCTCCCTGTCCATCATCAACTCTTGGAGTTCACTCAGACTCGCATCCATCAAGTCAGTGATGCCATCCAGCCATCTCATCCTCTGTCGTCCCCTTCTCCTCCTGCCCCCAATCCCTCCCAGCATCAGAGTCTTTTCCAGTGAGTTAACACTTTGCACGAGGTGGCCAAAGTATTGGAGTTTCAGCTTTAGCATCATTCCTTCCAAAGAAATACCAGGGCTTATCTCCTTCAGAATGGACTGGTTGGATCTCCTTGCAGTCCAAGGAACTCTCAAGAGTCTTCTCCAACACCACAGTTCAAAAGCATCAATTCTTCGGTGCTCAGCCTTCTTCACAGTCCAACTCTCACATCCATACATGACCACAGGAAAAACCATAGCCTTGGCTAGACGGACCTTAGTTGGCAAAGTAATGTCTCTGCTTTTGAATATGCTATCTAGGTTGGTCATAACTTTTCTTCCAAGGAGTAAGCATCTTTTAATTTCATGGCTGCAGTCTGATCTTACTCTCCTTCAAACTCTTTCTAGATGTTCTTCCTTTACCTTATCCACACCAATACATCTGTACTCCTCTCAGTGGCCCAAATCTGACATTTACACACTGTCTGCAAGAATTTCATCATTTTCATTCATTTCCTTTACTGGATTGTAATGCTGACTAAATTTTGGCCAGGAATTCTGTTGTATTATCATTCACAGTTAGTTTCCCAGTTAGTCTTCACCATGAAATACTAGGATTTTTATTGTGAATCTCCCTAGAAGAACTCTTGAAGTCCTCCTGCTCTGTGTTCTTGACCATAACATTCTTGAGCTTGTTGTCATAGCTATTTAGTGAGGTTTCTGGTCAAGGACGCTTCCTGTGTATGGAATGTGTATTAAATGACAAGCTGGCTGGGAAGTGCAAGAGCTCAGTTTCATCTGAACCAAGTGGTGAAATGATTACCCTTTTGAATGGGATATTTCACTATGGAAGTTTTGAAACTACTCAAAATCCATGTGGTCACAGTTTCCTGACCAGTCCAGTCCTTTGGAGATTGAAAATTGAGTAGAAATTGCTTAGTGAAAGGAAGGTAAAAGGAGTTTACCCGTGACTAGACTTAGATAGACTGGCAGCTAATGTGGTGATAGGATGAAGGATGTAGAAAATCAAAGCCCAACAATGAATGATGGCGAGGTTTAGATGTGTAAGAATATAATGAAGTTGAATTAAATTGTTCTGGTCATTAAATGGACCACAACTTGTCATGGGCTCATTGATTTGAAAGAGGTTCCCAAATATCGCTATAGAAGTATCTTCTCAAGACTTCTTAGACTGTACCATGCTTAAAATGTACCAATATTTTTGAGCAATTGTGGGACAGAGTCAAGGAACTTGGTCAAAAAGAATCAGAGGATTTTGGTATCTTCTTCTAACAGTACACTCCTCCAAAATCAATATGTGAAAAAGTAGAAATATGGGTTGGAAAAAAGATTTTAAAAAGAATTTCAAGGTAAAAGAGAGAGTAGTGAAGACTCTATTAGAGAGGAGTGATTAATAAGCAACAGAAATATAAGAGTAGTTGGAGAAATCAGGACTTTTAAAAAGATTTTTTTGATGTGGACCATTTTCAATGTCTTTATTGAATTTGTTACGATATTGCTTCTCTTTTGAGTTTTTGGCTTCAAGGCATATGGGATCCCAGCTCCTTCACCAGGAATCAGACCCACACCCTCTGCATTGGAAGGTGGATTCTTAACCACCAGGGGAGCCCCAGGATTTGTCTTAAAGCTAAAAAGGACCAAAGAACAGAGAATGACAATTGTAATCAAAATAGGAAAAGATGTACTCCTTTAAAGTTATAAAAGCCAATGCCCTGAGTGTAAAAATAAAGATGAGATGAAAGACCATTAGCAAAGCTTTACTTGAGAGGAAATAAGAGTAAAAGGAGGTAAGTGAATATGTTTAGCATTTCACAGGGTAAGAAGTATTTGCTCCTACACCATCTTCCTAGATTCACAGCATCATCCTGGGCAGTAAAAGCACAACTAAGATTTTTATTTAAGAAAGGAAACTAAGATTTAGAGAAATAAAGTAAATTCCTCATGCTCATGAGGCTAGCAAGTGGTTGGCCAATAATTTTATTTTCCTGAATTAGAAGCCCTTGTGCATTCCTCTCTCCCATGCCGGAAATCTGGGACTTTCCTTCTTGGCTTCAGTTCTTTCTCATCTGAGTGGGTGCACAATATTCGACATCCAAGTTAGACACATTTTTTTCTGTGAAAAGTCAGATAGTAAATATTTCAGGCTCTGTGGGCCACAGGTTCTCTGTCCTAACTACTCCACTTTGTCTTTGTAGCATAACACAGCCATAGATAACATGTAAATGAGTGGATATGGCTATATTCCAATAAGACTTTAGCAAAAGCAGCTTATAGACTGGATTTCCACTTCGAGCTGTAGTTTTCATACCCCAGTTCTACACTGTAAAATCACTTGGATCTTGCTGTGGTCATTGTATGCTGCTGCTGCTGCTAAGTCACTTCAGTTGTTGTATAGGAACTCCTAAATCTTCCCACTCTGTGTTTTATATTTAACTTTCCCATCTAGTCAATTTTGGCTTTCGTTCAAGGATCATGTTTGGCTTAACAAAGGATCACTTTTGACCCTTTATAATTCTTAGTGGTGTCTAGCACATACAGGGTGTATGACAATTATTTGTTGAATGAAAGTTTTCTATATTAGTTGTAAAACTTTTACCTTCTTTGTCTGCATCTATTCTTCCTTCTTCCTTGTTCAGACTCTTCTCATCTGGCATATTTTATTTTGCAAAGCTGGCTGCAACCATATCTCTTGTCTCACATGCTCTTCTTACAGTGTAATGTTTATAATCTTCTCATCTAGAGTTGGGAGCCTGTGTTTCCTCCTTTTGAATATATTAATCGGTGGGCTTATGACTTCAGCAACAGTGATGTTAAGTTCTGAGGCTGTGATAAAAGGCAATATAGATTTCATCTGATTCTCTTGGAACCTTGATCTACCACAAAAACAGTCCCTGATGCTTCTATGCTGTGAGGAAGACCAATCTGACTCACATGGAATGTTCCCAGGGAGAGGACCTGAGGCTACCTGGAGAAATATAATGCTTAGCCAGCCCCCAGACACTTTAATTCCCTTACTGCTGACCCCAGCTGTTCCAGCTCTAGGTACTGTCTGACTGCAATGACGTGAGAGATCCTGAATTCCTGACGCATAGAAACTGTGAGATATAATAAGATGATTACTGTCTTAACCCACTAAACTTTTTGCAGCAATACAAAACTGGAGTACTTCTCTCCTCCCTTTCTGTCTTCCTGGATAGGCAGTATTCATAGCAGTTAAAGATGACTTTACATTCAGTCTTCTTTATTTCAGTCTCAACTTTCACACTTTCTAACTATGGGACATTGTGGAAGTTGCTCAAACTCTGAGCATCTCCATTTCCTTATTCATAAAGTGGAAGTACTGAAGACAGTTTTCATCATCTCAGAGGGAAAGTGTTATGAAGATCAAACAAGTTAATACCTACAGAACATCTAAAATAGTGGTTGGCAAACAGTAGAGCCTTAGGACTGGGTATTAATTCCACCATCCATTCATTAGGTAGGAGTTATCCATGATCCATAAAACTTCTGTATTGAATCCATCAAGAGATCAGTTTGATTCTATCATCAACATATCTCTGATATGCCTACTTGTCTCTCTTTGTATTGTTAATATCTGAGTCCAAACAACCATCTTTTTTCATCTGGGAAACTGGAACTGCTTTGTAACAGGTCTTCTCACCTTTCCCCCTTCCCTCTATTACTAAGTCTCTTCATTGCAAAGTGAAATTTAAGTGTTAGACTATAACACAGTACAGAGGTGAATACATTATAAGTGAACAGTTCTCTAAATGATAACAACAGGAGCACAATCCTAATGGACACCAAAGTAAGAGATAAAACTTTACCAGAATCCCAGAAACCTTTCATATGAATATTTATCTATTGTTATCCTTTTCTTCTCCCCAAAGGAAAATATTATCCTCTTGTTGTTCAGTTGCTAAGTTGTGTCTGACATGTTGTGACCCATGGACTGCAGCCCACCAAGCCTCCATATTCCTCACTATCTCCTGGAGTTTGCCCAAGTTCAGGTCCATTGAATCATTGATGCTATCCAACCATCTCATCCTCTGCCACTCTCTTCTCTTTTTGCCTTCAACCTTTCCCAACACCAGGGTCTTTTCCTGACTGCTAATGCCAGAAATCAGTTTTTCCTTTCATTTATAATTATGTGACTGGGAAAAAAATATATATAGATATTCATATATATATATATATATATATATATACACCACTGTATCTGACATCCTTTGTTCACCATTGTGTTTATGAAATTCAACCATGTTGCTGTACGTAGCAGAAGCTTGATTAGTTCTATTGTTCTATAGTATTCCTATGCATGAATATACATCAATTCATTGATCTAAATCATTAATAATGGACCTTTGGTTTGTTTTCATTTTGATGCTATTATGAAAGATGCTGTGTATATGTGTGTATGTGTGTGTGTGTGTGCATACACATGCATGCATTCTTACTTTCGTATACATATTGTTTTTGTTGTTCAGTCCCTAAGTCATGTCCCACTCCGTGACCCTATGGACTACAGCACGCCAGTCTCCTCTGTGCTTTTCTCAGAGTTTGCTCAAATTCATGTCCACTGAGTCACTGATGCTATCTAAAAATCTCATCCTCTGCTGCCCTATGTTCCTTTTGCCTTCAATATTTCCCGGCATCAGGGTCTTTTCTAAAGTCTGGAAAATTTAGAGGAAATTATTTCTAGGGAAATAATAAATTTACTTTAGGAAACTGAGTCAGCTTTTTGCATCAGGTGGTCAAAGTATTGGAGCTTCAGCTTCAGCATCAGTCTTCCAATGAATATTCAGGACTGATTTCCTTTAGGACTGACTGGTTTGATCTCCTTGCAATCCAAAGGACTCCTTAGAGTCTCATCTAGCACCACAGTTCAAAAGCATCAATTGCTTGGTGCTCGGCCTTCTTTATGGTCCACCTCTCACATCTGTACATGACTACTGGAAAAATCATAGCATTGACTATACAGGCTTTTGTTGGCAAAGTTGTGTCTCTGCTTTTTAATACACTATCTAGGTTTCTCATAGCTCTCCTTCCAAGGACCAAAGTGTCTTTTAATTTCAAGGCTGAAGTCATCATCTGCAATGATTTTGGAGACCAACAAAATAAATTTTGTCACTGCTTCTGCTTTACCCACTTCATGGTCCCCCATGAAGTGATGGAACCAGATGCCTTAATCTTAGTTGTTTAAATGTGGAGTTTCAAGCCAGTTTTTCCACTCTCCTCGTTCTCCCTCTTTGAGAGGCTCTTAAGTTCCTCTTCATTTTCTACCGTTAGAGTGGTGTCATCTGCATATCTGAGGTTGTTGGACTTCTGCCAGTAATATGAATTCCAGCTTTTGCTTCACCCAGCCCACCATTTTGCATGATATACTGCATAGACTTTAAATAAGTAGGGTGACAATATACCAGCCTTGTCGTTCTCCTTTCCCAATTTTGCACCAGTCAGCTGTTCCCTGTCCAGTTCTAACTTTTGCTTCCTGACTCACATAAAGGTTTCTCAGGAGACAGGTGAGGTAGTCTGGCACTCCCATCTCTTTAAGAATTTTCAAAAGTTTGTTGTAATCCATGCAGTCAAAGGCGTTAGCATAGTCAATGAAGCAGAATTAGATGTTTTTATAGAATTCTCTTGCTTTCTCTATGATCCAAAGAATGTTGGCAGTTTGATGTCTGATTCCTCTTCTTTTTCTAAATCAAGTTTGCACATATGGAAGTTCTTGGTTCACATACTGTTGAAGCCTAGTTGAGGGATTTTGAGCATTAACTTGCTAGCGTGTGAAATGAGAGCCAGTTGTATGACAGATTGAACATATTTGGCATTGGAATGAAAACTGACCTTAGTTTTCCATGATGGATGATTCACTTTAACAGCAGCATCTTTTAGGATTTTAAGTAGTTCAGCTGGAATTCTGTCACCTTCACTGGCTCTTGCTCTTAGTAATGCTCCTTAAGATCCACTTGACTTCACATTCCAGGATATCTGGCTCTAGGTGAGCAACCACACCATCATGGTCATCTGTGTCATTAAGATATTTTTGTATACTTCTGTATATTCTTGCCACCTTTCCTTAATCTCTTCTGCTTTTGGTAGGTCCTTAACATTTCTTACCATCCTTTATTGTGTCCATCCTTGCATGAAATGTCTCCAGTTTTCCTGAAGAGATCTCTAGTCTCTCCCATAGTTTCCCCTATTTCCTTATATTGTTCATTTAAGCAGGTTATCTTATCTTTCCTTAATATTCTCTAGAACTCTGCATTCAGTTGGATAGATCTTTCCCTTTCTCCCTTGCCTTTTGCTTCTCTTCTTTTCTCTGCTCTTTGTAAAGCATCCTCAGACAACCGCTTTGCCTTCTTGCATTTCTTTTCCTTTGGGGTGGTTTTTGTCACCGCTTCATGTACAGTCTTATGAACTTCCATCCATAGTTCTCTGGTACGTTGTTTACCAGACCTAATGCCTTGAATCTATTCATTGTCTCCAGTGTATAATCACTAGGGATTTGATTTAGGTTATACCTAAATGGCTTAGTGGTTTTTCCTACTTCATTCAATTTAAGTCTGAATTTTGCAATAGGGAGCTCATGATATGAGCCATGGTCAGCTCCAGCTCTTGTTTTTACTGAAAGTATAGAGCTTCTCCATCTTCAACTGCAAAGAACATAATCAATCTGATTTTGGTATTGACCATCTGGTGATGTGTATGTGTATATTCATCTCTTGGTTTGTGGGAAAAAGGTATTTGCTCTGACCAGTGCCTTCTCTTGACAAAACTCTGTTAATTTTTGCCCTGCTTCATTTTGTACTCCAAGGCCAAACTTGCTTGTTATTCCAGGTCTCTTGACTTCCTACTTTTGCATTCCAATCCCTTATGAGGAAAAGGACATCTCTTTTGATGTTAGTTCTAGATGATCTTGCATGTCTTTATAGAGCTGGTTAACTACAGCTTCTTTGGCCTCAGTCATTGGGGCATGGATTTGCAATACTTTGACGCTGTATCATTTGCCTTGAAATGAGCCAAGATCATTGTATCGTTTTTGAGATTTCCCCCAAGTACTGCATTTCAAACCCTTTTGTTGACTATGAGGGCTACTCCTTTTCTTCTAAAAGGATTCTTGCCCACAGTAGTAGATATAATGGTCATTTGATTTAAATTTGCCATTTCCATCCATTTTAGTTCACTGATTCTTAAGATGTGATGTTCAGTCTTGCAATCTCCAGCTTGACCACGTCCAGCTTACCTTGATTCATAAACCTAACAGTTCAGGTTCGTATGGAATATTGTTCCTTACAGCATTGGACTTTACTTTCACCACCAGACACATCCACAACTGACAGTCATTTCCACTTTGGCCCAGCTGCTTCATTCTTTCTGGAGCTGTTATTAATTGCCCTTTGCATCTCCCTTGTAGCACATTAGACACCTTCTGACCCGGGGGTATGGGTGCTCGTCTTCTGGTGTCATATCATTTTGCCTTTTCTTAATGTTCATGAGGTTCTGGTGGTAAGAATACTGGAGTAGTTTGCCATTTGTTCCTCCAGTGGACCATGCTTTGTCAGAACTCTTCACTGTGACCCATCTGTCTTGGGTGGCCCTGCATGGCATGGCTCATAGCTTCCTTGAGTTATACAGTCGCTTTCATAATAACAAGGTTGTGATCTCCGAAGGGGTTCATATACATATATGTACACATTTTTATTGGATGTAGCCTAGCAGTGGGAGAAGGTGACAGCACCCCACTCAAGTACAGTTGCTTGGCAAATCCCATGGACAGAGGAGCCTGGTAGGCTGCAGTTCATGGGGTTGCGAAGAGTTGGACACGACTGAGCGACTTCCCTTTCACTTTTCACTTTCATGCATTGGAGAAGGAAATGGCCACCCACTCTAGTGTTCTTGCCTGGAGAATCCCAGGAATGGGGGAGCCTGGTGGGCTGCCATCTGTGGGGCTGCACTGAGTCGGACACGACTGAAGTGACTTAGCAGCAGTAGCAGCCTAGAAGTGGAATTTCTTGGTTGTAGATTATGAATAACACTTTATATTCCTACCAGCAGGGTGTAAGAGTCTGATTTGCTCCACATACTTGTTAATACTTTGCATTTTGTCATTTTCATTTTACTCAAGCTGGCAGATGTGTATTGGTGGTCCAGTGCAACTTTATTTGCTTAATTTTTTATAAGTACTAAGGTTGATCATCTTTTCAAGTGTTTACTGGCTATTTGGATATCCTCTCTAGTGAAGTACTTGAGTCTCTTGCCCATTTTTATTTTTAAATTGGATTGTCTGTATTACTGATTAGTAGGTATTCTTCATAATCTAGATATGTGCCCTTTGTCAAATACAACCATTACAAGTAGGCTTTCTCATTCTGTGGCTTGCCTCTTCACCTATTTGAAGACATGCCAAAGTTCTTATTTAAAGATGATATGATTTAGCAAATTTTATTTTTTTAAGTTACTGTCTTTAGGTTTAAATATTTTCCTATATCAAATTTATGAACATACTCTATTTACATTCTATATTCATTGTTTTCTTTCAAAATTAGCATACTACCCATCTGGAAATTCATTTTCATATATGGTGAGTGATAGAGATCAGTTTTGCTTTCTCTCACTTCAGTTGCTCAGTCAGGTCTGACTCTTTGCAACCCCATGGATTGCAGCACACCAGGCTTCACTGTCCGTCACCAACTCCTGGAAAGTGCTCAAACTCACGTCCTGTTTTCTCTATGAGTATTCAGTTGAACCAGCACCTTTATCAAGAGAACCATTATTTTCTTACTACTCTGGAGTGCTGCATTGTCCATAAATCAAACATCTTTACATTCATAAGAGTACTTTGATTAACTTTTAAGTCCAGATAACTGCCATTCTTCACCTGGGCCACTGAAATTTCTTTGTAACAGGCATTACCATTTTCTTCTTTCATTCTTTTCTATAATTGATTGTCTTACCAGCATGGGCACCTCTCTTTTTAATTTTTAATTGTACTTATTCATTTATTTTATTATTTATTTATTTAGTTGGCTGCACTGTGTGGCATGCAGGATTTTAGCTCCTTGACCATGGGTTCAAACCTACACCCCTTGTAGTGAAAGTGTGGATTCTTAACCACTGGACAACCAGGGAATTTCCTTATTCACTTATTTTATATTCTGCTTTGTTGTTTGTCTATATTTGTACCTGTGTCACACTAATTTGCTAATTTTAAGTGTCTATTTTTCCTTCATGGTTGGATTTTATGTGCAAGAAATTTAAATTTATTATGCATAGCCAGAGTTAATTTAGCTGCATTGTTCTACAGTGTTTCAATGTATAGGGTATACCTTGATTTATTTATCTAATCCATTAAGAACAAATCTTAATTTTTTCTAGTTTGGGTTGTTGTGATACCTCTATGAACATCTGTGTGTGAGTGTGTGTATGTTTACCCACACACATATGTATGGATTTTTATTGGTGTATACCTAGATAATATATAACAACATCTAAGATGGCAGGTTTTTTTTTTTTTAATTGGTATTTTAAAAGTATCATTCAACTGTGTTCTAGATTTCAAATGTCTGTTAAGAAGTCAGCTGTTAGTCTTATCATTTCTTTTCTAGTTCTTAGTGGGAAGACTGATCATAAACAACCCAGTCAGTCATGGACAAAAGGGGAAGCAAAGTGATCATTTAAAATCATAAATCAGATTATATTGTCCTATGCTTAAAAGGCTCAATGCCTTTTCCTCTTAGATATAATCCAAACCCCACATTCTGATTTACCAGATCTTATCCCATCTGGCTGCTGCATAACTCTCTGGAACATTTCTCATAAATTTCTCCCTCTTGTTTACGAGGTTCTAGTCTTCCTAGCAAGGTAATTCTCAAAATTCTCCAAGCCAGGCTTCAGCAATACCTGTACCGTGAACTTCCAGAGGCTCAAGCTGGTTTTAGGAAAGGCAGAGGAACCAGAGATCAAATTGCCAACATCTGCTGGGTCATGGAAAAAGCAAGACAGTTCCAGAAAAACATCTATTTCTGCTTTATTGACTATGTCAAAGCCTTTGACTGTGTGGATCACAATAAACTGTGGAAAATTCTGAAAGAGATGGGAATACCAGATCACCTGACCTGCCTCTTGAGAAACCTGTATGTAGGTCAGGAAGCAACAGTTAGAACTGAACTTGGAACAACAGACTGGTTCCAAATAGGAAAAGGAATATGTCAAAGATGTATATTGTCACCCTGCTTATTTACCTTATATGCAGAGTACATCATGAGAAACGCTGGGCTGGGAGAAGCACAAGCTGGAATCAAGATTGCCAGGAGAAATATCAATAACCTCAGATATGCTGATGACACCACCCTTATGTCAGAAAGTGAAGAGGAACTAAAAAGACTCTTGATGAAAGTGAGAGTGGAGTGAAAAAGTTTGCTTAAAGCTCAACATTCAGAAAATGAAGATCATGGCATCTGGTCCCATCACTTCATGGGAAATAGATGGGGAAACAGCAGAAGCAGTGTCAGACTTTATTTTTCTGGGCTCCAAAATCACTGCAGATGGTGACTGCAGCCATGACATTGAAATACGCTTACTCCTTGGAAGAAAAGTTGTGAGCAGCCTAGATAGCATATTCAAAAGTAGAGACATTACTTTGCCAACAAAGGTCCCTCTAGTCAAGGCTATAGTTTTTCCTGTGGTCATGTATGGATGTGAGAGTTGGACTGTGAAGAAAACTGAATGCCGAAGAATGGATGCTTTTGAACTGTGGTGTTGGAGAAGACTCTTGAGGGTCCCTTGGACTACAAGGAGATCCAACCAGTCCATTCTAAAAGAGATCAGCCCTGGGATTTCTTTGGAGAGAATGATGCTAAAGCTGAAACTCCAATACTTTGGCCACCTCATGCGAAGAGTTGACTCATTGGAAAAGATTCTGATGCTGGGAGGGATTGGGGGCAGGAGGAGAAGGGAATGACAGAGGATGAGATGGCTGAATGGCATCACTGACTTGATGGACGTGAGTCTGAATGAACTCTGGGAGTTGATAATGGACAGGGAGGCCTGGTGTGCTGCAATTCATGTGGTCACAAAGAGTCGGACACGACTGAGTGACTGAACTGAACTGAATCTTCCTAGCATTTCTGTTCTTCAAAACAGTAAGCTCATCCTCACCTCTAAAGATTCCTTTCTAATATTCAAAAGTGTCAACTCAATGATAACTTGTCAGAGAGGCCTTCACTGAACACCTAAGCTAAAGTAGTTCATTTCACTCATTCTTCCTTATATGATCCTGTTTGATGTTCTTACAACCAAAACACTCTTTTAATCCAACTTATTTATGTTGATTTTCTTATTTATTTCTCTGTCCTCCTCCATACACCTATTGTAAGAGCAGAGGTTTTAAAATTTATTCATTGCTGTGTCCACAGGTCTTAGAACAATAGCTGGAATATAGTCACTGCTCAGTAAATATCATAGAAGTTTGGAACACACACTTCCAGACGTATTTTATGAGACTGATTACAAGAAACTAAATTTAGAGTGGTCAACCTGACCAAAAATGAACAAAACAAAACACCACACAATTTTATATGAGTAGTAATTCAAACTTTGCAAAGTACTTTTATATATATTAATGATTCTCATTTGTTTCTGACCAAAAAATGTGTTGGCAGCCAGAATGTGAATATGTAATTCACTTTTTTAAAACCTGAAGATTTTTTCTCTAAATTTGATTAATTTTTAACCATGGTTTTTATCCTTAATGGATTAGCCCTATTTTTAGTTAGATAAAACTTCTAAAGTTGTACTCTGATAAAATAATAATTTCAGATTATCACCTTGCTTCTGACTATTACAACAATCTTATTTGTAATAGCATTGTTTTCCTTTCATAATTTTTCAGAGAAGATTTTACAAAACACTAAGAGCTATGCCAGACCCAAAGCTTCAGGTTTGCTCCACAGGACTACACTTTTAGCTCTGTTTCACATCTGGTCTTTTCTACCTTCTCTCTAGTGGTGGCATGAGAAGCAATGACAGAAGTTAAGGGCAAGCAGGAGAGAAGGAAGCCAAGTCAAGAGCTTGACTAATCAAAACCCACTAGATGCTGACCATATCTAGAACGTCAGTCTTTCAGGAGATGTTTATACCTCTCCCTCCCTCCCTTGTCACTGAGGAGTTTCATTTTCCTCTTAAGTGGCTTAGGACAGAAAAAAAGTGTGAAAGTGGGAATTATTTAGGAAAGGCAGACAAACCACAACTAAAGTCAGGAACAAGACAAGGGTGCCCACTTTCACCGCTACTATTCAACATAGTTCTGGAAGTTTTGGCCAGAGAAATTAGGGCAGAAAAAGAAATAAAAAGAATCCAAATTGGAAAAGAAGAAGTAAAACTCTCACTGTTTGCAGATGACATGATCCTCTACATAGAAAACCCTAAAGACTCCACCAGAAAATTACTAGAGCTAATCAATAAATATAGTAAAGTTGCAAGGTATAACATCAACACTCAGAAATCCTTTGCATTCCTATACACTAATAATGAGAAAGTAGAAAAAGAAGTTAAGGAAACAATTCCATTCACCATTGCAACGAAAAGAATAAAATACTTAGGAATATACCTACCTAAAGAAATTAAGACTTATATATCAAAAACTATGAAACACTGATGAAAGAAATCAAAGAGGACACTAATACATGGAGAAATATACCATGTTCATGGATTGGAAGAATCAATATAGTGAAAATGAGTATACTACCCAAAGCAATCTACAGATTCAATGCAATCCCTATCAAGCTACCAGCAGTATTTTTCACAAAACTAGAACAAATAATTTCAAGATTTGCATGGAAATACAAAAAACCTCAAATAGCCAAAGCAATCTTGAGAAAGAAGAATGGAACTGGAGGAATCAACCTGCTTGACTTCAGGTTCTATTACAAAGCCACAGTCATCAAGACAGTATGGTACTGGCATGAAGACAGAAATATAGATCAATGGAACAAAATAGAAAGCCCTGAGATAAATCCACACACCTATGGACACCTTATCTTCGACAAAGGAGGCAAGAATATACAATGGAGTAGAGATAATCTCTTTAACAAGTGGTGCTGGGAAAACTGGTCAACCACTTGTAAAAGAATGAAACTAGATCACTTTCTAACACCATACACAAAAATAAACTCAAAATGGATTAAAGATCTAAATGTAAGACCAGAAACTATAAAACTCCTAGAGGAGAACATAGGCAAAACACTCTCTGACATAAATCACAGCAGGATCCTCTATGACCCACCTCCCAGAATACTGGAAATAAAAGCAAAAATAAACTAATGGGATCTAATTAAAATTAAAAGCTTCTGCACAACAAAGGAAACTATAAGTAAGGTGAAAAGACAGCCTTCTGAATGGGAGAAAACAATAGCAAATGAAGCAACTGACAAACAACTAATCTCAAAAATATACAAGCAACTTATGCAGCTCAACTCCAGAAAAATAAATGACCCAATCAAAAAAATGGGCCAAAGAACTAAATAGACATTTCTCCAAAGAAGACATACGGATGGCTAACAAACATATGAAAAGATGCTCAACATCACTCATTATCAGAGAAATGCAAATCAAGACCACAATGAGGTACCATTTCACACCAGTCAGAATGGCTGCGATCCAAAAGTCTACAAGCAATAAATGCTGGAGAGGGTGTGGAGAAAAGGGAACCCTCTTACACTGTTGGTGGGAATGCAAACTAGTACAGCCACTATGGAAAACAGTGTGGAGATTCCTTAAAAACTGGAAATAGAACTGCCTTATGACCGAGTAATCCCACTGCTGGGCATACATACTGAGGAAACCAGAATTTAAAGAGATACATGTACCCCAATGTTCATCGCAGCCCTGTTTATAATAGCCAGGACATGGAAACAACCTAGATGTCCATCAGCAGATGAATGGATAAGAAAGCTGTGGTACATATACACAATGGAGTATTACTCAGTCATTAAAAAGAATACATTTGAATCAGTTCTAATGAGATGGATGAAACTGGAGCCGATTATACAAAGTGAAGTAAGTCAGAAAGAAAAACACCAATACAGTATACTGACACATGTATATGGAATTTAGAAAGATGGTAATGATGACCCTGTATGCGAGACGGCAAAAGAGACACAGATGTATAGAACGGACTTTTGGACTCTGAGGGAGAGGGAGAAGGTGGGATGATTTGGGAGAATGGCATTGAAACATGTATACTATCACGTAAGAAATGAAGCACCAGTCTATGTTCAATACAGGATACAGGATGCTTGGGGCTGGTGCATGGGGATGATCCAGAGAGATGATATAGGGTGGGAGGTAGGAAGGGGGTTCAGGACTGGGAGCTTGTATACACCCGTGGTGGATCCATGTCAATGTATGGCAAAACCAATACAATATTGTAAAGTAAAATAAAGTAAAAATAATTTTAAAAAGACAGAAAATGTTAGTTTTACAGAAGAGACGTGTAGATTTGAGCTCTTTAACATGCAAATGGTGGTCTTGATGAGATTCTAACAGTTTCACTAGATCATTCTTTCTGGCACAAAATAACTTCAGTTATCACCAGAGAATTCTGATTCCTTTGTTGCTTTTCCTTTTAAAAGGTGGTTTTATTCGATTGCTTCATTGTAGAGTTCATTTAAACCCTTGAAATCCAATCACAGTTTATTTTAGATTAAAAAAATCTACAAACTTGGACTCTTTCAGTACCCTCATAGCTGAGCCAGGTTTGCTGACCCTTATACTCGGTTTCTGTTAAACAATTGACTGAATTGTATCGCACACATTAGAGTAAAATATTAGATTTGAAATGCCATCAAGAAGATTTTGTTTCCCAAATGCCTTGGTGCAGTGAAACAGTCAGATCTGAAACTTTGGAGAGTCAAGTTCAGAAGAAAGTGAAGACCAAGGTTCACTGCTACTTTGATATTTAGAAGCAACATTTCAGGCTCTCACCAGTGCCACCGAAATGGAACTTATTTACTGTATTTCAATTGTTGGTTGGAGAAGGAAATGGCAACCCACTCCAGTATTCTTGCCTGGAGAATCCTGTGGACAAAGGAGCCTGGTGGGCTGCCGTCTATGGGGTCACACAGAGTTGGACACAACTGAAGTGACTTAGCAGCAGTAGCAGCAACTGTTGGTTCACTTTAACCTCACATATTGTCTCAAGCCAACAATGTTTTTTTGAGGCTCCCTTTGCTTTTCTAACTTTCTTCATTCTTCTGTCTATTTTTTGACAGTTTTATGAGCAGTTGACTGATAATCACTTGATACATTTCTGGCTTACCAGAGTTGCAATACTGATTAAAATTCTAAAGGTGCTTATGGTCAATGGCTGGTGGCATATAACTTCTACTAATTCAGTGAGATACATGTCTTTCTGCACAAAATGAAAATGCTATACTATAGTTTTACTTTGATCATGGAATATAGAAGAGAATAGCATACGTACACCTAACTCACAGGGATCCAACCTCTTTCTCAAGAGAAATGATTATACAGTTGTTCTTTGAATGTTCCAGCTCCGTCACTTAATATACAACTGGAAAAAGGATATAATATGGAAAATACCAATTGATTTGGTGTCATAGCATGAATGTGATAAGAAGAATTATTCTTTGAGGCATTCAAGTATTGTTTCCCTAATTTATGGGTGATTTTAGAGAGTTTTGAGCATATCTATAGGTAGTTTTTGCCTTAAAGGCTGGATCTGAGGAGTGACATTCACTTTTAGCTGGGTCTGAGGAGTGACATTCACTTTTAGAACATCCATGACCATTTACCCATATCTACCTGGTCCATTTATTCTATTTACGTTGTTTTCCAGACCACTCTAAATTTCTGATCCTTATTCTGAAGGTCATCTACTTTATAGATATCCCAGACTTTATCCATATTAAATTGGTATCTTCATCTAAACCTTACTTCTCCTCTGACAGAAACTTCTATTATGGCACTTCAAACTTTCTAACTTTAAGAACATGTCTCTTACCTCTTTATTCATAATTTTTTATTCTCATGGTTGCAGACGGATATTCACTTCAGTTCAGTTCAGTTCATTTCAGTTCAGTTCAGTCGCTCAGTCATGTCTGACTCTTTGCGACCCCATGAATCGCAGCACGCCAGGCCTCCCTGTTCATCACTAACTCCCGGAGTTCACTCAGACTCACGCCCATCGAGTCAGTGATGCCATCCAGCCATCTCATCCTCTGTTATTCCCTCCTCCTCCTGCCCCCAATCTTTCCCAGCATCAGAGTCTTTTCCAATGAGTCAACTCTTCGCATGAGGTGGCCAAAGTACTGGAGTTTCAGCTTTAGCATCATTCCTTCCAAAGAAATCCCAGGGTTGATCTCCTTCAGAATGGACTGGTTGGATCTCCTTGCAGTCCAAGGGACTCTCAAGAGTCTTCTCCAACACCACAGTTCAAGAGCATCAATTCTTTGGCGCTCAGCCTTCTTCACAGTCCAACTCTCACATCCATACATGAGCACAGGAAAAACCATAGCCTTGACTAGACGGACCTTAGTCGGCAAAGTAATGTCTCTGCTTTTGAATATACTATCTAGGTTGGTCATAACTTTTCTTCCAAGGAGTAAGCATCTTTTAATTTCAGATGGATATTAGATTCAGGAATACTATGGGTAGAATAGGGAATCAAGGTCTGTGAGTGTAAACCAGAACACAATGAGGTATCACTTCCCACTGGTCAGAATGGCCATGGCCAAACAATAGATACTGGAGAGTCCGGGGAGAAAAGGGAACCCTCATGCACTGTTGTTAGGAATGCAAATTGGTATAGCCATTATGGAGAACAGTATGGAGATGCCTTAAAAAACTGTAAATAGAATGACCATATGGGCTAGAAACCCCACTCCTTGGTATATATAAAGAAAACCATATTTAAAAAGACATATACACCCCAATGATTATTGCAGCATAATTTACAACAGTCGGGATGTGAAGTCAACCTAAATGTCCACTGACAGAGGAATGCATAAAAAGATGTGGTATACAATGGAATATTACTCAGTCATAAAAAGGAATGAAATTAGTCATTTGTAGAGATGTGGGTGGATCTAGAGACTGTCATACAGATTGAAGTAAGTCAGAAAGAGAAAAACAACATCTATTAATGCATATATGTGGAATCTAGAAAAATGATATAGATGATCTTATTTGCAAGGCAGAAATACAGATCCAGATGCAAAGAACAAATTGTATAGATACCAAGGGGGAAAGAGGAGGTGGGAGGAATTGGGAGGTTGGGGTTGACATATACACGCTATTGACACTATGTATGACATGGATAACTAACAAGAAGTGACTATATAGCACAAGAACTTTATTCGGTGTTCTTTGGAGACCTAAATGGGAAGAAAATCCAAGAAAAGGGGCTCCGAGGTGGTGCTAGTGGTAAAGAACCAGGCTCCCAATGCAGGAGACATAAGAGATGCAGGTTTGATCCCTGGGTAGTAAAGATTCCCCTGGAGAGGAGGGCACAACAACCCACTCCAGTGTGCTTGCTTAGAGAATCTCATGGACAGAGGAGCCTGGAAGGCTACAGTCCATAGGGTCACACAGAGTCAGACATGACTGAAGTGACTTAGCACACATGCATATGTATCTATGTTTTTTATATATATATATATATATATATATATATATATATATATATATGATTCACTTTGTTATATAGTAAAAACTAACACAACAAGGGTCTGGGGGTGAGGTGAAAGAATTAAAAAGGAAATTTATAGGTCACAGGATCTGACATATTTCTCAAAGTTTACTTCAAAAGTTCTTGTGATCAAAGAAAAATAAATAATTGGCTCTTTCCCATAGAGGCCCATGAAGATGAAGCATGTGAATTCCTTAGGGAAAGCAAACATTGGTTCTGACATTTGTAAGTCTCTGAAGTGCTAGGAACAAGTCTTTTTTTTTTTTTTCCTACTTCTATTTTATTTTGACCCACATCTGCCATCACAGTGCCATGCTCTGGATAAGAATTCAATAAACTTTTTTTTTTTTTTAATATTTTCCTTAGAGATTTTCTTGACCTGAGGAATAGCTGGTTGTTACCTGACCTTTGTGAACTTACAAGGGCAGCTCATTCAACATACCATCAGCTTATCAACTTAGAAGTTCTTGACTAAAATAGCCTTGGATAGCAATAGCCAATGACTGACTGTGACTTTTTACCCCAAATAATTACTACTTCTCATAACTCTTTAATGATTAAAATAGCTTTTTATCTCATTGAACTTGAGATAATGATGTGTGGACTTGAACATAAATTCAAAATTCCCCCTATCCTTTTGTTCTTTATTTTTCCTGGTCACGACTTCTCCAAACCTTTCACACGGTTTTGTCAGAGACGTGCATTTCACGTAACAGAAGGTGGTTGTGGTGTGGTATCAAACCCTTCAAATTTATTAGTCCAGAATTCTGGGTCTTGTGTGTTCATAAGCAAGTCCATTTAGCTAGAGGCATGAAGAGGCCGTGAAGAACAAATTATAGTGAAGTCAAAGGCAGAGTAACACACAGAGCCACAAGCCGTCCTATTTGCTCAGGCTTTTTCTTCCCCTGGAACGCTTTCAGGGCTGCTTCTGTGAAACGGGAGGAGCTCGGCTCATGAGCTGCGGCTGGGAAGGTGCCTGCCGTCCTGTGCTCTTGTCTCTCGGCTGCTCCCCACCAGGTAGGAGTCCTAGGCCTGGCTCCCCGCCTTGGCATCTTGGCTCGCAGCTCCTAGGATCTAGCTTAGTAGTCCTCTCTTTCCCTTTCTTCTCCACGCTGCCTGTGGCCCACAGCCTCAACCTAAGAGCTTGTCCGAACTGCCAATAGGTAGCGTCAATGCCAGCTCACTCTTTCTCACCCCGTGACTAGAGGCCAGTTTCAACATGAAACTTTTCCCAGAGACAGAGATCTCCTCAGCACCTGCCAAACCTTTTTGTAGTCTGAGTTGCTGCAATGGGGGAGAGCCTCCAGGTATACAATGGAACGCTTTCTTTGCTCCTAGTTATTCGCTCCAAGACTTCTCACCTCTCAGGAAGATATGAGTGGAATTCTGTAACATTTTTTTTTTTCTTATCTCCCCTCTCTTTTTCTCTCTCCCCTCCCTCCTCTTAAAACTGCCTCTTCATGTTTATACTCAACTGTTGAACCACTCTTTTCAGATAGTTTATTGTAGCCCTGTTCAAGAGCTGGCCCACTACTGCCTAACCTGAAATGTAAGCATGTCAGCCCACCCTTTATATTCTTCAGCTTTGCTGTATCAAAAACACAAAGGATATACTAACTTAAAAGAAATTTACAGTCAACAAGCCTATTCCCCTGAAAAGATAACAGATTGAAACCCAGAGAGGTAAACAGGTTTGCTTAGGACCACACAGCTTAGAATGAGAAGGATTTTGGTAACTGAGGGAAGAGGTAAGACTTCCAGTCAAACAATCCTTTCCTTAGAGTACGTGTGTCTCCTTCATCATAAACTAGTGAGCAGAATATGGAAAGATACACAGTCATTATTGAACTCTGTGTGCACATGTGAGGAGCTGATGGTTGGAAGTCTGAGGCTTTGGAGCCTGTGTCTATGCTGACGGTAAAGTGCTAAAGTCTATAGACTTTGGGATCAGAAAGGCTATGCTTAATCCCAGCTGTCACTCATCAGTTGTCTATACTATTGGACAAGTTGCTTAACCTCTGATCATCAAAGAGCTCATTAGAAAGGTGGAGTTACTGTTTCAGTATCAGTCTTTCCAGTGAGTATTCAGGGTTGATTTCCTTTGAGATTGACTTGTTTGATCTCCTTGCAGTTCAAGGGACTCTCAAGGGTCTTCTCCAGCACCACAATTGGAAAGCATCAATTCTTCGGCACTCTGCTTTTTTATGGTCCAGAGCTCACAACCATATGGGACTACTGAAAAGACCATAGCCTTAACTATACGGACCTTTGTCAGCAAAGTGATGTCTTTGCTTTTTAACACACTGTCTAGATTTGTCATAGCTTTCCTGCCAAGAAGCAATCATTTTCTAATTTCATGGCTGCAGTCACCATTGCAGTGATTTTAGAGCACATGCTAGTTTGTTTTAATGGATTCTCCCACCTTCTTCCAGTTCTAACACATCCAGTAGGAATCCCTGTTACCATTTCATAGAAAGCATCAATTTTTATCCTGTTGTGTTGCGCTTCTAGTAATCTAATGCCCATCTTAAGTCATGCTAAAAGGATGAGAGAGAGCCTACAGGCTCTGGGTTCTACTAAGCATATGGCGTAACATACATGGCATCAGATTGGACAGTTTCTAACATTCCTGACTATGATGGAGCCAGAATTCCTCTATGTCTGGGCTCAGAGAGGATCTTGAGATGACTCTGCTCAGGTCCTCATTGGCTCCTGAGGATTTTCCTCCCTCTCAACACCATTAAGTTAGCAGTTTTAAAAACCTTATAGGTGTCCTAATATAAATTACAAAGGAAGTATTTCCTCAGATGTGACTTGGCATCACTTCCATTTGATGATTACAGGTAAGTTTTAGATATAGTCAAAGTGCAGTCCCCTGCAAGCACTTAGGGATTTAGGTTTGCTGGCCTAGACCCTAGAATTGAGAGAATGTTCATTGCAGTGAAAGGGGCTGGCTTGGAGGCTGACTCAGCTCTCTCTGGGATCCTGGGAACTTTACCAAGCCCTCCACAGCAGCCCTTTGCTAAAACAGTTCTTGATCCCGTCAGATGACACAATCACTTTTCTGCTCTTACCTCCTTGTCTGTTTCATTCTCTACCTCTTTGTTTAACCTGTGAAACTTTTGTCTGGTGAGTGGAAAGTGTCCTGCTTTCTCTTTCTCTCATGATGTTTCTCTCAAACATTTAACTATTTCCAGAAATTTTTCTCCAAAGGCTGAACCTTTAGCAAAGAGTGCCAGAAAGAATTCATTTGCTTTCTCCTTGTTGCATACTTCCTCTGACTCCTTGAGGCCAGAATGGGCTAGGTGCCTATGCAGGGAGAAGATAAAGTGAAAAGCTGCTGGGGGAAAATATGCTTTGAGTTTTAAAAATATTATTCTATCAAATTTAAAGTAGTCTAAAGAACTATTTTATAATTAACACACAATTTGCAAGTATTGTTTCCCAGACACATAAAATACCTTCCAGACAGATGTATGAGTGGTCTATAGACTACATCGAATAAAATCCCATACACTTTAATAACATTCTAGATGCGACCTCTTCAAGGCAAGAGTGGCCTCTGTGTCAATACTTGGGACAACACCCAGCACACGTGGGTTCTTAAAAGTGCTTCCTGGTATGTCCACAGCCCTATGAACCTTGTCTCAGACAAGAATCTCTCTCCTCTTTTCATGAAAGATAAATAACAGTTTGGGGCCCGCCACAGCATTCTGAGAAAATGGGGAACATCAGCAGGAAATAAAGATGAGTGATACCCAGGGAAAATCTCCTTTGCTGTGACCATTTAATCTGCTTATCCCAACCTGAGTTACAGTCAGCTTCTTATACTCTGATTCCGACATGAGACATCTATCTCTAAGCCTCTGGGGTGTTGCTCTCCTTCTCTCCTCTCAGGAGGGAGGTGTGGTGCCTCTGGCTGTGGATTATGGATCATTATAAACGGCTGTTGGCTGTGCAGCTGTGTAAGGCTTTCGGCGCTCCTCCCAGGATAACAGAGCCTCCAGCCACCTTATCATTAAGGTTGCTTCCTTCTCCCCATGGCTATTCCCTTACTTTTCCTTTTAGATCAAACAGCTGCAATCTTTCTCTTTGACTTCCTGGATCTATTCCTATTAACCCATGTCAGCAGTTGAGATCCAGGTAGGCAAGAAGCTGAGCAGAGAGGGCACCAGTTTGATTCGGGCTGCTTGTGGTTCTTTTTCCAACACATATAAGACTTGTCCTAGACCACAGCGGAGACTGCTGAAACTCCAAAGCTTGCTGCAGCTTGCAGGTTGGAAAGAAGGATTAGAGAACCATCTTTAATAACCTCCTATGAACTTATTTAGTATTTTGGAGAATATAGCTTTTGACTGACAGAAAAAATGCATGAATGTGAAACATATCTCACTTTGAATTCTCTGTCCCTGAGGTTGTTTTGTTACAGGCTTACATGGCAAAGAGTTAGATTTGAATCAGATCCTAGATTCTTGACTATCAAAGAAAATTTACATTAAAAATCAACAAGCTGTCTTTATAAATTGTGTAGTCGGGCTTGGATGGCAATTTTCTCACTAATCCTCCAGAGTTCTTATTTCATCTTCAGGAGTGCATCTTCCAGTGATAAATCTGAGACTGTTCTGTCTGATGTCCGACACATCACTGCTAACCCAGGGAGAAGGAAAATTTAAGGGCTGTTTCTGTGCTCCCCTTTAGAGTTAGGAATCCTTCAACTACTCTCTTTTCTGTCTTAAGCACTAAATTTAACTCTCAGATATTTAAATTTTTTTCTTTCAGGTTAATGTTATCTTTTTTCCAGTGTAAAACCATTTTGTTATTCACAAACCTTCTCCACTTAAAGCAGAAAAGTTCAATATCCTTATGAAGCAATCAGATAGTGTGTTTCTGTTATGATGCAATACCTCACCTATGGTGTGTTCAAGCCAAAATGTTTAACTTGAATCCTTTAAGCCTTTAGCTGCAGAAAAATCTGTTGTATAAGTCAGTGTAATAAAATCTAGTTGGATGGGGCAATGTGCTAGATAAGAAGAGAAGTAACAGACAGAACCAGATGCAATGAGTGGTCCTGGATTAAACCTGCTCTGAAACACTGACCTTTAAAGGATTTTTTTTTGGCACAATTAGATAAACTTAAAACTACATTAAGAATTAGATAAAGTAAGCATTTGCTGATATGAAAAGGCAGAGATTGGTGAATAAAAAATAGATTACAATACAGCAGGCATGATATGCTGCTTTTGAACATAAAAGACACAGGTATTTTAAAATGCACATATAACATGCATTGACCTAGCAGTAGTTTAGTATTAGCTGCTCAGTCGTGTCTGCCTCTTTGCGACCCCATGGACTCTAGTAGCCTGCCAGGCTCTTCTGTCTATGGAATTCTCCAGGCAAGAATACGCGGAGTGGGTTGCCATTTCCTTCTCAATTGACTCAATCTTCATAATAAATTCTTTAGATGCATACAATGCATAGTGTTCATGTAAATGTCTTGTGTTTTATTATTCTTAGTGATCTATATTTTTAGCTTTCTATGAGACATCTTCTTGCAATAATTAATCAATAGGTTAATTAATTAAGAAAGGAAGAAATCTATTTTTCACAGAATTAGAACAAATTTTTTTTTTTACAATTTGTATGGTGGAAACAAAAGATTCCAAATAGCTAAAGCAATTATGAGAAATAAAAACAGAGCTGGAGGAATCGACCTTCCTGACTTCAGTCTACATTACAAAGCTTCATTCATCAAGATAGTATGGTACTGGCACAAAAAAACAGAAATATAGACCAATGGAACAAGATAGAAGGCCCAGAGATAAACCCACACACTTATGGGTACCTTATCTTTGACAAAGGAGATAAGAATACACCATGGAGAAAAGACATTCTCTTCAATAAGTGCAACTGGAAAAACTGGACAGCTACATGTTGAATAATGAAATTAGAACTCTTTCTAACACCATACACAAAAATAAACTCAAAATGGACTAAAGGCTTAAATGTAAGACCAGAAACTATAAAACTCTTAGAATAAAGCATAATCAGTATACTCTTTGACATAAATAACAGCAAGATCCTCTTGATTCACCTCTTTTGAATTGGAAATAAACCAAAAATTAACAAATGAGACCTAATTAAACTTACAAATCTTTGCACAGCAAAGAAAACTATAAACAAGATGAAAATACAATCCTCAGAATGGAGAAAATAATTGCAAATGAAGAATCTGACGAAAGATTAATCTCCAAAGTGTATAAGCAACTCATACAGGTCAATATCAGAAAAAAAGCAACCTAATAAAGAAAAATGGGCAGAAGATCTAAACAGACATTTCTCCAAAGAAGATATAAACACATGGCTAATACACATATGAAAAAATGCTCAATATTGCTCATTATTAGAGAAATGCAAATAAAAACTACCATAATGTATCAGCTCAGTTCAGTTCAGTCACTCAGTCACGTCCAACTCTTTGCAATCCCACGAACTGCAGCACGCCAGGCCTCCCCTGTCCATCACCAACTTCTGGAGTTCACTCAGACTCATGTCCACTGAGTCAGTGATGCCATCCAGCCATCTCATCCTCTGTCATCCCCTTCTCCTCCTGCCCCTAATCCCTCCCAGCATCAAAGTCTTTTCCAATGAGTCAGCTCTTCGCATGAGGTGGCCAAAGTATTGAAGTTTCAGCTTTAGCATCATTCCTTCCAAAGAAATCCCAGGACTAATCTCCTTCAGAATGGACTGGTTGGATCTCCCTTGCAGTCCAAGGGACCCTCAAGAGTCTTCTCCAACACCACAGTTCAAAAGCATCAATTCTTCAGCGCCTTCAGCCTTCTTCACAGTCCAACTCTCACATCCATACATGACCACAGGAAAAACCATAGCCTTGACTAGACGGACTTTAGTCTGCAAAGTAATGTCTCTGCTTTTGAATATGCTGTCTAGGGTGGTCATAACTTTTCTTCCAAAGAGTAAGCGTCTTTTAATTTCATGGCTGCAGTCACCATCTGCAGTGATTTTGGAGCCCCCAAAATAAAGTCAGCCACTGTTTCCACTGTTTCCCCATCTATTTCCCATAAGTGATGGGACCGGATGCCATGATCTTCGTATTCTGAATGTTGAGCTTTAAGCAAACTTTTTCACTCTCCTCTTTCACTTTCATCAAGAGGCTTTTTAGTTCCTCTTCACTTTCTGACATAAGGGTGGTGTCATTGGCATATCTGAGGTTACTGATATTTCTCCTGGCAATCTTGATTCCAGCTTGTGCTTCTCCCAGCCCAGCGTTTCTCATGATGTACTCTGCATATAAGTTAAATAAGCAGGGTGACAATATACAGCCTTGACGTACTCCTTTTCCTATTTGGAACCAGTCTGTTGTTCCATGTTCAGTTCTAACTGTTGCTTCATGACCTGCATACAGATTTCTCTTAAGCCTCAGGGAAGACAATTCTTCTGAAACCTATGTCTCCATTTATTACTACCCTTGAGCCCCATTTATAATAAAAGAGTGAAAAGATAATTAGCAATAAAGACATAACCCAAATCCTGTTTTCTGAAGCCTTATTGTCATTCACACATCTCTTCTCTTTGATTTAAATCTCTTTCTTTTTTTATTTTTTAAATTATAAAAGTATGATAACACATTTACAGGAGACTTGGAAAATTCAGAACAAGATTACATACAGTTACCCTACATATTACAACTATTTTTAAAGTAGATAAATGAAGATTTTTACTTGGAGTTTCAAAATCAAACTCTCAAAATTTATAGAATGAATATACAGAGAAGTAGAGGATAGAGTAGACCTGAAAAGCACAGTGAACCAATTCAACATAATTAAGACTTCTACAATTTTCACAAATATGATACAAATTCTACTCAATTTCCCATAGACTATAAACTAGGAAACACTGGTACATATCTAGGAACTTAAACCAAGGTGCAAAAATTTCATGGTCTAAAGCTATTGAAATCATATAGAGTCTGTTCTCTTATCACTGTGGAATTATGTTAGAAATTAATGTCAAAAGATATTTGAAATTAACCCACATATTTTCAAATGCAATATGACATTTACCAAGAAAGATCTTTGATTTAGCCATTGAAATCCTCAACAAAGTTAGAAAACTGAAAAGACACAGAGGATGATTGCAGAGAAGAAAGCATTTAAATGAGAAATTCATATCAAAATGAAAAATATCAAAGATACTTTTTGGAAATTAAATGTCTATTTTGGAAATTAAATGTCTATTTTGAAATGATGGGTGTATCTCAGAAGTCATAACAAAAAAATTAGAAAATGTTTGTAATAAAATAAAAAAAAAAAGAATTTTCCAGAATTAGTTGCATGCAACAGAAGCTGCTCAACACAATTAAATACAATGTGGAGTCTGGAATAAGGTATGAAAACAAATTATGCAAACTGGGATAAATTTTTGTGAAATTTGAACAAAATTTGTCCTTTAGCTAATAATACTTTATCACATATTAATTTTTTGTATTTTCATAGCATGGTATTTGTTTGGATTCTCAACATTGGATTAGAAGTTTCAAGCCTCATTCAAAAATTTTAAATGAAATTAAAAGAAGCTTGCTCCTTGGAAGAAAATATATGACCAATCTAGACAGCATATTAAAAAGCAGAGGCATTACTTTCCCGACAAAGGTCCATCTATTCAAAGCTATGATTTTTCCAGTAATCATGTATAGATATGAGAGCTGGACCGTGAAGAAGGCTGAGGGCTGAAGAATTGATGCTTTTGAACTGTGGTGTTGGAGAAGACTCTTGAGAGTCCCTTGGACTGCAAGGAGATCAAACCAGTCAATCCTAAAGGAAATCAACCTTGAATGTTCATTGGAAGGACTGATGCTGAAGCTGAAGAGCCAATGCTTAGGCCACCTGATGTGAAGAGCTGATTCACTGGAAAAGACTGATGCTGGGAAAGATAGAAGGCAGGAGTAGAAGGTGATGCAGAGGATGAGATGGTTGGATGGCATCACTGACTCAATGGATGTGAGTTTGAACAAACTCTTGGAGATGGTGAAGGACAGGGAAGACTGGTGTGCTACAATCCATATGGTCACAGAGTTGGATATGACTGAGCCTCTGAACAATAACAAAGGTAATAAATTTTCTAGATTTTTAGCAGTAATACTAGATGCCAAAATACATGGAACTATATCAAAGTTTTGAGTGAATATAAGTTAGATATCAGCATTCCAGTCATACTAAATCAAATGATTTGAATCAAAATATCATTAATTAATTAGGCAAAAATTCATAAATTTTAAAAATGTATATGTATATATACATATAATATACATATATATAGGGTATATATAGAGAGAGTATGCATACAAAAGCTTTTCTACTCCACTTAATAAAGAAAGAACAACAACAAAAAGAGACAAACTGGAAAATATAAAGTAAATGAAATAAGAGCACTAAATGTGAAATAGAAAAAGTGGAACAAACTAGATAAAAATTAAAAAAATCATATAGTCTAAATGTTTTCAAACATGGCTGCTCATTAGAAACACATCTGGAACTTTGGAGAGAAAAAGCAATACCTGGACATTTGTATTTAAAAAAAAATTCCAAGATAGTTTTGATATGCGTCTGGATTTTTAGAAGTGGTTAACGGTTTTTCTATTAAATGGTAGTTTTTGTGATATAGAATGCTATTATTTTATGTTGATCATTCATGATACAATGGTATTAAGTGAAAAATAGTTAATAACCACGACAGCAAAAGATGTCGACAGTGAGATGTTTATCTGCTTTCACAATCAATGGCCAGACAAGAAAAGAAAAAAAGATAATTACAGTTGCAAGCCATAATGAAAACTTGATTACCCTAACAGTATAAAATAACTGCATACGTTAAGGAGAGTAATGTGGCAAGTGGAAGTGCCTGCAGGCATATCATTTCATCTGCCCAGCCTGTGTGTCTTTTGGTTGGTGCATCTAATCTATTTACATTTAAGGTAATCATTGAGATGTATGATCCTATTGCCATTTTCTTAATTGTTTTTGTTTTATTTTATGTAGGTCTTTTTCTTTTTGTGTTTCCTTCCTAGAGCAGTTCCTTTAGCCTTTGTTGTAAAGCTGGTTTTGTGGTGCTGAATCCATTTAACTTTTGCTTTTCTGGAAAACTTTTGATTTCTTCATCAAATCTGAACATAAGTCTTGCTGGGTAGAATATTCTTGGTTCTAGGTTCTTCCTTTTCATCCTTTAAATATATCATGTCTTTCCCTTCTGGCTTGTAGAGTTGCTCTTCAGAAATTGACTCATAACCTTATGGGAGTTCCCTTGTATGTTATTTGTCATTTTTCCCTTCTTGCTTTTAATATTTTATCATTTTGATTGCTGTGTGTCTCGGTGTGTTCCTCCTTGGGTTTATCCTTCCTGGGACTCTCCTCACCTCCTGGACTTGGTTGATGATTTCCTTTCCCATGTTAAGGAATTTTTCAGCTGCTATCCCTTCAGATATTTTTCTCAGGTCCTTTCTCTTCTCCTCTACTACTGCTGCTGCTGCTAAGTCACTTCAGTTGTGTCCGACTCTGTGTGACCCCGTAGACAGCAGCCCAGCAGGCTCCCCTGTCCCTGGGATTCTCCAGGCAAGAACACTAGAGTGGGTTGCCATTTCCTTCTCCAATGCATGAAAGTGAAAAGTGAAAGTGAAGTCGCTCCGTTGTGTCCAACTCTTAGCGACCCCATGGACTGTAACCTACCAGGCTCCTCCATCAAATGCTAGTGTGTTCACTGTTGCCCCCGGAGGTCTCTCAGGCTGTATTCCCTTTCATTTTTTCCATTCTTTTTCTATATTCTGTTCTGTGGCAGTGATTTCCATCATTCTGTCCTCCAGGTCATCTATCCATTTTTTTCTGCCTCAGTTATTCTGCTGTTGATTCCTTCTAGTGTATTGTTCATCTCTGTTTGTTTGTCCTTTAGTTCTTCTAGGTCTTTTGTAAAACTTCTTGCATCTTTTTAATTATGTTTCTGATTGTTCTGATATGTTCCTGGACCATCTTCACTATCATTTAGGTTGTCTATCTCTGCTTCATTTAGTTGTTTTTCTTAGGTTTTATGTTGTCCCTTCACCTGGGACATAACCTTCTGCTTTTTCATTTTGATTAACTTTCCATTATGTAATTTTCATTCTAGATGCTGCAGGATTGTGATTCTTTTTCTGTCTGCCCTCCGGTGGATGAGGCGAAAAGATTTGTGTAAGCTTCCTGATGGGAGGCACTGGCTGTGGGTAAAACTGGGTCTTGCGCTAGTGGACAGTTAAACTTTAATCCAATCATCTGCTAATGGGTGGAGTGGCACTTCCTCCCCATTGGTTGTTTGGCCTGAGGTGACCAAGCCTTGGGGTCTACAGGCTCTAAGACAGGGTTAATGGTGACCTCCAAGAGGATATACCCCATGGGGTACTTCCAGGTCTGCTGCTGCCAGTTCCCATCCCCACATCAAACCTCTGCTGATCCACACCTCCACATCTTTGAACACTAACATCTAGATCTGGTTTAGTCTCCTGTGGGGTCACTACTCCTTTCTGCTAGATTTTGGTGTGTAGAAGATTTTGTTTGTGCCCTCCAGGTGTGGAGTCTCTGTTTCCCCCAGTCCTGTGGAAGTTCTGTAATCAAATCCTGCTGGCCTTCAAAGTCAGATTCCTGCGGATTCCCAGTCCCTTTGCCAGATCCTCAGGCTGGTAAGCCTGACGTGAGGCTCAGAACTTTCATAACAGTTGGAGAACTTCTTCTATTTTTGTTCTTCAGTTTGTGGGTTTCCCTCTTGGCATGTATGGGATTTGATTTTATTGTATTTGTGCCCATCCTACCATCTTGTTGCAGTTTTTTTCTTTGTTTGGACAAAGGGCATTATTCTTCTTTTTTTTTTGGTGGCTTCCAATGTCCTCTGACAATGGCCGTTCAACAGCTAGTTACAATTTTGGTGCTCTCACAGAAGGAGATGAACACGTGTCCTTCTACTCCACCATCTTGAACTGGAAGTCCATATATTTCTTCTTTTGTGAAAACACACTATTTAGAGCAAAAGGCTCTAGGAAGACTGTCTACCTGAGAAAAAGTTCAAAAGTAGATGATGCCTAAAATAAGGGGTCATCAACCTCAAAGATCTAATGCTAGATTATCTGAGGTGGAGATGATATAATAATAATAATAGGGAAAAAAACGTAAAATAAATGTAATACACTTGAATCATCATGAAACCATTTCTCCCTTTCTATTCCATGAAAAACTGGCTTCCACAAAGTCGATCCCTAGTACCAAAAAGGTTGGGGGCTAAATGACAGAAGGCTTAAGTTTTGATTTTTGAATTTGGATTATACTTTCTTCAGATTTCCAAGGAACAAAGAAATGGGTAGGTATTATAATCTCAGAGTGAGCTGCTGAGTCACAGTTGACAGTGATCTTGTCTCTCTCATTCAGTGAGCTTTTTTTGAAAACACAGTCATACCCACATGCCTGTTAAGTTACGCCACCTGTATCACATCATATTTTTATGTTTCTTACAAAATTCATGCCAAGTTATGATGCTGTCTCAGCTTCCAATCTTTCACATTTATGACCAGTATGCTACTTGTAAAGTGCTTAGTTGAACATGATTGAAGAAACAGCCCTACTGTGTGTCATGAGAAGCCTCCCTATAGGAAGATAGCAAAAACAGTCATTAAACTATCTATTCTTGTTCTGTCTTCAAGGATGTCTGGAGACCTGTTGAGAAATCTGTTAGAATTCAGATGCACTCTGCTATGTATTCCTCTGGTTTAATACTCTAGAAACCCTATGACAACGTGACATGAGGCTTTTTCTTTTCTTTTTTTTGGCCACACTGCATAGCATGTGGGATCCTAGTTCCCAGATGAGGGATCAAATCCACACCACCTGCATTGGAAGCATGGAGCCCTGACCACTGGACCACCAGGGAAGTCCCACATGAGGCTTTTTCAACAGGCCTTCCCTAGGAAAACTCACATGACTCCTTTTAACGATACCTTCTAAAATCTTGCCTTATACCAACATCAAACTCAATGATCTATACTTCGCATACTTAATATTCTGAAAATACTTGAGTTCTTCTAAGTACTCTCCTACTTTCAGTGTTGCCACAGTGATGACTGACAGAAGCTAACTGGTTTCCTAGCTGTCTCTGGGATGCAGTTGTTTCTAACTGGGATTCCTGAACTCATTAGAGCACCTGCTGCTGCTGCTGCTAAGTTGCTTCAGTTGTGTCCAACTCTATGTGACCCCATAGATGGCAGCCCACCAGGCTCCCCCGACCCTGGGATTCTCCAGGCGAGAACACTGGAGTGGGTTGCCATTTCCTTCTCTAATGCATGAAAGTGAAAAGTGAAAGTGAAGTCGCTCAGCCGTGTCTGACTCTTCACGATCCCATTGACTGTAGCCCACCAGGCTCCTCCATCCATGGGGTTTTCCAGGCAAGAGTAGTGGAGTGGGGTGCCATCACCTTCTCCGATTAGAGCACCTAGGCTTGTTCTTACAAGCACCAGGCCTTCACTGAACTTCAATTCCACTCTCTTTCTCCAATTCTCTTTCAGACCAATTGTCTTGGAGGAAATGGCTATCTCACAAGTTTTGCTATTTTTCTGTAACCTGTAAAATCATAGTTATGTCTTTTCTTTATTATTATTGTACCAACACTAAAAAGTTCTTGCCATGTTCTTTCCATATTTGCAAGTTCCAACCCATTCTCAGCATTAATATTTTGGGCATCATTCCTGCTGCATCTTTTGTTGATCCTTGGTTATGTGCCTTTTTCACGCATTCCTTTTCAACTTTAAGCTTCTTGCAAAGTTCTCTCTGTAGTCATTAATTTTTAGGCTGTTTCATCATTTCTTCCTCATTGGAATCATGTGCAGTTGCTGAGCCAGAATTACTATTTAGAGAGCAGCCTGACCCCCTGGAATGACTTCTACCCCATTTCATGGAACTGAAATTCCACTTCAAGAATTAATTCCTCCAAATTAATCAGATTCAGCAGACATGAAAGTATTAGAAACATAACTCAAGAAAGTAATTGCATAAATAATAAATAGTGAAAATCAGGCTAACAATTCAAGTAGGTTTATTTCTTTAGATATCTAATCAGCTTCCTAATCAATTTATAGAACATTTCAGATGATTTCTTACTTCTTATGTTCTCCCCAGCCTGGTTCCTATAAGGAAGGAATTATCTATTATGCATAGCTCTCAAATGCATCTCCTGGTCTGGTCTGCTAATGTGAACACCTAATTCTCATGTCTAAGAGCTGAACCCAGGAATACACTAATACAAATGGTTTGTAGTGGCTATCTATGTATCCTGTAGTTCTTCTGTTTATCTATTGCTGCATAGCAAGTTCTCCAAAACTTATCCTTAAAAATGGCACTAATCATGTCTTTCATGACTCTGTAATTTATGAAGGACTTGTAGGGGTGGCTCATCACTGCTCCATCCAGTGTTAGCTGGAGCAGGACTACTGGGGACTGGAAGGTCCATTTTAAGACAGTTCATTCATATAACTGACACAGTGATACTGACTCAGCTGGTAGCTCATGTCAGATGTCCTCAGGTTTTCTCCTTATGGGCCTTTATGCGAGTTGCTTGGATTTCCTCATAACATAGTGTCTTGGTTTTGAGCATGTCTCTAAAAGAATGCAGTGAGTGAGTGAAGTCGCTCAGTCGTGTCCGACTCTTTGCAACCCCGTGGACTGTAGCCCACCAAGCTCCTCTGTCCATGGGATTCTCCAGGCAAGAGTACTGGAGTCGGTTGCCATTTCCTTCTCCAGGGGATCTTCCCTACCCAGGGATTGAATCCAGGTCTCCCACCTAGCCTTAGGAATCACATAGCATCTCTTGTACCGTATTCTATTGGTCAAAGCCACAATAAAACTCACCCAGTTTCAAGGAGAGAAGACCTAAAATCCACCTTTTCTGATGCGGGTATAGTAAGGGTCTAGAAGAACATGTGGCAAGAGGATATTGTTGAGGACATCTTTGGAAAATATTATCTGCCACAATAGCAAACTCTCCAGTGCCTGATGTCTCTTAGTGAATCAAATGATGTTGAGTGGCATAGTTACCTTAAATGGCAGTAACACTTTGATTTGGCGAAAATCTCTTTAGTTCCTTTCATGCATCCAAACAACAGTCAGCTGTGTGCCAGTATTATTGTTAGGCACTCTGCTGCTGCGACCTTTAAATTCATATCTGAATGTGCGTGTGTGTTAGTTGCTCAGTCATGTCTGACTCTTTGCAACCCCACAGACTATAGCCTGCCAGGTTCCTCTGTCCATGGAATTCTCCAGGCAAGAATACTGGAGTGGGTTGTTATTCCCTTCTCCGGGGGATCTTCCCAACCCAGGAAATGAACCTGGGTCTCCTGCAATGCAGGTGGATTCCTTACTGTCTGAGCCACCAGGGAAACCCCATATCTGAATTTAGAGAAGTACATTTTAAATATAGTTTCACCTTTAAACGTTTCATAGCAATTTAGTTCTTTTAAAAAATTCTCATAAAGAGTTTTTTTTTTTTTTTTTAAATCTGCAGTCCTTGGCCTGGAGCTAAGAGAATATTTTCTGAAGCTGCAATATAACTACTGTTCACTTATTAATAGGCTGATAGTTAAGATATTTGCCAACTACTTTGGCTTAGGCACTGACCAATCAACAGGAACTCTGCTCAGTGAGATCAGAAGCTGACCTTAAACACCTGTTACAGTCATACTGGTAACAGTAGGTGTAACAGTTGAATACCTGCCTACTTATTTATTTTCCTTTCTCCATTCAAGTAAGTGAAGAACTGTTGAGCAGAGACTACACTCAAGTGCCTTCGTTTGGCACTGAGGAAACAAAAATGAATAAGCAGATTCTGTCTATCTGCTCCCCATGGGATTTTAAAAGCTTTTGCAATTAATGTGCCTTCTGCCTAGAATGCTCTTTCCCAGGTATCCACACGGCTCGATACTATCTTCCAGCACTTCTCTCTTTACATGTTACCAAATTAGAGTTTTCTTTTGTTCACCCTAAATAAAGTAGCACTCTCTCTTTTTTTTGGTCCTTAATATATTTTTACATAGCACAAATAACCACCCCAAATATTGTAAAGTAATTTACTATTTTCTTGCTTCACAAGAACTAAAGTACGTAAAATCATCTCCTTAGCATTAGGAGATTCTTGGCACACAATAGGTGCTCAGCAAATATGTGTCAAATTGAATTGAATACTTGCTGAGATGTGGAGATGGAGGGAGATATCATAGAAAGATCATTGAAATCCAAGCTAGGGTGTCAGGAGGAATAGTAATGTCATGAGTAGAAGCAGGAAGGACATGGGGTAGAAATGTTTTCACTGTAATTACTGCTTTTGTACTATATCAAGGATTTGTTTCTTTAGAAACACACATTTGATTGCATTCTGTAACATCCCACAGATATAAAAACATGCAGCTAAATGTTCCAGAATAATTCGTGACAAGCACAACACTTTGTTAGCCATTTGGCCTGCTGTTCCTTTACTGTTCAACATCTTCCGGGACATCTTTGCTACAGGAAATGCTACTTTGACTGTCTTTAGGATAACCAGTGTCTATGGTTAGTTATTAATAAAAGGAAAAGTGATAATGACTCATGTTAGCATTTCATCCGTGGCAAGACTGTTTCCTAGAAGTAATATCCAAGCATGATGAGGTGTAGAATCTCCATTGCCTAGCCTAGAGAAGGTTAATGTTGGTCTCAGTTCCCGCACAGGTGCATGGGGTTGGGGAGATCATGGAAAAAGGCTGGGAATCCCAGACACAAACAGGACCTCAGGGTCAAGGAGGGCTTCCCAAGAAAAACAGCTGTTCAAGAGCCAGGGCCTGTCTGGGTGCAAGCCAGTGCACATCAACAGTACACAAAGCACTCGCGTGAAAGCAGAAGTGATGACTTGGCAGTTGTTTCCTGACCATATAAAACTATGAAAAAAGTACTATTAACATAAAGCTAGTAGAGAAATCTTTGCAGCTGTAATGTGACTACATTTCACATATAAATTCTTGGAGCCAAGAAACAGTGGATTCTAGGAAGTTTTATTATTCAAGAAGCCCTAGAAAGAAACTACGACTAAGGTTACATTATTTTCAGTTTTGATGATCCTGAAGAAATGGAAGCTATCCAGGAGTGTCTGCTAGAGAATGAAAGTGAAAGACAATAAACTGTAATGAGTTTTCTCTACCAACATCAACCTAAATGTCCTGAACAGTGATTCTCAAATCTTGCTACACATCCTACAACCTCTGGCGAAGCTTGAAAAAATGCATATTCTTAGGCTGTTTCAGAATGTCTAGGACTGGTGTCTGATGTGTGTATTTTTAAAATTTTGTGAGATGTGTCAGTTTCTTATGGCTGCTGTAAAAAATGTACCCCAGACTGGATGGCTTAGACATTATAAATTTATTTTCTCAGCCCTGGAGACTAGAAGTCCATGATCAAGATGTCAGTATAGTTTGTTCCTCCTGAGGGGTGTGTAAGAGAATCTTTCACATGTCTCCCTTCTAGCTTCTGGTAGCCTCAGGAGGTCCTTGGCTTGTAGATGGCGTTCTTCCTGTGTCTTTACATTGTTTCTCTGACACGTCTGTCTCTATATCCAAATTTCATCTTTTTATAAGACTACTGGCCAACTTAGACTAAGGCTCATCCTAACGACCTCATCCTCACATGATCATCTGCAAAGACTAGACTCTATTTTCAAATAAAGCCACATTAACAGGGAACTGGAGTTTGGAACTTTAATATCATTTTTGGAGATATGATTTGACTCATTCCACAGGCTTTCCCCTGTGCAACCAATGAGTGTCTCTAGTCTAAGTCTGACTTGGGCCTCCCGTCACTTAACCAATCTGAGAAGAAGAGAAAAGGGGGAGGCGGGGATGGGGAAGAAGGCAGTCTTGAAGGAGATGTCTGTATTGTTATACTTGAAGAGACAGAGGATGGCTTTTCTTCATGCCTCTCCCAAATCCTCATCCCCAAGAGTAAGCTGGGCTTGAAGATAAGCACTCTCTGGTTATCCGGCCTCTGCTACATATTCTGAACCTGATATTTTCTACATGACTGATGCAGAAACTTCCTTTGGTTCCTGGTCATAAATGAATATGAAGATAACCTGGGAAAACTCTTAAAGAAAACATCAGAGGCCAGGGCCCATCTCTAGCAAGGAAGTTAAACTCTCTGTGGAATAGTCTAGTTATTTAAAAATACTTTAAAAGTACCCCAAGTTTCTATCGGTGATGTAGTATTCGGAACCGGACTTTTCCTTCTGTTGTAAAAATTAGAAAACTTGGGAAAATATATAAAGTAATAATTTTCAGACAATGGATAACACGAGGCACAGAGTTGTAATTCCAGAGAGAAGAAAAACTGGAGTTGAGCCCTGTGATCTCTCAGTTTTCTTCCTGAAGATACCTTTGACTCAGGCAGGAAGGTGGAATCCGAAGCACAAAACACCCAGTTAAGGAGATGAAAATCAGAGATCAACAAAGTTGAAGCAACCAGAGTTTGTAGGGCAAAGTATCAGAGAAAAGGGAGCTATACAGAGAAATCTGCATAGAGTTTCTCTTGACTGTTGCTGGATATGAAACTTTTCACATATAGGGAGAAACACAGATTGTCCAAGCACAATCTGTCAAGTAGCAGTAACCTGGACAATTCCTAGAGCTCCCACAGTACTGGGAGACATCCAATTCTGACCAGTCAGAATAGAGTGACTTTACTGAAGACTCAGGACATTCAGAAGAGACTCCAGATAGAACATGCCTTAGAAAGAGTGCTAAACCTAGCCCCAGAGTAAGAGCTAGTCCGCATCTACATTAACATTTACAAAAAGCCTCAAAAGGGTCAGGCTGATCCCAAAATAACTTAATTACCTCTCAGAACAAAGCCCCGTACTTAAAGGAAGGCAACTGAAATAAATATGCAACAATTTGAAATATACACTGACTACATCCAATCAAAAATAGCATGAACATGTAACTCAAAACAAGAAAAATCAGTCAATAGAAACATCCTTAGAAGTGATAGATAAGTGCATTAAGGCAGCTATTATAAATATGTTCAAGGAATTAAAGAAAAATAAGAATATACTGAAGAGAGGACTTAAAAAGTTACCTCAGATGATTAAATATGCAGCTAAGGTTGGAGATGTTAGATATTCTGTCCTAAAGCAAAGTAAGTAGGAATAATTGTGTGTGTGTGTGTGTGTGTGTGGAAAGAAATTGAAGGGGATAGATGATAGAAATTGCCTTGGTTCTTGGAGAAGGCAATGGTACCCGACTCCAGTACTCTTGCCTGGAAAATCCCATGGATGGAGGAGCCTAGAAGGCTGCGGTCCATGGGGTTGTTGAGGGTCGAGCACAACTGAACGACTTCACTTTGACTTTTCACTTTCATGCATTGAAGAAGGAAATGGCAACCCACTCCAGTGTTCTTGTCTGGAGAATCTCAGGGGCGAGGGAGCTTGGTGGGCTGCGGTCTATGGGGTTGCACAGAGTCAGACACGACTGAAGCGACTTGGCGGCAGTAGCAGCAGCCTTGTCTAGTTGAGTCCATTTGCTAGAAAGCAATTTATCTCTCCCAGCTCAAGCATAGTGCACTTTGTATATACAGGTACTTGACAAAGAGATATTGACGCATGAGTTGGTGACTGTCATACACAAATGTTTTCAGATTGTTCAGTGTGTGTGTGCTTAGCTAAACACATTGTATCTAGTATGAAAGGAAGACGTAATGGATTTAAATTTTTTAACAAAAATTATACATTTTTACATCTGTCGGAATATTGTAATCATGTTTTAAATCCGGTTACCAAAAATTAAGCATTTGATGACCCAATTCATGGGTATTCTCTGGTTTCTTTAAAGACATAAAAGCTTGGGTCTCTAATAAGAGCATAATAAATATCATGTGCTACCAATAGGAAAAAAAAATTAATGGTATTCCAAAGAATAGTCTTGGAAAGGAGATGTTCTAAGTAGCTTCTTAAAGCTTTATCTGGGTACAGAAATGGGAACACTGGCTGTTTGAGAATATATTTCCTACAGAAAACCACGGAATATCTGTGTCAAGTCACTAGCTTCAGAACTAAGTACACTGTTTTTAAAAATGCAGTGGCTGTGGAGACAAGTTTCTAAAAGTGTTATTTCAGAATGAATCAAATCATGATGTGTGCTTAAGGCACTTCAGATTTGCTCTTGAGGTTCTCAAACTTAACACTGAAGCAGTATTGGCAAATAACTTTTCTTAACTCAAAAACTCCCCCAATATATGAGCAGCTTATTCTTCTGAAGAACAAGAATTCTGTATGCATAGTTGATCATAATTATAGTCTTACATAAGCAACAACAGTGAGGAGGTTATTCATTCAAGTAAAACTGACATTAATGACACTGATATTTTCAAGTTAAAAATCCAGTGACTCATGTGAAGAAGTGTTACTCACAACAGGGTGATTTTTATGCTTTTAAATGGTTGCGTACAACATACTCAAGTTTGTGAAGCTCTCTGCCTGGAATGTTGAAAAAGATCTCGTGATACTTCACAGACTCCAAGAGAAAAATGCTGAATTGGAAAACATTCAGTGAATGACACCAAGGTTAATCCCAAAAGGAAAACAATCACGCTGTAGAGTGTATTTATATCTAAATAATCAGGAGCAAGTTTCTGTCTTAAAAATGTGCAAGATCCACTGAAGTTCACTAGAGTCTAAATTCTAAATGAAATACCCTAAGGCCACAGCTTTTCTAATTTTTTTTTTTTGGAATCTGTGTGTGAATTGCATTTTGTTTTGAATCAGGCAGGTGGTGAGGGAAAATCATAAGAAAACCAAACCTCAGATATTATTTTCTTGGGAAAATATGCACCCCAGTAATATTCTTATCTGATATAGATATTAAGGAAAATAGGTATTCAGAAACAAACTAGAAAATTCAAAGTAGATATCAGGAAGTAGCATTAAACCGAGAAATCACAAGTATGTGAGAATGATTATTATGGGAGAACAGAGGAAGGCTAAGGGTGGAGGGAGAGGAGAGAGAGAGAGAAAGATGTGGTTGCGTAGGCATAATAGAAGGAATCAAAACCGTCATGAGGGAAAAGATAGACTATGCAAGTCATGCACAACCTTTTGGAGTATCTGTTCTGATTGCTAAACTTTTCATGTCTCAAGTGCTTACCTCGACAGGACTTTTATGAATATATAATAGTTGTGTCCTACTCTGGTTATCTTTCTCCTCATCACTTTATCACAGTGTCACTTCTGGGCCTGCTGGGAGTGCTGATAGAAAATTATCTGTAACTGAGCAAAGATAACATGTATCCCCTACTTATAAAGGCACAAAAGAAGAGTCTAAGTAAGACTTTATTACTAGCTTTGGGTATTCAGTCATTTCAGTCATGTCTGACTCTTTGCGACCCTATGGACTGTAGCCTGCTGGGGCTCATCTGTCCATAAGATTCTCCAGGCAAGAATGCTGGGGTGGGTTGCCATGGCCTCCTCCAGGGGATCTTCCCAACCCAGGGATCAAACCCATATCACCTGTGTGTCCTACATGGCAGGAGGATTCTTTACCATTGAGCCACCGGGAAGCCCTTATTACTAGGCAGATACCATATATTCTCTCTTGAGCCTGGTCTCTGGTGCACTGAAATCAATTGATCCCTGAACACAGTAGAGAAACTTCAGTTTCACAGGTCTAATTTTTATTAAGCCTATCCATTAAAAAATTCGTAAGAATGACTGCTTGACCCCTAATAATGTGTGGAACGTCTGTCTCTAGACACATCATGGGCATGGTGAGTGAGAACGTTCATATCTCTGGCTCTTTAGTTTGGTGTCCACCTTGCTTTCTGACTCTGTGTCGATGTGATAGCTGAGAAACCACAGGTCTTTTCCTGTGGTTTACTTGCCACAGCACATGCATTAGCGGCTTCCCTGCACTGGGTGTGATTCAGGCCTCAGGAAAGGGACCATCCTCTAGACTCACAAAGGCCATAAGAAGGGTTGCCCGAGCACGTCTTTCATGACAAATACCTCTGACATTTCAATCTCTCAAACCTTTTGGATATTTCCTCTACAAAACACCAAGGAGGTTGAAGTGAAGTGAAGTGAAAGTCGCTCAGCCATGTCCAACTCTTTGGGACCCCAGGGACTATACAGTCCATGAAATTCTCCAGGCCAGAATACTGGAGTGGGTAACCTTTCCCTTCTCCAGGGGATCTTCCCAACCCAGGGATCAAACCCAGGTCTCCTACACTGCAGGCAGATTCTTTACCCACTGAGCCACATGGGAAGCCCAAGGAGGTTTGAACATATTAAATCCATAGCCTAGCCTATCAATGAATTTGCATATTGATTCAATCTGTTTGATGCAGAGACCCATAAGGAAAGATGAATTTGAGTTCCCTTGAGGAAAGACCCTGCTATGCTGCCAAAAGTATCCTATTAATCACTTTCCTAACTTTTCCCAAAGGGATCTCTCTTTCTTCAGTGGGGAAGGAAAAAAAATCAGATTTGGAGGGATAACCACTAGACCATTCAGGTATGACCTAAATCAAATCCCTTATGATTATACAACAGAAGTGAAAAATAGATTTAAGGGACTAGATCTGATAGATAGAGTGCCTGATGAACTATGGAATGAGGTTCATGACATTGTACAGGAGGCAGGGATCAAGACCATCCCTATGGAAAAGAAATGCAAAAAAGCAAAATGGCTGTCTGGAGAGGCCTTACAAATAGCTGTGAAAAGAAGAGAGGTGAAAAGCAAAGGAGAAAAGGAAAGATATAAGCATCCGAATGCAGAGTTCCAAAGAATAGCAAGGAGAGATAAGAAAGCCTTCCTCAGCGATCAATGCAAAGAAATAGAGGAAAAGAATAGAATGGGAAAGACTAGAGATCTCTTCAAGAAAATTAGAGATACCAAGGGAACATTTCATGCAAACATGGGCTCGATAAAGGACAGAAATGGTCTGGACCTAACAGAAGCAGAAGATACTAAGAAGAGATGGCAAGAATACATGGAAGAATTGTACCAAACAGATCTTCATGACCCACATAATCATGATGATGTTATCACTAATCTAGAACCAGACATCTTGGAATGTGAAGTCAAGTGGGCCATAGAAAGCATCACTAAAAACAAAGCTAGTGGAGGTGATGGAATTTCAGTTGAGCTGTTCCAAATCCTGAAAGATGATGCTGTGAAAGTGCTGCACTCAATATGCCAGCAAATTTGGAAAACTCAGAAGTGGCCACAGGACTGGAAAAGGTCAGTTTTCATTCCAATCCCAAAGAAAGGCAATGCCAAAGAATGCTTAAACTACTGCACAATTGCACTCATCTCACATGCTAGTAAAGTCATGCTCAAAATTCTCCAAGCCAGGCTTCAGCAATACATGAATCATGAACTCCCTGATGTTCAAGCTGTTTTTAGAAAAGGAAGAGGAACCAGAGATCAAATTGCCAACATCTGCTGGATCATGGAAAAAGCAAGAGAGTTCCCCAAAAACATCTATTTCTGCTTTATTGACTATGCCAAAGCCTTTGACTGTGTGGATCACAATAAACTGTGGAAGATTCTGAAAGAGATGGGATTACCAGACCACCTGACCTGCCTCTTGAGAAATCTGTATGCAGGCCAAGAAGCAATTGTTAGAACTGGACATGGAACAACAGACTGGTTCCAAATAGGAAAAGGAGTACGTCAAGGCTGTATATTGTCACCCTGCTATTTAACTTTTATGCAGAGTACATCATAAGAAATGCTGCACTGGAAGAAACACAAGCTAGAATCAAGTTTGCCGGGAGAAATATCAATAACCTCAGATATGCAGATGACACCACCCTTATGGCAGAAAGTAAAGAGGAGCTAAAAAGCCTCTTGATGAAAGTGAAAGAGGAAAGAGAAAAAGTTGGCCTAAAGCTCAACATTCAGAAAATGAAGATCATGGCATCCTGTCCCATCACTTCATGGGAAATAATGGGGAAACAGTGGAAACAGTGTCAGACTTTATTTTGAGGGGCTCCAAAATCACTGCAGATGGTGACTGCAGCCATGAAATTAAAAGACACTTACTCCTTGGAAGGAAAGTTATGACTAGCCTAGATAGCATATTCAAAAGCAGAGCCCTTACTTTGCCAACTAAGGTCCGTTTAGTCAAGGCTATGGTTTTTCCAGTGGTCATATATGGATGTGAGAGTTGGACTGTGAAGAAGGCTGAGCGCTGAAGAATTGATGCTTTTGAACTGTGGTGTTGGAGAAGACTCTTGAGAGTCCCTTCGACTGCAAGGAAATCCAACCAGTCTGTTCTGAAGGAGATCAGTCCTGGGATTTCTTTGGAAGGAATGATGCTAAAGCTGAAACTCCAGTACTTTGGCCACCTCATGCAAAGAGTTGACTCATTGGAAAAGACTCTGATGCTGGGAGGGATTGGGAGCAGGAGGAGAAGGTGACGACAGAGGATGAGATGGCTGGATGGCATCACTGCCTCGCTGGACATGAGTCTGAGTGAACTCCAGGAGTTGGTGATGAACAGGGAGGCCTGGCGTGCTGCGATTCATGGGGTCTCAAAGAGTCGGACACGACTGAGCGACTGAACTGAACTGAACTGAATTTCTGGAGACCAAACTGCTACTGTTGTCCGCTAATATCTACCAGTCAGAGCAGGGCCTTAGGGAGAGCTGGTGATCAATGGAATTTTGGTCAAGTACCTCACACAGTGGGATCGTTGGATCTCTGCATTCACTGTGATTATTTCCTTAGCTTTAGATACATGATTGGAATGGACACACTCACCTATTGACGTATCCTCTCGTCTGACCTATGGAGTGAGATCTATTATGGTAGGAAAGGCCAGGTGCAAGCTGTCAGAACTGCTTCTACCTGCAAAAATAGTAAACCAAAGTCGGTACTGAATTCCATGATCAATTTAAGAAATTAGTGCCCCCATCACAGACATGAAAGATGTAGTCAGTGGTAGTTATATCCACCACATGAAATTCACATAGTTGGCTTGTGCAAAAGACAGATGGATCCTGGTGAATTACAGTGGACTGCTATAAACATAATCAGATAGTGACTGCAATTGCAGCTGGTGTTCCAGATGCGGTTTTATTCCTAAAGAAAATTAACACATCCCCTGGTAATTCTTATGCAGCTATTAAATCTGCTTAAGGTTTTTTTTTTTTTTTCTCTATACCTGTTAGTAAAGACCATTGGAAGCAATTTGTTTTCATCTGGCAGGGCCTTTACTCTCTTACCTCAGGGCTATATCAATTCTCCAGCCCTATGTCATGATTACAGTCCACAGGGACCCTTCTGTTCCATAAGACATGGTGCTAGTCCATTACACTGGTGTTATTGAGTTGCTTGAACCTGGTGATCAGAAAGTAAAAAATACTCTAGAGATATTGTTAAGATACAAAGTAGAAGACAAATACCACAAAAATTCAAGGGTCTTCCTTGTTGGTGAAATTTCTGACTTCAGCAGTCTGGAGCATGTTGAGTCATCCCTTCTGTGGTGAAAGACAAGTTGCTGCATCTGAGTCCCCCTACCACTAAGAAAGAGGCACAGTACTTGGTGAATTTCTTTCTTTTTTGATTTTGGAGGCAACATATAACCTATTTAGACTTACTTCTGCAACCCGTTTACCAAATGACCTGAAGAACTGCCTGTTTTGAGTCAGGCTCAGAATAAAAGGAGATTTTGGAAAAAGTCCAAGCTGTGTAATGCAAACTGCTCTGCCACCTGAACTATATAACCCAACAACTGCAGTGATAATTGAGGTGTTGGTGGCAGATAGGGATGCTGTACAGGGCCTCAGGTGGGCCTCTGTAGCTGAATCATAGCTCATGTTCTCTGGATTTGGGAGCAAAGCCAGGCCATCCTCTGCATAAAACCACTCTATTTTTGAAAAATGCTTTTGGCTTATTTCTGGGCATTAGTGAAAACTAACTATAGGCCACCATGTTACAATGTGGCCCAAGATACCCATGAGTATCATGAACTAGCACCCATCACTGCTCCAGCATTAGACGTTTAGAAAACTGTCCCCATAATTGTGTTGGGTCAAATAGTCATAACAGATTCACATATATATATTCTTAATTCACGATTATACTAATTCATATATATGTGTGTGTATATATATATATAAATTTGTTTAAAGTATTTGACCCAAAGAAGCAGAAGTACTAGAACATAAATACAAAGAGAATATATGTGTGTGTATATATATATGTATATACATATATGCACACACACACATATGTATATGTGTGTGTGTTAGTTGAGTGGGTTGTCATTTTCTTCTCCTGGATATCTTCCCCACCCAGGGATCAAACCTGGATCTCCCACATTGAAGACAGTTCTTTACCATCTGGGCCAGCAGGGAAGCCTGCTTGTTTGATTGACCTGTGATTAATAAATAACCATACCTCCAGACCCTTAGAAGCAAGCCACAGAAACCTGAGGAGTGGGTAGCTCATCTGGGTCAAAGATAGATTCCATGATAGACTGACAAGGAAATCATTTTTGTGTCACGGCTTTAGATAGCTGACTGTTCTACTTCTTCTCTAATTCCTGTCCTACTGAACTTATAAGGATTTTCCTAATGAACCATGTGTATCTTTGTTGACTTGAATGATTCAATACATGGAAGGGGTAAGCTAGTTTATAATCTAGCTGTAAGTATAGGTCAGTTTCCTATACTAATAGAAGGGTGGCGGCTGCTGCTGTAATCTAATGCTGAATGGCTTAAATTCACATGTATATGCATAATATCTAAGAAACGGAACTCTACTTTTTCATCTTTTGGCTTTTTAATGAAGACGCATTATGTTGTAATCAGATAAGTCTTCAATTAAAAAGAAAAATTGTTATATACTCTGTAATCTAAACAAAGTAGACTGCTAGGTCACAGTCAACATATACAATTTGATTTGGCAGGATAAGGGATATTAGATAGAATATGGAGACTTTTCTGTACTTGGTCAGGATAGCATTGGTAGGATGCTGAGAGGAATTACTTCACTGCGAAGGTAACAGTTGAGAGGGAGGTAAGATAGGCAGTGCTGTGCAGTGGTTAATCACGTGGACTTTGGGGCCAGTTTTCTTCTTATCCCAGAGCTATTCCTCATTTGCTGTGTTCTCTACCTCAACTTCCTTATCCACAAAATAGGGATTCATGTTGATGTATGGCAAAACCAATAGAATATTGTAAAGTAATTATCCTCCAATTAAAATAAATAAATTTATATTAAAAACATAAAAATAAATAAAAGCAAAACAAAAATGAACTCATAGAGACTGGTAACAGATTGGTGGTTGTCAGAGGCCAGGGGTCGGAGTGAGTGAAATGCATGAAGGTGATCAAAAGTTATAAACTTTCAGTAATAAGATAAGTAAATCCTGGAGAGCAATGTACAGCATGGTTACAAAATAAATAAAATAAATTGCAAAATAGAGTTTTGATTATAGTTATTACGATTAAATATAAAATTTAAAGCGAGACCTTTTTCCATTAGGAGAGCTCAGTGTGCATACTTATACACATGTATGTTTATTTCTGCATATTCACACGATTTTATATATATAATATTGGGCACAGAAGCTTTCCTATGCCCCTTGTTTCTTGTTTGTAGGAAATGGGTTCCAGCCTCCATGATCTTCCCTGGGTTCTAAAGGGCAGATCCAAACAGGGAAGGGAAGGGATACAGAGAAAAGGGAGGAGCAGTCAAGAGCCAATTGTGCAGCCTTGGAGCAGGGTCTTGCTTCTACCTCAAGGGATACATGTAACAATACCTTTGAGATCTTTTACAGAACTAAAACCGCCACACAAGGAAGATATTAGCATTCTTCATTTCAGAGAAGGGCAGGGTTTGACAACCTTGAGAAGATCAGTAGGAGAACACTTGAGGCCAGATCAAGGCATACAATGCGCACACTCCTGATTCTTATCAGCAACCCCACCCTTGAACCATTCCTGTAGAGCTCCTCACCAGAGGACACTTGAGATGGCAGAGGAGGAGGAGATGGAAATCACCTTCCTCCGCACAAATAAATCAAAAATACATCTGCATGTGGAACAACTCCTATAGAACACCTTCTAAACGCTGGCAGAAGGTGCCAGGCTTTCAAAAAGGCAAGCTAAACTCCATAGAATGAGGAAGGGCAAAGATATGAGAAAAAGAAAAAAGAGAAAAAAGGCATTGGAACAGGAACTTTCACCTCAGGGAGGGAGCAGTGAAGGAGGAAGTTTCCACCTACTCAGGAACTTCCTTGTGGGCAGGGGTTCGGGTGCTTTGGAACTTCAGAGGGGAATGCAGCAAGCAACAGGTGCTGGGAAGACAAATGAAGAGAATTCACCACAGAGATCAATGCTGACCAGCACTTCCCAGCTTGAAATGTTTGCATGCCTGCTGCAGAGAGAGGGGCCTGAATGCTGAGGCTCAGGCTTTGAGGGTCAGACTCCAGGGAGACGACTGGGGCTGACTGCCATGAAGATACTCTGAAAGGGCTAGTGTGACACAGCTGAGGGAGTCCAGAAAAAGTCTGGCCTGCCAGAGAGGCAAGAGATCATTGTCATGGGGACCCTCTAAATCTGTGTGCTCACAGACAGCAGGACTCTGTGAATGCCAGAGGATGGGGGTGAGACTGCAGTCTGAGTCCCCATAGGTAGACATGTTGGCTGGCCGCCTTCAAGACTAGCATGAGTGCCAGAGGCAGGACTAGCCGTGACTGCAGTTTATGGCTCCAGAGGTGGGAATGCCAGCTGGTTGGCCATGGCTAAAACCTGCCCGAGTGCCAGAGGCGGGTGACTAGATATTGTTGTGGTGCTGACCCCAGAAGTCGCAGCTGCCACCAAGCTGTGAGCAGGCACAGGTCTCTGCCCACAAATTCCTGGGAGCCGATGTAGCTTGGCTCTGCTGAGGAACGAATGACCCAAGGCCAGTTCCCCTGGGGGAGCACATGACCTGCCTTAGACTGTGGCAACTTCCCACAGACCTCTGCTGCTGTATATATCCCAGCTGTATCTGCCATACGCCTCTTTTTCACCCAGCCAGGCTGAGCAAGTGAGCAAGTGCAGCAGGCCACATCCTTGCAATTAGCTTGAGACTACGGACTTTGGGGGCACTTGTGGATTTTGGAAGGAGATACAAGCTGGAGTAAAGCCAGATCTGCATCTGAGCTGACCGCACAGCACCACCAGTAGATCCAGAGACCTTCCTAGAAATACTGGGGGACTTGATGAGTAGGCAAATTTGCTGAAGCTCACTGTTTGGCAAAGAAAACAGAAGCCACAGGAAAACATTCTTCTTACTACCACTTTCTTTATATATTTTTTGTCTTTTTAATTTTTCATATTGTTCTTTTCATTATTTAACTTTTTAAACTTATTTTTCCTTTTTAAAATGCTTTTATTTCTAAATAATTTTTTTTCTATTTTACAGTACTTTTTTGCTATCTGGCATTTCCCCCATTTTTATGGTTTTGCATTTTTTTCTAGTATAGGTTTTAGATTTGCTTTCATTTATGGGTTTGTTTCTTCAGTAAGAGCTCTCTGAAAGGTCTCCATCTCAGTGTTAAGACCAGGCCCCAACGAAAGGCCAGCAAGCTCCATGATGGGACTCCTCAGGTTATACCATTAGCATTACAGGAACACAACCCTGCCCATTAGCAGACAGGCTACCCAAAGCCATACCAAACCCACAGACACCCTAGAACACATCACTGGATGTGACATTACCATCAAGAGAGATGAGAACCAGCTCTACCACCAGAACATAAGCACCAGTACCCCTAGCCAGGAAACCCTCACAGGAAAACCCTACCCACTAAGGGCAGACTCCATACATAAGAGGAACTACAACCTTGAAGCCTACAGAAGGGAGAATCCAAGCACAGTAAATTAAACAAAATGAAAAGATAGAGAAAAATGCAACAGATGAAGGAGCATGCTAAAAACCCACAAAACCAACAAATGAAGAGGAGTTAGGCATCTATCTGGAAAAGAATGCAAAGTAATGACAGAGAAGGTGATCCAAAACCTGAGAAATAAAATGGAGGCACAAATAAATAGGACAGAGGCATGGATCATGAAAATACAAGAAATGTTCAACAAAGACCTAGAAGAAGTAAAATAATTGAAAATTAACAAAAGAATAACTTAAATTAAAAAAAAAAAAAAATACACCAGAGGGAACCAATAGCAGAATAACTGAGGCAGAAGAATGGATAAGTGAGCTGGAAGATACAGTGGTGGAAATAACTGAAGGAGAGCAGAATTTAAAAAAAAAGAATGAAAAGAAATGAGGACAGTCTCAGAGACTTTTGGTACAACATTAAGTGCACCAACATTCAAATTATAGGGGTCCCAGAGGACAAAGAGAAAAAGCAAGAGTATGAGAAAATATGTGAGGACAATATAGCCAAAAACACAGGAGAGGAAATAGCCATCCAGCTCCCAAAGAGTCCCATTCAAGATAAAATCAATGAGAAATACACCAAGTCATATATTAATCATAGTAACAAAATTTAAACAAAAAGAAAAAATATTAAAACTAGCAAGGGAAAAGAAATACATTACATACAGTGGAATTGCATAAGCCTAGCAGCTCTTTTTCAGCAGAATGTCTGCAGGCCAGAAAGGAGTGGCAAGATATATTTACAGTGATGAAAAAGAAAAACCTACAATCAAAATTACTCTACCCAGCAAGGATCTCATTCAGATTTGATGGTGAAATCAAAAGCTTTATAGACAAACAAAAGCAAGAGAATTCAGCACCATCAAACCAGCCATATAACAAATGCTAAAGGAACTTCTCTAGGTTGGAAACACAAGTGGAGAAAAAGACCCTCAAAAACAAACCCAAAACAATGAATGAAATGACAATAGGGACATACATATCAATAGGTACCTTAAATGTAAATGGATTAAATACTCCAACCAAAAGACACAGACTGGCTGAATGGATTAAAAAAAAAAAAAAAAAAAAGACCCATATATATGCATCCAACAATAAACCTATTTCAGACCTAAAGGCACATACAGACTAAAAGTAAGGGGCCGAAAAAGATATTCCATCTAAATGGAAATTGAAAGAAAGCAGGAGTAGCAACATTCATATAAGACAATGTAGACTTTAAAATAAAAGCTATTACAAGGGATGAGGGGGCACACTACATAGTGATCAAGAGATCAATCCAAGAAGAAAATAAAACAATTATAAAATTATGCACATGCATAAATATGCTGCACCCAGCATAGGAGCAGCTCAAAACATAAGGCAAAGGCTAACAACTACGAAAGGGGAAATTGATTGTAACATAGTCATAGCAGGGGACTTTAACACAACACTTACAACAATAGACACATCATCCACACAGAAAATTAATAAGGAAACACACGCCTTAAATCATACATTAGACCAGATGGTGTAATTGATATCTTCAGGACATTCCATCAAAAACAACAGAATTCACCTTTTTCTCAAATGCACATGGAACATTCTCCAGGATAGATCACATATTGGGTTACAAATTTAAGAAAGTTAAAATCATATAAAGCATCTTTTCTGACCACAGTGCTGTGAGATGAGACATCAATTCTAGGAAAAAGCTCTAAAAAAAAGAAAAATATGGAGACTTAACAGCACACTTCTAAATAACTAAGAGGTCACTAAAGCAGTGTAGTTCAGTTCAGTCGCTCAGTCATGTCTGACTCTTTGCGACCCCATGAACTGCAGCACTCCAGGCCTCCCTGTTCATCACCATCTCTCGGAGTTTACCCAAACTCATGTCCATTGAGTCGGTGATGCCATCCAGCCATCTCATCCTCGGTCGTCCCCTTCTCCTCCTGCCCCCAATCCTTCCCAGCATCAGAGTCTTTTCCAGTGAGTTAACTCTTCGCATGAGGTGGCCAAAGTACTGGAGTTTCAGCTTTAGCATCATTCCTTCCAAAGAAATCCCAGGGTTGATCTCCTTCAGAATGGACTGGTTGGATCTCCTTGCAGTCCAAGGGACTCTCAAGAGTCTTCTCCAACACCACAGTTGAAAAGCAAAAAATACCTAGAAACAAACAACAATGAAAACACAATGACCGAAAACCTATGGGATGCAGCAAGCAGCAAAAGCATTCTAGGAGGGAAGTTTATAACAAAACAAGCCTACCTCAAGAAGGGAGAAAAACAACAGATAAGCAACCTAAACTTACACCTAGAGCAACTAGAAAAATAAAAACACCTCCCTCCCCAAATTTAGTAGAAAGAAAGAAATAGATCAGAGCAGAAAGAAATTCAAAAGAAATGAAGGAAACAATAGCAAATATCAATAAAACTAAGCTGATCCTTTGAGAAGATAAACACAACTGACAAACCATTAGCCAAACTCATCAAAAAAAAAAAAAAAGGAAGAAGACTCAAATCAATAAAATTAGACACAAAAAGGAGAAGTTAAAACAGACAATGCAGAAACACAAAGGATCATAACAGACTTCTACAAGCAACTGTATGCCAATAAAATAGACAACCTTGAAGAAATGGACAAATTATAAGTATAACCTTCCAAAACTGAACCAGGAAGAAATAGAAATCATTAACACACCAATCACAAACATCAAAATCAAAACTGTGATAAAAAATCTATCAACAACAAAAGCCCAGAGCCAGGTGGCTTCACAGGTAAATTCTATCAAATGTCTAGAAAAGAAATAACACCTATCCTTCTCAAACTCTTCCCAAAAGTTGCAGAAGGAGGAATATTTCCAGACTCATTCTATGATGCCACCATCATGCTGACACCAAAACAAAAAAAGATATCACAAAAAATAAAATTACAGGCCAATATCACTGATGACCTTGGATGCAAAATTCCCGACAAAATACTGGCAAACAGAATCCAACAACACTTAAAAGGGTCACACACTATGATCAACTGGGGTTTATCCCAAGGACGCAAGGATTCTTGAATACACGCAAATTAATCAATGTGATACACCATATAAACAAAATGAAAGATAAAACCATATGACCATTTCAATAGATGCATAAAAAGCTTTTAACAAAATTCAGCACCCATTTATAATAAAAAGCCTCCAGAAAATGCACATAGAAACAAACTACCTCAATATAATAAAGACTATGTATGATAAGACCACAGCAAACATTCTCAGTGGTGAAAAACTGAAAACATTTTCTCTAAGATGATACAAGACAAAGATGTCCACTCTCACCACTATCATTCAACATAGTTTTGGAAGTCCTAGCCATGGCAATCAGAGAAGAAAAAGAAATAAAATGAATCCAGGTTGGAAAAGAAGTAAAATACTCACTGTTTGCAGATGAATGACTCTATACCAAGAAAATCCTAAAGATGCCACCAGTAAATCACTGGAACTAATGATTAAATTTGGTAAAGTTGCAGGATATGAAATTAATACACAGAAATCCTTTGCATTCTTATACACTAACAATAAAAAGTCAGAAAGAAATATCAAGGAAACATTCCTATTCATTGTTGCAACAAAAAGAATAAAATTCCTAGGAATAAACCTACCTAAAGAGACTTAAGAGTTGTCTGCAGAAACCTATATGACACTGATTAAAGAAATCAAAGAAAACACAAATAAAGAGAAATACCTTGTCTTCACATTGGAAGAATCAATATTGTGAAAATGACTCTACTGCCCAAAGAAATCCACAGATTCGGTGCAATCCCTACCAAACTGCCAATGGTATTTTTCACAGAACTAGAACAAAAAATTTAACAGTTTGTAAGGAAACACAGAAGACTCTGAATAGCCAGAGCAATCTTGAGATAGAAAAATGGGCCTAGAGGAATCAACCATGTGACTTCAGAGTACACTAAAAGCTACCATCATCAAGACAGTATGGTACTGGCACAAAAGCAGAAGTATAGGACAATGGAACAAGGCCGAAAGCTCAGAGATAAACCCATGCACCCATGGGGACCTTATCTTTGACAAAGGAGGCAAGAATATACAATGAGTAAAAGACAGACTGTTCAATAATTGGTGCTGGAAAAACTGAACAGATACATCTGAAAGAATGAAATTAGAACACTTTCTAACACCGTACATAAAAATAAACTCAAAATGGATTTTAGACTTAAGTGTAAGGCCAGAAAGTCTAAAGTTCTTAGAGGAAAACATATATAATGCCTTCTTTCATATAAATCATAGGAAGATCCTCTTTGACCCACCCTCTAAAAGTAATGGAAATAAAAACAAAAGTTAACAAATGAGACCTAATTAAACTTAAAGCCTTTCGCACAGCAAAGGAAACAATAAACTAGATTAAAAGACACTTCCTCAGAATGTGAGAAAATAATTGCCAAAGAAGCAACAGACAAGGGAAAAGCAAACAGCCCAGTTTAAAAAAAAAATGGGGAGGAAACCTAAGCAGACATTTCTCCAGAGAAGACATATGGATGGCCAATGAACACATGAAAAGATGCTCAACATCGTTCATTATTAGAAAAAGAAAAACCTGCAGGTTGGGACACACAGTTTGTGAGAGAGAAGTCCATTGTGTCTCTCTGCCTGAGAAGACAATAAAGCTCTTCTTTTCCATTTCACCCAAAACTCTGCCTCCAAGATATGATTTGGCACTGGTGTACAGAGACTGAGTTTTCAGTATCACACATATCCATGTATGTATATCTTTATATAGAGTACTCTATATATACCTATGTGTGTGCATATATATATATGTATATGCTTGCAATTAGTATTTATTATATGTTTTCTAATTTTTAGAAATTGGGCTGCATATTTTATTTGAGGTCTTTTGTTGGAACACAAATCTAATGGTGTTGTAATCTTGAACTCGCAGCCTTTAGAACTGTGAGAAATAAATTTCTGTTGTTTATAAGCCACCTAGTTTATGGTACTTTTTTTGTTATAGCATCTTGAATGGACTAAGATGCTAGATATGGACATGGTCCCTCTCATTCTAGGTAACTCCTATAAAATGATTACCCTGGCTTTGCTTAGAGAGGAAAAAATTTGGAAAAAATGGCTCCCCTGATAATGACAAGAGTTGGAAAGCTAAATACAAACACAGTATCTGCCACATAGTAGGTACATTAAATGCTAGCTTCCTTCTTTAAAATCCACATATTTATGATCTTTTGGTTATATAAACATGAATTTTATACTATTCTCTTTTTCTTCTGATTTCTCTGAAAAGGGACAAGTTTTCTTCAAAAAGAAATCTGCGGAAAGAAAAAAAATTTTCTTCAGAAAAATTGCTGACATAGTCAACAATTCTTGCTTTCAGTGCCATTCCAATAAGATTTCTCTCTTTACTCTGCCCCAGGTCTCTCTGGAACATGTCAAATGAACTAACTTGTAAATTCTAGGTTGGTGAATGTTCTCTGAATAAATGAAGTCTGGGACAAAGTACAGCATTCACTTCTAGGATGAAAATCAATCTGCCAGAATAATTTCTTTACTGCTTAATATGTCTTATGTATCCAAATATGTGAATATCATTGCATAAATCATTGTTCAGAAATTGTTTTTTCCATTATCTACTCCAAGAGGTTGTTTTTAAATTCTTAAAATTATTGAAAAAGACTTTTCAAGTATAAGACTCCAAAGCTTAACTGTCATTTTGCTCACTGGTATTTTAAATGACAGATGAAGGGTTTATGGATGACATGTTTTCATGGGACAGACATTGCTCAGGTATAAAAACTTAATGATTCCCACTCTGTAGACAACTTACAGGAGCACTCAAAAAGGGAAGTGGTTCAGATCACAAAGTAGAGATGCAATGGGTAGAATGCATAGTTCAATATCAAAAAACCCAATAAGCATAATTGCATTATCAGGTCCTAAGCTACTGCCATATTCTGAGCTAGCTTACTTAACTGGAATGGTATAGATGGGACAGGTGATGCTAGTGGTGAAGAATCCACCTGCCAGTGAAAGAAACTTAGGAGATGTGAGTTCAGTCCCTAGATTGGCAAGATCCCCTGGAGTAAGAAATGGCCACCCACTTCAGAATGCATGCCTGGGAAATTCCATGTGCAGAGGAGCCTGGCAGGTTACAGTCCATGGGGCTGCAGAGTTGGACACGACTGAGCACACACAGATAGTTACAAAGCAATAGAAACTGTGTTCTATCCTGTTTGCTCACAAACATAGCCAGTCCCAGCTCTATCCTATATTGAATATCAGAAGGGAGTATGCATTGTTATTCATTTCTGAAGGCCTTCTAAAATGTCATTATAGTCAAAAGCATCTGCCTCCAATGCAGGAGACCCGGGTTCGATCCCTGGGTCGGGAAGATACCCTGGAGAAGGAAATGGCAATCCACTCTAGTATTCTTGCCTGGAGAATCCCATGGACGGAGAAGCCTCGTAGGTTACAGTCCATGGGGTCGCAAAGAGTCGGACATGACTGAGCGACTTCACCTTCACCTTCAAAGAACTCTCAGTTCCTCAGTGAATTTCCTTTAGACCTTCATTTAGGAGCTATACAACTCTCACGGTTTAAGAACAATATTTTAGTTGGAAAAAAGATAGATAATGCCATCAACATATGAGGGTCAATTGAAGCACTAAAGAGTAAATGAACATTTTGAACTTGAAGAGTGATGGATACAGGATCAAGCTATAGCAATTCATTGCCCGAGACCTGCTGCTCAATTAAACATGTCATGACTTATAGTAATAATGACTATGACGTGTTTCCAGATCTTGCTTTTAAAAAGTGCCAAAGTTTTAGTTTTATTTGGCACCTCAAATATTTAGCTACAAACCAACCATCCACTTAGACAAAATTTTTATTTTTCTAATTCTTAAACTTTTCTTAAGTAAGGAGCTTTTCCCCCACTTTGGCTTGCCTTCAAGATTTTATCATTTTTCTGAGTTTTCATCAGTTTGTATAAGGGTATGTCTGTACATGCATTTGGTTTATCCTGATAGGTATTTTCTGAGTTTCTTGGATCTGTTGTCTAGTATTTCTAATTAATTTTGGAAAATTTTTTCTATCATCATTTCCTCAAATAATTCTGTTCGATTCTCCCTTTGTCTTCTCTTTCCATTATCTAGGTTATGCTTATGTTACGCAATTTGACATTGCTTCACAGTCCTTAGATGCTCTATTCTGTATTTTTATTTTAATTCATTATTTTCTTGGCATTTCAGTTGAGGTGATTTCTACTGGCCTATCTTCAAGTTCACTGATTTTTTCCTTAGCTTTATTGAATATACTGATGAGCCCATCAAAGGAATTACTTTTATCTATTCCTTTGTTTTAGATTTCCAACATTTCCTTCTGATTCCTTACAGTTTTCCTGTCTCTGCTGACTTTACCTATCTGGGCTTGCATACATAGACTATGTCCATTAGAGCTTTTAATATATTAATCATAGTTATTTTAAATTCCTTCTCTGATAATTCTAACACATGTCACATCTGAGTTTTATTCTGAAGATTGCTTTCTCTCTTCATACTGTGTTTTTGCATGTCTTGTAACTTTTTATTAATAGTTGGACTTATTGTCCCTGGAAGAGAAAATGCCACCCACTTCAGTATTCTTGTCGGGATAATCCCATGGACAAAGGAGCCTAGTGGACTACATTCCATGGGGTCAAGAATCGGACGCCACTGAGCAACTATGCATGCACATATTTATTGTATACAACAATAAATAGTGAGGATTTATGCAAAGTTGATCAGGATTTTGCCTGTGTTTGAAATCTGTTGTATTCATGGATGCCAGAGGATTCAAAATCTTATAGTGGCCTTCTTTTGCCTCCGTTTTTGGTTTGGGGGCTTTGCTTATGACATTTCTTAGAGAGAATCTGTTTGCAGCAGATTCCTCAGCTGTAATCTGCTGCTATAGTTACTGGAGTTTTATCTGAGTGGCTGTAGAGTGTATGTGCATGCCTGGGGATGGAATACTCTCTAATCTTCTGATGAAGCTTTAGCCATTGGAGTGGACCTGTGTCTGCAAGTGTTTCTATCCCTCCTCTGGGAACAGAGATTTCTTCCTTTTGCCCCTAATCCATTCTTTGACTGAAGTGGGTATTCTCAGTCTTCCTAGTCTGTGTCCTTGAAGCCTTTTCCCTTGTGAATTATGAATTTGTTTTCCTAGGTGAAACTCTTAGTGGAATAGAGTTCCCAATCCCCACTGAGATGAGATTTCACTGTTAACCTCTGACAGTGTCTTCTTTGGAGACTGAACTTAAGGAAGAAGGGTTTTCATGGATTTTACTATGGCTATTCTTCTACTCATGCCATGGCACCAAGGGGGACTTTCTCCAGATTCTCCCTTATCCATCCTATGAGAGTCCAGTGGGGTTCTCAGAAGAAAATTCTGCTTATATGTGGAGGTGCCCAGGAGCTTCTTACTTTAATGCTATCCCATACTTGGCTTTCAGAAATTCATCAAAATTTCTAGTTTAATGTTCCAGAGACATTGCTTCAGGTAAGCAAACGCTCAGGTCCTCTGTCCTCCCTGAGGTACCTCTCCAGAGTCTGGGAGGTAGTTTTCTCTTTGACCTCAGTTCTCTGACAGGCCAAAGAAAAGTGATTGTTTTCAGGATTTTTCTGTTATAAGGATGATAAAAATGATGACTTCCAAAGCCTTTTCTATATCTAAACTTAAACTGGAAATCTTCACATACTTTTGATTTTCATTCTACTTTTTATCTAATTTTAGTGATTCCATTGAATTTAGGTCCAGCTGGGCTGGAAGAATCACAAGCTGGAGTCAAGACTGCTGGGAGAAATATCAATAACCTCAGATATGTAGATGACACCACCCTTATGGCAGAAAGTGAAGAGGAACCAAAGAACCTCTTGATGAAAGTGAAAGGGGAGAGTAAAAAGTTGGCCTAAAACTCAACATTCAGAAAACTGAGATCATGGCATCTGATCCCATCACTTCATGGCAAATAGATGGAGAAACAGTGGAAACAGTGTCAGACTTTATTTTGGGGGCTCCAAAATCACTGCAGATGGTGATTGCAGCCATGAAATTAAAAGATGCTTACTCCTTGGAAGGAAAGTTATGACCAACCTAGATAGCATAGTCAAAAGCAGAAACATTACTTTGCCAACAAAGGTCCATCTAGTCAAGGCTATGGTTTTTCCTGTGGTCATGTATGGATGTGAGAGTTGGACTGTGAAGAAAGCTGAGTGCCGAAGAATTGATGCTTTACAACTGTGGTATTGGAGAAGACTCTGGAGAATCACTTGGATGGCAAGGAGATCCAACCAGTCCATTCTGAAAATCAACCCTGGGATTTCTTTGGAAGGAATGATGCTAAAGCTGAAACTCCAATATTTTGGCCACCTCATGCGAAGAGTTGACTCATTGGAAAAGACCCTGATGCTGGGAGGGATTGGGGGCAGGAGGAGATGGGGACGACAGAAGATGAGATGACTGGATGGCATCATCAGCTCGATGGACATGAGTTTGAGTAGACTCCGGGAGTTAGTGATGGACAGGGAGGCCTGGTGTGCTGCAATTCATGGGGTCGCAAAGAGTCGGACACAACTGAGCAACTGAACTGAACTGAACTGTAGATAAAGAATCTGCCTGCAAATGCAGGAGAAGCAGGAGATGCAGATTCCAGGAAAATCCTCTGCATTAAGGAAATGGCAACCCAATCCAGTATTCTTGCCTAGAAAATTCCATGGACAGAGGAGCCTGGTTGGCTATAATACATGGAATTGCAAAGAGTCAGACATGACTGAGCATGCAGCATGTACACAGGTGACACAAAACTCAAACTAATGAGCTTGGACAAGACAAAAGTCTACTTCAAGAAAAGGTCATCCATAGATCTGGTGTCCATGGGTCAGGGATTCAGACCCCTCCTACTTTTTGCTCCACTAATCTTTGCAATTAGAATCCACATAATGGACCAAAACAGTACCAAACTCTAGCCATCATAACTGCATTCAAACCAGCAGATAGTAAGAAGAAGGATAAATAAATAAATAAAGATGTTTCCTTTAAGAGCACTTCCTGGAAGCATGTGACATAATTACTTACAGCCCATTGGCTACTGAGATGGCTATGTTGTGCTGTGCTGTGCTTAGTCACATCTGACTCTTTGTGATCCCATGGACTGTAGCCCTCCAGGCTCCTCTGCCCATGGGGTTTCTCCAGGCAAGAATACTGGAGTGGGTTGCTATGCCCTCCTCCAGGAGGTTTTCCCCAACCCAGGGATCAAACCCAGGCTTCCTGCATTGCAGGTGAATTCTTTACCATCTGAGCCACCCAGGAAGCCCAAGAATACTCCAGTGGGTAGCATATTCCTTCTCCAGAGGACCTTCCCAACCCAGGAATCGAACTTGTGTCTCTTGCATTTCAGGCAGATTCTTTACCAGCTCAGCTACCAGGAAAGCTTGAGATGACCATACAAAGAAAACTTGGAAAATACTCTTTATTCTCAGTGATTTCTGTGCCCAGCTAACTAGGAATTTTCTTACTAATGGAGAAGGAGAGAATGGATATTGAAAGACAACAGTTTGAATGAATGTTTTTATCCATGTATGTGTGCCTTATTAACATGTAACAAACTCGATCTTGAGCATATTTCCAATAACTGAATTCCCAAACACAGCATTTGACCAAATGTGTCTATAAATGTTTGCCTTTCCAGAATGCAGAGGCTAGGTTTTCTTACCTGAGACACAGAATTTCTGATAAATGATGTGCAGCAATTTATCAGTTAAAATTAGAGTTCTGATGCCAAATGTAGGCAAGCAATGGGAAAAGCAAGTGACTTACAGATTAGGAAGGATAAAACTATGTACCAGGTTATTTTTTCATGGAGAACTCTGGCTTTTGGTTGTTTCTAAAGCAACTTTTCTTAGACTCAAATGAATCAAATGACCAATGTGAAGTTAATTGAGGATTTACTATGTTTTCAGTTAAGAGCTGGATATAAATAAGAAATAAAATACACGGTCCTTTACTTCAAAGGACAAAGACTAATGAATAAAACATTCTAATGCAGTAAATTGCATTTATCTGTGTGTACAGATGAGAACTCTTAGAGCACTGTGAAAATGGGACAATCAAGTAGCAGGATAATTGGGAATGTGTGACTTCGCCACTCCTGGGCTGGTAATAATCTGTGAGGCTGGAATAAAGTTACTCTCACTCTCTACCAGACATGATAAGATTAAAAAATTATACAAGGCATAGAATAGTTTTATAAAATGCAAAGTAAAACGTAAATAGGAAGGGATTATTACTATTATCTGAAAGCCATGAAGGCCATTGGTTGCTTCACATTTGTTCTAAATTCCAGGACTTGAAAAGAGTTAACAAGCACTCCATGGCCACATGGCAATTAATGTATGTCTAAAAATAGTTACTAATTATAATAGGCTTTTATTCAGAAAAGCAAAATATAAAGACAATCACTCACAGAAGGAAAATTATTATCGCAGCATCCCTTAAGTACTTTTTCTTCCGAAAAATACTTACAGTTGGGTTATGGGCTTCCTGCCTTGGTAGACTCTACTTCTTTGAGTCACTTGACTGTTCCTAACATCTCTTACTAATCACAGTCACAGAAATGACAGGTCCAAACTGGACAGCTGTTTCTTGAAAATAAAATGTCTAATGGCAAAAACGATTGCCTTTGCCAATGAAAAAGCAAAGGCATCCGTATTTCTCAACTGAAAGGGGCTGTTTCTTGGTTTTTGGTTCCTTTGTAGTTTCAGGCCACACTGAGATGAATCTTTTTGCTGAAATGCTTCATTTTCCAGTGAAATCGGTTAGGTATCAGCCTTTGTCAGGCATAACGGAATCACGTGTGCAAGCTCTAGATGCTCAGTGTAACAGTGATGTAGTTGTATTAATTTTCCTTAAATTTCGAGAGAAGCAAGATGCCCCAGCCTGATTGTCTGGAGCCTTTTGGAGCTGAAAAAGAGCCTTCACGACTCCTATGTGTTTCCATAGGGAAGTTTGCTGTGTTCCAGGTGATGCGATAGTGTAAAGGAACTTAACGGAGTAGCCAAGTACCGGAGAGAACATGCCCATGAGCAATCAAGGGCCACAGCTGTAAAGGGAATTGTGGTTTAGTTTTTAAAAAGTGAAAATTTTGACTATTCTATTTTTTAATTGTGGTGAAGAAACCATTTACATTAGATGTAAATCTAAAAGGACTGTAATATTGGGACTCTCCTGGTGGCCCACTGGTTAAGAACCTACCTTGCAATACAAGGAATGTACGTCTGATTTCTTGTCAGGGAACTAAAGTCCCATGTGCTATGGAGCGACTAACCCAGTGTGCCACAACTAGAGAGTCCATGCCCTGCAACAAAGATCCTGCATGATGCAAAGAAGGAACACTCCTGCACGATGCAGTGAAGATCCCATGTGCTGCAACTACGACCCGAAGCAGCCAAATACATAAAAATAATTTTAAATGAGAGTATTGTAATATCACACCCATAATCATAATTACAGATGGCCTAGTCCTCCACTTGAGGGAGAAAAAGGGCAAAAGGAAGAGAGAAATACAGAGACTATAAGGAAGAAAAGCTGAAAAAATTTTAAAACAATCACCAAGAGACCCATTAATGCAAACCTAAAGAGACACTTTCATGAAGTAATTGGTCTAAGACTTGGCTTTTAAGAATGTGTGTTGCTAAAGACTTTCATAACTACATGTGGGTTTTGTTGCTACTATTTTAATGACAGCAAAACTATTATCTTTTCATTTTTGTCTCTTCTCAGAGAAGTACTTTGAGGTTCTGATCACAAATCCCTTGTCCCGACCTACAGTTTTTAGTTCATTCTGTCTCATAAGGGGCTTCCCTGGTGGCTCAGAGGTTAAAGTGTCTGCCTCCAATGCGGGAGACCCGGGTTCAATCCCTGGGTTAGGAAGATCCCCTGGAGAAGGAAATAGCAATCCACTCCAATATTCTTGCCTGGAGAATCCTATGGACGGAGGAGCCTAGTAGGTTACAGTCCACAGGGTTGCAAAGAGTCGGACACGACTGAGTGACTTCACCTTCACCTCTGTCTCATAAACAGCTTCAAACTATGTGAAATAATACACAGAAGGCAGTATAAAGGTTCTCAGGCTATTATAAAAATGTCTTTTTGTCCTTAAAATCCCCCTAACACATCAAGGAGACTGAATAAGAAGCAAAGAATAATAGTGTCTCAGAGATAATGGTCCTTAGTGATATTATGGCACAATGCATTCACTTTACAGGTGAAAATATCAGATCCCAAACAATTGAAATGACTTATTCAAAGATTATAAAGGTAAATGTGCCATGAAATTCCTATTTTTATTCTCCTTCCTCTACAAATATAATAAAACTTTGGCATACAGTTACCTCCATAGAGTTTTCCATTGCATTTCACATTCTACTCAAAAAAGGTCTCCTGAATAACTGAGCTAGATGTTTAGGAAATAAAAAATTATTTGCTTCCTAAAACCTCTACATTAAAGATATTAATAATATTTAGACACAAATTCTCTTTAAATGGTTAACAATGATGAGAATTTCTCTTATCCTTTCTCATACCAAAATAAAAAAGTAGAATTTTTATTTTCACTAAGGCTTTTCATAGTCTAGAGAAGTGAATGAGGAGAATGAATGTGTGATTATAATAAACTGATTTCTCTTCCCTTCTTCTCCGGTACCAGTAACAATAACTTACATCTAGGCCACCACCAGGAAAAATGAGGAGTGACTGTCAGATAGCTGAGACTCACAGGTCACTATGGCCTCAAACACGCACTGCGGCCAAATACTTTTTGATCAGATTGCAAACATTCTCTCATTGGGACACTCAGAACTCATAATCAAAACTGGCATTTTTCAATGAGGCCACTTCCAGTTAGCTGAGAAATATTAATATATTTTTAAATTTGATACTGAACAGTTGTAGGATTCATAGGAAAACATTTTAGCACTAGATGACTCAGTTTCCTCATTAATAAGATAGATATGACCTGACTTTACCGTGTAGATGTTGAAGCAACGAATGACAAAGTCCCTGTTCTGAACATGTCTGTCCATGTAACATGCTAAATATTGATAAATAGAGGTGTAAGTCTCTCTTTAGTTCATTAAATTCTAATTCCTTTAGGGACATATAAATTTGAATGCTGAAGTGTTTCACCTTTGTACAACAGATATATATTAGAAGCTAAATTTGTAAAGATCCTTGTACACAGTCCCACGTTCCCAAAGTCCCAAACAGGAGATAAAATATTGTAAGTGGCATTATTTGTCTACAGGAATTTATTTAAAAATAGTTCCCATTTCAAGTTATCTAATAAAAATACATTAAATTATCCATAAATCTTGGAAAATCTTATGATCAAGTAAAACACCATATGAAATCCCTTTAAGTTAGCATTAATCACTGTGAAATGTATTTTGAAGAATGATGTATAATAGAATTGGCAGGACACTGAACATCACAGTCAGAATGCCCTTGTCCTCCATTTTTATTGTTATTATTTTTGTGAGCAACCCCCCAAAATTTGACAGTAACTACTTCTGTCTTGCTTTTATCTAAAAGTATCTAAGAACTGACATTTCTGAAATCAAGTGACATTTCTATTGTACAGTTTGGACATTTGCATTGTCTATTTAAATTTGTATTAGACTTATTCTAATGAAAAAAAGAAATTTAGAATTAGCAGTTACAGAGTTAGCTTAATCAATTTAGGCCAGCTGTATAACTCATTCAGTCGTCAAAGTAATTATATGGTTTGATTGAATATATTTATTGATACATATGAACTAAAACTACATTTCATTTTTTGCTTTAGAAACATGATGTTGATAAATCTACCTAGGTGACAATGTGGGACTCATTAAAATGTGATTAAGTTCACTTATGTGTATTTTCTTTTCGACACTCTTTAAGGTATAAGACACACATGCATTCAAGCATGCATACATGCTAAGTCAGTTCAGCCATGTCCGACCCTTTGTGATCCCATGGACTGTCACCCACCGGGCTCCAATGTCCATGAGATTCTCCAGGCATGAATACTGGAGTGGCATGCCATGCCCTCCTCCAGAGTATCTTCCCAACTTGAACCCATGTCTTTTATGTCTCCTGCATTGGCAAGCAGGTTCTTTACAACTAGTATCACCTGAAAAGGCCATAAGACACAGATATCATGTGAAAAGTGTGTCTCCACTTGCTTCCAGTATGAATATTTACATTTGTTAAACATATCTAAAATATAAAGTCAGGTTTGATTGAATCCACTTGAATATGTCAAATCACATGCCCAGCAAAACACATTGGGAGAGTAAAAGTCAAAGATAAGCTTGATCTAGACAGGAAAAACTGAAACCTCATTAATATTTACTAATATTAAAGTAAAAAATAATTCTTTATATTCTGCATTAATCTGGGACAAATAAAAATTCACCAGTTCTAACATTGTGTAGTGTTCTCAGTAGAAATTCAGTGAATTTTTGTTTTTCTTTATTTTTCTCTCCATTCATCATCTATCCATCTATTCCACACAGTTTGAAAGATCTGTAAGTGCAACGTTACTAAACTACACTTGTGATGGATATTTTAATTCTTAGAGACAATAGGCCCTAAACAAACAGGAAGAGAAATGGTTTCCTAACTGCCTTCAATTTTTAGGTCTGTCTGTCTGCAATGGAAATAATACTTCATGTTATGAACAGTAATGCTATTTCACTACCTTCATTCCCATCCCCTAGTTTTAAATTTATTCCTAGTTACTCTCAGGTGGCTCAGACAGTAAAGGAGGATTGCATCTTGCAATGCAGGATTGGGTGGGGAAGATCCCCTGGAGAAGGGAATGGCTGCCCACTCCAGTATTCTTACCTGGAGAATTCCATGGACAGAGGAGCCTGGCAGGCTAGTCCATGGGATCGCAAAGAGTTGGACATGACTGAGTGATTAACACTCAGTTTTACTCCCTTGGGTATGACAGTTATAAAAATACATCCCTGTGAGTCAGTTACCGATGCCTTAGTTACCCAAAGATCAGGAAAGCTTTGAAATAACCAATTCTAGGGATTCTATAAGGGTTTACCCAAGACCCAGAACTCCTTAGTTTGGCGGTGCATGAGGTTCAGTTCAGTTCAGTTCAGTCGCTCAGTCGTGTCCAACTCTTTGCGACCCCATGAATCACAGCATGCCAGGCCTCCCTGTCCATCACCAACTCCCGGAGTTCACTCAGATTCAAGTCCATCAAGTCAGTGATGCCATCCAGCCATCTCATCCTCTGTCGTCCCTTTCTCCTCCTGCTCCCAATCCCTCCCAGCATCAGAGTCTTTTCCAATGAGTTAAGAGCATTAAAAATGGTTAAAAAAAAAAAAAAAGTGGTAAAACAAAACAATGGTTTTACCTTTCCACTCTCCACTCATTCATTTAATAAATATTTGACTATCTAGTATGTGCCTAAGATCCTTCTCGGATCCAAAGGGTCATCTTCACCAGCGCCTCCTCCTCAGTTCTCCAGAGTTCTGCTTTGGCTCCTCTTTTCCCTTTACATGTGGACTCTCAAAGCATCCATGCTGCATCAAATGATACTGTCCTCTCTCACTGCCCATAATCTGTTAGCCCAGAGTTGGAAAAAATCAGGTAAGCTACTAATGCAAAGAGGGAACTAATTGAAACAGCTTTGTGTTTTTTTCTCTTGGAAGCATTGGAAGCTTTATTAATAGATAGATATATGTAGTGAGAATATATATACATATACTGCATGTACACATAATGCATGTGTGTGACGAAATTTCAGTTTCTGAGGGAGAATTTTCTGCCACAGGGGGCTTTCTTCATCTCTACAGAACCCACCACTCGGGCTATTATCTCTAGAAGCTTTTAACCGTCTTCCCTCATCTAGCAGGGGACAGTGGGACTATCCCCCAAACCAAAGTGGTCACAGGGCTCACTTCCCTTCAGGAGAAGCAGGAGTTTGGAAGGAGACAGGCTGGCGGGCTACAGGCCACGAGGTCGCAAAGAGCTGGACGTGACTGAGCGACTAGCACACTCACAGACTCCTTTCAACACGGAAAACAGTCTCCCCAGCCTCTGAGCTTTAGTTCCACCGGGGCCTGGAAACCTTAGCCACCTGTTTATTTAAGAAAGAAACAGCAGGGGCTCCTATTTATAACAACATCCTCTCATTGCATAAGCCTCTCTCCCTACCGTTTCCTGTGGCAAATTTGTTGCTGGATTCCAGAAGAAAAGAATAACTTGAGAGAAACCAAGATTTCTAGATAAGATTGGAAAAACTTAGACGCACTCTCGGAGAAGAAAATGCCCCCTTAGAGCAGAGGGGAGGAAACTGGAACAATCTGTAAAGGCTGCTGGCCCGCAGGGAAGGGCAGGCCGCCCCGCCGAGCGGGCTTAGCTGCTGTCTGCTCAGGCGCCTTGCAGCCCCCGCCTCCCGAGGCTGCAGGTGGAAGCCTGAGGCTGACGACGTGACTCAGAAGTGGCGGCCAAAAGGCCATAAATCTGTTCCCTCTGGCAGGTGGTCGAGGCATTGAAAGGGCTGGGCCTTGACAGCAGGAGAACCTGGGCCAAAACCCGAGGGAGTCTTAGCATGGAAAAGCTGACACTTGGCCTGGAAATCAAATTCCAGGCACATGTGGCAATGTGGTTGCTTTTTTACAAGAATGCTCAGGAAAGAGTCTCAGATGCTGCCAGGCCCGGGTCATCTGCTTCCTGCCCTGCCTCTGCTGAGGGTCACAGGCAGGAGAGCACTGGGCTTCTTGCCCCCTAACTCCTGGTGCCCTGGGCTGATAGGGTTCACGCACGGCCCACCCCACCAGTGCTTGGGTCCTTCTGGTGCAGGAGTTCATTCTGTTATTACCCCCTGCTGCTGCTGACAAAGTCCAGGGGCTTCTCGAAGTAATGTCCTTAGACACAACAAGTAAAATACATAGGCTTACAAAAGAAGCCAAGTTTGTTGAAACTGAGTCATCAAAATATTTTTAAATGTATGTATGAGAAAGAAAAACACAAAGTTTAGGAAGTTAGAAATGTGTGTGTACACTTTTCTATCAGTTCATTAAAGAACAAGATTTTATGAGCAGTACATAATAATGAATGTCATTTCAAAGTAGTGATGAAGGCAAAAAAAATTTCAAGATATTGGCCATAACTGAAGTATGATAATATGAATGTGAAAAATCTTTCCACAGGTACCCTTACTGTGATGTAGTTTTGCTGCCTATGGCTACAACACAACAATTGCTAAATTTAAGGGTTTTTTTGTTGTTGTTTTTTTCTCCTGAAGCTCATGGAACCCCCTGACTGGAACCTTCGTTCTAGCACTGGTTCTCTAAGTTGCTATTAGCAATCAAGGATCACTCATTTCCTGACTTCTGCACTCTCACAGTCTGGAATGTCTATATCACAAGACATTGCTATTTTATGAAAGACAGGAAAAAGATCAAACAATTTTGAAGGTCTTCTCTGTGCTGCAGCTTTACAAATATTCTCATTTAATTCATTCATCACAACCCAACATTGTATATCAACTATACTTAAGTTAAAAAGAAAAAGAAAGAAAATCAATCATCAGTCATTTTTTAAGACCCTCACAGCCAAAGGCTGCTGAACCAACCTTGATAGATGATTTTCTTTGTACTCCATATTCTTCAAGAAAATTATAAAATGTTAGGAAATAGTAAATGACAAATATGCCTTCAATTAATAAAGTATAAAACAATTTTAAAAAGAACTAGTGGTCAGTTCATCACCTCTTCAAAATGGTTGGTTTAGACCACTCATTGACACTAATCACATGACACTATTAAGGTAGAGAAAGAAAGTCTGTTGGAGAGAGAGAGAGAGTATGTTGGAGGCTCTTGGGACCCAAGACAGGAATAATTCCTAGTCTTACCTCTGGAATTTGATGTATAAAGATATGGGGCCTGAAGCTGCTATAGACAATATATGATCATGAATGGAGCTTTAGCTATTGGGAATGGCAGAACAGAAAGGTAAAATAATAAGGATCCTTATTAATCTTGTGGAACCTGTAGGTTAACTTACTTCATCCTTCCTCTAGGCATCTTACTATGTGAGATAATACGTGATCGTAGTGCTCAAAGTCTACTTGGTTTGCTGTTTCTTGCCCCTGGAAGTCTGCTATGAAGGTCTCTCATCTATTGATTGTCCTTGACACTGAATTTTTCTTTGCCTTGATATTTGTTATTTGTCACATTTAATCTTTATCTGATCAACTCCTGATTAGATAAGTACTGAATTCCTCACCCTCTTCATTGCTGGTATGGCTATATGACAGAGCCCGGTCAATCAAATCAATCTAAAATTAGTTGAGAGATTTTGGATAGCAATGGTTTTCCCAGGAAAAAGCACGGTTGACTCTCATGGCCCTTCCTTCTGTGTTCTTTTTGCCTTGAGTATGGAAATATTATTTGAAGTTGTAGCCATCTGGTGACTCCGAGATGAGATGCATTTGGGAAATGCCAAGAGAATTTCAGAGACATCATCAACACTGACATCATTGAGCTGCTGAAACAATATTAGTTACTGCCTAACTCTTGAGTTCTTATTAAGTGAGCAGAAGAAATACGTGTTTCTTTAAGCTACTATAGTCAGATTTTCTATTACTCACAGCCAAATGTATTCCTTATTGACATGAATGGATTCAGTAAATATTTATTGAGGATTGGATTAACCACAATGCATCAGTTTTGCTCACTAATAAAGAACAGTCTCTCAAGAAACTTCCACTTTCAAGTAAGATAAAGTAGGTCATGAAAAGTCTACCATAACAGCTCAAAAAAGATAAATTATAAGCATTATATTTTAAAGGCATTTCAGAGCTGTGAAAACTATGAAGAATAGATGAGCTAAAATTCCAGGGAATGAAGAACTGTTCGGAGATGAAATGACACTCACGAGGATTTTTTTCTTCTTCCCTGGAGAACATTTGTGAATATTGGGTATGGAATGAGATGTAGAACTTCTTGGAGAAAAAGTTCACAAAGTATTTTCGGTCAGTTAGTAGCAGGTTAGAAATTTGAAAGATTTTCCCATAAGACATTCTTTAGCTCTGGGGCTGAGCAAAAGGATATCAACTAGGCCAAAGCTTCTAAAACACAGAATAAAATATCTTACAGTTTTTCAGAGTTTAGTAAACAAAGATTCACCATCAAGATGGGACATACTTTAAGTACACTACTGGTCTTCCCTTTAAGATACTTACAAGATTTTGAGTCTGTTTAGGATAAGAAGTTGGAGAGCTAGGATAGAAGCCTCTGAAAGTGAGACTGAATCTCCTGTAATCACTTAGATCTGAAGAAATGGGAATCTGATAGGATTGTAACCAAAAGGCTGGAAGGTCACTCCATAAAAACAGGGCAAGTTAAAGGAAGATAGAATCTTACCAAAATAGAATTTCAGCCACCCAGTTCACTCCTTTATCTTATCTGTCTAATAGAGGAAAGTGCCACTCATCCCTGCTGAGATATAAAATTATCTGTATCCTTCAGAGTTGTACAATATCTAAAAGAAATAAAAATAACAAGTCAAAGGAAGAGACAAGAAAATATGATTGATAATTAAATAATAGAAGGAATAATACCAAAATTTATATAATTAGCATGCAATGACTTTAAAATAGTTATGATAAATATACTTAATACAAATTTAAAATGACAACATAGATTAAATAATTAAAATACAATCAAGAACTAAACTTAGACTATAAAAATTTAATGAACACTATGAAACTGAAAAATTACAATATCTGATATCAAAAAACTGACAGGTTGAGTTTAGCAACAGATTGGTCACAGCAGACAGAGAGGGTAAGTGGATTCAGTATAAAGTACACAAATATAAAAATATCCAATAAAATATACGGGTTCAAGAAGTGATGGCTGTTCGGGTGCAGGAGGGCCGAGAGGAGCTACTCTGCATTCAAGGTCAGGAGGGGCGGCCAAAAGAGATACCCCTCATCCAAGGTCAGGAGCAGAGGTTGCGCTTTATTGGAGCAGCCGTGACGAGATACCCCATGCCCAAGGCAAGAGAAACCCAAGTAAGATGGTAGGTGTTGCAAGAGGACACCAGAGTGCAGACACAAGGAAACCATAATCACAGAAAACTAGTCAATCTAATCACACTAGGACCACAGCCTTGTCTAACTCAATGAAACTAAGCCATGCCCAGGGGCCATCCAAGATGGGCAGGTCATGGTGGGCAGTCTGACAGAATGTGGGCCACTGGAGAAGGGAATGGTAAACCACTTCAGTATTCTTGCCTTGAGAACCCCATGAACAGTATGACAAGGCAAAATGATAGGATCCTGAAAGAGGAACTCCCTGGGTCGGTAGGTCTCCAATATGCTACTGGAGTTCAGCGAAGAAATAACTCCAGAAAGAATGAAGGGATGGAGCCAAAGCAAAAACAATACCCAGTTGTGCATGTGACTGGTGATAGAAGCAAGATCCTATGCTGTAAAGAGCAATATTGCATAGGAACCTGGAAAGTTAGGTCCATGAATCAAGGCAAATTGGAGGTGGTCAAGCAGGAGATGGCAAGAGTGAACATCGACATTCTAGGAATCAGTGAACTAAAATGGACTGGAATGGGTGAATTTAACTCAGATGACCATTATAAATACTACTGTGGGCAGGAATCCCTTAGAAGAAATGGAGTAGCCATCATGGTCAACAAAAGAGTCTGAAATGCAGTACTTGCATGCAATCTCAAAAACGACAGAATGATCTCTGTTCATTTCCAAGGCAAATCATTCAATGTCACTGTAATCCAAGCCTATGCCCCAACCAGTAATGCTGAAGAAGCTGAAGTTGAACTGTTCTGTGAAGACCTACAAGATCTTTTAGAACTAACACCCAAAAGAGATGTCCTTATAATTATAGGGGACTGGAATGCTAAAGTAGGAAGTCAAGAAACACCTGGGGTACCAGGCAAATTTGGCCTTGGAGTACGGAATGAAGCAGGGCAAAAGCTAACAGAGTTTCACCAAGAGAACGCACTGGTCATAGCAAACACCCTCTTCCAACAACACAAGAGAAGACTCTACACATGGACATTACCAGATGATCAACACCAAAATCAGATTGATTATATTCTATGCAGCCAAAGATGGAGAAGCTCTATACAGTCAACAAAAACAAGACTGGGAGCTGACTGTGGCTCAGATAATGAATTCCTTATTGCCAAATTCAGACTTAAATTGAAGAAAGTAGGGAAAACCACTAGACCATTCAGGTATGACCTAAATCAAATCCCTTATTATTTTACAGTGGAAGTGAGAACTAGATTTAAGGGCCTAGATCTGATAGATGGAGTGCCTGATGAACTATGGAATGAGGTTCGTGACATTGTACAGGAGACAGGGATCAAGACCATCCCCATGGAAAAGAAATGCAAAAAAAAAGGCAAGGCTGTCTGGGGAGGCCTTACAAATAGCTGTGAAAAGAAGAGAGCCAAAAAAGCAAAGGAGAAAAAGAAAGATATACCATTTGAATGTAGAGTTCCAAAGAAAAGCAAGGATAGATAAGAAAGCCTTCCTCAGCAATCAATTTCAAAGAAATAGAGGAAAAGAACAGAATGGGAAAGACTAGAGATCTCTTCAAGAAAATTTGAGATACCAAGGGAACATTTCATGCAAAGATGGGCTCAATAAAGGACAGAAATGGTATGGACCTAACAGAAGCAGAAGGTATTAAGAAGAGGTGGCAAGAATACACAGAAAAACTGTACAAAAAAGATCTTCGTGACCCAGATAATCATGATGGTGTGATCACTCACCTAGATCCAGATCTTGGAATGTGAAGTCAAGTGGCCTTAGAAAGCATCACTACAAGCAAAATTAGTGGAGGTGATGGAATTCCAGTTGAGCTATTTCAAATCCTGAAAGATGATGCTGTGAAAGTGCTGCACTCAATATGCCAGCAAATTTGGAAAACTCAGCAGTGGTCACAGGACTGGGAAAGGTCAGTTTTCATTCCAATTCCAAAGAAAGGCAATGCCAAAGAATGCTCAAACTACTGCACAATTGCACTCATCTCACATGCTAGTAAAGTAATGCTCAAAATTCTCCAAGCCAGGCTCCAGCAATACGTGAACCATGAACTTCCAGATATTCAAGCTGGTTTTAGAAAAGGCAGAGAAACCAGAGATCAAATTGCCAACATCCACTGGATTGTTGAAAAAGCAAGAGAGTTCCAGGAAAACAACTATTTCTGCTTTGTTGACTATGCAAAAGCCTTTGACTGTGTGGATCACAATAAACTGTGGAAAATTCTGAAAGAGATGGGAATACCAGACCACCTGACCTGCCTCTCGAGAAATCTGTATGCAGGTCAGAAAGCAATGGTTAAGAACTGGACATGGCACAACAGACTGGTTCCAAATAGGAAAAGGATTCTGTCGAGGCTGTATATTGTCACCCTGCTTATTTAACTTCTATGCAGAGTACATCATGAGAAACACTGGGCTGGAAGAAGCACAAGCTGGAATCAAGATTGTCGGGAGAAATATCAATAACCTCAGATATGCAGATGACACCACTCTTTGGCATGGGAAATAGATGGGGAAACAGTGGAAATAGTGTCAGACTTTATATTTTGGGGCTCCAAATACACTGATGATAGTGATTGCAGACATGAAATTAAAAGACGCTTACTCCTTTGAAGGAAAGTTATGACCAACCTAGATAGCATATTCAGAAGCAGAGACATTACTTTGCCCAAAAAGGTCTGTCTAGTAAAGGCTATGGTTTTTCTAGTAGTCATATATGGATGTGAGAGTTGGACTGTGAAGAAAGTTGAGCACCAAAAAATTGATGCTTTTGAACTGTGCTGTTGGAGAAGCTCTTGAGAATCCCTTGACTTCAAGGAGCTCCAACCAGTCCATTCTTAAGGAGATCAGTCCTGGGTGTTCTTTGGAAGGAATGATGTTGAAGGTGAAACTCCAGTACTTTGGCCACCTCATGCAAAGAGTTGACTCATTGGAAAAGACTCTGATGCTGGGAGGGCTTGAGGGCAGGAGGAGAAGGGGGACAACAGAGGATGAAGTAGCTGGATAGCATCACTGACTTGATGGATGTGAGTTTGAATGAACTCCGGGAGTTGGTGATGGACAAGGGGGGCCTGGCGTGCTGCGATTCATGGGGTCTCAAAGACTCAGACATGACTGAGCGCCTGAACTGAACTGAAAATATACACAAACTGAAACAAAAGGAGAAAAAAGAATAGAAAAATACTGCATAAGAAACATATGAGAAATACTCAACTGGAACATATAAATGCTATTCCACAAGAGGAGACTGAGAACGTTAAGCATTTTCTAAAACTAAAAAAAAGTGATCCATCTACAGATTCAAGAAGCTCACCAAACCTCAAACAGTTATAAATACATAGATAACCACATTTAGACACATGAGTGTCAAACTTTTAAACTTAAACACCTAAGGAGACTTACAGAAGTTTAAACATTTTTTTAAATTCAGAGAAACAGAAACTACTTGCATCTGATTTCTCAGAGGAAATGATGGGAGCCAGAAGAAAATGGAATAATTTATTCAAAGGATCATATTGGGGAAATGAAAATATTCTTTAAAGATTAAGGTAAAATAAAATTATTTTCAGAAAAATAACTACAAAAAGTTATCACCAGTGAGTCCTTCCTTACAAGAAAATTCAAGGAACATTTTCAGGAAAATGAAATGAAAGGAAAAGGTAAACAAATTTGCATTAGAACCTATTGTAATGCTGTAACCTCTAGCATAGCCACTCAAAGAGGCAAAAAAAAAAAAAAGTATATAATTAACAAGACCTACATATAGAAAATTATAAAACACTTGTGAAAGAAATCAAAGAGGACACTAATAGATGGAGAAATATACCATGTTCATGGATCGGAAGAATCAATATAGTGAAAATGAGTATACTATCCAAAGCAATCTACAGATTCAGTGCAATCCCTATCAAGCTACCAGCAGTATTTTTCACAGAACTAGAACAAATAATTTCACGATTTGTATGGAAATACAAAAAACCTCAAATAGCCAAAGCAATCTTGAGAAAGAAGAATGGAACTGGAGGAATCAACCTGCCTGACTTCAGGCTCTACTGTGAAGCCACAGTCATCAAGACAGTATGGCACTGGCACAAAGACAGAAATATAGATCAATGGAACAAAATAGAAAGCCCTGAGATAAACCCACACACCTATGGACACCTTATCTTCGACAAAGGAGGCAAGAATATACAATGGAGCAAAGACAATCTCTTTAACAAGTGGTGCTGGGAAAACTGGTCAACCACTTGTAAAAGAATGAAACTAGATCACTTTCTAACAGCACACACAAAAATAAACTCAAAATGGATTAAAGATCTAAATGTAAGACCAGAAACTATAAAACTCCTAGAGGAGAACATAGGCAAAACACTCTCTGACATAAATCACAGCAGGATCCTCTATGACCCACCTCCCAGAATACTGGAAATAACAGCAAAAATAAACAAATGGGATCTAATTAAAATTAAAAGCTTCTGCACAACAAAGGAAACTATAAGTAAGGTGAAAAGACAGCCTTCTGAATGGGAGAAAACAATAGCAAATGAAGCAACTGACAACTAATCTCAAAAATATACAAGCAACTTATGCAGCTCAACTCCAGAAAAATAAACAACCCAATCAAAAAACGGGCCAAAGAACTAAATAGACATTTCTCCAAAGAAGACATACGGATGGCTAACAAACACATGAAAAGATGCTCAACATCACTCATTATCAGAGAAATGCAAATCAAAACCCCAATGAGGTACCATTTCACACCAGTCAGAATGGCAGCGATCAGAAGTCTACAAGCAATAAATGCTGGAGAGGGTGTGGAGAAAAGGGAACCCTCTTACACTGTTGACGGGAATGCAAACTAGTATAGCCACTATGGAGAACAGTGTGGAGATTTCTTAAAAAATTGCAAATAGAACTGCCTTATGACCCAGCAATCTCACTGCTGGGCATACACACTGAGGAAACCAGAATTGAAAGAGACACATGTACCCCAATGTTCATCACAGCACTGTTTATAATAGCCAGGACATGGAAACAACCAAGATGCCCATCAGCAGATGAATGGATAAGAAAGCTGTGGTACATATACACAATGGAGTATTACTCAGCCATTAAAAAGAATACATTTGAATCAGTTCTAATGAGGTGGATGAAACTGGAGCCTATTATACAGAGTGAAGTAAGCCAGAAAGAAAAACACCAGTACAGTATACTAACACATATATATGGAATTTAGAAATATGGTAATGATGACCCTGTATGCGAGACAGCAAAAGAGACACAGAGGTATAGAATGGACTTTTGGATTCTGTGGGAGAGGGAGAGGGTGGGATGATTTGGGAGAATGGCATTGAAACATGTATACTATTATGTAAGAAATGAATTGCCAATCTATGTTCAATACAGGATACAGGATGCTTGGGGTTGGTGCACGGGGATGATCTAGAGAGATGATATGGGTGGGAGGTGGGGGGGGGTTCAGGATAGGGAACTCGTGTACACCCGTGGCTAATTCATGTCACTGTATGGCAAAACCAATACAGTATTGTAAAGTAAAATAAAGTAAAAATAAAAATTAAAAAAAATTATGACTGAGGCTCAGAATGAAGGAAAAAAAAAGTCTATTCCCATAATTGGTTGCCCATAATATTGGGGCTCAGACTAAGAAACTTGGACACACCGGGTTGTAGAGCAGCAGCAGTACTGGGAACAATAAATACTGACCTCTGCTTGGCAAATACTTTGGCACTGGGGATTTCTAGGTACATTACACATAGACAAAGGACAGACTGAGGCAAGGAGGCAGAAGTAATTCAGAACCAAAAACCACCGATTAGATTTCCTGAGTGTTTATTAAACAATCTCTGAAAATGTTAGGAGCCTTGTTGGGACTAGATGGTTAGATGAAAATAGTGGTTGGGTTTGGAGGAAAATAGACAAAAGAAAAAAAGAAATAAATGTAAAGGCATGAGACATTTTACTTGGTCTTTTATTTTGCAACCTTGTGCTTCTCTTGCTGTCCCAATTCAACTATATTATGTGCTCTTTAATATGACTAATAAATATATTCATTTCTACCACATACTGTGCCTAAATCAGCACCATGAAGCAAATAAGGATCTCAGCTTGAACAAAATGCAGCTCTTTACTACTGTAAGGTGGGGAGGCGTGTCTTCAGTTTTTTTGAAGACCTCAGAGAGAACGAAGTCATTCTCTCTTCTCAGGTTAGGCAAAAGTCCCACATTTTTAGTTATTCCAAATGTCCCAGGTCCTTCTCCCTAGTCTCCCCTTTACCTCCTTGTTCCTCAGAGTATAGATGAGCGGGTTAAGAGTCGGGGTTACAACAGTGTAGAAAAGGGTGAGAAACTTGCCCTGTTCATGAGCATAGTGACTCTTGGGTTGAAGATAGACAGCTATGACGGTGCCACAGAAGAGAGAGACTACAAGAAGATGAGAAATGCAGGTGCCAAATACATTCTTCCTGCCTGAAGTTAGCTTTATTCTCAGCACAGCTTTAGCAATAGCAATGTAAGAGGAAAGGATAATAATCAAGGGCACCACCAGGAGAATAATACTAGCTATGGACATCTGAATTTCATTATAGATGGTATCTGCACTAGAGACTTGAATGAGGGCTGGAACTTCACACACAATGTCATCCACCCTCTGGTTAGAGTGGAAGGGTAACCGGAGGGTAGCAGGAGACTGAATCAGAGACTGAATCAGGCTAGTCCCCCATGCTAGGATGGCCAGCTGCAGCAAAGTTTTGGGTGAATGATAGTGGTATATTGCAGTGGATGACACACTGCCACACAGCGGTCCACAGCCATGATGACAAGAAGGGTACATTCGGTGGCCCCAAGCCACAGGAAGACATAGAGGTGAATGGCACAGCCAGTGTAGCTGATGGTCTTCTCTGGACCCCAGAAAATAACCAACATTTGTGGAACACAGCTGCTGGTAAAACAGAGATCTAGCAGAGGTAAGTTTGAAAGAAAGTAATACATCGGGCTGTGGAGTTTTGGATCCTTCAAGGAGATAAGAATTATGACCAAATTTCCTATAATAGTCAAGCAATAAAAGATCAGAATCACCCAGAAAAGTGTCTTCTCCAAATATGGCTTGTCAGAGAAGCCCAGGAGGATGAAATCACTATGGCTATCATTACAAATTGTGAACATAGCTTCTGGAGCAATTGTCTTTTAGGCAATTGTTCAAAAGTAGTTGCTCAAAGGCCTGCACAGAGACAGGGAGAAGGGCAGTATGAATTATTTGATCACTTTCTACTCAAGGGCTCAAGGGTAAGAGTTTTCCCTTCTATATTAAAAAAAAATACAAAATTTAGTAATCTGTTTTAATCATTCATACCCATAATTAATTTTCTTTATTTTTCTTTCCCACTTGTTCATGTTTTGTATCTGATTAGAACTTTATATTATAAATATTGCATGAATAAATACTAAACAGTTTCTACTCAAAAAAAAGGCAAACTGGAATAATAAAACATATCTGATTAATTATAGTTAATTAATTTATAGTTTATTATAAGTTAATATAATTTTAATAATATAAATTAATTAATTTATAGATAATTAAACTATAAAAAATTAAATTATAATTAAATGACAGTAAATTATACATAATTATATTAAATAGAAATAGATGAAATACTTAAGTAAAATAATAAAATTGTCAGACTGGAAAAAAACTAAATTTTACAATATGCTCTGTTAACAAGAGATGAATTTTAAACATCAAGAACAGAAAATTTGAGAGTAAAAAGGTGCAAATAGAGCATAGAAGAACTAATCAAATAAATTGTGAGCAATTACAGTTGTATCAGAAAACATGGACCTTAAGTAAATGGGCATTATTGAAGATAAACAGACATTTCATGATGCTAAGGAGGTTCATGACATCGTACAGGAGACAGGGATCAAGACCATCCCCATGGAAAAGAAATGCAAAAAGGAAAATGGCTGTCTGGGGAGGCCTTATAAATAGCTGTGAAAAGAAGAGAAATGAAAAGCAAAGGGGAAAAGGAAAGATATGAGCATCTGAATGCAGAGTTCCAAAGAATAGCAAGAAGAGATAAGAAAGCCTTCCTCAGCGATCAATGCAAAGAAATAGAGGAAAAGAACAGAATGGGAAAGACTAGAGAGCTCTTCAAGAAAATTCGAGATACCAAGGGAACATTTTATGCAAAGATGGGCTCAATAAAGGACAGAAATGGTCTGGACCTAACAGAAGCAGAAGATATTAAGAAGAGGTGGCAAGAATACACAGAAGAACTGTACAAAAAATATCTTCATGACCCAGATAATCATGATGATGTTATCATTAACTTAGAGCCAGACATCTTGGAATGTGAAGTCAAGTGGGCCTTAGAAAGCATCACTACGAACAAAGCTGGTGGAGGTGATGGAATTCCAGTGGAGCTGTTTCAAATCCTGAAAGATGATGCTGTGAGAGTGCTGCACTCAATATGCCAGCAAATTTGGAAACTCAGCAGTGGCCATAAGACTGGAAAAGGTCAGTTTTTGTTCCAATCCCAAAGAAAGGCAATGTCAAAGAATGCTCAAACTACTGCACAATTGCACTCATCTCACATGCTAGTCAAGTTATGCTCAAAATTCTGCAAGCCAGGCTTCAGCAATACATGAACCGTGAACTCCCTGATGTTCAAGCTGGTTTTAGAAAAAGCAGAGGAACCAAAGATCAAATTGCCAACATCCGCTGGATCATGGAAAAAGCAAGAGTGTTCCAGAAAAAACATCAATTTCTGCTTTATTGACTATGCCAAAGCCTTTGACTGTGTGGATCACAATAAACTGTGGAAAATTCTGAAAGAGATGGGAATACCAGACCACCTAACCTGCCTCTTGAGAAATCTGTATGCAGGTCAGGAAGCAACAGTTAGAACTGGACATGGAACAACAGATTGGTTCCAAATAGGAAAAGGAGTACATCAAGGCTGTATACTGTCACCATGTTTATTTAACTTATATGCAGAGTACATCATGAGAAATGTTGGACTAGAAGAAACACAAGCTGGAAACAAGATTGCTGGGAGAAATATCAATAACCCCAGATATGCAGATGATACCACTCTTATGGCAGAAAGTGAAGAAGAACTAAAGAGCCTCTTGATGAAAGTGAACGAGGTGAGTTAAAAAGTTGGTTTAAAGCTCAACATACAGAAAACGAAGATCATGGCCTCCGGTCCCATCACTTCATGGGAAATAGATGGGGAAACAGTGGAAACAGTGTCAGATTTTATTTTGGGGGCTCCAAAATCACTGCAGATGGTGACTGCAGCCATGAAATTAAAAGACGCTTACTCCTTGGAAGAAAAGTTATGACCAACCTAGATAGTATATTCAAAAGCAGAGACATTACTTTGCCGACTATGGTCCATCTAGTCAAGGCTATAGTTTTTCCAGTAGTCAAGTATGGATGTGAGAGTTGGACTGTGAAGAAGGCTGAGCACTGAGGAACTGATGCTTTTGAACTGTGGTGTTGGAGAAGACTCTTGAGATTCCCTTGGACTGCAAGGAGATCTAACCAGTCCATTCTAAAGGAGATCAGCCCTGAGATTTCTTTGGAAGGAATGATGCTAAAGCTGAAACTCCAGTACTTTGGCCAGCTCATGAGAAGTTGACTCATTGGAAAAGACTGATGCTGGGAAGGATTGGGTGCAGGAGGAGAAGGGGACGAGAGAGGATGAGATGGCTGGATGGCATCACGGACTCGATGAACATGAGTCTGCGTGAACTCCGGGAGATGGTGATGGACAGGAAGGCCTGGCGTGCTGCAATTTATGGGGTCGCAAAGAGTTGGACACGACTGAGTGACTGAACTGAACTGAAGGCTATCAGTATAAAATGAAATAATTACAATTTAAAATCTGTATGTCCCTAGTTATGGGGCTTCCCAGGCAGCACTAGTGGTAAAGAACCTGCCGGCCAGTGCAAGAGACAAAAGAGACGTGGATTTGATCCCTGGGTCAGGAAGATCCCCTGGAGGAAAGCACAGCAACCCACTTCAGTATTCTTGCCTGGAGAATTCCATGGACAGAGGAGCCTGGGAAGCTAGCGTCCATCGGGTTGCAAAGAGGTGAACATGACTGAAGCAACTTAGCACTTACACATGCACATAGTTATACAGATTCAACATGTATAAAGCAATACATGATAGAAATCAAAGTGTCCAAGGACAAATGCATGATCATAAGGGGACTGTGGTGAATATAGGTATAAATTGACAGCCTTAGGGCAGGGTTTGGGCCAAGTTTTTCTGTCAAAGGCCAAATAGAAAGTATTTTTGTTTTTTCAAACCACATGGCTTCTGTCACAACTACTCAATTCTGTTCTTGTGGTTTAAAAGCAGTCATTGACATAAATAAATAGTATGGCTATATTATGATAAAACTTTATAAAAACAGACAGTGGGGTGGATTTGGGCTTCAAGGTGTAGTTTCCTTTCTCTGAAGGCAATGACTTAACCCAACCCAAGAAAAGGAAAAACAAACTAAAATTAATAGGCAATAGTAAAGATGTAAACAATCCTTAACTCATCTAACAGAAGGCAGAAAAAGAAAAGAAGTAGGACCAAAAGCAAAATAAAACGTTGTAAAACACAACCAGTGTATCACTAAAGAAAGTCATCTTTTGAGTTCCATTTTCATATCTCTTATGGTTATCACTCAACCATTTCTGGCACTTGATAAGGAAAAAGAAGTATTGTTGGCTGAATTCTTAAATTATCAAAATTTATCGAACTCCAAACTGAGCTCTATCCCTTTATTTTCATACTCACAAACCTACAAACACCCAGAATCTTACTTATGGAAGGCTCTGTACAGTAAGATTTTGCTGAAAGTTTGGGGAAATGAAACGATTTTACATCTTAGTCACCGAAGAACACTTTATAAGTCAGCTGTGCTTGATCTTAAAAATCCTCTGGTAGGGTTCAACAGTCCAAATGCAGTACTTGGATGCAATCTCAAAATGACAGAATGATCTCTCTTGGTCTCCAAGGCAGACCATTCAATATCAGTTATCCAAGTCTATGCCCCAACCAGTAATGCTGAAGAAGCTGAAGTTGAATGGCTTTATGAAGACCTACAAGACCTTTTAGAACTAACACCCCCAAAAAATGTCCTTTTCAATATAGGGGACTGGAATGCTAAAGTAGGAAGTCAAGAAACACCTGGAGTAACAGGCAAATTTGGCCTTGGAATGCGGAACGAAGCAGAGCAAAGACTAATAGAAATTAGCCAAGAAAATTCACTGGTCATAGCAAACACCCTCTTTCAACAGCACAAGAGAAGACTCTACACATGGACATCACCAGATGGTCAACACCGAAATCAGACTGATTATATTCTATGCAGCCAAAGATGGAGAAGCTCTATACAGTCAACAAAAAGAAGACCAGGAGCTGACTATGGCTCAGATCATGAACTCCTTATTACCAAATTCAGACTTAAATTGAAGAAAGTAGGGAAAATAGCTAGACCATTCAGGTATGACCTAAATCAAATCCCTTATGATTATACAGTGGAAGTGAGAAATAGATTTAAGGGACTAGATATGATAGATGGATTGCCTGATGAACTATGGAATGAGGTTCATGACATTGTCCAAGAGATAGGGATCAAGACCATTCCCATGGAAAAGAAATGCAAAAAAGCAAAATTGCTATCTGGGGGAGAGGCCTTACAAATAGCTGTGAAAAGAACAGAAGTGAAAAGCAAAGGAGAAAAGGAAAGATATAAGCATCTGAATGCAGAGTTCCAAAGAATAGCAAGAAGAGATAAGAAAGCCTTCTTCAGCGATCAATGCAAAGAAATAGAGGAAAAGAACAGAATGGGAAAGACTAGAGAGCTCTTCAAGAAAATTAGAGATACCAAGGGAACATTTCATGCAAAGATGGGCTTGATGAAAGACAGAAATGGTCTGGACCTAACAGAAACAGAAGATATTAAGAAGAGGTGGCAAGAATACACAGAAGAACTGTACAAAAAGATCTTCAAGACCCAGATAATCATGATGATGTTATCACTAAATTAGAGCCAGACATCTTGGAATGTGAAGTCAAGTGGGCCTTAGAAAGCATCACTACGAACAAAGCTAGTGGAGGTGATGGAATTCCAGTGGAGCTGTTTCAAATCCTGAAAGATGATGCTGGTGAAAGTGCTGCACTCAATATGCCAGCAAATTTGGAAAACTCAGCAGTGGCCACAGGACTGGAAAAGGTCAGTTTTCATTCCAATCCCAAAGAAAGGCAATGTCAAAAAATGCTCAAACTACCGCACAATTGCACTCATCTCACATGCTAATAATGGAGAAGGAAATGGCAATCCACTCTAGTATTCTTGCCTGGAGAATCCCATGGATGGAGAAGCCTAGTAGGTTACAGCCTATGGGGTCGCAAAGAGTCGGACACGACTGAGCGACTTCACCTTCACCTTCACGTGCTAGTAAAGTAATGCTCAAAATTCTCCAAGCCAGGCTTCAGCGATACATGAACCATGAACTTCCTGACGTTCAAGCTGGCTTTAGGAAAGGCAGAGGAACCAGAGATCAAATTGCCAACATCCGCTGGATCTTGGAAAAAGCAAGAGAGTTCCAGAAAAACATCTATTTCTGCTTGATTGACTATGCCAAAGCCTTTGACTGCGTGGATCACAATAAACTGTGGAAAATTCTGAAAGAGATGGGAATACCAGACCACCTTACCTGCCTTTTGAGAAATCTGTATGCAGGTCAGGAAGCAACAGTTAGAACTGGACATGGAACAAAAGACTGGTTCCAAATAGGAAAAGGAGTACGTCAAGGCTGTATACTGTCACCCTGTTTATTTTTAACTTATATGCAGAGTACATCATGAGTAATGTTGGACTAGAAGAAACACAAGCTGGAATCAAGATTGCAGGGAGAAATATCAATAACCTCAGATATACAGATGACACCACCCTTATGGCAGAAAGTGAAGAGGAGCCAAAAACCTCTTGATGAAAGTGAAAGAGGAGAGCAAAACACTTGGCTTAAAGCTCAACATACAGAAAACGAAGATCATGGTATCTGGTCCCATCACTTCATGGGGAATAGATGGGGAAACAGTGGAAACAGTGTCAGATTTTATTTTGGGGGGCTCCAAAATCACTGCAGATGGTGACTGCAGCCATGAAATTAAAAGACGCTTACTCCTTGGAAGAAAAGTTATGATCAACCTAGATAGTATATTCAAAAGCAGAGACATTACTTTGCCGACTATGGTCCATCTAGTCAAGGCTATGGTTTTTCCAGTAGTCATGTATGGATGTGAGAGTTGGACTGTGAAGAAGCCTGAGTGCCAAAGAATTGATGCTTTTGAACTGTGGTGTTGGAGAAGAGTCTTGAGAGTCCCTTGGACTGCAAGGAGATCCAACCAGTCCATTCTGAAGGAGATTAACCCTGGGATTTCTTTGGAAGGAATGATGCTAAAGGTGAAACTCCAGTACTTTGGCCAGCTCATGTGAAGTGTTGACTCATTGGAAAAGACTCTGATGCTGGGAAGGATTGGGGGCAGGAGGAGAAGGGGATGAGAGAGGATGAGATAGCTGGATGGGATCACTGACTCGATGGCCGTGAGTCTGAGTGAACTCCGGGAGATGGTGATGAACAAGGAGGCCTGGCATGCTGCGAGTCATGGGTCGCAAAGAGTCAGACATGCCTGAGCGACTGAACTGAACTGAGGGTTCTGTTTTAACCTAGGATTGGCTAACCTGTATGGGCCACTTATCTCATTGAGGAACTAGGAATATTAATTAAATTGCAATAATTATATTTTTGATGGGTTGGCAAGCTATAGACCACAAGCCACACCAGTCATTCTTAGTTTTTTGTATTGTTTCATGCTATAAAAGAATAATTAAGTAGCTGTGACAAAGACCATATGGCCAGCAAAGCCAAAAATATTTACTATCTGGTCTTAACAGGAAAGCTTACTTACTCCTGATATATTTAATAATACCAGAAGGGAGTAAAATTTCAGTCAGAGGAGAAATACTCAGAGAAAATTTGAGGAATCTCAGCTGTCACTGGGGGTGTGTTCTGATTCTTGATGAAGGCAAAAGACAGAACCAAGGTTTGCCCTGGGCAGAGAGCCATAATGGGGGCCAGAGAAAGCAGCAGAGATTTCAGTGGTCACATGGCACAGAAGAAATACAACTGGAGATTTGAGGCCTTTTCGCAGAGTTCCAAAGCTGTGTGGGACAAAAGGCTAAAGACTAAGCCCAAACCTTGGCCAAGCAATTTCCCGTTGCCTGGGGAGACAACTTGCCACTCATGGAGGGAACTTGCTAACAACTAGTGAGATTCTGAAGTCCTAGAGTTGTGGTCCGTTGATATGGATCATCCATCGCCCTTTTACCCCAGACCAGGGAAACTTGCTCATCACAGACATCGTGTGTAAAGAAGCCAGGCTTGGACAGGTCATTGCTCAGGGACAAAAAAACAAGACCTCCCACAGTCAGTACCTCCTTTGATAGAGGTAAATGACCAGAAGGGGACTAAACAAGGAGTAGTTATTGAGAATGTTTTTATTTCATGGTGTGAAGGATGGTCACTATCTAAAAATTAATTGAATTGTAAAACTTTGGATGCATTACTTTAGTGTCATGCATGTTTTATTTCAGTTACATTTTCCAAAAAAAATTAAGTTCATAGGCTAACCGTCTTCATCTCTTCCCCCATCTACAATTTCTATTAGTTTCCAAGATAGGATAGCCTGTGGCTTACTTGCTGCTGCTGCTGCTGCTAAGTCGCTTCAGTCGTGTCCAACTCTGTGCAACCCCATAGACGGCAGCCCACCAGACTCCCCCATCCCTAGGATTCTCCAGGCAAGAACACTGGAGTGGGCTGCCATTTCTTTCTCCAATGCATGAAAGTGAAAAGTGAAAGTGAAGTCGCTCAGTCGCATAGGGCCCTCAGTGACCCCATGGACTGCAGCCTTCCAGGCTCCTCCGTCCATGGGATTTTCCAGGCAAGAGTACTGGAGTGGGGTGCCAACTGCCTCTAATTTATGCCTTCAAGGTCACACCATCTACCTCAAGCTGCTTACCGATTTAATTTCCTAAATATATTTTCTCCCTTAAAAATAGCTCTGACATAAACTATGAAATGATTTGACTTCACCCCTCTTCAGAAGTAATGGGCACACTGCATTCTGTACAGGTCAGATTAACAGAGTGTCAGGTTTAAAGAAGAACATGGAGAGACTGAAGCACATGCAGAAGAGGGCTAGTAGGATGAGGAAGTCTACAGAAAGTATGTTGTTTGTGAAACGTTTGAAGGGACTGGGGATTTTCAAGCTGAAAAACAACAGGCTGGAGTCAGAGCGGTAGTGAAATCCTTGCTTTCAAACCCATAACATATTTTGAGGAAGAAGGATCCATTTTATTCTAAGTATTTGAAGGCAGAGCAGGACAAAGTGCAGACCCTTATGGGCAGCAAGTTTTCTCTGAACGCTCAATTATTCATTCACATAAAAAAATGGTTCTGTTCTTCATGAACTCAGTTAGCAAGCATTTATTGAATGATAAACACATTACAGGCTCTGTCAAGGGGCTCATAGTCTAGTGCTGAAGGCAGGTATATACAACCATTTAAATCTGGCAGCTCAGAGAAGAGAGGAGTGGGTGAGGAGGGGCAATTAAGGAGGTGAGTTTCAAAGCAGAACCCAGGCTTCTTCTCCCATGCTCTTCACCCCCCAGTCTTCAGAGAAATGAATAGCAATGCCATCCACTCCTTACCGTCTCCTGATCCTCACACCCAAACCCAGTCAGCCTCTCGGTTTTATCAATCCCAGCACTAAACATCTCTCAAAAATATTTCTTGTTAACATAGTTGACTTTTGGCTCCAATATCCCTTGCCTGAATAGTTTTGTAACATCGTAGCTGTTTTCCTGTCTCTTAAAATCACTTTTCTGAAATAAAAACTGAGTCATGTAAATGTCCTGTGCAAAGTTCATTGTAGGCTCTTGGGCATGTAGAAAAGCCAGCCCTCTAGCCTAGAATGGAAGGTCCTTTCCTCTGGGGCTGCTGCCCATCCAACCAGGTTATCTCAGACCAGTTTCCCACTTGTATGTGCCTTACATGACAGGAGTCATGACTCACAGTAGTGACCCAGACACCCCAAGCTGTTGCACACATCCGCATCTGTATTGACCGTGTTCTTTTTATCTGAAACACCTTTCCTCAGCTCAGTTAGTTCAGTTCAGTCACTCAGTCGTGTTAACTCTTTGCGACCCCATGAATCGCAGCACGCCAGGCCTCCCTGTTCATTACCATCTCTCGGAGTTCACTCAGACTCACGTCCATCGAGTCAGTGATGCCATCCAGCCATCTCATCATCACTCATCCCCTTCTCTTCCTGCCCCCAATCCCTCCCAGCATCAGAGTCTTTTCCAATGAGTTAACTCTTCACATGAGCTGGCCAAAGTACTGGAGTTTCAGCTTCAGCATCATTCCTTCCAAAGAAATCCCAGGGTTGACCTCCTTCAGAATGGACTGGTTGGATCTCCTTGCAGTCCAAGGGACTCTCAAGACTCTTCTCCAACACCACAGTTCAAAAGCATCAATTCTCTGGCGCTCAGCCTTCTTCACAGTCAAACTCTCACATCCATACATGACTACTGGAAAAACCATAGCCTTGACTAGCTGGACCTTAGTTGGCAAAGTAATGTCTCTGTTTTTGAATATACTGTCTAGGTTGGTCATAACTTTTCTTCCAAGGACTAAGCATCTTTTAATTTCATGGCTGCAGTTACCATCTGCAGTGATTTTAGACCCCTCAAAATAAAGTCTGACACTGTCTCCACTGTTTCCCCATCTATTTGCCATGAAGTGATGGGACCAGATGCCATGATCTTCGTTTTCTGAATGTTGAGCTTTAAGCCAATTTTTCATTCACCTCTTTCACTTTCATCAAGAGGCTTTTTAGTTCCACACTTTCTGCCATAAGGGTGGTGTCATCTGCATATCTGAGGTTACTGCTATTTCTCCCAGCAGTCTTGATTCCAGCTTGTGTTTCTTCCAGTCCAGCATTTCTCATGATGTACTCTGCATATAAGTTAAATAAGCAGGGTGACAATATACAGCCTTAACATACTCCTTTTCCTATTTGGAACCAGTCTTTTGTTCCATGTCCAGTTCTAACTGTTGCTTCCTGGCCTGCATACAGATTTCTCAAGAGGCAGGTAAGGTGGCCTGATATTCTCATCTCTTTCAGAATTTTCCACAGTTTATTGTGATCCACACAGTCAAAGGCTTTGGCATAGTCAATCAAGCAGAAATAGATGTTTTTCTGGAACTCTCTTGCTTTTTCCATGATCCAGCGGATGTTGACAATTTGATCTCTGGTTCCTCTGCCTTTTCTGAGAACCAGCTTGAACATCAGGGAGTTCACGGTTCACGTATTGCTGAAGCATTGGGAAATGCTACTCACCCACCAGGCATCAGCTTTATAACATCAGCTCTGTGAAGTCCTCCCAAATCACCACACCTAGAAGATGAATATCTTTCTCCTTTGTGCAGCTACTTTCTTTCTACAAGTCTCTAAGGTAATTTGGATTTGCCTCTCTTTCAGCCTATGAGCTCTTGAGGAGCTTCAGTAAGGTTGTAAAATAGTGGACTTGGGAGTCAGGCTGCCCTGGTTTGAACTCTAATTCCATTCCTTATTAGCTGTATATTTTGGTTTTCTCATGTTTGAGTTTCAGTTTCTTTATCTTCACAATGGAGATAATGATGCCAACCTCATTTGTTGCTATTCAGTTGCTAAGTCATGCCTGGTTTTTTTGCAACCCCATGTACTGCAGCATGCATAGAGTTGTTGTAAAAAATTAAATGATATATTATCAGTAAAGTGCTTGGAACAGAGCCTGGCACATTGTAATTCTTTAATAAATATGATCTGTTATTTTCTGTTACTACTGTCTCTGCATGGGAGGTGCATAACTCACAAGTTGGTATATAATAGATCCTTAACCAATATTTAATGCATTTTTTCCAACTCTATACATTGCAAGGAAGCATTTGGAACACACACACACACACACGCATGCACACACTGACTTGAGAACTAGAAACTCAGAAATTTATATATCACAAGTATTCTATCATAGTGGTCCATTTCTGGCCCTCCAAAAGGAAGCTTTTCCCCACAGTCTAACGTCTTGGTTTGACAATCTTTTTGTTGCTCTGTGCAGAGTACTTCTGGAGAAACTCAGCACATGAAGCTAAAGAGGTGGCTACAGAGATCTGCCAGTGACATTTATCTATAAAATAATAGCAAGTAGGAGGAAACTTGGAGATGAAAATCTCAAACCTCAGGCAGCATTTGACTGCTTTTCTTAACAGCAGGTTTTCATATAACGTACTAGATTATTTCTGTGTTCAAATCTGAAGTATAAATACTGTCTTTAAAGCAAAACCCAGAAACTATGAGCTTTCATAACACTAGAATTGGATAGAAAAGTCATATAGTGCAGTCTTTGTAATGGGACTATTCCTTGCTGGTCCTGGTAACTCACCACACCAAGACCTTCTAAGACTAGCTGGTAAGATTTTTTTTTCTTTCAACCTTGGATTCTAAAAATTTTTGTTTGAGGTGCAGAGTGAGTCTTGATATTTCTAACAAAGCTTTCTTAACATGATGGCCAAATTATTTGAAAAATGTTTCCCTGTGGTGATGTCATTTTGAAGGGAAAACATACTTGGGATATGAAGTATTCCCATCAGAAATCTTCGAGATCTTACATCTGTACTCTTAACCCCAAGAGGTTATCAAATGATAGTAGATGATTGTAAAAGAGATGACTTCTAATGGGGTGTTGGCAGGCAGGCTGGCCAACAGTCATAGGTCACCACACAAATATTTATAGAGGAAGGGAAAGCTTCATTTTTGCTTTCACTATCAGACAGCTTTTACACATGTACAAAGAAAGACTAATGCTCAGAATTAAGATACCCTGTACATGAGAAAATCCAGAAACCAATAACCCTTGGTGGCAGATTCTTATATGGAGTCAAATGCCAACATATAATGATAAAGCATGGGCTGCCTAAAGCATTTCCACAATGAAAAGAAAAATATGTCACATAAATAGGCAAAGTCAGGCCAAGAAATTTGAAGAAATACGTGTCTTCTGCCCAAATAGAGCACGAAGAAGCCTTTAGAATGTAAAAACATTAATTATAAGCTGTATGAAAACATTTATTCATTGATGATTTCAAGATCTTTGCCAATATCAGACTTGGTAGAGAAACAAACACTTTTTTTATTTCGCCCATGCCAAACTATATTATAGCAAGTCTTCTGGTCAGTTATTCACTCACAGAGAAAGAGCTACATGATCATAAGCATAAGTAGCTGACAAAAATGAAAGAAAAAAGCTAGACATTTGGTTTCTGGTGGTCTTTTAATTGGCCCATTGAGAAAATAGCATGAAGTTGTAGCTAAGGGGTAGACTCAAACTTTTTTCTGCTCCTTATTAACTCTGTCTTTTCTTAACTTACCTTCTCTAGGGTCCACTTTCATGTTCTATAAAATGGGAATAATCCACAGGGTTATTGTGAGGATTAAATGAGATTATGACAATTAAGTTTTTGACATGTTTCTTGGCATTCAAACATTATTCCAAAATATTTAATTATTGTACTATGGGATTAGAACTAGTGGAAAAGTTCACCTTATATTTCATTAAGTTCATTGAGTGAAACCTGATTTTTCTAATTGTGTTGACAAGCCTTCTCATGGATTGATGTCAATGTTTTCAAGCCTACTAAGAGAGCCAGAAGAACCCAGACACCAGACTTCCCAGCTATAAAGAAGGAGAAAGGGCTAATAAGGTCAGGAACTGTCAACAGTGAAGGCTGTGTGTCTGACTTACCAAATAGTTTATGTTGATTCTTTGCTCCATTGCTCTGGGTGATGACTGCTGTATGAAGGACAAGACTATGCTGATGGCAACACGAATGAAAGTTCTCGAGTGAGTCACAGGATAATCACAACAGGCCACACAGGACTGCATAGACTCCTGCCAGACAGCAGACTTCCTCATGGTACAGAACAAAAGACTATTTATGAAGATTTATTAATCCACTTCCATGGAGCCAAGAAAACAGAACGCATTAGTGAAAAGGCTTATAGCTGACTGACAGCTCATAAATCTCTAAGTTTGGTAGTGCTAGAAGAATCACAAAATTTCATGTAGCATACCTGATTACACTCATCCATTGGGAAAATTTATGACAAATACTTTCTTTATACATATCATAATATACAACAACATAAGTCAAATGTTAGCTGGGTACTCTCTAAGTTGAAAAAAAATCTGAAATATTTTATATAATCAATCATTACTAATAACCTAGGTTGTTAATTTTATTTTGAATTGCCAATTGAAAAAACAAAACTTGCAGGTGCTCAGGTGCTCAGTCACTTAGTTGTCCAACTCTTTGTGACCCCATGGACTGCAGCCTGTCAGGCTCCTCAGTGCATAGAATTTTCCACGCAAGAACACTAGAGTGGGTTGCCATTTCCTTGGAGAGTACTGTTTATTAATAAGTGTATTATATGCTTCAACCATCACATAAATAGAGGCACCAATGAGGCATTGAATATCTAAGTTTTAGAAAGACCAGATCAAAATCAGGTTCTGTTCTTTATAAGAGTGTGTGTGTGCTTGTGCATGCACGCCCACACCCATACCCACACTCAGTCGTGTCTGACTCTTTGAAAACCCAAGAACTATAGCCCACCAGACTTTTCTGTCCGTGGGATTTCCCCAGCAAGAATACCAGAGCAGATTGCCATTTTCTTCTCCAGAGGATCTTAACAACACAAGGATCAAATCCATGTCTGCATTGCTACGCAGATTCTTTACAGAGTCTCCTGCATTGGTAGGCAGATTCTTTACCTCTTGTGCCACCAATATGTAAAATTAGCTGTCTTGAGCTAGTAATAATCCAAAAGATGCAATAACTATAGGCTTCTCTCCTAGCTCAGTTGGTGAAGAATCTGCCTGCAATGCACGAGACCCAGATTTGACCCTGGGTTGGGAAGATCCGCTGGAGAAGGAAATGGCAACCCACTCCAGTATTCTTGCCTGGAGAATCCCACGGACAGAGGACCCTGGCAGGCTACAGCCCAAGGAGTTGCAAAGAATCAGACACAATTTAGTGACTAAACCACCACCAACAACCAAACCCAGGTAAGTCACTATCTCAGAGTATTCTTTAAGAGCAATTCCATCATGAAATGAGTGCATCTAGTAAAGTAATGCTCAAAATTCTCCAAGCCAGGCTTCAGCAACACGTGAACCGTGAACTTCCAGATGTTCAAGCTGGTTTCAGAAAAGGCAGAGGAGCCAGAGATCAAATTGCCAACTTCTGCTGGATCATGGAAAAAGCAAGAGAGTTCCAGAAAAACATCTATTTCTGCTTGATTGACTATGCCAAAGCCTTTGACTGCGTGGATCACAATAAACTGTGGAAAATTCTGAAAGAGATGGGAATACCAGAGCACCTGACCTGCCTCTTGAGAAATCTGTATGCAGGCCAGGAAGCAACAGTTAGAACTGGACATGAAACAAAAGACTGATTCCAAATAGGAAAAGGAGTTCGTCAAGGCTGTATATTGTCACCTTGCTTATTTAACTCATATGCAGAGTGCATCATGAGAAATGCTGGGCTGGAAGAAGCAGAAGCTGGAATCAAGATTGCCAGAAGAAATATCAATAACCTCAGATATGCAGATGACATCACCCTTATCGCACAGAAAGTGAAGAAGGACTAAACAGCTTCTTGATGAAAGTGAAAGAGGAGAGTGAAAAAGCTGGCTTAAAGCTCAACATTCAGAAAATGAAGATCATGTCATCTGGTCCCATCACTTCATGGGAAATAGATGGGGAAACAGTGAAAACAGTGGCTGACTTTATTTTGGGGGCTCCAAAATCACTGCAGATGGTGATTGCAGCCATGAAATTAAAAGGCGCTTACTCCTTGGGAGGAAAGTTATGGCCAACCTAGACAGCATACTAAAAAGCAGAAACATTACTTTGCCAACAAAGGTCCATCTAGTCAAGACTATGGTTTTTCCAGTGGTCATGTATGAATGTGAGAGTTGGACTATAAAGAAAGCTGAGCACTGAAGAGTTGATGCTTTTGAACTGTGGTGTTGGAGAAGACTCTTGAGAGTCCCTTGGACTGCAAGGAGGTCCAACCAGTCCATCCTAAAGGAGATCAGTCCTGGGTGTTCATTGGAAGGACTGATGTTGAAGCTGAAACTCCAATACTTTGGCCACCTGATGCAAAGAGCTGACTGACTGGAAAAGACTCTGATGCTGGGAAAGATTGAGGCCAGGAGGAGAATGGGACGACAGAGGATAAGGTGGTTGGATGGCATCACTGACTAGATGGACATGGGTTTAGGTGGACTCCAGGAGTTGGTGACTGACAGGGAGGCCTGGTGTGCTGCAGTTCATGGTTTCGCAAAGAGTCGGACATGACTGAGCGACTGAACTGAACTGAATCCCCAATACTTCAAAAGGTAAGTATAATTGGTGATAGGGCTTTTAAAGAGATAACTAAATTAAAATGGAGTTGTAGGTTGAGCCCTTATCCAGTATGATGGATGTCCTTATAAGAAGTGGGGATCAAAATACAGACAGAAGGGAAACCATTTGAGGATACAGTGAGAAGAACTGTATTGGATCAGAAGAACTGAACTGAATTGGATCTCCTTGCAGTCCAAGAGGCTCTGAAGAGTCTTCTCCAACACCACAGTTCAAAAGCATCAATTCTGTGGCACTCATGTATGTTACATGTTATACCAAAGTGACCAGCTTTCAAGATGGTTCTCTGTGATTCACGCCTTAAGGGATTCTGGTGTTTTCTTTTACAATGAATAGAACTGACTTAGGCAACTAATAGAATATTGTGGGAATGACAGAGTGTGATAGAGAATGGCTCCCAAGACTAGAGCATGAGCAAATTACAACTTTTATCCTGCTCTTAGATCATACTTTCTGGAGAAAGAGATCTGTATCATGAAAATACTCACTTAGCACAATGGAGAGGTCTATGTGAAGAGGGGATGAAGTCTCTTGATAAGATTCCACATCCATGTGCCAGGCATGTGAATGAGTGAAGTTGGAAATAGATCCTCCAGCCCCAACAAGCGTTCAGATGACTATGATTTCAGCTGACATCTTGTTTACAACTTCATGAAAAACCATGAGCTAGAGCTGAAACTATTTACCTCAGATTGGGACTTGAACTCATGTGCTGGAACTCAAACACACATGGCTGGGACCAACATCAGTTCAGTAAAGTTCAGTCACTCAGTCATGTCCGACTCTTTGTGACCCCATGAATCGAAGCACACCAGGCCTCCCTGTCCATCACCAACTCCCAGAGTTCACTCAAACTCATGTTCATCGAATCAGTGATGCCATCCAGCCATCTCATCCTCTGTCGTCTCCTTCTCCTCCTGCCCCCAATCCCTCCCAGCATCAGAGTCTTTCCAATGAGTCAGTTCTTCGCATGAGGTGGCCAAAGTACTAGAGTTTCAGCTTCAGCATCATCCCTTCCAGTGAACACCCAGATCTGATCTCCTTCAGAATGGACTGGTTGGATCTCCTTGCAGTCCAAGGGACTCTCAAGGGTCTTCTCCAACACCACAGTTCAAAAGCATCAATTCTTCAGCACTCAACCTTTTTAACAGTCCAACTCTCACATCCATACATGACCACTGGAAAAACCATAGCCTTGACTAGACAGACATTACTTTGTTGGCAAAGTAATGTCTCTGCTTTCAATATGCTATCTAGGTTGGTCATAACTTTCTTTCCAAGGAGTAAACATCTTTTAATTTCATGGCTGCAATCACCATCTGCAGTGATTTTGGGGTCCAAAAAATTAAGTTTGACATGGTTTCCACTGTTTCCCCATCTATTTGCCATAAAGTGATAGGATGTATGGATGTGAGAGTTGGACTGTGAAGAAAGCTGAGAACCAAAGAACTGATGCTTTTGAACTGTGGTACTGAGTTCTGAATGTTGAGTTTTAAGCCAACTTTTTCACTCTCCTGTTTCACTTTCATCAAGAGGCTCTTAAGTACCCCCAAGTGAGATCAAAAGATCTCACTAGTCGGGTAAATTCTTTTGTAAAATGTTCAGGATCCTCAGAAAAACTTCCCAAATTGTCCTCTGCCATACTTAGATCAGACATTGAGAAAGGTACATAAACCCTATTGTTCCTCGATTTCCATTGGGAACTTCTCTCAGAGACAAAACTGTAGGGGCAGTTGGTTGATAACACATTGACTATGCTAGCTGAGCTCAGGATGGGCCCCTTGGGCACTCATGTGCAAAAAGAGGTTCCTGAGTATGAGTTAGACCTCTTTTCATCCCTAGCTGTGTCTTCCACTGAGGCAATGGTTCCTACCAGTAGTAGCTCTGGGTCCTCCTTGTAAAGGATTTAACCTTTGGATGGCCCCATAGGGTAAATCAGTTAAAACATTCTTATCAGAATTATCCCTCTAAGCTACACACACCTTAAATTCCTTTTGGGTCTCACTGTCTAAGTATGAGGCTATGAAAATTTGAACAAATGAAAGCTCACTGCATTTAAATTTCCTTCTACAATATAAATGTAACTGCAATATAGTATCATAACCCAGGAACCCATTTAGTGGCCACTTTTCTTGGCTTCCTAGCCCATATCATGGCCAAACACGAATACACAGCCTAACAAGTTTCTTTGTTTTTAATCCCAGTAGTCTGAATCTTTCCCAGTCCTGGAAGATAAGACCCAGGGGGTTATTGGTTGGGAATGATACTGCCTGACCCATTTCATATTCAAGCCAGAGATGATCTCTCTAACTCCTATGTTATCCAAAATTTTACCATTAAGTCAAAATCCACCACACAATTTGGTCATGATTGGCACTTATGATTTTAGATGCTATTTCTTCCAAGGTCTCCCCAACCGATTGTTAGTGCCCAAAAGTTGTCGCAAAGAAATGGCAGGAAGATGTCCCCGATGGTGTTGATGATGAGCTGGAGTTGGTCTATTAAAGTTAGGAATAAAGGGTCAGCACTTGTAAGGGTTAGAGGGAGGGGAATAAAAGCAATCTTCTGGGGCTAACAGAAGAAATAGAGTAGAAAGGAACAAGAGCAAAAGACTGTAGGAGAAAAATCTCAGAGTCCTCTATGATGCTTTTGAATTGTGGTACTGAGTTCTATGCTTTAATATGGGCTCTGTGAATGCTTGAGAACAGTATAATTCTGTCCTGGACCTGCTATTGGATTCCCATAGGCACATGGGGTTGAGCCAGTTTATTTTTAGTCAAAAATAAATAGGCAACTGCAGAGTGCTCTCCCCAGTATATCTGGTTCACAGTGTCCCAGGGACCTCTTTAGGACCAAGACCTGGCTCAACCTTTTCTTTCCTTATCCCCATTCCTTCACAGTTGCCAGGTGAAACTGTTTACCTCAGACAAACTACCACACAATTGCACTCATCTCACGTGCTAGTAAACTAATGCTCAAAATTCTCCAAGCCAGGCTTCAGCAATACGTGAACCGTGAACTCCTGATGTTCAAGCTAGTTTTAGAAAAGACAGAGGAACCAGAGATCAAATTGCCAACATCCACTCATCATCAAAAAAACAAGAGAGTTCCAGAAAAACATCTATTTCTGCTTGATTGACTATGCCAAAGCCTTTGACTGCGTGGATCACAATAAACTGTGGAAAATTCTGAAAGAGATGGGAATACCAGACCACTTTACCTGTCCCTTGAGAAATCTGTATTCAGGTCAGGAAGCAACAGTTAGAACTGGACATGGAACAAAAGACTGGTTCCAAATAGGAAAAGGAGTCTGTCAAGGCTGTATATTGTCACCCTGCTTATTTAACTTATATGCAGAGTACATCATGAGAAACACTGGACTGGAAGAAACACAAGCTAGAATCAAGACTGCTGTGAGAAATATCAATAACCTCAGATATGCAGATGACACCACCTTTGCTTCATGGCAGAAAGTGATGAGGAACTAAAAAGCCTCTTGATGAAAGTGAAAGAGGAGAGTGAAAAAAGTTGGCTTAAAGCTCAACATTCAGAAAACGAAGATCATGGCATCTGGTCCCATCACTTCATGGCAAATAGATGGGGAAACAGTGGAGACAGTGTCAGACTTTATTTTGGGGGCTCCAAAATCACTGCAGATGTTGATTGCAGCCATGAAATTAAAAGACACTTACTCCTTGGTAGGAAAGTTATGACCAACCTAGATAGCATATTCAAAAACAGAGACATTACTTTGCCGACTAAGGTCCATCTAGTCAAGGCTATGGTTTTTCCTGTGGTCATGTATGGATGTGAGAGTTGGAGTGTGAAGAAGGTTGAGTGCTGAAGAATTGATGCTTTTGAACTGTGGTGTTGGAGAAGACTCTTGAGAGGCCCTTGGACTGCAAGGAGATCCAACCAGTCCATTCTGAAGGAGATCAACTCTGGGATTTCTTTGGAAGGAATGATGCTGAAGCTGAAGCTCCAGTACTTTGGCCACCTCATTCGAAGAACTGACTCATTGGAAAAGACTCTGATGCTGGGAGGGATTGGGGCCAGGAGGAGAAGGGGACGACCGAGGATGAGATGGCTGGATGGCATCACAGACTCGATGGACGTGAGTCTGAGTGAATTCCAAGAGATGGTGATAAACAGGGAAGACTGCCATGCTGTGATTCATGGGTTCGCAAAGAGTCGAACAGGACTGAGCGACTGAACTGAACTGAACTGAACTGGGACTTGAACCTGTTAGGTAGTTATAATAGGAAACAGGAGTCCAAAATGGCGGTGGCTAAAAGACAAGGAAGGAAAAAGCCTGCGAAAATAGAACAAAGGAAGGTCAAAGTAAGTTCCGAGGCCTGGAGTGAGGACCTCAGGTAGAACAAACAGCACTCCTGAATGGCTCAATTTGCATGGGGCAGGCCCAGGTGGAGGAAAAACATACGAAAGGAGGAGCCAAAGCACTCTCTCCTCCCCCGCATGCGTGCACTCTTTCTCTTTTTCTCTCTCTCCTGCAGGCTGGGCTGTTCTTCTCTTTGCATCTTTGGGTCGACATGCCTTCGTCCCTCGAGGATGGATTTTCTTGCTGTTATCTAAATAAAATAGAGCTATAACAAGGCGGAGAAGGCGATGGCACCCCACTCCAGTACTCTTGCCTGGAAAATCCCATGGATGGAGGAGCCTGGTGGGCTGCAGCCCATGGGGTCTCGAAGAGTCGGACATGACTGAGCAACTTCACTTTCACTTTTCACTTTCATGCACTGGAGAAGGAAATGGCAACCCACTCCAGTGTTCTTGCCTGGAGAATCCCAGGGACGGCGGAGCATGGTGGGTTGCTGTCTATGGGGTCGCACAGAGTCGGACACGACTGAAGCGACTTAGCAGCAGCAGCAGCAGCAGCAACAAGGAGCTGTAACACTGATTTGTCAAAGAGCTATAACAAGGTCCGTTTGAGACCTGAGAGCTATAACACGGTCTGTCCAAGACCTGAGAGCTGTGACACACTGAGAGCTTTAAAGTCCATCACTCCAAATCTTTGTTGTGATGAGACATACACTCGCCTGACAAACACATGTGCTGGACTCAAACCGGGCCAAAACCCGGTTTGGGACTCAAACCCACGTGGCTGGTATCAGATTTTGGTACTTAGAAATGGGGCGCTACCCCTAACCAGCAAACAAAAAAGGAAAACAGAAACTAGGAATAAAACAAAGTAGCTTTAGAACCGGGTATAAACTTTTCAAGGACTTTGAAAATAGTGTTAATGAAAGCCTAAAGCTTCTTGAAAACACTTTCATTAGAAGTTCCATGGCCCCCGTGCTGCGATTCATGGGGTCGCAGAGAGTCAGACACGGCTGAGCCACTGAACTGAACTGAACTGAACTGAGGAGGCTGCTGGTTAAATTTAAAGGAACATGAGGTATACGTTATTGGAAACGTTTAAAAACTCTAAAAAATGGGGAGTCTTCTGTGCTGGCGGAGAGTTGAGTCACCCTGTCCCAATTGTAATATGAAGGAAGAGAATGTAACTGAAGAAATGGATGATCTGGATAAGGAGATTTCCATAGAGAGTGATAAAGCAGCTACCTATTTCCTTCCTGTTGATAAAAGCAAAATGCAAGAGAAGAGTGATAAGATAAAGGAAAGAATGTTAAGTAAATGGAAGGCATGACTTGTTGGTTATGAAATTTTTCACTCTGAACAACGGTGTTAAAAAAAAAAAAGAAGTAGCTTCTAGGAAAAGATAAAATCCAGAACACATCTAGGAAAACATTTTAAAAATTTTTATTGAAGTAAGTTGATTTATGAAAAGTGAAAGTATTAGTCATTCAATTGTGTCTTATTCTTTGTGACCCTATGGACTATAGATCACCAGGCTCCTCTGTCCATGGGATTCTTCAGGCGAGAATACTGGCATGGCTTGCCATTCCCTTCTCCAAGGGATCTTCCCAACCCAGGGACTGAACCCAGGTCTCCCTCTTTTCAGTCTGAGCCATCAGAGAAACCCATAATTAATTTATATGGGTATTAATTATAAATTAAGATTATAAATATTATATAATATATAATATAAATAATACATAATGTATATAATATAATAAATAATTATAATGTGCAATAATTTATAATTATAAATATATAATTATAAAATATATATTATATAATATTATAAATTATTTGTATTAATTTCTGCTGTACAGCAAAGTGACTCAGTTACATATAAATATATTCTTTTTCATATTCTTTTCCTTTATGGTTTATCACAAGATACTGAATTTAGTTCCTTATGCTGTACAGTAGGACTTTTTGTTTATCCATCCTATGTATCAGAGTTTGCATCTGCTAATCCGAAGCTTCCAATCTTCCTTCCCCCAAACCTCTTGGCAACAACTCTTTTCTCTATGTCCGTGAGTCTGTTTCTGTTTCATAGACATGTTCATTTGTGTTGTATTTTAGATTTCATGTATATGTGATGTATGAAAACATGCTTTAATAATAAAGCTTGGAATATAGGCTTTATAATCTTTAAGGCTTTAGAAGGATTTGAGATAGTACTTTAGAGAACTGTTCAGTCAAGCAGTCTCTTCTAAGAAGACCAGCAGTTTCATAAGAAACCAAGGTATAGAAAGGCTGACATCTCCACTATATGTTTTTTTTTGTTTAATGAGTGAACAAAAACAATATTCATAGAAGACCCACAAAGATTTTAAGAAAAGTGCATTGCTAGAAATACCACCAGCTTACATTGGAAGGGATGGAAATAGTACAGAACAAAAATAAGTATTTGAACCTCAAAATTCCTACAGGCAGCAAACAAATTGAGAAAAGCACTCAGCTGAAAACATAAGCTTCCTTCCGTGGAAATATGATTCAAAAGATGGAACCAAAATCTCAAAAGATTGAGTCAAAAGTCATCAAGAATTATTCCTAGACAGAAGACAAAATTCTAATTGAGGCATTTCCAACATATCCCAAGCTACATTTCAGAATTCAGTGCATTGTTGTGCTTACTTTACTCTCATTTTTTGACCTGATGAATCTATCTATACTAGTTACCCTCTGTCTATAACAACAGTGATGTGTCAGGATAAAGCGTTTCTTTTTAGATCAAAGTCATTCTAATTGAGAGAAACTGTATTGGAGAAGGCAATGGCACCCCACTCCAGTACTCTTGCCTGGAAAATCCCACGGATGGAGGAGCCTGGTAGGCCACAGTCCATGGGGTCGCAAAGAGCAGGACACGACTAAAGTGACTGAGCAGTATTTGAAGCGTTGAATTTAATGAAGTATACCCATAGAGATGTAGTTGCCTCTGGACCTTTTTAGATGTCATTGGTTCACTGCTATAATAGTGTACTTCCCAATATGTGTTCTGAAAAGAAGAAGTTCTTTGATATACTCTAAAAAGGAAAGTTTCTCAGTCAAGTAAATTTGTGAAAAGCTGTATATACTGTCTCTCTGGTAGAGGATTCAGATCATATCAGCATATTAAAGGTTCTGAAACATCTTTCAGTAAACAAACTAGTTTAATTTTGTTTGAGACAGCATTTCCCAACATGATTTATTCAAGAGAAAATCCTCTTCATTTAGAAAAGTTGTACTTTTTAGAGCAGTTTTATATTTACATGAAAAGTACAGTTTTTGCATAGAAAGTACAGGGTACCCATAACACCTCCTTACTTTTCCATCTTATTAACATATTAAATTATTGCAATACATTTCCTACAACTGATAAGAGGAGACATCCTTTTCTTCTTCCGCAGTTGAGGGGGAAAACATCTAAATTTTATGCATTATCATTAAGTATGACATTAGTGTAGGATTTGACCAAGCTGAAGAAGTTTCTTCTATTCCCAGTTTGCTGAACATTTTTACCATGAATGGGTGTTAGGTTTTTAAAATGCTTTTTCTGCATCATTTGATAAGATCATATATTTTTTTCTGCAGTCTGTTGACATGATGAAGCTAATTAATTTTCAAGTGTTGACTCAACCTTACACATTGGAATAAATCTCACTTGGTCTTAGTATACAATGCTTTTTACATAATTGAATTCAACTTGGTGATAATATTTTTAAAGGATTTTTGTATCTATATTTATGAGAAATATCAGTCTGTATTTTTCTTCCTTAGTAATGATTCTGTATGGTTTTGTTATTAGGGTAATGCTGGCCTCATAAAATAAATTATAACATGTTCCTTCCACATATATCTTCTGGAAGGGATGGTATAGAATGGTGTAGTTTCTTCATTTTCCTATGTAAAAATTCTCTTCAAACTTAACCAGTAAAGTAGTTTGCATTTAAATAATTACCTGGTTATTATTTTTCCTTTTATTTATTACGGATCAGTTCAGTCACTCAGTTGTGTCCAACTCTTTGTGACCCCATGAATCGCAGCACGCCAGGCCTCCCTATCCATCACCAACCCCCGGAGTTTACCCAAACTCATGTCCATTGAGTCGGTGATGCCATCCAGCCATCTCCTCCTCTGTCGTCCCCATCTCCTCCTGCCCTCAATCTTTCCTAGCATCAGGGTCTTTTCCAATGAGTCAACTCTTCACATGAGGTGGCCAAAGTACTGGAATTTCAGCTTCAACATCAGTCCTTCCAATGAACACCCAGGACTGATCTCCTTTAGGATGGACTGGTTGGATCTCCTTGCAGTCCAAGGGACTCTCAAGAGTCTTCTCCAACACCACAGTTCAAAAGCATCAATTCTTTAGCACTCAGCTATCTTTATTGTCCAACTCTCACATCCATACATGACCACTGGAAAAACCATAGCCTTGACTAGATGGACCTTTGTTGGCAAAGTAATGTTTCTGCTTTTAGTATGCTGTCTAGGTTGGCCATAACTTTCCTCCCAAGGAGTAAGCGTCTTTTAATTTCATGGTACAATCACCATCTGCAGTGATTTTGGAGCCCCCAAAAATAAAGTCTGCCACTGTTTCCACTGTTTCCCCATCTATTTCCCATGAAGTGATGGGACCAGATGACATGATCTTCGTTTTCTGAATGTTGAGCTTTAGGCCAACTTTTTCACTCTCCACTTTCACTTTCATCAAGAGGCTTTTGAGTTCCTCTTCACTTTCTGGCATAAGTATGGTGTCATCTGCATATCTGAGGTTATTGATATTTCTCCTGGCAATCTTGATTCCAGCTTCTGCTTTTTCCAGCCCAACATTTCTCATGATATATTCTGGATATAAGTTAAATAGCAGGGTGACAATATACAGCCTTGACATACTCCTTTTCCTATTTGGAACCAGTCTGCTGTTCTGTGTCCAGTTGTAATTGTTGCTTCCTGACCTGCATGCAGGTTTCTTAAGAGGCAGGTCAGGTGGTCTGGTATTCCCATCTCTTTCAGAATTTTCCACAGTTTATGGTGATCCACACAAAGGCTTTGACATAGTCAAGAAAGCAGAAATAGATGTTTTTCTGGAACTTATGTATATTTTTATTATTTTGTTTGCATACAAATAAAATGCACAGATTGTTGCTATGCAATTTGATGAGTTCTGACAATTGGTTACATCCATAGAACCACCAGCTCAATAAAGATATAGAATATTTCAACTTACTCCAGAAAGATTTCTTGTGCAGCTTTTACAGTCAATTCTTGCCCATATCTCCCTCATTCTGGGCCATGATTCTTCTAGTTTCTATTATCATAGCTCAGCTTTACCTCTTATTACTCATTATATAGCTGGAGGTGGACACCATGTAGACATCATACTCTTTTATCTCGCTTCTTTCCCTCAACGTGATGTTTCTGAGATTCATCCATATTGTTTTGTGTGTCAGCTGTTTATTCTTTGTACTTCATATATTTTTATTGAGTAAATTTTTGATGTCACATTGTGAAAGTTTAAGGTGTATGGTGTGTTACTTTGATGCCTTCATATACTGTAGTAGGGTAGCCAAGATAGTGCTTTTATCACTTTTATAGACAATTTTATTGTCTATATTTACTATACTGTGCATTAACTATCTATGACTAATTTACTGCTCATTAGAAGTTTGTACCCTTAAACGTTATAACTTGGGTTTCAACCCCCACCATCCCCTGGTAATCATCATTTTATTCTCTGTTTTTATAGGTTTAACTTTTATAGTTTCCACATAAAACTGGTATCAGATAGTACTTGTGTTTGTCTCATTTATTTACTTAGCAAAATGTGCTGAAAGTCCATTCATGTTGTTGAAAATGGAAAGATATGCTCCTTTCTCATTGCTGACTAATATTCCATCATGTATATGCACCACATTTTTTTAGCCATATATCTATTGAGGGGAATTTGGTTTGTTTCCATGTCTTGGCAATTGTGAATAACACTGCAATAATCATGGGAGTACATTTATCTCATTAAAATCCCCGGTTTTGTTTTAATACAAGTATATACCCAGAAGCAGAATTGTTGGAAGACATGGTAGATCTATTTTTAATTTTTTGAGGAACCTCCATATTGTTTCTCATAGTGGTTGGACCAAATTACATTATTTCTAACAACATATGAGTTTCACTTTCACTACAGTCTCATCAACACCTGTTCTTTCCTGTCTACTTGGTGATGACCATTCTAACAGATGTAAGCTAACACCTCATTATGATTTTGACTTGCATTTCTCTGATAAGTAGTGATACTGAACATCTTTTCACATGTCTCTTGGTCATTTCAACATCCTCTTTGGAAAAGTATCATTTTAGTTATCCTGCCAGTTTTAAAGTTTGATTGCCTGCTTTCATGTTATTAAGTAGACTGAGCTCTTTATATATTAATTTATTGTTCAATATATGGTTTGAAAAATTTCTCTCCCATACTGTGAGTTGCCTTTTCTTTTTCTCTCTCTTTTTTTGGTATTTTTAATTTATTTTTATTTGGAGGATAATTGCTTTAAATATTGTGTTCGCTTCTGCTGTAAATAAACATGAGTCAGCCATAGGTACACATATGTCCTCTCCCTCGTGCACCATACTCCCACTTCCCATCCTAATCTACCCCTCTAGGTTGTCACAGAACACTGAGTTTGAGCTTCCGGGGTCATATAGCAAATTCCTACTGGCTATCTGTTTTATATATGGTAGCATATATATTTCAGTGTTGTTCTTTAGACTCTTCCCTCCTTATCCTTCCATGACTCTGTCCGCAGGTCTGTTCTCTATGTCTGTGTCTCCACTGTTGCCCTATAAATAGGTTTATCAGTACCATCTTTCTAAATTCCATATATATGTATCTGTATATGACATTTATTTTTCTCTTTCTGATTTCACTCTGGGTAATAAGCTTTAGATTAGTCCATCTCATTAGAACTGACTCAAATGCACTCGTTTTTATGGCTTATATTCCAGTGTACACATGTATTACAACTTCCTTATCCATTCATCTGTTGACCCTATGGAATCTTTGGCAAAAGTGCTCCCAAAGACCTCCAACCCAGCACTAAGACCAAGCACCACCAAAGGCTAGCAAGTTCCAGTGCTAGACACCCCACACCAATCCTTCAGCAAAACAGGACTACAACCCTGCACATTAGCAGATAGAAGAAAGTAGGGAAAACTGCTAGACCATTCAGGTAGGACCTAAATCAAATCCCTTATGATTATACAGTGGAAGTGAGAAATAGATTTAAGGGCCTAGATCTGATAGACAGAGTGCCAGATGAACTATGGAATGAGGTTCGTGACATTGTACGGGAGACAGGGATCAAGACCATCCTCATAGAAAAGAAATGCAAAAAGCAAAATGGCTGTCAGGGAAGGCCTTACAAATAGCTGTGAATAGAAGGAAGGCAAAAAGCAAAGGAGAAAAGGAAAGATATAAGCATCTGAATGCAGAGTTCCAAAGAATAGCAAGAAGAGATAAGAAAGCCTTCCTCAGCGATCAGTGCAAAGAAACAGAGGTAAACAACAGATGGGAAAGACTAGCTCTTCAAGAAAATTAGAGATACCAAGGGAACATTTCATGCAAAGATGGGCTCGATGAAGGACAGAAATGGTCTGGACCTAACAGAAGCAGAAGATATTAAGAAGAGGTGGCAAGAATACACAGAAGAACTGTACAAAAAGATCTTCATGACCCAGATAATCATGATGGGGTGATCACTAATCTAGAGCCAGACAACTTGGAATGTGAAGTCAAGTGGACCTTAGAAAGCATCATTACGAACAAAGCTAGTGGAGGTGATGGAATTCCAGTGGAGCTGTTTCAAATCCTGAAAGATGATGCTGTGAAAGTGCTGCACTCAATATGCCAGCAAATTTGGAAAACTCAGCAGTGGCCACAGGACTGGAAAAGTCAGTTTTCATTCCAATCCCAAAGAAAGGCAATGTCAAAAATACTCAAACTACCGCATAATTGCACTCATCTCACATGCTAGTAAAGTAATGCTCAAAATTCTCCAAGCCAGGCTTCAGCAATACGTGAACTGTGAACTCCCTGATGTTCAAGCTGGTTTTAGAAAAAGCAGAGGAACCAGAGATCAAGTTGCCAACATCCACTGGATCATCAAAAAAACAAGAGTTCCAGAAAAACATCTATTTCTGCTTTATTGACTATGCCAAAGCCTTTGACTGTGTGGATCACAATAAACTGTGGAAAATTCTTCCAGAGATGGGCATACCAGACCACCTGACCCGCTTCTTGAGAAATCTGTATGCAGGTCAGGAAGCAAGAGTTAGAACTGAACATGGAACAACAGAATGGTTCCAAATAGGAAAGGGAGTACGTCAAGGCTGTATATTGTCACCCTGCTTATTTAACTATATGCAGAGTATATCATGAGAAATGCTGGACTGGAAGAAGCAGAAGCTGGAATCAAGACTGCTGTGAGAAATATCAGTAACCTCAGATATACAGATGACACCACCCTTATGGCAGAAAGTGAAGAGGAACTCAAAAGCCTCTTGATGAAAGTGAAAGTGGAGAGTGAAAAAGTTGGCCTAAAGCTCAACATTCAGAAAACGAAGATCATGGCATCTGGTCCCATCACTTCATGGGAAATAGATGGGGAAACAGTGGAAACAGTGTCAGACTTTATTTTTGGGGCTCCAAAATCACTGCAGATGGTGAGTGCAGCCATGAAATTAGAAGACGCTTACTCCTTGGAAGAAAAGTTATGACCAACCTAGATAGTATATTTAAAAGCAGAGACATTAGTTTGTCAACTAAGGTCCGTCTAGTCAAGGCTATGGTTTTTCCAGTAGTCATGTATGGATGTGAGAGTTGGACTGTGAAGAAGGCTGAGCACCGAAGAATTGATGCTTTTGAACTGTGGTTTGGAGAAGACTCCTGAGAGTCTCTTGGACTGCAAGGAGATCCAACCAGTCCATTCTGAAGGAGATAAACACTGGGATTTCTTTGGAAGGAATGATGATGATGCTAAAGCTGAAGCTCCAGTACTTTGGCCACCTCATGGAAGAGTTGACTCACTGGAAAAGACTCTGATGCTGGGAGGGATTGGGGGCAGGAGGAGAAGGGGATGACAGAGGATGAGATGGCTGCATGGCATCACTGATTCGATGGACACGAGTCTGAGTGAACTCCGGGAGTTGATGATGGACAAGGAGGCCTGGCGTGCTGTGATTCATGGGGTCACAAAGAGTTGGATACGACTGAGCGATTGAACTGAACTCAACTAAGTATTTTATTGCTTTTGATGCTGTTGTGAATGGGATAATTTGGGAGCTTAATTTTTTTTAATTGATTATTTAAAAAATTTTCAAATGCTTCATCATTATCATAAAGGAATTTAATTTATTTCATTGTGTTGATTTTGTATCTTACCACTTTAATAAAATTCTTGATGAATTCCGATAGCTTTTTGACTGACCCTTTGATGTTTCCTATATATAAGATCATATTATCAGCAAATTGTGATGACTTAACTTCTTCATTTTCAATTTAGATGACTGTTATTTGCCTAATTGCTCTAGCTAGGATTTCAGTACTACATTAAAAGTGATGAGAGTGGGCATCCTTGTCTTGTTCCTATTCCTAGAGGAAACACTTTAAGTTTTTCCCCTTTGAGTTTAGTATTATCTGTGATTATGTTGTAATGGCCTCTATTATGTTACCTTACATTCCTTCTGTACCTAATTTGTTAAGGTTTTTTTTTTTTTTATCATGAAAGAGTGTTGGTTTGCCAAATGCTTTTTCTGCATTTAATTAATCATGTAGGTTTTATCTTTCTTTTAATTGATGTGATATGTTACATTTATTGATTGGCATGTGTTGAGCTATTCTCACATCTTAGGGATAAGTCCCATTTGGTCATGGTTTAGAATTCTGTTAGAGTGTCTTGAATTTTGTTTGCTAATGTTTTGTTGACAGTTTTTGCATGTATATACATCAGGGATATTGGTCTATAGTTTTCTCTAGGCATTCTTATCTAGTTTCAGTATCAAAGTGAGGCCGGTTTTATAGTGTGAGTTTGGAAGTGTTTCCTATTCCTCAAAATTTTGGAAGAATTTGTGAATTCTTGGTGTTAATACTTTTTCAAATATTTGACAGAGTTATCCAGTGAAGCCATCTGGTCTGTATTGGCTCTGTTGGAAGTGTTTTGATTACTAATTCAGTCTCTTGTCATTGGCCTGTTTAAAATTTCTATTTCTCTCTTGCTCAGTCGTGGTAGGTTGTAAGTTCCAATAATTTATCTGCTTCTCCTAGAATCTGCAATTTGTTGGCATATAATTTTCAAAATATTTTCTTATGATTCTATGTATTTCTGAGTTGCCTATTCTTTCACTTAAAATTTTATTTGAGTCCTCTCTTTTCTCTTAGTCTAGCTATAAGTTCATCAGTTTTGTTTACCTTAGTTTTGTCAACCTTTTCTAATTTTTCTCTATTTTATTTACTTCTGTTCTGACATTTTTACTTCCCTCCTGCTAACACTGAGCTTAAGTTTTTTTCATTTTCTGCTTCCTTGATGTGTAAAGATAGGTTGTTTGAGATCTTCCTAATTTATGTGTGTGTGTGTATGTATGTATATATAGCTACAAACTTGTCTGTCAGAGCTGCTTTTGCTACATCCTACAATAGTTGACATGCTATGGTGGCTCAGAGGTTAAAGCGTCTGCCTTTGATGCGGGAGACCTGGGTTCGATCCCTGTGTTGGGAAGATCCCCTGGAGAAGGAAATGGCAATCCACTCCAGTATTCTTGCCTGGAGAGTCCCATGGACAGAGCAGCCTAGTAGGTTACAGTCCATGGGGTCGCAGAGAGTCAGACATGACTGAGAGACTTCACCTCACCTCATTTTGAGGTAAATTTTTGTTTCCATTTTGATGTCTTTGTTTACCCAATAGATGTTTAGATGTGTGTTGTTCGATTTCTACATATTTATAAATCTCATTTTCCTCTTTTTGATTTATAGGTTCATACCACTGTGGTCAAAGAGGATAGCTAGTGTGATTTCAATCTTCTTAAATCTGTTAATACTTCTTTTCCTATCATATGGTCCATCCTGGAGAATATTCATGCACACATGAGAAGAATGTGTGCTCTGCTACTATTAGATTAATGTTCTATATGTATCATTAACTCCACTTGTTCTAAAATGTGGTGCATTTCCAATATTTCCATCTTGATTTTCTGTCTAGATAATCCATCTATTACTGATGGTGAGTTATTAAAGTTCCCTACAATTATTGTATTATTCTCTATTTCTCTCAAGATATTTTATTATTTTACTTAGCATGATTTTGTGCTTGGGTGTTGTATATAGTCCTTTTTCAGCTGATAGCAATTTATCTTCAGTTACATTCATTTGTGTATAGTAGTTCCATTTTTTTACTCTTTCCCTTTTGTATTTTTGATGTCCCAAATTACCTCTTTTTGCCATGATTTTGTTACCAAGTTGTTGTAGCTATATTTGTTTTTAATACTTTTATGTTGTAATTAAGAGTTTAATATGCTATTCTAAAAAGAGTTACAGTTTTCATATTATGGCAGTTTACTGCCTTAATCAGAGATTTTAATGGCTTTTGTTTTGTTTGTTTCAAATTAAACTGCTCCTTTTAAATTTCTTGTAAAGCAGGTCTCGTAGTGGTTAACTCTCTCAGCTTTTGTTTGTTCAGAAAGCCTTTATCTTTCCTTCATATCAGAAAGATAACTTTGTAAGATAAAATATTTTTGGCTGGTAATTTTTATCTTTCAATATTTTGAATACGTTGTTCCACTCTCTCTTGGCCTATAGAGCTTCTGCTGAAAGATCTGCTGATAGTCTAAGTGTTCCCTTGTTGATCACTGTCCTTTACCCTGACAGCTTTTAAGATTTATATCACAGACTTTTGACAGTTTTAACATAATGTATCTTGAAGAAGGTCTTTTTGTGTTAACATAATAAAGTGCTAGGTTAGCTTTGTGGATTTGTATATCCTGTTCCTCTCCTATGTTTGGGAAGTTCTAGGCTAGTATTTCTTTAAATAAACTCTCTGCTTACTTCTTCCCCTCTTCTTCTAGAATAATCATTATTCTCATTTTGGGTTGTCTAATGAAGTCTGATAACCCTCACAGAGTTTATATATATATATATATATATATATATATATATATATATATATATAGTCTTAGTTCTGTCTCCTTGTTCAACCAAATCATTTCTAGATTCCTATCTTCCAGTTTACTGATTCTCTCTTTCATTTTATCTGTCCTATGTCCAGTGAACTATAATACAGTCTTCATCTCATTTGTTGAATTCTTCATCTCCAGAATTTCAGTTTGGCTCTTTTTCAGAATTTAAATATCTTTGATAAAACACTCCTTCCTTTGATCAATTTTATTCCTTAGAGGATTGAATTGCCTTCTTATTTTTCTTGCAGTTTGTTAATTTTCTCCATAACAGCTATTTTAAATTCTTCTTCAGTTAGATCACAGTATTCCTTGTTCTCGGATTCATTTGCTGGGAAATTGTCATTTTCTTTTGTTATGCTGCATTCCTATGAACTTTTTATGGTGTTTAATGATATATGCATTTGAAGTAGTGAATACATTTCTTATTAGGCAAGGTTTTGTTTACTTTGATTCTAATAATTTAATGGGTTGGTAATTAGGGACCTTCTTTTTATTTTCCAGAAGGTGGAGCTATAGCACAAGTTTTTGGTTTTTCTTAGAGCTGACAACCAGCTGAGGTTGGGGGTAAGTGTGTACTTAGCAATTTTTGTGCCCATGGCTTAGTAGGGGGATCTCTAAGTAGGGGGTCCTAGAGGTCAGTGGGTAGTTCTTTTGTTAGAACTTCATCACAGACAGCAGGAGACATTTTCCTTCAATTCTTTTTGTCCGCCTACTTGCCTTTTCTATCCTTACCCTGAATCACTATGGACTCTTCTCAGAGAGAGCAACGGATCCCCTCCAGCTGTAGGATATCTGGCTGAGCAGACATCCACTCCCACCTTCTGTTGAGCTCCTCTGCCCCGAAGGTCATGCTGACCAACTGCTGGACCAGCTTCTGCCAGCTATGTTACCTCACTTCCTTCTCTCTGCAATCTCCTCTTCCATCAAATCCACCTACTTTCACACACACAGAGGAATGGATCTCTCAGGAATCCTGGAATGCTGTGCAGAGGTTTTCTTTTCTTTTTTTTTTTTTTTTGGCTAGGAATGTCTGATTAGTTGTTAATCAATGGGGAAAGAAAAAAGAATAACTAATGCCACCATGATGCTAACCTCATTCCCAATTCATCTTTTATTATTACTGAGTAGTATTCTTTGTTGTTGCTGCTTAGCTGCTAAATTGTGTCCAATTCTTTTATGACCCCATGGACTGTAGTCCACCAGGCTCCTCTGGGACTTCATGGATTTCAGCCCGTGGGATTTTGCAGGCAAGAATACTGCAGTGGGTTGCCATTTCTTTCTCCAGGGGGTCTTCCTGACCCAGAGATCGAACCCATGTCTCCTACACTGTCAGGCAGATTCTTTACCACTGAGCCCTCAGGGAAGCATGAGCCTTTGGGTTATTTCCAGTTTGGAGCAATCTTGATGAAAGCTGTAAGGAACATTATTCTTCAGATATTTTTGTGAACATACATGTTTTCATTGGCAATTATGGGGGTGGATACCTAGAGTGCAAATTCTGGGTAATAGATAGATGTGTGTTGAGGTTTATGAGAATTTTCCAAGATGGTTGCAACACTTTATATTTCCATTAGCAGTGTGTGAGCATTCCAGGTGTTCCACATCCTCACCAACATTTGACATTATTCATCTTTTTAAAATTTTATTAACTTCGGTGAAATAAAATCTTATTGTGGTTTAATTTGAATTTCCTGATAATTAATGATGATTATTCATATACTATCTTTTGTCTTCTGGCATCTGTGACTTCTGATGAGAATTTGGCTATTATTCTTATATTGTTCCTCTATATAATCTTTTATTTTAACCTTTGGCTGCTTTAAGATTTTTCTTTACTAGATTTTTAGCCATTTTATCATGATAAGCCTAGTTCTGTTTTTCTCTGTGTCTACCCTGCTTGGCATTCACTCAACTTCCTGGATCAATGAATTTCTGGTTTTCATCACATTTGAGGGATTTCAAATATGTCTTTGCCCTACCTATGTTCTTTCTGTCCTCCTTCAGAAATTTCAGTTATACAAAAGTTCGTTTGATGTTGTCTCATAAGTGATTGAGGTTCTTTTCCTTTATTTTTCAAACAGTTTTCTTCTTTGTGCTTCAATTTGAAGATCAATTTGTCATTGTTAGTCACTAAGTTGTGTCTGACTCTTTGTAGCCCCATGGACTGCAGCACACCAGGCCCCCTCGTCCCTCACTATCTCCTGGAGTTTGCCCAAGTTCATGTCCATTGAGTCCATGATTCTATCCAACCGTCTCATCTGTTTACCTGAGTTCAAGTCCACTGCTCATTTCTAGTGCAGTTTCTGATCTACTACTAAGCCCATTAATAAAGGTTTGTTTTCTGTTATGTTATTTTTAGTTCTAGATTTTATATTTTTTAGAAGTTTCATGTCTATCCTGAGATTCTCTATCTCTTAATGCATTATAGCCATCTTTTTCTTTTGCTAAATCCTTAACTTATTTATTATAATTATTGTAAAGTTTTTATCTGTTAATTTCAACCTATCTCATCCATATGTCTCATTCTCTAGACTATACATATTCTCTTGAATTATAGGTCACTTTTTCCATCTTCTTCACCTGTCTAATAATTTCTGTTTTTTTCTTTATTGAGATATAATTGATTCTCAGCATTTTCTAAGTTTAAGGTATACAGTATAAAGATTTGACTTACATCATGAAATGATGTTCACAATTTAGTAAACTCATTTAGTTCACTAAATTTAGTGATGTTCACAATTTAGTGAACACAGTTTAGTGATTTCATCTTCTCATGTGTATACAAAGTTGAAGATATGGAGAAAAAACATTTTTCCTTGTGATGAGAATTTTAAGGATTTATTCTTTTAACAGCTTTCATATATACAATACAGCAGTATTAATTATATTTATCATGTTGTACATTACATCCTTAGTACTTATTTATCTTAAAACTGGGAGCAATAATTTCTAATTTTAAATTTAGCAGTATGTTTTATTGCTGAAAACATGCTGGATTTTGTCATTTTTATTTAAAAAGTATTGAATTTAATTTTAGCAAATACCAAACCACTGAAATATTATCTCATATCTATAGAGGCTTGACTTTAGTGCTTTATTAGGGAAAGACTTATTTTGATTCTGCCTTTAGTTGCAAAGATACTCCCTTTAGCCTTGGAGTATTTTCCTTACTTCTAAGGTGTGGTCCTTCCGGGGTTTTAATGAGAAACCCGAAGTGTTTACTAATTCCTTCTAACTTGCTAGGACTTGAACTCCAAACTCTGTCTCTCCAGCACTTTGCCTGCTGACATCTCTGCAGCTCTTTTGCTTCCTGCTGTGCATCCTACAGACTTCTGCTTGGAGCCACACCAAGGACATTCATAGTTTTAGTATCAGTCAAAATTTTGAGATGAATTTTTGTTCAGATAAATGCTCCTTTCTCCATAACTACCTCCTTTCCAGGATATCACCCCCTTAATTCCCAGATGTGCTGGCAGCCCAAAATCCAACCTCCAACTTTTGAATCCACTGAGGTTAATTCTTTCTGTCCTTTATTTTCATGCAAACTAGGGAGTGACCTTGGGGGAAAAGTTGTAAAAATTTTATTCTCACCTGATTTGTATCCCATCTTTCAAAGATTGTATCTCCTTAAGTGTCCATTTGCTTTTGTTTGATTTCCAGTGCCTGCCAAGAGACTATTTTTTGGTCTAGAATGTGTAGTTGTCATCAGTGTGAAGGTTATTTCAATACGAACTGCACTGCCATTACCAGAACTGAAAGTCCTTTAATTACCTATTTGTTATTTAAGACATTCTGTAAATAAATAAATGTGAAAGCTTATTCAAGAGCTACTTCTAACACTACAATTGTGGTTCCTGGTTTATTTTCTAGCACATGTCTCCATAAACATTACATAACTTCCTCTGAGTCATTTTAAACCATTGAAAAAAATCTCACAATGAAGTGTAAACATAAACCCGTTTTGAAGTAGTGCAGAACCTCATTTAATATGTCATCCTTGGCTGCTCTGAGTTCAATGTATGTATCAGGGAAACAAGCAATTCTCCCATTGACTGGGAAGTCTCCAATGACCGTATTCCTCTGCAATATCATGTAGCTCATGGAAATCTCTTAGTCACATACACATGCCCACAGTTTATTATGTACTACAGCATCATTAAATTTCCACAAAGCACCAGTAGGTTAGCTGCTCTTTTCCAGAAAATTCCATTTTCTGCATAACTTTTTAAAAGCTGAAAAATGAATTTACCGTTTGAAGTTTAGTTGTCCCACAGCTTAAGTTCATGCCATCCAAAGAGAACAAGTAGAAAACATCCAACTTGGGATTGAGAATGTTGAACTTTGTACCTCAGCTGGATTCTGCTTCCCACCCTGGCCACTTTGGATTTTAGAATGTCACTGATGCAGTAAGTTATGAATTTGTGTATCTCCAAGCTAGGAACTATTTTTAGTATTTACACCTGTTAATGTATTTCATCCTCACAACAGACACATTTTACAGTTGAGAAAGTGGGCACAGAGATATATTTATTTCTCCAAGATTGCACTGAAGTGTGATCATACCCAAGTGTGTTATTTCATTCAAGATCAAGGCGCCAAGTGGTGATTTGAACTCATGGTCTGTTTTCCTTCCTATTGACTGGATTCTGCTACTACTCAGATCCTGATAATACCCTTATCCCATTAGTAATATGTAGAGAGGACAAATGGCTAATGCCAAGACCTACTACCTTTGATTTTACACTTCTTCCTCAGTGTTGGTGTGGTCATTCTGCCAAACTTCAGCCATGCTTAAGTGTTTCTTTCAGGATCATTCCCTTCATTTTAAGAGATGAGGTGGCATGAATCCATCTTCCTTGGAATTGCCGGAATTTGAATGCTTCTTAATGTAGTTTATCTAACATATCTCTATTAAGGGTCTTCTCCATGCCAGTACTTAGGTTCTGGGAACAGAATAAGATGACTGCTGTCCTTGAGAATCTCAGGGTCTAGAAGGAAAGAAATATATGCAAATATAGATGAACAGATAATAAAATTCTGTGGTAGACACATCAGCAAAGAGTTGTGCAGTCACAGAAGAGGAAGAAATTAAACTGCAACTCATCCTTTTGGAGAGTTTGTGGAAAGTGTCATAACAAAAATGTTTCATAAAGCAAGTCTTGCGGCATGCACAGCAATAGGCTAGGTAGACAAGGGTAGGAAGAACTTTTCACACAGAGGGAAGAGCACATTCAAAGGTACAAGGCAGAAATGAGTATGTCTCCCGAGAAGGAGTGAGAAAGATGGCATACATGCGTGTGAAGGGAAGCAGAGGATGAGCTCAGGCTAGCAAGCAGGAGGGAAATCGGGAAGGAGTTTGAGTTTGATCAATGAAAGAAGCTGTGCTACGATTATCTATAATCATAGATATATTTCACCAGCTTTATTTTACTCCGGTCCCTTGACCAGACTCCACATACTCATCACATCTCAAGCACACACACACACACACGCACGCACACACACACACGCACACACACACGTACTCACAGACTCTCGGTTTGTTCAGTCCTCTCCTTCCCTCTAGGATGTGTGTACAGCTTACCAAGAGAGTATATATTTCTTTAACCCTACTGGATTAAAGCAAGAAGCTTACTTCAAAAATACTTCATGTAAGGCTAGACACTATAAAGTTACTGGAGGAAAATATTGGCAGTACAATCTTTGACATACATCACAGCAAGATCTTTTTTGACCTACCTTCTAAAGTAATGGCAATAAAAATGAAATTAAACAAATGGGACTTAATTAAACTTGAACCCTTTTGCATAGCAAAAGAAACAATAAACAAGATTAAAAGACAGCCCTCAGAATGGGGGAAAATAATCTCAGATGAAACAACTGACAAAGAATTAGTGTCCAAAATATACAAGCAACTCAATACCAGAAAAACAAACAACCCAATCCAAAAATGGGCAGAAAAACCTAAACAGACATTTCCCCAAAGAAGACATACAGATGACCAAAAAACCCATGAAAAGGTGTTCAACCTCACTCACTATTACAGAACCCAAAATCAGAACCACAGTGAGGTGTCGCCTCACACAGGTCAGAAAGGCCATCATTTAACAAAATCTATAAACAGTAAATGCTGGAGAGGATGTGAAGAAAATGGAGCCCTCTTATACTGTTCATGATAATGTAAATTGATACAAGCACTATGGAGATTCCTTTAAAAACTAGGAATAGAACTACCATATGGCCCAGCAATCCCACTTCTGAGCATATATCCTGGAGAAAACCAAACCTGAAAGAGACACATGTGCCCCAGCGTTTGCTGGAGCACTTGTTACAATAGCTAGGACACGGGAGCAGCCCGGATGTCCATCAGCCGATGATTGGATACAGAAATTGTGGTGCATATACACAGCAGAATGTTACTCAACTTTAAAAACTAGTCCATTTGAGGTAGTCTTAATGAGGTGGATGAACCTAGAGCCTCTTGTACAGAGTGAAGTAAGTCAGAAAGAGAAAGACAAATAGTGTCTATCAACACATGTATATGGAATCGAGAAAGATGGTACTGAGGAACCTGTTTTCAGGGTGGTAATGGAGATGCAGACATAGGGAAGACTCATGGACACAGTGTGGGAGGGAGATGGTGGGACAGATTGGGAGAGTGACAGGGACGCGTATGCATTAGCATATGTAAACTAGATGGCCAGTGGGAATTTGCTGTATGACCTGAGGACCTCAGCCCAGTGCTCTGGGGGCAACCTAGAGGGGTAGGATGAGGAGGGAGATGGGACAGAGGTTTAAGAGGGAAGGAGTATACTTTTTCCTGTGGTTGATTCATGTTGATATATGGCAGAAACCAACACAATATCATAAAGCAAATATCTTGCAATAAAAATTTAAAAATATGCTTCATAATTTTACTGCCCATCTAAAATAGATTTGCCAAGGATCTCAGGGAGAGACCAAAATGGACAAAAACTGAAAGCCTTAGAGAAATATTGTTCATTATTTTCCTTCCCCCTTCCCTTTTACCATCCTACTCCCTTCTTCCTAGCAGAAAAAAACGGAAGGATCTTTTAGAATGCGAGATTAGGTTTATGCTAAATAACCTGTGGCTCATGCTTCTTCAATCTGGGCATGATTTACCTGTGTTTTATTCAACGTTTATTTCTGCTAAGTGATAGGGTGTCAGTTTCAGCTAGCTATTGTCTTTTTCTTCATGCTATTTATAAAACCATCTGCCCTTTGCGGCGACGGAAAGGCTGAACTGGGCCTTTGGACTTCTCTACCTTCCCAGATGTGTAGCTTCAGATTAAACAGAGGTCCAGAATAAATGTTGTTATAGGCTCCCCTCTTCAAGTCTCATCCCTTCTTTTCCAGAAGCTAATAAATTCTGAAAGTATTGGTTGCCACAGCCATTACTGAAGTCAGTCTCTGAAAAAGACCTGGTGCGCCTGATTTCTCATTTGACTACTGTAATCACAGAGAAGAAAAATAAAATGAGGACAGAAAGGGCAGCTTCTGACTCATCCCATCTCTTCTCTTTCTTTCTAAATAATGCCTCTTCCTTCCCTCCTTTCCCTCTTCCTTTCCTTTTTTCCTTCCTTCTTTTCACTCTTCCTTCCTCTTGTCTCCCCCATTTTCTCATTCTCTTCCCCTTTCTTGTCTTTTGCTCCAATCTCTTCTATTCCCATTTAAAAGTTATTTTATTGCATTTCAAAACATCATTTATTCATTTAAAAATAAGTTGAGTGTTCACAATGTACCAAGCTCTATAATTACATCATTTATTCATTTAAAAATAAGTTGAGTGTTCACAATGTACCAGGCTCTGTAATTAGGACTGGGTTCAAAACACGACAGCACACAGACACACATAAACACAAACATGGAGCAGAAAGAGGAAACCAGGGCAGCTTCCAGGGTAGTAATAAGACAGTCACTAAGGATGTCAGCTTGAAAGGAGTCTGATGCTCTGTATTTCTCTGTGGTAGATTCAACATGATTCCAGGTTAACGCTATGAAATTTCGGCTACCCAGGTGACTCAGTGGTAAAGAATACGCCTGCAACGCAGGAGATATGGCTTTAATCTCTGGGTTGGGAGGGTCCCCTGAGAAGGAAATGGCAACCCACTCTGGTATTCTTGCCTGGGAAATACCAGGGACAGAGGAGTCTGGCGGGTTACAGTCCATGAGGTCTTGAGAGTCAGACATGACTTAGCGGCTAAACAATAACAACCATGAGATTTCTACAGCTTTCTAACTGCAAATTCTGTGATTTCATCCTCTTTGCATCTCAGTTTGAACTTTGTTTCAGTTCAGTTCAGTTCAGTTCAGTTTCTCAGTCGTGTCTGACTCTTTGCAACCCCATGAATTGCAGCATGCCAGGCCTTTCTGTCCATCACCAACTCTTGGAGTTCACTCAGACCCAACGTCCATCGAGCTGGTGATGCCATCCAGCCATCTCATCCTCTGTCATCCCCTTCTCCTCCTGCCCCCAATCCCTCCCAGCATCAGAGTCTTTTCACTGTGCCTGAGAGGTAAATTGTCTTTAAAAATTAAGATCTTTTTTCCTAAATTTAATATATTTTCTGTGAGGTGAAGTGAGGTGAAATCGCTCAGTCATGTCCAACTCTTTGCGACCTGGTGGACGGTAAGCTACTGTGCTTCTCCGTCCATGGGATTCTCCAGGCAAGAACACTGGAGTGGACTGCCATTTCCTTCTGGACTGTGCTAAATTGCTTCAGGCATGCCTGATCTTTGCAACTCTGTAGCCTGCCAGGCTGCTTTTTCTTTGTCTTTTTTTAAACTAACTTTCTGTGTTTTCCAAAATGTATATGAGAAACTTCTCTAACTTTAGTAACAAAGTTATTTTCTGATTATAAAACCAGTAGTGAATATTCCTATGAAATGATAGAAAATGCATTTTACCCCTCTTTGAAAATTTAGTTCTTATACTAGTGGGTGAGTGAAAGTCGCTCAGTCATGTCTGACTCTTTGTGACCCCATGGGCTATACAGTCCATGGAATTCTCCAGGCCAGAATTCTGGAGTGGGTAGCCTTTCACTTCTCCAGGGGATCTTCCCAGCCCAGGGATTGAACCCAGGTCTCCTGCATTGCAGGCAGATTCATTACCAGCTGAGCCACAAGGGAAGCCCAGTACTTATACGAGTTAAATGTAATCTGTGTAAAATATTTTTAAACAATGGCATTTGATTAAAGACAAAGTAGAGAAGGGAAAATACAATACAACTAACCTAAAACATTATCTATCTCTATACCCCAGATTCTTCTCTAGCTCCTGCCTGTAAGGATACACACACTTACATGGCCATGCTCCTAACAGTGGTAAGACTTTTCTAGTCCTGACGTCAGAATATCTTTTGTTATTATCTGACAAGATTATTTGAAATAGTAAATAAAGAAGTAAGTGAACATCTATTTTCCTCCCATAATTTTCCTCTAGGGAAAGTACGATCAGCAGTTTATTGTATTTGTTTCTAGCATTTTAATATCCACGTATTTTTTGCTTTTTCTTAAATAAATTCGTTTCTTCATTTAATAAAGTATTAAGTGTTAGTAATTATGGCAGCAAGTCTATAGTTTGCTTTAGGTAGTATAGTCATTTTTACAATTTTGATTTTTCCAGTCCAAGAAAATGATATATGTCTCCACCTTTTTGTGTTGTCTTTGATTTCTTTCATCAGTGTCTTATAGTTTTCTGCACACAGTTTTTTTTTTTTTTTTTTGTCTCTTTAGGTAGTTTATTCCTGGGTGCTTTATTCTTTTTCTTTCAAGGGGGAATGGGATCATTTCCTTAATTTTTTTTTCTAATTTTTCATTGTTAGTGTATAGGAAGTCAAAGGATTTCTGTGTATTAATTCTATATCCTATGACCTTACTAAATTCATTGATTAGCTCTACTAATTCTCCGGTAGCATCTTTAGGATTTTCTATGTGTAGTATCATTGCCACCTCCAAACAGTGAGAGTTTTACTTCTTCTTTTCCAATCTGGATTCCTTTTATTTCTTTTTCTTCTCTGATTGCTGTAGCTAAGACTTCCAAGGGGTTACTTCCTAGCCACTACTTCCTAGTGGCTCAGATGGTAAAGAATCTGCTTGAAATGCAAGAGACCTGGGTTTGATCCTTGGGTTGAGAAGATTCCCTTAAAGAAGGAATAATTACCCACTCCAGCAATCTTGCCTGGAGAATTTCATGGACAGAGGAGCTTGATGGTGTACAGTCCATGAGGTCTCAAAGAGCTGGACACGACTGAGCAACTAACACTTTTGATTTACAGAACTACATTTTATAATAGTAGTGAGAGTGGGCACCCTTGTCTTGTTCCTGATCTTACAGGAAATGTTTTCAGTTTTCCATCACTGAGTATAAAGTTTGCTATGGATTTGTCGTGTATGGCCTTTATTATGTTAAGGTATGTTCCTTCAATGTTAACTTTCTAGATAGTTCTTATTATTATTATTATAAATGGATGTTGAATTTTGAGGAACGCTTTCTCTACATCTATTAAAATGATGATACATCTATTTTTAATCTTTCAATTTGTTAATATGGTGTATCACATTGATTGATCTGCATATATTGAAGAATCCTTGCATCCCTGGGATAAATCTCACTTGATCATGGTGTATGATCCTTTTAATGTGTTGTATACCCTGAGGAAACCACAATTCAAAAGACACATGTACCCCACTGTTCACTGCAACACTATTTACAATAGCCAAGACCTGGAAACAGCCTAGATGTTCACTGACAGATGAAGAGACAGAGATGTGGTATGTATATACAATGGAATGTTACTCAGCCATAGAAAGAATGATTTAAGTCAATTGTAGTGAGGTGGATGAACCTAGAGCCTGTTATACAGAGTGAAGGAAGTCAGCAAGAGAAAAGCAAGTATCATAAATTAATGCATATATACGGATCTAGAAAAATGGTACTGGTGAACCTCTTTACAGAGAAGAAATGGAAGCTCAGATGTAGAAAACAGACTTGTAGCACAGCAGGGAAGAAGAGATTAAGACAAACTGAGGTGGTAGTATTGACATATATATGCTATCATGTGTAAAATAGGTAACAAGTGCGAAGCTGCTGTGTAACACAAGGAGCCCAGCTTGGTGCGCTGTGATGGCAGGGGCTGACAGATGACATCTAAACATCTAGGCTGTTTCCAGGTCTTGGCTACTGTAAATAGTGTTGCAGTGAACAGTGGGGTACATACGTCTTTCTGAATTGTGGTTTTCTCAGGGTATCAGTTCAGTTCAGTTCATTTCAGTCTCTCAGTCATGTCCGACTCTTTGCGACCCCATGAATTGCAGCACTCCAGGCCTCCCTGTCCATCACAGACTCCTGGAGTTCACTCAGACTCACGTCCATCGAGTCAGTAATGCCATCCAGCCACCCAATATTTGCAGATCAATCAATGTGATACATCGTATTAGCAAATTGAAAAACACCATGTTAACAAAATGACATTTGTCTAGATTTTGACAGGTCACAAGCTCTAGAGGGCTGGGATCAGGTAGGGGTGTGTGGAGGGAGGCTCAAGAGAGAAGGAAGGAAGGATAACACACACACACACACACACACACACACACACAATTACAGCTGATCTGTTGTCATTTGACAGAAGCCAACACAACATTATAAAGCAATTATTCTCCAATTAAAAAGGAAAAAGAAGGGAGAAAAAACCCACCAATTAAGTTAAGGTTACCATTTGCCTAGCTTCAATCACTATATTTGAAAGTAAAAGATTTGTATCCAAAAAATAAATAAAGTATTATGGAGTGGCCTCTATGTGATGCGTGTTTTCTAGGCTCCGAGGTTTCTGTGGAGAACAAGGCAACTATGGTTCATGTCCTTATAGCTTTGTGCACTGGTGGAGCTGGGTATGACGGTCATTGAGGAAGAAGGTTAAAATTGGTTGTTGATGTGTTTTACGATGATGGGCATCTTTCCATGCCAGCAAGTTAAACTAGTCTATCATTTTCAATAGCTGTGTAATTGTCCATAGAATTGTTCCAATAATCATAATAGAAAGAATTATAACATTTATTGAGTGCTCATTGTATTCCTGACACTGCGCTGAGTTATTTACGTGGTTTATTTTACTAAAGCTTCACTCATAGCCATCAATAGCTAGGTTATATCATTTTCCCTATTTTACAGGTTAAAAAAAACAATAGTTTAACAAAAACAATACTTTTGCAAGTATAGGATCTTGATTAAGTCCTCACAGCTAGATAGACCTAAAATGTAAACTGGGTCTTCTGACTTCAGAGCCTATCATTCTAACTTTTCTGTGAATGCTCCATAATTCCATTATAAAAATGCTTTTGAATGAACAGGCTATTTCTAGTCTTCCCATTTGTAAATAATGTAGCAAAGAACATCTGTGTACACATTATTGTATAAATTTGTATTGGAATTTTTAAATTAAATTAGAATTAAAATTTTTGAATTGAATTGGTATTTTTGGTTTAAAAGAATATATATAATTCTTATACACTTTTCTTATACACTTTGTCAAATCATCCTTCTCAAAGTAACAGTCCAGTCTCAAGAGTTCAAATAGCCAAATTACCTTTTAAAACAACTATTTTTGAGAATTTTAAATTTTTTTTAAGTAATATAGGTTTACTTAGAATGCAACAGTCATGATTAATTAGACAATAAATGTAAAATACACAAAAGCAATTAATACATGCTACTTATCACCATTGTCAGAGCAAGTCAAAAGCTGTTATTCTCATTATATTCATTATACTCCAGGGACTGGACATGCTGCAACCAAAGCTCAGTAACTCTGGATGATAACTGTTAGAGCCAGTTCTATCATCCATTGTCAATTTTCATATTTGAAATATTTCAAAAGTTCAGATTTTAAACAGGAGGATTCATGAACCACCCTCCTAAGGAGGGTTGCTTGCTCCAATACATTCAGCAGAATGATTGGGTCACGTGTGGATTAACTGGGAGTGGCTTATCTTGTTCTTCTGCTCTCTTCATTATCCCTGTGACTACAGCTTCTGGGTTTTATCCTTTTCTTGTTGCAACTTGAAGGGAATTTTGTAACTCTAACTTGCAATGAATCATTGGACAGTAATAGCGAAACTTCCCATGTAAAGCTAATAAACATCTCTGAAGTCTGCAAAGCTAAGGAACAGCCACATTTTTACTCAGCCCATGATCACTACTGTATAAGCCATGTAAGCTACAGGAAGGGGAAATGGGGTCTGGAAGTTCTTTTACAACAATTATATAAGCTCATTTACTATTGGTACTGGAAGGCATCTGAATCAGTATTCATTCCTTTGAAACCTTTAAGTTGAGAAAAGCAAGTTAAGTTCCCACTTAGCATTGAAGTTTTTAAATGAATATTAAAAATTTTTTCAAAATGTATTATTTATTTAGATTTTTAAAGTTAATCTTTACTGAAGCTGTGGATTTGGCATCTACCTTTGAACTTCAGATTTCTCTTTCATGAAAGATCAACAATCCATAAAAGTGCTAACATTCATAAAAGTGAAAGTGAAAGTTGCTCAGTCATGTCTGACTCTTCTTTGTGGCCCCATAGACTATAAAGTCCATGGAATTCTCCAGGCCAGAATACTGGAGTGGGTAGCCTTTCCCTTCTCCAAGGGATCTTCCCAACCCAGGGATCGAACCCAGGTCTCCTGCATTGAAGACAAATTCTTTACCAGCTGAGCCATTAAAGGAAACCCCAACATTCATAACACAGAAATGATAAATGTAGGAAGCTTATGGGCATCAAGGTGAAGAGAATGGCTTTAGAGAAAGGTAGATCTGCCTTAGTGAGGAAATGCTTGTCCCCTACAAATAAAGGGAAAGGCAAGGCAGGGAGCCTACAGCCAAAAGCAGAGAATGCCTTGAAAAGGAACCTATCTACTCATAATGGCACTGTTTACAATAGCCAAGGCATGGAAGCAATGTGTGTCCACCAACAGATAAATGGATAAAGATGTGGTATATATGTACTACAGAATATTGCTCAGTCCTTTGCAATAACATGGATGGACCTAGAGATTGTCATATTAAGTGAAGTAAGACAGAGAAAGACATGTTATATGACATCGCTTTTATCTGAAATTTTTAACATAGTACAAATTAACATATTTACAAAACAGAAACAGACTTCATCAGTTCAGTTCAATTCAGTCACTCAGTTGTGTCCAACTCTTTGCAACACCATGAATCGCAGCACGCCAGGCCTCCCTATCCATCACCAACTCCCGGAGTTCACTCAGATTCACGTCCATCGAGTCCGTGATGCCATCCAGCCATCTCATCCTCTGTCATCCCCTTCTCCTCCTGTCCCCAATCCCTCCCAGCATCAAAGTCTTTTCCAATGAGTCAACTCTTTGCATGAGGTGGCCAAAGTACTGGAGTTTCAGCTTTAGCATCATTCCTTCCAAAGAAATCCCAGGGCTGATCTGGTAAAAAAAAAAAAAAAAAAGTGTGCTTCCTAAAGGGGAAAGTGGGGAAAGAAGTATTAGAAGTATGGGATTAACAGACACACACTACCACATATAAAGCAAACAACAAGGACTTACTATATAGCAAAAGGAACCATATTATATATCTTGTTATATATCAAAATGGAAAGGAATTTTAAAAAATAATATGTGAATGTATATATATATATATGTATATATATATGTCTAACAAAATTACTTTGCGGTATACCTGAAACTAATATAGTATTGAAATCAGCTATATTTCGATTAAAAAAAAAAAAGAAGCCTGTCTAAACATCTGGGGTATTTTTTGCCGTCATTCATGATCCTCTTTGACCTTCCCTCTCCCTCTTCTTATGGCCCCAAACTCAGTGATCTGACTGTTTCACATCTCAACAAGTTATTTTAGTGTTATGTAGAGACAGCCTTAATTAAAGTTTGCATGCGGTGAGTGAGAAAGAGAAGGATGTTTAAATTCATTGAGTCAAGACCTGTTAGGGGAAAAAAAAAAAAAAAGAGTGTCAGAATGACACAAGGAAAAGAAGGGAGGTGCAAAAAGCCATTTGGTTTGATCTCTGTTAACTCAGGCCAGGGAGGCTGTAATGCCGAGGCCCGAGGGGGTGAGCTAAGGACAGGCTTTCTGCCTTGTCTCTCAATGCGTTCGGTTTTATTCGTTTAGGCCAGGCAGCTGCTAACATTATTTTAGTATCTATTTTGTGAGTGATTATGTTGTGTGCATGGGCAAGGGGTCAGGCAGGTCAAGTCTTTCTGCTCCAGACCATCTCTGCATGAGTCTTTGCCTTCAGATCTCGCTGAAACTTGCCACCTGTAAAAGCAGACAACCTAATGGGAAAAAGAGCAGCACTTAAAATGCTGTTTTTTCTCCAGCAGGCTCGAGTGTAAAGAACGTTGTAAAAATATTTCAAACTGGAGTTTTTGTTTTGGTTGTGTTAACTCTTTGTTTGACCGTTGTCACCATTTTCCCACAAAATTTACTTTTGGTAACCAGAGATGTTTTGGAGAAATGGAATATTATGTCTGCAAACAGAGAGAAGCAGTCAGAGAAACCCAAAGGGAGGCTCGCTAAGGCTCTAATTGCTTAAGCTCATCTGTTGTATCACAAAGACCACAACTTCGGAAAATTAACAGTCTGTCTTTTAGGGCCTCTCTTTCTTTCATTCCTATTCAAATGAAACATTCATGAAACTTGAACCAGCTACAAACACAATATTTCTGATAGTCAACACCTGAGAGAAGAAAGGAAGTAGTCTAGGTTTTAATCCTAATTTCTTGTTCACCTGCCTATGTGACCCTGGGCTCATCTTTATGCCTCAGTGGCTCAGTTTAGTGCTTCAAAGGACCTACTTGCCACACTCTTCAGGAGACTGAACTCATTTGTTCACTATTACTGAGAGCTGTTAGATTATTTGGCAGGAATGATGGGCCCACAATGAGGTAAGAGGGCAACAGTAGAGATGGCTCACAAGCGTCCGCTCTCTGAACCTTGGTTTGTCCAGCAAAGTCTTCACTGTAACCAGTAGGGGCTCAAGACTGGTGCAGAACCGTAGGGTCGGTTCAGTTCAGTTCAGTCACTCAGTCATGTCAGACTCTTTGTGACCCCATGGACTGCAGCATACCAGGCCCCCTGTCTGTCATCAACTCCCAGAGTTTACCCAAACTCATGTCCATTGAGTAGCTGATGCCATCCAACCATCTCATCCTCTGTTGTCCCCTTCTTCTCTTGCCTTCAATCTTTCCCAGCATCAGAGTCTTTTCCAATGAGTTGGCTCTTCACATCAGGTGGCCAAAATATTGAAACTTCAGCTTCAACATCAGTCCTTCCAATGAACACTCAGGACTGATGTCCTTTAGGATGGACTAGTTGGATCTCCTTGCAATCCAAGGGACTCTCAAGAGTCTTCTCCAGCACCACAGTTCAAAAGCATCAGTTCTTCAGCACTCAGCATGGGGTGGGGACACACATTTAGTAAGAAGAGCCATTGGCTTTACTTCTTTTCAGATCAGGCGTGGGCCTTGATGCTCTGAAACTACTCCAGCCTTCCATCTAACCTCTCTGCAAAGCTGTCTGGATGTTTCTTCCTTTAATAACTCAACAATACCTTGTCAGATGTCAATTCTTCATGCATTTTGCTGTGGTGCTCTAGTGCCCTATACCAAATCCACACCCTCACGAACCTTCTACCCAGTGGACAGGATACATGTTCAATAGTTCAATAAGTGAATACACACAATGTGAAGGAAAGCTTAGGAAGATAAGAAAATGGGAAAGCGTGCCACCTCTGATAAGGAGAGAGTAAGTAGAGACTTGGACTAAGCAGAAGATTGAGCCATGCAGACCTAGGGGAGGAGCATTCCAGGTGAGGGAGCACTCTCAAAGAGTCTAGGGTGGGAAGTGTTTGGACTGGGGTCTGCTTTCCAATGTGCGATGCGTGCAGTGTCACACCACGTGGGAGAGCAGACTGAGTGAGGGGACAGAGGAAGGGGATAAGGCTGGGGAGGTAAAAGGAGCCGGCTGGTAGTGGGGGAGCTGTGGGACAAGTGACACACTGTATTTGATTTTGAGTGAGACAGGGGAAACCAGTGGACTGTTTGGTCACAGACGTGCTATGACTGATCTGACTTTGTCTCAGAAAGGACTACTTGGTGCTCTTTAGAGACTGGATGGAAGGAGTCAAGAGAGTTAATTAGGAGTGTAATTCAGTGGGACAGGTGAACAGCAACAGTGATGCAGATTAGGATACTAATACCGAAAGTGGCGAAAGTGGTCTGATATGGCAGGCTTTTCAAATGCGGAGGTGAAAGGACTGATGATGGCTTGCGCGTGGGATACAAGAGAAGGAAGTTGAGAATGACGGCTGAGGGGAGGTGGGTGGGTGTGCCGTTACAGAGAAAGAGCATCACAAACAAGATCGAGCAGAGTGAGCTCTGAGGCTTTAGAGGCTAGGAAAAATCTAAAACTGTATTTCAGGTGTGACTTACAGGAATAAGTTTGAAAAGCAGGGTGCCTGCTTTTTAAGGTGAGGATAATTTATAGTGGATAAAGGTTTAAAGATGGTTTCATATGGGCCAGAGATGAAATGGTGTGCTTCACAGGGAGGAAACCACATCTAGGCTGTGACTTTTGGACAGGACAATGTCACCATCAGGCAGATACCTGCTTTTGGCCAATGTAGTCAGTACTAACCACTGGACCCCAAAGACTATTGGGACGGGATAGCAGTGGACGTCTGGTTAAAGTCCTCGGTGTCCAGGTTTCAGATGCTATTCTAATAGCACCTTGATCAGAGGTGAGACAGACCAACCTGATGCCCAAATCAAGGTCCTACTCCGGGCACGCCTGATTGCTCTCTCCACACAAAAGCAGCAACGGGCACTAGAAGGTCTTCTTGAAAAGTAGGTGGAACAAAAGGGATCAAAAAGCCCAGAGTAGGCAATACCCAGGAGTTTGGTGGTCCATAACCAAATCACCACACAGGGGATTTGCAGGTAGAAGTGTTCCACCATGAAAAGAAACTAGGGCAGGAGATTGTGTTAGCTGCTCAGTTGTGTACAACTCTTTGCAACCCCATAGACTGTAGTCCGCAAGGCTCCTCTGTCCATGGGATTTCCCAGGCAAGAATACTGGAGTAGGTTGTCATTCCCTTCTCCAAAGGATCTTCCCGACCCAGGGATCGAACCTGGGTCTCCTGCATTTTGGCAGACTCTTTACCATTTGAGCTACCCAGGAAGCCCAAAGGGTGGGAGGTTAGAGGATGCTAATTTCTTCCTTTGTTCTTCCATCCCTTTCTTGCTTTTCTTTCCCCCATCTTCCTTCTCTCCCTCTATCTTCTCATCTCTTGCATAAAGCACTTTTGCTTTTAGCAAACACTTGTTCCATGCCTGCTGGATAGCAGTCATTCTGCTAGGTCTCGAGGACACCCAGACAAAGTATAGGCTTGAGGGTCGCCAAGAATTGGACACAACTGGGAGACTGAACAATGACCTTCTTGAAGCAAACAATTCAGTGGAGGCTATTTCTCTCCTGGGTCAGTGGAACAGACAAAAGAGATGGGAGTGGGGGCCACACAGGTTACCTGACCACACACGTATTTGGAGTTCATTTCAGTGTAAAATATGAAATCACCCTGCTCTAGGATCTTTTTGTTCTCTTTTGTTTCCACTCAGTGGACGATAGGCCTTTCTTCTCTACAGGTTTATTCCAAGTCTTCTTATCCACACCACTCTCAGGCTCCATTTTTACAGTGGAAGAAATTGACCCATCATATAAAAGGACATGATTATTGGCTTCATGCCTTATAAGAAAATCTTCAGCTTGTTTTTGCTGAAGGTAGTATTTCTATTGAGATCCTAGATGGGAAAAAATTAGTGGTTAAGAGAATGGATTCTGGAACCAGACAGATATAGGTTGAATCTAGGCTCTGGTATTTAACCTCTGTGTGATCTCAGACAATTAAGTTAGACTTTCTCAAGGCCAATGTCCTCACCTGTAAAATAGAAATAATAATTATTCCTAATGCATGGTGTTGTCAGAGATATCAAATAAGATGGGGTAGATGAAGTGTTGGGTACATAATTAACACACAGTAAATAGCTCCTCTGAATTCAGTTCAGTTCAGTTCAGTTCAGTTAAGTCGTTCAGTCATGTCCGACTCTTTGCGACCCCATGAATTGCAGCACGCCAGGCCTCCCTGTCCATCACCATCTCCCAAAGTTCACCCAGACTCACGTTCATCGAGTCCGTGATGCCATCCAGCCATCTCATCCTCGGTCGTCCCCTTCTCCTCCTGCCCCCAATCCCTCCCAGCGTCAGAGTCTTTTCCAATGAGTCAACTCTTTGCATGAGGTGGCCAAAGTACTGGAGTTTCAGCTTTAGCATCATTCCTTCCAAAGAAATCCCAGGGTTGATCTCCTTCAGAATGGACTGTTGGATCTCCTTGCAGTCCAAGGGACTCTCAAGAGTCTTCTCCAACACCACAGTTCAAGAGCATCAATTCTTCAGCGCTCAGCCTTCTTCACAGTCCAACTCTCACATCCATACATGACCACAGGAAAAACCATAGCCTTGACTAGACGGACCTTAGTCAGCAACGTAATGTCTCTGCTTTTGAATATGCTGTCTAGGTTGGTCATAACTTTTCTTCCAAGGAGTAAGCGTCATTTAATTTCATGGCTGCAGTCACCGTCTGCAGTGATTTTGGAGCCCCCAAAAATAAAGTCTGACACTGTTTCCACTATTTCCCCATCTATTTCCCATGAAGTGATGGGACTGGAGGCCATGATCTTTGTTTTCTGAATATTGAGCTTTAAGCCAACTTTTTCGCTCTCCTCTTTCACTTTCATCAGGAGACTCTTTAGTTCTTCACTTTCTGCCATAAGGGTGGTATCATCTGCATATCTGAGGTTATGAAATACCAAATTCACAAAGGCAGGGTTTTCCCGTGCCTCTGTATCTCTTAACTCTCCACATGTTTATTTAGTATCCGTTGCCCAGTAAACTTATTATGTGTGCCCAAATTATTTATAACTCTCCTCACAGAATAATCACTAAGGGAAAAAGATGCATGATGAAACCAGGGGATTCAATATAAACATGTGATTAGCAGCCAAATGAAAATTGATCTCAATTACAGGGATCTGATAAGGAACAGCAATTTGGGGAACACTGTGATCATTTCCTATCTGCAGGAGGACAACCATACAATACAGATAGAGTTACTTAAGAACAAAAATCCTTAAAATTTTCATTGGAAGCTTAAAAAATACTTTGTATTACACATTTTGTTACTGCTGAGCTAAAAATGTGTGTGTTAGTCCTTCAGTCGTGTCCAACTCTTTAATATCCCATGGACTGTAGCCCACCAGGCTCCTTTGTCCATAGGATTCTTCAGGCAAGAATACTGGAGTGGGTGACCATTTCCTTCTCCAGGGAATCTTCCCAAACCAGGGATTGAACCAGGTCTCCCACATTGAAGGCAGATTCTTTACCATCTGAGTCACTAAAGAAGCCCCAGTAGATTTCTTAATGTACGCCAATTCCAACTGATGGCTAGTAGCTTCTGGGAGAGCTGTGATGACGAACTCTGAGGTTTCACAGGGAATCCATGGTAAAGAATGTGGGGACCTATGAGCAGCATCTTGCATGGGCATAGGCATGAGGAATGCTGGTACAAGTGCTCTGTGGTGTTTCTAGTGTACACTCTGCTAACCTGGAGACTTTTCCAGTTTTAATGATGCTAAAATGAAACAGAGGTCTCGTTGTTTCAATACTTAACCTAAACTCTTGTTAGGCATTGTTGTCTTTTTTTTTTTAGGGGGAAGATTGTTTTGCATAGATTTATCCATTTAATGGGCTTCCCTGATAGCTCAGTCGGTCAAGAATCCACCTGCAATGAAGAAGACCCTGGTTCGATTCCTGATTCAGAAAGATCTGCTGGAGAAGGGATAGGCTACCCACTCTAGTATTCTTGGGCTTCCCTTGTGGCTCAGCTGGTAAAGCATCTGCCTACAATGTGGGAGACCTGGGTTCAGTCCCTGGTTTGGGATGATCCCCTGGAAAGGGGACAGCTACCCACTCCAGTATTCCAGCCTGGATATTTCCATGGACTGTGTAGTCCTTGGGGTCACAAAGAGTTGGACATGACTGAGCAACTTTCACTTTCATCCCTTTAGTAGAAAAACCCTTCAAATCTGTGTTGTGATATAATCTAGATTAATTCAATTGAGAAAGAACTATAAATACATTTATAAGTACATTTGAGACATGTACAAAAGGGGCACAGTAACTATAAAAGAAAATTACTCTAAAGGAGAAGGTGAACTGGTAATCCAATGGAGAAAAACTTGAAGTGAAAAAGAATAAATATTGAAATAATTGAAAAGAACATACTCAATATGGAGACAAAAAAACAACAACAACAACCAGAGCTCAGCTCAGTTCAGTTCAGTTCAGTCGCTCAGTCGTGTCCGGTCTTCGCGACCTCATGAATCGCAGCACGCCAGGCCTCCCTGTTCATCACCATCTCCTGGAGTTCACTCAGACTCACATCCATCGAGTCCATGATGCCATCCAGCCATCTCATCCTCAGTCGTCACCTTCTCCCTCCTGCTCCCAATCCCTCCCAGCATCAGAGTCTTTTCCAATGAGTCAATACTTCACATGAGGTGGCCAAAGTACTGGAGTTTCAGCGTCAGCATCATTCCTTCCAAAGAAATCCCAGGGTTGATCTCCTTCAGAATGGACTGGTTAGATCTCCTTGCAGTCCAAGGGACTCTCAAGAGTCTTCTCCAACACCACAGTTCAAAAGCATCAATTCTTCGGCGCTCAGCCTTCTTCACAGTCCAACTCTCACATCCATACATGACCACAGGAAAAACCATAGACTTGACTAGATGGATCTTAGTCGGCAAAGTAATGTCTCTGCTTTTGAATATGCTATCTAGGTTGGTCATAACTTTTCTTCCAAGGAGTAAGCGTCTTTTAATTTCATGGCTGCAGTAAAGCCTGACACTGTTTCCACTGTTTCCCCATCTATTTCCCATGAAGTAATGGGACCAGATGCCATGATCTTTGTTTTCTGAATGTTGAGCTTTAAGCCAACTTATTCACTCTCCTTTTTCACCTTCATCAAGAGGCCCTTCAGCTCCTCTTCACTTTCTGCCATAAGGGTGGTGTCATCTGCATAACCTCAGATATTTCTCTTAGCAATCTTGATTCCAGCTTGTGTTTCTTCCAGCCCAGCATTTCTCATGATGTACTTTGCATAGAAGTTAAATAAGCAGGGTGACAATATAAAGCCTTGACGTACTCTTTTTCCTATTTGGAACCAGTCTGTTGTTCCATGTCCAGTTCTAACTGTTGCTTCCTGACCTGCATACAGATTTCTCAAGAGGCAGGTAAGGTGATCTGGTATTCCCATCTCTTACAGAATTTTCCACAGCTTATTGTGATCCACACAGTCAAAGGCTTTGGCATAGTCAATAAAGCAGAAATAGATGTTTTCCTGCAACTCTCTTGCTTTTCTGTGATCCAGCGGATGGTGGCAATTTGATCACTGGTTCCTCTGCCTTTTCTAAAACCAGCTTGAACATCAGGAAGTTCACGGTTCACGTATTGCTGAAGCCTGGCTTGCAGAATTTTGAGCATTACTTTACTAGCATGTGAGATGAGTACAACTGTGCAGTAGTTTGAGCATTCTTTGGCATTGCCTTTCTTTGGGATTGGAATGAACACTGACCTTTTCCAGTCCTGTGGCCACTGCTGAGTTTTCCAAATTTGCTGGCATATTGAGTGCAGCACTTTCACAGCATCATCTTTCAGGATTTGAAATAGCTCAACTGGAATTCTATCACCTCCACTAGCTTTGTTCGTAGTGATGCTTTCTAAGGTCAACAAAAGAGTCCGAAATGCAGTACTTGGATGGAATCTCAAAAACAACAGAATGATCTCTGTTTGTCTTCAAGGCAAACCATTCAATATCACAGTTATCCAAGTCTATGCCCCAACCAGTAATGCTGAAGTTGAACAGTTTTATGAAGACCTACAAGACCTTTAGAAATAACTCCCCCAAAAGATGTCCTTTTCATTATAGGGGACTGGAATGATAAAGTAGGAAGTCAAGAAACACTTTGAGTAACAGGCAAATTTGGCCTTGGAATGCAGAATGAAGCAGGGCAAAGACTAATAGAGTTTTGCCAAGAAAATGCACTGGTCATAGCAAACACCCTCTTCCAACAACAGAAGAGAAGACTCTACACATGGACGTCACAAGATGGTCAACACCGAAATCTGATTAATTATATTCTATGTAGCCAAAGATGGAGAAGCTCTATGCAGTCAACTAAAAAAGACCAGGAGCTGACTGTGGTTCAGATCACGAACTCCTTATTGCCAAATTCAGACTCAAATTGAAGAAAGTAGGGAAAACTGCTAGACCATTCAGGTATGACCTAAATCAAATCCCTTATGATTATACAGTGGAAGTGAGAAATAGATTTAAGGGCCTAGATCTGATAGATAGAGTGCCTGATGAACTATGGAATGAGGTTCGTGACATTGTATGGGAGACAGGGATCAAGACCATTTCCATGGAAAAGAAATGCAAAAAAGCAAAATGGCTGTCTGGAGAGGCCTTACAAATAGCTTTGAAAAGAAGAGAGGCAAAAGCAAAAGAGAAAAGGAAAGATATAAGCATCTGAATGCAGAGTTCCAAAGAATAGCAAGAAGAGATAAGAAAGCCTTCCTCAGCGATCAATGCAAAGAAATAGAGGAAAAGAACAGAATGGGAAAGACTAGAGATCTCTTCAAGAAAATTAGAGATACCAAGGGAACATTTCATGCAAAGATGGGCTCGATGAAGGACAGAAATGGTCTGGACCTAACAGAAGCAGAAGATATTAAGAAGAGGTGGCAAGAATACACAGAAGAACTGTACAAAAAGATCTTCAAGACCCAGATAATCATGATAATGTGATCACTCATCTAGAGCCAGACATCTTGGAATGTGAGCTCAGCTCCGAGTTACAGATATTTTAAGGGAAGAAATTAGAACAATTGGGGGTGTGCCTGCCTATTCGCTTCAGTCATGTCCAACTCTTAGGGACCCCTAAGCCTGGTGGGCACTGAGGCCCACCAGGCTCCTCTGTAAATGGGATTCTCCAGGCAAGAATACTGGACTGGGTTGCCATGCCCTCCTCTAGGAGATCTTCCCAACTCAGGGATCAAACCTATGTCTCCTGTGGCTCCTGTATTGCAGGCGAATTCTTTACCTTTGAGCCATGGGGGAAGCCCACAGTTAGAAGGAAGTCATAGTGAACAATTTCACAACAGAGAAACTTCTTAAATTGAAAAGGAAAAGAAAAAAAATGTGCATCTCTAGGTCAAAGTAGATTGCTTTGGGGAAAAATTACTAATTTTAACATTGCTTAGGTGCAGAATCATAATGTTTTTTTATTTTTATTTTCAGATGGATGAGCCAGTGAATGGATAACAAATATCCAATTAAATAAATCAATTAAGGTAGAATTATTAAAGCACTTGAGCAATCCGTCAATTTTTACAAACAACAACAACAACAACAACAAGAATTCATTGCAAATGTCAAATAAAATCAAACAGTAACTTAATCTTTTTTTCTAAAATGTTTTAATTTTAACTTTCCTATTGACAATTTACCATAAGCTGGATACCCACTTGATTGGGATATTATCAAATGAACCTAATGGATCAATCGCTCAGTCATATCCAACTCTGTGACCTCTTGGACTGTAAGCTCACCAGGCTCCTCTGACCAAGGGATTCTTCAGGCAAGAGTACTGGAGTGGGTTGACATTTTAGGGTCAAAATCTCTTCCATTTCCAAGAATTTGTATCAATATAAATGATGATAAAATATAAAATAAAATGATGATGCTGGGTTCCCATACATTGAGTGCTGACTTATAGTAACTTCTTTACTAACTCTTCCCACATTTATCTCTTTTACAGTTAGCCAGATAAATTAATTCTAAATCTCTATTTTAAGTTGAGGGCCTGGGGGCTTTGAGAAATAAAGTCAGGATTCAAGCTTCAATTTGATTCTGAAGCTTTAGCTTTAACCTAATAGCATTATCCCATCTTTCCAGCTGAAATCCCTGAAGTTAAGAAGGATGACCCCTGGTGGTATGAACCATAGGCAAACCAGGGTGGTTATCCTTTAGGAAGGACCTTATTAGGTCTCCTCATTGAAATCAACTTCTGTCAGCAGTAAACTAACAAGTCTGCATGGTTAGTTGCGGGTGGGGAACATATTGTGTAGCTCTTAGAAAAAGAAACTCTTTACCTGCAACTTTATTGAGGGCATTGCTATATGGAGCAGCCTTGCTCCTTTATTTTCCCTGGGTTCACTCACAAGAGTATGAGAGAATGTCTTCAAAGCTCCCAGGTACACAGCACTCTCCAGGCAACAGAAGGAAACTTGCACTGAAGTCATCCACTTAGCCATTCATTTAGGAATTTACTTCTTGCTAAATCCACCTTTTCCATGCCATGGAAGAACTGAGTTAACTCTCACTCAGGCTCTTTGATGTTTTATCTTCTCAAATTGTACTGGATGGCAGAGTTACAAAATTGCACTGTGATATCTGTTTAATCCTGTGATTTACACATGTATACTTTTATTCTCAGTACCAGACACAGCAACTTTTTAATTTGCTAGAACATGTAGCTCAATAAAATACAATGGCATCTTATATGGAGATTTTTAAAAATTGTGTTGACTAGGGGAGGAAAAGATAAGGGTAAATACTTTCATATACAGTTTTAATAACATTCAACTTTCTGTAAGTTACCCCACCCCCACCTTGATTTCACAGTGGCTTTGGAAAGAATTTAAATCCGATACCAAATCATGGTATTAAATTTCCAAAGTCCCCAAATTCACCTTTAAATTCCTTTCATCCTTCTCCGCTGGATTATGACTTTCATCCAAGAGTTCCCTCACTGCGTTGTGGTGCAAGAATCAAGAAAATTCCTCTTTACATTGAACTGATCTTTTGGTCAGTAAAATACAATTTGCTTGAATATTCTCCAATCATTCTGTTATGATTAGTTTGAAATGGAAAGAACCACTCTTCATTTGAACTACCAGAAACATTCTCTTTAAAAATAATAATAATAATAATATTGAAAACAAACAAAATATAAGAAATAAAGGGAACTCTGGCTCTAGGCCTGTGTTCATAGGATACAAAGACAGGCAATGAAAATCGGAGCTGAGGGCTGGTTGTGAAACAAATACTCTATCAGTTTTGCCTAAGATATTGCCAAAGAGTTGATTTGAATATTTTTAATGTAAATTTGGCTTTTTATAGATATAGTTCTGGTAAGATTTTCTGAGAGTTTGAAGCATTTGCTCAACTGAGTGTATTGCCATCAAGTTACACAAATGGTTCCCTCAACAAATATTTACTGAAATTTCACTATTCATTAGAAGGATATGCTAAACCCTGGGGAATATACTGATGAAGAGGCACCCACTCTATATTATGAGGAGCACTTCTATGGAACTTTCACATAACATGCTGTTTTATGCTTTGTAGAGCAAGAAAAAACTAGATCTTTTTCATAAATGCCATAATAGTTTAATACACCTGATTTATAGCAAAGAGGTGGCTAGTATCTTGGTGGGCTCTGATGCTAAAGTATCAAACTGATGAATAAGAATGAGAATAAAAATGCGTTTCAAGGAAACTCCCACTGATTTGCACAAGAGGAGAAAAACTGAGATGTGGTGAATACATTGTCAAGTAACAGCAACAGAAGGACACATTTCCTGCTTTTGTGCTCGCACTTATATACGGGCATTTTTTAATGTTGGGGAGCTTATTTCAAATGGAATCCTGTAGTCGTGCCATGAAGATGATCAGGAGAGACAGGCAGTTTTCCAGTTTCCTACTCCTGCTTCTGCTCAGCAGCACCTCTGACCACATCCAACCCAGACAAGTCCATCCCCTCTCTGATTAAGACCAAGTGTCCATGTACAAATCTTTCCTGGAGTAGGAAGTCACTTGAAAGTCTCGTTTTTCAAAGGCTTGCTGAGCACACAAAGTAAACAGGCAAGTTGATTGGATTAGTAAGGTTGAAATTAAGCAAATCAGTTCCCAGCTCTTCATAGTAGCTACCCAAGATGTCAACAAAGCAAGGATCAGTATCAATAATATTAAAGCAAGGCTAGCAGTGCTCACTATAACACCTATAATGGGAATAATCCAGTGACATAGAGAAAATTCCTTCTAAGCTCCTGAATTCTAAAGGTCTCCAAGAAAGAAAATGATTTTTTATTTTTCTGGGTATTCCAGATTGGGAACTTGGAAAAATATTACTATAAAAATAATATTAATAAGAACATAGATAATGATGCCAATAATGGTTTCCTCTGCCTGGTGCAGGGTCAAGGGGAGAAATGCACGCAAGTGTTTGCTTTGCTTACTTCACCAGTCCTATGTATTTCCTTCCACTCACATTTTTGCTGTAAGCTAACAGGTATTCTATACAAGAAATAATTCTTACTCACAAAGTATGTAATTCCATCCATAAAGAAGCCCAGCTCCCTGAAGAAGCCTGGGTTTCCCGATGGTTGAGATGTACTGATGACACCTCAGATTGTACCCCCTCTCTTGATTGAAAGCAGAAGGACCTCCCCTCCTGCCTGGCCGCCTCACTTATGAACAGTGTCGATCCATTTCCTGTTCCCCTCTGTTAATTCATACCAGGACAGACACAAGATCAGGATGAAGGACCCTGCATTTCGGCACCTCCTTGGAGCAGTGTTGATGGCAATAAGTGTTTGCAGACTGCAGGTTCCTGTTCAGGCTACCAGAGGATGACTTTTCAATTCTTAGTTAACCAGTTCCATCCCAGAAAATAGCCACTGTACACCAGCCCTGTTCATTGTTAGGGTTGTTTTATTTCCCTGCTTGAAGTAATGACCACCTAACCATTATCATTCCCAATTTAGAAGGAAACCAAGAGCACCTCATCTGGCTTTCAAATGGGATGCAACTGTTGCTTTGTTCTGCTGAAATCAATCAGAATCTTGCCCAAATGGTGGTGGTAGAGGGTTTCAGGTTACTATAAGGAATGTGTTTCCAGGGATGCTAGCTCTGAAATAAAAAATGTGATAATCATTACATAGAGAACCGATAATTATAAGCATTTCCTTTCAAAATCACAGAGGAAAAAATGCAAGGAACTTATCAACCTCAGGAAAAAACAATCACTGAATTTCTATCTGTTATACTAAGATACCAGGTTGGGGACTATAGTCACACTTCCTTTGAATGCTGCTGTATTTTAACATCATTGTAACCTTGATTGAATCTGCCACACTGTTTTGCTGAAAGTAATGCTAAATTTTGGGGTAGGAAATGGCAACCCACTCCAGTATCCTTGCCCGGAAAATTCCATGGACAGAGGAGTCTGGCGAGCTACAGTCCATGGGGTCGCAAAGAGATGGACTAAATGACTGAGCATGTGATGCTGAATTTGTCAAGACTCTTTTTTTTCTTAAAGTGACACAGTCTTCAGCAGAAACAGCTAAAATTATTTGTCAAAAATGCAACATTACATTTTGTTTTTTTCAAGTATATTCTAACTGGTAAGAGACCATGTGTTTTGTGTTTTAGGGAAAAGTCAAGATTCAGTAGAAAATGAAATCTCTGAAGGCAATTACAGGCATCATTATGGTAATACATATTATATAATCTGTGCTTAGTAGGGCCATGCCTGCTGCTTCAGAGGCAAATATTTCAAGACTTAGTGGTTTTACTTCCCACTAGGTATTCTTTTCTTGTTCACTAGATCAAAGCAAATGACCTCAAAGGTCAGGCGCTTTCACCTGCTCAACTCAAAAGAGGTTTCCTTCTGCTTATTTGTAATCACAACATTATTGTAAAATCCAGGTGAATTGATCTTGAAGGCTATTTGTCTATCAAGTCGTGCTTGGTAGCTCAATCGTCCAGCTCTTTGGGACCCCATGGACTATAGCTTTCCAAGCTCCTCAGTCCATAGGATTTTCCAGGCAAGAATAGGTGGCCAATTCCTTTTCCAGGAAATCTTCTTGACCCAGGGATCACACCTGCATCTCTTATATCTCCTGCATTGGCAAGCAGGTTTTTTTTTTTTTACCACTGTCACCTGGGAAACTACTCTGACTCTGGTAGAATTTACCCTCAGAGTTTACTTCCTAAACCTCTGTTCAAGTCCAAAAGCATTAAGCAAGCAGCAGGCCTGGGTTGCTAGAGCTGAGGGTGATAACCAGAACACCAAAGGCTGCTTGCAGACCAATTAACTTCCACTGTTGTCTTGGGGCTGTTTCACCAAAGGTTCAAATTCTGAGTTAAATCTTTACAACTCCACGTGATTCTGCGCTAGAGAAACCCAGGACATTGTTTCAGGCACTCATTAAAATTCATTCCTACGTTTTTCTACATGCTTTTATCCTCCTCCTTGACTAAACATGGGCTTCCTGGTGGCTCAGATGGTAAAGAATCTGCCTGCAAAGTGGGAGACCCAGGTTCAATCCTTGGGTCAGGAAGATCCCCTGGAGAAGGAAGTGGCAACCCATTCCAGTATTCCTGCCTAGAGAACCCCATGCACAGAGGAACCTGGCGGGCTACTGTTCATGGGGTCGCAAAGAATCAGACAGGACTGCGAGACTAACACTTTCAATGTCGTTTCACTTCGACTAAACACAGATGAAGCCTGCGTAACATCCACTCCTAGAGGGAGAAGGGACGGGAACTGATGTTTACTAAATGTTTTCTGTGTGAACTTGGCCCTTTGTGGGCTATCTTATGTTATTATGTTATCAGGAAAAACTCAAAAGATAGGTGTTTTTATTCCCATTTTGAAGATATGAAAACCAAGATTAGAGAAAGAAAGCAGTGTTTTTTCAGGCCATTTGTTAGTGGCAAAGCAGGAATTCACATTCAATTCTGTCCCATGTCAAAGACACACTCTTCCCCGGCACCTAACAGCCTCCCAATTCAGAGCATCCGTAGGGCAAAGGCTATGCAATGGAAGAGGCCTAGATAACATCCAGTAGAGCCCAGAGTTTTGGTCTGAAGAGTTCGAGGCTTAAGTGACTCATCTAAGGCTAGCAGACTTAAGACCCAATGCAGCTGAACTTGCCACTGACTAACGGATAGTACCTTTTAAGGACAAAGCTGGTTTTAAGAATTGTGTCATGTTAACCCCAAGTGTGATTGCTGACTGTGCTTTTCTGAATATTATTGCCACCAAAATTTCTAAACTGCCTTATATACAAATCTGTATATAGCTGAGAGAGGTTGATTTTTCCTTGATAAATGTACTTGATAGCTAATAATCGATGAGAATTTCCATAACACTCCATAGTTAAGCCCTGAACTTTTGAAAAGAAAGTGCCTGTAGTAACAGTCTCCTCAAAAATCTGGTCTCAAGGATGATGATTTATGTGGCATTTATATAACAATCCACTTGACTTTATGAAGAGTCTATAAAGCTTGCTTACTTGTTTCTTCCTGAAACTCTTTTACACACATTGTTTGATTTTATTCCCCAAAAGAATCCATGAGGAAAGAACTGTGACAAGACAAACTTGCAGATTTCATACCATTTTTGTGGATTTAAATTTTCTTTTTTAATTTGATAAAATAAAGTGGAACTGGGTTAAAAATAAGAGAGTAGGTGAAAATATGCTTCAGGCAGAGGGAGGAAGGGAGAGATGGACAGCAGATCTATGTTGACATTCGCAAAAGAATTTGTATATAGAACTGGATCCCAGATTAATTCCTGGTAAATATTGGAATTTAGTAAATTTATGTAAGGAGAATGTGAAGTGAAAGTGTTAGTCGCTCAGTCATGTCTGATTCTTTGCGACCCCATGAACTGTAGCCAACCAGGCTCCTCTGTTTGTGTGCTTTACCAGGCAAGAATACTGGAGTGGGTAGCCTTTCCCTTCTCCAGTGGATCTTCCTGACTCAGGGATTGAACCGAGGTCTCCTGCATTGCAGGCAGATTCCTTACCATCTGAGCCACAAGGGAATTCCTATGTAAGGAGAACCCAGTGCCCAGTGGAGATGAAATATGGCTCAGTAAGCAAGAGCAGTCACTTGGGACAGAAAGAACATTTATAGCAACATACCATAAAAACTTTAGCTTCAGAAAAATCATATGCCTTGGAAGCTCACACCAAGGTCTCTGGGGACCCTTTAGAGGCACACATGCCAAGAGTGCCCCCTATTGTCTGCCAGGAATATTAGAGAGCTTCAAGAGACCCATGACTGCTACGAGTTTTTGGTTAGTTGCCCACAAAGGTATAGGTTTGTGGTAAGGTAAAAGTACATGAGTTTCTAGAATTTGTTGGTTTTTTCATTCCACTGTGAAATATTACACTTTGAATAATCCTCAACGATTCTTATAACAATTCTCCTGTTACAGTTGGAGAGAGGGAGGCTTAAAAAGGGAAGTATCCCACTTAAGAGCATCTAGAGATAATGACAGACCTTGGTCTTGAACCCAGGACGCTAAGACTAATGCCACCTCTTAACCTTAACCAGCCAGCCTTTTAACCTTTAGTTTTGCCTCCTTCATCCTATTTAAGGGTGGATGATAAAAACCTGCGAAACAGGCTCATGGAATGCTTAAGTAGAAGGAACTTGGAGATAGTATCTGATATGTCCAAATTTTACTAATAGGAAACTGATGTCTGAGTGACTTTCCAAGGCCACGTAAGGGGAAGGGTAAACCAGAACTCCAGAAGCAAGTATTTTTTCCATCAAAATTATTAAGGGCAAATAAGAAGAGATAAAATGCACTCATTTCTCATTTTAAAATGAGCTTTTCTACTCCACTTTCTTGTGTACACTGCCCACCCTGCCCCTTCACTCTTGATTCTTAGGCTCTTGAGCCTAGGCCATGCCACTGAAAAGGCAAATGGGAATTCAAGCTTGAATCAAGGGATGATGGCTTGGAACACTAGGATGAGGACCGGTGGGCTGTGGAGTGGGGGCAGGGGCTGTCATTCTGGACAGGATGACAGTGTTGAAGGGGTGTGGATGCTGTGTTAAAGGCTGGAACCCAACCAGAAGTCACGTCCGACCATTGCCCCAGATGATATTAGATCACTTCTTTCTGCTGCTGCACAAAGTGTGGCAGGGAAGCAAAATGATCAGTCTTGGTTGCCCCAAATATAAGCCTGAGCAGTGACGGGGCCTCCCTGTGGGCTGCAGCCCACCCTGGGTCTTAATTCATCAGCACAAACAATCGTTGCTTATTTTCTTATACTAGGTCAGAGGGCCGATGTCACTGTAGGAAGGCCGATGGCACTTCCTAAAGAGGCTGGAAAAAGAAATGGAGAGGACTGAGACTTCACAGGGCTTACCATACTCCAGGCGCTAGCCTCGGTGTTTCCTGCCCATCACTCCTTTTAATCTTCACTTTTCTTCCATCAGGTGGTGCCATTAGCCTGATTAAACAGATGAGGAAACCGGCTCAGTGAGTGGGGTAAACTACCTTTCCAAAGTCCCACAGTTACACCTGATGCAAAGCTCATATTGGAATCCAGTCCTTCCAAAATCTAAATCATTTCTTTTCCTGACAATCAAGATAAGTAGATACTGAGTCAGTAAACCGGCACGGTCTATTTGATCCTCGCACAGTCTCTGCCTCCTACCGTGCTCCCCATCCCTGGCTTCTGAGCGTTGATTGAGTTATAGATACTGTGACTACCCAGACAGAGCAAACTGTGCTCATCTGTTTCTGTGCTGTCTATCTGGGCTCTAGTGTAGTTTCTTCCAACCGTACAGCTCACATCGTCCTCCACTTCATCCAGTCCTTCCTTACCTGGCTGCCCTTGAGCCAGTCTCTTTTGTGTATGTTAGTCACTCGTCATGCCCAGCTCTTTGCCATCCCACAGACTGTAGCCTGCCAGACTCCTCTGTCCATGGAATGCTTCAGACAAGAATGCGGGAGTAGGTTGTCATTCCCTTCTCCAGGGCTCTCCTGATCCAGGGATTGAAACCGGGTCTCTTGCATTCCAGGCAGATTCTTTACATTCTGAGCTACCAGGAAAGAAGTCCTTACCTGGCTGACTTTGAATGAGTCTCTTTTACTGAATGGCAACAAACTCAGAGGGTCCTCCACTCCCCAGTAGTTGGCCCAGCCAAGGAGCAGGGGGCAGTGGGGATGGGAGGTGGGCAGCCCTGGACCATTTGAGGGGGAAGCCAGAAGCTGACAGTTACTCTGGTGCACAAGCCTGATACACAGAGGGCCCCAGGTCCAAATGCCACTGTTGAAAGTGAAAATGAAAGTCACTCAGTCGTGTCCGATTCTTTGCAACCCCATGGACTGTACAGTCAGTGGACTTCTCCAGGCCAGAATACTGGAGTGGCTAGCCTTTCCCTTATCCAGGGGATCTTACCAACCCAGGGGCCAAACCCAGGTCTCCTGCACTGTAGGCAGATTCTTTACCAGCTGAGCCACAAGCCTTATATGCAGGATGCCACAGGTCCAAATGCCACTGTTGACACTAGCTAAATGCCTCAGGTAAGACACGGGCCACTTATGCCTCCCATGAGCCCTGTAACATGGGCACAATGATATCTGCTTTTCAGTGTGGTCCTGGAATTAAGTGAGATAATGACAGCAAGCTGCAAAGCACACACAGTAGGGACTCCGAAAGTGAGCGCTCCTTCCCCTTATGCTCCTGGGAGGCAGAGGCAATTAACTGACAAGGTAGTTGTTTTTTTTTTTTAGGTCATAAAGATGATCCAAATCTATTTTCTGCATGTTTTGTTTTCCTCCTGGGGCTCTCCAGAGATGTCTGTAACGGACAGAGATTAGATGCACAAGCCCTTTTTGTTCCAGAAGGTCTGTGTGAACAGTTTACTGTTGAAGCAGGTCCCAGACTCTGGGTTTCTCATGTGAGCCTCAGAATACCCATATTACAATAGAAAAGCCACTTGAGAAATTGGAGCCGCCTGAGTCTCGAGCAGGTTCCCCCACTCATTTCCACCCCTATGCCATTTACTAAAAGTGATACAGGCAGGTGGAAATCAGGCAAGGCCTGCCCTAGAAGTAACCAAAGATGCGTGCACACCTCCGTGGATCACTCGGCCTATTCTTCCCGGGGATGCCAAACGCAGTCAGGTGTGAGGCCTGGGCTTGTAGGGAACCCAAATATTTTCTTGGAAAGTAATCTCAGTTTATTAAGACCTCCTTGTCTCAATTCAGAGTATAGATTTTTGAATGCGTTTGCTGACAGATTGACCCGGACTATGTTTTCCCCTTATTCAGGGAGCGATCGATCTTTATCAAAAGGATTTGTTGACTGACGGGCTTTCACGGTTCTAATGGGCTGTTTGATACTTTTAAGAGACATATGCCCCTTTGTGTAATGAAATTATCTGATAAAAGAGGGAATGAAGCTCAGGTTTTCAGAAGCATCTCCATCCTTGGCTGCCTTGCTGACTGCCAGGGAATTTTGTTTTTATTTGCCTGAGATGGAAACCTTACAACCCTTGGTGAAACTGTTTTCGAATATTCAGGTTTCTAGACCATATACTGTGTTTCTAGGCCTAAGGGCCTGAACTAAACCAAGATTGTGTTTCCTTCAGGTAAGTACTTCCAGACACTCTATCTTCTGTCTTTACAACCCTCTTCTCTTCGTTACTGTACTATGTAACCCTAGACACGCATTATATTCCACATGAAAAGCCATTTCTGTACCATCTTGTCATCGTCTCATCGACGCCGCTTTGAAGCCGTGTTGAGTTCTGAACTCAGAGCCTAGCAGCGGTGGCTCGAGTGCCCTGTGCCGTATTATTTACCCAGATGGGGTTAATTGTTGAATAAAAGAATGGTCCCTTTCAGTTTACCTTTTCGCAATCTCTCTCATACTGGTTATGGAAGACAGGGAAGTCTATAAATATCAAACTTTCTAATCAGAAACGAGTCCAGTTGTATTTGAAATCTTGAACTTAATCCAGAATCAGGAAATGTAGCCACTTGTGTTACTGTTGCTGAAAGAAGAAAATGACCTTTTTATTGTAGCTTACATTCACCATTGTACTTGGAACTACAGGGGAGGGAGCAAGCAAATGTAAGGGCTCAGGGAGATTTTTCCTTTTCACAGGAAGGGTACAGCTTGATGTGATGGAACCATCATCTCCTTACATGTTCAAGAGATTGTTTCTTAAAGTAAAGATTTCACTGAATCCTAAAAAAAAAAAAAAAAGTTTACCTAAAACTTTAAAGCAAATCTGGTTTCTTTGTGGCTAAATGACTATTACTACTGGATTCACTGATTGATGGATGGATAATATCCAATGAGAAAATTTCAACAAACCTTAAGTATATAGTTGAACAATTTTTTTTTTGTATGCATGTGTATACCCATAAAGCTTCCCTTGTGGCTCAGCTGGTAAAGCATACGCCTGCAATGCGGGAGGCCTGGGTTTGATCCCTGGGTTGGGAAGATCCCCTGGAGAAGGGAAAGGCTACCCACTCCAGTATCCTGGCCTGAAGAATTCCATGGACTGTATAGTCCACGGGGTCACATAGAGTCAGACACGACTGAGTGACTCTCACTTTCACTATACCCATAAAGGGCTTCCCAGCTGGCGCTAGTGGTAAAGAACCCAGCTGTAAATGCAGGAGACATAAGAGATTCAGGTTCAATCCCTGGGTTTGGGAAGATCCCCTGGAAAAGGACATGGCAACCCACTCCAGTATTCCTGCCTGGAGAATCCCCCAGACAGAGGCACCGGACAGGCTAAATCCATGGGGCTGCACAGAGTCAGAAACAACTGAAGTGACTTAACACACACAAGTACCCATAAAATTATTGTCTAGAGCAGAACATTTCTATTAGCCCAAAGGATTTCTCAGTCTTCTCCCAATCAATGTACTCAGAGGCAACCACTTTTCTCATTTCTATCACCACGGACAAATTTTGTCCACTTTGGTAATCCATTCTTTTTTCTGATGGGCTTTTTTTTAAAACTTAGAATATATATATATTTTTCATCCAGATTGTTGCATGTGTCATAATACTAGCTTTTGGACATACCATTTTGGAGGATAATAGCTGACATGCAGTAGATTTCCTAAAGAGGTTGTTTTCAAAGTTTATTTTATCGAAGTATAGATGATTTGCAGCGTTGTGTTAGCTGCTGCTGTAAAACAAAGCAATTCAGTTGCACATATGCATGCATTCTTTTTCGTAGTCTTTTTCTGATATGGTTTATTACAGGATAGTGAATATAGTTCCCTGTGCTATAAGGCAAGACACTGTTATTTTCTATGGAAGTTATTGGTTTTGTCATGGTGATATCATAAAGAGGTTCAGGGGAGGCTTTTACATGCATGCATGTACATATCTAAAATTTAAATCTCTTTAGAGGAGAGGTAGAGAGACAGAGATGGAGAGGTTGAGAGATAAAGAGGAGAGAAGGAAAGAGAAGGAGAGAGTCCCTTTCTCATAGCTTTACGTTCTAGTTGGCAGGGCAATAAAAACAGAAACATACATGAGTAACTAAATTAATGAATGGACTTCACTTCATATAGTGAGCAATGCTAAAGCAGCATATGGCGAAAGGTGATGGGGAAAAGAGTGGCAGCGGATTTGAAACTATTTCTGACAGGTGTCCAAAGGAGACTACTCCACAGAGGGCCTGAGCAGAGAATCGGGAGGATGAGTGGGGTATGCAAAGACCTAGGGGCAAATGTGTTCCAGGCCAAGGCATGGCAGGTGCAAAAGGCCAAGGCAGAAACAGGCTTGTCTGGTTCAAGTGGCCAGAAATAAGGTCAGTGTAGCCAGATCCGGATGGAAGGAGACAGCGGTGGAGATCAGGGCAGGGAAGCAGGCAGCAGGTTCTGTAGACCCAAGTAGGGGACACAGTGCATTTTAATTTTAAATGTGATGGGATGCCCTTGGAGGGTTTTAAACGAGGGTAAAGACATGATGTGATTCTATTACAAAAGTTCACACTGGCTGCCATGTGGAGAATGAATATTAGAGGAACAAGAGTGGAACTAGGGAGACCAGTCGGGAGCCTGTTACTGAAAGATGACTTTGACTTACACCTGGATAGTAGTGGTGATTAAGGAGAGGAATGGTAGGTTACATCATGGTTTATTATTATTTTGAGAGACAGGAAAGCCAAGAGGATTAGCTAATGAATTGGATGTAGGGCAGGAGAGACACAGTGGTTATGGTTTCAGTTGTTAGCCAAAGCAAGTGAGTCAAAGATGGGACTGTTAAATACAATGGAAAATACTGGACGAGTAACAGTTTGGGAAGGAAATACTCCAGAGTTCTGTTCTGGCTGTGTTAAGACCCAGATGCCTATTAGATTTACACTTCAAGGCATTAAGGAAATGGTGGGATATATTCATGTGCAGCTCAAGGGAGAAGTCGAGCCTAGAAACAGAAATTTTGGAGTCATCAATATAAAAGCAAAGATGAAAATCCATAGGCTTGGATAGGATGATTTAAGAAGTGCTTAAAGAAAGGCCAGATTGAGTCCAAGGGCAAACGCCTCCCTTTCAGCTGTATTACCATCATTTTTATCTTTACCATCATGAAAAAACATGAAATAACATGAAAATCATTATCATCACCATCAACAATTACTGAGCGTAAAATTTTCTCAGTACAATTGTGCTAAGGAGAAATAGAGGAAAAGGACATTTCTGCTCTCAGAAGGAAAGGGAGACAGTGAAAAGTTAGAATAATAAGGGCTACGATCATGGTTAGCTCAGGGGATAGTGAAAATAACAGATTCAGAAGGCCAGATAGGCTTTGAAGGAGAGGTGATAACTGAATATCTGAATTGACTGTTTAGATCCAATGTAGTGTGATCCATGGCAGAAGACCTTTGTGGGTAAAGAACAGCATTTACAAACCCAAGAGACACAGAAGGGCAGGGAATTATACTGAAGCTGAAAGCAGTTCTAAAGGGACATGGCAGAAGATGAAGTTGGGAAGTAGTAGTTGTTGGATCACCACACCCATGTATCCCATGTTGAGAATGTTGAAATTCTGTCCTAGAGGCGATGGAAAGGGGGACAAATGGTAGGACAAGGAGGATTTCAAACCTGAACAGGATCTGAAGATGAAGAGAACAGAATTCAAATCCTGCCTCCACTATTGACTAACAGGGTGGCATTGGAGCTGTTGCTTAGCCTCACTAAGCCTTATTTTTCACATCTGTTAAATGGGTAAAACAATATGGGTTGTTACTAGAAATGAAGATAAGAAGTATAAAGCACTTTTACTGAATGGAGAAAAGTAAGTGGTCATGATTATTTTTGCTGTTACCATCACTAATATTATTACTATAATTCTTAATATAATTATTTATTATTATTATTCTTCTTATTATAGAAATATAAATTTTTAAACAAGTTTCTTTTATAGTGGAGGGGTTACAGAATGCCAGAAATTATGATACTATGCATGTGTGTGCTCAGTTGTTCCATCATGAAGGGAACAACTTGCCCACAGAATGTAGCCCACCAGGGTCCTCTGTCTATGACAGTTTCCAGGCAAGAACACTGATGTGGGTTACCATTCCTTACCCCAGGGGATCTTCACAACCCAGAAATCGAACCCACGTCTCCTGTATCTCCTGTATCTTTACCCCAAATTATGATATTACTGTGGATAAAAATGATGAGCCCCTGCCGGTGGGGAGGAGATTGTTCTCCCCACCAGCAGGAAAGCCAGAGGATTTGCTCCATGGGTCAAGGGAGGAGGAGTGGGGAAGAAAGGGCAGGCTCTAAAAGGGCTCTTGGTTTTGAGCCAGGCAATTAGCGAGGGTGAGAGTATAGCTCTCTGAAACTGGAAATATTGAAGAATCAGCATATTTTATGGGGAAGGGGCAATTTTGTTTGTAAATAAAGGTTTTGGAAAGGCCTATGAAGGCCTCTTTGTGGGCCTGGAGCTCAACAGAAAGCTTAGAGATACAGATCTGTGTGGATAAGATGGATAAGGGGGACTGTACTGGGTGAGACTTAGAACCAGAGGAACACTGAAATGTAGGGAATGGAACCAGAAGTGTCAGGATGGAGATTCAGAAGAAAACAAGTCTGGAGAACGGAGAGGCAGCTCAGAGGTGCTTTCCTCATCCATTTGCCCAATGAGATGCTCTCACACACTGGGCTTCCAAGCACTTGCTGCTTATCAGAGGAAGAGATGTCTAACTCTCTTCCTTCCCTTAAGTGTGATCAGTTCAGGTTTAGACTGGAAAAAGCTAAACTCTGGCAAAACAGGTAAAGAGATCTTGCTTCCTCCAACCTCTCTTTCAATTCTGCTCTATTTCTGGCCTCTGCATCCCAATGGCTACCCTCTCAGGTCACATCTATGTAGTGCCAAGGAATTATAGATCAAAATCTGACAGTGATTATAGATTATTTAAATGAACTCCCAACTTCTTTATATGAAAGGTAAGGATATTGAACCTCAGGGAAGGCAAGATGCTCCATCAATTGATATTTTAACTGAACACAGTTAGAGGTACTTTCAACAGGATCTCAGCAGTGCTGCTACTCTAATGCATTTGATGATAATGGCTTACAACATTTAACTCAAGTTAAAACCTTGCCACACTTAAATCTAATGGTGGTCACCTAGACACAAGAAGGAAAAAATGGGACAGAAATTAAACAGATGAGGTCTGTCTCCAAATGAATGCACCGTTAAACCAAAAATTGGGGATGAGTTATAGAATAGGGAGCATAAGGAGGAGAATTGTGATATCCTTCTCAAGATCATTCTTAGAGGAAGGTGGTCCTGCAAAGGCCCTGGGTGCAATGTTGAACAAGAAAAAGTGAAAACCACATGTGGTTTATGTTGTTTCTGAGATCCACAGTTAGAGACTGTGCCATGTAGCGTTGAAGGGCCGCATTTTGGGAGATGAGCCAGAAAAGTGGCAATGGCCTTAATAACCTCATATATTAGCAGATCTGTAGACTATTGTAGACTTTTTTTTTTAAGACATTAGTTCTTTTAGCAGAGATGGTTAGTTGCTCACTCCAAATCTGTTCTCTTAGAAACATAACACTGGCTTTTAACTGGACATATTCTTGCATAACCAAAGGATAAAATGGGTATAAGTGGAAGTAAAAGTCTTCTTAATGGGAAAGATATTCATGGTTTTTCTCCTTTCTCCATCCAACTATCTTCATTGTAGACATGCTGGCCCTAATCCTGGCAGCCATCTTGGTCCATGAAAACGAGAACCACAGAGAAGGTCCTCATCCCAGCCCTGGGCTTTTCACTTCTGAGCTTCTCTAGCAGAAATGAGAAGCAAACTTCTATCCAAGTTAACCATAGTTTTTGTCCTTTTAATGCAGTCTAACTGCAAGGAGATCCAACCAGTCCATTCTGAAGGAGACCAAGCCTGGGATTTCTTTGGAAGGAATGATGCTAAAGCTGAAACTCCAGTACTTTGGCCACCTCATGCAAAGAGTTGACTCATTGGAAAAGTCTCTGATGCTGGGAGGGATTGTGGGCAGGAGGAGAAGGGGACGACCGAGGATGAGATGGCTGGATGGCATCACGGACTTGATGGACATGAGTCTGAGTGAACTCTGGGAGATGGTGATGGACAGAGAGGCCTGGCATGCTGCGATTCATGGGGTCACAAAGAGTTGGACACGACTGAGCGACTGAACTGAACTGAACTGAATCCTTACTGATGGACTTATTTTCGTTTATTGGATTTTTGAGTACTTCCGTGGTGGCTCAGATGGTATAAAGAGTCTGTCTACAGCAAGGGAGACCTGGGTTCGATCCCTGGGTTGGGAAGATCCCCTGGAGAAGGAAATGGCAATCCACTCCAGTACTATTGCCTGGAAAACCCATGGACAGAGGAGCTTGGTAAGCTACACAGTCCACGGGGTTGCAAAGAGTCGGACACAACTGAGCAACTTCATGAGAGCAGAAACCATTGACTGGTGAGTCTAACTTGAAGAACATGACCAAGAAGTAATATTTAACACAATTAATAATGAGTTTGTGACATAAAAAAAAGAGTACCTTAAATTTTTAAAGTGATGTAAATTTCACAAAACACTTTTCTTGCCTTATTCTTAACTCTTTATTTTCAAGTTGAATTATTTAAAATTGGACTTTAAAAAAAATAGCCAAAGTATACACTGGGCTTCCCAGGTGGCTCAATGGTAAAGAATTCGCCTGCCAATATAGGAGTTAGGAGTTTGAACTCTGGATTGGGAAGATCCCCTAGAGAAGGAAATGGCAACCCACTCCAGTATTCTTGCCTGGGAAATCCCATGGACAGAGGAGCCTTGAGGGCTACAATCCATGGGGTCACAAAGAGGCAAACACGACTTAGCGACTAAAACAAACAAGCAAAACATATGCTAATGTAGTTACAGTCATCTCTAGCTTGGTTATTACCTGAATCCTAGACAAAGAGCTTTAATCTCTAAGGCTTGTTTACCTCATTGGTCAATCAAGAATAATAAATTTTTATTTATAAAATTAGAGTAAATGAAGAGGTAATAAACATAATGATTCAAAATATTAATCCCAATCAATTCCCAAAAGCTCAGTGACTTCAAGCAAATTTCTTCTCTATGCTTGACTTTCTTGTCTGAATGGTGGGAATAATAAGGCAGGAGTCACTTAAGGATTTTGTGAAGAGTAAATGAAATCGTGTGCATGAATCAGTGCCATAGACACACAGTAACGGCTCATGAAGTGTTATTTTTCCCAAACTGCCTAGGACAGACCCTTCATAGGTCAGGGCCACTCCACAAACTGTATTCCTCTGCAACAGTAAGAAATTTCACCGCAAGTCTTGTGTCATGGCAAGCTCTTGGTGTTCGCAGAGATCCTGGCTAGGTGCAATGGTTCCTGAGAAAAGAGCTGGGGCCCGAGGCTGCAGTGAGTGGAGGCGACGGAACTCCCTGCCATGCCTCTGTTCTGGCTGCAGAGGAAGTTTTCATTCTGAGTCAGCAGAGGAGCTTCGCCTGGCAGCAGGTGAAATCCACTGTGCTGTATTCTTCTCACTTTTCAGAAGGGCCAGCCAGAGTCACAGACGACTATTTGGGACTGAGTCAGCCTCCGGGGTCATTCAGGAATGATAAAGACTTTGCGTGCAGCCAGGATGAACGGCAGTGGCAGATGGGGAAGCCGAGCACAACCCCTTGAGCCCAGAGATGATACTGTGAGATGGGGAGAAGGGCTCCCACAGAGACAAGAGACCTTTAAAGATGCACGTGCACATAACCAGTGGAGGCAAACATCCCAGAGCATCTGATAACTTCAGGAGTGAAACCAGATCAAGGAAGTGCCAGTGATGAGGACCACATGGCTAGCACCAGAGATAAAGCTTATCAGAAAGGGTCTGCTGTGAGGCTACAGTGGCTACCTGTGAATTCTCAAGGCACCTTCTGCCCAGGAGCCCTCCAGTGTCACCTGTCGGTTGTGTGCCCTTAGATAAGTCACTGAGTACATAGCTCAGAGATGCAGTTAAGGGCAAGACTCCTGGAACTGGATTCAGGCCTGGACCTAATGCACAAGATTAAGTTACCTAATGCATAAAAATAACTGTTATTTTTATTCAGCAAGTCACAAAATCCATCAAAGCCCCTCTTTTCCCATCTGTAATATGTGTATCAAAGTACCTGGCCCCACCTCAGGCATTGCCCGAGGGCAGCACTGGTCAGGGGAACTTGGGAAACGATGGCAATGTCCTATGCCTGCATTAGCAAGACAGCAGCCACTGGCCACATGTAGCAACTAAGCCTTTGAAATGTGGCTAGTATCACCGAGGAATTGAACTTGAACTTTTTTGATTTGAATTTATTTGAATTTCAGTAGCTACATGTGACTAGTTGTTATCTTACAAGACATGGCACCTAGACTAGGGACTAAATGAGAAAGCTATACACAGTTGCGTATCACTGCACCTGGTGTCAGGGCGTGATAGCTACTAGCTGGTACTGTTATCAAACTTTGTATATTCTCACTTTCCTCATTATAAGAGATCAGAGATAATACTCACCTCATGAGTTTGTTGGGAGGATTTAATAAAACATCACATGTGAGGCAATGAGCACAGGGCTTGGTACCGTGCAGGCACTTAGCACATGTAAGTTCCTTTCCTCTTCTATTTTAAATTCTAATTTGGCATTACCAAAGTAACTGTTTAGTGATGTACAAGGACATTGAGAACCCATAGTGAGATTCTCAGCAAGTAATTGGATGGTTCAGTAGTCACTTGTACATCTCTAATGCTGCTTTTGGCTGGAAAAAGAAGTCTGCTTGAGCAGGCAAGAAAAAAATATTGGCAGTGATACGTGCACCACGAGAGTTCCACAGATATGCATTTGGCAGAAGCCTGACTGTCCAGACAGATCACAAACCACTAGGCAACGCACCTGCTAGATGACAGGGAATGTTATTGCTGTTATAAAGATATGATTTATGAGCAATCTATACCCCAGGCAAAGCCTTGCTTATAGCAGACCTATTGTCCAGACGAGTCATCGACCCTCCAACCGGGGAAATGACAGCACTGATTGGAGAGACAGCAGGATAGAATGTGGGATTAAGCAAAACACTTGACCCTGTGGTCGGTGGGAGGCTGAGACTCAAGACGGGAAAAGATGCTGTGTTGTAGCTACTTATCCAGATGTTACAAAACGGCTGGTATGACAGGAGAAAGCAGAACAATTGCAGGTGTGTTAGTCTCTAAAGGAGTGACTTCTTCGGCCTGCTAACAGCAGGAGAATTTTAAGCAATGTCTTGTCTATTAGAGGTCAGGAAAAGAGAAAACATACAATCAGAAGCAGGCTTGGGAGGAGCAATTTTGCTGTTTCCCCCAGTTATTGCCAGTATCTGCTCACTGGTTCTTGACATTGCAGCTGAAACTGGTTTCTTTCACTGAAGGTTGTCCTCTCAAGGGTAAACTGATATTAGATTTGATTGCAAGGATAATTTTTAACTATTGCGCTGTGGTACCTTCAAGTCTGACAAGTTATTTACTTATAGGAACAAGTGCATTTAGTGCATGGAGTCAGTGAAGAGATCTGTGTCCTGGAGGGAGGCTGTGTGTTATGGAGATAGTGGAAATGTGCTGAAACGGGAGGTTTCCTACCGTGGCGGTGCACAGTTAGGTCATGGAATGACCAGAATGCTTTAGAGGCACACCAGAAGCTTTCTGAGGATGAGTTTAAATCCCCTCATCTTTCTCCCTCCCTGATCACCATCTTCTTCATCATCAGCTATGCATCACACAATCTACTAGGTAACCTCATAGCAACTGTACAACATAGGTATCAGTTCAGTTCAGTCGCTCAGTCGTGTCCGACTCTTTGCGACCCCATGAACCGCAGCACGCCAGGCCTCCTTGTCCATCACCAACTCCCAGAGTCCACCCAAACCCATGTCCATTGAGTCAGTGATGCCATCCAACCATCTCATCCTCTATCGTCCCCTTCTCCTCCCACCCTCAATCTTTCCCAGCATCAGCTCTTCACATCAGGTGGCCAAAGAATTGGAGTTTCAGCTTCAACATCAGTCCTTCCAAAGAACACCCAGGACTGGTCTCCTTTCGGATGGACTGATTGGATCTCCTTGTAGTCCAAGGGACTCTCAGGAGTCTTCTCCAACACCACAGTTCAAAAGCATCAATTCTTCAGCGCTCAGCTTTCTTTACCCCACTCCTGTACTCTTGCCTGGAAAATCCCATGGGTGGAGGAGCCTGGAAAGCTGCGGTCCATGGGGTTGCTGAGAGTCGGACATGACTGAGTGACTTCACTTTCACTTTTCACTTCATGCATTGGAGAAGGAAATGGCAACCCACTCCAGTGTTCTTGCCTGGAGAATCCCAGGGACGGGGAAGCCTGGTGGGCTGGCATCTATGGGGTCGCACAGAGTTGGACACGACTGAAGTGACTTAGCAGCAGCAGCAGCAGCTTTCTTTATAGTCCAACTCTCACATCCATACATGACTACTGGAAAAAAAAAGCCTTGACTAGACGGACCTTTGTTGACAAAGTAATGTCCCTGCTTTTTAATATGCTGTCTAGGTTGGTCGTAACTTTCCTTCCAAGGAGTAAACGTCTTTTAATATCACAGCTGCAGTCACGATCTGCAGTGATTTTGGAGCCCAGAAAAATAAAGTCAGCCACTGTTTCCCCATCTATTTGCCATGAAGTGATGGGACTGGATGCCATAATCTTAGTTTTCTCAATGTTGAGCTTTAAGCCAACTTTTTCACTCTCCTCTTTCATTTCATTAAGATATAGCTAGTCTCATTTTATAGATGAGGAAATTGAGGCTTACAAAGTATAACTGGAGTAAATGAAAGTCACATAGCTAGTAAGTTAACAGCCAGGTTAAAATCCTGATGTCTTTCACAAGTGCTATGCTCCATGGCGCCCAGCATGCTCTTGCAGTAGGTCCATAATATGACTAATATGAGTGAAGAACTGAATTTTTAATGCTGCTTAATACTAATTAATTAAAATTTAAATTGCCACATGTGGAAAGTGGCTACCTTATCCAGCACCATTCTAGGGACCAAACAAGATAATATTCTTTATCACCATACCTGGCAACTGGTCCATGCTTGACCAAACTAAAGCTTCTGGACCTTCATTATGTTCTGATTTCTAGAATTTGTTATAATTGTGGATAATTTCATTCCAATAAACCCATGATTTCAGTAACTCAAAACCAGAATATTAATAATAAGGAACTCCTGCTCTATTTTTCTTTTGCTCATCATGTCTTATCTGTCCTCTTCTTTATTTGAATTCATAATCTATTACAGCTAACTACTGGAAGCAGCTGTAAACTCTGTGGTGTTCCAGCCAAAAATATATTCTAAACTAAAAATGATATTAGGCAAGGTATGAAAATTATATGATGACACACTAACCAAAATGGATATGTTTAGTATTTATAAATAGTAACAAAAGCCTCTTGATGAAAGTGAAAGTGGAGAGTGAAAACACTGGCTTAAAGGTCAACATTCAGAAAACAAAGATCATGGCATCTGGTCCCATCATTTCATGGGAAATTGATAGGGAAACAGTGGAAACAGTGGCAGACTCTTTTGGGGGGCTCCAAAATCACTGCAGATGATGACTGTAGCCATGAAATTAAAAGCATTCCAAGGATGCTTACTCCTTGGAAGAAAAGTTATGACCAACCTAGATAGTATATTTAAAAGCAGAGACATTACTTTGCCAACAAACGTCCATCTAGTCAAGGCTATGGTTTTCCCTGTGGTCATGTATGGATGTGAGAGTTGGACTGTGAAGAAGGCTGAGGGCCGAAGAATTGATGCTCTTGAACTGTGGTGTTGGAGAAGACTCTTGAGAGTCCCTTGAACTACAAGGAGATCCAACCAGTCCATTCTGAAGGAGATCAGCCCTGGGATTTCTTTGGAAGGAATGATGCTAAAGCTGAAACTCCAGTACTTTGGCCAGCTCATGTGAAGAGTTGACTCACTGGAAAAGACTCTGATGCTGGGAGGGATTGTGGGCAGGAGGAGAAGGGGACGACCGAGGATGAGATGGCTGGATGGCATCACGGACTTGATGGACGTGAGTCTGAGTGAACTCTGGTAGTTGGTGATGGACAGGGAGGCCTGGCGTGCTGCAATTCATGGGGTTGCAAAGAGTCGGACATGACTGAAGTACTGAAGTGAAGTGAACTGAACTGAACATTGATATGGTGTTTAATGACCTTGTTACTTGTTACCTTAAAACATTTAGTACCATTCATTGCATTCTCTACCCATTTCCATGTCCAATAATACATTTTTGCCTTTAGTTCAATGGTAAAGAATCTTTGTCTTGTTCTTTGTCTTTGTCTTGTTCAGTTGCTAAGTCGTGTCTGAATCTTTGCAGGCCCATGGACTGTAGCCATGGCCTACAGGTTCCTCTGTCCTCCACTATTTCTGGGAGTTTGCTCAAATTCATGTCCATTGAGTAAGTGAGGCTATCTAGCTATCTCGACCTCTGCCGTCTCCTTCTCCTTTTGCATTCAGTCTTTCCCAGCATCAAGGTCTTTTCCAATGAGTCGGCTTTATCCATCAGGTGGCCAAAGTACTGGAGCTTGAGCTTTAGCATCAGTCCTTCTAATGAATATTCAGGATTGATTTCCTTTAGGATTGACTGGTTTGATCTCCCTTCAGTCCAAGGGACTCTCAAGGGTCTTCTCCAACACCACAGTTCCAAAGTATCAGTTCTTTGGTGCTCAGCCTTCTTTATGACCCAACTTTCACATCCATACATGACTATTGGAAAAACCATAGCTTTGATTATGTGGACCTTTGTCAGTAAAGTGAGGTTTCTGCATTTTAATATGCTGTCTAGGTCTGTTATAGCTTTTCTTCTAAGGAGCAAGTGTCTTTTAATTTTATGGCTGTAGTCACCATCAGCAGAGATTTTGGAGCCCAAGAAAAGATATGTATCTACTTCTACTTTTCCCACTTCTATTTGCCATGAAGTGATAGGACCAGATGCCTGATCTTTGTTTCTTGAATACTGAGTTTCAAACTAGCTTTTCGCTCTTCTCTTTCACTCTCATTAAGTGGCTGTTTAGTCCCTCTTCATTTTCTGCCGTTAGAGTGGTATCATCTGCATATATGAGGTTGTTGATATTTCTCCCAGCAATCTTGATTCCAGCTTGTGATTCATCCAGCCTGACATTTCACATGATGTACTCTGAGTAAGTTAAATAAGCAGGGTAACAATATTCAGCCTTGATATAATCCTTTCCCAATTTTGAGCCAGTCTGTTGTTCCATGTCCAGTTCTAACTGTTGCTTCTTGACCTGCATACAGGTTTCTCAGGAAACAGGTAAAGTGGTCTGGCATTCCTATCTCTTGAGGAATTTTCCACAGTTTGTTGTGATCCACAGAGTCAAAGGCATTAGTGCAGTCAATGAAGCAAATGTAGGTGTTTTCCTGAAATTCACTTGCTTTCTCTGTGATCCAACAATATTGGCAATTTGAGCTCTGGCTACTCTACCTTTTATAAATCAGGCTTGTGCGTCTGAAAGTTCCCAGTTCATGTACTACTGAAGCCTAGCTTGAAGGATTTTGAGCATAACCTTACTAGACTGTGAAATGAGTGCAACTGTGCAGTAGTTTGAACATTCTTGGGAATTGCCTTTTGGGAGGATTGGAATGAAAATTGACCTTTTCCAGTTCTGTGGCCATTGCTGAGTTTTTCAAATTGCTGGCGCATTGAGTGCAGCTCTTTATCATCATCATCTTTTAGGATATGAAATGTCTCAACTCCATCACCTCCACCAGCTTTGTTTGTAGTAATGCTTCTTAAGGCCCATGTGACTTCACATTCCAAGATGTCTCGCTCTGGATGAGTGAAATACCATCATGATTATCCAGGTCTTTAATATCTCTTTTGTATAGTTCCTCTGTATATTCCTGCCACCTGGATTTTGTCACAGTAGCCCAAGACAGACACTTATTTGTCTTTTATTATGCTGTTGTTGTTCAGTTGCTAAGCTGTGTCCAACTCTGACACTCCATGAACTGCAAATACTTAAGGAAAAAGTCGAACTGTAACCATACCGCACCCACTAAAATAAGTAAATGAACATGAACAGAACTATTAAAAGATTCATTAAAAAGGGAGAAACATTAGAATGAGATGCTGGACTGTATCCCTCTTGACCTTGCCTCGGTAGACAGCACTAAAATCATATTTATGGTAGAGAACAAAATTCTGGAGAAGGAAATGACAATCCACTCCATTATTCTTGCCCGGAGAATCCCATGGACAGAGGAGCCTGGCGGGCTACTGTCAGTGGGATGGCAAAGAGCTGGACACGACTGAGTGACTAACACTACACGGGGTCTTTATTGTCCGAAGAGACAAACTGACACAGACAGGGGAGGCAGTTCTGAGGCAGCCACACCCAGGAGGGATTCCTTCTGCTCAATCAGCTGCCCAGTACCTGGGTGGATGGGTGCCATAGCTCTGGTTTCTCTGGAAGCTTGTCTGCCAGGGGCACAAAACTGTGATCCCAAACCCACAGATCACCGGGCTTTGCTGTTAACAGCCAGGGGCCCCTGGGCATTGACATAAATTTGCCTATGCTCTTGTTTCTTGTCCTATTGGGTTGGCCAAGAAGTTCATTCAGGTTTTTCCAAGCTTTTTGGCCAACACCATACAAAGAGGCAGAAAATGCTCCTTTTAACTACTTCTCAGACTTTGGTTTTGCTCTGGCAAAACCAAACTCTTTGCTCTCAGACTTTTGCTTTTTCTTTTCTTGCTTTTCAAGTTGTTCGTTTCAAACCATTTATTCTATTTAATATTATAAATAGTATGAGAGTTTAGGGCTGTTGCATCTGTTATCTCATTTGGTCTCTCAAAAACCTGTCAAACACGTGTAGTTAGTATGTATTATTCAGATGAGGAAACTGAGATAAGAGGTGAAATCACTTGTATTCATTTATTTGATTGAATGCAAATCCATACCTACTATATGCCAGGCACTGATGTCAGTGCTTACCCCAGGAGAGCTCTTTTGATCTTCAGAATCATCCTGGGAGGTGGGTTTTGTACTCTTTCATTTAAAAACTGATGCTGAGGGAAATTTATTTAGCATTTCCAACTATCAACCATAGTAAGCTAGAATTCTATAATTCATGCAATTCATGTCTATCTAACTTCAATCATGGTCTATTTATGTTGCCAGATATGAAATGGAAGAAATATAGTTGAATGCTTTTACCCATTCCATTCCTTAAGTAGATATAATGCCCAAAGACTTCTGCAGTAGAAGAATGGTCTTCTCTGCCACCATCTAGAAATATTCTGACCTTATTCTATGATAATTCTGAAGTAATCAATTATTCTTTATGATTACTTTAATTCAATTCAATATTCAACAAACATTGGACATCTCTTTCCAGTGTGGAAACTCTGTGAATCAAACTGAGGTTAAGAATGGCCATAGAGTCCATTACTTCAGACTGCAAGCTAAATAAAGATTAAGACCAAGCTACACCATCCAGATGCTAAGAAGGCCATCCAGTGAAAAAGACCAGAAGCTCCTACAAACCTCTGAGAGAAACTGTATGCAGATAACACATTTGCCTGTCAGACTGTCATTTAAAGTAACTGGCAGCTTTGTCCTTTCCCTGCCCTTTCTTCTGCCAGATTAAGTCCGCATCCCTGCGCCTCTGGGCACTGCAGAGTCCTGGAAGTTACTCTGCCCCCACTCTGGGCCCCCAGGAGCTCTAACCTTGCCAATCTCTGGTGAAACCCTTCCTCTTCAGCTTATGAACTCCCAAAGTAAAGGCTCTAAGTAACACAATTCCAGGGCACCACTACCTTGTAGGGAATAGGAAGGAAGGTTCCATGGCCTTGACCCTAGCTTATACCAAAACAAAGATCCTTTTACTTGCTTTGTGGCTTTGGGTTCCTAATGACCTGCAGTTTGCAGAAGGAAATGTTTGAAAGCCACAGACCTCCTGTGTCATATACAGACATCTTCATTCGGCACCTAAAGCCCTACCTTCTTAACACCTTTTTCCATAGCCGTCAGTAAGACTGATGTTCTTCTGTGGCTCTTGGGAATGAGTGTTTATATTTTGGGCTAAATCACCTATCTCCCACTATCTTAGCCCAGAGGCCATCTCTCTGGCATCAGGAAGGTCCTTCATGGTCCATAAACTATCATGATCAGTCTCACATCAGAACCTTTGCTTATGCAATTCCCAACATGTGTGTTTGCCAAAGTGACAACACCAGCCTTTCTCTTAAGGACCTATCTTTACTGTGTCCTTAGCTCAAATATCTTGAATTGGTTTATATCCATTACGTTGGTAGAACGTAGGTCTTGTAGCCCCTCTGGTCCAGTCATGGGGCAAGCAAATAGTTATACAGTGCTATAGATAGGGCACCTAAGTTTATTCTTTTACAGGTGCAGTGGGAAAGGGAAGTTTCTGGATTAGGATATCATTGGCAAGGTAAACATCCAAGACGTGTCAACTATAAAACCACATAAAGCCTATTGCCTTTATACTTATTTGTCCACCCCCACTCTTTTAAAACGATCTTTATTTTAGGCAGTTTGTGTCTTAGCTTGTGTTTGCATCCCCAAGACCTCGGATAAGCCTGGTATATAGTCATTAATAAACATGTGTAGAACAATAGTGAATGCACAGAGTGATGGAGAAGTAGATAGTACTGATTAGTGAAGAGATGGAGACATTATGAATAGAGGTTAAGAGTGGGTGCTCTGTGGCCAGACTGCTCGGGCTTGAATCTTGGCTCCACTGCTCACTAGCTGTGTGCTATTGGCAAATTACTTCACTTTTCTTGGCTCAGTTAGCATCTCTTAAAACAAGAATAATCATAATACCAGCCTCTCATGGCTTCTGTGATAATTAAAATGAGTTAATCCACAAAGAGCACATGGGACAGCACCTGCACACAGAATATGGTAACAGTTCAATTATTTTTTGTTCTAATTATTATTATAACTATTATTATTGATAGAGGAGGTCTTGAGAGAGCAGGCATACTTAAAGGCCAAGAAAAAAAATTTTGATGAAATGGCTTCTGAAAATCAGAAACAATCCCAAACTAATGGTAAAGGAAAACAGGATATAAAATTGTTCCCAAGGTAAGCAAAATATGAATTTAAACCTGTAGCTCATTCCTTATGTAGAAAGAAAATGTTGGAGAGAAGACCATGGAAAAAGAGCAACTCAGCAAGGATTTGTATTGAAAATTTTTGTCCGAAGAGCCAGTCACCACTTCATAGAACAGGACAGTGCAACTAAAAGAAATCGTAGGGAGTGAATCAGTTCATTCATTATGATCTTCGTTAATATCTCCAAAGGGATTGTGAGTTTCAGTGTTTGTTAAGTGAACAGGACTAAGAATGCAGATACCAGCCAGGAGACAGTGTCAGAAGACTAGTCAGAGCCAGTTTTGTGAGCCAGAGGCCAGTGGGCATTGTGAGGTCCAGTGGGGTGGCATGAGGGGGCCTGAAATCCAGTTTGTTCTCCAACTGCCAGAGTTAGCTTAGAAGAATGTGCCCTTCACTAACTGATCTGCCTGGAGGGGGCGTCTTTCTGAATTCTCCCACCCAGGAGGGAACGTCTTTTCTAATTAGCACAGAGGCTATTTGGTGCTAGCGGCAGTCCTATTTGCAGCCCTGGGAGATTTTTAAACCAATTGCAAGAAAAGTCCGTTTTCAGGAAGAGGAGAGATTAATGGAGCCATGGAAAGATGGATGGGAGCTTGGCGTTGCCTCTGCTTCCCTTCACACACCCTGTGGCTCGCAGTGAGGCCAACAGGAATGACCCTGAGTCGAGTTACATATTTTTCACACCTCCTACTAAAACTCAGCAAATGCTTGACTTGCTGTTCCCAGCACAATTTTTCTTCTTGCAAAACGTGTTGGGATTATCGCTTGCAGCCACATATGGGCTGGAAGTACTTTGTAGGAGCCCCAAGGGCCACAACGATTCAAATCCCATCCCTTGGAGGGAGCTTGGGGAGGCAGGGACCCAAAGTGCCTGTCCAAGAGCTCCCACAGAGAGCGCTGCTCCCTGCTAATTAAGTCCAGTTTCCAAGACAGCATCAGAACTGCCATCCAAACGATTTTGAAAGTCAGGAGGTAAAATGCAAGTTTTCAACCCCGACACCTACCCCTTATCCATCTTCTTGAGCCATTTCAGGACATTGGGTAACATATGACTTTTCTTTCAGTCGATCCCAGATATTATCTGCTGAAATAGCTCTACTGGTGTGGGAGGGGGCTTCAAAATATGGAACAGATGCACAGCTGCCACCTGAGATGATGCATGATGGATTCAGAACTGTCATCACCTCTCCCCCCACCCCCACCCTCAGCCCTAGGCACATATTTGTTCATGTGGTTTTACACCTGTGGGATTGTGGGATGCAAGACAGGAATCTGATTACTGTTTGGGAGACAACACAGTCTCTGAAATGGATTCATGTATCTTTGTTTCCCTGGAGAAGCTTGAAATCTCCTGCCAACTCTTCATATGGTCCAGCTGGGTTAGAGCTCCAGTCCAATTTCTCTGGAATTTGGTACCAGCAACTAACTCTGAAGCTTTCATTGTGATAAGTCTTGTAAGGTCTGTCTCAGTCCCCCATTCGTCCCTGCTATGAATGTCGAGTAATTTTTCAGTGCCTTTGAACATAGATGCTGTTGTGTAGTCTGGTGAAAAGGGAAATGGAAAGCTCCCAGCACATGATCCTCTGAGGAAAAAGACTTTGTTTCACTGTATTTGGGGCAAGAGGGTCCTTGCTATTGTCTGATGAGAAACCTCCTCTGAGTAAGTACCAGTAGGGAAAAAGTAACTCAAGAGAAAAGAAAGAAAATCAAGAAGGCTGCTCCAAGAGGTTGGTGGGGGGTGGGGGGAGAGATAAATATGGGAGGTCTGATGGAAGAAAGCTCTCTGCAAAAATATAAATTGAAAGACTCTCTGCTCACTGGGAACCTCACCTTGATTTTAAGTTTATGTTGATATATCAACTTGATGGCTATTGGGTTATTCCACTAGATTATATATTCTGTGAGATCAAAGAATCTGTTTTGCTCATCATTGCCTTACTCATGCTAAAATAATAACCAATGAACTCAATAGACATTTGCTGAATGACAGAATTCACTCCCTGAACACACACTGAACAATTGGTCTCTAGGAAAAACCTCCCTTTGGCTGTGGTTGTGAACATGCTGCAAACTTAGTGATGTTCATTCAAGCCTCTGTCACTTCATACATAAGCAGTGAGAGGTACTGACCACTATGAAGTCCTCTTTCCCATCCTGGACTCCACAGTTGTTTCCTTCACCTCCTCTTCCTAGAAGAGCATGAGATTTTGACCCACACCAAAGATGAAGTTCTTCCCAAGCCCTTCTTGTTCTTCACTCCTGGAGAAGAGGCAGGAACTCTCCTCTCCTTTGCCCTTAGCTATGTACATTACTATTGCCATTGTGCATAGCTTTGCTGTGCTGGCCTGGCTAGGTCAGCTGGGGGTTAAAGTTTCCCCAGTTGAGCTCACCAAGAGTCCCAGGGTGCAAAGTCATATTCTTGGCTTCCTTGAAGCGTCTTGGATATGCATGCTGTCCTAGCCCTTGTCAATAGTGCATACAGTTAATCAAGCTCATAAACCTAGAATTTAGTTCTTATCTCTTTGATCCTAGTCTCAATTCTACATTTCCTTTTCTGTTTCTCTACATCAGGAAGCGAGAGATGGGTGGCAGGGTCATCTCTGAGGAACTCAGAAGATTATCACTGTGGTTAGATCTTCCTTTTTCTCACATAGGGAGAATCAGACTAGGGGCTTGGCTTACAATGTCAATAAGCCAAGGGGTTAGAAGTAAGACAAAGATTTGACCTGGATGCTCAATTATTAAAACAGTGAAAATGAATGCTTCGTCATCACAGATATACTAAACACTAAACACCCATAAGCCTGTCCAGAGAAGGTTCCACTCAGCCATAAGCCATTTTAAGGACAAGGATTCCAAAGAAGAGGATATTTCTTCACAAGCCCTGGACAGAGGGATGAGCTTTTACTTGACCTTTGCCCTTCAGTTGCCTTTGAGTCTCTGTTCTGACTTCTTGATGATGCAGGATCCTTAGTTTGGTATGCTGAGGACAGTATGTCCCTCTGAGAGTAGCTATCAGGACTTCAGGCAAGTGGAGTGCTCAGAGAGCATCTTGGACCACATTCCTTAGGTCTGGGGGATTTTAGTTAAACAATCCCCTGCTTCCCAGCTTCAAACTTTGCAAAACAGCTGGTGGGCAAAGCAAAAGAGTAGAACCTTCCACCCCTTAGAGTGAGCCCACTGGGCCAGGAGAATCCCAGTACACAATAACACATTCCTCATCCTAGGAACACATCTCAAGACTCAACACTACAGGTGACTTAAACTCTCTTCCGTATTAATCAAAATAAGACAAGACCTTAACAAGGCTCCAAATCCTCAAGTATTCTCCCAGGTCTGCTCTCACAGAGTGGAGGTAATGTGAGGTTAGGATCCAGCCCACTGTCAAGTCTGCAATGAGCTATTCATTCTTTTCTAGGCCCAGTAGCTGATCTTAGTATACATGCCACAGAATGCGCTTCTGTCTTCAGTATACTATGAAAATGCATGCTCTTTTCAGATTTATAAAATAAGAGGAAAATAATAGCAAATCATTTTGCTTCTGGTATCACAGTGTACCAGGAATTTTTTTAGCCTAAAACACAACTATCTATTAAAAGAACAAGCATAATTACTAATTTTATTTTGTTTTCAGGTTAAAGATGAGGCACAATTTAGGACAGGAACTAAGAAATTCGAACACCAAGATATAAACAAATTGCTTCCTCATTGATCTTTATCTGGCATTAATAGCCCTGGTTTTCTGTAAACTTGAGTATAATGTTGCTCATCTGAGTGAGACCCTCTAATGTTAGAGTAAATATTCACTGGGTCATAGAAATTGATGGGGGAGATGAGAGAGCAATTTGATATTAAACGCCTTTGCTGGAAGTTGCTCTCAAATTTCCATAGCTTTCCTTCCCTCGCTGGTATGTGAATAAGTCACCACATAACTGATAGAGGAATGACAAACTGCAAGATTCTCCCTGGATCCTCCTCCCCTAGCTTTTTTGCTTCCCCTTTATGCCAAGCACTCAGTGCCTTCTCCCAGCAGCAGCAACAACAGCCTAATTACACTCTCTCCCTCCTCACTTGCTGTGAAATTTTTCTTGCTCAAAACATCTGGTGTAAGCAAGTGGTCTCCATAGCAGCAAATTCTAGTGCACACTTGAGATACAGAACTGCGCTCTCCTTGCGAAAGGATCGAATCCTCTTCCTTAGTGAAGTTTCAAATTTATCAGAACATAATTTTAACCCATTAAATCTGAACATGACAGGGTTGCTGCTCTACCAAATTGAGGGTCTGGCAAAACTGACCTAAAATGTGTTATTTACCCTTAAACACACACTCTATATACAAATGTATAAGGAGATGAAACCAGTTAATCCTAAAGAAAATCAGTCCTGAATATTCATTGGAAGGACTGATTTTGAAGCTGAAACTCCAATACTTTGGCCACCTGATGTGAAGAGCTGACTCCTTGGAAAAGACCCTGATGCTGGGAAAGATTGAAGGCAGGAGGGGAAGGGGATGACAGAGGATGAGAAGGTTGGATGGCATCACCGACTCGATGGACATGAATTTGAGCAAGCTCTAGGAGTTGGTGATGGACAGGGAAGCCTGGCGTGCTTCAGTCCATGAGATTGCAAAGAGTTAGACACTACTGAGAAATTGAACTGAACTAACATGCTGAATTAAGAAGTGTATAGTGTGGTTTTGAAAAAAAAATCCTAAAATTTTAATAAAAATAATTCATCTCTAGTCACATGTCATGCCAGACATCATTGTCATAGCATGATGCCAGCTAGGCAAGTACTGGACCTCTGTTCTACCATGCATAAAATAAAGGATTTGGGCTATCTTGCTGGTTTTCAAAAAATATTCCTAAAGTTACAGGACATCAGAAATACATCCTCTGTGGCCATGGAGTGGGGTAGGCAACTTTGAGGAGCTGAGCAGGCAGGAGACACAGCTCTTTCACCCGGAAGAAATCTACTTAAAAAAAAAAAAAAACCATTTATTTGGCTGTGCCAAGTTTTAGTTGCGGCATGCAGGTTCCAGAGCACACAGCTTCAGTAGTTGTAGCATATGAGCTTAGTTGCCCTAAGACATTTGGGATCTTAGTTCCCTGACCAGGGATTGAACCCATGTCCCCCAGATTGTAAGGTACATTCTTAACCGCTGGACCAGCAGGGAAGTCCCAAAGAAATCTACGTCTCATCTATTTTATACATGGGGTTTTGGATAAGATTTAAAAACTAAACTATTTCCTTGAGAATCATTGACCTCCTTATCTCTAAATTTTGCCTCTTTATTGCAAATTTTCAAGATATTGAGTACAATTCTAGTCTGCATTATACCTCTTTGGTGTCAGCACTGTGAGATCAGGGTGAATTGGGGTGATGTAGTGAAGACTCAGGCAGCAGTGAAGAACTGGGCTTTAAAACCCTAAAATAAGCTTAGGCCAAAAATAGTGATGCTCACCTACTATTTTTAGTTGTCAGGAAAAAAAAGTCTTGCAGCTGCTCAAGTGATCCCCCAGAAACTTCCGAGTGAACATTTTTATTGTTATTGTTGTTAAATCTGGAAACCAAGCATTTCTGGAACTTCCAAGGGAATGCTTAAATTTTTCTGGAGATTGAAGCATTCTTCTGCTTGAAAGAAAGAAAGTGAAATGTGTTAAACAAAATGTCCTTTCCTATTAAAAATAAATAAGTAAACAAATAAAGGTGAATTTGTGATGCTTGAGGTCAGTTTTCCACTGGTAATGGCACGACTTGTTTGCCTGCATAACTCAGCCTTTTCATGCCCAGTCTCAAACTGAGCACACAACCCACTGGATCCCAGACAGCCCCCAGGATCCTCCTGAGTGCTGATTGGCCCTTCACAGTTGTTCAGCCCTCTGTAGTATTAACTGAACCCTGACCTCTAGTGGCAGGAAAGAATTAGCAAGAAGAACAATGGGATGTTGTCAGTGAAATCCTAACCAAGGCAGGCTCCTGTGGCCCATAGGTCCTGTGTAGCCAAGTTGCAAAGGCAGCTAACTTGGGAAACTCGTAGCACACAAATAGATAACCTGTGAAAACCTCAGTCTGAAAGGGATCTCAGATGTTACGATCCCCAACTTCACTGAGAAGGTGAAAGTATAACCCAAGCGTATGTATTCTTTTCTTCCTTACTGGGTAGCACTAATCTACATGGAACTAGGAAACGGGAGCTGGGGATGGATGAGGAGAAAGAAGCCATCGTGAGCCAAATTGATGCCCAAAGGAACTCAATTTGGTTGGCAATTTTAGAAAGAAAAAAATTTATTTCTTCTTGGTAACATACAGTTTAGTTGGGGAAAAAAGCTACCTACTACATGCAATAGCATAAATGAATCCCACAAACATAATGTTGAGTTAGAGACAAAAGAATACATGCATGATTCTAATCACAAGAAGCTCAGAACTAATCTCTGGTGATAGAGGTCAGAAGAGTGATTAACTTTGGAGAGGGTGTTGAACAGGAGGGGCAGGAGAAAGCCTGCAGGGAGACTGAAAAGGTCTTTTTTCTTGACTTGGTGGCAATTACACAGGTGTAGAAGCCTGGAGAATCCATGGACGGAGGAGCCTGGTAGGCTGCAGTCCATGGGGTTGCTAAGAGTTGGACACGATTGAGCGACTTCACGTTCACTTTTCACTTTCATGCATTGGAGAAGGAAATGGCAGCCAACTCCAGTGTTCTTGCCTGGAGAATCCCAGGGACGGGGGAGACTGGTGGGCTGCCATCTATGGGGTTACACAGAATCGGACATGACTGAAGCGACTTAGCAGCAGCAGCAGCAGAAAATTCTTCAAGATGTAACTGTAAGATTGTGAGCTGTCATGTGTATAAATTACACTTTAATACCAACAAAAAGTCATAATAAAAATGTGCCTAGCACATGGCATCAGCTTCCTAAATATTAATTAAGATTTATTTAATTGGTATCTCAGTTCCATTTTATCACCAAAAGTAAAGCACTGTCTTAGAGGAGGAATAAGAAGAAGAGAAAGAGTTGAAGGAAAGAGAAAAGTCTTTAAAACAAGGTGTGGGAGAGGGTAGTGGGGAAAAGAAAAGAGAACGAAACAGAGAAAGAGAAACCAGAACAGCATGGAAATTGAAACTGTAATAAAAATTCTTCCAGCAAACAAAAGCCAAGGGCCAGATGACTTCACAGGCAAAGTCAACCAAAAGTTTAGAGAAGAGCTAACCCCTAGCAAACTCCTTACCACAGTCTTCCAGAAACTGCAGAGAAAAGAAAACCCCAAAACTCATTCTATGAGAACACTATCCTCTTGATACCAAAACTACACAAAGATATCACAGAAACAGAAAATTACAGGCCAATATCACTGATGAACGTAGATAATGTAAATATCTTTAACAAAATTCTAGCAAAGAGAATCCAACAGCACATTAAAAGGATCATACACTTATTAAGTGGGCTTTATCCCAAAGATTCAAGGATTCTTCAGTATACACAAATCAATCAATGTGATATATCATATTAACAAATTGAAAGATAAAAGCCATATAATCATTTCAACAGATGCAGAGAAAGGTTTGGACAAAATTCAACACTCATTTGTGATAAAAATTCTCCATAAAGTAGGCATAGAAGGAACATACCTCAACATAATACTACAAACCAACACCGATCATTTTCAACAGTGAAAAACTGAAAGGATTTTCTCTAAGATCAGGAATAAGACAAGGGTGCTCACTCTTGCCACTATTATTCAACAGAGTTTTGAAAGTCCTAGACACAGCAATCAAAGAATAAAAAGAATCCAGATTGAAAAAGAAAAAGTAAAACTCTCATTGTTTGCAGATGATATGATACTATACACAGAAAATCCTAAAGATGCCACCACAAAATTGCTAGAATTAATCAATGAGTTTAGTAAAGCCACAGGACATAAAATTAATACACAAAAATCCTTTGCATTCCTATACACTAACAAGTAAAATTCAGAAAGAGAAATAAAGGAGAAAATCCCATTCATCATTGAAACAAAAGAATAAAATACCCAGGAATAAACCTCTTAAAGAGACAAAAGACCTGCATGCAGAAAACTTTAAGACACTGATGATAGAAATCAAACACAAACAGATGGAGAGATATACCATGTTCTTGGATTGGAAGAGTCAATATTTTCAAAATTACCGTATTACTCAAAGCAATCTACAGATTCAATGCATCCTTATCAAACTACCAATGGTATTTTTCAAAGAACTAGGACAAAAATTCAGTTTGTGTGGGAACACAAAATACCCCCAAATTAATCTTGAGAAAGAAAATCAGAGCTGGAAGAATCAACCTTCCTGACTTCAGACCCTACTACAAATTTACAGTCATCAAGACAGTAGAATTATAGACCAATAGAACAAGGCAGAAAGCCCAGCGATAAACCCACAGACTTATGGGCACCTGACCTTTGACAAAGGAGGAAAGAATATACAATGGAGAAAAGACAGCCTCTTCAATAAGTGGTGCTGGGAAAACTAGACAGCTACATGTGAAAGAATTAAAGTAGAATACTTCCTAACACCAAACACAAAAGTATACTGAAAGAGAGGGTGAGACGTATGGAGAGAGTGATGTGGAAACTTACATTACCATGTGTAAAATAGATAGCCAATGGAAACTTGCTGTATGTCTCAGGGAACTCAAATAGTGGCTCTGTATCAACATAAAAGGATAGGATGGGGAGGGAGGTGGGAGGGAAATTCAAGAGATAGGGGACATATGTACACCTATGGCTGATTCATATCTATATTTGACAGAAAACAACAAAATTCCGTAAAGCAATTATCTTTTAATTTAAATTTTAATTAATAAATTTATTTTAAAAATATGGATTAAAGACTTCAATGTAAGGCCAGAAAGTACAAAACTCTTAGAGGAAGACACACATGATACACTCTTTGACATAAAGCAGCAAACTCCTCTCTGACCCACCTCCTTTAGTATTGGAAATACAGACAAAAGTAAACAAGTGAGACCTAATTAAACTTAAAAGTTTTTGCATAGCAAAGGAAACAATAAGCAAAGTGAAAAGGCAACCCTCAGAACGAGAGAAAAGACTTACAAACAAAACAACTGACAAAGGATTAATCTACAAAGTGCATGAGCTGCTCATGTAGCTCAATATCAGAAAAGCAAACAGCCCAATCGATATATGAGCAGAACACCTGAACTGACACTTCTCCAAAGACATACAGATGGCCAATAAACACATGAAAAGATGCTCAACATCACTTATTATTAGAGAAAAACAAATCAAAACTACAATGAGGTATCACCTCACACCAGTCAGAATGGCCATCATCAAAAAAATCTACAAACAATAAATGCTGGAGAGGAAGTGAAGAGAAGAGACCCTCTTGCACTGTTGGTGGGAATGTAAATTGATACAGACACCATGGAGAACAGTATGGTGATTTCTTTAAAAACTAGGAATAAAACTACCCTATGGCCTAGCAATTCCACCCTGAGAAAACCAAATGTATGCCTGTGTTCATAGCAGCACTATTTACAATAGCTAGGTGACTGCAGCCATGAAATTAAAGGACACTTGCTCCTTGGAAGAAAAGTTATGACCAACCTAGACAGCATATTAAAAAACAGAGACATTACTTTGCCAACAAAGGTCCGGCTACTCAAAGCTATGATTTTTCCAGTGGTCGTGTATGGATGTGAGAGCTGGACTATAAACAAGGCTGAGCACCGAAGAATTGATGTTTTTGAACTGTGGTGCTGGAGAAGATTCTTGAGAGTCCCTTGGACTGCAAGGAGATCCAACCAGCCCATCCTAAAGGAAATCATTCCTGAATATTCTTTGGAAGGACTGATTTATTTTGAAGCTGAAACTCCAATACTTTGGCCACCTGATGTGAAGAGGTGACTCACTGTAAAAGGCCTTAATGCTGGGAAAGATTAAAGGTGGGAGGAGAAGGGGACCGCAGAGGATGAGATGGTTGGATGGCATCACTGACTCAATGAACATGAGTTTGAGTAAACTCTGGGAGTTGGTGATGGACAGGGAGGCCTGGTGTGCTGCAGTCCATGGGGGTCACAAAGAGTTGGACATGACTGAGCAACAGAACTGAACTGAACTGAGGACATGGAAGCAACCTAGATGTCCATCAATAGATGAATGGATAAAGAAGGTATGGTGCATAGAAAGCGAAGTCACTTAGTCATGTTTGACTCTTGGTGATCCCATGGACTGTAGCCTACCATGCTCCTCTGTCCATGGGATTCTCCAGACAAGAGTAGTGGAGTGGGTTGTCATTTCCTTCTCTAGAAGATCTTCCCAACCCAAGGATCGAACCCAGGTCTTTTGCATTGTGGGCAGATGCTTTACCATCTGAGTCACCAGGGAAGTCATGGGATATATATAGAATGAGAAGAAGGAATCTGAGTCAGTTCTAGTGAGATGGATGACCATAGAGCCTGTTATACAGAGTAAAGTAAGTCAGACAGGGAAAAATAAATATACTCTACTAACCCATATAAGGCTTCCCTGGTGGCTCAGACCACAAAGAATCTGCCTGCAATGCAGAAGATCTCGGTTGGGTCCTTGGGTCAGGAAGATCCCCTGGAGAAAGGAATGACAACCCACTCCAGTATTCTTTCCTGAAGAAACCCGTGGACAGAACAGCCTGGCAGGCTACAGTCCATGGGGTCACGAAGCGTTGGACAAAACTGAGCGACTAACACATATAGAATCTAGAAAAATGATTTTGAGGAACCTATTCACAGGGAAAGGATAGAGATGCAAATGTAGAAAATAGACCTGTGGACACAGTAGGGGAAAGAAAGAGTGGGACGAACAGAGGAAGTAGCATCGACATATATACACCACCATGTTTAGACAGATAGCTGATGAGCAGCTGCTGTATAGCACTGGGAGCCCAGCTGGGTGCTCTGTGATGCCTTAGAGGAGTGGGCTCAAGAAGGAGGTGATATGTATAATTATCACTGATTTGCACTGCTGCATGGCAGAAACCAGCACACCCTTGTAAAGCAATTTTCCTCCAATTAAAAAATAAATTATATATATTATAATTTATATATATAATTATATATAAAAAATATATATGTATGTATAAATCAGATCCCATTGGACGATGAAGAGTAAGCAGTATGTGGGAGGCAGAGCTTTTTCCCATGGTTTCTTTTTCTCTGTGGTTGTCCCTGAAATTATTCTCCCTTTATTTAGAAATAGCCCTTGAAGTCACAGGAAATATCTAATATTTTATGTTTAATTTCAAATTTTCTTTTTAAAATATTTGTGAAATTCTCCAGTTTTACAGAACAACTAAAGTTGCAGATTGACACTTGGAACTGGAAATGATCTCAATTGCCTTTAACATGTAGGACCCATTGCCTGAAAGATCAATCCCTTAAACACATATTTACTGACCCTCAACCACATGGCAAACTCTGCACTAGCTGCCGGGTTGGCAGTGGAAGAAGCAGGCTGAAACTCTGCCTTCCTGGAGCTCACACTTCCTTTCCAGCTTTTACTCTTTTACTCAGGTCAGTTCGGTTCAGGTGCTCAGTCGTGTCCCACTCTTTGCGACCCCATGAATCTCAGCACGCCAGGCCTCCCTGTCCATCACCAACACCCGGAGTTCACTCAGACTCATGTCCATCGAGTCAGTGATGCCATCTAGCCATCTCATCCTCCATCGTCCCCTTCTCCTCCTGCCCCCAAACCCTCCCAGCATCAGGGTCTTTTGCAATGAGTCAACTCTTTGCATGAGTTGGCCAAAATATTGGAGTTTCAGCTTTAGCATCAGTCCTTCCAATAAATACCCAGAACTGATCTCCTTTTCAATGGACTGGTTGGATCTCCTTGCAGTCCAAGGGACTCTCAAGTCTTCTCCAACACCACAGTTCAAAAGCATAATTCTTTGGTGCTCAGCTTTCCCCAACTGGAAAAACCACAGCCTTGACTAGATGAAACTTTGTTGGCAAAGTGATGTCTCTGCTTTTGAATATGCTATCTAGGTTGGTCATAACTTTCCTTCCAAGGAGTAAGCGTCTTAAATTTCATGGCTGCAGTCAATATTTGCAGTGATTTTGGAGCCCCCAAAATAAAGTCAGCCACTGTTTCCTCTGTTTCCCCATCTATTTCCCATGAAGTGATGGGACCGGATGCCATGATCTTCATTTTCTGAATGTTGAGTTTTAAGCCAACTTCTTCACTCTCCACTTTCACTTTCATCAAGAGGCTTTTAGCTCCTCTTCACTTTCTGCCATAAGGGTGGTGTCATCTGCATATCTGAGGTTATTGATATTTCTCTCAGCAATCTTGATTCCAGCTTGTGTTTCTTCCAGTCTAGCGTTTCTCATGATGTACTCTGCATAGAAGTTAAATAAGCACGGTGATAATATACAGCCTCAATGTATTCCTTTTCCTATTTGGAGCCAGTCTGTTGTTCCATGTCTAGTTCTAACTGTTGCTTCCTGACCTGCATATAGGTTTCTCAAGAGGCAGGTTAGGTGGTCTGGTATTCCCATTTCTTTCAGAATTTTCCAATTTATTGTGATCCACACAGTCAAAGGCTTTGGCATAGTCAATAAAGCAGAAATAGATGTTTTTCTGGAACTCTCTTGCTTTTTCCATGATCCAGCGGATGTTGGCAATTTGATCTCTGGTTCCTCTGCCTTTTCTAAAACCAGCTTGAACATCTGGAATTCACAGTTCATGTATTGCTGAAGCCTGGCTTGGAGAAATTTGGGCATTACTTTACTAGCATGTGAGATGAGTACAACTGTGCAGTAGTTTGAGCATTCTTTGGCATTGCCTTTCTTTGGAATTGGAATGAAAACTGACCTTTTCCAGTCCTGTGGTCACTGCTGAGGTTTCCAAATTTGCTGGCATATTGAGTACAGCACTTTCACAGCATCATCTTTCAGGATTTGAAATAGCTCAACTGGAATTCCATCACCTCCACTAGCTTTGTTTGTAGTGATGCTTTCCAAGGCCCACTTGACTTCACATTCCAGGAAGTCTGGATCTAGGTGAGTGATCACATCATCATGATTATCTGAGTCGTGAAGATCTTTTTGTACAGTTCTTCTGTGTATTCTTGCCACCTCTTCTTAATATCTTCTGCTTCTGTTAGGTCCAGACCATTTCTGTCCTTTACTGAGCCCATCTTGGCATGAAATGTTCCCTTGCTATCTCTAATTTTCTTGAAGAGATCTCTAGTCTTTCCCATTCTGTTCTTTTCCTCTATTTCTTTGCATTGATTGTTGAGAAAGGCTTTCTTATCTCTCCTTGCTATTCTTTGGAACTCTGCAATCAGATGCTTATATCTTTCCTTTTCTCCTTTGCTTTTCACCTCTCTTCTTTTCACAGCTATTTGTAAGTCCTCCCCAGACAGCCATTTTGCTTTTTTGCATTTCTTTTCCATGGGGATGGTCTTGATCCCTGTCTCCTGTACAATGTCATGAACCTCAGTCCATAGTTCATCAGGCACTCTATCTATCAGATCTAGGCCCTTAAATCTATTTCTCACTTCCACTGTATAATCATAAGGGATTTGATTTAGGTCATATCTGAATGGTCTAGTGGTTTTCTTTACTTTCTTCAATTTCAGACTGAATTTGGCAATTAGGAGTTCATGATCTGAGCCACAGTAAGCTCCTGGTCTTGTTTTTGTTGACTGTATAGAGCTTCTCCATCTTTGGCTGCATAGAATATAATCAATCTGATTTCGGTGTTGATCATCTGGTGATGTCCATGTGTAAAGTCTTCTCTTGTGTTGTTGGAAGAGGGTGTTTGCTATGACCAGTGCATTCTCTTAGCAAAATTCTATTAGCCTTTGCCCTGCTTCATTCCGCATTCCAAGGCCAAATTTGCCTGGTACCCCAGGTGTTTCTTGACTTCCTACTTTAGCATTCCAGTCCTCTATAATGAAAAGGACATCTTTTTGGGGAGTTAGTTCTAAGAGGTCTTGTAGGTCTTCATAGAATAGTTCAACTTCAGCTTCTCAGTATTACTGGTTGGGGCATAGGCTTGGATTACTGTGATACTGGATGGTTTGCCTTGGAAATGAACAGAGATCATTCTGTTGTTTTTGAGACTGCATGCAAGTACTGCATTTCAGACTCTTGTTGACTGTGGTGGCTATTCCGTTTCTTCTAAGGGATTCCTGCCCACAGTAGTATTTATAATGGTCATTTGAGTTAAATTCACCCATTCCAGTCCATTTTAGTTTGCTGATTCCTAGAGTGTCGACATTCACCCTTGCCATCTCCTGCTTGACCACTTCCAATTTGCCTTGATTCATGGACCTGACATTCCAGGTTCCTATGCAATATTGCTCTTTACAGCATCAGTCCTTGCTTCTATCACCAATCACATCCACAGCTGGGTATTGTTTTTGCTTTGGCTCCATCCCTTCATTCTTTCTGGAGTTATTTCTCCACTAATCTCCAATAGCATATTGGGCACCTACCAACCTGGGGAGTTCCTCTTTTGATATCCTATCATTTTGCCTTTCATACTGTTCATGGGGTTCTCAAGGCAAGAATACTGAAGTGGCTTGCCATTCCTTTCTCCAGTGGATCACATTCTGTCAGACCTCTCCACCATGACCCGCCCATTTTACTCTTTAGATAATGTCTAATTTTACAATACCTAACAGTTGCCTTAGAAACCACCCTATCTCAGCTGTTTTGTTGTTGATTTGCTTTAATTACAGTTAGGAAGTTTTATTTATTGGCTTGATCACTGGATACATAGGAAATAAAAACCACAGAGAAAGCAAGAGTCCTTCTGGAATAAAGGGATTAATCATATTTCTGTGGCTGTTGTATGACCACTCTGCCTCTTCCCTCTGGCCGAGGTGGCCAGCATGGCCCACCAGGGCCACAGTTATGACTCAGGCTCTGCAGCCTGAACTCTTATACTGAGCAAGATGACATGAAGCAATAAGCTAGATACGGGGCGAGGGCTGGAAACAGTCCACTCATGCTCTGAACTGTCAACAGTGAGTAACCATCTGAAGTCTTCTCAAATGTCTTCAGTGAGAATTTCTGCCCTAAGCTGATGCAAGCAATAGCTACAAGGGTAACAAACACTTGTTTACTACCATTATTTTAAGCATTATTAGCATTATTTTAAGTGATAGACATAGACTGGCTCATTTAATTTATAGCAGCCACCCATGAAATGGGCGAGGAAACCCATGGGCAGCAGAGCCAGGATTTTAACTAAACATTCTGGATCCAGAGTCAGCTTTCTTTGTGTCTCCTTGTTTATCAAGAAGGCTTTCATAGTTTTATGAAATCGACAAGAGCAGGACAGAGTACAGGGACTGCCTGGGTATTTAAACATTTTCCCACTGCTTCTCAGTTCTTGTAATCTTTAATCACTTGACCTTTTTGGATCTCAGTTCTCACATGTTGAAATTGAGGGTGTTGGTCACTTTCTGTCTTTATTCTCCTTGAGCCTATGGATCTTAGGTTTGGAAGTTGACTTAAATGCCTGAAAGTGAAAGTGAACATTGCTCGGTTGTGTCCGACTCTTTGCCACCTCATGGACTATACAGTCCATGGAATTCTCCAGGCCAGAATAATGGAGTGGGTAGCCTTTCCCTTCTCCAGTGGATCTTCCCAACCCAGGAATCAAACTGAGGTCTCCTGCATTGCAGGCAAATTCTTTACCCACTGAGCTAACATACCTAATCCAACAATAATTTTACCTGGATGATGATCAGAACCATCTGCAGAATTTTGAAAATGTCTGGAGTCCTGAGCCTTATCCTAACAGATTCACCAACATGCCCAGGAGTAAAGTTTTGAATTCTTATCAGTGAAATCAACTCCAAGGAGTCTGATATGTTTGAGAACCACTTATTTAGTTCACATTTCCTCAGTGCTGGAATTCTTTCCACATCACTTTTTCTCCGCTTTAATATGAAAAATGTTAAATGAGAAGAAAAGTGGAGATAATAAGATAATAAACCCATGACCCAGCTTCAAAATTACCCATTCAATACCAATCTTATTTCAGTTTTAGTTCATAGTGTTCTTGGCAGGCGATGGTGGCCCTGCTCCTCTTTAAACACCTCCACAGATGGAGCGGTCACTACCTTCTCAGACTGCTCATATTAGTTAGAACCCTTTTAACTGAAAGTGACAAAATCTCAGTTCTAATGTCAGTACGAGATCATCCCTTTGGAATGGCAGTAGGGTATTTCATAAAATCCAAGAAAGAGTTGAGCGACCAAGTTGTGGGAGGATAAAAGTATAGTGGACCTCAGGAACATCTGGAGCGCAGGACTTAACCACTTTGTTCTACCTTTGTTTCACTTCCCTCTCCTCGCTCCCTTTCTCTCCTTCTCTTCATCACACCTCTCAGTGTCAGATTTATTTTTTCTTTCTTGCCATACATCTTCTCTGGGTGGGAAACTCTTCTCTAGTTTTACCTCTGAAAATTTCCACTACAGCTAGCCTAAATCCTCCACACTCCTAAATCCCCAAATCCCAGGCAAAGGACTCATTCGCCTGAACTGGGTCAGGGGTAAAGTTCAACGTATTTCAGTGACAATGTTGAGGGAATGAAAGTAACTCCCCAGAAGTGGGGGTGGAGGAGCTAAGATGCTAAAACACTTTCTGCTACCCATGCCGGGTCCAGCCCCCAAGCCCTCAGACTTCCCTGCAGAAGGCTAACCTCTCCCCTTCTTCTGACTCCACCACTAGATCTTTTCCCCCACTTTGGAAATATACAGAGCAAGTCTATTTCTCCTTTCACATGATGTGATTTTAAAACAACTCTCAAATCCCCCACTTAATCTTCTCTCCCCCAGGCCAAATAGCCCTGGTTCCTTCAACACTCCCTGGCTTGACATGATTTTGAGTCCTTTCTTTGTCCTGGTCACTCTCCTCTGGATGGGCTCCAGTTTGTCACTTAAAAATTGGCACCCAGAAGTGAAGGCAATAAATGTTCCAGATGTGGACAGGCCTGCGGAGCCAAGAGCAGAACTAAGCAAGCCCCACACATAACATGCACGTGCACATGTGCGCTGTGGACAGGCCACTGTCAGCATAGCCCCAGTTTGTACTCTTCTTCTCGAGCCTCAGAAATGCACAGTTTATGTAGGTATTTCAAATCTCATTTCTGTTTATGGGAAGAGTTGTTCATCTAGCAGCCTCCCATCCTTCCCTAACCATTTTACTGAACCCCAAATATTGATTCCTTATTTTACATGCACTCTGTTAGTTTGGCCTAGTTATTCCAAGCTGTCAGACTTTGGAAATCTTTACTTTTCACTTTCAAGCAGTGGATTTCCCTGTCTGCTGCAAGGGGTCTTCTGCACCTTCACGCCACTGATAAAATGTTGAAGAGAACCACTCAGTACCCTGGGACACAGAGACACACTTCTAGGGATCTCCATGTCGATGTGGCTCCATTTATCAGCTTGTTTTGTGTTTAGTCACCTTACTGAATCCTCCAATTCCTTATTCTCAATTGTAAAACAAACAAAAACCATAAAATGAATTTAACACTCTCCTCTACAAAATGCTACCAAACCAAATTTAACAGCACATGAAAACGATTATACACCATGTCCAAATGGGATTTATTCCAGGAAAGTGAGGGTAGTTCAGCATTAAATAAATAAATAAATGAAACATATTGTATTAATAGAACAAAGGAAAACTAGCTTACATGATTATCTCAATTAATTCAAAAAATCATTTGACAAATCCAACACTCTTGCATGATAAAAAAACTCTCAGAAACCTAGGAATAGAAGGAAACTTCCTAAACAGTATACAGGGCATTTATATATATATATAAAATCCACAGCTAATATCATGCTCAGTCAGGACAGACAAATTTTTCCTTTTAAGATTAGGGTGCCTGCTTTCAATACTATTATTCAACATTGTATTGGAAGTTCTAGCCAGAGCAATTAGATAAGAAAAAGAAATAAAAATTATCTAAGTTGGAAAGAAGTAATGTTATCTCTGTTTGAAGATGGCATGCTCCTATTGGGTTGGCAAAAAGTTGCTTCCATTTTTAAGTAACAATAAAAGGCACATCTTTTATTTTCACAAGGAACTTTATTGAACAACTTGTTCATCTTTCTATTCCACTACCTTCTGCCATTTTTCAGGCAACTTCATAATTCCATCTTCCCAAAATTTTTAATCTATTTGAACAAAGAACTGCTCCAGGTGTCTTTTACAGTATTCCAGGGAACCGAAATTTTGTCCGTTAAGAGAATTTTGTAAACATCAAAATAAGTGGAAATCTTAAGGGGCAATGTCTGGTGAATATGTTGGATGAATCAGAACTTACCAGCTAAGCTATAACGATTTTTGCCTAGTCATCAAAGAAACATGCAGTCTTGCATTATCCTGATGGAAGATTATGAATTTTCCATTGACTAATTCTGGATGTGTTTTGTCAAATGCTGCTTTCAGTTGGTCTAATTGGGAGAAGAGAATTAATTCCTTGGTTTTCTGGAAAGGAGCTCATAATAGAGGACTCCCGTCCAATCCCATCATATATACAACGTCACCTTCTTTGGATGAAGACCGGCCTTTGGTGTAGTTGCTGGTGGTTCATTTTGCTTGCTGCATGATTTCTTTTGTTCCACATGATTGTGTAGTATCTACTTTTCATTACCTGTCACAATATGCTTTAAAAGCAGAAAGCGTTCATTATGTTTAAGTAGAGAATTGCATGGGGAAGTATGGTCAAGAAGGTTTTTTTATTTCCCCACTTAACTTATGTGGAACACAAACATCAGAGAAATAAACAAAACCAAACTGGTGCAAATGATTTTCAACACTTGATTTGGATATTTTGAGTATGCCAGCTATCTCCCTCATGGTATAATGTTGATTGTTTTCAGTTAATGTCTCAGTGTGATCGCTATCAAGTTCAACTGGTCTACTCAACCACAGAGCATCATACAGTGAGGAATCTCCAGCACAAAACTTCACAAAACACTTTTGACACATTAGATCAATCACAGCACCTTTCTCCATACACTGCACAAATCATTTTTGTGTTTCAGGGTTTTTTTAACCTTTTTTGTAATAATACATCATAATATGATGAAAATGTTGCTTTTTCCCTTCCATCTTCAATAATAAAATGGCTACACAAAAATTCACCAGTTTTGATGTTTTTCTTTAAATGCATGCTAATGTGTCAGCTGTCATAATACAAACTAATAAAATTGTTTCAAATGAAGCTAAAGACAACTAAATTCTAGCAGAGCTATCTTATGGGGAAAAAAACAAATGAACTTTTTCACTAACCGAATATATATTAAAAAGCCCCCAAAAGCATAAGAAATCTTCTACAGCTAATAAATGAAGTCAACAAAATTTCAGGGTATAGGATCTAGACTTATAAAAATCAATAATGTTTCTATACTTCAACAGTGAACAATGTGAAAAGAATATTAAGAAAATTCCATTTACAATAGCATTGAAAAGAATAAAACATCAGGGAACAAATTTAATAAAGAAAGTGAAAGACATATACTCATAATTATAAAATATGGATAGAGAAAGTAAGATATAAGTAAATGCAAAGACATCCTACTTTCATGAATAAAAGATTTAATATTATTTAAATGGCAATGCCAAATATTATTTAAATGGCCAAAGTACCCTACAGAATTAACACAATCCAAATTCATATGGAATTGTAAAGCGCTCCAAATAGTCGAGAGAATCTTTTTCTTTTTTAAAAAAATGATAGGGGATTTATACTTCTCAATTTCAAAACTTATGACAATTTACAGTTAAAAAAAAAAAAGTGGTACTGGTATAAGGACAGATACATAGACCAATGGAATGGAACTGAGAATCCAGAAATAAATCCTACATCTATGGCCAATTGATTTTTGACATGAGTGCGAAGCCCACTCAATGAGTAAAGAATAGTCTTGTCAATAAAGTGTTGAATTTCCTCTGGATTGCCACTTGCAAAAGAATGAAACTGGACTCCTACCTAACATAATATACAAAAATGAATTCAAAATGGATCAACAACATAACTTTATTATATTAGTTAAAACCATAGAACTCTTAGTAGAAAGCATAGGGGTAATATTTATGTTCTTGTATCTGGCAATGGATTCTTAGACATGACAATAAAAAGCATGAGCAACAAGAAAAGATTAAACTTCATTCAAATTTAAAACATTTGTGTATCAAATGGCATAACCAAGAAAATGAGTAAACAACCTACATAACGGAAGAAGATATTTGCAAATCATGCATTCCAGCCCAAAATAAAAAACTCTTACAACTCAACAACAATAAGACAAACAACCCAATTTTAAAATGGGCAAAGGCCATGGCACAAGCATGGAATAGGCATTTCCTGAAAGAAGATATAAAAATGGCAACAGGATTAGTCATCATTAGAGACATGGATATCAGCACTATAATGAGATTCCATTTCATATCTACTAGAAAGGCAAGACCAGCAATAACAAAGTAGCAAGTACCGGTGAGGATGCAGAGGCTGTAGAGCATCACTGCTGCTTGGAAACACAAAATAGTTCAGGCACTGTGAGAAATAGATTCACAGTTCCTCAAAAACATAGAATTAGATTGAAAAGTTAAACATACAATTATCATACGATCTTGCATTTCCACTCTTAGGTCTTTCTCCCAAAGACATAAAAAAATATTCAAAAACTTGTACTGAATGTTCATGACAGCATTATGGACAATAGCCTAAAGGTGAAAAACTCAAACATCCATCAGCTGGATGACTGAATAAATAAGGTGTGGCATAAAAATAATGAAGTTCTGATAAATGCTGCCCCATGGAACAGCCTTGAAGACAGTATGCTAAGTGAAACAAGCTGGACACAAAAGTACGAGCATTGTGTGATCCCACTTGTATGAATTCTTTAGAACAGGCAAATTTATAGAAGTGGAAAGTAGAGTGGACGTTACCAGAGGTTGGAGGGACAGAGGAATGGAGAGTTACTGCTTAATAGTTACAACATTTCTGCTTGGAACAATGAAAATGTTCTGGAGATAGATAGTGGTGATGGTTGTACAGTATTGTAAATATTTGTAATGACACAGAAATAGTTGAAATGGTTAACATTTTATGATGTATTTTATACTACAATTAAAAAAATTTAATATACCAAAACCCACTAGATGAATGAATGGTATGGAATTTAACTTATACCTCAGTAAAACTGTTTAAAAACAACACTTTAGAAAAAAATTTTTTAAATTAATTTATAGTACACTTATTTGGTGGCAAAACCCAACATGAACTGACATGAGATGAAGTTATCTACACGTTTTTTATATCCCACTCAGCATGAAGAGTAGTAGAAATATTAATATGTTTGATTCAAGATGCTGGTCCATATACTGCTGGGGGATTGTTTATATATATATATATATATATATATATATATATATATATTTGCTTTCAAAAATTTGAAGAACTTGAAATTTGAAGGATAAAAAGAAAGTCCTTTGACAAACGCTCACCTGAGACACAGGGGAAGAGTTGTAACTGCATTTCCATTCCTGGATATTTACTCAAAGCAGAGAACTCTCTAAGGTGATGGCGGTGCTCTCTGTTTTGATTGTGTTGATTTCCTGGGTGTATTCTTTTATCTGGTAAACTGTAAACTTAGGATCTGTGTATTTTATTGTATGCAGTATCTCAAAACACCCAAAGAACATATGGAGGAGATAAAGGGACACATACAAACAAAGAATGTACTTCATATAGTTCTTTGAAATAATGGGAAATAAATATACAAAGGCCTTAGCAACTGTCTGGCATACACAGGAAGTGCTCAAAAACTGTTGGATGTTAATATTAGGCTGAATACATCTCCCTGGTTTGTGGTGCAATTACAGAAGCAAAATGCTTTCCAGATATTTATTTGTTGCTTTGGCTCTTTTACCTTATTTTAATGCACTACAATTAGTTTAAATTTTACAAAGCAAAGGCCTAGGACGCTCACCAGTCACTGACATTACAGTCACACACAGTTGGTAGAAAGAAAGATTAAATTATCTAATCTTAATGATTAAAAGAGAAAGAGAACAATATTGGGGGGCCAGGCTCAGGAATATTTACATTTTCTGCAATTATAAGGAAAAACGATAACCCTGTATGTGAGACAGCAAAAGAGACACAGATGTATAGAACAGTCTTTTGGCCTCTGTGGGAGAGGGAGAGGGTGGGATGATTTGGGAGAATGGCATTGAAACATGTATACTATCATATGTGAAACGAGTCGCCAGCCCAGGTTCAATGCATGATACTGGATGCTTGGGGCTGGTGCCCTGGGATGACCCAGAGGGATGGTATGGGGAGGGAGGAGGGAGGGGGGTTCAGGATGGGGAACACGTGTATACCTGTGGCGGATACATGGTAATGTATGGGAAAACCAATACAATGTTGTAAAGTAACCTCCAATTTAAATAAATGAATTTATTTAAAAAATGATAAAATTTATAAATCATTTTATAAGTTTATAAATCTAAAAAGAAGCTAACTCTCAGAGAAGTTAAGTGATTTACCCAAGACCACACAGCTAGAAATGAGGGAGAAATCAGACCTCAAGTTCCATGCAGTTTTCATTATCTTGTGAGCTCTTACCCAGGACTCCATTAACCCCAGGTGAACTCCCTGAAACTTGAATTTCTGGTGAGGAGAGAGTCTACAGCTTTCAACAGATTTTCAAATGTCTTCATTACCTCTCTGCCACCTCCAGCAAAATCACATGCCTTTGTAAAATAGAATATTCAGAATCTAAATATTCAGAAATTTAATTACCAAGATTTCTGTCTTCAACTTGGGAAAAAGTGGCAAATACCAGGCAAATAAACTCATACCCAGGTTTTATTCCAAAAAGTGACACAGTCACCTCTGGCCCCTGCACCTTGCAAGCCAACATCAACAGCAGGAACCACAACAAAACGCACCCCATCATCAGCTGGACCATCCTGGACTCCCTTCTGGAGGGTTTCAGGAATTGATGTCTTACTATCTAAGTAATATTTAAGAGTAACCAACTTTTTTTAAAAAAGAACGTGTGAAGCTAATATGAATGCTGGTTACTAAGTCTCCTCTGCACGGAGTAACTGGATGTTTGTCAGTTTCATACTTCTGGGGGTCATGGGGGACAGCAGCTGAGCAAAGCTACACTCAAAGGAATGTAGACCCTCATTTTCAAAGGAAAATGGAGTTTACACAGCTTTTGGCTCTTAACATCTCTAATTCAATGTATTTGAATATGGGACATTCCCAAGTTTCTTCTGCTGATGAAATAAATGTACTAGAATCCTGTTGCGTATTCATTGCTTGTCATGAGTGACTGCATCTTTGGATCTGTTAGAAACCTGTGTAGTGAAAGGAGGACTCAGGGGATTCCAGGTGATTAGTCCCAAGCTCTGTAATAATATGCATTTCAAAAAGCCCTCTGGAGCATAGCTGATTATATAAAATATCTTTTTCTCTCCTACTGACTATAACTGGAGGTTATGGGAATTTGTGTCTTATAACATGAAGAGAACAGTTAGTTATCTCTTAAACAAGACCAAAGTAGGAACAAAACTCAAATTCAATTTTAATGTCATAAATATCATAATTAGAACATCTCTTTATCCTTTTGTTCCCCTTTAAAAATGATCAAAATAAGTGTCATCCTTATCGTCACTGACATTGAAAGACGAGCCATTCATTAAAGACCTGGTTGTCCATGCAGTCTCGTTTATACTTTAATAAGAGATAACCATGCTTAGGAGATTGTCCAACAATTCTTAAGAAATTTTGCTTTACTCCTGTAAAATAAAGAGAAGGAAATGGCAATCCACTCCAGTACTATTGCCTGGAAAATCCCATGGACAGAGAAGACTGGTAGGCTACAGTCCATGGGGTTGCAAAGAGTCGGACACGACTGAGTGACTTCACTTACTTAACTCACTTACTTAACATTACCCATGACCCCTCATATGGTCTAATTATAAGTGGTCAAAAAATAAAAGGGTCATTTTTCATAATCCAGACATGAAGGCTTTAGTTTTAATCCTGAGATGTTAGGAAATAAAATGAAAATTCTTCCTTGGAACCATAGGCTTGGTCTCTACCAGTGGTGACTGACAGTACCCTCTTGCTTTCTGTAAGTGTCTCAAGACCTCAGAGCAGGCAGAACTGCTGGGCGTTGATTAGCCAATAATACTTTAGTAACAAACGTAGGCACACTTATTAGGAATTGTCAGAAACTAGAATAATAACCACATAAAAATCCAAACCATCTGGCCCATAATAGAGTATGTCTTTCCATAGTCTATATCTTGCTTTTGTAGTGATAAATTATTCTATCACATTCCTAGTAAAGAGTTGGAGAGGCGAGGCCAGGTAACCTTGAAATCTCTGATTTGATTTGAGATTCAGTTTCTGCAGCTTCATATTCAATCATAATTCCCAACTCAGAGAGACATCCTTTTCTTTTCCTTCTGGCCTGACAACCAAGAATGCTACCAGCTGAGTTATAGGAATGATAGACACATTAGTCAAACCCTGCTCCTATGGGCAGGTGGGAGGAAGGAAGGATGGAGTGTAGATAATCCAGGAGAATTGTTCCCAAATCTGATTGATTACAAGGCTTTCAAAAACACAGATCTCTGAGCCTCAGCGGACGGACTTTGGGGGCTTTGGCGTGGATCCTGGTTTACCAGTCAACTTTCACTAAGGTAACAAACCACTTCAGCATTTTAGTGGCTCCCACAAACATTTGTGCTCACGTTTCATAAGGGCTGTGAGTCGGCAGGGCTCTGATGGGCATGCCTGGGCCTGACCGAGAAGCATGTGTATCCTCATTCCAGAAACCAGGCTGAAGGAGTATCCTCTGACTAGGGTGTGCCGTTCTCTTAACTGAGTGCAGAAGCTAGAGGGGGTGCCAAGCCAAACCATGCCAACACATCTAATGTTTCTATGTTGGTGTGGCATGCATCATGCTCACTTATAATTCATCAGCTAAGGGCAAATCTATGGCCACACCCAGTGTTTTGGGGATGAAAACCAAACATCACCTCCAGGAAAGCATGGTACATATGGCAGCCTGAGGGTGGCAAGGGAGACAAATAAAAGTAAACAAGCATACAGCTTACCACACCTCGGAATATACAAATTTTAAAAAGCTCCTTGGGGAGTTCTGGTTGGCCCCTGATCCCTGGTATTTCATGGGAAAGGCATCTCCTTTATGCACCTGCCATGACAACTGAGCATCCATTAGTAGCCTCTTCAGCAGAGTGGTTGAGTTAAGCAATGAATTAGTGTAACCCAACAACTCACTCCATCTACAGACATGTGTACACAACACACAAGGAAATCTGATGCTTCTGTAAGTTTTAGCAGATTTTGCAAAGCATGTTTGTATCCTCTTCTCGTGTAATCTCCATAACTCCTTAAGTGGCTATAATTATTCCCATTTTGCAAGGCTCAGAACCAAGCTGAGGGCGATTCAATACCTGATGGCAAAACACCTAGAAAGAGTGGATTTGGACTGACTTTACTCCCATATCCAAACGCCCCAGGTTCCAGTGAGTGCACTGGGCGCCCAGCCCTATTGTTGCCATCCCTTCCTCTCCAAGATACGTTTGCATAGATACTGGGATATGTAATGTACATTTTAATTGATTTGTTTGTTTGATGCATCTACGCTAAGCACTTACCGCATTCCAGGCACTATTCCAGGTGCTGGGGAGGCAGCATGAACAAAACATGAAAATCCCTGCTTACAATTAGAGAGATGATGTTAAACAATTAAACAGGTAAACTCACATCCAGCAGCAACATTTGGAACATAAGCCAGGTGAAGACAAGTGCTGGGAGGAAAAGCAACAGGTGTTTGGCATGGTCAGAGTCAGTCATGGCTAAATTTAACAGGAAGTAAGTCCTTATTAAGAAATGAAGAAAGATTATCTCTGTTTTGATCCTCAGACTTCATCAGAGGGCAAAATATTTCTAGAACCTCCCCCAAATCACTCCTCTGTTTTGAAATGCAAAAAATAAACTCACATTAAATTCTATGGCATAAACTATGTTTCTTTTGACAGATTCACTACTGAAATTCAATTTTTATTAAAATGATCCATGTGACCTTCCAAAAACTTGAGTAAGTAAGAATAGTAAAATTCAATAAAAAATGAGCACATTTTTCTTCTTGTGAGCCTTAAAGGACATCAAATATACCTCACTGCGGCTATATTTCAGAATAAACACCTCTTATAATGATAAGACAGGTCCTCTGAAGTGTCTCGTGCTTTAATAAACAAATTCCCACAGTCAGCAAATTTACCATTAGTTTATTTCTGTCAGGACCTCTCTTTCCTTGGGAAAAACTAAGGCAAGTCATCACTGTTGGATTCTCCACTCAACAAACATAAATTCAGACCCCGTCATATATTAGGCACACATCTGTGAAATGGAGCTATAGCAATAAAGAAAACAAGACCAAATGCCTTGCCCTTTTGGAGCTTACATTCCAGCTATTTGGAGACAGACAGTTAATAAACATGTTTGCTTGTTTGCTGGGGGCACAAGGGATCTAAGGAAGAAGAGTCCAGATACGCAAGTGCTCTCAAGTCCTGAGGTCATCCGCAGGCAGGAAGCAGTGAGTCTTTCAGCACTTCAGCATTGTTTCCACTTACAGGGCACCCAGGGCACATCCCACACTAGCAAGTGGGTTGAGAGGTGTTGCGCTTGAAGCCTCTGGCCCCTGCTTGAATCATCTCTCAGGCAGTATTTCTGTCCAGCTCTCAAATGTAGTGATGGGCATGGGCTGTGATCAATTGTCGCAGAATAATTGGTTTGAAGAGGCATCGTGGGGCCACAGCTGGAAACGAGCACCTTCAGAGTGACAGGATCTTGGCAGTCACAGAGGCTGAGGCTTGGAGTCTTGCTTTTCAATCAAACCAAGTGGGATAGCTGGGCATTCATTAGGAAGAAACACCTTCTTCACACCATGACTCCCACTGCATCCCTCTCCCCTCAGGGGCAACCTCAATGTTCCAGTTTATCAAGGCATCAAAAACGAGGCTGGGCAACTGTCGCTACAGAAGTAGAATTCATTTTAAGAGCCTGAAAATGTTTCTTAAGATAGTAATAATTTGAGGGTTCACTTTATTATGAGTAGCTTCAATCATTCAATAAAGAACACGCACACAGAAGAAAATTCCGTTAGGCACCTTGTGTTAAAAATCAATAAACTTTTACCAAGAGCCTATTCTGTAACTTATACACCTGAAGTCTAGCCATTAACTCAGTGGGAGAAAAAGGAGATGTTGGGAAATTGTCTCAGCACCCAGTACTTTTTTTCTGCAGGAATTTTTGCATCTCTGTGATATTCTGTCAATGCGGTTATTAAATACCTGCTTTGTACCCTTCACCTTGCTGAGAGCTTTGCGTACATCCTGTTCAGGCCTCTCCAAGCTTTATGAATTAGCGCTATCATCACCCATTTGACATCTAGGAAGCTGAGAATCAGAGAACTGACATAACTTGTCCAAGATCAAACCTGAGATTCAATCCCAGGTTTGTCTGGCTCCCAAACTGTGTTCTTTTCACTATCTCAAACTGACCAAAGTCCTATGCTTTTCTTGCTGTGGCAGAGATCAATGACTGAGCAATACTTTTCTAGCCAGTTCTTCATTAAAGACCAAAGGTTACTGGCAATCCCTTGAAGGTGGAATTTCAGGGCAACCTCACTTTCTTCATCATACACTACACAATATCTTTCTTTTTAAAATAATGGGCATATAGTACTTTAAGAGAGAAGGCAATGGCAACCCACTCCAGTACTCTTGTCTGGAAAATTCCATGGACGGAGGAGCCTGGTAGGCTCCAGTCCATGGGGTCGCCAAGAGTTGGACACGACTGAGCGACTTCACTTTCACTTTTCACTTTCATATATTGGAGAAGGAAATGGCAACCCACTCCTGTGTTTTTGCCTGGAGAATCCCAGGGACGGGGGAGCCTGGTTGGCTGCCGTCTATGGGATCACAGAGTTGGACACGACTGATATGACTTAGCAGCAGCAGCAGTACTTTAAGAAGACGTGGTTCATAAATACAATGTAATATTATTCAGCCACAGAAAAGAATGAAGTTAGGTCATTTGTAGAGACATGGGTGGACTTAGGGAATGTCATAAACACTGAAGTAAGTCAGAAAGAGAAAAACAAATATCATGTATTAACGCACGAATGTAGACTCTAGAAAAATGGTACAGATGAACCTATTTGCAGGGCAGGAATAGAGACACAGAAGCAGAGAATGGATGTGTGGACACAGCAGGGGAGAGACGTGGGATGAATTCGAGATTGGGAGTGACATGTATACTCTACCATGTGTGAGATATATGGGCAGTAGGAATTGGCTATAATGCACAAGGAGCTTGGCTCGGTGCTCTGTGGTGACCTAGAGGGGTGGGAGGGAGGTCCACGAGGGAGGGAATATATGTGTGTGAATAGCTGATTGACTTTTCTGTGTGGCAGAAACTAACACAACATTGTAAAGCGTGTGTGTGTGTGTGTGTGTGTGTGTGTGTGTGTGTGTGTGTTAGTCGCTCAGTCATATCCGATTCTTTGTGACCCCATAGACTGAGGCCTGCCAGGCTCCTCTTGTCCATGGGATTCTCCAGGCAAGAATAATGGAGTGGGCTCCCATTTCCTTCTCCAGGGGATGCTCCCAACCCAAGGATTAAACCCAGGTCTTGGCAGGCAGATTCTTTACTGTCTGAGCCAGCAGGGAGCCCCAATAAAATTTTAAATTACTTTTGTAATAAGAAGAACATACTTCAGAATTATGTAAGAAGGCTCAAGGCCCTGAAGTTTACTCAGTTTCTCTCCTGTCCTTGGCCCCTTTTCCAATGTGATCTGGTCACGGAAAGCCCAGTGCTGCTATGCACAGGACAAAGGCAGTAAGAAGCCAAGGGCCTAAAGAAGACTTGAATTGCAAATGTGAAATTATGTTCCATATCCTCGGAGGACTATTGCTGAAATGGATCACACTGAGAAGTTATGGGAGCTTCTCTACCTGGAGGTTTTAGAAGAAAGGAGAAGCATTTATACTGGTAACTTGGAAATTTTTGCAAGGGCTGGTCCACGTGATTCTTTTTATTTTTAAAGAATAATTTTATTTTCTTTTTCAGGTCACCAAATGATATTTTATCTGTAAAATGGAGACCCTGTTCCACCCCTAGAATTGTGGTGAGGATTAAATTAAATAAGACAGATGTGAAGAATAAATACTATAGGGCCTGACATATAGTAGGAGCCCAATTAATGCTGCTTCCGACCTATCATTGATTAATAGATTATGAAGTCCAAAAGCCATGTCTAAGGAGGAGATCAGTTTAATGCAAGGCTTTCCATCCTCACACCCTTAAATAACTCAAAACTGCATCAAACTGAGTTTGACTTTAAACAATCTTTGTGAGTTAAAAGTTCACACAAATAAAAAGAGGCCAGAGAGGTAAGGAACAGGATCTCTTTGTCTCCGTCAGGCAGATGGGCCCTGAAATTGCTTGGTTGCAATTCCCTCTTCAGCTTTCCAAGACTTTGCCACTTACTAAGCACTCAGAAGTTTCACCAAAGCAGGGTCATTTTGTGTGAGGAAACCCTCAAGCAAAGTAGCTCATATTTCCATATAGAGACCCCACTATTAGTCAAAACAACACTTTGGATCATTCCAATTAATGATTTACTTAAAGTTCCACATCTTCTCTCTATGACTATAGATAGTTTCTGGGGAGCGTGACTTGTTTTTTCCTTATGGCCGTTATTATATTAGGTTACTCAAGTTAACGTACTGCGTCAGGAATGTTCCACTTGCTAAACGTTTTGAGGGTTTCTTCCTTCACGTATTCATCAGCGAAACGTCCTCTAAAGAGCTTTTTTCATTCCTTTTCCTATTTCTCTCTGGGCTGCAAAATGGAAATAAGTGCTCAGACAGTAATACCATCGTAAGGTTCTTTGGAGGCATCTATGAGGAGGGCATGGCAACCGCTCCAGTATTCTTGCCTGGAGAATCCCCATGGACAGATGAGCCTGGCAGGCTATAGTCCATGGGGTTGCAAAGAGTCAGACACAACTGAGCGACTAAGCGCAGCACAGCACACGTGACTATCAGAGAGGTGCTCCCTGAGGGTTTGTGTAGTTCAACCTCACTCCTCCTAAACATCCAAAAAGCTCACAGAAACACCATTCTGATTCAGCTTGCCCATCTGCATGCATTTCCTCTTTTGAGAGGAAAGGAAAAGCTCAAGAGATAAGAGAAATGAGGATGGAGAGGGGGTTAAGAAGGGGTAGAGAAGGCTCAGGGGCAAGAAAGGAAGCAATGGAGATGTGATAGCCCGGCAACATCTGCATCCCAAGCCCCTGGAAACCTTCCTGGAGTGATGCCGAATGGAATCACTTCTCCCTTTAGCATCTCACCTCCTGAGCCCCATGACAAAGCTGCTAAGGATCAAAACTGTCTGTGAGTGGTGGGGTTCCCTGATTAGTTTATTTATTTCTCATCTGACTTTTTTCATGAGCCCTCCATCTGCCATAAGTAGCAAGAAAACAACTCCGTTTAGTCCAGTTTAGTCTTCAGGTTAGTTCTGCCCAACCATTTACACAGAATCTTTAGGTTCACTTGTTTTTCTCCTCACTTCATCTGGACTCTCATCTCCCTCTCCCGTTCCTCTCTCCGGCTCCTGCAGCCCATGTCACTGGGGGAGGGGAACCCCTGGATTTGCACTTGTGCCTGGTGTGAGGTGCCTGGTGTCTGCTGAGGAATGCTTGGCACCACCCTGTGGCTGGTGTCCACAGCTGGCACCCACAGCTGACATCTGTGGCTGGAGTACATTTGGTCTATTTCTGCTTGGCTTGCTCACAGCCTGGGGCCCCTCCCTGCAGACTTAAGCCCCACTGCCTACCCCACTCCTGCTAATGAAGACGCTTTGAGTCTCTGCCAGGTCCTAGCTGTCAACAATGCTGTCCTGACGTGGCAGGCTCATCTCAGTCACCCCCGGCAACCTAGGTCAGTTCTGTGGGTTCACAAAGGAGCATCCAGGCCACATGAAAACAGGAAAATCTCAGACCCACACGCCAGTCCCTTTATCCACCTGAATACCCCACCCACAAATACTCTGAATTTGTAGGACTCTCCGTAAAGTTTCAGGATCAGTTGTCTCCATCCAAAACAAAAGGTAGGTCAAAAGTCCTTTGCTCTCACAAACACTCTCAGCCTATCCACTAGCCCTCCTCACTGCATCAGGCTTTCATGACCCAGAGAGGAAACATCCAGATATTCTTCCTGATTTCCCTGAACGCATTGCTCCATCATCTTCTCTCTAGAAGCCCTTGGCCTTGGAGGAGTGAAGTTTTCTTTGGGGGTCTCCTTCTTCTCTACACTACATAAAACTGTATAATGTGTTTCATCAGGACTAGTTTGATATGTTAAATGGACATTAGAGTCATTTAGAAAATTCTATTTTCATAATGCCTGCCTTCAAGGCTATTGTGTCTTTCTGCAAATGTTTGAACATCAACATTGCCATAACAATTTTCCACGTATTTTTACTTTGTGATGACCTTATTTTATATTGACTAGAACACTGATCATAAATACTTAAGATAGAAGAGAAAGAGTATTAATATCACTCAAAATATCGTACTCATTTTGAGGGAGCAGAGATGTTCCTCTCAGGCTTCTTGCTCCATGGATTGGTCCTCAGAATGGCTATTGCCTCTGACTGGTGTTGAAGTTATCAGGGTAGCAGCCTCCGTTCTATCTCCTAGGAATTGTCTGTCCCTGACAGTCATTGTTCATCCAGGCTGTAGACCATGCAGCCATTTTCTCTGGGGATGCCACTGAGATCTTGTTGCTGAAAATGAAATCTCTTGGATCTTCTATTCATTCATCAAACATTTATTAAGCATCTCCTATTGGTATATACTGATCCAAATGCTCTTAGACACAGAAGTAAGAAGAAGGAACAAAATAAATCTGCCAGAAAACCTTGTCATTAAGAGTTTGTGCCTCTCCCCCAAAGTGGTAAAATGAGTTTGATTGTAGATGTCAATCTACAGTCTTAGATGTCCATGTCAACCCTACTCTGCTTGACTCTATGAAGACCAAGAGAGATTTAAACTTCATTCATTCTTTCATCCATTCTTTTAACAAACACTGATTACTGTTATATCGCAAGCACTTTGCTAGGTTCTGGGGAAGCTGAGATCATTAAGATGTATTATTTTCTGCAAAGCATTCTAGATCATTCAGAAATATAGACATTTCCATGGTAAGAGTAAAGCAGTGTTACAGCTTTTCCCATCACCCACATCAGTGAACTCTGCACAGTGTTTATTAAACCAGCTGCGGTGAGTGCCAGGAAAGGCTTGATCAAACTGGTCTTTGGTTGAAGGAGAAGATAATTGAGAAGGAGACATGAAGAAGGTAATGGCTTGATTGAGACTTCAAATATTTGTTTGCTTGTTTGCCTGTTTGTTTACTTATAATCAAGGAAAGGTTTCTAAGCAGAAGGGTAAGGCCAGAAGGTGATCGGCAGCATGAAGGTTACAGGGAGCTGCAAGCAGATGGAATGAGTATGTGAGGAACCAGTGGAACAGAAGAAGATCAAGCCTGGTTCCTTGGGCAGATGCCAACCTGTGGGAGGTGATGCTGCTTGCTCGTTCTTTTCACACCATACCCCATCAGCTCCTAAAGTCAATCATCATGAATGTTTCAAAAGAAGGACAAGGACCAGAGAGAAGGGAGAGCCGATAGTCCCAAAATAGACAATCATTAACTACACTAAAGCCTGTGACTGTGGGGATCACAACAGACTGTTGTGGGAAATTCTTAAAGAGATAGGAATAACACCAAATGCTGCCAACAGCCTGAGCCGGCATGAGGAGGTGAGCTCCCTGGCCAAGGTCATGTGCTGGAAGTGATGGCTTAGGGTCCATTTCAGGTATCCTTACCCCAGAGCAAGCCCCACTTCTACCACCACCTTCAACCAGCATGTGACACGTGAGTTTCAGCTGCGGAGTCCCTATCAGATTTCAGGTAAATAAGCGAAAGAAGAATGAAAAAAAAAAACGTAGATTCCCTCTGAAATAATTTTGGCTTATAACGAGTGGAATCTAACTGGATGCCAAGTTCCAGCTTCATATTTTTTATTTTTGTGAGGTCGCTGTTCTATTTGAGCTCAATTTGCTTCAGAGGAAATGCCGTACATGGAAGAAGGGTTTGAGGAGTGCAAGGGACTGACAATTTAGTATGCCTGGGGAACAAAGTAAGGTAACCACAGAAAGATGTGGGGCTCTGTCTTGGATGGGCCACCTTCACCTGCTTCCCTCTCACTGTGGCCATCGTGGTGAGCTGAGAAAAGCCAGAAGCTGTTTATGGAGCTTTTTATAGAACTCAGATATACTTAAATGTCCGTTTACTGTGTCACCTACTGTGACTCACTTCTGTACAAAGTTAGTAGGAACAACTTGATCCCTACCCTCTTTGACCTCATTATTCGAAGCAGATATGAATAGCACGGTATCACCAACAGCAGAATTAAAGCTTGACAGTCTCTGCTCTTAGGCATATTCCTGTGTATCGGTCTGTATGTGGGAAGTATATGAAATCAACCTTGGCATGCTTTGAGAAATCAAAGAATCTGGATCACGAAGAGTCAAATTTCTAAGAGCACTAAGAAATCAGATCTATTTGAACCTCAGCCTTCCATTTACAAATCGCTTATAACCCCTAAGTCTCTGATTCCTCATCTGTAATGTGGATGTGGTAAGCACGTCCACTTCATAAGGGTGTTGTCAAGTTCAAATGTATTAAAAATACGTACTAAGCTAACATATAAAAAAGTCCGAGCCCATCTATGTTAGAATTAAGGGATGAATAATATTCACCTTTTTAAAATTTAAATTTATTTTAATTAGAGGCTAATTACTTTACAATATTGTATTGGTTTTGCCATACATCAACATGAATCCAACCCAGATGTACATGTGTTCCGCATCCTGAACCCCCTCCCACCTTCCTCCCCATACCATCCCTCTGGGTCATCCATGCACCAGCCTTTTTGATTAAATAGGTCATCTTTATTCTCCTTATCAGCAAAGAGCTTTTATTTAAGTAGGAAGCAATAAAAGAAATTTTGCAAGTCAGATTATTAGAATACATTAAACAGAACACTTGGCATTCATAAAACAAGCACATGTAAATATTTGAAAACAAATCAAAACACTTTTATTGGCATTTGAAATGGTCATCATTGTAAGAAAAAAAAATCCCTCAGTTGGATCCTCCAAAGGAAATTTAAAACTGAGTATAATGGGCAATGACTTTGATGTGTAACAGAGGAATGTTGCCCAGGGACAGGCAGTGAAGGAGGGGATGTCAGGAGCTGAAAGGACTGAAGTGCACAGGATGTAGAAGAAAGTACGTGAGCCAGTTGCAAGGCTTTGATTTGGGTTTGGGTACCAGCCAGCCCTGAACTTGTACCAGGTACCTTCGTGTTCAAGTTAAAAGTCATTTACTGAAATCTATCGTATATGCCCCCAAAATGTCCCCCAAGAGTTCATATGAAATTTTCACACAAATAACTCAACTCTAAGGGATGCTGTGATAAATCCTTTGATGGAGACACAGCCAGATACTCTTGGAGCACAGTGCAGAGCACAACCCTATCCTTGGAGTGGGGTTGGGTCCTGACCGAAAAGAACAAACAAGTCTGTGGCCTCCAAGGGCTTAGAGTGTGGCTAAAGAGAGAAGAAAACAGTTAAAAAATAGTCAATAACTTAAAGGCAGGTTCTAACTAAAAAGATCCAAAGCACAGAGAACTTATATTTCCTGGTCTTGGGTAAATATATTTTCATTGTTGTTGTTTGGTCCTAAGTCATGTCTGACTCTTGGCAACCCCATAGACTGCAGCACGCCAGGCTTCCCTGTCCTTCACCATCTCCCGGGGTTTACTCAAACTCTTGTCCATTGAGTCAGTGATGCCATCCAATCATCTCATCCTCTGCCGTCCCCTTCTCCTCCTCCCTTCAATATTTCTCAGCATCAGCATCTTTTCCAATGAGTCAGCTGTTCACACCAAGTGGCAAAAGTATTGGAGCTTCAGCTCCAGTATCAGCCCTTCCAGTGAATATTCAGGACTGATTTCCTTTAGGATTGACTGGTTTGATCTCCTTGCTGTCCAAGAGACTCTCAAGAGTCTTTTCCAACACCACAGTTCAAAGGCATCAGTTCTTTGGCACTCAGCCCTTTTATTGTCCAGCTCTCACAGCTGTACCTGACTACTGGAAAAAACATCAGTTCAGTTCAGTTCATTTCAGTTCAGTTGCTCAGTCATGTCTGACTCTTTGCGACCCCATGAACTGCAGCACGCCAGGCCTCCCTGTCCATCACCAACTCCTGGAGTTCACTCAAACTCACATCCATCGAGTTGGTGATGCCATCCAGCCATCTCATCCTCTGTCATCCCCTTCTCCTCCTGCCCCCAATCCCCCCAGCATCAGAGTCTTTTCCAGTGAGTCAGCTCTTCACATGAGGTGGCCAAAGTACTGGAGTTTCAGCTTTAGTATCATTCCTTCCAAAGAAATCCCAGGACTGAGCTCCTTTAGAATGGACTGGTTGGATCTCCTTGCAGTCCAAGGGACTCTCAGGAGTCTTCTCCAGCATCACAGTTCAAAGCATCAATTCTTTGGCACTCAGCTTTCTTCACAGTCCAACTCTTACATCCATACATGACTACTGGAAAAACCATAGTCTTGACTAGATGGACCTTAGTTGGCAAAGTAATGTCTCTGCTTTTGAATATGCTATCTAGGTTGGTCATAACTTTCCTACCAAGGAGTAAGTGTCTTTTAATTTCATGGCTGCAATCAATATCTGCAAGTGATTTTGGAGCCCAAGTCTGACACTGTCTCCACTGTTTCCCCATCTATTTGCCATGAAGTGATGGGACTGGATGCCATGATCTTCGTTTTCTGAATGTTGAGCTTTAAGCCATAGCTTTGTCTAATGGACCTTTTTAGACAAGGTAATGTCTCTGCTTTTAATATGCTGTCTAGGTTTGTCATTGCTTTCCTTCCAAGAAGCCAGCCTCTTCTAATTTCATGGTTGCAGTCAAACATTTATTGTCATGCCTTTCTATTATAGACCTTTTTTTTTTAACTCAGATCAGGACAGAGCTAGCCCACGTATAGAGGTTATTGGTCTCTGCACAAAAGAAACTGCTGTATGCTGGCTACAGGCATGGGCGCCCGGGTGTGACTATCTGCATGCAAACTGATGCTCCTACTCACTAGTTCTGTGACTTTGAGCCAGTCACTTAATCTTTCTGGGCCTCAGTTTCACCTTCAGTAAGATAAGCCTAGTCATGGAACCTGCTTTATAAAATTGTTATGAAGATTAAATAAATCAATGTATTTAAAGCTTTGGGTAATACCTGGTACATAGCAAGTGTTCGATACGTGTAAGAATAATCTTATGACTACACCACAATTAAAACTATGAGAAGGCTTGTCATTTGTTTTTCTTTTGCTTTCTTTACACTCACCGTTACAAAACATTAATAGTTTTTATGCTATTGTAGAACCAGTGGAACTGTAGCGTACTTAGAATACTGCCTCCACTGGCCCTCTGTTTAATCTGACAGTCTCTGATTGGTCTTCCAGGAGTCTTCCAAGACTCTTTCCAAACCAGGTTGAGTGGCTCTTCTGTAGGTTCCTAGGGCCCCATATACTTGGTCTCGCCAGCAATGTGGTTTTTGGAATGTGTCGTGGAATGTGATTTTTGGTTCATTTGTCTGTCTGTCTCATTCACTCCTGCACCAGGAGGGGCAATTCCTTGAAGGAAAAACTGCATCTTGTTTTCCATTGTATCTCCAGGAGCTAATATGGTGCCTGACATGACACTGAGTGTGTATGTTAACTGGGAGGAAAAAAAGAAATAAGATGGGGGAGGGGGAAGGACGGAATAAGGGAGGGAGGGCGGGATGGGGGAGGAAAGAAAGAGGCAGAAGGCAGAAAAGGTGTGTAGAGGTGCTCTGGCCCTGGCAATGTGACATGTGTCTGCGTCTGCACACCTTCTTTCCTCTGCCTCTCCTGTCCCTCCAGTCCTATAAAGTGAAGGGAAGTTTGAGCCATGAGAATGTTTTACTTACCCCAAATCACCACTGGAGAAATCCATTGCATTACTGAACACTTGTAATGGGTTGGCTCCACTTCAGAATATAGGGTTTTGCTGCCCCTGCCAAACAGGCTTATCCACGAGAAGCTTAGATAGTGCTTTTGCCCACACCTGTCTGGCTCAGGGAGCTTGTTGGTCTGTCAAGGGGAGAGCTGGGCATTGAGAAAGGCTGATGGGCTTTGACGAGAAAGAGAACTGGGCACACAAGTCTCGCTTATAATCCATTCCAGCTGCTCCTCTGCTGGGGGAAACTGGCATTCTGTTTTGTTGGCCCCTTTTCCATCAGGACAGCTGTGAAACCCTACTCAGTGAAGTAATCGCAATAACAACCACCACTTTGCATGTTGATGCCTTTCTTCCAAGGAACTCAAAGTTCTTTGGAGACATAACCTCATTAATCCATCCTGCCTGAAGTGGTGGCTGATGGGGAGGGGTAGGAACTCTTACTCATGCTTCCAGGGCTGGGGGATTTGGAGGGGGAAGAGTGGAAAAGAAAGAGAAAGAAATTTTAGAGCTAGGAAAGATAAGCAATGGTATTTTCCCCCTAAACCCCATTCTGGCACAAAGATAACATTGCATAGGACAATACTCAGTTAAATGTCTGAGATTAAAAAAAAACAACACACAACCAACAAAACACTCTGAATATTCACCATCCTCTCAAAGGAACAGAATTCTAAGTCAGAAGTTAAGAAACCTGATTTCTAGCCCTGATATTGACACTAAATAGCTGTGTGACCTTGAGCTAGCCCCATCCTTGGAGTAGTAACTTCATATTAGAGTGTGTGACCCAGTGGTAATGCTGGAAGAGCCAAGAGACAGGGGACTGATGCCTGCCTTTATAGCAGCGTGGCTTTAGGTGTGTTCCTAGCTCCCAAGGCTCACTTTTCTTATCTGTGAAATAAAAAAAATTAGACTGGATTATCTCTAGAGTTCAATTCCAATAAAACCAGTTGTTCTAGAAATGGTGCGCTGGGAAACATCAGATCTGATTTCTGCTTAGACTTCAGGAAATCCAGTAACTCTCCATGTCGGTTTGCTACCACTGCCACCCTGAAACTCAGTTGCTCCTATAAAACAACAATTTATGATTTCTCACCATTTTGTGACTTGCCTGGGCAGTATGGTGTCTTCACATGGGTTCCCTTTTGTGACTGAACTCAGCTTGAGGGTGGAAGGATTCAGTTGGACATCTGTAGTATCTGGGCCTCCTTTGTCTTGTGGTCTTTTCATCCTAAAAGAGGCTACCTCTAGCTTTCTCACTAGTGGTGGTACCACTTCAAGAGGGCTAGTCTTGGTGCTTATGTGCTCATTACACCTTTTCCATGTCAAGTTCAATACTATCTTGTGATCTCAAGACCTCAAGAAAGTCACATGGCCTAGAATCAGTGAGGGAAGGGCTACACAAGGATATTGTTAGAGCCAAATTGTGTCCTTCCAAAGGGTAAGTTGAAGTCCTAACTCCATGTACCATAGAATGTGGCCTTATTTAGAAATGAAGTCTTTTCAGATGCAGTCAAGTTAAGGTGTGGTCTACAGGAGTAGGATAGACCTCTAAACCAATGCTACTGGCATCCTTATAAGAATAGGGAGAGTCACACAGAGGCGAGATGGCCATGTGACGACAGAGACAGATTGGAGTGATGCTGCCAAGAAGCCAAGGAATGCCTAGGGCTACCAGAAGCTAGAAGCAAGGAAGATTTTTCTCCTAGAGTTTTTGGAGGGAAAATGGCTCTGCTATGCCAGTCTTGATTTCAGACTCTTGCCTCAAGAACAGTGAGAGGATAAATTGTTCCTGTAAGCCACCCAGTCTGTGGTACAGCAACCCTAGAAGATTAATACAGGCATGAACACCAGGAGGCAAGGTTCTTTGGGGCCCACTAGTGTAACAATCTAGCACACCATTTACTCTCATGAGCATAATTACACAAGTGTTATATGATTACTGTCCAAAATATGAGAAAATGTAGGTGTGGTAGATTGCAATAATTCTTTATCCTTCCTTTAGTCCATGGCCTCTGCTGTATGACTTGACACCCTCCACCCCAAAAGAATTAGAGCAGATTCCCTTTCCTCCTCACTTTCTTATGGTTATGTGACCTGCTTTAGCCAATGGAAGAAGAAGGAAAGGCCATTATGCCAGTTTCTTAACAGGCCTTTGTATTTCTACAACTGCCTGTTCTGACTGTTCCTTGTGGCCAACGTGCTTTGCCTAAGATGCTGTCTCTTGTGCTCCCAGAGCTGTCTGTCCTTAGGTATGAACCAGGACTGCCATTTCCATCATGCTCAGGGGTTCAGAGCTAGGTGCTACTCTGGGTTGAAACTAGAGAGAATGCTCCTGTCTCTATAGGGATCAAACCTATACCAAAGCTTTCTCTTCTGTTTTCTTCTATTCTCCTCTAGCACAGGTGTCCTTAACACTTCCTTCTAGAGTCTTTTTCTCCCATGCTCAGCACACATACCAATGAAATTGCATTCAGCTTTTTCACTCTGGTTACATAAATCAATGCCAATGTCTTTACTATTGAGATGGGAATCACACTACACCAATCACCCTGCAACTTGCCATTTTTACTCAACAGTGTATCACTCATCTTCTTTCATTACTGTAAATACAGATTTGTCCTCATTTTTAATAGCTGTACATATTTCCATATACACATGGATATCCATATGCATGCGTGTATGATTAGTAGCTTCAGTCATATCCAAGTCTTTGTGACCCCATGGACTGTAGCCCACCAGGCTCCTAAGTCCATAGGATTCTCCAGGCAAGAGTCCTAGAGTGGGTTGCCATGCCCTCCTCCAGGGGATCTTCCCAACCTAGAGATCAAACCTGGATCTCCTACATTGTTGGTAGATTATTTACCCGCTGAGCCACTGGGAAAGTCCATCCATATGTATATGCATAGTTTATTTAAATAATTCCCTACTATCAGACATTAGGAGAAGGCAATGGCACCCCACTCCAGTACTCTTGCCTGGGAAATCCCATGGATGGAGAAGCCTGGTGGGCTACAGTCCATGGGGTCGCTAAGAGTCAGACATGACTGAGCAACTTCACTTTCACTTTTCACTTTCATGCATTGGAGGAGGAAATGGCAACCCACTCCAGTGTTCTTGCCTGGAGAATCCCAGGGACGGGGAGCCTGGTGGGCTGCCGTCTATGGGGTCGCACAGAGTCAGACACGACTGACGCGACTTAGCAGCTACTATCAGACATTATGTTTGTTTCATTTGTTTCATTTTTGTTCATTAATAATGTCATAATAAATACACTTTTACATATTTGTTCCATTATTTTTGAAATAAATTCATAGAGACAGAATTTCATATACAAAACATTTTTAAGGATTTCAGTATAATTTTCCCAAATTACTATCTGAAAACACTATATTAATTTATACCTACCAATGTGTAAGAGGGCTAATTTTTTAATTCTCATGCAAGCACTATGATTCTTTATATCTTTGCCAAATAATAAAAAACAAAGTTTGTGTTTCATAGTGTATTCCTCAGTTCTCTTTTAAACAATTGGGTTGCTTAGAAATGTGCTTATAAAACTCAATGGGAAAGAGACAGCAAAAATAGAGGATACTGATGAGATCAGAAATGAGCTCACAGAAAGAAACCAAGAACAAGGAAGGAGCAGATGTGTAGGTCAAAAAACTGCTGGTAATGGTCGTGCTTCATGGATTTTTATTTAATTTAAAATGGCTCAGATGTGAGTGAATTCAAATTCAAAACGGTGTCACTCTAAGTTGACACTCTCACAGAGGTTGAAAATGTAGGAGAGAAATTCCAAACAAGAGCAGATCTGAGGAAAAGTGAAATAGTGTATCAGGGAAAGAGATATCCCCCAAACATGATATTAATTAGGAGTATATGCAGTATGCAAAAACTGTTCTGGGGGAGTAACCAAGTTAGATACGAGCTTACTGAGTGGAGAGGAACAAGATCAGCCAAGACTAAGGATTTACATACAGGCAGTTTCTGCCACATTGGTCTAAGATAGGATCAGGTGCTGCAAATGTGGATGGATCTATGTAGTTTAACATGTCCATGTTATCTATAGTGGTGCTGGTCCTAAGAAAGGGAAGGGGTTATTCTCTCTGGGATGTCAAATGAATTAAAAGAATAACATTTCATCTGCTACTTTCATTCAAAGCTGGTAATTTGGTTTTAGATATACATATTTAAAACCAAATAATACACACACACACACACACACACACACACACACACACACACACACACGGATGCATGATAATTCGCTTCAGTGTTTGCAACTCTATGGACTGTAGCCAGCCAGGCTCTTCTGTCTTTGGGGATTCTCCAGATAAGAATACTGCAGTGGGTTGCCATGCCCTTGTCCAGGGGATCTTCCCCACCCAGGGACTGAACCTATGTCTCATGTTGTGTTAGCAGGAGGCAGGAGGGTTCTTTATCACTAGAGTCACCTGGTGTATATAATTCATTTCACAGGTCTTAAACACATGTATTCCATGTGGCCCAGAATCTCACTTCCAGGAGTTCATCCTAATAGAACTATTTAGCATACACCCAAATATTTAGATACAGGATGTTCACTGAAACACTGTTTATAAATTAATGATGCTAAAACATATACTGAGACCATTTAAAATGATATTATAGAAATATTTTTACTCACATGGATCAATGACCATTAAATACTATATTTTAGAACCTGAAAAAGAATAGATACATATATATGCATAACTGAATCTCCTTGCTGGACACCTGAAACTAAGGCAACATTGTTAATCAACTATACTCCAGTATAAAATAAAAAGTTAAAGAAAAGATTGCAATGTATGATTCAGTACTGTATGGGTGGATGACTGTCAGCAGTCTATGATGTTCCATTAAAGACAGTTACCACTAATACTTGACTTTTACTAGTTTTTGATCCTCTTTTCATGCGTAGATTAAGGAGTCCGACTGCAAGGATGGTTGGAATCCTACACTTAAAGCACTTGTTTTTGCCAGCTCAGTGTTTTCTTCTCCAGAGTCCACTAAGCTGAGGCATTGTGCAGTGACATAAATGGGGACTGAAATTACAGCTACACTCTGAATCCAGACTCATGACACTTCTCCTCCAGTCCTTCTTTCTATGTTTATATGATCTTGACACTTGGGATGAATTCCTTCTCAGGAATCCCGTGGATCATCTTTGATAATTTGATTTCTACTGGGAAACAGCACCCAAACACACACACAGTTTGCCAAACTATCCGTGTTTGGATGCCACATTTGGACCTGTCTTAGTTCCATCCTCATAATGTTCCCCAGCCTCCATCTGAATCACGTGGAAGAAAACATACCCTTGGGAAGAGGAAGTGGTGGGCAGAGGTGACATCTAGTAGCATATAGCAAACATATCTGAATCTTAGCTCTGGATTACGCAGCTTATTTTGTCACGTTTCTGTGTATGTAACTGTGAAAAACATTAATGTGAAGACCTGAAGAATATGCACCAAAAATATTGACAGTGTGGTGGGTTATGGGTAATTTGTTACTATTGTCTTCTTTTATCTTACCTATGTATTCTAATCCACAGGGATCATGTATTCCTTGTGAACATTAAACAGCAGAAGTAATTTTTAAAGATACTCTCAAAAAAAAAATGCTTCTCTACTGACTCAGCTGGTAAAGAATCTGCATGCAAAATGTGGAAGACGTAGGTTTGATTCCTGGATTGGGAAGATCCCCTGGAGAAGGGAATGGTTACCCACTCCAGTATTCTGGCCTGGAGAATTCCATGGACTGTATAGTCCATGGGATTGCAAAGTCAGACACGACTGAGAGACTTCACTTTCACTTTTTGAACAAACACTCTGAGGTGTCTATTGCGTCACTTCCAAGCATTCTATAGTGATAACTATCGGTGAATTCTTAATTCTGGGGCCATCAACTCAAGTGTTTTTGCATTACATAGCTATTTTTAGTAATTTTTTTTCTGATCAAACCCATTCCTTCACAGTAATCCTAAAATGGCCTATTTATTTGGGATTGATAACGTTGATGAATAATGTGGAGAGAACAGACAAATATCCAAGTTTGAAAATATGAGAGAAATCATTACAGAGAAGATTCACGAAGCATTTGGGAAAGCAGTTGGGTATCACAATAGGATCCTCAGGGAGGCTTTACAAGCTTAAGTGTTTGTAGTGTGATGAAAATGGCCAGATTTTTGGTAAGACACTGGCTTAAAGTCTGAGAGATAGAATGTAGTACAGTTGGATGTGGAGAACAAATATGAACTCCTGTTAAGTTTGGGAGGTGACATAAAAGAGATAAGGGCAGATTTCAAATTTACTGCAGAGGAGGAGAAACTTGGCAATAGCAATGGGCTGACTCCTTCAGTTTCTGTTCAAATTTTCCCAGCCCCTCCCACTTTATGTGATACCCAGCGAGATGCTCCAACCTTTAGATCCAGCCAGGCTTGATCTCAGGAGTGACCTCCATGTTCAAGAAAGCATCTGCCACTATTTGGTCCAGTCTTAACCCCCAGCCTCCTTAGAGACGGGGCATGCCAAAGTTCTTTTGTAAGTATGTAGTGAGAGTTTGAGTCACACTCTTGCTTAAGAGGATATTCTATGCATTTTCAGACATATGACTAACTGGGCAAAAAGCTTAGAAAATATAACTCGGAATAACACAGTGTTCAGCAGGAGAGTTGTTCTTTGCTTTTCGTGTTGTTGGAGGGGAGAGGGAGGAGGACTGGCCTGAAATATGGAACACCATAAAGAGACAGATAGACAGAGAATCAAAGTCCCTGAATGGCATTTAATTCCATGTTGCTGTTTTTCCTGGTCGGGTTTCAGAAATCCTCTGACAGTTGGCCTATTTGCTATTTAGTCATTCTACTGTACAAATTTTACTGACAATCAGCAGGCATTGCCTAATTTCACACTCAAGCTAATAAAAAAGACCAAAGCAGACTACAACATCAAGTATATGTTTAACTTGATGCGATTTTTAAAGAACATTTCCAAGATAACACATAAGTTGTAAGAGTAGCAAATATACAAGATCGGACGACATTTAAGTACATTCAGGTTTTAGCCAAAACAGCTTGCAATAACTAGATTAAAAAAGAAGGACAAGAAGCCTAATTGGAGGCTTTCACATTAGGTTCTGAAACACATTTTTGGTCCCCTTGTGCCTTGTTTCCAAGATGGTAGCACCTGGAAAAACATGCAGCTTGATTTCTGTAATAGATATGAGCTCAGATAGTATGGGCTGCTTTACACCAGCCCCTTTGAAACGGGTGGCAGTTACTGCCAGAGTCCAAGTGGCTAAATCGCATGCTTGGAAATAGGAGTATATTCATCTGTTTGTGAAAATCATCAGGCATAGACTGTTTCCACCCAACACACCGAAGAAACTTGCAAGCCTCCTGTTACCAGCAAGAAATAAAGCCAAAACTCAGCAAGAGCAATGCCAGATGATCACGGCTGTTTTCCCGAAGCCTCGATTTTGAGTGCTGTGTTACTATTTATTCTTCCCGGAGTCAGAAGCTTCTGCCAGACTGACGACAGTGTCTTCCACGAGGCAGTGGCAGTTTCCACCCAATCCCGGTCCCCAAAGTGCCCAGTGCGTGTTCACTTTTCATCACAACTTGATCAATTACCCCCAGGAAACTTCATTTCATTTCACTTGCTACAATGAGAGTAATTAGAGCAGCCTTTGACCCTTTCTTCTCTACCCCACTTAGTTTACAGTGAGCTGTGAAATGTGATAAGTTAATTCTTAAATACATGCTTTTATGCCAAGAACAAATATCTCCTATTTGACTTGCTGTTCCCCCACAGGAATTTGGTATTGTTTATCTAAGAATTTGACATCCAGCAATTTTGTCAGATAAAATTGGGAAGAAATGTCCTCCAGATGACATAACTGCTCTATCTGTGGAGGATTCAAAACTTGCCCCTCTATCTTTCTATCTGTAGTAATAACTGGACCCCTTTCACTCCATATGGAAGGTATAGTTTCATCCCCAGTTTGAACTAAAAGTGCTACAGGGCTAGAAGTATAGTCAGAATCCATTATAATAAAATGCACAAGCACCTAAAGGATCCTACTTGGAAGTCAAACACTAAATTTTTCAGGTGCTTTGAAACATAACCTTTATATACTTGAGGGGGCATCATGAGCTAATTGAAAGCTATCTTGCATTAACCCCAAAGTATGAGTTTTCAGCCTTTTATTAATATGTTCATATAAACTAATAGGCAGTTAATATGTGCTGCAGAAAACCTGGGAAACAAGAGCTTAAAGAAGAAAAGTAAAATTATTTTAATTCTAACTACAAAGATAAACACTCCTCAAATTCCAGTTTCTTTCTTTTCAGTCTACCTTTTATACAATTATATAAACTTATATTTCACCAAAAACTACATCTTGTGCTATAAACAGTTTTAGCTTTTTTTTTCCACTTTACTTTTTACTATGCGCATGCCCACCCCCCACCCCCCACCCCCGTCACTAAACATGTATCAAAAACTGATATCCCATGGCAGTAAAGATTTCACAGCCCATGAACTCTTTGGCATCTGGGTTACCTGCATTCATCTTGAAATGCAGTGTCCAAGCAGCATCATGTCCATGCCAGGACCCCCGAGTCACAAGAGGTAGAAACATAAATAAGAGAATTCATTGGCTTCCATTAAAAGGATTCCCTTCAGGCACCCCTGTCTTCCGGGCTTCAGCTATGGTCTTCGGGCCTTAGTCTTTGTCTCTCTGTGCCTCCTTACCTCTGCTGGGCTTCATACTCAAGCAGGCATGCAGGCTCCCTCCATGAGGAAGCACCGCATCACTAACACCGCCATGCCTGTACCCACTCACAGACCCAGTGAGATCAGAGAGAAGGAGAAAGTACGTTTCTCAGTGGTCCCCTGAAAGGCTTATGGAGGTCTCTGGTTGGTCTCACAGAGATCACATGCTCATCTCTGAGGATGGAGTGCCCTGATTGGCCAAGTCTAAACCACGTCAGGGTCACGCACAAGGGTCAGCTCCCTGGAAGGGGGCCCAGGAAGGGAGGTTGTGAGAAAGTTTCCACCCTCTCTCCACTGCTTTTCTTTCCTTTTCTTAAAATTTGTCCTCACTAAGCATCAGCACCGGTTCAGTGTGTGATTCAATTCTTGCCTCATGGGCTTTCTTAAGATAAATGTGCTCAGTACATTTAGGAACAGTTATATTCCCTGAACTCAGAAGAAAAACTAATCCCAGACTCATTTCATGAGAATGCCAGCTATCTTTGCATGGTCTAGCCTTGGGTCTGCCATTAAGATTATCAGCCTGTCACACAGCTATCAAGTGACCATAGCTTGGTTGTAGGGTGTTGAATGGAAGCTAATGATACAATAACTGAAGGAGAATCAAGATCCAGAATTACAGGTGCGCTGTATTTAGTGCTGCTGCTGCTGCTGCTGCTAAGTCGCTTCAGTCGTGTCCGACCCTGTGCGACCCCATAGACGGCAGCCCACCAGGCTCCCCCGTCCCTGGGATTCTCCAGGCAAGAACACTGGAGTGGGTTGCCATTTCCTCCTCCAGTGCAGAAAAGTGAAAATGAAGTCGCTCAGTCGTGTCCAACTCTTAGCGACCCCATGGACTGCAGCCCACCAGGCTCCTCCGTCCATGGGAGTTTCCAGGCGAGAGCACTGGGGTGGGCTGCCGTTGCCTTCTCCGTTATTTAGTGCGGCCAGCCTCATTACCGATCCACTGTAGTGCCATCCTTCTCAGAAGAAGACCAGGTATGGTTTCCCATGGCTTCTCAGCCAGCACAACAGAGAAGGCACATCTTGGAATCACCTGTGGCAAGTGTGCTTGATACAGTGCGGTCCCCAGTCTCAACAGTGCTGAGACATCATTTTCTTATTCCTGTAGGGGTAGCTCTTTTTGCTATATTTGACCAAGAAAGATTGACAAAAGTTATACTTGGAATGGTTTCAGAGAGGCTGTGGGCTATCTTACTGCAAGTTAAAACGTGCAAATTCTACCACAGGTTGAGATACCTTCAAGGGAATGGTCATGGGCGTAGGGACTCCAGCTCAGCGGTGTTAGAGAGAAGTCCTCTGGCTTTGTGAAGGCCACCTCCAGAGTGCGGTCTTAGGAGGATCGGTCAGCCGTGGTAAGAAGGCCAGCTGGAGGACAGCGCTGTTGGTGGTGTACTGTGTTAACCTGTTGAGTCTGCATGGCGCTTACTAGACTGTGGGCTTTTCCTAGTATCCACTTAATGTCCTATAGCAGACCTCGCACTCACCACTTTACACCCTCTTGGCCTCAGTTCACAGCTCTGGAAAGGAGTTTCACAAGTTTCAGGCTACTCTCCACTGACAGTGCATGTATCAAGCCTGCACCAAACCCCTGTCTTCCTGCCTGGGAGGGGTCCCTCACTCCCCAGGATGCGGGGCAGGGTGCCTGCCTGACATCCACGTATGTGCAACCCAGAAGTGCACAAGCAGTTGTGCTTTGAGGGGTGACTCCCAACCGCAGCAGCGCATGAGCCCTCTGCTGCTGTACACGCTTCACAAGGTGCCAGCAGACTGGATACCAGCCACTCTCATTGGTGGCCCTCTCACTAACGTGTCCTTATACTGGCTTTACTCCCTCCCTCCATGTTTCATTCTTCTTGATCCCTCACTTCTGCCTTTTATGGTCATTTCCCAAATCTATCTACATGGAAACCTTTAGTCTCAGTATATTAAGGGAAACCCAGGCTGAGAAAACCACTGCACACCAACTACTTAGCATAGAAACTGGCTAGATCGGGTATACAATAAGTATTTTTAAGTCAACAAATAAGCCAAGTATAAATAAATTAAAATTATTGTAAAAACTAACAGGTGAGAAGAAGAAGAAAAAAAAAAAAAAATGAGACCACTAATACAGTTTAGTACAAGAAAATACGGGGCTTCCCAAGTGGTGCTAGTGGTAAAGAACCCACAGGGGATGTAGGAGATGTGAGTTTGATCCCTGGGTTGAGAAGATCCCCTGGGGAGTATGGCAACCCATTCCAGTATTCTTGACTAGAGAATTCCTATGGACGTAGGAGGTTAGTGGGCTGCAGTCCATAGCATCGCAAAGAGTTGGGCAGGACTGAAGCGACTTAGCACGCACGCACAAGAAAGTTCAGTATTGCTTAAACCTACCAACTCAGCAGAGACCCTCCTTATGCCATACTGGTGGACTCAGAAATGTGCTTTCTTTGTAAGCAGGTGAACTTTCACCAAGACCTCTGTTTAACCCTTCCTCCCTCAGCTTGAGAAAGCTTGGGATAGTGGGAAAAGAAATGAGAGTTGTCATGACACCCAGCTGGGCCTGACTATCTAGGTTTGCCACTGCTTCCTACCAACAGACCTTTCCATATTCTTCAAAGTCACTTTGCCTGTCTGGACTTCCCCAATAGCTCAGCAGGTAAAGAATCTGCCTGCAATACAGGAAATTCAGAAGACATGGGTTCAATCCCTGGATTGGGAAGATGCCCTAGAGAAGAACACAATATCCACTCCAGTACTCTTGCCTGAAAAATCCCATGAACAGAGGACCCTGGCAGGCTACAGTCCCTGGGGTCACAAAGAGTTGGACATAACTGAGTACCAACTCATGCAATGGGAACATGAATATTATCTTATAGAATTGTTGTAAAGATTAAAAAATAGGTCCTCAAAAATATTGATTTCCTTTCCCTATATTCTCTGTCCTCCTTTGCTCCCTTCTCTGGTGACATGTATACATTTTCTTTGAGGACTTGTTTCTAAACTTGTGGTGCATGGCTCTGAGCTGAGAGCTTGGTGCAATAAGCTTCTGACTCCATTTGTTTATCTTTACAGTTTCTGCACTTGCAGTACACCAGCCAGCTGTCCCAACACTTGAAAGACAATCTTCCTCAGGTACAGATCTTTATAATTACTTTTTAAAAATCTTTCCAAGGCATTTTGGTCCAGGGGTTGCCCCCTAGGGACGCCACAATGTCATGGGCCCAGATGAGAGGTGCGTGTGCGCACGTGGGTGTCCTGTAAGCCTGCCGCTCTCCACCCTTCTCTGGCCAATGGTGCCTTTTGTCTGCCTGTGTTCCTCTCAAAGGTCAGACCCTTGTGAAAAATACTTGCTCTATTAATCATCTTGGAAGACTGCTCCAGACACATTTTCAGAAGGGATGCAGTAAGTTTTGTCTGCACTGTGCACCCTGGGAAAAGCGTTTCTCCTTGAAAAGCAATCTTGCCCGCAGCCAAGTCTTTTTTTTTCTTACTTTTTAAAAAGTAATGAAATTATTGCACGTTCTTAAGGTGTCGGGAGGCACCGCCACCCCTTTGGTATGGGCATGTTTGTGTACTCAGGAGATGTGTGCCCAATTAGTGGACTGCACATGAATGCTGGTGTTGGCGAATGACCTACAGCCAGCTGCTGCTCAGTCTTTGGGGGAAACAGTGGAAGGTTTAACCATTATTTTGCACAGACTTGTTCAGTCAGGGACAGAGTGGTATGAGGATAGCTACATGCCCAGAGCTAATGAAAGATGAACCAGTGATTAGACTGGCTCGCAACCTGGGTAATAATTTTTATGCTCACAATTAGATCATGGAATTAAATAAAAGGAAACTGATTCCTCCACTGTACTGCATAGCAGGGGTCAGGATACATGACGTTCTATTGCCTTTTTTTCTCATCTGAACCTTACAGCTTTAGATCTTCAAAGGGAGAGGTACTTTCACCAGTCATTTGAATGAAAGAGGGTTTTTCATCTTCCTGTCTTGTTCAGTAAGGGGTCACTTCGTGTGTGCAAAGAAGTGAGCACAGAAGAGAGAAATTCCTGGGCTTGCTTCTGTCTCATGTAGGCTTTTCATCTTTTGCCTTTTCCGCTTGTGTGGAAACTTTTCCTAGTCACTACATGATCTCATATTCCACTCCACATAGCCAGTCTTGGTAGCAATGAGAATGAAATCTTGACAAATGTGCCATTTGTTCATTAAGCCTCTCATCTTGTAAGGGTCAGCTTTTCGGCAAAATCATGATAATACCTATTCTATTTCAGATATAGTTTAACAACTCTGCATTCTGAATTAAAGAAGGATTGATTTCCATAGTAATTCTCAGTTGAGATGAGAAATAACTAATTAACAATGTCTCACTGAGACTCCTCCCAAACTCTATGCCAAAGGAGGTCGACAGCTATATTCCGTAAAAACTATTTAACACCTTGGACTGCTTCCCACTGGGATCAGACCAGACAAGAAGAACAAGGCAGGCTGCTTAGGAGACAGTCTGGGGATTTTTGTGAATGACGTTTGAAATAGATAGATATGCCGCCCCCCTCAGATTCTTGCTCCTGCGCATATGTAGGACTTACAACTGAGTCATAGCTTTCAGGAATGAATGTAGGTGTCATAGTCAGTGACCTGTGGTCATAAATAGCTTGCTTCAAAAGTACCCCAGGCACAGCTGAGCCCAGACAGTCCCTTGAATGACTTAACTCCAAGCCCACTTCAATAGCCTCTTTTTATTGTCCACACCCCTTTTACTATCATGGCCTTGCATAGTTCCCACAATCTCCTGGAAGATTTTCAGTGAAGAACCATCTCTGAACAAGAGCACTAAGAACTGGGAAGTGGACACCAACTTGTAACTGAGGTATCCTGAAAATAGTCCTAACACATTTCCCAGATCTAACCACTTAGGGTAATTTGGAGTCAACAACTAGCTGTCATGCAACAGACAGGGAGCATCTGCCGAGGGCCAGACACTTGATTAGGTTCCTGCTGAGAGAAACATGGAAGCAAACAAGCCTTCACTCTGCCCAGGAGCAAGCTCAGGGACAGGAAATGCCAACAGTCTTTCTCACCACAATGACGCTCAAACAACTGTCTCAAGAGAACTGGAGAAGGTGCCACACAAGAACTGGTCTTCCAGAGGGAAGGGGAGTTGGTCTGTTAGAGAAGAGAGAGTATGGTCAAAAGCATGGAAGTGTGAAAGACCGTGGCATGTAGAGAGTACTGTGTAGCAGGAGAGTGCATCAGGGATGGATGGATCAGGGCACAAAATGCATTTGTTGGGCAGTTGCAGAAGCCTTAGAACTTTCTGAACTCGATATACGAGGGGAGATTTATTATGAGGAGGCACAAAAAGTTCATAGATCTCAAGGGCAAGAGGTACAACTAGGCTTAGGAATAGAAACACTATCAGGAGCTAGAGCTGGAGTCATTCTCTCTGCCCTGTTCTTATCTGGGCCATGAGGTTCCTTATTTCTGCAGATGGATGGCTCTGAACTGATCATTCCTCTGTCGAACAGGAGCTGATGCTCTTCTCCACGCTCAGCGTGCTCACATGCAGTAGAAAGTAGATCAGGGCTGGCTTCATGGGAACAGACACAGGCAGTCAAATGGCCCCCACATTAGGTTTAATGCACAGCTGTGGCTATCTTGTAATTCTGGATATTTTCACTGAGCTTATGTTTTGGAAGTGAAGTCCAATGGGATGATGGAGCATGGACGTTGAGTAGAAGAGATGCCCAGAGTACTTTGCTTTCCCATTCACATATAGCATTTGGAACACCCCATGGGCACACAATTTGAGTGGCCCACAATACATGGGCATTCAAGCAGACTCAAAGCAAGTAGAAGGAAAGTATGTTACTGCTGCCACTAAGTAAGGTGGGGGTGAGGAGTTGCTGACATCCTAGAGGCCATGCTTTCCATTTGTCCTTTGAACCAGAACAAAGACCAAGGAATCCTTTCACATTCTTTCTTATCCATGCTCTTTCCTTGGATTAGCCAACTACTTCATGCTGAAATGATGCCATAGAAGGAAAGGGAAAGATAGGGCAATATAGACTTCTTTTTCCTTTCGGTCCTTCCTTACTCATTAGTAGGCTGAAGGTGGAAAGCTTTGCTGGAATGCATCAAGAGGTGAAATAAAACTGGTGAGTTAGTTTTGTGCAGCATTCCCTCTGTTCTGGTAAGAATGACATACATAACAAGTATAAGCTATGAAATACGGATCATGTAATTTTCATGATTTGCATATGAGTTAAATGCTCTTATATTTGCATTTAAAGCGGGCATTGTATAATACAAAGATGAAATGTAAAATCTGTGCTAATAATTTACAATTTCAACTTTTTCCTTTTCTTAGAATGTCATTAAATTAGCAAATAAAAAGCACAATAGCAAGTTGAATAATCACTCAAGAAAGGAAAACGTTTTATACCTTACTGCCTTCAACAGTATTCAATTCCTGCACTTTGAACAAAGCACTCAGCATACTCATTTTGTACCAGGCTCCACAAATTGTATAGCCAGCCCTGTTCTGGTGATGAGTAGGCAAACAAAATAGACAGGGTGCCTGTTGTCTATGGAGTTTATTTTCCACTGAAGAAAACCAGAGAAAATAAAATCAATAAGTAAATAAACAAGAAAAACCTCACTAGCTTATAACTGTTTGGAGGAAATAAACAGGGTGACATGATTATCAAGGGAAGGGGCTCCTCTGTAGCTGGGGCAGTAGAGAAAGCCTCTTGGAGAAAATGTTCTTTCAGCTGAGGCCTGCCTGAAACAGGAGCAGCTAATGATGCTGACCCAGTGAAGTCTGCCTCTTCATTCTTAGACTCTGGTCCACACTCTACAGCCAGCCTGAACAAGCCTGCCCTTCTCACAGTCTTACAGATGATGGCCAGGTCTCCCCAGGAGTCTTCACTGTGTCTGTGCCTCTGAGTGAGCCTCCTCTGGACTGCCTGTTGAAGGAAGTTCCAGAGACTCTTCTCATCAAGCTATCTAACGACCAGGACAAGTTGAAGGGAAAACATGAGTTGCACCTATTTCGGCCCAAGAGTTTGAGGAGCCTAGAAATGTAATCCCTGGAGGACAAATCCCCCACTCCAGGAACTCCTTGGAGAGGCTAACTGGTCAATGCCCTGCTTTTGTCAGTCATGCAGAGAAAGTCACATCAGAAGGGAGGATGATTTGAATGAGCCCAGATGTTTCACTTAAAACCACAACCAGGCCTAGCATTTCAGCAGGGTTTTTTTTTTTTTTTCAGTCATTTCTTTTCATGTCCTGTACATACTTGAAAGTGGTCTAAGGAGACAGCATGCCTTAAAAGAGGGCAATTGCAAATGGCAGAAAATAGCAAACACGATAATAATTTGTCATGTCTAACAAAGTTACAGCCAAGACAAGCTGTCTAGCCATGAGCAGATGTGGACCAAGAGGGAGACTGCAGAGAGCTAAATGTGGCAGGCCTCAAAGCATTTTGGTCAAGGATTATAGAATACTACCCATGGTAGAACATATACAGTAAATATAAAATTTCAAGAAGGATTTAGAAATATGCAAGTTTTACTATGTGAGAGTTTAAAAGAGAGCGATTGAAGTCTCAGTCAAAGGGGGTGAAGAGTTTTGCCAAGTGAAGTAGAATATGATTATGTAGAGGATTTGAAGCTAGGATTATTTTTTTTTCCAGAAAGAACACTGCACTTGGCAGCAGCCTCAATTCCAGTACACAGAAGTTAGTAAACGGATGACATAGCAGGGGATTCATCTAGGAGGCTAATCGCTTTGTCACCTTCTGCCAAGACCATCTGGAAATAAGCCCTTCTGTCCTATTTGTGCTGTTGTTGGAAAGAGATTGAGGTTGACCATGAAAGAGTCAACAAGTAACAGGTGAATTTAGGCATTTGGGCATGGTATGTTTTCACTAAATATTTGTAGAAGGAACACAAGGCCCCTGAGGGATGGGATGGAGAGGAGGTGGGAGGGGGATTCAGGTGTACACATGTACACCTATGGCTGATTCGTGTCAGTGTATGGCAAAAATCACTACAATACTGTAAAGCAATTAGCCTCCAATTGAAATAAATAAATTTTTAAAAAGAGAGTCTAGAAGTTTAGGTCAGAGGACAGTCTTCTGGACTAGGCTATGGGCATGCTACATCTCGCAGTGGCATGGGTACAGACCCTTATATGTATGGATACATGCATGTGTAATTATCTGACCTGTTCCAGCTATTGAGCCCTAACTGCCTGCCCATGATGAGTTGGAGAAGTTTGGTCTACACCTGGAAAAGATGGGTTCACTTGCCACTGGGGGCACCATCGTGGTGAAAAGGGAGAAGAGGCAGCTTGACTTGACTGCAGTCAATAGCAGAGGCTGGTGTGCCAGACCACTACTGCCTCATCCCACGAGGTTGGGGCCAGCACCCCTGTGGGCAAGTCCACTGTGTGACATGATGCAGCAAGTGATTCCAGTTGTGAGTGTTCTCCAAGCCAGTCCCCACAGACACCACCAGTTTATGAGATGTTTGGGAGCAGTTAAACCAGTGTGTGGCAGATACCATTTATTTTTATGCCATCAGATGGGGAAACTGGATGACGACATTTACTGAGCTGCTTCCTCAGATCAAAGACTTTTGGGAACTGAAGGACAGAGAAAGCCAATTTGTCCAAGTGCTTGTTTACACGATGGTGCTTTCTTACAGTTATGACAAAACACGAAAGTACATTGAACCTGAAATGTCGAGAGAGAGAGAGAAAGCAATGAGCATCACTGTACTTTCCGAAGTTTGCTTATTTATGTTAAAACTGGACAGATAACTTTTAAAGAAGGCAATCATTATGCAATAAAATTAAAAATTAATGTGAAGCATTTTAGGATTATCAATAAAAACAGTGTTGTAACTTCAGAAGCAGATTGTCAGTATTGTTAGATTAGAGTCACAATTTTAAGGAACAAAGATTTCTTCTGAAAAAGTAGCACAAGCTACTCTTTAGCAGCCTTTTATAAATCTGAGAGCACAGCAGTTCCCTCCAACAACTTTGTGGATAAGCATGTGAATCCAAGAACTTATATTTCTATGGCATGTCAAACTCTGGCAAATGTTTCGATTCCTCTGGGTTTATTAAAATCTATGATTTCTTCATTCTCCGGATAACCCAAGAAAGAGTTACCGTCGACACCACAAACCTGGAGTGCATCCTGACTGAGGGCTGAAGATGATCATTACGTTAGGTATCAGGATTCGAATCCTTGTGCCATGTGGGAGACCAGGATTCGATCTTTGGGTCGGGAAGGTCTGCTTGTAGAGGGCATGGCAACCCACTCCAGTACTCTTGCCTGGAGAATACCCCTGGACAGAAGAGCCTGGCAGGCTATAGTCCATGGGCTTGCAAGAGTCAGACACAACTTAGTGACTAATCCATCACCACCGTTTTGAACAGCTAATGAGTTTTAACATTGTTTTTATTACCTTTTACCTTTTGGAATTTCTAATCATGTGGCTTACTACCAAAAAAAAGTTAGGTTTTCTAGCTTTGGGTCATAACATATGTACAACGTGAAACTTGCCTTAGAATTCCCTCTTCTGAGGCCACTTTGTGCTCCTTTTGGATAGGGAGTGAGATTCATCTGTTTATCTTTAGCCTTGTTCTTCTGGCAAACTGGCTCACACACTGGTAATGTGATGTCTGTCACCTTGTATTTCATAGAGGATTTCCCCCAGCCCCAAGAGTTCCATGACCTTTGTGACTCAGACATTTATGGTCAATTCCCTTCCATGCTCTCTGGATCCAAGATACTGGGAAGTGACATAAATGGCGAGTCATTGGCTGGTTCTGAAAAGATTTCCAAGAATAACTGCCACAAAACTTTTTAAAGAAAACGATGACTTTTAAAGATCTAGAAATGTCCGTCAACTGAGGTCTCGAATAGAGACTACTGGTGGCCAAATCATCTCATAGGCATGTTTTGCTTGGCCAGGCTAGTGTTGGCCTGCAGAGTGTTTAAGAAATATTTAATTAGTTCCCAACATTTGAAAAATCAGGAGATGTCATGTAAAAAAATCCAGATTTCTGGCATCATCTGATTTGGTAGCCCAGAGTCTGCATACCCACCTGGCAATAATTGGCTACCCCCTCTATAGCAGTCATCGCATCTGGTTGGGCCAAGCGCACCCCACTCATCAGTCCCTACCACTCCATGCCGGACCTTCTTCACTCAAGTCTGTAGCATGCCTGGCTCAGTAGGTTTTTGAGGTTGAGATCTTTACTTTAGAACTTCACTGTGCCTACTATGCTGCTAAGAACTGTGGAGGAAACAGGAAAAGGATTAGCATTGTAAGCTGGTTAGAGAAAACAAGAATACTAACAATAATAAAAAAAAAATTTAGGGATTAGTCAAGGTCTCCATCAGAGACATGACCCCTGACCTACACACAACATGCACGTGTGTCCTATCTATAGAAGTGATGATAAGAAAGACCCAGCCCTGCAGGAGACCAGCTGAAGAACTCGACAGTTTGTCCAGTTAGGTCATGAAGGTGCCTCCAGTGTGGACTTCAGAGATTCATCCATGTATTTATCTACTGTTTCATTTGTCAGCAAATATCTATAAACTGATGGGGAGGCCCCAGAAGTCCACCACTCAGCCCTCTCTCCAGGGAAACTTCCTGGGGACCTTGGTGGATGACAGTCACACACTGTGTCTTTGGATTCACTGTGGATCCAACCTCCCAGAGACCACTTTCTGCCACGATCTGAGCTTGGTGGGGTTCTGGATAGAAATCATTCCTGCCCAATATGGGATTTCTCCAGGGAGCAACCTTTGTGTGGGCCTCACCTTCAGTCTGGCCAAAACTTGCTCAGAACTGCACTGTGGTCTGAGGCTCTTCCTACCCAATCTCCCTTCCTTCCCTCTTGCCTTTCACTAGCCTCCTGTCTGACCTGTGTCACAGTCTGAAACCTCTCCCAGCCTTCTCTCAGCTTCCTCTATGTTAGCCTTCATAGGTGTTTCCACTAATATGTTGCTTGGGTGTCTAATCCTTGGCCTCTGCTTCTCAAAGAACTTGCAGTTGTATGTCAGGCACTGCGCAATAAAGTGAGGGTACATACACCATAAGGAGTAGGAATAAGTTATTTAAACTAGGGAAAGGCTAGAGAGTGACTTTCAGATTTATTGGGTGGTCAGGAAGGTCTTTCTAAGGAGATAATGCTTAGGTAAAGGTAAAGTCGCTCAGTCGTGTCTGACTCTTTGCGACCCCATGGGCTGTAGCCTACCAGGCTCCTCTGTCCATGGGATTTTCCAGGCAATAGCACTGGAGTGGATTGCCATTTCCTTCTCCAGGGGATCTTCCCGACCCGAAGATCGAACCTGGGTTTCTCACATTGTAGACAGACGCTTAACCATCTGAGCCACCAGGGAAATGTAATGCTTAAGCTGACATTTAAATAATAAGAAGGGGTTGCATGCCTGTGTGTACTTAAGTGCTCAGTTGTGTCTGACTGTTTGTGACCCCCATGGACTGTAGCCCACCAGGCTCCTCTGTCCATGGGATTTTTCAGGCAAGAATACTGGAGTGGGTTGCCATTTCTTCCAAGAAGGAATAAAAAGGAGATAGATAGTCAAATGAAAGTCTTAGGAGGAAACATTCCAGGTGGAGGGAAGAGCAAGTACAAAGGGTAGAGACAAGAACATCTTTGGTATATTTGAGAAGAGATAAAAGGTCAGTGTGGTTGAACAGTAATCAAAGAGGGAAAGAATGGAGTGAGCAAAAATGTCAGAGAACTAGGGAGGAGCCTGATTGCTTTGGGATTGTTAGTTAACAGTAAGCAGTTTAGAGCAGGTCAGGGAGAAGATTATCCTCTATCTCCAAAGAGAGGTGGAGCCCTGTTAGGTCAAGACAGAACTCTAAAGGCTTGTGTCTCCTGCTAAATGTCACAATGAAAAGACAGAGGTTTTAAGCAGACTACAAACACAGAGCTTTTGGTTGTATTTATATCATGCAGGCCTTGTGGGCCATCCTGAGAAACTCGGTACTACACAAATGTTACATCTGTAGGGAATGCTGGGTTCCAAGCTGTGTGTGTGTGTGTGTGTGTGAGAGAGAGAGAGAGAGAGAGAGGTGAAAACAGCCATTGTCTAAGCTGAACCTCATTCCTATGTGCTTTCAGAATTCAGAGAAGGTATAAAGGGCTGTGAATTACCATAAGTTAAAGAGAACTTCTTGGAGAAATGGGAAGTCAGCTTATTGAAATCATGTTGCCTCCTAAGAAAAAGGAAAAAGCCACAGCGTTTGTCTTGCTAAAGCTGGCTGACCGGATTTCCATTCTAAGAAAATAAGGAGCTAACAACTCCTATTGCAAACGTGCCAGCACTTTACAACTGACCACTAGCAAGTCCGCAGAAGCTCCTGAACAGATGCTAGAATGCAATGACACTGGAAAGGGACTCTGTGCCTAGGGTCTAGACAGAAGATGTGCAACTTGTTTGGAGGATATTCCTTGAATGCCAGCTTCAAGAGTCCATGCCTCAGGCATAAGCTACTGCTCTTTGACTGGAAGCTCCTGAGAATGTGTTTTGAGCAGAGGATCCTGGAGGCTATTGTTACTTTCTGCTCTACCTGGTTTGAGTTCTTCAAGAGGCTTTGGATTTTTCTGTTTTGTTTTAATGTTGCCTCCCACCCCATCAGGCGGAGGACAATGAGAAACATATCTGTGATAGTTCACTAGTCCTTTCCTTTGGAGAGTAACAGGACAGTTACATGCAGTAGGAAAGTTTCCTGAAATAGCACTGTATTATCCGATGACTGGAAAGGATGACGGAAAAGTTCACTTAACTATAAGGAAGCTGATGAAAGGCCTGGATGGTTTCCCATTGTCCAAGGAGCTCAACTTCTCTAAATAGGTCTCAATATGTTCATCATTCAGCCCTTGTCATGGCTGGGTCAACATGATGGCAAACAACTGCCCTGGAGCATTGAGAAATCCAACTGCTATCTCATAAGGCATAAGAGAATGCCGCCTATTTGAAATACTTGTTGTTGTTGTTGTTTTAAATTTCCATCTGAATATTTTTAAATCAACTTTTTGTTGAAACTTGTGCATTTATACATATAAATTTTAAATAAGTGATCAATAAATTTTCAAAAAGTGAATATAATTGTATACCCACAACAGATCAAGAACCAGACATTATCAGTACCCCGAGTCCTCCTGTTGCTCCCTTCCTGAAGAGGGCAATCTACTATTCTGGATTCTAACACAGATAGGTTAACTTTTCTTGTTTTGTATTTTACATATTAATAAATTGAATCTTATTATATGCACTCCTGATCACAAGGAAAAAGTCTTTAGTATTTCACCATTGAATATAACATTTTTATATGTCAGATTAAAAAAGTTCTCTCCTATTTCTACTTTGCTATGAATTTTCATCATGAATAGATATTGAATTTTGCCAAATGCTTTCTTTTATTCTATTGAAGTGGTTTGCTTTTTTAACATTTTTCTTCTGTTAACATAGTGAATTATGTCAGTTGATTTTTCTGATGTGAAAATCTTCCAAAACCAAAGTAAAGTCTATTAGCTATATTGTATTATTCTTTTATATATCACTGGTTTCAATTTTCTGACATTTTGCTTAAAAGTTTCTGCATTCATGTTTATGAAAGAGTTGACTTGTAATTTGAATAGCAAATTTCATTTTTAAATAGATCTTTAGACAGCTCAGAGTTTTAATTCTATTTTTAGTTGTAGTAAGTCATATTTATTTAAGAGGTTTGTACATTTTATCCAAATTGCTAAATATATTAGTGTCAAGTTTATTATAATACCCTGTTACTATTGCTTGATGTCTTTAGGATTTGTATCATGTTGTCCTTTTCAATATTGATACCGATCATTTGTTTTTTATTTCCTAACAAGTTTTGCCAGCAACTTATCAATTCTGTAAATCTTTTTAAGAAACTAACTTTCCGTTTTGCTGATTTTCTCTATTGTATGTATGTGGTTTTTTAAAATTTGTCATTTTATTATTTATTTCCATTTACTCCTCTTTACTCATTTTTTGAGATGAAGAGTCAAATAATTCATTTCCTGACTTTCTTCATTTTCTCCATTTAGAGGTATAAATTATCCTCCCTCTACGTAGATGACTGCATGCCACAAGTTTTGATATATCATATCTTCATCATCATCCAGTTCAAATATTTTAATTTTCAATGTGATTTCTTCTTTGATACATGATTGTCTATAAATTTATTTTTTTCAATCTGCTGGTAGTTAACTTTTTCTAATCATGTTTTGTTGCTGTTTCTTCTTGATTCCACTGTGGTCAAAGGGTCTATTTGAATTCTAAGTAATTTCAGTCATTTAAAATTGATCAATTCTGGCTTAATGGCCTAACATATAGTTAATTTTTACACCAGTACAGTGTTATGTATACCTAGAAAAAGTGTTATTTTGGGGTGTAATGTTTCATATTTGTCAAATAATATAAGCTTGTTAAGTTCATTTTGAGTTTTTGGTTGCTCCTTCTATCGGCTATTGACACAAGTACATCATAATTTCTTCCTATGATTATTTATCTATTTTAGGATTAATTTTGCCAATTTAAAAATACTTTGAAGATTTGTGGGGTTCAGTCAAATATAAGGATATACTGTCTTTGAAATGGAAAGACATCTTCGTTATTAGAAAATGCTTCTAAAAGATCCAACTGACTCTCCATTTTAAAATAAATTCCAATTTTCTTTATGTATATATATCTATAGATTGTTTAGATAGATGTATATGATGTCATAGATCTAGATAACCATATGCATATCATACATACAGAGAGAGTTGATAGACAGCCTATCTCTGTCTATTTTTTTTTCCATCTGTTTCTCTGAGACTCTCATACACAAGCATTTCATGTAGCCCTGAAACTCAGCAAATATTCTGTGAGGAAAAGTGATCATGTGTTTGAAGTTTCTGATTTTCAATTTGTTATTCTAGTCTTGTAAGACCACTAAAATCTTTGTTTTTCCCCCTTTGCCCAGCAAAAATTTGCTGCCATGTGTTTTCATGACTTCCTATCTCTTGGTAGGCAACTTCCAGTATTTGTAATGTCAACTTTGCTTAGCTAATAACTTAATTTCAAAACTAGCATCTCAGATTATTTTTGCAGTATCTTTTGCATAACTACACATCAATATATCCACTTCACAAATATTTGTTGAGCTTCTGTCATTCACAAAACTGAACTTACTGCTGTAAATGAGTTTTTTTGTTTGTTTGTTTCTATGAAGGCAGTTAAACCTCAATACAAAGAGCCATGATTGGTGATAACATTTTTACTTGAACACTTTGAAATGAGATAAAAGTAACATAAAATACATGTCAGTATAAAATAATCAATTTCCTTTTTCTTTGGAAAGACTTCTCTATTTTAAGATCAGGACCTTAATATTTTCAAAGCTAAATGTCTTTTCTTGCTTCTCCTTTCAGAAATCAGATGGTAGGTTTCAACAGCTTCAACAACCAAAATAGCCTGACACATTTTAAAAATCATATTTTTAAGTTTCAGAGAGCTGTGGAAGTAACAAGGGCTAGATGAACTAAAATCAAGAGAATAGAAAACATTTCCTAAAGGGCCTGGGAGCATTTGTTGATTGTGGGTGTGACCTCATGGTGGTCTTGCCCTGGGGGAGTGAATTCTCTCTCTATCCTTCATGTTTTTAAATATCTGCTAGTCACTATCAATTTCAAAGAAAAAACTTGCTGAAAGAGAAGAAAAGGAAAGTTAAAATTTTGTTTCTGTATTACAGCAACATACTAGCTCTGATAAATTTTTGGTGAGAGAGAGAGTTCAAAAGTTGTGGTTAAACTGAGTTTTAAGAAGTTGTCTATTGATTTTCTTTACCCATGTTAATTGTACTTTGCCTAATTATGAATCACTCACAGTAGCAAAAAAAAAAATAGTGTGAGACATAATTGCAAATAATGAGTATGCATTTTGTGTCTTCCATGGGCTATTTGTCATTTTATTAAATCTTAACAAGGACCTATTAAGGCAGGTATCATTACTCCCCTGTTATTGAATACATTTGAGGAAACTGAGGCTCAGGAAGGTAATGTGACTTGAACAAAGTCAAAGAATAAACGGCAGAGTCTGTTTTAATCCCAGGTGCCAAGATTTTGAGGCCAGTGGTTTTCCCACTACACCAGTGCTATCCTTAATATTCTGCTTTGGTTTCATATTAATTGTACTGTTGGTCATGGTAAGAATACTAATGAATACAATTACCAATGATTTAGTAAGGGAACAATTTTAAAAGCTGAAGTTTATTAGAAATGGCCAATTTAGTTTTATAAGGGATAGGTCATACTGCAATAAGTGACTGAGTTTTTCTAGGATATAATTTCCATGGTGACCATGGAAAGATTGACATTATGTTCTTGGAATTCCAAAAAGGTTTTGGTAACATCTCAGAGATCATTAGCTCAGATCTTGGACTGAGGGTAAAGTACCTTAATAGACAGAAACCAGGCTCAAAACAGCAACTGAAAGAATGGATTTTTTCTAGCTGGAAAGAAGTAGTAAGTAGGGCACCCTGAGGTGAGACTGGATGTTCTTTTTTGTAATTTGTAGAAATATTTAGAACTATAAATATGATGTCCCTGGTGTGTTGACAATATACAAATCAGGGGAAAATTCATCTCCTCTGCTGCTGTTGAGTTGCTTCATTCATGTCTGACTCTGCGACCCCATGGACTGCAGCCCACCAGGCTCCTCTGTCCATGGACTTCTCCAGCAAGAATACTAGAGTGGGTTGCCATGCCCTCCTCCAGGGGATCTTCCTGACCCAGGGACTGAACCCAGGTCTCCTTCATTGCAGGCAAAGTACCACCGAGCCACCAGGGAAGACCCAAAAGTCATCTAGCCAAATTCAAAAAGAATATGTTCAATTTAGCATGCTCCAAATGATTCTTACAATTAATCTAACTCTTTTTACGGAGATAATTGGCTACCTGGCTAGATATCTGGATGTGGAGACCAACTCAGAATAGTCCCCAAAGAAAGAAAGTACACAAAACACTGTCAAGTTGATTATAGGTTTTTGTGGGGGTTTTTGGTAGTAAGAAAGTGAAAGTGAAGTCGCTCAGTCATGTCCAACTCTTTGTAACTCCGTGGACTGTAGCCCATCAAGCTCCTCCATCCATGGGATTCTCCACGCAAGAATACTGGAGTGGGTTGCCATTTCCTTCTCTAGGGATCTTCCCGACCCAGGAATTGAACTTGGGTCTCCTGCATTGCAGGTAGACGCTTTACCCCATATAAATAATAAGTATATAAGAAATAAAAAGAGTATAGTCAGAAATTAATAGGAATACATGCAACTCAAAGTCAAAAGAAACACTTAATTGTCCTCCGTGAGTGCTTAGTCACTCAGTCAAGTCCGACTCTTGCAGCCCCATAGACTGTAGCCTGCCAGGCTCCATGGGACTCTCCAGGCAAAAACACTGGAGTGGATTGCATTTCCTTCTCCAAAGGATCTTCCTGACCCAGGAATCAAACCTAGGTCTCCTGCATTGCAGGCAGACTCTTTACTGACTGAACTATGAGGGAAGCCCTCTACCTTTCTTTAATTTTTTTTTCTTTATCTTTTTCCCCTTAACTTAAGGCTTCATTCAGTACTTTTCTCTCTCATTGGAGCCTATGACAATTTTTCTCACCAAAAGTTTAAAAAAAAAAAAAAAACAACCAGAATAGTCTTCCAGAGCAGAGAACAATATATCTTTTCTAAAACATTACACAGGCTGTCTAAGAGTCAAAGCAATTCCTCTGTGTGTGTGTCTGTATCTGTTTGAATATTTGTGTCTGTGATTCAATATTATACATTACAAAATGATCACCACAATAAATCTACTAACCATCTGTCACCCTACAAAGTTTTTATACTTTTGGCTATATTTCCTATGCTAAACATTATCCTCATGAATTTTTATTTTAGAAACGGAAGTTCGTATCTCTTACTCTCCCTCACTTGCTCCATTCAGTCCTCTCTCCACCTATTTTCTATATGCATATGCGCAGTTTGTTCTCTGCATAAATGAGCATGTTCCTCTTTTGTTTGTTATTTGTTTTTTTAGATTCCACATATAAGTGGAATCATATACTCCTTGTCTTTCCCTGTCTGACCTATTTCACTTAGCACAGTACCCTCTGTTTTATTGTTATTGTTGATGTTCAGGCACTAAGTCATTTCTGAGTCTTTGTGACCCCATGGACTGTAGCATGCCAGGCTTCTCTGTCCTCCAGTACGTCCTGGAGTTTGCTCAGATTCACGTCCACTGAGTCGGTGATGCTATCTAACCATCTCTTTCTCTGCTGCTCCCTTCTCCTTTTGCCTTCAATCTTTCCCAGCGTCAGGATCTTTTCTAATGAGTTGGCTGGTCACATCAGGTGACCAAATTATTCACCTTCAACAAGTCCTTCCAATGTATAATTCAGAGTTGATTTCCTTTAGGATTGACTAGTTTGATCTCCTTGCAGTCCAAGGCAATCTCAAGAGTCTTCTCCAGTATTGCAGTGTGAAAGCATCAATTCTTCCACAGTCAGCCTTCTTAATGGTCAAACTCTCACATATATACTTGACTACTGGAAAAATCATAGCTTTGACTATACTAACCTTTGTTGAAAAAGTTATGTCTCTGCATTTTAACATGTTGTCTAGGTTGGTCATAGCTTTTCTTCCAAAGAGCAAGCGTCTTTTAATTTCATGGCTGAAGTCAACATCCTCAGTGATTTGGGAGCCAAAAGAAAAGAAAATCTGGCATTGTTCCCAATTTTTCCCTTTCTATTTTCCGTGAAGTGATCAGACCAGATGCAATGATCTTTCTTTTTCAATGATGACTTTCAAGCCAGCTTTTTTCACTTTCCTCTTTCACTCTCATCAAGAGGCTCTTTAGTTCCTCTTCACTTTCTGCCATTAGAGTGATATCATCCACATATCTGAGGTTGCTGATATTTCTCCTGGTAATCTTGATTCTGCCTTGTGCTTCATCCAGCCTCCCACGATGTGCTCTTCATGTAAGTTAAATAAGCAAGGAGACAATATACGGCCTTGATGTACTCCTTCCCCAATTTGGAACAAGTCCGCTGTTACATGTCCAGTTCTAACTGTTGCTTCCTGACCTGCATACAAGTTTCTCAGGAGACAGGTAAGGTAGTCTGGTATTCCCATCTTTTTAAGAATTAGCCACAGTTTGTTGTGATCCATACAGTCTAAGGCTTTAGTATAGTCAGTGAAGCAGAAGTAGATGTCTTTTGGAATTTTCTTGCTTTCTCCATAATCCAATGAATGTTGGAAATTTGATCTCTCCACTGCCTCTTAAAAACCCAGCTTGTACACCTGGAAGTTCTTTGTTCACACACTGCTGAAGGCTAGCTTGAATGATTTTGAGCATAACCTTGCTAGCATGTGAAATTAGCAAAATTGTACAGTTGTTTGAGCAATCTTTGGCATTGCCGTCCTTTGGAATTGGAATGAAAACTGCCTTTTTCTAGTCCTGTGGCCACTGCTAAGTTTTCCAAATTTGCTGGCATGTTGAGTGCAGCACTTTCACAGCATCACCTTTTAGGATTTGAAATAGCTCAGCTGAAATTCCATCACCTTCACTGGCTTTGTTTGTAGTGATGCTTCCTAAGGCCTACTTGGTTTCGCATTCCAGGATGTCTGTCTCGAGGTGAGAGAGCACACCATCATGATTATCCAGATCATTAAGACCTTTTTGTATAGCTCTTCTTGACACCTAATCCCTTGAATCTACTTATCATATCCACTGTATAGCCATAAGGGATTTGATTTAGGTCACACTTGAATAGCCTAGTGATTTTCCCCTATTTCTTCAATATAAGCCTGAATTTTGCAATGAGAATCTCATGATTGAATCCACAGTCAGTTCCAGGTCTTGTTTTTATGGACTGAATAGAGTTTTTCCATGTTCAGCTGCAAATAACATAATCAATCTGATTTCAGTATTGACCATGTGGAGATGTCCATATGTAGAATTGTCTCTTGGGTTGTTGGAAAAGAGTGTTTGCTATGACCAGCATGTTCTCTTGACAAATCTCTGTTAAACTTTGTCCTGCCTCATTTTTCACTCCAAGCCCAAACTTGCGTGTTATTTCAAGTATCTCTTGACTTTCTATTTTTGCATTCCAATCCCTGATGATCAATAGAACATCTGTTTTTTGGTGTTAGTTCTAGTAGGTCTTCATAGAACCTGCCAGCTTCTTTGGCATGAGTGGTTGGGGCATAGACTTGGATTACTCTGATCTTGAATGGTTTGCCTTGGAAATGAACCAAGATCATTTTGTCAGTTTTGAGACTGCACCCAAGTATTGCTTTTCAGACTCTTTTGTTCACCAGGAGGGCTATTTTATATCTTCTAAATGTGTCTTGCCCACAGTAGTAGATATAATGGTTATCTGAATTAAGTTCACTCATTCCCATCCATGTTAGTTTACTGATTCCTAATATATCAATGTTCAGTCTTGCTATCTCCTGATTGACCATGTCCAATTTACCTCGATTCATAAGCCTAACATTTTAGGTCCCTATGCAGTATTTTTTGTACAGCACTGGACTTTACTTTCACCACCAGACACATCCACAACTGTGTGTCATTTCTACTTTGGTCCAGCCACTTCATTCTTTCTGGAACTACTGGCAAATGCCTTCTGCTCCTCTTCTGTAGCATATTAGACACCCTCTGACTTGGGGAGGGGAGGTGCCCATCTTCTTGTGTCATATCTTTTTGCCTTTTATACTTTCATGGGGTTTTCACAGAAAGATTACCTTGAGTGGTTTGCCATTTCCTTCTCCAGTGGACCACGTTTTATCAGAACTCTTCACTATGATCCATCTGTCTTGGGAGGCCCTGCACTGCATGAGGGGCCCATTGAGTTATGCAGGCCGCTTCACTGTGACAAGGCTGTGATCTATGAAGGGGATAATACCCGCTTAAGTCCATCCATACTTTCACAAATGGCAAGATTTCATTCTTTTCACGACTGAGTAATATTCCACCGTATATATATATACCACATCTTTTTATTTATTTATCTGTTGATGACCACTTAGTTTGCTTATATTTTGGCTATTGTAAATAATGCAGCAAATAGTATTAGTGTTTTTATTTTCTTTGGGAAAATACCCAGAATTGGAACTGCTGAATGGTACTTCTTTTTTTTTTCTCTTTAAGGTTTTGAGGATGCTCTATACTGTTCTCTTTGGCTTTCCAGGTGGCGCCAGTGGCCAAGAAAGTGAAAGCCACTCAATTGTGTCCTACTCATTGTGATCACATGGACTACGCAGTCCTTGGGATTCTCCAGGCCAGAATACTGGAGTGGGCAGCTGTTCCCTTCTCCAGGAGTTCTTCCTACCCAGGATTGAACTCAGGCCTCCCGTATTGCAGGCAGGTTCTTTACCAGCTGAGCCACGAGGGAAGACTAGTAGAAGATAACTGGGATCCAATTTTTACCTGCCTACTCAGACATAGAAAAATCTCTCTACCCAACATCTCAGCTACTACTGAAGTTGGGTCATTGTGGGTAAATGGGAGATCCACCCCCAAATATCTAGTAACCTAAACCATAAAAAGTGTCACGAATTGTGGTATGCTTCAGTTTGAAGTATAGAACTGTAAGAGAAAGCCGTAATGATATTAGAAGAATCCATTTTAATATCCCAGGGGAAGAAATGGCGTATTCTGCTAATACTATATCTTGTTTAATGACTGATGTTAGATATTTTTGGCTTTTCATATGAATATTTCATCTTCGACACCTTCTAAATTAAAACCACTCTGTTTCATGGGTTGACAATTTATTTCAATTGTTCATTCTACCATATCCATTATAATAGATGAGTATTATTAATTTAGATTTATTTGATCTTATACCTAATATAAAGATACAAGAAAATGAATGCTGAATTCGTAAGGAGATTCCCACCCCACAACTGTTATATTATTTATCTAGATTTTCACCATGTATTATTCCAGTCAAAATCCAGTTAGAGCTCCCTCCACCATAGAAACATACTTTTTTCAATAGTAGCAACAAATTTAAGAAATAATGCAGCTATTTCTGAGTCTTTTTTTTTAACATATAACCGCATACATTTTGATCTGCCTTTGTTTAAAATAAGAAAAATATGTATTCTGAAAACTTCCTTAATATTTTATCCTTGGAAACAACTTTTTTTTCTAAAATTGAGAAGTTTCTAAATAACCCAACTTTCCATTTATATTGTTCAAGCTTTCTTTATCTTCCTATATAATTTATTAAACCAACAGATAGTTCCATTCTCTGAGAGAAAACATATTTCAGAAAGTTCACACTGATAGCTTTCAAATACCATTGTTGTCAATAGAAATAGGCCAAAATCACCAAACTCCAAATTCCCACATAATCCCCAATTCTCCCACCAGGCTTCTGAAACGATACATTGAAAGACATTCCAAGCACATTCACACTTTGGGAAGCTTCATTCCCAAATCTCTGGTTTCCTACCATGTGCGGTTCTAAAGGTCCCTGGCATTTCTTTAGCACCTTTGCCCTAGAACAGAGTCAGAACCAAGAGGTCTGTTCTGAGTTTCCTGTGCTTGTGTTCCACACTGGCCTTGCCTGGACTTCTAAGCTGACAGCACCTTCCTGCTCCACTATCACTTTGCCACAACTCCATCACGGCATGTAAGCGAGAAGGGCGATACTGTTCTTGTTGTTCTCATTTGTTTGTATACATAATCCATTTGTTTCTGCCTCTAAAATTCCATTCTTGGCTAATGCTATAGGGTCCACTAAGAAACTCCATTCATCCTTGAACTTCTTCCTCTTTCTCTCACCATGTATATGCCAGGCTCTGTGCCAGGCACAGGGGTATAATGATGGCCACGGAAGCAATGTTTGAGCCCTCTGAAGGCTCAGAGATGCTTCAGACCCCCACATTCATCCATAGTCTATAGTTTGGAAACTATGATTATCATGTTTCCAGCTCAAAGGGTAGCCTGAATAAGATTTAAAATAAATAATAATGGAACAAGGTGGGTACAAAGCACATTCACACATTTCTCTTCACTCAACACACTTTGATGAATACCTTTCATGCCCCAAGCACTGTCACAGTCCCTGAGAGTAGAGCTGTGAACAAGCTTGACAAAGGTCTGCCCTTTGTCCAATAGCCCATACTCTGGTGAGAGGAGTTAGATGATACGAGTGCACAAGTAAATGAATCAATACAATGAACACAGAGAGCAAGATGGGCTATGAAAGAAATTAAAGGATATCATGAGCCTGAAAGTGACTAGGATCGAGCAAACAGATAGGTCTGCACTAACCAGGGTGGTGGAGAAGAGGGTATGTGGACAGAAAACTCCACCTGAGCAAAAGTCTGGCATCTAGAATGTTCTGGAAAGAAGGGCCAGCAAAGCCTGAGGCCAGGAAAAATCTGGCATGGACTGGGAACAGAAGTGTCCCTAGGGAGTGACCTGTGCTTAATGAATATCTTGGGCTGCCAGTGCAAGATGGGGTGGGGCTGGGGGAGGAGCAGGGCTAGATCCGTAGAACCGGGTAGGTCAAAACCTGACTTTGGACTTGACCCTAAGTGAGATGGGAGCGTCATGGAAGGTTTTAAGTCAGGGATTAAAAGCACCCGGCTGGTTGACCATCAGGGAGGCAAGAGTGGAAGCACGAGATGAGCAGGTACAACACGACACATGACACATCTCAAGTTTAATCCAGCGACCATCTGCAGACGGCGAAAGGGAACTCCTCTCCCTTGGTCACGCCTAAACACGGGTCTAGAGGTAGGGGGCCTTCGTCTGTTACCAGACGTTTGGGAACAGACCTCAGGATCTTCTCCCATAGACTTCCTCTCTCCAAACAGCGCTGTGTAAAGGGGAGGGTAAGTGAAAGTGAAACTGTTAGCTGCACAATCATGTCTGACTCTTTGTGACCCCAAGGACTGTAGCCCGCCAGGCTTCTCGTACCATGGAATTCTCCAGGCAAGAATACTGGAGTGAGTTGCTTGCTATTCTCTTCTGCAGGGAATCTTACCCACCCAGGAATCTAACCCGTGTCTCTTGAGTCTCCTGCACTGCAGGCAGATTCTTTACCATCTGAGAAGAGTAGCTGGCTTTCAAATAAGTCAGGCTGTGTTGGACTCCCAGCTCCATCACGACACCTCTCCAGCCTCAGTGTTTCCCTCTGTGAAGTGGGAGTAGATTATATAACATAGGCAGAAGGTTATCTTCTCTTCGCCCTAGGATGGCACGTAGCAGGGAGGAGTGCAAGGAACAGCAATTGTCCTCTGCATCTCAGACTAGAAGGGCCACGTTTAGAAGGGACTTGTGTTTATCACCTGTCCATGAGAAGCATGAAAGTAATATGACTAGAGAACTAGAAGGGTCATTTTAACCTACTTTATTCAATCAGCAAGAAACTAAAGCTGGGATTTTCTTTTTTTAAATCAAGAAAAGCAGTCATGGAAAAGGTTTGCCCAACTCCACGCCAAACGAAAACCCTGCGTCACACCTTCTCAGAGACAAAGGGGTGAGGACTAACGTTTACATAGTTGCAAAATATTTCAGTCATTCCTTTCAGCAATACGCCATGGGAATGTGATTTGAATAGTGAGATCCAAATTTGGAGTTTGGATCTGCATATAAAGAAAGGGCCAAGATGAAAGTTGGAGTAATAACTCTCACCTGACAGCCAGTGGAGGGGTTTACGTGGGTAAATGGTTTCCTAATTGACAGTTTTAGACCCTGGCAACGGTGATAGAAATGGAGTCCAAATCTTTTGGAGGGATTGTAACTCTAAAACCTGTGTTAATGCGATAGATTAAATGTACCAAAGCCGAGGCAGCCGCCGGCAGACCCCAGGCCTGGGGATTGCCTTTTCCTGGTTTCACAACTGTTTATTTTGATTGCTTTAAGTGTTGCAAAGCCCTGTTGCTTTCCTTTCAAATTTCTGGCCCACCTCTACCCATACTGCTGGTTCATTTAAACTTCTTTCCAACTTTGGCTTCCTCAAAAAGCCTGTGCTAATTACGCGGTCAAAGATTTGGGTGGTCAAGTTTGGTTATCCTGAACAGTCATAACCTCCAGGATTTGCCCTTTGGCATACATTTTCAGAACTTGTTCACACATCTTGCATCTGTAGTAGTCAGTTTACACTGAATAACAAACAACCTCAAAAAATCTCTGACCTTATGGCTTGGCAGTACAGTTCTCACGGACTAGGTTTTGGCTAATTTAATCTGAGTTCAACCGCTCAGTGAGTGTATTTGGGGATGCAAGCTTGTTGGGTTGGCCCCATGATTGGGTTCCATTCAGATATACCCCTCCCCCATGCCCTTTTTGCTTACTGGGAATAGTAGCTACGTAAGGTCTGTCCTCATGGCAAATGGAAGAAGCTCAAGAGGGCCAATAAGTACACATTTCAAGCCTCTGCTCACCACACTTCATTCCACACAGGCCAAGGCAAATCATATAGCCAAATCCAAGATCCAAGAGCAGGAAAATAGACTCTTCCTCTGGAGGGAAAAAGGAAATTCATATGACAAATGGCATGGATGTGTGATTCTAACATAGGGATGTTTGATGAGTTGGAGACCAATGAGTCAATCTTCTACAATCTCTTCTTCAAGTCCTGGCCATGTCCCTGATCTGGAATAACAGTGGAAAAAGGAGGTATGGAGCATATGGAACCCCCATAGGGAGTTATGTTTATTTCTGCACCTTCTACTCCACTTACTCTCATAACCGGAGTTTCCTTGGGTCTTACTAGTCTGTTATACCGACTATATGTATACTGACAACCTCACTTGAAAGATAATTCAGACTTCACAGGTTATGCTCCCATTGGTGTAATGTAAGACCCACTTCAAAACTCCCGTAATTCAATCTGGGACTCCCCAGGAGTGTTTGACATGATGTTACAAAAGACTCCTTTGTGTTCTGCCCGGGCACCCCTTGCTGACGCCAGCACAGATGCTAACACCTGTGAGTCATCCGAGGGAAGGAGCCACATCAGCACCTGTATTAGCAGGGCCCCTGCAATAACGTCCCAGGACTCAAACTCCAAACCTCAGGGTTTAATCAATGCATTTCCAATCTGAAGCCAGAGAAACAGAGCTACATGTTTCCCTGCCATGCCCTGTCACTCTCTTCCTTGTATTTTGAAAAGCTGCTTATCGTCCCCACCCAAACTAAGTGCCTGTGTGAGCGCAAAGTCTTGGTGCCTAACTCTTTGCAATCCCACGGACTGCAGCCCGCCAGTCTCCTCTGTCCCTGAGATTCTCCAGGCAGGAATACTGGAGTGGGTTGCCATGCCCTCCTCAAGGGAATCTTTCTGACTCAGGATCAAACCATCATCTCTTTTGACTCCTGCTTGACAGGCGGATTCTTCACCACTAGCGCCGAACTAAGTGCAGAAAGTGCCACCAGCTTCCCTCACTGTGTCCCTCAACGCTTTCACTCCGCTCCAGCTAACTTCTAGCTACAGGATCCACATCTCTGTGACTAGAGGATTTTTTTTTTTTTCAGAACTGGAAAAGTCTTCTCTGTCCTCGCATGCAGCAGGCCAGAGGTACCATCCCTGGTACCACCAGACGACAGTAACAACCACCAGAAGCTCTCAAGCACTGATTCTCAAGGCTTGGTCTGTCCTTCTCCTCCATGAGGGATAATCCTAGGCTTCAGTTTTACACTGTTGCCAGAGTTTCCCTGCAGGACGAAGTTCAAGTTATCCACCATGGTTGTCAGCTTAATATCCTTCCTTTTGTTAGCTGCCCTTCCTTTTCTATGGGGATGGTTTAGTTGCTATGTCATGACCAACTCTTTGTGACTCCATAGACTGCAGCCTGCCAGGCTTCTCTGTCCATGGGATTTCCCAAGGAGAGTACTGGAGTGGGTAGCCATTTCCTTCTCCAGGGCATCTTCCTGATCAAGGGATTGAACCCGTGTCTCCTGCACTGCAGGCAGACTCTTTACTGCTGAGCCACCAGGGATTCCTTTCTTCCCCAAATCACTTCCCTATTCTTCAGTTGATGCTAATTTCACCGTTCGAATAAACTACTTGTGCCTAAATCTCAGGGTCAGTCTCTGGGAAACCAAACCAAGGCACCAAGTCCCTTATCAAAGCAGTTTTTTCAAACCCCAGAGGGCTGACTTGGATATCTCCAGTATGCTATTTTCCATATACCCTGTCTTTCCATCCCTCTTGTCAGGATTGTAGAACCTTCCTATAGACCCCTTCGCCCAGATATTTGCAAGGAGGCTGGTCTCATAGACCCATCAGACTTGCCTAAATTAATGTCTAGATCCAGCATGTACACAACTCGGGCTCAAATGGACAAATCCACCATATTGTCAATTCACATTCATCGTCACATTCTGTGATGCTTCTTGAGTCATTTCTGTGTGAAAAGGACTGACACAGGTGCTAGGAACATCAAGTCGTATGAGAAATAGTCCATGACCATGAGGAAGGAGGGGTCTGATAGAAGTCTTCTTACTGAGGCAAATGCTGCCTTCTGCAGTTTATTTTCACTCTTCCTTGATATTTTGAAAAGAGAATCTTTTAACTCCTGTAAATACAAAAACTCCAAACTGTTAAATTTTGGTTAACCTAGCAGGTTGAATAAGTGCTTAGAAGACAATGTAAGCCATGGGATGAGTCATATTTTCCCTTATTTGTCTGTGAGTAGAAGTAGGTCTTGCCCAAAGTAGGCTCTCAATGGGCATTCATTCTGTGGATAAAGTGCTCACCCAGGCTCCACTGCAGCCCAGGACTCACTTGAGGAAATTATTTCACTTCCAAGAACATCACTGTGGCACAGCAAAATTAGAGCACTGAATCCACCTGACTCTAAAGTCCAAACAGTCTATGGATCTGTATACTCAGAATATGTATTCTTAAAGGAAAATTTTATTGATATTACTTTAGGAATATTTTCTTGGGCCAAAGAAAGAAACTGCTAAAATGGTGCTAGGTAAGTAAGTGAAAGTCATTCAGTCATGTCTGACTCTTTGCAACCACAAGGACTATACAGTCCATGGAATTTGCTAGGCCAGAATACTGGAGTGGATGACCTTTCCCTTCTCTGGAGGATCTTCTCAACCCAGGGATCGAACCCAGGTCTCCTGCATTGTGGACAGATTCTTTACCAACTGAGCCACAAAGAGTGGGAAAGTCATTTGAGAGAAATGTGAAAGTTTCCTGTTAGATTTTATTTTCCAATTTTTGCCCCAAACTCTGATTGTTGATCAGAGTCATGACAAGGAAGAAGAAAACCCATACTCAGCTCATCAGTGTCTACTGTTAGCATCAAGCTGTACCAGGCACGAGGATATAACACTTAACAATTAGACACATTCACTAATCTCACTGAGCTCACTGTCATCTCAAAGCCCAATGTGCCTAAACTGGTGCGTTCACTTTCCCACATATCAGTCCCAACCCCACTTTCCCAAAGTAGTCAGAATGCATTCACTGCATTCATACATTTCTATACCTCATTTTATCCTATGATCTATTTGGGGTTCAATGCCAAATTCTAAATGCTAAATTCAGATGATGCTTATCCAAATTCAGATGCATCATCTAAATTCAGCTGATGCTCCCTAAGCATTATCCAAGAACAAGAAGAAGGGCCACACCCACAAATTACTTCTCTGGGACTTCACAGTCCTCTTGCTCTGATGTAAAAAGCAGTTGCTCAAAGCAGAGCAAAGAAGTATCGACAAGGCAAAACCCATCTTCCTGGTTGGCAATTTCCCTTAAGATTATAAAGAAATATGTCACAGGAAATATGGAGCTGGAGTCCTCACAGCTGCTGAAGACAAGGCAATGAGTAGAGAAGGGGATGGGGAGGGAATTGAAGAAAGATTAAAATATCAAAAGGGAAATCAGTAAATTTGAAACCTCAGACCTGGAACCAATTAGAGGTCAGCTGGCAACTGTCAAGAATCAATATAAGAAAGATGTAATTTTTAATAACTCAGAAATAAAGTATGCTGTTAACATGCTAGGAATTGGGGCAGGGGAGGAAAAAGAGTGAGGAGAAATGTAATCTGTTAGCAATTACTGTGTGCATGCCAGGACCAGCTTAGAGGAGTCACTCTCACCTTCTCAGGGCTCCACTCTGGGTTTCAGCCTCAGCACAGTGCCCTTCAGCCTCTGCCTGGCACCCCCAAGCACAGCTGGCATGTCTGCCACTCAGCGAGTACAGAACTCAATGTATCAAAGATTCCTCTGGGTTATCAATCCAGACTCTTTTCTCCAAAGAAGTTGGGGCCCTGGGAAACTTTATTAACCAACCCTTGGTCTTTACATAAGTAAATGCTTACCCTTCTAGTTATTTATGCACCAAATTGATATCTTTAAATATCAAAAGCTTAATCAAGGATTTTCACATTTGGCAAGTTTTTAAGAATCTCACCAAGATAGGTGTGTAGAGTCAAATTGGGAAACATTTTCTAAGGACTGAAGATGAGCATAATTTGAAAATCACTTTGGAGATGGACACTCCTCCAAAGAATGAAAATGTACTTAAAGACCATAACATGTAAGAAGATAAGGGGATCCCTGGAAATATCATATAGGCATTTTCCAGAGTGTCCTCTGTGGAGTAGTCATTCTGAGTGATTTGAATAGGCATTGCATTAAATTAAAAAAAAAAAAAAGGCAAACAAAATGGATCCCAATAGCAAATAAGTCTACAAACTCCTGTGTTACACAAAGTTAAAGAGATTCCTTTATTGCAGGACTTTTTAGATCCTTTATGGGGTCTGAGCAGGATTGTGAATCTAAGAACTTTTGCATAGGATGGGATTTAGTCTTGGACCACTGAGGAGTTATTTCACCATGGACCATTTTCTTGTTGATCATCTTGTCAAACTCAAATTCAGGTTGGCTTAAGTTTTCTCTAACTCAGCAGGTATCAGTGTCTTGAAATTAAAATGGATCCTTACAAGGACAAGGTTTACAAAGAACATCTCTGGCATCTTTTTCAAATTTTCTTTCTTCTCATAAGACATCTAGGATGAAAGAGAACTCTAACGTTGTTTGCTTCTGAATTCCTCTGATCTTTGAAACTGTATCCATTTCACTGGAGCCCAGTCAGCTTGATCTCCATTCAGGATCCCAGTCAAGCATCAGGCTGATCTGAATGCCAGCCTCATCTGACCTTGGCGTATAAGTCATTGTTTCTTTCTCTATCTCCAGGTAACTGAAAGCTTTCTTAGAGGTGAAAGGGGAGAGATCGCCTTTCAGAGATCAGAGATCGCCTCTCCCAGCAACTTCAGCTTATCGCTTCAGAAACTGAGGCTCAGAGATGGGGAAGAACCTTAAAATCACACATCCCTTTTTTTCAGAAGCCAAACATTGCGGAGCCCACCCAGATGACCAAGCTGTGCCTCCCCTCCCTGTACCCCTTGAGCATAAAGAACCTCACGTTTCCTCCAACTTCCCATCCCACTTGCCTCTTCAGGGGTCTGAAGCAATTTGAATGAGCCTCCCCCTGCCCTGTCACAGACTGGAGCACATTAAGGGCAGGAAATTAGGCTGGGGCATGTTTGTAGATCCGGTGCCGATTACTCTTCCCTCCGATCATACATCCACCAATACGGAATGGATTTCTCTAATTTATTAAAGGTCGGTCAGCATGGAATGATAAAGGAAAGGGCCATGTCTGATAAATTCACCTAAATTGAATTCTTGGGCCACATTACCAAAACAGCAGACATAATTTATCTGGATTTCAGGAAAGCATTTAGAGCTGTACCATATAACAGATGCATTTACTAAGGCAAACCATTGTGTGATGGTTAAGCGTCAGGTGGCAGTTTTGGAAACAGGTTTAAAATGGCCCAGAAACCAATGCTCGGTGCACCGCCAAGAGACACTTAAGAGTACAGACAGAGGGGTCAGTCTGGAGGTCATTATTTCAAAGTCTTTGACCCTAATTATAATTTAATTTCCACAATGGTCATATCTCTTGAGAGCAGAATTGGGATGAAGGGGGGAGGGACAGTTTTAAAGGGAACAGACTGAAAACAAGTTCTGTGGTTCTTTTTCAATCAGAGTGGCTTAGTGAGGGATGAATGAGTTATTCTTCCACCAAATGAACACAAATAAACAAGAGAATAAAGGAAGCCAAGACTTCTGAGCAACAGAGCACTGCAGTGACAAATTCTGAACAGGACAGGGATGGGAGGCAGTGGGTTTCACTAATACTTCAGACGTGGAGAGTCTGAATTGATACCATGAATAGCAAAAGAAATGGAGTTCAGGGTTCTTGAGATAGAAATAGGCTCAAATAATTACGTAACTGTGAGTCATTAATACCCTTGCTATGGCCTCTAAAGGCACGAGCTCCAAACTCTGGTTTGAATTTGCCTCTTCTTAAAGTCAAGATTTATGCATCAGCCTTACATCTTTATCCAGGCAATGTGGAATAGATTTCTGTCTAATCCATTAAAGGTCAGTCAGCATGGATTGATAAAGGGAAACCCATGTCTGATACATTTGCCTAAATTGAATATTTCCTCTGGGCTACTGCAAAGGTGACCTGAGGTGACCGTCATCACGAATTCACCCAGGCAGTCTTAAACTGAATCTCTATCTAACGTCCTCACGGACTCCGTGGAATCCAAGGAGAGGGCCATAGCCTAGTGGAAGCTCATTCTCTTAGGGACAAGCTTTGGCATTTGGGTTTAGCCTCAAAAACTAGTTCCCAGGTCTATCCCATATATTGAGCTGAAGGTGTCCACAGATGTTGAGGCCCTCACAGAGGCACTGGGCGTGGCACACTTGTGCACATATGTTCTGTCTGCTCCCCTTCCTGTCCGACTCCACCCTGGGCACCTAACCGTGCCAGCCAGCACCAGAGCTGCCGGTGACAAGCACTCTCTTCTTCCTTGGAGCGCTTTCCTTGTTCAAGACTGTATGATGTAGTATGTGGTGGTTAGTTATACATGTCCAATTGGAGAGCGTTTGGGAGTGAGATTAACATTTAAATCATTGAACACTGAGTGAGCAGACTGTTCTCCACAATGTGGGTGGGCCACATCCAATCAGTTGAAATTCTGAGTAGAACAAAAAGATAGCCTCCCTAAGCACTAGGAGATTCTTCAGCAGACTGTCTTTGGACTGTATCCACACCATCATCTTTCCTGGGTCTCCAGGTGGCAGCCCATATAGCAGATTCTGACTTGCTGGTCTCCATAATCATGTGAGCCAATTCCTTATAGTAAGTCTCTTTCTATAACATAAACTATCTTGCTGGTTCTCTTTTCTCTGGAAAACCTTAATGAATACACAGGGTATCAGTAGTTATACTTCTGTCAGATTTCTGGAGCCTCCAACTTGACGTAAATTCTCAGTTTTCACTTTAATTCTCTGTTTAGGGAAACTCTTTGGATCTACATGAAAAAAATGCAAGCATGGAACAGGCATGTCACAGACTTGCATTAGCAGGAACTAAATTATGGATAATTCTTGGAATAGTCCAAGAATTAAGGGAAACTTTGGGATCCTTGGACTGCAAAGAGATCAAGCCAGTCAATCCTAAAGAAAATCAACTCTGAATATTCTTTAGAAGGACTGACACTGAAGCTGAAGCTCCAATATTTTGGCTACCTGATGTGAAGAGCTGACTCATTGGGAAAGACCCTGATGCTGGGAAAGATTGAAGGCAGGAAGAGAAGGGGACGACAGAGGATGAGATGGTTGGATGGCCTCACCAACTTGATGGGCATGAGTTTGAGCAAGCTCCAGGAGTTGATGATGGACAGGGAAGCCTGGCATGCCAGTCCATGGGGTCTCAAAGAGTCGGACTTGACTGAATGACTGAACTAAATTTGAGATCTTCAAGCAGGAGATTCCATGAACTGATATAAATAGGACATTATGATATCAAAGGGAGTTTAGAAAAATGCACAATAGAACCCTGACACTATTATTATGTCATTACAGACTTCCCCTAGCCTCCTGATGTCTTGGATCTCATGAAATTTGGCAGCTGAAGTGAAGTAAAAGACAGAAATAAGGTAATAAACTCAAATATGTTTTCATCTCACTAATGTGAACCCCCAGTTGAGTCAGAATTTTACTGACGCAAATTTTCATGGCCTCTCAAGTAAAAACATCATTGTGTTCAAACGGCACTTTTAGCCACAGGCTTGCAGATATTATATAGGATGTACATTCATTTATTTATCCATTCAACTAGCTAGCATACATTAAATATCCAAAGCCCTATGCTGAGCGATGAGGGAATTAAAAGAAATGCCTTCAATACCTGTTTTTAAGACACTGTATAATCTAATTGCTATAAACACAACCAACAGAATGAAAGTTTGCAAAGTATTTTTTCTTGATTTAGAAAAATAAACTATCACAGAGTCCAGATAATAATGTATTTAACAACACCCCATGTGCATCAACAACTCATGACCTGCCTAGGTGCATGCAGTGATGGCAGAGCTAGCCATGGTCTTCACTGAACCCCCAAAGTATGAAATACAGTTGGGAAAAAATAGGTAGGTTGACTTATAGGGATGGTACTAGGATAGAGGTGGGCTTAGAACATGCAGAGGAGAGAAACTGGGCCCATCAGTCTTCATGACAAACCCAGAACAAATATAGTATTTGACCTTTTGTAGGTGCTAAATACAGAGTAGGAAATGGCAACCCACTCCAGTATCCTTGCATGAGATATCCCATGAGCAGAGGAGCCTGGCAGGCTACAGTCCATGGGGTCACAATGAGTTGGAGATGACTGAATGACTGCACATCCTCACATGCACAGATGCTGGATTAATAGATACTAAATGAACGAATTAATGAAACTGTTGTGATGAGGAGGAACAAGTGCATACAAAACATCTTATAAACTCAAGGGACAGTGAGGCACTAGCTTCCAAGGGTGAGGCCAAGCTGAACAGCAGCCAGGCTGTATATAACTCCTTTCATCACACTCCAGAGACCATGGTATTGCCAAGGAGCCTCAAGCAAGAATAATAAACAGAATCAAAACTGTCAACTTCATTAAGTGTGTCGGGTTGAATGAAAGAGTAAACCACAAACTAATCAATGCCTATTATATGTAGGAAGTTGAATGAGGTTAATCTAGGAAGACTTCCTGAAATAGGTGAGTTCTGAGCTGAAATCTTTTTTTTCCTTTGGGACTTGACAAAATAAATCTTATTAATAGTGTTTCATATGCATTTAGATGAATATATTCTATATATATATTATATATATACTCTATACACACACGACATATATATAAATGAAGCACGTGTACTTCCCAAAGTGTATTCTCAGATATTAAATCAAATAATTCTGTCTTTCTGTGATCCTTATTTTCTTGTCAATCAACTTTGGAAACAAGTCACAGTGGAGTAGAATTCCAATTTGGAATTCCAAAATCCTCAGTCCTGTCCCTTTACAGGAGAGTCTGGGGTGGCTGAACTCTTTTTGCTTCTTGAGAGCTGCCCATATCCTCTGCACCTGCTGTTCCCAGGATGCTTGTCCTCTAGCCAAGACATCTAGTCCTCCTTCCCTAGAGTTAAAAGCCATTGCTTTTTCCACATTTAACTGGCATAAACTCTTTACATCCTCTCTGCAGCTTTGTAAAAATAAACTTCTACTGGGAAACTGTGGAGTTTCCCAGAGAACAGCCTGGAAGTGTCTGAATGCCAGTACCCTGAATTTCCTTCCTAACAATCTCCTTGGACCATCACCAAACCCTTCACAGGGCACCATTACTCTATCCCTAGGGACCAGAAAGTGAACGTGAAGTTGCTCAGTCGTGTCCGACTCTTTGCGACCCCATGGACTATAGCCTACCAGGCTCCTCTGTCCATGGGATTTTCCAGGCAGTAGTACTGGAGTGGATTGCCATTTCCTTCTCCAGCGGATCTTCCCAACCCAGGGATCAAACCCAGGTCTCCCGCACTGTAGGCAGATGCTTCACTGTCTGAGCCACCAGGGAAGCCAGGCAGTTCATATTTCCTTTCTTTGGCCAAAAGGCTTCGCTCCATCATCCTAGAGACTCTTGCTATGTCTCCCATTGTAGTTGGTTGCCCTGGGGAGAAGGTCGTAAGAGCAAGCCTAGAAGTGACCAAAATCAACCAGTTCCAGGGAAGTCACTGAGAACCAAAGGGTCATCTGGTCCAATGAGAAGGGACACAACACAGTTTTTGGATGAACGGACTGGAATTACTACTAGTGTCAATTAAACTGCTGGTTCATTCCCAAAACAAGGCAAGGAAGAACAGAACGAGCTCAGCTGGGATGAAGACAAGAGTGTCTCCCTTACCTGCCCAGTAACACGGAAATCCCAAGGACCTCATGAGACCTGGGCAGAAGCAGAGCAGGCAGAGCCTAGGGCCCCATCTCAAGGGTGTGAAGAGTGGGGAAAGGCTGGTCCTGGCAGCCTTGCGATAAGTCATGGCATCTCTGTCCTTTAGTGCAAAGTTCTATGGTTTGTGTGCTGAGGACTCTTACAAGGTCTTTTCATTGTCTGAAGAAATAAACTGGACCACCTCAGAACAATGGATGCTCCTTGAAGTCAAACGAGGTTAGAACATGGGCTTTTATGAGAGTGGAATTTCCGAGCATATGAACTGATCATCTCAAAGTGTATTTCAGGATATGTTTGCCCCCTCTCATAAAAATAATAATAATAATGAAAGTTCTTTTCTTCCTGCCAGGTTTTCAAAGTTATAACTAGTTTTCTTTTTAGTTATTTTTTTGCTTTTGTTTTTTAAAAATATATCTGAGTGAAAGATACCGAGCTCTAAGAATATATCTAAATCTAAAAGATTTTTCATGCAAATCATCCTTTCATTCTCTTTTTTTTTTTTTAATCATAGCAGCGTTGAGTAATAAAATATATGACCATATTGGTTCTTAACCCCCAACAGCATCCCTAAATGTTTCTGAGCTCTGAGCAGAGGTTTAAGAATGCCTCCCTGGGCCCACATGTATCCCATCAAGACTTGGACTAGACAGGCAGAAAGAACATGAACGTGTTCTAGTCATTCTTTATTTCTTCTCCTCTTCTTATGGCCTACTTCTCTTTTACATTCAATATAATTGACAGTGATGACATCCGATTACAACATTTCCTTCCAAATATATTTGGAGCCCAGAGAAGCAGGTTTCTTTAATCTAATAGAGAATAATAATTTTTCTTTAACTTTTGTAATATCGAATAGCAATGTTACCAAAAAAAAAAAAAAAAAAAAAAAAACAAGTTTGCCAGATTGTCTCTTGACAAAATACAGGACATGGAGGCTGGGAACCATCCTATGCTCTGTTCGTTTCCCTCATAGTGATTATATAAATTATCTCCGGGGTCTGGAAACACTAGTCATTATTTCAAAAGGATAGCTTTCCAAATCCATATGTGGAGGGACGAAGACAATATTGTCTGTGGGAAACTGTCCAGAAGAATCATCAGCATGCAAGACCATTCAGGGTCTGTGGCCCATGTGGACAAGCACAGCAAGCCTCACCGGAACGTGGACAGCACCCATACGTCCCAGTCCAATGGGTCGTTGGGTGTCACTGTGCCCACTTTACCGATAGTGTACCGATAGTGAAACTGAGGGTATCCTGTGTCCAAGTTAATGTAAGCCACTTGGAAAAGGAGCTGAAGGGACTCACTCCCAGGGTATATCCTCCTCATTAGCCAAATGGACCTTGAGCAAGATCGCAACCTGGCCTTCCTCTAGAGGAATGTTGCCATTGAGAAATCTTAAACTTGATTGAAAATAGAGCCTCCTAAACACTGTCCACCACCCTTCACCTCGTGCAGCTAATCTGCTGCAAGGGGGACGGGGGGTTGCAGGGGTGGGCACACACACACACACACACACAACAACATGGAAACAGGGAAGAAGGAATTTCCGGTCTGCTTGTCTTCTGGTCCTTCATGATTCAGTCACAGCCTTCAAGCATCACATGTTATGTTTGCTCTGACGTGGTAGATTAGTGACTTCTTCAGTTGCTAATGCAGTGATTTTTATCATTATTATTGTTTTAATTTCAAACAATGGGAGGCAAGGAAGAGAGGGTATTTACTGCAGCGATTCAGTGGAGACGGTTGGGTAAAACTACATTTGTAGCACCATAGACTCGCTTCCCAGTGCCATTTGAAACACCGCCAATTCGCTTATCACTAACATTTCCCTGAAAAACAGAATTTCTTTTTTCTCCTTCTTCGGTCAGCTTGCCAACAAGCATTATGCTGCCACAGCCAGCTACAGGGTGGGATAGGAGAGAAGTGTGCATTAATTGTATTCTGAAGCCTGCCATAAATCCACTGCAGTGACGCTGGAGGGTGAGATTAAACAGCATTCAAGAACATTTTCCAAAAAGTACTGAGTACAAAATAATGGTTTGTGTGGGGCAGACAGATGACACAGGATGACTGTGATTTATGTATGTCTCATGTTGGGTCGCCACTCCTCGAGGGGAAGGGTGGAGCCTTCCTCCTGTACTGCTCTCCCCAGAAACTTGCTCAGGACTCTGTATACAGCACACAGCCATGGGATGATACCATGGTTTGATGGGCCAGACTGTGAGCTGGACTGCTTGAGGGACACCCAGAGAACACAGCAAATACTGAGGTTGGAAGAAAGTGACAAGGACTTGACAACAGAGAGACTGGGACTGTGAGAGAAAATTGCAAATATTAGACTCAAGAGTCAGACAAATGTGCCGTGACCTCGCGAGTCCAGCTGGGGCTAATGGTAAAGAAGCTGCCTGCCAATACAGGAGACATAAGAGATGCAGGTCTGATCCCTGGGCAATTTCCTGGAGGAGGGCACAGCAACCCACTCCAGTATTCTTGCCTGGAGAATACCATGGACAGAGGAGCCTGGCAGGCTGTGGTCCACAGGGCTACAAGGAGTCAGACACAACTGAAGTGATTTAGCACGCACACAGTTTATTGTTCAAACCGAGATACTTGAGAGGATAACGGGGCACTGTAAATATTATGCCAGGTCAGCAGGCATAAACTGGAACCATCCTGATAAATTATCATGTGTGATCACTCCAACTGCAATATTCTTTGGCAAAGGAACATAATGCTGCAAAGAAAGCATATCCTTGAATTAATGAACCACTCAGGAAGAGGTACTGTCTTAGTCTGCCACCATAACAAAGTACTGGCTCCCCTCAGCTCAGTTGATAAGGAATCCGCCATCAATGCAGGAGACCGTGGTTCGATTCCTGGGTCAGGAAGATCCCCTGGAGAAGGGATAGGCTACCCACTCCAGTATTCTTGGGCTTTTCTTGTGGCTCATCTGGTAACGAATCTGCCTGCAATACAGGGAGACCTGGATTTGATCCTTGGGTTAGGAAGATTCCCTGGAGAAGGGAAAGGCTACCCACGCCAGATTCTCTCCTGGAGAAATTCATGGACTGTATAGTCGATGGGGTCACAAAGAGTCAGATGCAACTTTCACATTCATAATAAAGTACTGCAGACCAGGTGGCTTAAACAACAGAAATTTATTTTCTCACAATTCTGGATGGTGTAAGCCTGAATCAAAGTGTTGGCAGGGTCAGTTTCTTCTGTAGCCTCTCTCCATGAATTGCAGATGGCCATATACTTCCTGTATCTTCACATGCCCTTCCCTCCACACCTGCCTGTGTCCAGATTTCCTCTTCTAAAAGGACATCAGTCATTCTGGTAGGGCCCATCCTATGACCTCATTTTTGCCCTAACTACCTCTTTAAGGATATATTCACAAACGTATCACATTGTACGTTATAGATCTTCATCATAGAACTTCACCATATGAACGGGGATTTGGAGTGTACAGAACTCAGTCCACAACCCCTTCTGATTCCTAAACAAAACCCAAAGTTTTGCAAAAGCAGTTCATACCTTCTGAGAATGGCCAGGCTCTTCAGGAGATCAAGAATCCAGGGTTCTGAGATTCATAGACTTACCAGGGAGAGATGACAGGAGGTGTGGTCATATGCATGACAGCATACAGATAAAGCAAAATTTCACAATTAAGAGCAAGAGTGATGTTTAAAATATGTAATTGATACACTGTGTTGCTGCTGCTGCTAAGCCGCTTCAGTCATGTCCGACTCTGTGCGACTCCATAGACGGCAGCCCACCAGGCTCCACCGTCCCTGGGATTCTCCAGGCAAGATCATTGGAGTGGGTTGCCATTTCCTTCTCCAATGCATGAAAGTGAAAAGTGAAAGTGAAGCCACTCAGCCATGTCCGACTCTTCGTGACCCCATGGACTGACTGCAGCCCACCAGGCTCCTTGGTCCATGGAATTTTCCAGGAAAGAGTACTGGAGTGGGGGTGCCATTGCCTTCTCCATGATATACTATAGGCACTGACAAACTACTATGAATATCAACCACCACAAAGCTAGAGCAGGGCTTGGATGCTATGAATATGTCCAGGGCTAACCTTTAGTGGGAGGTTTATGAGGGAGGCTTGAGGTAGGGTTAGTCCCCAGGCAAAGGCTTGGAGAACTAGGGCAGCAGGGACTCAAGGAAACAGCTGTTTAATAATTAGGTAGAAGTGTTCTAATGTTTTAACAACTGGTGCATACACCTGTGATCACCAACTGTATATCAGCCGCTGTTAGAAGATGAGCAATTTGAGTCTTACCATTTATGAGCTCTGCAGTCTTGTCTAATAGCATCACCTCTTCGGCATTAAGTTTACTGATCTCTGTGAAAGCTGCATGTCCACGAGGCTCAGGTACTTAAATACTATTCTCATGTCAGCAGTTTTTCCTTAGGTTTACTGGCACACACACACACACACACACACACACACACACACACACACTCCCATCTTCCAAGGAGCACCTTGATATCAATTTCCTTTCACTTTCCTTTCACCTTCTTACCCCGTTTTCCTTCTTATTGCTCAGAAACTATCTAGGAGTGTTGTAGAGGGCTCCCACACAATCAGAGCCAAATGCTTTTGGCTTGACGTTAGAAAGTTAGCATCTGAAAGTAACCAGTTGATACCTTGAAGTTTTATTTGAGAATAAAAGTCCAGAGAAGTTTCCATGGGCCAAGGAAAGTTTTCAGTCTCATTCAAAACCCACTTATGTGGATATTTAAGATCTTTTGCACGCATGCTAAGTCGCCTCAGTCATGTCCAACTTTTTGCAATACTATGGATTGTAGCTCACTAGGCTCCTCTGTCCATGGGAGTCTCTTGGCAAGAATATTGAGGTGGGTTGCCATGCCCTCCTCTAGAGGATCTTCCCCGCCCAGGGATCGAACCCTCATCTCTTAGGTCACCTGCATTGGCAGGTGGGTTCTTACCACCAGTGCTACTTAGGAAGCCCTCGAGGCCTTTTAATGAGCAACAAGTTATACACTAGCAGTTTCACATGCGTCTAGAGTGAATAGTGCTCAGTTCCCGGGAACTGGTCCTCTTGTGATGTGGGCACTGGATTTTCCAAATTTAAAAAGAAGAAACAAGTAAGGGATAGAGAAAGGGGCAAAGTATTAAAGGCAAGGTAGTGATGAAATGTCAGTAACTCCCCAGCCTGGAAACAATTCACTGAGTAAATATTTTCATTACATCAAATTATGTCTCTCAGAAAATACTGATGGTCTATTCACCCTTTCTACTATAACCCAAAATAACACAAAACGGGTGGGATAATCATTGTAGGAAAGCATTCCTGAGGTACCACGGTTCCACAATGAGGTAGCAGAATTTCATACCTTTACAATGTTTAAAATCAGAGCATAGTGTCATCTGTGGAGGCAGAAAGATAAACAAATGACTTTCAACTATTTAACTTTAGATGTAAAGATTAAAATGCATGAAAAATGTATGAAAGCCAAGAATTCTGTGTGAGGTTTTATGGGCAAGAAATGGGTATCAATCTTTAAAAAAAATTTTTTTAAACACATTGATTTCCTTCCTGAGATTTATTGTAAAGCCATTTGCAGAAAATTCATGGAAAACCCCAGAACAGGAGATCATTTTATGTAGTAAATAACTCTAGCCATAGATTAGACATGTATCTCACCCCAGCTTGACAGAAGGATTGGGAACCACCACCCCCACCCCCACCACCCCAAGCAAAGAAGATTATGCTACATTGGAACTAAAACCTCAGAAGAAAATATTGCTGTGAGGGGCTTCATATTTTGTCTCTAATATGGGGGATGGAAAGCAGGGAAGATAATGACCACCAACAGTGTAAGGAAAATGTAACTAACTATGGCAGCTCCAAGAAGACAGATGAGTTATGGAATCCCAAAGCGCCCAGATTCACTTTAGAGTTTACAGGTGATGATTCCTTTTGATTCATGGTCGCAGTTCTTAAGGGCAAAAGAACTTAGTTAGCTGGAGAAGGGGATGCAAACAGAAAGAAAGCCTTCTCCAGCTGGGAAAACAAAAGATGTTTGGGATGATGTCGATGAAAGCTTTTTAAAGTGAGAGGTACAGAGAGAGTGTAAGAGGAAGGCAGCTGGAGTTTTTCCAGATCCGCTAATGATGCATGGTGCCGCTGACAAAGCAGTTCACCCAACCAGCGCGAGAGACGGCTGCCTGGGGGACCTGCCCTTGCTCTCAGGGTTGGACCCTAAGAGTCCAGGTTGGGGGAGCCTTCACCACTTGGTTCAGAGAGCTTTTTCTTTTGCTCTAATTTAAATGCTTACCACTGGGACATACTTAAAGCTTAGCTTATTTTTTTTCCCCCTTTTCAGACTTCATTCCCCTTAGCAAGTATTTGGTTTCTAAGATCAGAAATCAACAGGGGAGAGGACGTTAGCCTGGGTTATAAAATGAAATGAAACGCCTTCACTCTTTCATCCACTTTTACCAAAATGCTTGATTCTTTGCTCACAAGACTGAGAAAAACCCAACCTGGGTTTAAACTACTCACCCATTTGGGAGCCAATTGCCCATCCCAGGGACCCAGGGACCTGTGGGTCTCGGTAATTATGTCTGGTTGGGCCTGTGTGATGTGAAATGTAAAATACGGTGCATGACAACATAGTTCACTTTAGTCTCTTTTTCATGTTGTTTCACCAACTGAGGCAAGATGACATGTGCCACAAAGCCATCATCTGTGATGACCTCAGAATCTATAATTTCAAGTTGCAGATCCCCCATCACCTTCTCCCCATTATCACTAATTGACCTCTAACTCCTCCTTACCCAGTTTCAACATGGGGACTCCCTGTCTCTGGAAGCAGTTCACTCTCTCATCAGGCTTTCCTGTATGATGGACTCTAAATGTGACAAGGTTCTTTTCAGGCGACAGCAGTAAGGCCAATATGCTCACCTTCTGAACCCACACTGCAGATACTGCCCTCGTTTGTGACCATTATTTACAGCTAAGCTCTTCCCAGCCCGTGGAGCTCCATATAGAAACTATTCAGGTGTGTGGTTTGCAGTTTGGTTTCATTTCATGATACAACCTCACCTCTAGCACAGCTGATTGAGTTTGGACATTGGGAAGAATGTTCGCAAATGAAGGCTTTCACACATTGGAACAATTAATACAAGGAAAAGTGGGGTGCAGGGAACGTCCTCAAAATGCCCTTCCAGTATTTAGAATAGAAGTAGATATTCTACTAACTCTAATGCCTTTGTAAGGGTGCTGCACAAAGTCACACCTGAGACCAAAGGATGTGCTGGCTGCTCTCTCTTCCATGCAGCCAGGTACCTCTCAAATGGTGGCAAGATGGTCCTAGAGATTATCTCATGTCTGGAGTCAACACACTACGGCACACGAGCCAAATTTATTCCATTTCCTGTTTCTGTAAGCCCTGTGAGCTAAGGATGGTGTTTACATCTGTTAGCGGCTGGAAAAAAAAAAAGAAAGAATATTTTGTGACACATAAAAATTAAATTCAAATGTCAATGCCCATAAATAAACACAACTTAAAAGACAACCATGTTCATCATTTATGTGTTTTCTGTGGTCAGTTTCACATTCAACATTTCAACTTTCAGCACAGTGGAATCGTTGTGTCAGAGAGCATTAGGACTGTAGAAAGCCTAAAATACTATCTGTCTAGCCCTTAATGAAAAATATTTGCTGGCCCTTTCCATCTCAGGCCACCACAGTGAACGGGGCCACCACCACGTCCATGTATCTATAATGTATGGTCATGCAGAACTGCTCCAGCTTCTCGATCAAGAGGAACAAGCAGACTGACAACACCGAAGAGGAACTAAAGAGCCTCTTGATGAAGGTGAAAGAGGAGAGTGAAAAAGCTGCCTTAAAACTCAACATTCAAAAAATGAAAATCATGGCATCTAGTCCTATCACTTCATGGCAAATAGATGGGGGAAAAGTGGAAACAGGGTCAGATTTAATTTTCTTGGGCTCCAAAATCAATGTAGACAGTGACTGCAGCCATGAAATTAAAAGACGTTTACTCCTTGGAAGAAAAGCAATGACCAACCTAAATAGTGTATTAAAAAGCAGAGATGTCACTTTGCCGACAAAGGTCTGTATAGTCAAAGTTAAGGTTTTTCCAAAAACCAGTAGTAATGTATTGAGGTGAGAGCTGAACCATAAAGAAGGCTGAGCACCAAAGAATTGATGCTTTCAAACCGTGGCGCTGGAGAAGACTCCTGAGAGTCCCTTGGACTGCAAGGAGATCCAACTAGTCCATTCTGAAGATCAGTCCTGAATATTCATTGGAAGGACTGATGCTGAAGCTGAAACTCCAATACTTTGGCCACATGATGCGAAGAGCTTACTCACTGGAAAAGACTCTGTTGTTGGGAAAGATTGAAGGCAGAAGGAGAGGGGACGACAAGATAAAACGGTTGGATAGAATCGCTTGACTCAAGGGACATAAGTTTGAGCACCTCTGGGAGATAGTGAAGGACAGGAAAACCTGGCCTGCTGCAGTTCATAGGGTCACAGGGTGTCGAGCACGACTGAGTGACTGAACAACAGCCCCAAACCCAATAACCTGAAGGCCTCACCTCCTTCCACTGTAATGGGCTCACTCACAGCAAGACTGTGGGCATGCAGCCGGCAGTCGTTGGCAAAAGGGTCGTGATGGTGCCGGAGATCTGGCCAGCACAAATTGGTTACTTCTGACGTGCAAACCACCATGAGTAAGAATGCTCAGGTCACCTTTAGGAGCATCTGGCAAGTGATCTGGAAGAATAAGTACCACCCGGATTTGCGTACGGCCACCATCCCCAGAGCCAGAGCCATCCTGAGCAACCAGAAGTCTGTGGTGGTGAAGAGGACGTGGACCCACCCCATCAAGAAGCTCCTGAACCATCTATCCCCTCCCCAAAGCAATAAAGCTGTCAGTCGACTTTCCTCAAATTAAAAAAAAAAAACTTTGCTGATGACTGATACATGTCCTCCCCAAGTCTTCCTGATCATGTGCCTTAAACTTAACAGTCTGTTTCTTTGCCTGATTCTGTATTCTCAACTCATTGTTTACAAAGCTTTCTGTACAACACCTGGCACATATTTTTAAGCAGTAAATACTTGATGAATTAATATAACCACTAATTTCATTATAAGACAAATAGAATAGCATGTCAGAAGCTCAAAAGATAAAAAGCCAATGGTACTTCTTGTTACAAACAGCTCAGCACCATTTTTCTTGGTGAATATGCAGTTTGAGCTAAAATGTCTGCCATTCTCTCTGTATAAGATCTGGTTCTAGAGTCTCTGGCTTGTAATTACAAAGCAAAATCTTCTAATGCCAATAATAAGAACAACTTCTATACCTTTTAAGTGCAATCTTCTTGATTATAAGCAGCCACTGACTGAAGACTTCAATTAGAGAGGGAGATTTCTTAAACCCTGGGGCAAAAGTTTAGCTTAAAACAACTTGGAAAGTGGTTTAACTCTTTGAGGATCACCTGCCTACCAGCATACAGCATTCACAGCAAACCCATGATTTTGCACAGTTTAAAGAATCATTCTGCATTATTGGGTGGCTTCTCTCTCCTGAATACTGTCACCCTGGTTAAAGTTAACATGGAAGAAATGTGAGTAGGGAAGACAGAGTTCATTTTGCTTGTTTAAGTCTCTTTACTCTATTTCAAAATAGCTGGTCCTGGATTTAGAAGTTGGGGAAGCTTCAAAACCCTTTGCAAGAGTGCAGACATAAATTGAAGCTATGCCTACCCAGCAGAGACTCCAAGAGACTGTTATCATACACCATATCCCAGAAAGAGCCAAACATTCCTGTACAGAAGTCAGCCAGGCTAGGAAGTAGGATGACAAGAAAGAACCTAGAGAAATTCCATAAACATAATTAAGAAATGTCTCATCTCCCAAACAGAAATATGTATTCTATAGCTTCTGCAAATTTGCAAATATTCAGAATGAGAAAATTTGAGCAATCAAGCATGAACTAAAGCACTAAAACTCCCTGATGCTCATTTATTCAGTCACTTGCTCCTCCTTTCTGTCACCTTCTCTATGAAGCCATCATTTCACTGTTTAGTTTAGACTTAGTAAATTCATTATTCTCACAGTTTTTCAGACTTCCCTTCCTTCCAACCCCTAAGCATTACGTATTCTTCCTTACCCTTAAGTGTTACACTTCGGCCTCTAGAGGGAGTTCAAGTCCCCAGATCCTCAAGAGGAAGAGTTCTGTTGTGACGTGTGGAGGACCCAGTTCTGTTGGACTCAGGTGTCTGGGATGGAGCCTTTGGTGAGAGGAACCATGAGGTTCAAGGCCGTCCTCCTGCCTGGAGTACTCACCAGGATTCCCTCTCCTTTGAGAATCTCCCTTGTCCTCTTATCCTTTTTTAAAAAAAAGCTCTAAAAATGGTTTCACTTTTTTCTTTCTCTTTCTGGCTGTGCAGCTTCTATGATAGTCTAGGCAGAGGGATCCTCCCAGTTCAAACACAGTCTAAACTAGCTTATGAGGAAAGGATATCAGAGAAGCATTTCATAAAAGTTCTGATTAGTAATGTGATAAGATAAATGTTAGTGCAGTCATTATGGAAAACAGTATGGAGGTTCCTCAAGAAATGAAAATATAACTAATATATGATCCAGCAATTCCACTTTGAGGAATTTATCCAAAGAAAATGTAAACACTAATTCAAAAGATATATGCATCCCCAGGTTTATTGCAGCATGGTTTACATTAGCCAAGATACAAAACAACCTGTGTCCATTGAGGGATGAATGGATAAAGATATATATGTATATAGGTATATAGATAGAGATAGATAAATATAATGGAGTATTATTCAGCCATAAAAAGAATGAAATCTTATCTATGACAACATGAATGGGCCTTGAGGACCTTATGCTAAGTAAATTAGGTCTGACAGGGAAAGGTCACACAGAGGCAATCAACATTTTATTTCTACAAGTTTAAATTATGCTGTAAATTAATTACCATTAATATGGTACCCTGTACATCAAGAGATTTATTATAACAAAGAATTTGGAGCCTCTAAATTTCTGACTGCTAGTATAGAAGACTTACCCCAGATTTCCTGGGGTATGTTTATAAAACATACTTAAAGTAGACTTACCCAGTGAGAAAAATGAAGTGACATGGCAACACCACATGAAATATATTTGCCACAGGATTTTTCAAAAAAAAATCACTATTATGAAAACATACTAGTTTTTATTGCATTTTAGGGAGTGTGGATTATTGGAGATTATTCAGGAAATAGAAAATGTTTAAAACACAGAAACTTGCTTAACAAAACGTTATAGTCTGATTTTGGTGTGATCATTTATTCCCTACCTGCCTAAAATATTTTTTTCTTCTCTTTTGAAGGTCATAATTGTAAATCTACACCCTTTGTTCAACTTATTACTATCTCAGTAATGTGGAGAAGGTGTTCAGACTGACCCACAGTTTATAGGAAGTGAGAAAGGGAGAAAGGGTTGGTTTAAAGGCACAGACTTCTATTTATAGAATAAATAAGTTGTGAGCATGTAATGTACAGCATGGAAGGAAGGAAGAAAAGGAAGAAGAGAGGGAGGGGAAGAGAGAGAGAAAGGGAGGGAGAGGAAAGGAATACAGCAGTGTTCCAAGACTCTAGCCCCAACCCTCCCAATCATTCCAGCCTTCCCACTAGAGAAAATCCTTTGTCAGCTCAATTTCCAAAGCCTCTTTTCCATTGTTAAAGAAGGAGGCTTTTTACCTTGTGGGGAAGGGCAAGAGTAAGTTGATTGACTTAAGGTGTGTTATCAGGGGGTACAGGAATGGAGACAAGGAAAAGTAAAGGATGCTGCAGGTTGGAGGGGGGACTGGGAAGCAGTGGCATGAACAAAGATTGGAACTCCATTTTTTTTGAAGGGGGAATCTGAATTTCTATTTTTATTAATTTTTAAATTAGTTTGCACTGGATGTAGAAACTCCATTTTATTTACTTTAGGATCTGAATTTTTTTCTGGGACTCAGCAATGCTCTGAGACTGAACTACACAGGTCTCCAGGTTAATCTGAGCCACACAGATAGTGTTCATGTGTGTCCAGTCCTCTCTGTACATTCTCTTTGAAGCCTCTAGTAGGTGGCTGGCTGAGGGTCTACAGATTTTGGAGGTTTGCTACCTTTATCATAATGAGTATCTGACAAGTCCAGCAGATGAGGACAAATATAGGCATAGAGACTAGGATCTCGGTGGCAGGTCCACTCAAGGTCAATACACTACAGCAACAGCCCAACCTCTCAGGACAAATTCCCAGGTGGAAAGTAAGACTCCTGTACTAAGACTGAGTCTGAGAAAGTAATTCAGTATCATCAGGGATAAGCAGCTTGTCTTTTCATGAATGAAGTCCCAGAGAAGCCATGGGTGAGACTTTAAAATGCGTCTGCTACTAACGGGTGTTCTCTACCTATAAATGCAGTTACACAGACTATTGGAGGACTTTCACAAATATTATCAGGAATCTGCTCTTGGCATTAGCAAGAGCTCAGTTCTAGATTCAGAGCCAGATCACCTGCAGAATCTTGGTTTGGTAGATGGGCAGGGTATTTGATTCCTCAATTCTCCTTGGTCTCTTTAACTCACAATTGAATCCCTAGGGCTGAAGGATGAACATATTAATCCAGAAGGAACATATAGGATCTTCTTCAGTAGGAAAAAGTGCATTTCCCGGAAGAGAGGTTTGTGCTGCTATTAATGTAGAAGAGTTTACAAAGGCTCTTAGCTAATGAGGACTTGGGCTCAGGCCTGCCAGAGTTTGAATCTTAGCATCACCACATACTAGCTAGATGACCTGCGATAAACTCCTTAACTTTTCTCTGTTCCAGTGTTCTCATCTACAGAGGGATAAGTTGTACATACTTCATGGGGTTGTTGTAAGAATTAAATAGGGTAACATACGTAAAACATTGTAGATTTTTTTCCCAGAATTCTACTCAGATTTTAATAACCTCTTCAAGTGATTCTGATCATTCAGACTGGGGAGCCACTGTACTAGGAAGAGTGAAATCAGCATGATTCCCTCCCTGTAGAAAGAGGAGCCCCTGTGTGGTTCCAAGGCTCACAATCAGAGCAGGCCCAAGAGATGGGGGTCTGTGGTAGGAGCAAATTCTAACTTCCATTAGGATTGCTCTTTGGAGGATCACCTCGTCTTTCTGGAGATCTTTCCTATTGAATTACTTGAAGGGGCTCTTTCTTTTTCTTCCTTATGGCATGGTGATGTGGTCATTAAGGTCAGAGGTCAGAGGCCCTAAGGCCTCTGAATAGCCCAGTGGATGGCTCAGGAGAAAAAAAAAGGATTAAAGAAGTCTCCCATTTCATAGTTGACTCAACTCTTATCAGAGTGGAAGGCTACAAAATACCATGGACCCAAAGTGCCGTGGTGCTGAGTTGCTCCAGTTGTGTCTCTTTGTGACCCTATGGACTGCAGCCCTCTAGCCCACCAGGCTCCTCTGCTCACAGGATTCTCCAGGAAATACTGGAGTGGGTTTCCACTGGGAGTGGGTTTCCAGTTTCACCTCCAGGACCCAAAGTACTAACTAGTAAGAACAGGGAGCATTTTTCCAGATTATCATGCTGACTTGCTCTCTCTCAGAGACCTAGAAAAGAAAACTGTAGCTCTGGTAGATATGGGTCAGGATCAGCAAACTGGAATTCCAGACTTTCCACTGGAGTCACTTTTCCCGTGTCCTATGCTACCCTCTGCTCATGTTGCTTTTCTCTCATTGGCCTGTGTCTGCCAAGTATATACTCTGCACCCAGTACTCTAGGACTACAAAATAAATTACATAATCTTTGCTGTTGAACTTACAGGATGGTAAGAAAACATACCTTAAACATTAGGAAAATCATTACTGCCCTGGGGACCAGATCAAGATGACAGAGGATGTGGAGCTCACCTTCTCCCCACGGATATATTAAAAACACATCTACAGGCAGAAAAACTCTCAAAGAACATCTACTGAACACTGGTAGAAGACCTCAGACTCCCAAAAGGGCAAGAAAATCTCCACTTAACTGGATAGGGCAAAAGAAAAAAATAATAATAAAAGAGAGAGAGAAAGGAATCAGGATGGGACCCAGACAAGATGAACCCAAACAGACCTGCACCAAGACATAATAAAAATGGCAAAAGTTAAAGAGAGGATTCTAAAGGCAGCAAGATAAATGCAGTTCTTTGCAAGGGAAACCCCAAGGTTAGCAAGTGGATTTCTCTACAGAAACACTGCAGGCCAGAAAGGAGTGGTGAAATATATTCAAAGTCTTAAAAGAGAAAAATCTGCAACCTAGAATACTCTACCCAGCAGACTGCCATTTAGGAAAGGAGGAAAAATAAAGAATTTCTCAGATAAGCAAAAAGCTAAAAGAATACAGCAATACTAAACCTATATTAAAAGAAATATTGAAAGGCGATCTTTAAATGGGGGCCTTTCCAGGTGGCACTAGTGGTAAAGAACCCACCTGCCAATTCAGGAGACATAAGAGATGTGGGTTCAATCCTTGGGTTGAGAAGATCCCCCAGAGGAGGGCATGGCAGCCCAATTTAGTGTTCTTGCCTGAAGAATCCCATGGATAAAGGAGCCTGGAGAGCTATAGTCCAGAGGGTCTCAAAGAGTTGGCCACAACTGAAGGGACTAAACACACAGCATGCATTCTAAGTAGAAAAGAAGCAAGAAGAGATAGGAAGGCGGAAATAACAACTGGAATGTAAATCACTTAAATTAGCCAGTATACAGATCAAAAGAAAAACATGCACAATACCTGCTTGTGAAAGCACAGCAAAAGGATAAATATGAAGATGTAAAAAGGGACATCAGATCATAAAATGTAGTGAAGGCGATTAAGAAAATGAAGATTCCTCTTTTTTTTTAAATGCGTTTGAGTCTATATGACTATCAATCTAAAGCAAAGAGATATCAGTCGTGTCTGACTCTTTGCGACCCCTGGGCTGTAGCCTACCAGGCTCCTCCGTCCATGGGATTTTCCAGGCAAGAGTACTGGAGTGGGGTGTCATTGCCTTCTCCAACAGGAAGGGTTTAACATACTTGAAAAACACGGCAAGTACAAATCAAGAACATACAATAACTTCAGAAAAACTTAAGAGAACACGAACATAAAAGAAAAGAAGACCATCAAACCACAAAAAGGAAAAGAAAAAGAAAGAAACAAAGAATCAACTGGAAAAGAAGATCTGAAATGGCAATAAACACATATGTATCATTGCATAATGTGAGCATGCATTCAGTCACGTCTGACTTTTGTGACCCCATGGACTGTAGCCCACCAGGCTCCTCTGTCCATGGCATTTTCCCAGGCAAGGATACTGGAATGGGTTGCCATTTCCTCTTCCAGGGGAATGTATTTATATCAACCTTAAATGTCAATGGACTGAATGCTCCAATAAAAAGACAAAGAGTGGCAGACTGGATAGAAAAAAAAAAGCACCAAGAGATCAGTATGCTGCCTACAAGAGATCCCGTTACAGCAAAGTACACACATAGACTAAAAGTTAAAAGTGAGGCAATGGAAAAAGCTATTTCATGCAAATGGAAATGACAAGAAAGCAGGAGTTGCAATACTCATATCAGACATAATAGACTTTAAAGCAAAGATTATTTGAAAAAAAAAGATAAAGTGGGACATTATATAATAATAAAAGGATCAATACAAAAGAGGATTTTATACTCAGCAACATATATAGACCTAATATGAGAGCAGCTAAATATATAAAACAAATACTAAACAGACACAAAGGGTGAAGTTGATAGGAATACTATAAAATAGATTTTAACACCCTGCTCACATTAATGGACAGATATTCCACATCAGAAGCAATAAGGCAACAAAGGTCCTAAATGATACAATAGTATCGATATTTTCAGGACACTAATCCAAAAAAGAAAACACAGAATATACATTTTTTTCTAGTGCACACAGAATCTTTTCTAGGTTTGAGCAAATCCTAGGGCAGAAAACTAACCTCAGCAAATTTAAGAATATATAAATTATTTCAAGCATCTTCTCTGACCAAAATGGTACAAAACAGGAAATCAACCACAGGAAAAGAAACGAAGAAAAAATGATTACATGGAGACTAAATAGCATGATACTAAAAACTCAATGAGGAAATCCAAAAGGAAATAAAAAAAAAAAACCTTTGAGACAAATGACAATGAAAACACAAACATACAAAATCTGTGGGACGCAGCAAACACAGTTATAAGAGGAGAAATTACAGCAATATAGGCTTTCATCAAAAGCAAGAAAAATCTCAAGTAAATAATGTAATTTATCATCTAAAATAATTAGGAAAAAAGAACAAACAAACCCTAAAGTAGCAGAAGGAAGTACATATCAAAGATCAGGGAGGAAATAAATAGGACGTTTTAGAAAAAAATTTAAAAAAATAGACAAACCAAGAGATGGTTCTTTGAAAGGGTAAACAAAATTAACAAACCTCTGGCCAGGCTCACCAAGAAGAAAAAACAGAGAACTCAAGCAAAATAGTAAATGAAAAAGAAGAAATCTCAACTGCTACCACAGAAATACAAACATCATAAGAGAATACTATGAACAGTTATGGGCTTCCCAGGTGGTGCTAGTGGTGAAGAATCCCCTGGCAGTATAGGGAGATACAGAGATGCAAGAGACTCAGATTTGATCCCTGGGTTGGGAAGATCCCCTGCCCCTGAGTAGGAAGTGGCAACCACTCCAGTATTCTTGCCTGGAAAATTTCATGGACAGAGGAACCGGGTTGGCCACAGTCATTGGTCACAAAGAGTTAGACGTGACTGAGCACACAGCATGCATAAACAATTATATGCCAACAAATCTGACAACCTAGAAGAAATGCACAGCTTTCTAGAAACATACAGCTCACCAAAATTAAATCAAGAACAAACAGATAATTTGAACAGACAAGTCTCTAGAAGTGAAATAGAATCTGTAAAAGCAAACAAACAAAAAGTCTAGGACCATATGATTTCACAAGTGAACTCCACCAAACACGCAAAGAACTTATACCAATTCTTCTCAAACTTTTCCAAAAGATTGAAGAGGAGGTAACATTCCGAAAGACATTCTATAAACCCACTGTCAACCTGATAGCAAAACCAGACAAAGCCAACACTAAAAATAGAAAATTACAGGCCATTATCTTTGATGAATATAGAAGCAAAAATTCTCAACAAAATATTAGCAAATCAAATCCAGCAACATGTGAAAAAGATCATACAACATGACCAAGTGGGATTCATCCTAGGTTCACAAGGATGATTAACATATGAAAATCAATCAGTGTAACACTTCACATTAACAAAAGAAAAGTCAAAACCACAAGATCATCTCAACAGATGCAGATAAAGCATTTGACAAAATTCAATATCCTTTCATGATGAAAGCTCTAACCAAAGTGGGAAGAGAGAGAACGTATCTCAACATAATAAAAGCCACTTATGACAAACCCACAGCCAATATAATACTCAATGGTGAAAAGGTGAAAGCCTTCCCACTAAAATCTGGAACAAGACAAGGATGTCTGCTCTCACAATTACTCTTCAACATAGTACTGGTAGTCCTAGCCATAGCAATCAGACAAGAAAAAGAAATAAAAGATATCTAAATTGAAAAGGAAGAGATAAAATTCTCACTATATTCCAATACCATGATACTATATATAGAGATGACACCACCCTTATGGCAGAAAGTGAAGAGGAACTAAAAGCCTCTTGATGAAAGTGAAAGAGGAGACTGAAAAAGTTGGCTTAAAGCTCAACATTCAGAAAATGAAGATCACAGCATCCAGTCCCATCACTTCATGGGAAATAGATGGAGAAACAGTGGAAACAGTGTCAGACTTTATTTTGAGGGGCTCCAAAATCACTGCAGATGGTGACTGCAGCCATGAAATTAAAAGAAAAGTTATGACCAACCTAGATAGCATATTCAAAAGCAGAGACATTACTTTGCCAACTAAGGTCCGTCTAGTCAAGGCTATGGTTTTTCCTGTGGTCATGTATGGATGTGAGAGTTGGACTGTGAAGAAGGCTGAGTGCCGAAGAATTGATGCTTTTGAACTGTGGTGTTGGAGAAGACTCTTGAGAGTCCCTTGGACTGCAAGGAGATCCAACCAGTCCATTCTGAAGGAGATCAACCCTGGGATTTCTTTGGAAGGAATGATGGTAAAGCTGAAACTCCAGTACTTTGGCCACCTCCTGCGAAGAGTTGACTCATTGGAAAAGACTCTGATGCTGGGAGGGATTGGGGGCAGGAGGAGAAGGGGACAACCAAGGATGAGACGGCTGGATGGCATCATGGATTCGCTGGATGTGAGTCTGAGTGAATTCCGGGAGTTGGTGTTGGACAGGAAGGCCTGGTGTGCTGCAATTCATGGGGTCGCAAAGAGTCGGACACAACTGAGAAACTGAACTGAACTGAACTGAAGGACTCCACATACAAAAAACTACTAAATCTAATAAGTGAATTCAACAAAGTAGCAGTTTGCAAGATTAACATTCAGAAATCAGTTGCATTCCTTCACACTAATAATGAAATATCAGAAGAGGAATGTAAAATCCTTTTAAAATCATGCTTATATATATATGCAAAATATGTATAATATATATGCAAAATATATATAATATATATCATAAATAAATATATAATTTTATATAAATAAATATAAATATATTATATATTATTGTTGTTATATTATAATATATAATGTTTATTAATATTAATATTATATATTAATGAGTATATAATATTTTAATTATATTAATGAAGATATTATATTTATATATGATTATATATTTATATATTCATAGTATTATTCATAATAATTATATGTTAGCATATATATATATACACACACACACACACACACATATGGAAAATACCTAGGGATAAATCTGACCAAAGAGGTGAAAGATTTATACCCTTGGAACCATAAAACACTAATAAAGAAAATAAAAAGAATTAAAAGAAATGGAAAGATATCCCATGCTCTTAGATTAGAAGAATTAATATTTTTAAAATGGCAGTACTGCTCAAAGCAATCTACAGATATAGTAAGATCCATAACATTTTTCACAGAACTGGAATAAATAATCCAAAAATGTATATGGAAAATGAAAGATTCAGAATTGCTAGAGTAATCCTGGAGTGGGGGGTGGGGAGGTGAGGGAAACAGAGCTACAGTAGTAGTCAAACCAGCGTGTTATTGGTACAAAAACAGGGATATGGCAAAATGGAGCAGATAGAGAGCCCAGAAATACACCCACACACCCACAGTCAGTCTTTGACAAAGGAGGCAAGAGTGTAAAGTGGGGAAAAGACAGTCTTTTCAGCAAGTGGTGTAGGGAAAGTTGGACAGCTGCATGTAAGTCATTGAAGTTAGAACACACCCTCACATCACAACCAAAATATACTTGAAATGGCTTAAAGACTTGAACATAAGACATGATACTATAAAACTCCTAGAAGAGACCATAAGCAAAACACTCTCTGACATAAATCATATCAATGTTTTCTTAGCTCAGTCTCCCAAGACAATTGTTATTGTTTGCCGGGGTCCAGCCCCGGTGGATCCAGGCTAATTCGAAGGTGGGGACGGAATAGGCGTCCTAGAAAAAAACTTATTTAATTACAGATAGAAGGGACTAAGATTTTAGCAGAGAAAAAGAGGCCAAATAACTTGGTTAACACAGGGTACCAATCACCACCTACATAGGCCGCAGGGGTCTTCCCATTCTCCCGAAGGAGAGGAGGCACCGAGGCACCCCCCCCCACCCCGTCCGATCTTAGAAGCCCAGGCAAAGTTAGTAGGCTTGGTGGGTCCTATGCACCAGATGGGAATTCGGCCAGAAAATAGTAAGAGAGAGAGAAAGGGGCTGAATAACTTGGCTTACGTGGGGTACCAATAAAATTCTGGACAAGGAATTTGCACCATCTGAATGGCGGGCACCCACGCTCCAGATGGGAATTCAGCCAGAAAATTGGGGAGCAGAAAGGAACGACATGAGGGAATCAGTCTTTCCAGAACTGATCCGATTTCTTTATTTTTCAGGTTTGTTTATATACCTTTTGTTACACATAGGGATGAATACAGAGTCACGGGGGGTCAGCAGACCTGACCCTTGTCACAATCAGGTGTTTCATATAAAATTATACAAAGGTCTTATGAGTTTTTACATCATCTTCTGACCATGAGGTCCGCTGACATTTTATGGCCCTTTCTGATACCGGTCAGTTAACCAGAAAGCTTATTTTTCCAGGAGTGATTTTTTCAGGCACCACCCCCAAATAAAGTTGCATTCCTATAGGGTGAGGGTGTAGTGAGTTACAATCAAGAAAGGAATTTACTTAAACTAAGGTTTAACGTGATTAGTCTTAAAGGTTAATACTTATTTCTCTTATATGCTTAAAGGTTAATACTTATTTCTCCTATATGCTAGTTATATTTATTATAAGAGTAGGGAATATGAAGACTTAGCAGCAAACATCAGTCCAACAAATGAAAATCCTTCACCAATGTTCCCTTTACAATCTATTTAGTCTTAAGATAGTGATAAGGTTACAGTTTTGCATAGCAAGGACACAGTGATTTATAACAAAGTACAGTAGTCTATAACAAAAGAGAAAATTCATTAACTCAAAAAGTCTAGTATTGCTAACATCAAAAACTACTATATTTCCTTTTCTATATTCCAAATACATTGATTAATATATTCTCAGGTGCCTAAGGATATGAAGGCCTGTGGGCAATCAAATGAGAAAAGCCCTATGCTAATACTCCAAACTCTCTGTGCTGTTTATGGTTGAGAGGTTGTCACACAAGCTAGTCTGTCAGCAGAGAGGTTTGACCTGAGCCACCCTTGTCACACCCAAGGCAGGGAATTAGCAGTAATTATTGGCATGACAAATGAAAAACCCTTCACCAATATAATTCCTAATCAACCCACTAATACTATACTAATAATCTTCTAACTTCTCAAAAGAGTCTGTATTTAGAAAGTTTTAAAGCATCCCATGCCCCTCACAGCTGGGAGGCTGTAAACAATCACATGCGGCTGGACAACCTGATCAGGCAGGCTAGAGAACCTTAAGAGTTTGTAAGCTGAAACACTCTTATCACGCGCAGGCATTTTTATTAACTGGAGCTGCAAGTTAACTCCTTCTCTGAGAGAAATGGTTATGGGAGAGAGCTCCCCATAAAGTACTCTGGTTTTGGGGTAGATGCTCGGGAACAGGGGATCTCCTGAGGCTTGATCACGCCTTTGCATATGCCAAGCTTCTTTTTCCTCATGACCTTTGCCATGGGTGGAGTTCCTCACACTGGCCCCCAACAATTGTTTAATTGCTAAGTCGTGTCCAATTCTTTGCAGTCCCATGGACTGTAGCCCACCAGGATCCTCTGTTCATCGGATTTCCCAGGCAAGAGCACTGGAGTGGGTTGCCATCTCCTTCTCCAGAGGATCTTCCCAACCCAGGGCTTGAACACAGGTCTCTGGCTTGGTAGGCCAATTCCTTGCCATCTGAGCTACCAAGGAAGCCAAAGACAATAGAAATAGAAGCAAAAATTAAAAAGGGGACTTCCAGGCAAGACGGCAGAGTGGAAGAATGTGCACTCATCCTGCAAGAGCACCCAAATCACAACTAGCTATTGAACATCCATTGACAGGAGGATGCGGGAACCCACCAAAAAAAGTAACTCATGTCCAAAGACAAAGAGGAAGCACAATGAGACGGTATGAGGGGCACAATCACAGTAAATTCAAATCCCATTCCCACCAGGTGTGCAGCCCACAAACTGGAGAACAGTAATACCAAAGAAGTCCTTCCACTCTTGTGAAGGTTCTTAGGCTCACATCAGGTTTCCCAGCCTGGGGGATCCAACAAAGGGATTGGGAATCTCCAGGGACTCTGACCTAGAAAGCCAGTGGGATTTGACTGCAGGACTTTCAAGGACTAGGGGAAACAGAAGCTCCACTCTTAAAGGTCACCAAAAAAAAAAAAAAATCTTGCACACACCAAAACCCAGAGGAAAAGCGTAGTGACCCCACAAGAGACTGAAGCAGATCTAACTGCTAGCATCGGAGGATCTCCTATGGAGGCGTGGGTTGGCACGGGCTAGCCACAGGGATGGGGGCACTGCAGTGTAGCAGCAGGCTTGGAAGATGCCCCTTGGTGCAAGTCCTCTTGGAGGTCACCATTAACTCTACTATAGATCTCAGGCCAAAAGGCTAACAGGGAGAGAATGCAACCCTACCCATCAGCAGATAATTGAATAAAAGTTTTACTGAGCAAGTCCCTGCCCATCAGAGCAAGACCCAATTTTCCCCACCCAGTTCCTCCTATTAGGAAGCTTATACAAGCCTTTTATCCCCATCCACAAGAGGGCAGACAGAAGAAGCAAGAAGAACCATAATTCCACAGTCGCTAGAACAAAAACCGCATTACGAAAGTTAATCAGGATTAAAAAAAAACCAGAGAATAATGTCCCAGATGAAGGGACAAGGTAAAATCACAGAAAAACAACAAAATGAAGCGGAGATAGCAGACACCCGGAAAACAAAATTCAGAATGATGATAATGAAGATGATCCAGGATCTCAGAAACAGGATAGAGAAGATGCAAGAAATGTTTAGAATCGAACCCAGGTGTCCTGCGTTGCAGACAGATGCTTCACCATCTGAGCCACTAGGGAAGCCCCACCAAAGACCTAGATGCACTAAAGAACAGACGAACAATACACTAGAAGGAATCAATAGCAGGATACCAAAAGCAGAAGAACCAATAAGTGATCTGGAAGACAGAAATCATTGTGGAAATCATTGCCACAAAATGGAACATAGGGGAAAAAATGAACAGAAATGAAGGGAGCCTAAGAGACCTCTGGGACAACACTAAATGCACCAATATTCATTTTATAGGGGTCCCAGAAGGAGAAGGGAGAGAGAAAGGACCTGAGAAAATATACGAAGAGATAATAGCTGAAAACTTTACTAATATGGGAAAGGAAATAGTCAACCAAGTCCAAGAAGCACAGACTCCCAGGTAGGATAAACCCTAGGAGGAACACAGTAAGATACATAGTAATCAAACTGACAAAAATTAAATACAAAAACAAAATATTAAAAGCAGCAAGGGAAAAACAACAAATAACATACAAGGAAACTTTCATAAAATTATAAGCTAATTTCTCAACAGAAACTCTACAAGCCAGTAGGGAATGGCAGAAGATATTTCAAGTGACGAAAGGGAAGAAACTGCAACCAGGATTACTCTGTCCAGCAAGACTCTCACTCAGACTTGATGGAGATGTCAAAAGCTGCACAGACAAGCAAAAATTAAGAGAATTCAGCACCACCAAATCAGCTTTACAACAAACACTAAAGGAACTTCTTTAGGCAGGAAAACACAACAGAAAGAAAAGACCTACACGAAATAAACTCAAAAGAGTTAAGAAGATGGCAATAGATCATGTGTCTGTGTGCATGCATGCTCGGTCACTTCAGTTATGTCCAATTCTTACAACACTGTGGATTGTGTCTCTCCTGTCCATGGGATTCTCCAGGCAAGAATATTGGAATGGGTTCCCATGCCCTCCTCCAGGGGCTCTTCCTAACCCAGGAATTGAACCTGCATCTCCTTCATTGCAAGCTGCTGATTGTTTACCCACTAAGCCGCCTGGGAAGCCCAGTAGGATCATACATATCGATAATTACCTTAAGTGTAAATGGAATAAATGCACCAACCAAAAGAAACATGAAAACATGTGCATGTATGCACTTTCACTAACCACATCACTACGCTTAACCCCCCAAACTGTATGTAATTAGTTTGTATTGTTAGGTTAATCGTGTTTTTATTATGACTTGCAATATTAATTATCTTTTATTTTTTGTGTGGCTATTGATTGTGAAAACTGATAAACATCTTTTACTGCTGTGATTATGTAATGACTATTCACCTAATACCATACTATCATAATTAGTCAACAGAAAATAATAGACTTCTATATCACCAAAACTACCACTTAATAGAAAAATCTTTAATTGATTTTTAAAATCCAGATGCGTATCAGAATTATCTTGGAATTCTTTGAAAAATACAAATGCCCAGGAATTGCTTTCTTCCCCTAAAGCTCTAGATGTGACTCTAATGATCAGTCATGTTTAAAAATACCTGGACTATATGATGATCTTTTACTTTTATCTAGTTTGTTTCACTTTTTCTATTTCATATTCAGTGCTCCCATTTCATTTAGTTTATGTTTTCCAATTTTTCCTTCTCTTCTTTTTTTGATGTTTTTTTCTCAAGCCTTTATCAAGTGTAGTGAAAAGCCTTTGTAAACATATATGTAAATAGTATGTATGATATAATATATATATTTTATAAAAGTGATGACATTTTTTCCTAGCTAAAAATTTGACATTTTGATTCCACTTGTTTGACTCAGTATGAAGAGAATGCTAGATTTCTAACTAAAAAAAAAAATAAGACATACAATAAGCAACAAAGTTTTACTGTATAGAACAGGGAACTATAGTCAATATTTTGTAATAATCTATAATGTAAAATAATCTGAAAAATAATGTATGTGTATATGTATAGGTGATGGCCCCCCACTCCAGTACTCATGCCTGGAAAATCCCATGGACTGAGGAGCCTGGTGGGCTGCAGCCCATGGGGTCTCGAAGAGTCGGACACCACTAAGCGACTTCCCTTTCACTTTTCACTTTCATGCACTGGAGAAGGCAATGGCAACCCACTCCAGTACTCTTGCCTGGAAAATCCCATGGACAGAGGAGCCTGGTAGGCTGCAGTCCATGGGGTTGCTAGGAGTCGGACACGGCTGAAGTGACTTAGCAGCAGCAGCATCTGTATACTGAATCTCCTTGTTGTGCACCTGAAACATTGTAAATCAGCTATCAGTTCAGTTCAGTTTAGTCTCTCAGTCATGTCTAACTTTTGCAGTCCCATGGACTGCAGCACACCAAGCTTCCTTGTCCATCACCAACTCCCAGAGCTTGCTCAAACTCTTTCTCCTCCTATACATCAACAATATGTCCTCCTGTAAATCAACTATACATCAATCAAACATATATATTAAGAAAAAAAAAAAGTGTGACCTAATCAAACTTACAAGTTTTTGCACACCAAAGAAAACTAGTAAAAAAAAAAAAAAGCCTGCAGATTGGGAAAAAGTATTACAAATGATGCAATACCCAAGGGCTTACTCTCCAAAATATATAAATAGGTCCTACAACTCAACAACAACAAACAACTCAATCATAAAAAATATGGGCAGAAGACCTTAATAGACATTTCTCCAAAGAAGACATACAGATGGCCAGTAGGCACATGAAAAGATCAGCATCATTAATCTTAGAAAAATGCAAATCAAAGCTACAATGAGGTATCACCCCACACCAGACAGAACGGCCATCATTAAAATGTCTACAAATAAAAAATGTTGGAGAGGGTATGGATAAGAGGGAATCCTCCTACACTGTTAGTGAGAATATAAGTTGTACAGCTGCTGTAGAGAACAGTACAGAGGTTCCATGAAAACCTAAAAACAGAGCTACCATATGGTCTAACAGTCCCACTCCTGGTCATACATCTGCAGAAAGCCATAACTCAATAAAATATATCACCTCTATGTTCCCAGCAGGGCTTCCCTGGTAGATCAGCTGGTAAAGAATCCATCCGCAATGCAGGAGATCCTGGTTCAACCCCTGGGTTGGGAAGATCCCCTTGGAGGAGGCGATGGCAACCCATTCCAGTAATCTCGCCTAGAGAATCCCAATGGACGGAGGAGCCTGGAGGGTTACCATCTATGGGTTTCAGTCAATTCAGTCGCTCAGTCGTGTCTGACTCTTTGCAACTCCATGAATCACAGCACGCCAGGCCTCCCTGTTCATCATCATTTCCAGGAATTCACTCAGACTAACGTCCATCGAGTCTGTGATGCCATCCAGCCATCTCATCCACTGTGGTCCCATTCTCCTTCTGCCCCCAATCCCTCCCAGCATCAGAGTCTTTTCCAATGAGTCATCTCTTCCAATGAGGTGGCCAAAGTACTGGAGTTTCAGCTTTAGCATCATTCCTGCCAAATAAATCCCAGAGTTGATCTCCTTCAGAAAGGATTGGTTGGATCTCCTTGCAGTCCAAGGGACTCTCAAGAGTCTTCTCCAATACCACAGTTCAAAAGCATCAATTCTTCGGCACTCAGCCTTCTTCACAGTCCAACTCTCACATCCATACATGACCACAGGAAAAACCATAGCCTTGACTAGACGGACCTTAGTCGGCAAAGTAATGTCTCTTCTTTTGAATATACTATCTAGGTTGGTCATAACTTTTCTTCCAAGGAGAAAGCGTCTTTTAATTTCATGGCTGCAGTCACCATCTGCAGTGACTTTGGAGCCCAAAAATAAAGTCTGACACTGTTTCCACTGTTTCCCCATCTATTTCCCATGAAGTGATGGGACCAGATGCCATGATCTTCGTTTTCTGAACGTTGAGCTTTAAGCCAACTTTTTCACTCTCCTCTTTCACTTTCATCAAGAGGTTTTTAGCTCCTCTTCACTTTCTGCCATAAGGGTGGTATCATCTGCATATCTGAGGTTATTGATATTTCTCCCGGCAATCTTGATTCCAGCTTGTGCTTCTTCCAGCCCAGCGTTTCTCATGATGTACTCTGCATAGAAGTTAAATAAGCAGGGTGACAATATACAGCCTTGACGTACTCCTTTTCCTATTTGGAACCAGTCTGTTGTTCCATGTCCAGTTCTGACTGTTGCTTCCTGAAGTGCATACAGATTTCTCAAGAGGCAGGTTAGGTGGCCTGGTATTCCCATCTCTTTCAGAATTTTCCACAGTTTTTTGTGATCCACACAGTCAAAGGCTTTGGCATAGTCAAGAAAACAGAAATAGATGTTTTTCTGGAACTCTCTTGCTTTTGCCATGATCCAGCTGATGTTGGAAATTTGATCTCTGGTTCCTCTGCCTTTTCTAAAACCAGCCTGAACATCAGGGAGTTCATGGTTCACATATTGCTGAAGCCTGGCTTGGAGAATTTTGAGCATTAATTTACTAGCATGTGAGATGAGTGCAATTGTGCGGTAGTTTGAGCATTCTTTGGCATTGCCTTTCTTTGGGATTGGAATGAAAACTGACCTTTTCCAGTCCTGTGGCCACTGCTGAGTTTTCCAAATTTGCTGACATACTGAGTGCAGCACTTTCACAACATCATCTTTCAAGATTTGAAATAGCTCAAGTGGAATTCCATCACCTCCACTAGCTTTGTTCTTAGTGATGCTTTCTAAGGCCCACTTGACTTCACATTCCAAGATGTCTGGCTCTAGATTAGTGATCACATCATCATGATTATCTGGGTCATGAAGATATTTTTTGTCCAGTTCTTCCATGTATTCTTGCCACCTTTTCTTAATATCTTCTGCCTCTGTTAGGTCCATATCATTTCTGTCCTTTATCGAGCCCATCTTTGCATGAAATGTTCCCTTGGGATCTCTAATTTTCTTGAAGAGATCTCTAGTCTTTCCCATTCTGTTATTTTCCTCTGTTTCTTTGCATTGATCTCTGAAGAAGGCTTTCTTATCTCTTCTTGCTATTCTTTGGAACTCTGCATTCAGAGGCTTATATCTTTCCTTTTCTCTTTTGCTTTTCACTTCTCTTCTTTTCACAGCTGTTTGTAAGGCCTCTCCAGACAGCCATTTTGTTTTTTTGCATTTCTTTTCCATGGGGATGGTCTTGATCCCTGTCTCCTGTACAATGTCACGAACCTCATTCCATAGCTCATCAGGCACTCTATCAGATCTAGGCCCTTAAATCTATTTCTCACTTTCACTGTTTAATCATAAGGGATTTGACTTAGGTCATACCTGAATGGTCTAGCAGTTTTCCCTACTTTCTTCAATTTAAGTCTGAATTTGGTAATAAGGATTTCATGATCTGAGCCACAGTCAGCTCCTAGTCTTGTTTTTGTTGACTATATAGAGCTTCTCCATCTTTGGCTGCATAGAATATAATCAATCTGATTTCATTGTTGACCATCTGAGTGTAGAGTCTTCTCTTGTGTTGTTGGAAGAGGGTGTTTGCTATGACCAGGGCATTTTCTTGGCAAAACTCTATTAGTCTTTGCCCTGCTTCATTTCACATTCCAAGGCCAAATTTGCCTGTTACTCTGGGTGTTTCTCGCTTCCTACTTTTGCATTCCAGTCCCCTATAATGAAAAGGACATCTTTTCTGGGTGTTAGTTCTAAAAGGTCTTGTAGGTCTTCATAAAACTGTTCAACTTCAGCTTCTTCAGCATTACTGGTTGGGGCATAGACTTGGATAACTGTGATATTGAATGGTTTGCCTTGGAGACGAACAGAGATCATTCTGTCATTTTTGAGGTTGCATCCAAGTACTGCATTTCGGACTCTTTTGTTGACCATGATGGCTACTCCATTTCTTCTGAGGGATTCCTGCCCTCGGTAGTAGATATAATGGTCATCTGAGTTAAATTCACCCATTCCAGTCCATTTTAGTTCACTGATTCCTAGAATGTCAACATTCACCCTTGCCATCTCTTGTTTGACCACTTCTAATTTGCCTTGATTCATGGACCTGACATTCCAGGTTCCTATGCAATATTGCTCTTTACAGCATCGGATCTTGCTTCTATCACCAGTCATACCCACAAGTGGGTATTGTTTTTGCTTGGCTCCATCCCTTCATTCTTTCTGGAGTTATTTCTCCACTGATCTCCAGTAGCATATTGGGCACCTAATGACCTGGGGAGTTCCTCTTTTGGTTTCCTATCATTTTGCCTTTTCATATTATTCACGGGGTTCTTAAGGCAAGAATACTGAAGTGGCTTGCCATTCCCTTGCAAAGGGTCAAACACGGCTGAACGACTAAGCGCGCACACACATGTTCGCAGTAGCATGATTCACAAAAGTCAAAACATGAAAACAACCCAAACTCCATCAACAGATGAACAGATAAAAAGATCTGGTACATACATATAGTGAAATGCTACCCAGCCATGGGAAAAAATGAAATAATGCCATTTTCAGCAACATGGAGGCAACTAGAAATTACACACTAAATGAAATAAGTCAGAAAGAGAAAGACAAATGCCATATGATAGTCCTTATATGTGGAATCTAAAATATAGTACACATTAACCTATTTATAAAATAGAAACCGGTTCACAGACGTAGAGAACAGACTTGTGGGTGCCAAGGGAGGTGGGGAGGGTGGGAGGAAGAGGATAAACTGGGGATTTGGTGTTGGAAGAGACAAACTGGTACATTTAGAATGGATAAACAGTAAGGTTCTATTCATGGCACAGGAAACTATACGCAATATCCTGTGATAAACCATAATGGGAAAAATATTGTAGAAAAAGAATGTAGGTATAGCTGAGTCATTCTGTCATACAGCAGAGATTGGAAGAACATTGTAAATCAACTATTCCTCAATTTAAAAAAGAAAAAGAAAATTTAAGAAGAACTGAATAAAAACAAAGATAACAGAAGGACTGAAAATAAAAGGAAAAAATTATTACTGTCCTAAAAATAACTTGGACCTATTTGTCTAATTAATAGCCAAGAGAGGTAGTATACAAATTCATCCTGTTGAAATAATTACTATCCCTGCTTTCTGATTTTTCTGCTACTTGATTGATCAGCTCTTCCTCCCATCCTGTGAGCTCCCTGCCAACCTTCTAAAATATCTGTTTTTAATGCTTATGTTGCTTATATTTGCTTTCTGTTGCTTGTACCAATGATTCTGAATTGACACTGGTAAATTAGAGACTATACTTTCATGGATTGGTTTGGGAAAGAGAGAAACTTGAGAACCAAAAGATGAACCAGGAGGCTACTCCAGTGAGCAACATGCAAAGCCTGGATGGAAGCAGGATCTGAGATGTAAGGAGAGACGAGGAGACATTGTGAAAGGACAAAATCTCGGATGAGTCTTACACAAGGAAAAAGGAAAAGATAACTCCCAGGCTTCCCAGCCTGGCCCGGACGATGAAAAATAGGAGTGGTTCCTTCATTCAGCTTTATTGTGCGCCTGCTATGTGCCAAGCATGGGCTAGTTGCTACTGATGCAGAGATTAAAAGTGACTTGCTACACAGTTGAAAGGAGAGAAGGTAAGTTTTACTTTGGACTGGAAGAGTTCAACGTATCAGGAAGAGGTGCACTGGAAATAAGGAATTAAGGCACGTCCATGGATCAGAAATTGAGCAGTAGATCTTCCCTGGTAGCTCAGATGGGAAAGAAATTGAGCAGTAGATTTGGGTATCATTAATGAGTCAAGGGGTTACTTTGGATGAATTCTCAGGAGTGGAATTACTAAAACAAAGTTATAAAAATATTACATGGTTGCTAATAATATTGTCAAATTACTTCCTAAAGTGGCTGTATCAAAATATATTGTCATCAGAAAATGATTCTTACTATCTACTTAGCATTGTTTGCTGGTTGTAGTGACGGATTAGCTCTAACAATTCCTTGAGAGATAGCAAATACAATGTATCTGTTCGCTACAGCTTTGGTATCTGTTCTGGATTCAGTTTTCTTTCTTTTAACTTCAGCATGAATTGTATGTGAAAAGGACAGAATTCAGAGCTAGTAATAAACTGCACGTGGGTAAATTTCCTTTCAAACCAAAAAAATAAAGAATTGGGGGAAAAAAAGAAAATTAAAACTTTTGTTTATCTGAAAGATAATATTTGTACCTTGTTTAAACTACATATTTGATTATTAATGAAGTTTAACATTTTCCTGTATGTTTAGTAATTATATTCTATTTGGGTAAATGATCTATTTATGTTTCTTGCCAGTTAGTTTTTTAAATCACAATATATTACTAAAGGGGCTTCCCTGGTGGCTCAGATGGTAAAGAATCTGCCTGCAATGCAGAAGAGCCAGGTTCAATTCTTGGCTCCCCAATTTGTGATATTTCTTTTGATTCCATGTTGGCTATTTTTACTGTACAGTTGAATTTTTAGTGTAGTCCAAGTTGTTAAATTACCTTATTGCTTCAATCTGACATAATGCTTCTCCAAACATAATAAATATAATTCCTACTGTTTTCTTTGGGATAACATTTTTGTAGTTAAGTCATCAGTCTGGAATTTATCTTGTGTTATAAGATGTGAATCTAAAGGATTTACCTCAATTTGGTATTGAGTTATTTCAATGGCATTAAGTAATCTTGAATTGCTACATATTCTAAGCCAAAACAAAAGTGGTAAAACACATGCATACTGACTTTTGACACAAATGCACAAGTCCTATTGCTTTGGTAGCTGTCAGTTTATGCATCTCTTAAGTGAGTGGATTAAATTATGGTCTCTTCCAGAATTAACCCTTGATGATTCTCTGAAATCCTCTCTCAGGGAAAGATAGGTGCTCCATGAGCACTCAGCTAGAACACTATGACCCACTGCTTTGGCTGTTGCTGTTTGGATTTCTCAGATAACTTACAAACATCCCTGGCCACACAGCCATGCAGAAAGCCCGGGACCTAGCATATTTACTTCATTTAGGAAGGCTGCACAGGATATGCCTAGCTGACATGAATGGTGCCTAATGGGCAGTAAATAACTTTTGACCACTTGACCTTGGTCATGTTGATATGACCCCATCAGTTCTCCTCAACGGTGGGATCATGCAGATATCCACGGACCACTTCATAAATGAGCAGAGTATTTCCCCTAATTGGGGAGAGGAAGTATGGTGAAGCAGAGCAGTGGAAAGACCCACATTTTGTGAATGCGTGGCCTGATTGGATCCTATGGTAAATCACCAATGGCCCAGCCCTGTCACTTTCTCCTTTTGAGCTAAAAGGAGCCACTGCTTTGAATTACTTGTCTAAACATCAGTTTAACCTCACTTTCTATCCCTACGCTCCCCCCACCCAGCAGCATTTTCCTCTGTTAGATCTTGTTCTTGCCATATTTTCCAGGAAAATAGAGTCGTTTTCCCTGTTACCCTGTATACTTCAATATTTTTCTTTCGAGTGTTTGCTCGGAACCCAGATTCCCAAGTTAGTTTTCTTGTGTGATGATAACAACCACCACTGTTACCACCACCACCACCATAAACTGAGCCCCCCATATGACTGACACTAACTATAACCTCATCTGGCTGTCTGGCCGCCTGAGTCTGAATCTTATCTCTGCCATTTCCTGTGTGATCTCCTTTGAGTCACTTAACCTCTCAGTGCCCCAGTTACCATCCGGAAACTGGACGTATTAACAGCACACATTTTGTAAGGTTTTTAGGAGGTCTAGATGTGAAGTACTTAGAACTGTGCCTGGCATTTAGTAAGTTTCCAATAAGTGTGAAGCAGAAGTAATATTGGTGATGCGGCTGTTGTCTCCATTACACAAAAGAGGAAACAGCTTCAGAGAAGTCAAATTATTTACCCAGGTGTTCAAGTTATCTATAAGTACTTAATAAAAAAGTTGATTTAAATAACAAATTTATTCTAGCCCGTGATTTCATGTCAGAGGTGAAAACCTGTTGAAACCCAGGCTGTGTCCTAGAGATAATACCTTGATTAATGTACAGCCTGGGTTTCAACAGGTTTTTACCTAGAACTGTCCACAGACATGTCTTATCTCCCTACTGAGGCCCAAATTTCCCTGAGATGAAGATCTCACTTTGTTTTTACTTAAATTCTTCTCCATGCCTGAAATAATTTACTATACTCAAGAATAATCCGACAAAATCATTCAACAAATGTTCATTAGTCATGAAATAATAAAAAGAATAAATGTCTATGTAGATGACCAATGCAAGTTGATGTATGAGGCAGGGCACTCACAGCCGGTATTCTGGGACAACCCAGAGGGATGGGTGGGGAGGGAGATGGGAGGGGGCTTCAGGATGGGGGGACACATGTATACCCATGGCTGATTCATGTTGACGTATGGCAAAAACCACTACAATATTGTAAAGTAATTAGCCTTCAATTAAAATAAATTAATTAATTTAAAAATGTTTAATAAAGGCATCACTTTTAAAGAGATTGTTTATTGGACTCTGAGGGAGAGGGAAAGGGTGGGATGGTTTGGGAGAATGGCAATGAAACATGTATATTTTCCTGTAAGAAACGAAGCGCCAATCTATGTTCAATGTAGGATGCAGGATGCATGGGGCTGATGCACAGGATGATTCAAGTAGAGGATGTGGGGTGGGAGGTGGGAGGGGCTTTGGCATTGGGAGATTGTGTTCACCTATGGCTGATTCGTGTCAATGTATGGCAAAACAAATACAGTATTATAATTTAAAAAATAAATAAATAATTAATTAATTTAAAAAAGAGATTGTTTACTTACTCCCTAAATAAATGTTTGTTAAATGCATAAAAATGAGTATTCTATGTGAAGAGTCTAAGTTCATGGATACAGAGAATATTAGAACTGGAAAGAGTGTAGTGATCATTGTGTTTTTACCTACACATTTTGCACAGGGAGAAGCTGAAATCTAGAGAGTTTAAATAAAACTTGGTTAAGTCAGAGTAGAAAGTCAGGTCTCATGATTCTTATTACCTTTTCCACTATGTCAATTGACTCTTTCCTACATGCAGTAATTATTTTACTCCTGTTCTAAAAATTAACTGTCAGGGTTAATGGTATAGGGGTTAGGATATTAAATTTAAATTGGAAACATTAAAATGATCCCATAATTATGTCTCTTTTTAAAAAATCCATGTTTCTTAATGCTGTCTACTGATAAAGCTCACACCCAAAACCAATCCAGGAATACTGAGTATACTTAGCACCCAGATTAAATGGCCTGCAATATAATTTTCAACAAAGAGAAATAAGAGATCTCTGAAGAAATGAATGATTTCTCATATGAAGCATTGTTTGTGCCAGAAAGCTAGAAAATATCAAAGACTAACTGGATCATATCAAAAATATCACTTAAAGGGATTCCCAATAACAAGATTATTTCAAAAATAATGACTGCCATGTATTTATAGCATATCAAATACATTAATATAAAATTCCATCAGTTTATATCATTATAAAGACCCTAACTGGACATCATTCAGCATGTCAGAACATCCAACTGTTTGCTGTGAAACTGTATCAGTGAAATAAAGCATTTATTCTGCCTTTCCCTTAGAAATTATATTTTGGATACCAAATAGATGAAAAAGGTAATGTTCATATTTACAGAGGAGTTCCAGACTATAGAAAAGGAAAAACAATTAGAGAATCACCGTCGTGACACTTGTAATGAAACATTGCTCCAAGTGGTGATTACCACCGGATGCTAAAACCATTAGGTACAACTTGATAAAGGAAGGATTGACTGACAGAATCACTAAGAATTATAGACATCATAATGTGATGTAGCAGGAAATGTATGGCAGTACTTGCAAAATACTATTGACTAAGAAGTTAAAACTGGATTTATTTTTTATCACTAGTATGATAGTATGATGTAAGTAGAAATATGTTTTAGATTTCATCCTCTACTTCTGGCTGGAGTTCCTAAAACCCTTGTAATATCTTAAATGATAAGACTCGTAGAAATATCTCTTGTTATACCATTTGGTTTTTGTCCCCTGCTCCTGAGACAGCTCTAGAGTGATAAAGGTAAAAGGATGTCTTTGTGATTCGTATCACATCCTTTTCTTTTCCTTAATTTTATGTTTAATTGGAGGATAATTATTTTACAATATTGTGATTGTTTCTGCCATACATCAACATGAATCAACCATGGGTAAGCATATGTCCCCTCCCTCTTAAACCTCACTTCCCATCTCACCCCTCTCGGTTGTCACAGAGCACCAGCTTTGGGTTCCCTGGATCATACAGCAAATTCCCACTGGCTATCTATTTTACATATGGTAATATATATGTTTCAGCGCTACTCTCTTAAATCATCCCACCCTCTCCTTCCCCAGCCATGTCCTTTATGTTTGCATCTCCTCCCTTTCAACCACACCTGAATTTATGTTAATGGGATGACTTTTGGAAGGCTTTTATGAATGAGGGACTCATTGCAGGGAAGTCAATCTTGTGACTAGAGGGTTGGAAATTTCAGCCCATCCCCTGACTTTAGGGGAAGGGAGAGAAGTTGGAGGTTGAGTTAATCACTAGTAGCCAATGAGATAATGTGTCATGTCTGGGATTGTTGGTCTAAGCAAGGACCATTGAAGATGTTTCAACAGGAGTGGAAAAGAGGAACTGATAAAATTAATGTTTGAGGAAGATTAATAAGGTTCCTGATTCTAACAGCCAATCTATAGAAATTATAATCATCCTTCAGTATCTGGGGTGACTGGTCCAGGACAATCCCTACCCCAGCCCTGTGGATATGAAAATCCTCTGATCCTCAAGTCCCTTATGTAATATGCCACGTGCATACATGCTAAGTTGCTTCAGTCCTGTCCGATTCTTTGCAACCTTATGGGTTGCAGTCCACCAGGCTCCTCTGTCCACGGGATTCTCCAGGCAATAATACTGGAGTAGGTGTCCATGCCCTTTTCCAAGGGATCTTCCCAACCCAGGGATCGAACCTGCATCTCCTGTGGCTCCTGCATTGCAGGCAGATTCTTTACTGCTGAGCCGTCGGTACGTGTGTTAGTCACTCAGTCATGTCTGACTCTCTGCGACTCCATGGACTATAGCCTGCCAGGATCCTCTGTCTATGGAATTGTCCCTGGAATTCTCCAGGCAAGAATACTGGAGTGAGTTGCTATTTCCTCCTCCAGGAGATCTTCCCGACCGAGGGATCGAACCCACATCTCTTATGCCTCCTGCATTGACAAGAGGGTTCTTTACCTCTAGGGCCACCTGGGAAACTCATGATATGGCATAGTGTTTCCTTAGAACTTACACACATCCTCCTGTACACTTTAAATCATGTCTAGATTACTTATAACACCTAATTAGTACAAATGCATTGCAAATAGTTGCCCAGTTCAGTTCAGTTCCCAGAGCACGGCAAATTGCAATTTTGCATTGTGGAATTTGGGGATTTTTTTTTCTGAATAGTTTTAATTTGAGGTTAGTAGAATGAGTGAATACAGAACCCCAAAATACAGAAGACTGAGTGTATAGAACGTAGAGGAGTCAAGTAAAAACTACCACAGGGCAGTAACCAGCCAAATCCAGGCAGGGGAGAGAGTCAACAGGACAAACAGCCTGGTTTCTCCAACAAATGAACAATTTTTTAAAAAGGACAGGAAAGAATTGGCTCAAGAAAAAGAGGATTTTGTGTAAAGTGTGGATTTTGAATCCTGATTCAAACTAATATTTCTGGCAATTGCATAGATTTGAATATGGAATAACTGTTATGTAATATTGAAGATTTATTGTGTGGCAGTTAAAAAGCAAAACTATGTCCTTTGCTACTCCTATAACACTTTTCAAGACTGCATATGTGCTAGTTACCTACTTAAATATCCATCTCTTCCTTCTTTACTAATAAGCAAATTCCAATATTTTTCAAAGCTGCTGTACACCCATCTCCAGGAGTTGGATGGCAGTAGTCTAACACTGTCAACAAATCCCACATGCCCAACCTTCCTCCAGATCTGGCCGAAGAGAAATAATGAAAAAACCTTTGGTGGAGATACTGGGAATGTGTTTATTTCAATAGAAGTTTATAGATGTGTGTGTGTGTGTACGTGCATGCGCTGAGTCACTCAGTCATGTCTGACTCTTTGCAGCCCCATTGACTGTAGCCTACCCGGCTCTTCTGTTCATGGGGATCTCCAGGCTAGTATACTGAAGTGGGTTGCCATGCTCTCCTCCAGGGGGTCTTCCCAACCCAGGGATTGAACCCAGGTCTGCTGCATTGCAAGTGGATTCTTTACCATCTGAGCCACCAGGGAAGCCCAAGAATACTGAACTGGGTAGCCTATCCTTTTTCTGGGGGATCTTCCCAACCCAGAAATCAAACCAAGATCCCCTGCAGTGCAGGTGGATTCTTTACCAGCTGAGCTACCAGAGAAGCCCAGAAGTTTGTAGATGCTGCTGGCCAAACCCCTCCATTCTTCCTGCCTTGAACATGTAGTGTAGCCATTTTGCTATCATATAGGAAAATTCAAGAGAAAAAAATATAAATGTCAATTCTAACATTGTTGGTCTGTTAAATCAAAACCATGAGCTGGATACCTGTGAAATAAACCTTTATTTAAGCCATTGTGATCAATTTGTGCCCTAATATATTAGCAAAAATTGGTTTAGAGGATGAGTTAAAATGGAATCAATGAAGGCACTATTTAGAGGTTTGGGATCAAAATTATGGTGCTGGAAAGATACTGTTAGATATGACAGGAAATCTAAAGGAAGTATTTAGAGAATTGGTCAAGTTGTAAGACATCTATTCAGTGCCTTCCAAAATTCAAGAATTGCTTGGTGTGGAAAAACCCACATATCTGGTATCAGATCTCTGGGTGATATATGGCAACACCTAGAAGCTTCAAGCATCAAAATGGCCTCCAGAAGAGGCAGCTAAGGCTCCTGCTTAGAGAAGAGCCTGCAGTGATGAGGTGCCATCCTTAAGGATGTGGTATGTATCTTAAACCAGTTTCCATCACATGGTGCTGTCTCCAGTAGGAAGAATATACAGGTCTGAGATCCAAGACATGGAAGTAAGAAGCCATCCAGCTGACCACCACTCCCAGGGACTCACTTGGGGAATTTTTGATTCCCATCTCCAGAACTTTAGATTATGGGGATCTCAAAGTCTCACATCTTGAAAGAGAGCTGCTTCAATCAAGGGATACAGTAAGAGTTCCACTAAAATGAAAGCTAGACGAGCTTGATCTCTTTGAGCTGCTTGCAGCAGTTGACCAGCCGGTACAGAATGAACTCACTCCAAGAGCAGGAGTTGTTACTACAGATCATCCTGAGCAGGTAGGAAGAAATATGTTGGGCACTCATGATTCACTGGGCCCTCTCTGTTCTCATGCTGGGCTCTCATTGTAAATGGTTGAGTAGAGCAACCAAGACTTTACAAGCAGATGGCAGACAGAAAGGCTCAGACCCATCTCCTCTGTTGAACCATTTAGACCAGCAGAGCGCTAGTCAAGAGGCAAAGGACATGTAGAGAGAGGGAGTTTGTAAGAATCAACTACAGCCTCAGGATCAACTACAGCAGCCAGCAACCATTAATCCTTGAAAGCTTTGATGCCAACCACAAATACGACAATCAGAATCTGGGGGAAAATGTGCCTGGATGGAGGGAATTTCTTGTGAAATCTCTGGGTAAGATCCGAGTGGAATGAAGTGCGTGATGTTGGAGCCCCACAAGGTCCCATCACCAGGGTGAAGGCCCTAGCCCCCACTTGCTGTGCTTGTTGGCTGCTAGTGGCTCACAACTGCTTCCTGCTTGAGGATTGCCGTGGGCCAATGGAGCAGCCTCAGCAGGAAGTTATGCCCACTTTCTTGCCTGGCTTCCTGCCCCATCCCAATCTGCTTACCTCACTCTCCCTCTCCTGAAAATACTTTCTTCAAAATCCATCTCTCAGAATTCCCTATTTCAGATTCTAAGAAACATGATCTAAGATACCATCGTGGTTTGAATTGTGTCCCCCCCAAAAAAAAGCATGTTCACATCTTACGACTTGGTTCCTGTGAATGTGACCTTACTTGGAAACAGGGTCTTCAAAGATTGTAATCAAGTAAAAATGAGGCAATACTGGATTAGGATGGGCCCTAATCCAGTGACTTGTGTCCTTGTAGAAGGAGAGACCCAGAAAAGACACACACACAAGGGAAGTCTACCACATTTTGATGGAAACAAAAATTGGACTTCAGCTGCCACAAGGAACTGCCAAGGATTGCCAGCAACAACCAGAAGCTGGAAAACATAAGCAAAGATTCTCCCCTAGAACCTTTAGAGAAAGCATGGGCCAGTTTTAAGCCACCTAATGTGTGATATTTTCTTACAGCATCCACAGGAAACAAGCATATTGTCACTGAAGACTGAACTTCAATATCAGCTCCTCTGTGAAGGCGCTCTCTGCCCCTCCATCCCCTCCTATCATCAACAACACGCACTTGCCCCTCCACTCCCTGCCACGTGCCATATATAGCCTGGGGGTGCATTTCCACTTTCCGTGGGTGCAAGACTTAGAGCTTCTGGAGAGCAGAGGCCAAGCATGATACTCACCCTGATTTCCAGTTTAAGAAGTCTCTTTGGTTAGTATTAGCCTATAAATAGACAACTCAGAAACATATTTTATTGTGGACTCACTGTGAAAAATACTCCCTGTGCATAAAAGATAGGAAAAACAGAAAGTTAAATGTTTCTGTATTTCAGCTCAGTTGTCTCCGACTCTGCGACCCCATGGACTGCAGCATGCCAGGCCTCCCTGTCCATCACCAACTCCCGGAGTTTACTCAAACTCATGTCCATTGAGTTGGTGATGCCATCCAACCACCTCATCCTCTGTCTGTATTACTTAAGGTTTTATTTTCTTTATGAGTTGGGCCACTGTGGCTCCAGGAGAAAAGCTTAGAGAAATGACAAAGTTAGAGGGATAAACTGAAAATAAAAAATGTGAGCTGGTAAAATATTGATAGATGCATTAGAATATTTGAAAAAGTTGGCATTTGTTAACTTTTTTGCTTAAAAGACCCTAAGACTATTTGATCCTCTGAGTTCATCTAATTTTTGAGACTCATGCTCTTAAATACCTCTGGAAGCTGAAGTACATCGAAAACAAATACAAGTGAATGGAAAATGTTATTTATGAATTTAATGGAAAAACAGAACCATGCTGGTCTCAATTTCAAACTCTTTGATTTCAGCACACAAGAACACTTATTAATTAAGTCTCGTTCATGTTCTGAACTGCCTATTGCCTGTTAGTGCTCTGAATTCACATCTGGAAAGTTTCCTTTGAGAACAAGTGTCTTGCAGAATGCCAGCAATCCATCAAGACCATATTTCTGGGGCTATTCTTTTCTGATTAGATGGTTCTGGGAGACTCGAGGAAGGGAGGTCAGAAGGAGAGTACTGCTAGGCTATAGAGTGAGAGATTAATAATATCAGCACAAAAGGCCTCATTCTCAGGAGCCATGTTGCTGCCTTAGCGTATGTTCTTCAGAAACAATTTGTAGGACTGAACTTCAGAATGAAATTCACGAGTCAATGTGAATAACTACAAATCTTTTAAACTTAACATTTTAGCCTAGTCCACTAAAAAGAAATTTCTAAAAATGTCAAATGCAATGTTTCTTTTCTTCTAGGTCCTCAAAGAAAACATGAGAGTGATTCAACCATAAACCACTTAGATAACTTTAAATAGAGAATGATGAGGCATTATCAGAGTGAGCCATTGATCTGAAATAATACAGGTGATAAACAGGATAGAGGCAAGATCACTCACTGACATATCCAATTTTGCATACATAAAAGAACTGAAAATAAGAAATCCCTACTGATTATTCTGAGTGATTCTTTTTTGAACGATTTCTTTTTCCCTTAAGACTTTCTTGTTTCCCTCCTTTCCCTCCAACTGCGTCAAATGTTAACAGAATAAGAATACCGTTCTTCTGTCCTAAATGTCTTATATTCAAAATATTCAAATGTAAAATCTGATCAAAAAGGAGCCCCAGTTTTGGAAAGCAAAGAACACGGGACTGTTTAGAGTATCCAGTGTCATTCTACAAAAACCTTTTTCTTTCCTCATGAGGGCCTTTGATACTCTGCCCTGGAAAACCAATACACAGTCTTGTAGAATTTGATAATGTGTGCACACTGCTCGTGAGAAGCTGGCAGGAAAAGTAAAGGGAAGAAATAATCCTTGTAGTTTTAGGGGGAAAATAATAAGGTCACTGCAAGTAGAATTTTTCCGTCCGTCAAGTCTCAGTACCCATCGTTTCTCTGAGATAGGATTTCATGCGCATTTCCGCACTGGATGAGAAAACTTCACGTTAGTCCTATCAACTCACCTGCCTGTGACAATCTTGAGATCTTAATAGCCAGACCACCAAACAGGAAATACTCATGCAGCTCAAGTTTTGAAAGCTATCAGTCCACAACCCTGCTTGCCAGGAATACTTTCCAGAGCCTATCCAATATTCACCATTAAATATTTGCAAGTTTAAAACACAAATATTTTATGTTTTTTTCATATAGAACAGAAATAAGAGCTATTCTCGGGAAATTAATTCATTCACATTTATCTACTCATATATTTACTGTGTTTGCTTATTCAGTTAATCACCATTCTTTTCCTCAACTAAGAGTGCTGAGTGATGAAAATACAAAGATGATTAAGACCCTGCGTTTTCTTTCAGAGAGCTCTTAGGAAGGTAGGCGGGCAACCACAATCTAAGATAGATTTTGATTTACAAAGAGATGCATCCAGTTCCAAACAGGCCAGAAGAGTTCCACCCAAGTGAAAAGAAGCATTTAGGGCCTTCAGAACCCCTGGGACAGTGAGCCCTGATCTTAGATACGTGGAGAAAACAAACCTCTACCTGGCTGGGAATTTGCTCTTCTGCGTAACTTTCTAAATCGTTGAACACCAAGCTCACCGTTTTCTTCCTTGTTCTCATTCCAAGGGTAACTGAGTTTGCTCTGCCCCAAACTCTTTTTCCAAAGATGTTGATATTTCCGTTGGTTTTGAGTAGCTTTCCATGGACTTTGTTTCTTGAGGGTTTTTTTTTTGTTGTTGTTTGTTTTGTTTTCCAGTGTTGAAGGAGAGTAGAGGGAGAGCTGAACTGCATTTCTTTGAGGAATTTTGCCTATGACCTTTGCTCTCCTTACTTGGCCTTCCAGTACTGTGCAGTTCTGAAATCCTTTATGGGACAAAAGGAGGAAATGTAGCTCAGTCCTCCTCAGCTGTTTCTGCTCCGTTCCTTCCATGCTCACCGGCCTGGTCTCTGAACTCTTTTGCTCATCTCTATTATCTCTACTCACTCATTCTGTGCATGGATGACTGTGTATCAGAGAGTCTCCACCTTGTTTCGACATTCACTGCCATTTGACACCTGCTTTTGTCGTCACGGAATGTGAATGGCATAACGGAAAAAGCCAGACTTTGGAGACTGATAACTGGGTTTATCGCTGGGCTGTGGTGATCTTGCCAGCTGTGTCACTCTGAGCAAGATCAAATCTAAGTCTCAGTCTCAAATATAATTACCCTACACAGTTTTTGTGAGGATTAAATGATATGACAAGCATAAAATACCTAGCATATAGCACAATGAATAAATAGGAGCCATTTTTATGATAATAGTGTACACGTCCTGCTTACAGCCAAGACTGGACATGCCCATTCACTGTGACGTATATCCATCCATTTGCAGTGTGTCCAGAAGCATGCAAAACACTGAGGCTGCACTATAAGGAATGTGCAAGGCCCCTGTCCTAAAGGTGCTCACTGATTCTTACAGAAAGGACAGTTTTGAACAGAAATCATTATGGTGCTAAGTAAACATACCAGTGTGGAAATAAAGACACAGTGCTTTTGAAATACAGGGGATAAGAAGGCTCTGTGACACACAGCTCACCAAAGCAGAGTGAACTCCGTGAAGGCAGAATTCCAGAAAGGAAAATGTGCACATGCTTTTGCCAATTCTAGACACAATAATCCTGATAGAAGTTCAACTGGCAAACTTATCAACAATGAATTATAAAAGGGACACAGTAATCTCAGTCAGAGTTTGGTCAGATAAACAAAAATCACTCTAGGTATTTCCAGCAGGAAGATCTTAATTCAGGGTACTGGTTATTTATAAAACCATCAGGGTAAGCTCCAAGAATTGATGATGGACAGGGAGGCCTAGTGTGCTGCAGTCCATGGGGTCACAAAGAGTCAGACACAACTGAGCGGTTTCTCTTCTGAAACCACCAGAAGAATGCCAAAAGAAAGGTCACAGAGGCCACTGCTAGATTTCAGGGGTGATATTAGCTTTTAGAGAGTCAAGAAATTATAGGAGTCCAAGAAATTCCAGGCAGTGATCATACCACCAAGATGCGGTTTTCACACGAAGTGTCTCTGGGGTGGCCACAAAATCTCACCACTGCCAAAATCTACATGTCTGCCAGCTGCTGTCAGAATAACTGTATGTGACACCTGCTTCTGCTTAGGCTTCCAGGTCTCATGTTAATGCCTATATTTACCGATGCTCCGACATCTTGGGGTCTTGCTAACCCAGGAATGACTGCGCCTCCCAGGACAAGCTAATTCTTAGAGACAGGAAACTAACCACTTACGAGCATACTTTTCCTATGCAAACGACCCAGTCCAGAGTCCACACACCCCCAGTCACCTCCTTTATTTGCTCTCATACCCTGGGCCCTTATCACCTTAGGCCAGATACCAGACAACTATGGACTTCCCCTGTGACCTGGTGCTGTGCTTAGTCACTCAGTCAAGTCCCACTCTTTGCGACCCCATAGACTGTAGCCTGCCAGTCTCCCTCTGCCCATGGGATTCTCCAGGCAAGAATACTGGAGTGGGTTGCCATGCCCTCCTCCAGGGGATCTTCCCAACCCTAGGATTAAACCCAGGTCTCCCACATTGCAGGTAGATTCTCTACTGTCTGAGCCACCAGGAAGCCTGTGACCTAGAGCTCACTGAAATTACTCAAACTAGCCAATCCTCAACCGAGCTACCCTGCGTCTCCATTCCTTCCTGTGGAAACACATAAAGGCTCTTCTCACCTTTTCCCCACTCTCTGCCTCCTGATGACTTGGGGCTTCCTTGGGTGACTCCCTACGCTATGGTGCACACCATTCTCTTGGGATCTCTAAGAACAAATTGTCTTCAATGACAGTTGTCTCCTGATCTATTGGTCTCACCACACCTGAATAAAAACAAAGCAGAAATATCTACATCTTAATATCTCTCATTGGTGGTGGTGGTGGTGAAGTCGCTCAGTCGTGTCTGACTCATTGCGACCCCATGGACTGTAGCCTACCAGGCTCCTCCATCCATGGGATTCTCCAGGCAAGAATACTGGAGTGGATTGCCAATTCCTTCTCCAGGGGGTCTTCCCGACCCAGGGATCGAACCCAGGTCTCCCGCATTGGAGGCAGACGCTTTAACCTCTGAGCCACCAGGGATCTCTCATTAGAGTTAAAAAAAAAAAAAAAAAAAGAGTCTAGAATCTGCTGGCAGGAATTTGGAAAATGCAGTTTGAGGCTTCCAACTACTATACTGAAAGGGAGAGAATGGGAAAAGAGAGAGGATTGAGTTTTTGAGAGACAATCTAGCATTCTGAGGCATGAACTAGAGACAACCTTCCCTATAGTGACTGGAGGTCTAGTATGGTCTGGCTTCTCTGATCTGACCAAGGTTGGCTACATTTTGCTTTATGACCCTTGCTACTAATTTTTTAAAAGTTTTTAAGCTTTGATTACTCATTGCTCAAGTTCAGTTCAGTCACTCAGTCATGTCCGACTCTTTGCAACCCCATGAACCGCAGCACGCCAGGCCTCCCTGTCCATCACCATCTCCCAGAGTTCACTCAGACTCAAGTCCATCAAGTCGGTGATGCCATCCAGCCATCTCATCCTCTGTCGTCCCCTTCTCCTCCTGCCCCCAATCCCTCCCAGCATCAGAGTCTTTTCCAATGAGTCAACTCTTCACATGAGGTGGCCAAAGTATTGGAGTTTCAGTTTCAGCATCAGTCCTTCCAATGAACACCCAGAGCCAGCCTTTAAATACTCATTGATGGTCTCTTCAGAAGGTGTTGTAGGCCTTGTGTTCTACACACTGTTTGCTACACATTTCAATTGCTAACTAAAACGACAATGTATTTACTTCACCCCTTCCTGACCAACTGACCATTACAGACCTGTTGTCTCTCTTGCCTCATCTGTGCCATGTGTATGTACTATGGCAATAAAAGAGAAGTTTTAAGATCCTTTTAGTAGGAAAGGCACTTCCTTCTTAGAGTATGAGCTGAAACTGGATCAACTGTAAGACAACTGACACTTTCTGTGCAATATCTTTAAACCTTTCCCATCCCGATAGAGAAACCCAGGGCTTTAATGTTTGATTACCTCCTATAGCCTAAAGAGTCCTGAGCCTGGACTCAACAGCTAGAGAGATTTTACTTTCAAACACATCAATATTAAAAATGGTAGTAAGGATAGTATAACTCACTGAATACAATAGGACACAAAGAGAACAAACAGATATAAAGAAATATACAAACAATAAAAGGTTGAAGAGAAAAAAGATAACTATATTGTCTCAAAGTATATCCACCCCAGTGATTATTAGACTGTTGTTGTTCAGCTGCTCAGTCGTGTCCGACTCTGCGACCCCATGGACTGTAGCATACCAAGCTTCCCTGCCCTTCATCATCTCCTGGCGCTTGCTCAAATTCATGTCCATTGAGTCAGTAATACCATCTAACCATCTTATCCTCTGTCGTCCCCTACTCCTCCTGCCTTCAGTCTTTCCCAGCATCAGGGTCTTTTCTGAGTCAGCTCTTTGCATCAAGTGGCCAAAGTATTGGAGCTTCAGCTTCAACATCAGTCAGTCCTTCCAAAGAATATTCAGGATTGATTTCCTTTAGGATTGACTTGTTTGATCTCCTGAGTCTTCTCCAACACCACAGTTAATCAGCCTTCTTTATGGTCTAACTCTCACATTCATACATGACTACTGGAAAAACCATAGTTTTGACTATATGGACTTTGTTAGCAAAGTAACGTCTCCGCTTTTTAATATGCTGTCTAGGTTGGTCATAGCATTTCTTCCAAGAAGCAAACATCTTTCAACTTCAAGGCTGCAGTCACCATCTGTAGTGACTTTGGAGCCCAAGAAAATAAAGTTTGTCCCTGTTTCTATTGTTTTTCCCTCTATTTTCCATGAAATGATAGGACTGGATGCCATGATCTTCATTTTTTGAATGTTGAGCTTTAATCCAGCCTTTTCACTCTTCTCTTTCACCTTCATCAAGAGGCTCTTTAGTTCCTTTTCACTTTTTACTACAAGGGTGGTGTCATCTGCATTTCTGAGGTTATTGATATTTCTCTCAGCAATGTTAATATCAGCTTGTGTTTCATCCAGACTGGCATTTGTCATGATGTACTCTGAATATAAGTAAATAAGCAAGGTGACAATATACAGCTTTGATGTACTCCATTTCCAATTTTGAAATAGTCCATTGTTCCAAATTCAGTTCTAACTGTTGCTTCTTGACCTATCTATAGGTTTCTCATGAGGCAGGTAAGGTGGTCTGATATTCCCATCTCTTTAAGAATTTTCCACAGTTTGTTGTGATCCACACAGACAAAAGCTTTGGCATAGTCACTGAAGCAGAAGTAGATATTCTTCTGCAATTTCTTGCTTTTTCAGTGATCTGATGGATGTTGGCAATTTGATCTCTGGTTCCTCTGTGTTTTCTAAAACCAGCTTGAACATCTGGAAGTTCTTGGTTCATGTATTGTTGAAGCCTAACTTGAAGAATTTTGAGCATTACTTTGTTAGCATATGAAATGTGTACAATTGTGTGGTAGTTTGAACATTGTTTGGCATTGCCTTTCTTTGGGATTGAAATGAAAAGTGACCTCTTCCAGTCTTGTGGCCACTGCTGAGTTTTACAAATTTGCTGTTATATTGAGTGTAGCACTTTCACAGCATCATCTTTTAGGATTTGAAATAGCTCAACTGGAATTTCATCACTTCCACTTGCTTTGCTTGTAGTGGTGCTTCCTGAGGCCCACTTGACTTCACACGCCAGGATGTCTGGCTCTAGGTGAGTGATCACATCATCCTGGTTATCTGGATCATTAAGATCTTTTTGTGTAGTTCTGTGTATTCTTGCCACCCTAAGACGGCAGACTAAGACTCTTAGTCCTATACTAAGATGGCAGAGTAGAAGGATGAGCACTCTTCTTCTCCTGCAAGAACACCAAAATTGCAACTAGCTGCTGAAAAACCATCAACAGGAGAAAGTTGGATCCCATCAAAAAAAAGATACTCAATGTCCAAGGGCAAAGGAGAAGTACCAGCAAGATGGTAGGAGGGACGAAATTGCATTTAGAATCAAACCTCATAGTTGCCAGAGACACTCAGAGGGTGCAAACAAAACCTTCTGTGCACCAGGACCCAGGGAAAGGAGCAGTGACCCCCTCAAGAGACTGAGCCAGACCTGCCTTTGAGTGTTTGAGTGTCTCCTGCAGAGGCCCCGGCCAGCAGTGGCCTGCCATGGTGACAGGGGCTCCGGCTGCAGCAGACCTGGGAGGTGAGGCGTGGGGCATAAATCCTCTTGGAGAAGGTCATCATTAGCCCCCACATAAGGCCGTCAAGCAGACGACCCACAGACTGGAGAACAATCACACCAAAGAAGTTCTTTACTCCTGCAAAAGCTCTAGGGCCCACACAGGTTTCCCAGTCTGGGGGATCTGGCGAAGGGACTGAGAATCCCAGGAAATTTGCCTTTGGAGGCCAGTGGGATTTGATTATGGAACTTCCACAAGACTGGGGAAACAGACCCTTGGAGGTCAAAAATCAAAACCTTGTGGGCATTAGAACCCAGGAGAAAGGAGCAGTGAGCCCACAAGAGACTGAGCCAGATTTGTGAGTGTCCAACCGTGAACTTCCAGATGTTCAAGCTGGTTTTAGAAAAGGCAGAGGAACCAGAGATCAAATTGCCAACATCTGCTGGATCATGGCAAAAGCAAGAGAGTTCCAGAAAAACATCTACTTCTGCTTTACTGACTATGCCAAAGCCTTTGACTGTGTGGATCACAATAAACTGTGGAAAATTCTTCCAGAGATGGGAATACCAGACCACCAGACCTGCCTCTTGAGAAATCTGTATGCAGGTCAGGAAGCAACAGTTAGAACTGGACATTGGAACAACAGACTGGTTCCAAATAGGAAAAGGAGTACGCCAAGGCTGTATACTGTCATCCTGTTTATTCAACTTATATGCTGAGTACCTCATGAGAAATGCTGGACTGGAAGAAACACAAGCTGGAATCAAGATTGCTGGGAGAAATATCAATAACCTCAGATATGCAGATGACATCACCCTTATGGCAGAAAGTGAAGAGGAACTAAAGAGCCTCTTGATGAAAGTGAAAGAGGAAAGCGAAAAAGTTGGCTTAAAGCTCAGCATTCAGAAAATGAAGATCATGGCATCCGGTCCCATCACTTCATGGGAAATAGATGGGGAAACAGTGGAAACAGTGTCAGACTTTATTTTGGGGGCTCCAAAATCACTGCAGATGGTGACTGCAGCCATGAAATTAAAAGACGCTTTCTCCTTTAATGTAGAATAAAGTATTAAAAAAAAAAAAGTTATGTCCAACCTAGATAGTATTTTCAAAAGCAGAGACATCGCTTTGCCAACTAAGGTCCGTCTAGTCAAGGCTATGGTTTTTCCTGTGGTCATGTATGGATGTGAGAGTTGGACTGTGAAGAAGGCTGAGCACTGAAGAATTGATGCTTTTGAACTGTAGTGTTGGAGAAGACTCTTGAGAGTCCCTTGGACTGCAAGGAGATCCAACCAGTCCATTCTGAAGGAGATCAGCCCTGGGATTTCTTTGGAAGGAATGATGCTAAAGCTGAAACTCCAGTACTTTGGCCACCTCATGAGAAGAGTTGACTCATTGAAAAAACCCTGATGCTGGGAGGGATTGGGAGCAGGAGGAGAAGGGGACGACAGAGGATGAGATGGCTCATTGGGATCATGGACTCAATGGACGTGAGTCTGAGTGAACTCTGGGAGATGGTGATGGACAGGGAGGCCTGATGTGCTGCGATTCATGGGGTCACAAAGAGTCGGACACGACTGAGTGACTGAACTGAACTGAACTGAACTGAAGAGTCTACCAGCGGAGAAGGCAATGGCAGCCCACTCCAGTACTCTTGCCTGGAAAATCCCATGGTTGGAGGAGCCTGGTAGGCTGCAGTCCATGGGGTCGCTGAGTTGGACACAACTGAGTGATTTCACTTTCACTTTTCACTTTCATGCATTGGAGCAGGAAATGGCAACCCACTCCAGTGTTCTTGCCTGGAGAATCCCAGGGACGGGGGGATCTTAGTGGGCTGCCATCTGTGGGGTCGCACAGACTCAGACACGACTGAAGTGACTTAGCAGCAGCAGCAGCAAGAGTCTGCCAGGGAGGTGTGGATCAGATTGACAGTAGCCTGCCCCTTTTTTTTCTCTCATTAAGGCCTTTTGAAGGAGGTCTCCCATACCTTCATTACCCGTCCTGAGGTAATTTGGCCTGAGGCCAAACTACAGGGAGGGAACACAGCCCCACCCATCAGCAGATAATTGGATTAAAGATTACTGAGCACGGTCCTGCCCACCAGAGCAAGACCCAGTTTTCCTCATAGCCAGTTCCTCCCATCAGGAAGCTTCCACAGGCCTTTTAGCCTCATCCATCAGAGGGCAGACAGAATGAAAACCACAGTCACAGAAAACTAACCAAACTGATCACATGGACCACAGCCTTGTCTAACTCAATGAAACTATGAGCCATGCCATGTATATCCACCCAAGATCGACGGGTCATGGTGGAGAGTTTTGACAAAACATGGTTCACTGGAGAAGGGAATAGCAAACCACTTCAGGATTTTGCCTAGAGAATCCCATGAATAGGATGAGAAGGCAAAAGATATGACACGGAAGATGAACTCCCCAGGTCAGTAAGTGCCCAATATGCTACTGGAGATCAGTGGAGAAATAGCTTCAGAAGGTATGAAGAGGCTGAGCCAAACTGGAAACAACACCTAGTTGTGGATGTATCTGGTGATAAAAGTAAAATCTAATGCTGTAAAAAACAATATTGCATAAGAAAGAACCTGGAATGTTAGGTCCACAAATCCAGGTAAATTGAAAGTGGTCAAGCAGGAGATGGCAAGAGTGAACATCAACATTTTAGGAGTCAGTGAACTAAAATGGACCAGAATGGGCAAATTTAATTCAGATGACCATTATATCTACCACTGTGGGCCAGAATCACTTAAAAGAAATGGAATAGCTCTCATAGTCAACAAAAGAATCCAAAATGCAGTACCTGGGTACAATCTCAAAAATGACAGAATAATCTCTGTTTCTGTGGCAAACCATTCAATTATTAGATACTAAAGGACAAAGAGCAACTTTTCAGTGGATGAAACTAACAGACACCCCCTAAATTAAGTGATCAAGATGACCATCATCATCATTGGGACAAAGCCACACCTGATGTCATATCATATGAACATGACTGCTGCTGTGATATTTCTGCCAAAGATGCATAACTTGAGTCTCATCACAAGGAAACATTATACAAACAAGTTGAGAGACAGTCACCATAACTGGCCTGCAATCTTCAAAATATGTCAAAGTTTTTAAAATCAGGAAAATATTGAAGAAATATTCCAAATTGAAAGATATTAAAGAAATTTGACAGCTAAATGTAATGTGTGATTTTGGACTGGCTCCCTTGTGATCAATGACGTTATTGGGGTAACTGGTGGAACTTGAATGGAGTCTGTTGATTAAATGGTACTGATACATCAATGTTAACTTTCTAATACTGATGACTGTATTATGGGTATGTAGAAGAACATGCTTGTTTGTAGAAATTACACACTTGTGTTTCAGGGGGTGATGGGGCATCTGGGGCATCATTTTAAATGGTTTAGAAAATAAAAGAGCTCTTGTAAGCACTTTCAAGTATTATGTTAATTTGCGATTGCTTTAGAGATTTTAACAAATATACATTTGAGGGCCTCCCAGGTGGCTCAGTGGTAAACAATTTGCCTGCCAATGCAGGGGACATGAGAGATATGGGTTCGATCCCTAAGTCAAGTTTGATCCTTGGAGAAGGGAATGAATACCCACTCCAATATTCTTGCCTGGAGAATTCCATGGTCAGAGGAGCCTGGCAGGCTAAGTCCATGTGGTCATGAAGAGTCTTTAACTTTATTTAACTTTAGCTTTTTATTTACAAAGAGATTATAAAAATAACACAGAAAGTTCCCATATACTGCATATCTAGATCACTTATTAACATCTTGCATTAGTTTGGTGCATTTCATAATTACTTGATCAATTTTAATTTTTATTATTAATTCAGTCCATAGTTTATTCAGATTTCCTTAGTCTTAACTTTTCTTCTGTTCCAGCAACTCATGCAGGATATTCCATCATATTTAGTCACCATGTCTCTTAGGCTCTTTTTGGCTTTGACAGTTACTCAATCTTTATTTTTCATGACCTTGACAGTTTGGAGGAGCACTAGTGTTTTACAGAGTTGGAATTTTTCTGATATTCTTCTTCGTTATTAGACTGGAGTCACAAGATTTTAATAGGAAGGTCACATAAAGAAAGTGCCATTCTCATCATATTGCATGCATGCTTCCCATTTTCAGTAATTATAGATAAAACTGCTATAAACATTTGTGTGCAGGTTTTTACGTAGACATAAGTTTTTTAATCGGTTGGGCAAATATCTGGGGGTACAGTTGCTGGTTCAGACCACATTCAACTTTGTAAAAATTGTCAAATTGTCTTTCAAATTTGCTTACCATTTTCTATCCCTACCAGCAATAAATGAGAATTCCCACTGCTTCACATCTTTGCCAGTAACTGATATTATCAGTTTGGGGATTTTTACTATTCCATGAGGTATGGGTGGCAGAGGATGAGATGGTTGGACAGCATCACCAACTCAATGGACATGAATTTGACCAAAGTCTGAGAGACAGTGAAGGACAGAGAAACCCGGCACGTTACATTCTATAAGGTTGCAAAGTCGGGCATGACTTAGCAACTGAACAACAATGAAGAGATAGATGGGAATATTTTGTTCTTTTAACTTGCATTCTCCTAACGATAAATGATTTTGAGCATCTTTTCATATGCTCATTTTCCATCTCTTTATCTTCTTTGCTTAGATGTCTATTCATGATCACTTGAGTTGTTTGGCTTTTGTTTTTTTTTTTAAATGAATTAGTTTATTTTTTATTTCTTTGACTGCGCTGAGTCTCAGTTGCAGAATTCAGGCTCTTTGTTGTGGTGTGCAGGCTCTCCAGTTGTAGCTCGTGGGCTCAGTTTTTGCATGCATGGGCTTAGCTGCCCCTTGGTCTGAGGAATCTTAGTTCCCTGGCCAGGGATCAAACACTCATTCTGTGCATTGGGAGGTGGATTCCTAACCTCTGGACCACCAGGGAAGTTCCAGGTGTTTGTTGTTTTAAGATGTCTGGAAAGAAGGAGAGGAAGGAAGGGAGGAAAGGAAGGAAGGAGAAGAGAAAGAGAAGGGAGGGGAAGAGCAGGGGAGAAGTGTCTGTATATTTGTATGGAGAGAGAATTACTGTTTATGTACTATGTACAAGTGCTCTTTTGGGCACTTGAGATACCCTGCTGTTCTTCAGTCACTCAGTCGTGTCCAACTCTGACCTTATGGACTGCAGCACGCCAGGCATCCCTGTCCCTCACCATCTCCCAGAACTTGCTCCAACTCATGTCCATTGAGTCAGTGATGCCATCCAACCATCTCATCCTCTGTCGTCCGCTTCTCCTCCTGCCTTCAATCTTTACTAGCATCAGGGTCTTTTCTAATAAGTTGGCTCCTCACATCAGGTGGCCAAAGTATTGGAGCTTCAACATCAGATCTTCCAATAAACATTCAAGATTGATTTCCTTTAGGATGGACTGGTTTGATCTCCTTGCAGTCCAAGGAACTCTCGAGTCTTCTCCAGCATCACAGTTAGAAAGCATCAGTTCTTCAGTGCTCAGTCTTCTTTATGGCCTCACATCCACACATGACTACTGGAAAAACCACAGCTTTAACTGTATGGACTTTTGTCAGCAAAAGTACCCTAGGGGACAGAGTAAGCAATACTCCTGCGCTCAAAGCCAAGAAATATCCAGGCAAGAACTCTGGAGGTGGACGAAGACTTGATCTAATGTCCTAAGGTGGGAACATGTATAAAGCTTTTGAGGAAAAGGAGTGGAGCCCAAAGCGGCTGAAAGGGAGTGAAGAGGAGGGAAGCAGAAGAGGGAGGTCCAAAAGGCCCAGAGCTCATGGGTCATGATGGGCCTCCTGGCCAGGGTAAGGACTTTGCCTTTCATCTGGGTAAGATGATGAGGTGCTGCAGAGTCTGAGTAGAGGAGAGACAAAATCTGACTTACATTTTAAGAGGATGACTCCAGTTGATGCTGTCCATAGACCCTAGTGGGACAAGGTTAGAACCACAGACTTGTTAGAAGGCTACTGTTATGGTCCAGACAAGAAGAGACAGTGGCTCTAGGACAGGTAAAAGAAGTGGAGGCAGTGAGAAGCAGGCCGAATCTGGATATATTTAATATTTAGAAGCACCTCCAGCATGGTTTCCTGATGGATTGAAAGTGGGATAGCAGAGAAATAGAGTCACAGTTCTAAGATTTTAGGCTTAAGCAACTAGCAAGTGAGATTTGCTGTCACCGAGATGGAGACTCCTGCATGGGGAGCAGGATGTGGGCAGAGGATCAGGGGTTTGGTTCTGGACACACTCTGAGATGCCTATTGGACATGGGGGGTGGAGGTGTCAAGTAAGCAGGTGGCGTGGAGTTTGGGAATTGGGGAGAGATTTGAACTGGAGACAAAAAAAAAATCAGCAGTTATCAGCACATTGATGACCTTTAAATCCATCAGGGCTGATGTGCCACCAAACAGTGAGTGTGAACAGAAAAAATGATCAAAGACTGAGCTCTGCTACCTCCTTAGTGACCTCGACAAGAGGACAAGAGTGGTTTTGGGGAGGTAGTGGGGGCGAATCTAGACGGAAGTGGATTTTAGAGAAGATACATAGAAAATCGTGAATAGAGACATCTCTTTTGAGGAGTTTTGCCAAAGAAATTAAAGAAATCAGCTGGCAAACTGGTGAGGAAATTGAGGTCAAAGAACAGGATTATCTTTTAAGATAAGAGAGATAACAGCTGGTTTGAATGCTGAAAGGAGTAAGCCAGAAGAGTGTTAAAAATAAAAATCTGACGCTGCTAGAGAGAGGTGAAGGGTTGCTGGAGTGCTACCTTTTGGGAGGTAACGTGGGGTGGGGTGGGAGCAAAGATCTGGACTGAGGAACTGACTTTATTCGGAAGCATACAGTGCAAATCTATGGTGGCAGGCAGGCAGAACGTTTTAATTATGTGGGGGCAGACAGTGATGGTAGAAAGATGTGATGATAGGATTCTGGGGAAATTCACTCTTGACTGTTTCAATTTGCTCATTGACATTGGAGGCAAAGTCATCATCTGCAGATCATGTCACACCCATTTTTGTGTGGACCACAACTCTGAGACAGAGAAGCAGGAATGCCTTCTCAGAAGGGTGATATTTATCTGAACTGGGGGGTGGAGCGATGAGTGAGAGGGTGCTGGAATCCTATGTCCAAAGGCATGGGAGCCTAATAGAACAACACTAATTTTCTGCAACTAGAGGATGGCGTGTATGTTTGGACAGCAATGTGAGAGGAAGCTGGAATCGCGTGGAGGACTGGATAATGTGATAGTCTGAACATCGTTCAAAATTTAACAAACGGCTCAAAGAGGAGAGTGGAACGGTAACATTTGCACTTTACAAAGAAAATGTGTTGGCTTTGCGGAAAGACGAATTCCCCTGGAGAGAGAGGCTCAAGTTAGGAAAACAAGTTAAGAAAATGTTGCAATTATGCAAATAGAACATTAGGAGGACATAAATGAAGGTAGCAAGGGACAAGCATTGAAAGAGAATTTGTGGATATATATGCAGGAGAAAAGACGTGGTGGTCGTTATTTAAATGTGTGAGATGAAAGGAAAGAAGAAATCATCCAGGATAGTGAGGCTCTTAAGTTACTAAATAGATGGTAAAAACCCTGATGATGGTTGATAAGGTTGGGAATTGGATTGGAAGAGAAAGTTGGGGGAGAAGAGGAAAAACTGAGTTTGGTTTTAAACATTTGCCTTGCTTTCAAGTCATCCACAATAAGAGTGATTTCACCAGAGAGAGATGGGCTAGAGATTTACACGTGGGAGACATAAATATATAACTGAAAACACCCAGAAGAGATTATAGGATGAACTGAGAAATACATCAAGAGGAATACCAACATTTAAGAAGCAGAGATATCAATAAAGGGAAGGAAAGAAGAATGGCTGGAGAGGAAAGGGAAAAACCAAGTGATGTTACAGAACCCAAGTAAAAGAGAGTGCTAATGAGTGGGAGTGGGGGTAAAAGACTTTACTGGTGCCAATCTCAAGATGAAATTGGTCTATCAAACACAGAGATGACACCTGAGAAGTGAGCCAAGAACTGTGAAGAGTATTCATTTATAGCATGCTCAGATCTGGATGAAGATATTTTTCTAATTCTTCATTCATCCTGAGGTTTAATAGCTGATAAGAGATTCAACTGTTAGTTTCCCTAGAAAGGAAAGAATGATGTACTGAGTTCTGAGGTCAGACATTATTCAGCTAAGGTAGGTGGGCTTGGCAGAAGGGGATGGGATCCTAGAAGCTTTCCTAGAGCTCATAACATCACATTACTCACTTATGTTGTAACTCCTCCAGTTTCAGATATAATCAGACAATGAACTTTTTTTTTTTTCCGGTGTGCTGGTGCTTCTTCAATGTTTGCTATCTGTTTATAGGTTTGTGGCCAAAAGACCATTGTGTGGTCAGACTCTTTTCATGTTGAACACAGGTGCCTGCCAATGTGTGCTTGGCAGAAGCATTCCTGATTTGCACAGCCTGTTGCAATTTGTCTCTTATGTCCACAATCTGCCTGTGGATTTTGCTCAGAAATAGCTATCTCATTCCCTAGAACTGAATCCCAAGACCACTTCTCTGCACTGTATTTATTTTTATTACCAAAGGTGATTCTTTAGGTTTTTTTTTGGTATATGTAGTGTCCAAAGCACTTTCATATTCAATATAGTTAATTCAAGCTTCACAGTAACCCTACAAGATAAATGAGTTAGTTGTTAATATTATTTCCATTTTATGGATGAGAAAACCAAGGCTAAAATTTGCCTTAGTTAATGAAATTTGCATAGTTAATATTTGGAAACATAATAATAGTAGCTGATAAATCTATTGTATTTACCATGAGCCAGCACTGTTCTGTGTAGTCTATTATTAAAATACAATAATTTATTTAATCCTTATAACAATCCTGCAAAAGATTCTATTAATACCCTATTTTATAGATGTGGAAATTCAAGCACAAAAAGGATAAATATCTTGATCAGCCTAATAAGTAGTAGAAGAAGGATTCAAACTCAAGTGGTGTGATTTCCAGACCAGCTATGTTATCCTTGAATCTCATCTCCAATTAAAATATAGTGTCACCTATTTTGGGTGGTTCTAGGATTAAGTAGCAATAAAGCATTTCTTCTAGCACTTGCTGCTTGAGCTAACCCACTTGACTTCACTCAAGTCTCTTCAAATTCCACTTTTCTGTTTCCCACATATATTGAGTCTCATGAGGCGGACAATGACGACTGTCTTACAATACCCAATTTTGAGCCCCCTTTCCTTCCATCAAGTGTTCAGTAGCACCCAAAACACTCAGAGTTGCTTGAGATTCTGGGTGTGATATTTGCGGCCGTTCTAGAGCTCATGGATGAGTTCCCTGTCTCTCTCTCACGCAGGCATCTGTGGCATTTGCCAATTTCCATCTTGTAATTATTTCAGCCTACCAGCCTACCAAAATGAAATCACCTGGCTTGCCAGGTTCCTGAAATTTTAATAATAGCTCTAGTTCTGTCCTAAGTGATTTTCTGTAATATACTTGAAGTGAAAAACTTGTGAAAAGACTATATTTATTAACCACATTTTACATATGAGGAAACTGTGGCACAAACAGGTCAAGTAACTTAACGAAGATCAATCAGTAACCAAGTGACAGTCAGAATTCGGACGTGGCACAGAGCTCCAGTGGCCCTGCTCTTATCCTCTCCACTGCCAGCCTCACAAACACTGGCTGGGGGTTTCCGATTCATCTTTGCTTTCAAAGGTCCCTGCCTGATTGTTCAGACTCCCATCTCTCCATTCCATCTTACATACTACTAACAAAATTCTCGTTCTAGAGAAAAGAGCTGATTGTATCATCTCCCTGCTCAAATACCTTCAAATAGTTTGCTGCTAGAGATAGGATAAAACACAAATTCCTCATCTTAGTATCTATGTCCTCTGAGGTCAGCTCTTGTAGGATTCATTTACAGTGCCCCCTGAATGTTCTGTCTGCTCTGGTTGTATTGAATCAATTGTGATTTCTCAAACTGGCCGTGTGCTCTCTTGCCTCTGGACACATGCAACTCTTTCCATCCATCAAAGTCCTACCACTTTCAAAGTCCTGAATAAATGCCACTTTCCCCATCAGATCTTCCCACATGCCTCCAGTTGGAATAAATTTATTTTCTGCTTCTTGTTGTCCCACCACATTGGACTTGTACTACTTCCATTATAGCACTTGCAACGATCTGTTTTTTATTACGGGTATATTGCGTGGTGTGGGAGATACGTCTGTCTTCTCAGCCACAAGAATGAGTCTTTGTGGGCAGGGGCCACGGTCCATTCCTCTTTATGTCTCTCCCCCAAAACCCAGGATAGTGTCTTACTAAAGGCAGGAGCTGAATGAGTCTTTGCAATTTTTATTGCTAAGCGAGAACGATGAAAATCTGAACTTGGTGTGAACTGAGTATTTTCTCTCCTCTTTCCCAGTTCGTGGGATGCTATCCACTTTAGGTCATCCCCTGAGGACAGGATGCCAACCCAACGTCAACCAGGGAAACAACAAATCAACACCTGTACCATGGCCACAGGGGGCGTGGTGGGAGGGCAACAGCTGACCTGGCGGGGTGGGGGGTCCTGTGTCAGTTTCTGGGCCTGCCTTTGCCCTCCTCCCTGATCTGGGACAGCGGCGTGTTCTCTCCTTGGTCACAGACACAGCTGCCTCCCAGACTGGACTCAAATCCATCCTAGAAGGTGGAGTCTCCCACCTTAAGGACCTACAGCCCCAAACATCATCATTCCCTATTCCTACCCACCTCTGTTGTCTCTGCTTTCATAGTTCTGTTGTTTTAGTCGCTAAGGTGTGTCTGACACTTTTGCGATCCTGTGGACTATAGCCCACCAGGCCCCTCTGCCCGTGGGATTTCCCAGGCAAGAACACTGGAGTAAAGTGAATTGCCTTTTTTTTTCCCCAGGAAATCTTTCTGACTTGTTTTAGGGCCTTCAGAAATACAACAGAGCCACCTGTCTTCTCTCCTAAGGTGATGACCCAATTATCAGCAAAGTCTGTAGCTCCTGCCTCCATGGCAGAGTAGAGTTAATTGAGTGCCTTCAAGGACTCTCAGGTATGGCCAAATGAGTTTCTGGGGCTTTGCCGGGAGAGTAGAGAACTGAAAACAACACCCCCACTCCAGTCTAATCCACAGATGGCACTAGTATCTCAACATCAGCACCATTGGTTTTTGGGCCTGCGTAAGTCTTTACTGTAAGGGTATCATAAGGGTATTGAGGATAATTACCAGAATTCTTGGTTTCTACCCACTAGATGCAATAGCACCATCCCTCCAGTTGTGACACCCCAAAATGTCACCACATTTTGCCAAATACCTTTGGGTGGCAAAATCTCCACCCAGTTGAGAACCACTGATATAGGTAAAACTGCCATATAAACGAGCCCTGTCGTGTTAAGATTCCATTGGTCCCGGTCTTCTAATGATCAGTTACATGTGTCTTTGGGGTCGTGCCCAAGCTCCCTCTGGTACGGGATCATTCCTGGGTGGCTCACTCCAAGATGGGTGGCCGCCTCCAAGATGGGTGGCCATGTTATCATCTTGATATTGGTATTGCCCCCACACAGAACAAAAGATGAGAGGGCCATGTTTCCAGCAGATGATTCGTTGAGGTTAGGCGTGCTCTTTTGAGACCCCTCTTGACTCTGAGTCTAGCACTCTGAACCAGGGACCAGCAACAGGCAAAAAAAAAAAAAAAAAGGAAAATAAGGTCAACACTAAAGCTCTTTTTCTAATTAGGCTGCATTTCTTTGTAAAAATAGTTTTGGAAGGATCTCATTTTATGGAATCTTGCCCTAAACTCAAGCAACATAAGACATCCTCCTTAGCTGCTTTAAGAAAACACCTCAAAGGGTCAATAAGGCATTTGGGGGAGGGGAAATATATATAAACTTCCCCATTGTCAAATTTCCATCCTCCTTTAGCACACGCACCCTTTCCTACCCAGATTCTTCTTTTCCCTTTTGAAAGGCTTAATGTATATATTTCCAAAGGAAGATTAAATATCTTGTCATTGAACATTAGAAATGATTCCCAAATCTCCCAATAACTTGCTTTTCTGTAAAATGCAAGAGTACAAGTTTACATTACATTGGTGTTCAGAATGTTTCTTTATGAAGCTTTTTCCTTGGTGTTAAATGGCCTAAAGTACCATATGTTTCTTAATAAAAAGCCATGTAAAAACCTACATTAATAAACTGAACTCAAAGAAAAGCTGCCCCAAGACGGCTCTAACCAATCCTTTTTATGGGCTTGCCAACAATTTCAAGATTGTTTTAATGAAAAAAATTTATGTTGCTGTCTTTGTGGACCCCGGCAGGCCAGTTCCCCCAGTTCCCCCTCGCCCCACCCCAGGGGCCCAGCCAGCCCTCCAGGGCCCCGGAGAAGGGCTCGCTCAGGCCTTCCTTGGCAAAAAGTTCAGAGAAGGGCTAATCTGTCTGGAAGCTCCTGCGGCACACGTGGACTGGTGGCTGCTTCTGAGTCCTTGCCTGCTCACATTCCCAGGAACCCCACTGCCACCTCTGTGGCCTCTCTGGGGCTACACTGTGCAAGGCAAGCAGGGGAGAGACTTTAAAAGGGAAAATTCTTCAGAACTCAGCCTGAGGAGTCACTGATTTGTTTCCCAGAGTCCGTGTTTCTCAATATGTGGGAGGGGAAAGAAATCCCTTTAGACCAGCATTATCACTCGACCCAATTGCCTTTGTGTGTGCTGGTCTCAGCTACTGAATGGTAAATTCCTTGAAAGTGCGATTGTATTTTGTTGATCAAATATCATACTTAGCATTGTCTTGGTTTGTCAATAGGCCTTCCATCTCTGTGCACTGGGATGGGCCACATGTTGGCTATAGGTTACATAATAATGTGTGTTGATTAAGAAAATTAATGAGGTCTTCCCTGGTGACCCAGTGCTTATGAATTTGCCTTGCAATGTCAGGGACACAGGTTCAGTCCCTGGGCTGGGAACTAAGATCCCGCATACTGAGCCTGAGCACTCTGGAGCCCGCTTGCCGCAACTACTGAAGCCTGCACGGTCTAGAGCCTGTGCCCCACAAGAGAACCCCTTGCAGTGAGAAGCCAGCACGCCACACCTAGAGAGTAGCCCCCGCTCAATACAACTGCAGAAAGCCTAAGTGCAGCAACAATAACACATTTTTAAGTTAAATTTAATTTTAAAAAACTAATAAGTAAAAATAAAAGAATGAATGGAAGAGAATGCTGTTATATGTGACTAGTAACATGACAAATTCAGTAAATGATGTCACTTTTATTTGTATTTGCAATATATGTATTACAGTTACTAATGCTAGCTATGGGTACCTAAAGCAATTTACCCTCTCTGAACCTCCATCTTTCTGTCTGTAAAATTAATTTCATAATGCCTGTCTTCTTTCCAGGTTACTATGAGGAGTAAGTGGAGAAGGAAATGGCAACCCACTCCAGTACTCTTGTCTGGAGAATCCAGGGATGGAGGAGCCTGGTGGGCTGCCGTCTATGGGGTCGCACAGAGTCAGACACAACTGAAGCGACTTAGCAGCAGCAGCAGCAGCATGAGGAGGAAGAGATCCATAACAGGCACTCAGTAAATGCTGATTCTTCTAGCCCTCCTTGTACGGTAGAAGTAATGACCATTTTGCTTTCCACCACCTATCAGAACACAAAGTCACCACAGCTGCCCTTACTCCACACATCCTAACACTGCCATAATCCTGCAAAGGGAAGATGTGATTCTACAGCACCCTCCTACTCTCCATTCCCGGAGAGAGCATAGAGAGGAAGGCACTCTGGCTTGAAAGAAACACCAGCCAAATCTGTGTCTTATGTCTACTGATCACATGCTATGCTCATCAGCTTTCTTCTGTATCTTTTTCCTCTCTCCTTTTTTCTTCTCTTAATACACTTATTTTTGAGAAATGCTAGTTTATCTCCATAGGACTAGAAAGAAAGATAAAGTGCTCTTAACTCTTCATATTCTGCAAAGATAGCAGGGCACTGCTTAAGACTTGGTGTGGTGGTGGGGTCTGGGATGGTGACATTTTCTTGGGACGAAAATTCAAAGTGACAAAGCACTGCTGTTCGGGATGGCATTTTTCCATCCTGTAGTTCTTTAACTCATGAGTTTTGGATTTGTTTGCTTGTTTTTTCTTACCTCTTAGGAAATGTTGTGTTTTAGATATTTTTAAACATCTTCATTTTACAGATTGTCAGGTAGAAAAAGGGTAGTTGCATTCCTGTGTGACCACAGAAGCAGAGTCAGGACAATGGATAGCAGTCAGACAGATCAAATTCTGAGCCTTCACAAGTAAGAACTTTCCAAGAATTGGAATGCTGTAACCAGAGGGAGAATCTGACTAGGCGAGCTCGCCACCACTGGAAATGTTTAGGCAGAGATTTGGATCACCTTGTCAGAGACACCATAGAAGAAATTCTTGCTTTGAGTAGGGAAATGAGCTAGATGACATGTAACAAAAAAGAAGATTCTTTGACCTCCAAGATTAATTTAAACCAGTTTTTATTTCTGACCTCACATGCCTACTTAAACAACAGGTACTGACATATTTTCTCCTATGATTGGGCCTAATGGGTCCATCATTAAGGTAGTTCCTGTCTCTGATGATGCCAAGCTGCAAAGATGGAAAATACCTTTCTGCCAAAGTTTCTCTGTGACTGTGGCCTTACGATTGTTCTCCTAGCCCCCTTGTTTGTCTAGCCAAGTTTACTTTTTTCCTTTTATTAGACTAGTTTTGAGCCCCTCTCTGGTTTTCATCTACATGAAAGGGTTCTGACCCTTGACGTCTCCTGACTCCTGGTTGCTCGGTACATGCCCTGAATTTTGCTTGTCTGCATGGTGTCTGAATTTCTGCTTCGCCTTGATCTCAATTTACATTTGCCCTCAGTTCCTAACTACCTATAAATTTACTATGATGTTTAAGTGATTGAATTCTGGATTAGCTTGGGTTCAAATCCTACTTATTGCTACCTGGCATACTTTAGACAAGTCACTTTAGTCCTCTAAACTTTGTTAAATGGAAATATAGTACCTGTGTGGGAGAGGACACAGTCTGTGTCCAGTAAGTGTTATTATAGGTTTTATTTCATGAAGACTCTGATTCAGCCTTTACTCTCAGGTCCCAGCTTCTTAATCCATGTTGATGCTCTGACACCATCAACCATTATCCCAAGACAAACAGAATCTTAATTTAGACTTCCCTTGTTTAATCAAACAAATATGTTAGAATTAGATTGGCCACAAATCATTTCCATAAGGTGAGTCTTATTTGTCCATTAAATTGCATCATAACGTTGCAAATCTGATTCTTTCAAAATCAGGTTGGACCCTGAATATAATGAAATTGAGCTTCAGAATTCAGAAAATATTTTCAAATCAAAAATAGCTTACCAGTAAGTAATTATCCACATTCAAAACACTGGTTATAATCATATACTCTTTGCACAGTTACAATAGAAGGCAAGATGGCAAGTTCGAGAAGCATCAAACCTCCAAATTCCATCTATCTGTGATGTATGATCCTTTAGAATGAATGTGTGACTAAATTCATGAATTTGTGAGTTTAGAAGTGTATCCAGCAAAATGAGATCATTTGTCAGTGTTGCAAAATCACTACTCACTACTATGCTTAGCATTATTATTCTGTCTGAGGACAGCCAACTTAAAGAGAACCAGATATCATACGGGTTCAGACAAGAGGGCCGTGGAAATGTTTTTGATGAAACAGGCACAGTGCATTCTTGTTAGCCATTGGCTGTCTCCTGAAAATGTCCATCAATCTAAAATTCGCCAGACTCCTGGAAGCAGAACTTGAACCAAACCTAACTCCAAACCAAAATTCAAATAGAACTGAACCCAAATGTTAATGTTTCACTAAGCTATGAACTGAAGCAACTTTCACAGGGGAAGGGGGAAGAAACTACGAAAGCAGTTTGATTTGAAGCCAAATGCTATATGTTTTATAAAACTGTTGAACTGGAACAAAATCAGATCAACATATCCCCTGAACTAAATTTAAACAAATAAATTTTTATTTCTTTCAAATTGAATCCCTAGCTACACATAAGGCTTGTGTGCTCAGTCGCTCGGTTGTGTCCGATTGTTTGCAACCCCAGGGACTGTAGGCCACCAGGCTCTTTTGTCCATGGGATTCTACAGACAAGAATACTGGAATGGTTGCCATTTCCTCCTACAGGGAATCTTCCTCACTCAGGGATCGAACCTGTGTCTCCTGCATTGTCAAGCTGATTCTTTACCACTGAGCCACCTACAAATAAGGCTTACTTTTGTACATGTGATGTTTAATACATGTATAGTTTCTTTTAGGCATTTTTTTTCCTGTGTCAATTTTCTGTTTAATACAAAACCCCAGAAAATTGACACAGGAAAAAAAAAGTGCCTAAGAGAAACGTATTATACAAGTCATCTTCCCTGGTGGCTGAGACGGTAAATCATCTGCCTGCAATGCAGGAGACTGGAGTTCGAGCCCTGGGTCGGGAAGATCTCCTGGAGAAGGCAATGGAAACTTCAGTACTCTTTCCTGGAAAATCCCATGGATGGAGGAGCCTGGTGGGCTACAGTCCATGGGGTCGCAAAGAGTCGGACACGACTGGGCGACTTCACTTTCACTTTAATAATCCCTACCGACTTCACTAGAGTTACTGTGAGGATTCAATTAAATAATAAGCAAATACTTCCATCACTATCATCCTCATGAAAGTGAAAGTGAAGTCGCTCAGTCGTGTCCGACTCTTTGAACACCATGGACTGAAGCCTACCGGGCTCCTCCATCTACAGAATTTCCCAGGCGAGAGTACTGGAGTGGGTTGCCATTTCCTCCTCCAGGGGATCTTCCCAACCCAGAGATCGAACGAACCCAGGTCTCCCACACTGTAGGCAGACGCCTTACCGTCTGAGCCTCCAGGGAAGTCATCATCTTCATAATTTATTATGTGATATGCATTGTATCCGGCGCACAAGGGGTCAAACTAGAATTTTTGAGTCCTCCAATATGTTCGCTGGCCACCAGAGGGCAGCAAAAAGGTAGAAACCCTTGCTGAAACAGACTGCGGAACTTGTCTCATTCGTGAAGACAGCACTGAGATTTTACTATGTGCCAAACACTGTTCTAAGCATCTTGCATATATTAATACATTTAGTTCCACGAAGTGGGTTCTGTTATTACTCCCAATGGAGACGATGAGAAAACTGAGGCAAACAGAGTTCAAGAAATTTGTCCAAGATCACCCACTAACAGGTGGCAGAGCCAAGATTTGAACCCAGGCAGCCTGGCCACAGAATCCCCACTCTTAACCTACCACCCTACACTGCCATTTGATATTCATTTTGGAAGATTCTAACCTGGGAGAGGTTGAAATCCTGGCCTCATTCAAAGGCATGGGCGGACCTGCAACCTAGGATGACTTTATAAAGTTCAGGACCCAGAGCAGAAGAGAGTCAAAACTTAAGCCAGGAGAGTGTGATGTGGTCAACAAAAATGTTAGGGACTAATTCAGGGCACAGGCCTCAACCAAGTAAACAGAGGAAAGTTCTGCAAGTGGGGAGGAAGATAGGATTCAAGCACAAATGTAGGAAACAATCAGGACAATTGCCCTTGACAAAAGGTAGTTCTTCTCATGGTGGCTGAGTCCAACTGGCTCATCCTTCTGAAGCTGCAGGATGCCTTAAGGTTTAAAGCGCCAACACTTAACAAGACAACAGGGAGCTGACTCGGTTCCATTTGCACAGCAATTTCCAACTCCTGTTTTGTTTTGTTTTGTTTTTTTAGCAGCAAACACAAAACCTATTATCCTGGTCATCACAGCCAAGCCTCTCAAATTAACAGGTCCTACTAATATCCCAGTGTCTTCATGTCCCATACTCTCCCCAACCCACTGCAGTCAGACCTTTGCCCACATCAATTCATAGAGACTGACCTCCACAAGGTCACCAGTCATCTCCAAACGCCAAATTCACTTAGCATCTGCAGGTGTGTCTGAAGTTTTTTTTTTTTTTTTTTTACTTTCTTGGTTACTCCTTCCTTCACGAATCTCTCCACTCCTGGATTAGAAATGTCTTGTTTGAGGCATACACCCTCATTCCAGATGCAACCCTGATTCTCTGAACACCACTTTGTGGTCTGTTTACTGGCTTCTCTTTTGCACATCTCTTGTCAAAAGCAATCCAATGGCTTTTAACTGGCCTCTCTCCCTCCACTTTGGACACCCTGATCCATTCCTTTTTTTTTTTTACAGATTTTTTTTTTTTTTAATGTGGACCAGTTTTAATGTTTTTACTGAATTTGTCACACTACTGCTTCTGTTGATGTTTTGGTTTTTCGTCACAAGGCATGCAGGATCCTTAGCTCCCCGACCAGGGATCGAACCCACACCCCTTGCGTTGGAAGGTGATGTTCCAGCCACTGGACCACCAGGGAAGTCCCCTAATCCATTCTTAACATTGCTTTAGAGAGCGCTTCCCCAAATACTGAAATGCTACTCTGATAATGGCTCTCCTTTGCTTCACAACTTTCAGTGGTTCTCACTCCCCCATTCTGAAAAGCTGGCTACTTTCACACCTGCTTTTCCACGTGGTTCCGGCAATACCTTCAGTCATGCCCTTTGCCACTCGCAGTACTCAAAAAGTCACTCAAGCTTCCATTGCTTCTCAAACGCTTGTCCTTTGTATGTTTCAAAATGCAGCTCTGTCATCTCCTTCCTCCTCAACACACTTCCCTGAAATCCTCTCCCCTAGACAGAGCTGTCGGCATCCCCCAGAGCTCCATGTACACACAAGTCGTTAGGTGATCGTGGCTCATTCACAGTCGCCAGTCTCCTGTGCCAGACTCTGTTCCCCTTTTGTGAAGGGCCGTGTGGGATTTAGCCCACTGTCCCCAACACCTAGCAGAGAGAGACACTAAACCTATATCTAAGGACTGAATGGATACTTTTTGAAAGGAAAGAAGCGATAGGAGACTGAAATACAATGCCTGGTGCACCCATGCTCACCAAATTGTAGGCAATTTGGAACTGGAATCCCGATTTGCAGGGTATCTCGTTAGTGCTTAAAGATCTGAAAGACTAAGGCAATGCTGAAAGCTGCAAATTATAAGTCAAGTGAGAGTCTTCATATTGATTTTATTTCGTTATCAATGACAAGGCCATGAGAATGTTAACGAGAACCAGCAGGGGGCGTGCTGAACAGCAGGCTCAGTTCAAGCGGGTCTGCAGGCCCCCAGAGCAGCCCATGGGACTGGCTTTCCTCTCCACATACCACTCAGTGGAACAAGCCTGACAGCTTAACATGGCGCATAAAACGTGCTCTCCGGGTAACAGGGCACTTAGCATATTTGACTAGAATCATGTGGACCAGATTTTTCGTTGGCTTATCTTGCCAGAAGAAGTAGAATCTGTTCACCCTGCCTTATTCTTACCCCCTCAGTTTCGTACTAATTTAATAATCTTAGAAAATTGGTCTGTGCAGCTTCCCATTTGTTCAGTACAACCCCACAGAAGCATGACCATTTCTCTAATCTGTCACCCCAGCAGAGAATGGGGCCACAGCCAGGAAAGGCCAAGGCTGCCGGAGGTGTCCTTGTGGTGACTGCTCATCTGCTGAGTCTCTTTGATTTTTTTCGCCTTGCCTTTGGGGACTGATCAGCCCGAGGGTGATATGCATGAACTTCCAGTTCTCTGGTCTATTCTCTGACTGCAACGGGGATGGGGATTGGAGCAGGGCATGCCTCTATCTCGCACCGTAAATCAGCGGTGTGGGTTATCTCATCCTCTCCCACTGGACTCCCCTCCAGTTTCCAGGGTAGCATGGTGATGAGACACATGCCTTTGCACCCCACATTCTGAGTTCAAATCCTAGCTCTTCAAGCTGTTAGCCATGTGACTTTCAGACAAGTTATTTAACCCCTTGGGTCCTCAGTGCTCTCTCCATTGTAACATGGGGATAATAACTTCCTCAGAGGGTTGCTCTAATGAGAAAATGCCCATAAAACACTTGGCATCAAGCCTGAATCAGCACTCTGTAAATGTGAGCTGCTATGATCCTTCATTTTAAATTCTTAGACATTGGCTTGGCTTTTCGTGAAGTGCCAGATTGATCCAAGCTCAGTGTGGCTTCACGTCTGGCCTAGAAATGCTTGGAAACCCCAGGATGACTTCCATGACGCTAATGGCAGAGCTCCATGTCAGCTGACGAGAAAGAGCAGACCCGCTCCCTGTGGCAGAAGGTAATCGCTCTTGCAATCACAAGCAATTCTTGCTACTGTCAGCACCACTGAGCCAGACTCGATCTGGACGAGAAACCTGGATCATTCTGTGTTGGTTTCCCATATAAGCCAATCTTATCAACGGAATTCCAAATGCCCCCTCTTCTGAGTGACGATGTAACAAACAAGTTGACAGGCCATCGAGTCTGGAATCCTGCGTCCAACTGTGTCCTACAGGCTGAATATCAGATCAAAGTGAAAAAGAAATTAGGAGAGAATTGAGGCAACTTTCCACGTACAAGAGTAAACGCAGTTTGATATTCAAATTTTAGATTGAGTTCTCAGGACTGACCATCATTGGAAGATTTCCTTCTGAATTTTCTTCTCTAGAATGACATGTATAAATCACATGATGAATAAAGATGTTCCCAAGGCCACTCTATTAAGCATCATCTCCTTTTTGTAGACAGAAAACAGGTTGGTCAATAGAAGGGCACCAGCGGAGAAGAGGATGGAGGAGAGGTTAATAAAAGAGCCTTGGAAAGCTTCCCAGATTTCACAACTGCAGCTCTTTCAAAGTAATCCCTCATGGGAAGTGCTGGAAATCCACTACAAGAGCACTTTTGCTAACACAGATTACCCAAAATGAAGAATGTATTTCAACAAAAACAATACCAAATCAAAGTCCATCAACTCAAGCCTCAATACTAGCATGACATAGAGAGATGGTGTGTCAGCCATGATTCCATCAGAGAAGCACAGCCACAGGCCATACACATACACACACATACACATGTACACATTGTTGCTGTTCACTCGCCAAGTTGTATCCAACTCTCTGCAGCCCCATGGACAGCAGTACGCCAGGCCTCCCTGTCCCTCACCATCTCTCAGAGTTTGCCCAAGTTCATGTCCATTGAGTCGATGATGCCATCCAACCATCTCAGCCTCTGTCACCCTCTTCTGCCTTCAGTCTTTCCCAGCACCAGGGTCTCTTCCAATGGGTTGGCTGTTTGCATCAGGTGGCCAAATATTGGAGCTTCAGCTTCAATAATAGATATATACCCATACATATACACACACACACATACATATACATGTGTGTATTATCCATAAATGTACAGCCTGTGGTTCAGCTTGCTGAGTGAATCTTGACTGATACGTATACTGGTGTGTCTATCTATCTGTTGGTAAAGGCAAGACAGATATATTGTGGGGCAAAGAGTCCACAAGCACTGGCCAGAGCCCCTCAGAGATGGAAAAACCTCTGTCGGTTCTTGTTGCCTCTGATTTTGGTTGCTGTGTATTGCTGGGGCCCTTCCCCGTGGAACTAGACACACAAACCAGGCCAACGAGCTGGAGAAACTGAAAGAAGATCCAAAGGAGACTGATGCAGTTGCAGTTCTAGCTCCTCCCTTCCACCCGACTCTTTGCAGCCCTGCAGACCATACAGTCCACGGAGTCCTCCAGGCCAGAACACTGGAACGGGCAGCCTTTCCCTTCTCCAGGGGATCTTCCCAACCCAGGGATCGAACCCAGGGCTCCCGCACTGCAGGCAGATGCTTTACCAGCTGAGCCCCAAGGGAAGCCCCAGAGGTGGGGAGCTGACCAACAGCAGGGTGAGTCACAAAGGAGCTGCCGCCTCACTTCCTCGGCCAAATCTCCCATACCTCGCTGGAAGCATACAGGAAAGCGAAATCTGGAAAATGGAGTTCAGCCCAGCCAAGTGAGGACTTATGGAGCCACCACAAACAGGTATGAGTCCTCTCTGACTGTGGTTACTACGTAACTCCTCTTTCAGTTCAGTTCAATTGATCACTCATGCCCGACTCTTTGCGACCCCATGGACTGCTGCACGCCAGGCCTCCCTGTCCGTCACCAACTCCCAGAGCTTACTCAAACTCATGTCCATTGAGTCAGTGATGCCATCCAGCCATCTCATCCTCTGTTGTCCCCTTCTCTCAACTCCTCTTTAGAGAATGCTTTTTCCGGCCTAGAATGGTTTAGAAGTCCATAGAATAAAGACTCTTTACACACCTCATCATATCATTCACAAACTGAAAATATTTATTGTAATTTTGAAAAGTAATTTGGATATTAAGAAATCTCAGTGAATTCTCAAGGCATAAGACAGACTGTTCTAAGGGCTTTGGTAGAAGTTAATCTATTACATCAAGAAGAGTCCCTTCCATTCTCTGTGTGTGTGTGTGCACATATGCATGGGCGTGTGTACACACACACACTAATCTATAGTTTGTAATCATAATTTCACAAGTTCAAGCTTCATGTATTTTCAATATTCAGTAAACGTCACATTTTAGCAAGGATGTGACGTGAGTGGGCCTTTCCTCACTCTCCGTTCTGGGTACCAGTGGCTTTGAGACTGAGAGATCAATGTGCCTGACACCACGTTTTCTGGAAAACATCAAACCTGGGCAGCCCAGCTGCTCTTTAAAGCGTGTGTGCCTCTTAGTTTTATAATAACCATGGTGTTTTGGGAAGGTAAAGGTGAACATTACCATTTTAACCAACATTTTTAAATAGAAAAAGAAATTTAGGGAGCAATCACATGGCAATATTAAAATTTTTTTCATTATATTTTCTAATAACTCTCAAGCACTGGTAACCATAAAAGCCTCCATAATGTGTTTATTGAGACCAGTAATCAGTGCAGGATGGAATTTTCAATATAATATGGGCAGGTTTCTATGAAAGTGGCACAGAGAACTCTGTCCCTTTGCTGGAGTATAAACTTGACTCCCTCTTTAGGCACTGGAGTAGTAAAACACAAGAGAACTTCCTAATGGAAATGAGACTATTCTCATTAAATTAAATGAGACCATTTAATGTGGGTGAAAGTGATTTAAAATTCACACACCTCCTGCAAATATGTTCTTGATTTACTTTTTAAAGAGTAAAATGGGTTTAGTAAATATTGCCAGGTATAATAAATCATAAAACATTTAACACCGATTTGTCAAATGTAGTTTACATGAACTAGCACTTAGTGTTATTTATACCAGGCTGAATGAAATAGCTGATATGTTAGAAAGGTTTTCAGCCAGTTAGGAAACATGCAGTGAGCAAAACATTATGCTGGGTGGTATGTAGGTTACAGAAATGTTACACATTATCCCCAAAGTGCTTACAGTTTGGATGGGGCACTCAATCAACAATACAAGACAGGATATGAGAAGAGCCTGTCCAAACTAGCTTGGTTTCAATTAAACTAACCAATGAAAACCATCCTTTCTTATCTGATTCTACCCAACCCCCAACTTGGCCACCATCCATTAAGAAGTCCCAGCCTTTTAGGAGTGTTGACCTGAATCTCCTATCCTGAACTAATCTTATATTATCTTGCATTCTTTTTCTAAAACTTTTAGGTTTTCAACATTTGATCTCTCTTCCTGGGATGGCTTCACAGTCTCTTCTGGGACCAACCCTTGCTTCAAATACGACTGCTACTTACTACATAGATATGTACAGCTTTAGCCACTCAGTGTAACATCCTGATGTAATTTAATTCATATGGTGGGACTCTACCCTTTAGGCTGATTTGGCTAATGTCATTACCTGATCTGTCCCTTCTTGATAATTATATAGATTAATGAAGATGCCATAGGAGTTTCATGTTCTGATTTTAGGAGAAGCCAAACTAGCACCAATTCTAACTCAGAAAATCTCCTTTTTATTTCTCAGTTCCACACACACACATATACACATACCCCCCATATGTGTGCACCCCAAAAGTCAATAGAGGGACATCTACAAACTGCCTAAAGGAAAAAAAAAAAACACTAAAACTAGAATTCTATACCAAATGAAAATATCTTTTAAAATTGAGGGAGACACAAAGACTTTTTCAGATATTTGACCAGTACAAGAAACATTAAAGGAAACAGGCAGAAGGATAATATTACCAGATGGAAACTGGGAGCTATATAAAGTACTGAAGAGAGATGAAATGGTAAATATATGGATAAATACTGTATACATCTCCTATTACTTCTGCAACAAGTTACCACAAGCTCAGTGGCTTACAACAACAACTTCTCTCCTTCAGTTCTAGCAATCAGAAGACTGAATTTGGTTTCACTAGGCTAAAATCAAAGTGTTGACAGGGCTGCATTCCTTTCTGGAGGCTCTAGGAGAGAAACAGTTCCCGCCCATTTTCCAGCTCCTAAACTCTGCCCACCTTCCTTGGCTCATGGCCGCCTTCCATCTTCAAAGCCAACAAAGACTGATGGCATTTTTCATATATTGCTTTCTCTCTGATTTTGACATTTCTTGCCCATATGATGGTCCTTATGTTTATAATGGGCCCACTTTGGTAATATAAGATACTCTCCCTACTTTAAGATCAGCTAATTAGCAGCCTTAATTCAATCCTTAACCTTAATTACACTTTTGCTTATAACATATCATTCGTGGATTCTGAATATTAGGATATGGGCTGCTTTGGGAAACATCATTCTGCCTGCCACAAATACAAATTAAAAGTTCCCCAGTTTTAATCCTTTTAAAAGACAATTCAACTGTTTCAAGAATAAATAATAAGATATTATGAAAAACGCAAGCAAAAAGTAAATTTAAATGCAGAATTATCAAATGAAATAAAAGGGGGAAATTTTTAATTCTAAAAGATACATTTCACAATGAAAATAAAACAATCCTGACTCTGTACCTGAAAACATCCCTGATCATAAGAAAACTACAAATATAACAATATATGTAGGATATATAATAATGCATCTAAGAAATATAACAATAAATCTAAGAATTTTAATAATAAAACTTGAAAATGAAGGACACATTCTTCCTGAAAATTAAAAGCCAACAGAAATTTGTAAAAGCAAGAATTGGTTCAAGATGGCAGAGTAGAAGGACGTGAACTCATCTCCTCCTGCCTGAGCACCAGAATAGCAACTAGCTGTTGAACAGCCAACAGCAGGAGGACACTAGAACCCACCAAAACAAGGCTCCACATCCAAAGACAAAGGAAAAGCCACAGCAAGAAGGTAAGAGGGGTGCAATCACAAGAAAATCAAGTCCCATACCCCTGGTAGAAGACCTGCAAAGCAGAGAACAATAATATCAAAGGAGTTCTTCCACTCTTGGGAAGGTTCCGAGCCCCCATGTCAGGCTACCCAGGCTGGGGACCCACCAAAGGGTCCCACAGGACTCAGGGAAATAGAGATTCCACTCTTGGAGGGCACAAATGAAATCTTGTGCAGCACCAGGACCCAGGAGAGAGGGGCAGGGACCCCACAGGAGCCTGAACCAGACCTACATGCTAGTGTTGGAGGGTCTCCAATGGAGGCATGTGTCTGTACTGGCTCGCTGAGGGGAAATGCCAAAGAACACACACGGGAACTCCTGTAAGGTTATCAGTTGATTTCTCAACAGAAGAAATGCCAAAGAACACACACGGGAACTCCTGTAAGGTTATCAGTTGATTTCTCAACAGAACCTCCACAACAGAACAGAATGGCATGATATATTTAAAGTGATGAAAGGGAAGAGCTACAATCAAGAATACTCTACCCAGCAACACTCTTGTTCAGATATGAAAAGTGGAAGTGTTAGTCATTCAATTGTGTCTGACTCTTTGTGACCCCATGGACTATAGCCCACCAGGCACCTCTGTCTGTAGGATTTCCCAGGCAGGAATACTGGAGTGTACTGTATTGGATATACTGGAGTTGGATAATACTGGAGTTGCTATTTCCTTCTCCAGGGAATCTTCCTGACCCAGAGATTGAACCCAGGTCTTCTGCATTGCAGGTGGACACTTTACCATCTAGGTCACCAGCAAAGCTCTCAGATATGATGAAGAAATCAGACAAGCAAAAGTTAAGAGAATTCAGCATCACCAAACCAGCTTTATAACAAATTCTAAAGGAACTTCTCCAGACAGGAAACACAAGAGAAGGAAAAGACCTACACAGCATAAGCCCAAAGCAATTAAGAAAATGGTAATAGGATCATAGACATAGATAATTACCTTAAATGTAAGTGGATTAAAGACTGGCTGAGTGGATGAACACAGTGTGTATGTACTTCCACTTACCACATCACTCTACTTAACCCCCAGATTGCATGTAACTATTTTGTATTGTTAGGTTAATCATGTTCCCATTATGGCTTGCGATTGTTCAGTTCAGCTCAGTGGCTCAGTCGTGTCTGACTCTTTGCGACCCGTGGACTGTAGCACGCCAGGCTTCCCTGTCCTTCATCAACTCCTGGAGCTTGCTCAAACTCATGTCCATTGAGTCAGTGACACCGTCCAACAGTCTCATCATCTCTCATCCGCTTCTCCTGCCATCAATCTTTCCCAGGATCAGGGTCTTTGCTAATGAGTCAGTTCTTCACATCAGGTGGCCAAAGTATTGGAGTTTCAGCTTCAGCATCAGTCCTTTCAATGAATATTCAGGGTTGATTTCCTTGAGGATTGATTGGTTGGATCACCTTGCTGTCCAAGAGACTCTCAAGAGTCTTCTCCAACACCACAGTTCAAAAGCATCAATTCTTTGGCACTCAGCCTTCTTTATGGTCCAGCTCTAACACCCATACAACTCTTCACCATACTTGAAGAACCATAGCTTTGACTAGATAGACCTTTGTTGACAAAGTAATGTCTCTGCTTTTTAATGTGCTGTCTAGGTTTGTTACAGTTTTTATTTCAAGAAGCAAACATCTTTTAATTTCATGGCTACAGTCACCATCTGTAGTGATTTTTGGAGTCCAAGAAAATGAAGTCTGTCACTGTTTCTATTGTTTCCCCATTTATTTGCCATGGAGTGATGGGACCAGATGCCATGATCTTCATTTTTTGAATGGTGGGTTTTAAGCCAGTTTTTTCACTCTTCTCTTTTATTTTCATCAAGAGACTCTTTAGTTTCTCTTTACTTTGTGCCATAACGGTGGTGTCATCTGCATATCTGAGGTTATTGATATTTCTCCCAGCAATCTTGATTCCAGCTTGTTCTTCATCCAGCCCAGCATTTCTCATAATAAACTCTGCATATAAGTTAAATAAGCAGGGTGACCTCAATAATGCTCAACTTAATATTGCTTCTTGGTGTTTGTCAAAGAAATTTTGACAAAGGAAAGAAATTAAAGATATACAAATTGGAAACAACTAAATATTATCACATTTTGCTGGCAGCTGGGTGAAAACGAGTATATAACCTATAGATTTCACATAGACAACAAATAGGGAAGATAACATCCCAGTTCCTAGAGCAGCAAAAAGGAAAAATATTAGAAAGAACAACATGAAATGTGCAAGTTCTCTAGTTGAATAGATATTTTAAATGCTCCTGAGAGACAGAAAGAAGACTTGAACAAGCAATTCATACCATGTTCTTGGATAGGAAGACTTAACGTTCTATGAAGTGCCAGATCCTGCTAAATTAATCTATAAATACAACATAGTCCTAATAAAAATAGCAACACTTTTGTTTCCTGGAACTAGGCAGGAAATTTTAAAATTCATAGGGAGAAATAAATAAGCAAATATATAAAAATCTGAAAAAGTAATAAAAATATACTAGAAAGAAAAAAGCATCATTAAGATAAATTTTATAACACATAATTACAGGCTCAAGAATTAAAACAGTGTGATACTCGTTCTTGAATAGAGAGACACATTATTGCATTGTAATAAAAAGCAAAGTAACGAATATAAATATATTGAGATAGTATCTCAGATTTGCTGGGAAAATAGTTACATACAGGTAAATGGTCATGCAGCAAAGGAGCACCCATCTGGAAAACAAACAAGCAGAAAACAGCAGATTCATATCACACGCATTATTTAAAATAGACTCCAGAAAGACCAAATATTTAAACAGCAGGATTGAAACCAAAAAAATGCACTACAAATCTGTGTCACAAATTAAAGATTAATGTCCCTTGTATATAAATCAATAAGAAAATAAAGCCAATAGAAAATGCACAAAAGGACAGTTCACAGAAAATAAAATTTTTAAGTGAAAAGATGTTTAACTCCATTCATAATAAAAGAATTGCATTTTTAAAAATATGCTGAAAACTCATGTTTCATAATCATCAAATTATTGAGTGTCCAAAAGTTTGATAACACTTTCTATTGCTATAGTTTGGAGAAATAGACACACCCATATATTGTTGGCAGTGTATATTGGTTCAGTCCCTGTGGAGAACAGTTTGCCAACAAATTAAAAGTAGAACATCAATACATCTTTGACTTTATTAAGTTCATTTGTCAGAGTTTAGCTTAAAAGACAAGCTCATGCACTCAAAATGGCTTAAATGTAACTTTACATATGAGTTTACATATAAGTGGTTTATGTATGAATGAGTGGTTTGTAATAATGAAATTCAGAAGCAATCTAAATGACCGTGGGTAAAATATGTCTAGAAAACTACTCAAGAAACAGTTGTAAGGCTAGGAAATGATGGTAGAAAAAGATTTACACCTTTTACACCCTTTTCAATTTTTTGAAATTTATTTTTTTCATTTATAGCTTCTTTGAGGTATAACTGATATACCAAGAGTGTATACTTTTAATGTACAGATCTTGATGAGTTTGGACATATGCATACACCCATGATGCCATCACAACCAAGGTACTGAAATATTCATTACTTCCAAACTCCTCAAAACTTTCTCGTGTTCTTCTGCTGGGGGTGTGTGTGGTTGATTGGTCTATTTGTGGGGAAGAACAACTAAGATGAGATCTATCTTCTTAACATATTTTAACGTGCACAATAAAGTTTTTATTATGCAAGATAAATAAGTTCTAGAGATCTACTGTGCAACATCAGTACCTATTATTGATTTTTAGAAATTTCAACCATGTGTATGCGCTAACTTAAATCTGTGTGTATATATATATGCATACATGTACATGTTGAATATATAAAAACAAATTATTTGTGTGTATATATGTACTTTGGCCACCTTATGCAAAGAGTTGACTCATTGGAAAAGACTCTGATGCTGGGAGGGATTGGAGGCAGGAGGAGAAGGGGACGACCGAGGATGAGATGGCTGGATGGCATCATGAACTTGATGGACTGGACGTGAGTCTGAGTGAGCTCCGAGAGATGGTAATGAATAGCGAGGCTTGGCGTGCTGTGATTCATGGGGTCGCAAAGAGTCAGACACCACTGAGCGACTGAACTGAACTGAACTGAATGTGTGTGTATGTATATCTGCTCCAAAATCACTACAGATGGTGACTGCAGCCATGAAATTAGAAGACACTTACTCCTTGGAAGAAAAGTTATGACCAACGTAGACAGCATATTCAAAAGCAGAGACATTACTTTGCTGACTAAGGTCCGTCTAGTCAAGGCTATGGTTTTTCCTGTGGTCATGTATGGATGTGAGAGTTGGACTGTGAAGAAGGCTGAGCACCAAAGAATTGATGCTTTGAACTATGGTGTTGGAGAAGACTCTTGAGAGTCCCTTGGACTGCAAGGAGATCCAACCAGTCCATTCTGAAGGAGATCAACCCTGGGATTTCTTTAGAAGGAATGATGGTAAAGCTGAAACTCCAGTACTCTGGCCACCTCATGTGAAGAGTTGACTCATTGAAAAGACACTGATGCTGGGAAGGATTAGGGGCAGGAGGAGAAGGGGACGACAGAGGATGAGATGGCTGGATGGCATCATGAACTTGATGGACTGGACGTGAGTCTGAGTGAACTCCGAGAGATGGTAATGAACAGGGAGGCCTGGCGTGCTGCGATTCATGGGGTCGCAAAGAGTCGGACACGACTGAGCGACTGAACTGAACGGGACTCGTGTGTGTGGGATTCCCAGGTGCCTCAGAGGGTAAAGAATCTGCCTGCAATACAGAAGACATGAGTTTGATCCCTTGGTTGGGAAGATCCCCTGGTTCTTATCTAGGCAATCCCATGGAAAGAGGAGCCTGGTGGGCTACAGTCCACAGGGTCGCAAAGAATCAGACGCAACTGAAGAGACTGAGTATAAACACATGCATACATGTGTATGTTTATATGAAAACTACAGAATATTAATAGCAAAAATACCTCTGTATGATTATTGGTAATTTTACCCTTCTATATTTTCTAGATTCCCTTCAATAATTTTATAACAACAGAACTATAAATGTCATATCTTAAAGATCAGAAGGATGATCTTGGTGTATGAAGCCTAAGAATCAAAAGACCTAGCCCTTGTTCCAGATTCAACACTTAGCAGCTGAGCGTCATTTGTTATATATTCTAACTAAACTGAGGCTTAGTTTTCTCATCTGTAAAACGGGGATAATATTGCTTGCCTTGATTTTCAGAATTTGGGGGAAAATCAAGTGAGAAAATACTCTGTAAATGCTTATAAGTCATCATGCTACAGAAATGTGCAATACTGTTATAGTTAATGATGTAAGAAGCACTAGTGAAGTATTAGATGTCTCAGTCTTCTTAAGATACAAACTGATCAATGAATTAAGTAAAGTCCATCAGGGTCTCAAAGAGCTACAAGGCAACTAAGTTCTGTCCTCCACTGTTATTTCCATTTGCAAAGTGAAAAGAAGAAGGTAAAAGAAGTTCTATAAGAATATTCTAAAGGAAGAAATTCTCACCCAAGGAAGGAGCACGGCCTTGTGCTCTCCTCAAGCCAGTAAGACACGTCCAACTCTATCCAGTCTATTCTACCAGGACCAGTTTGCTTCTGCTACACAAATAGGTTGTCTTGTAAAGATGGTGCTTGGGGTATGTCTGCTTTGCTGTCCATACTCTGAAAAATCTGAGTGAACTCAGTGCCCAGTCCAGCACTCCACAGAGAGACTTTTCTGCTCACTGCCAAATCAGCACACATGCATGTGTGTCTGTGTGTATACACGTATGTCTAGATACTTTTAAAAATTATGCAGGGTTACCAGAGAAGACGCTGAAACCATGAATAATAATAGTTATGTCAGCAGGAATGTGGAATTGAAGCTCAGCACTGCTTGTAAAACAATATATTGTTTCAACAAAAACAAGGCCAAAAAATCAAAAACAGTTCTGAATCAGTGTCCAAAAAGTTCCACTTTTAAGTAATGGTTTCAAAAGATTTTTCCCTTAACATCTGAGACAACAAATCAGACCAGGGTAAGCAGCTGGGTTCCCCTCACCTGGGCCAGCTTGCCGGCTCTCTCTCACTCTCTCTTTTTCAGCCATCAGGATCTTTCAAAATGTTTTCAGTGGAAAATCTAGCCATTGTAAGTGCTCAGGAAATTCATTCACTTGAGGTCACAGTACACTCCTATCTGCTTCGCTTCTCAGCGGGGTATCTCCAAATATCTTGAGGGGTGTTGCAAAATGCTAAAAATAAATGGAAAAAACACCATTAATTGGTTCAAGTTTTTCCCTTTAATTTATTTATACCATACACAGTCCTTTAGGGAAAGTCAGAATGGGATTTAAAAATCAGCAACCACAAATATTATACAAGGCTGGAGATTGTTCCTCCAGGCCTCTTAGGAGATAATTTAGTGGTACTATATATAATGGCTGAAGTGTGGTCCAAGCATTATATATCTTCTGAGTTCAAATCCCAATTTCAACACTAGCCATGAGGCTTTGAACTCTTCCACTTTTAACCCTTCCATGTCTCTCTTTCTTATCTCACAGCTACCTTAAAGAATGAATAAAATCATCCCTGAAAAGCATTGAGCACAATGCTTAGCATGTAATAAGCATTCAATGAATGTTAGCAGTTATTTTAATTATTTGCAGTGCTATGACAGAAAATCTGTAACTGGCCCATGAACATCTTGCAAGAGTTAATGGTCTTCCTTAAGCACCTACCCTAAGCATTCACTACTATGGAGATAACTTGGGTACCTTCTCCAGATTACAAGCACCGTATAGCTTCATGTCTCAATTTCAGATATTCTGCCTCTCAGCATGGACTGTTTAATGTGTACTTCAAAAAAATGCACTCAAGCAGGCCAAAACTATGTCTCCTATCTTACAGTGAAGGATGCTGACGGGTTGGTATGCCACATTCAATTTTTATTAGACTGGCTCTTTGCTAACTGCATTCCAGCTCATTTCTGAGCTTCAACAGACGGGTGGGCAAGGCAGGAGTAGGACGGGACACACTGCTTTGTTTTGGTGTCTTAACACTTCAGACAGATGAAAAGAATAGTTCTTAAACTGGCCCATCTCTGTAGACTGTGTCTTCAGCAGAACATACTTCATTTTTTCCATTAATACGACCAGATGACCTGTTGGTAAATGTTTTAGGGAACAGATCATAGCAAAAAAACTAAAGGCATATTTGAGTTTATGGAGATACCTAATTTTCCATCACTGAGTGATGTTCTTCTTTATCTCCATGTATGTTATTCATCAAGGCATCTTGACACTATTTACTGGAAAGGAATGGCACTGTTTACCAGAAAACTAGCTTAATCTGCTACTCATTGTTTTCATCAGTTAAATAAAACTGACCTTTCATCTTTAGCATTGTGCTTCCAACAAAATCCTGCCAAAATCACTAATGATCTGTGTTCCTCAGACAGCTGCAAGACATTCTCCATGAGCTAAGGAATGGTAGGATCATCACCCCTTCTGGAGATAGAAGGATGCAGCCTTCATAGACCATGTTAACAGGTTAGCAGTCCAACCAAGCCACTGGGATCCAGCAGAAAGAGAAAGGGAAGGGAAGGAGCTTCAAAAGAGAATTCCCAAACCTCGTATGAAACTCCTTAATCAAAAGGACTTAATAGTCCTTAAGACGGAATTAACCCAGCTCAGAGGCAAGGGTAGAATTAACAACCAACTGATAAAATCGAATCTGTAGAGTCACACTTAGGAGAGTTAGTATAGATATCCCATAGTGGAGCCTGACAACATAATGAGTATTCTTCAGGTATTGAAGAAAATCTGAGTGCCTGACAACCTTTTCTTTCATGAAGAGTGCTATCAATATGGCCATAAAGTTATTTTGCTCTTCACATTGATAACAGTGCTTATGTGAACTTACACTCACCCTCAATTTATCTCTCAAAGACCAATGTCTACTCACTCATTGGTGGTTGTAGATTGGTTACTCTCAACCTAATTAACACTCTGGCACACCATGGGCATTTTTACAGAGCTCAGTCAAATTACAGAAGCAAATGAGCATTTCATTTAAACTGGTAAGGTCTCAAATTCTGATTTTGCCTGGTGCTTTTGCTCACCTACCAACCATCCTTGCTACAGTAACAGCACCTTTTTTTCCCTTTGAGAAACTGTTTCATCCCATTCTAATCTATGTATTAGTTTGTACCCCAAGATATATGTATGGAAGTGTTCATTGCAGCAAAAATTTAAGAGAAAATCTAAATGTTAGATATTTAATATGGGAATAGTTAAATCATAGGGCATTCATATAAAATATTAGGCAGAATTTTAAAAAATTCTGTGGAAGATTTATGAGTACGATCATGGAACAATGTCCACTGTTTTTAAGTGAAAGAGCAAGCTACAGGATAATGTATGCAACTTGATATAATTTATGTAAATATGTTATAGTCACCTAACTCTTTACCTTTATCTTATTCCCTGTAGGCTCGGTAGATAAAGAATCTGCCTGCCAATGCAAGAGACATGAGTTTGATCCTTGGGTTGGAAAGATCCCCTGGAGACAGAAATTGCAACCTACTCCAATATTCTTGCCTGGAAAATCCCATGGACAGAGGAGTCTAGTGGGCTTACAGTTCATGGAGTCTCAAGAGAGTCAGACAAGACTTAATAACCAAATAACAGCAACAACCAACTTGATTTAATTTATGTAAACGTGTTATAGTCACCTAAGTATACATGTAAACGAACAAAATTGTATCAATAAATACACACAAGACTGATAACAATGTTTACCTCTGATGAGAAGCATAAAACTAGAGGAAGACGAGGTGAAGGAAAACATTAACTTCAGTTGTGTTATTCTGTATTATTGGAATTTTTATAAGCATATAACTATAATATAAACTTGAGGAAGTCATAGCAACCCACTCCAGTACTCTTGCCTGGAGAATCTCATGGACAGAGAAGTGTGACAGGCTACAGTACGTGGGGTCACAAAGAGCAGCACATGACTAAAGCAACTTAGCACACATATAATGTAAACAAATAAGATTTAAAATAAAGTTCATGAAAAAAAATCTATCCTCAAAAATGAATCCTTTTTATAGAAGTGAGTTATGTCCTCAGACTTTGGAAAGGACTTTGGGTTGTTATCAAAAGTGGTAGCTATTAATATGTGAAACCAGAAGTTATATTCACTTCAGACACAAATAACTGAAAAAAACAATTTTCACTTGCTTTTGCATCAATATTATCCACTCATTATGGCAGTAATAATAATGTCTCTTTCAAACAACTGAAATAAAGCTGTGTCTTCCTTGCCTCAATTCCAGTGCCAAAGTAACCATTTTCATGAGTGCAGCCTATATCCTTACAGATTTACCAACACGTATATGAATATTACACATATGTATAGTTTGGTTACATCTTTAGATTCCTTGGATGGGTATCGAACACCTTGGCTCTCAGTCTCCAGGCCTCTTCAAGTGATCCTCTTACAGTCTCTCTCTCAAAGAAACAACGTCTTCAATGTTCAGTTCCAGAATTCTAGTTCTTTTGTACCTTTGAGTTGGGTGAAGGAGCCAAGGGTCACAGAACTGGCTAGTCCTTTATGGGTGATCCAGCACTAACTTTGGAAAGAATTGCCACTTATTGCCTTGGAACCTCAGCCAAAATAGAAAGATGAATTGCATTTATTTTAATATCTAGTTAGTCAAATTTCTTAAACTAATTGATTTTAATATGTGGTTCCCATACTTAACCACTTTACTTAACTCTTTCATTAGTTTTATCAGTTATTTCTCTTCAACTTTTAGTATAAAAATTGTTTTGGCTATAAATGATGACTCCTCCTTTTAATACTTATATCTCATATTTCTTCTTCTTGTCCTAGTACATTGGTTAAAATCTCCAGTGCAAAGTTTAGAGTTTCAGTGATAGTAAACTAACTTTCTTTTTTTCTAACTTAATTTTAAAATTTTCTATTGTTTTGCCATTAGGTATGATGTTTGTTCTAGATTTCTGTTAAATTCTCTTTAAAGATTTTTTTAAAAACTATTATATGTCTAGCTGACTAAAATTGTTTTGATTTATGGGTCACTGAATTGTATCAAACATTTTTGCTGTATCAGTTTGAAATGGTTGTAAGGATTTTCTCTTTTAATTCGTTTATTAACATACTAAATTATATCAGTAAAATTTTCTTGTGTTGATCCATCTCTGCATTTGTAGGCCATGTGTTGTATTTTTAATGTAGATTTGTATTCAATTTGTTGATATTTTATTTTTAAATTTTGCCCTGTATTTTTAAGTAAGAATGTTCTGTTTTCCTTTTCTATTGCGTCCTTTGCCAAGTTTTTGAAATTCAATTAACTGAGTTACAAAGCTTTCCATTTTTTGATGTAGTGGACTAATTTATGGATCATGGAGATTATCTGTTTCTTAAGGTTTTGGTAGAAATGATCCATAAATCTACTTGGTTCTTCTACCATTTTTAATATCAATACTTTGATTTCCTTTTCAATTATATTGTATTATAAAGTTGGTTTTCTACTTTGGTTTGAGATTTATCTTGATGATTTACATTTTCCTAGAGAATAATTCCGGAGAAGGTGATGGCACCCCACTCCAGTACTCTTGCCTGGAAAATCCCAGGGATGGAGAAGAGTGGTAGGCTGCAGTCCATGGGGTCGCAGAGTTGAACCCGATTGAGTGACTTCACTTTCACTTTTCACTTTCATGCACTGGAGAAGGAAATGGCAGCCCACTCCAATGTTCTTGCCTGGAGAATCCCAGGGACAGGGGAGCCTGGTGGGGGTGGCACAGAGTCAGACACGAGTGAAGTGACTTAGCAACAGCAGCAGCAGAGAATAATTCATATCATGCAATCTTTCAAATATATTATTGTAAAATTTTATATATATTCTAACATTTACTCTCTTTTCTATTGGTGTTTATGGCTCTCTCTTTGGTAATGACATTTCCATTGTCTTTTTATTCTTATTAAGATTTTTTTAATGTTATAGTACTGTTATTAATGTTCTCAAATAAACAATATTTTATGGATTAATTGTGAATTATTGTTCATATCTTTTAATATGTCTTCCTCCTTTTTCAAGGCTATATTATTATTTTCAAAAATTTTTGGTTGGATGATCATTCATTTTCAGTCAGTATTACTGTATAATATTTGGCTTTTTAGTTATAAGTTTTTCTATGACCACAACTTCATATATAGATTTTATGTTGTGCTTTATCATTTGTAAGAAGTTTATCATTTATATTTATCTTTATTCTACAACCCCAAATATACTTGAAATTAATTTTAAACTTCAAAGTCTATATTTAGTATGCATTTTGCATAAATTTTAATTTAATTGTATTGCATATTTAGTGTATTCAGATGCAGGATAAATTATGGTTTTTATACCTTTGGTGGGTTGTTGCTATCACTGGTATTTTATTTTATTTATTTTTACTTATTTCTTTTAATAGCTCTTAAGTTTTATTTATTTATTTTTTATAATCTAATTTTCTCTTTTTTTTAATTTTACTTTACAATACTGTATTGCCATACATCAACATGAATCCATCACAGGTGTACGTGAGTTCCCAATCCTGAACCTCCCTCCCACCTCTCTCCCCATACCATCTCTTTGGGTCATCCCAGTGCACCAGCCCCAAGCATCCTGTATCCTGCAGCGAACCTAGACTAGCAATTCATTTCCTACATGATATTATACATCTTTCAATGCCATTCTCCAAAATCATCCCACCCTCTCCCTCTCCCAGAGTCCAAAAGACTGTTCTACACATCTGTGTCTCTTTTGCTGTCCCACATACAGGGTTATCGTTACCATCTTTCTAAATTCCATATATATGTGTTAGTATACTGTACTGGTGTTTTTCTTTCTGGCTTTCTTCACTCTGTATAATAGGCTCCAGTTTCATCCACCTCATTAGAACTGATTCAAATGTATTCTTTTTAATGGCTGAGTAATACTCCATTGTGTATATGTACCACAGCTTTCTTATCCATTCATCTGCTGATGGACATCTAGGTGGTTTCCATGTCCTGTCTATTATAAACAATGCTGCAATGAACATTGGGGTACACATGTCTCTTTCAATTCTGGTTTCCTTGGTGTGTATGCCCAGCAGTGGGATTGCTGGGTCATAGGCAGTTCTATTTCCAGTTTTTTAAGGAATCTCCACACTGTTCTCCATAGTGGTTGTACTAGTTTGCATTCCCACCAACAGTGTAAGAGGGTTCCCTTTTCTCCACACCCTCTCCAGCATTTATTGCTTGTAGACTTTTGGATTGCAGCCATTCTGACTGGTGTGAAATGGTACTTCACTGTGGTCTTGATTTGCATTTTTCTAATAATAAGTGATGTTGAGCATCTTTTCATGTGTTTGTTAGCCATCTGTATGTCTTCTTTGGAGACATGTCTATTTAGTTCTTTGGCTCATGTTTTGATTGGGTCATTTATTTTTCTGGAATTGAGCTGCATGAGTTGCTTGTATATTTCTGAGATTAGTTGTTTGTCAGTTGCTTCATTTGCTATTATTTTCTCTTATTCTGAAGGCTGTCTTTTCACCTTGCTTGTAGTTTCTTTTGTTGTGCAGATGCTTTTAATTTTAATTAGATCCTATTTGTTTATTTTTGCTGTTATTTCCAGTATTCTGGGAGGTGGGTCATAGAGGAACCTGCTGTGATTTATGTCAGAGAGTGCTTTGCCTATGTTCTCCTCTAGGAGTTTTATAGTTTCTGGTCTTATGTTTAGATGTTTAATCCATTTGAGTCTATGTTTGTGTATGGTGCTAGAAAGTGATCTAGTTTCATTCTTTTACAAGTGGTTGACCAGTTTTCCCAGCACCACTTGTTAAGGAGATTGTCTTTAATCCATTGTATATTCTTGCCTCCTTTGTCGAAGATAAGGTGTCCATCAGCTCAGTTCAGTTCAGTTGCTCAGTCGTGTCCGACTCTCTTTGCGACCCCATGAAACGCAGCACGTCAGGTTTCCCTGTCCAACACCAACTCCCGGAGTTCACTCAGACTCACGTCCATCAAGTCAGTGATGTCATCCAGCCATCTCATTCTCGGTCGTCCCCTTCTCCTCCTGCCACCAATCCCTCCCAGCATCAGAGCCTTTTCCAATGAGTCAACTCTTTGCATGAGGTGGCCAAAGTACTGGAATTTCAGCTTTAGCATCATTCCTTCCAAAGAAATCCCGGTGCTGATCTCCTTCAAAATGGACAAGTTGGATCTCCTTGCAGTCCAAGGGACTCTCAAGAGTCTTCTCCAACACCACAGTTCAAAAGCATCAATTCTTCAGCATTCAGCCTTCTTCACAGTCTAACTCTCACATCTATACATGACTACTGGAAAAACATCGCCTTGACTAGACGGACCTTTGTTAGCAAAGTAATGTCTCTGTTTTTCAATATGCTATCTAGGTTGCTCATAACTTTTCTTCCAAGGAGTAAGCATCTTTTAATTTCACGGCCAACTTTTTCACTCTCCTCTTTCACTTTCATCAAGAGGCTTTTAGTTCCTCTTCAATTTCTGCCATAAGGGTGGTATCATCTGCATATCTGAGGTTATTGATATTTCTCCCAGCAATCTTGATTCCAGCTTGTGCTTCTTCCTGTCCAGCGTTTCTCATGATGTACTCTGCATATAAGTTAAATAAGCAGGTGACAATATACAGCCTTGACATACTCTTTTTCCTATTTGGAACCAGTCTGCTGTTCTATGTCCAGTTCTAACTGTTGCTTCCTGACCTGCATACAGATTTCTTCAGAGGCAGGTCAGGTGGTCTGGTATTCCCATCTCTCTCAGAATTTTCCACAATTTATTGTGATCCACGCAGTCAAAGGCTTTGGTATAGTCAATAAAGCAGAAATAGATGTTTTCTGCAACTCTCTTGCTTTTTTGATGATCTAGCTGATGTTGGCAATTTGATCTCTGGTTCCTCCGCCTTTTCTAAAATCAGCTTGAACATCAGGAAGTTCACAGTTCACATATTGCTGAAGCCTGGCTTGGAGAATTTTGAGCATTACTTACTAGCATGTGCTGCTGCTGCTAAGTCCCTTCAGTCATGTCTGACTCTGTGTGACCCCAGAGACGGCAGCCCACCAGGCTCCCCCATCCCTGGGATTCTCCAGGGAAGAACACTGGAGTGGGTTACCATTTCCTTCTCCAATGCATGAAAGTGAAAAGTGAAAGTGAAGTCACTCAGCCATGATGAGTGCAATTGTGCAGTAGTTTGAGCATTCTTTGGCATTGTCTTTCTTTGGAACTGGAATGAAAACTGACCTTTTCCAGTCCTGTGGCCACTGCTGAATTTTCCAAATTTGCTGGCATATTGAGTGTAGCACTTTCACAGCATCATCTCTCAGGATTTGAAAGAGCTCAACTGGAATTCCATCACCTCCACTAGCTTTGTTCGTAGTGATGCTTCTAAGGCCCACTTGACTTCACATTCCAAGATGTCTTGCTCTAGATGAGTGATCACACCATTGTGATTATCTGGGTCATGAAGATCTTTTTGTACAGTTCTTCTGTGTATTTTTGCCACCTCTTCTTAATATCTTCTGCTTCTGTTAGGTTCATACCATTTCTGTCCTTTATCGAGCCCAACTTTTCATGAAATGATGTGGATTTATCTCTGGGCTTCCTATTTTGTTCCATTGATCTATATTTCTGTCTTTGTGCCACTACCATAGTGTCGTGATGACTGTAGATTTGTAGTAGAACCTGAAGTCAGGCAGTTTGATTCCTTCAGTTCCATTCTTCTTTCTCAAGATTGCTTTTGTTATTTGAGGTTTTTTGTATTTTCATACAAATTGTATCACTGGTATTTTAGATTCATGTTATTTTTTAATCTTGTTCTTTCATCATCTCTGTCCTTCCTTGTTTCTTGACTCATTATTTCTTTTGTGTTCTTTACTTTCTTTGTGGATTTATTTTTTATTTTGTTGGAATGCATCTTCCATTGACATTTCTTGAAGCTTGGAGGTAAAAATATCTTGAGTAACTGAATGTCCCAAATATCTTTAATTTTTTCTTCAAGTCTAAATAATAATTTGGCTAGATACGGAATTCTAGGTTCTAGTTTTTCTTAGATATTCCAAGATCTTGTCATATTATCTTCTTAGGGCCAGCACAGCTGATGAGAAACACAGTATCAGTGTATTACTTTTTCCAATATAGGGATTTACTTTTTTTTTCTGGCAGGTTTTAGGACTTGTTTCTTTAGATTTAGTGTCTCCAAATCAAACCATACTCTGTCCAGATGAGAATCACTTATTATTCATATTACTCAACAATTAGTAGACAATTTTAGTTTACCATTTCATTTACATTTTGAAGTCTACCAGTCATTTACTTCATTGAAATAAAATCTTTTCCCTAAGATATATTCTTTTGTTATTTCTTTCATTTTTACATATTTTTACTTATTTTAAGAATATGTCATGTGTGAATACACTCTTGCAAAAAGAAACTGGACAATTCACAAGCATATTGAGAAAAATTTGAATAATTATAATCCTTTTTCTCCCTATGAAAAAGCACTGTTATAAATAAATGTATCCTTCTAGGCATTTTCATTTTTCATTTAATTTTTATCGAATTAATACACATTTACTGCAAGGAGATCCAACCAGTCCATTCTGAAGGAGATCAACCCTGGAATTTCTTTGGAACGAATGATGCTGAAGCTGAAACTCCAGTACTTTGGCCACCTTATGCGAAGAGTTGACTCACTGGAAAAGAGTCTGATGCTGGGAGGGATTGGGGGCAGGAGGAGAAGGGGACGACCGAGGATGAGATGGCTGGATGGAATCATGGACTCGATGGACTGGACGTGAGTCTGAGTGAACTCCGAGAGATGGTGATGAACAGGGAGGCCTGGCATGCTGCAATTCATGGGATCGCAGAGTCGGACACAACTGAGCAACTGAACTGAACTGATGGTTTACAAAATTCAAAAACAATATGGTTTGTAACAACAAAAATGACAAAACCCCAACTCTTTGTCCCAGTTCCATCTCTGATTCCCACTCCTGGGAGACAAAAACACTTTCTTTATCTTCCTTTTATCAGTGGACTCATGCATCTTCTAGCTGAGCACCCAGAACATCTTGAATTTTCAAGAATCACCCATTTGGAATCACCCCTATTTGAGGCTGAAATTCCCAAGCTTCTTACCCTACTTTCTTTACAATATACATAAGAATGACTTTATCAATAGTGGTCATCCCTTCCTGGAAACCAGTGCAGTGAGCAAATTAGGGGCTATTTTTCATACAACAAATGTACTCTGTGGTTTTAGCTAGGCTTTGTAACAGAAGAGGTATGCTTAAAAATAAATTCATCACCTACTGTGTTTAAACCTTGGAGTAGGAAATGGCAACCCATTCCAGTATTCTTGCCTGGAAAATCCCATGAACAGAGGAGCCTGGAGGGCTACAGTCGGTGGGGTCACAAAGGGTCGGACACAACTGATCAACTGAGCACATGCGTGAATAAATCTCTAACTAAATTTATTCAGCAGTTGAAATAAACACAGCAACCAGCTTCAAACGCATAGTGCCAGTGTGAATTTAGCATTAATCAACAAGGCTTCCATCTCAGAGAGTTGGTAAATGCTCTCTAGAAATAATCATCTGTGTCAATGTCTTCATCGTGATGTGGCTTTGGTCCTTTATCAGGTGCATTTCAAAGATACACAGCAGCTCTCCTCATGAATTTGGCATTCACGTATCATAACACTACAATTTTGCTTCTGTCATTGCATCTTCTTAAAAACTCCTCTTTGTGACTCCATGAACTGCGGCACACCAGACTTCCCCATCTCACAGAGGGGACATGTATATGCCTGTGGCTGATTCATGTCGATGTAAGGCAGAAACCACCACAATATTGTAACATAATTGTTCTCCAATTAAAAACTAAATAAATTTTTAAAGTACCGATACACAGATTCTAGCTCCAGAGATTCTGATTTAATTGCTCTGGAGTGTGGTCCAGGTATGGAGAATCAGCCCTGTAATATTCAGGTTCCTGCAGGTTTAAGAATCATTGAAAAAATTTCCCATAGGAGGTGCCTTTCATAATAAATGATCATCATTGATTGGCTTCTTTTAAAAATCTGGATTTTGATGCATGCAGTTTTTATAATAAGATGAAAAGTGAAAGTGATGTCCAGCTCTTTGGCAACCCCATGAACTATACAGTTCAAGGAATTCTCCAGGCAGAATACTGGCGTGGGTAGCTCTTCCCTTCTCCAGGGGAATCTTCTCAACCCAGGTATCAAACCCAAGTCTCCGCATTGCAGGCAGATTCTTGACCAACTGAGCCACCAAGAGAGCCCAAGAATACTGGACTAGGTAGTTTATCCTTTCTCCAGCGGATCTTCCCAACCCAGGAATCGAGCTGGGGTCTCCTGCATTGTAGGCAGATTCTTTAACAATTGACCTACTAGGCAAGCCCTATAATAATAAGGTGAGTCCAATTAATTCTGTTGTATTTATGCTATATTTAAAGGAGAGTGTACTTTAGACTTATTAGGCTTAATAAGATGGATTGAATTCAGGATCAATTAATCCAACACATTTAATAAATGAAGAGACTATCGAATTCCTGACCTGCCAGAATAATCACCACTGGTGCTTTTTCCCCTGGTGTAGGATTCTCAGCTGCCTGCCTGTCTCACATCTGACTCAACCCAACTCCGGCTGTATTTATACATCGTGACATCAGCTTGATTACTTGTTTGTGAATGTGTACCCTGTCCCAATCTCCAGTTCATACACCTCAGACTCCTAACACACTCAGCAGGGCACCAACTTCCCCAACTTCAGCAGAGAACCTTGAGCCCAGCCACCAGCTCGTGATACCCACTACCCTGGCTCAGCCCCAGGTAGGTACATATCCCCACGTAGGAGATGGAAAATGGGTGTCCCTTCACTTTTTAAAGAGAACTTTGGCTATATTAAAAATAATTCTTTTACTTACTTTCCTTACATTTTATTTATGAAAGTAATAGTAGTAGCTAACAGAATTCATCATTGTGTTAAAGGAGGAATATATGTTATTAGACTAAAAGTCAAGTGCTTTCATCCTCAAAGAGATGCAGAGACAGAGTTGGGAGATCTCTCTTTAGCAGCTTAAATCCCACACACAGACACTGAGTATTTCTATTCTAATTGTTTGCACCATTATTATTGCTCTACATGTGAAAAAGGATACATTTGGAAAGCAAATCCCCCGTCTCCTTGCCCCTGATCCCCAGCTTCTTTTCTCAAAAGGACCTCTGTCAGCAATTGATTCATATCAGAAGTACTCTCTAAATATTTCAAAATGGCACCCTCTGACCAGGCTGCGCACATACTTGAGGAAAATAGAGATACCACTGTGTGGGGTGGAGGTGGAACACTGCTGATGCAAAGCGTGGCATCCAGCTACTCAGACAGTCACTGGTGGATAAAGTATGGGAGCAGGATGAGGCAGTGAGCCATCAAGAAGTAGCGGTACTTGATTGCTTATGGTGATTATAAACAAGTAGGCTGTTTTCAATGCTCTAGTAAGAATGCCAAAGGAAAAGGAGAAACTGAAGGTGGTGACTATTCCACTCAGAACAGGAAGGAAAACCATAAAGCATGAAGGATAGCTCTGAAGGAATCTTACTTCCTGTAGTCACAGAATATGTACAGCTGAGTATAGGTGTGCTGCCTGGGAGTAAGGGGTGGCAGGCCTGCAGCACAAAATAGATTCTCAGCCCTGTCAGATACACCCTGCACTAAGGCAAGGCATGGGACCTTGGCATATGGAATAGGGACATTTGGACAGACGCAACTGAGGCATAGGATGAAAAACCCATATAAGCTTCCTGGCCTGTAAGCAGCCCCTCCAGCCCCAAGCAGCCTCCCCCATACTTGAAGCACCCATGCAAGTGCCTCACGAGATAATGCCGCTCTCCTAGGAGTCCATCCCACCACCAATAATTGCCTCCAAGCAGATTATGAGCCTAATACAAGTCCCCCAAAACACAAGGCTTGCTCTGGGTTCTGCACCAAGAGACTTGCAGGATCTCACAAACTTGTAACTGCAGAAGTCTGAAGAGGGCATGGGAGCAAATTCTAAGGGTGTTTGAAGAAAAGGGACAAATTATAAGGCCTGACTGGGCAGGATTTGTTGGCATACCCATACCTACCCAGAGTTTGGATTTAGTGCATTGGCTCAGGCACCTGCAGCAGCATTAACTGTCTGCTAGGTTAGCTGCCAGCAAGGTTGAAATGCCAGAAGTTCCCTGCATGCTCCAGGGGAAGGAGCATGAAAGCTTAAGGGATAAGACTGCTAGCAGATTGGCTGTGTGTGACCTGCTTGGCCATTTCTCTACGAGACCTCAATTACTCACCAACCTCCTTTGCTTACAAGACTTCCCTGGTGGCGCAGACAGTAAGAGTGTCTGTCTACAATGCGGGAGACCCAGGTTCGATCCCTGGGTTGGGAAGTTCCCCTGGAGAAGGGAATGGCAATCCACTCCAGGACTATTGCCTGGAAAATCCCATAAACAGAGGAGCCTGGTAGGCTACAGTCCACGGGGTCGCAAAGAGTCAGACACGACTGAGCAACTTCACTATATTCCTTTGCTTACAATCTCATAGAACTGCCAGCAAGATGTTTACTCTAAAATATTATTCAGCCTTAAAAAATGAAATTCTGATATATGCTAAAACATGGTTGAACTTTGAAGACATTATACTAAGTAAAAGGACCCTGATACAAAAGGACCAATATTGTATGATTCCACTTAAATCAGGTACCTAAAATGAGAAAATTCAGAGTGACAGAAAGTAAAACAGAGAGTACCAATGGCTGAGAAAGGGGAGAATGGGTAATTATTGTTTAATGGTTACAGAGTTTTTGTTTGAGATGATGAAAAATTCTAGAAATGAATAGTGATTGATGATGGTTGTACAACATTGTGAATGCCACCGAACTGTATATTTTAAAATGGTTAAAATGGTAAATTTTTATGTTATGTATATTTAAATACAATAAAAGAGAAAGATACCCATTATGCATGGCCAAAGGGTAAGCCTATAGACCTATGACCCAAGCTAGACCAAGCAAGCTAGTTAGCTTGAGCTCATCCCCTTTTGCCAAGGACCCCAAAATGGATGTCTTGGATTGGACAGATCTAATAATATATCATATCTGAGGTTATTGATATTTCTCCTGGCAATCATGATTCCAGTTTGTGCATCATCCAGCCTGACATTTCTCATGATGTACTCTGCATATAAGTTAAATAAGCAGGGTGACAATATACAGCCTTGATGTATTCCTCTCCCAATTTTGAGCCAGCCCGTTGTTCCATCTCTGCTTCTAAATTGATGCTTACAGGTTTCTCAGGAGGCAGGTAAGGTGTTCTGGTAATCCCATCTCTTAAAGAATTTTCCACAGTTTGTTGTGATCCACACAGTCAAAGGCTTTAGCATAGTCAACGAAGCAGAAATAGATGTGTTTCTGGAATTTTCTTGCTTTTTCTATGATCCAGCAGATGTTAGCAGTTTGATCTTTGGTTCCTCTGCCTCTTCTAAATCCAGTTTGAACACCTAGAAGTTATCGGTTCACATACTGTTGAAGCCTAATGCAAAGAATTTTGAGCATTACTTTGCTAGTGTGTGAAATGAGAAATAGCAATAACCTCAGATATGCAGATGACACCACCCTTATGGCAGAAATCAAAGAAGAACTAAAGAACCTCTTGAAAGTGAAAGAGGAGTGCGAAAAAGCTGGCTTAAAACTCAACATTCAAAAAACAAAGATCATGGCATTAGGTCCCATCACTTCATGGCAAATAAATGGGGAAACAATGGAAACGGTGACAGACTTTATTTTCTTGGGCTCCAAAATCACTGCAGATGGTGACTGCAGCCATAAAATTAAAAGACACTTGCTCCTTGAAAGAAAGGCTATGATCAACCTAGACAGTATATTAAAAAGCAGAGATATTACTATGCCAACAAAGATCAGTATAGTCAAAGCTGTGGTTTTTCCAGTAGTCATGTATGGCTGTGAGAGTTGGACCATAAAGAAGGCTGAGCACCAAAGAACTGATGCTTTTGAAGTGTAGTATTGGAGAAGATTTTGAGAGTCCCTTGGACTGCAAGGAGATCCAACCAGTCAATCCTAAAAGAAACCAGCCCTGAAAATTCCTTGGAAGGACTGATGCTGAAGCTGAAATGCCAATACCTTGGCCACCTAATGTAAAGAGCTGACTCATTGGAAAAGACCCTGATGCTGGCAAAGATTGAAGGTGGGAGGAAAAGGGGATGACAGGGGATGAGATGGTTAGATGGCATTACTGACTCAGTGGACATGAGTTTGAGCAAGCTCCAGGAGATGGCGAAGGACAGGGAAGCCTGGCATGCTGCAGTCCATGGGGTCTTAATAAATCAGACATGATTGAGTGACTGAGCAAAACAAACAATATATCATACACTGGGTGACTTATAAAGAACACAAATTTATTTCTCACATTTCTGGAGGCTGGAAATCTGAGATAAGTGTCCCAGAATGATGAGAGCTTTCTTCCAGGTTGCACACTGCCAAAAATTGCATTTTTACAGAGTAGAGGGCAGAAAGCAGACTTGGGCTCTCCCTTTGACTATTCTAAGGGTAATAATCCCATCCTCAAGACCTCATTCAATCACTGTCTAAAGATACCACTTCCCAATGCAATCACATGGAGTGTTGGGTTTTCAGGACATGAATTTGTGGGAGACACATTCCATCCATAACAATTGGCATAACTTGGAAGGAATTTATTCTGCTTGTTCAGCGTTTTTCTTAGATTCTGTAAACCACAAATAGCTTTCAAATAAATTGTTTCAGGAAAAGACCTCTGCTCCACTCCCCAGCAGCCACGATTGTTGCTCTTTCCCTTTATAGACAAAATTCTCAAGAGCAGACAGCTCTCACAGTCTCTGATTCCTCACGTACTCTGCATTCTTCATTCTACCCTGGTCTAACTTCTGCCTCCACCAATTCCCTGAGATAGCTCTTACAAGGTCACAGTGACCTCCATATCACAAGATCCGGTGCAAATAGTTGAGCCTTCTCTCTTCCTCTTGAAACATTTTTTCATTGGCTTACATGTCATTTTACTTCCTGATTTTCCACCTAATTTTCTAATTTTTTTCAGTCTTTTCTGGCCTTTTTCTACTTTTAAAATCTACTTACTTTATGAACTGATCTCGAGTTATTCTATCCCCAACCATGAATGGCTTCAGTCACTGTTTACATGCTGATACCCAAACATGTGCTACTTCAAACTCAGACCTCTTTGGGCTTTGGTTCCTAACACCCAACTGCTTTTATCACATTTCTTTTGGATGACTCATAAGCTCTCCAAGTTTAACATACTTCAAATAGAATTTATTATTATGCTCCAAACAAAGTACTGTCCCAGTGATTTTTATTTCAGTGAATAATACTCCTATTGCCACCTCCATCCCACCCAATTATTTAGTCCAAATTTTGGAAGTCATCTTTCATAATCTCTTTGGAAGATTTTTCGAAGTCATCTTTCACAATCTCTTTCCCAAGCCATCACCAAGCCTGGTTGACTCTATTTCTTTAATGTCACCTGAATCTACATTGCCCTTATCCCTAAGTCATTACCCCTCACCTGGATTCTGGCAATTAACCAGTCTTGCAAGGTAATTGAGTGTCTTATGAGTTAAAACTCAGTGTGCTTTAAGTAATGTAACAGAGAATGCTTCTTTCCTACCTCAATTTGTTTTACCCTTCATATTTTAGATGTTAATTATCTTCAAGACAATGTTGATTTTATTTGAGACTACTAGATGACCACATTTTGCAACATCTTGGAGTTTTGGCTATATGACTCCAACAAGGGTAAAGAGGAGAAGCCATATGAGTAAGTTCTTTTCAGTAAGATGATATGTAGGACTTCCAGGAACACTTTCCTGGAAAAAGGTAATCAGCAGAGTGGAAATATTTTATCTGTAAAGTGTGTTTTTACCCTTCTCCTCTTTACACTTCTTGGAATCAGGAACACAGGTGTGATGACTGACCTTCCAATAGCATTTTACCAGAATCACCGAGCTGATCCCTTCCTGAGTTCCTGATCCACAGAAACCATGATTGATGTTAAAATTTTGCTCCACTTTTAAGCCACTATGTTTTGGGCTGATATTTACACAGCAAGAAATGGCTGGCATCATCCACTGATTAAACGTAGGCCTTCTTAAACAGGTAAATGGTGTCCTATGCTCCCCTTAAGAGGACAGCAAGGATAATATATGTCCTAGGACTCCTCCCAAATCATACATGGGATACTAATTGCCCTTTTTTTCAGGAATCCTTCCATGGAGAAGGGGTCAAAGTGCTGAACACTTTTCAGAGACTCACTACCTTTGAGCTCTAGTTGCTTCCTCTCCGAATCTCCCCTCCTTCTAGCTAGTTAAACACAATGCTATTCTCTTTTGGTTAAAACCACCTCTTACATTGTTGGGCAGATTCTTTCCAATCTATTGTTATTGGGTAAACTTTGTGGTCCCATTCTTCAAGTTGTTATTTCCAGTCAAAAGACCTTTGTTCTCTCAAGTCTGTTTCCCTTTGAGCTGAGAGTCATGGGTTTCACAATCCGTATGATATTTATAAAAGTTCACATTCTTAAAAATGATTAAGATGGCAAATTTTATATAATGTAGTTTTTAACTACAATGAAAAAAAGTCAACATGGGTGCTTGGAAGACGGGATTTGGAACCCTTGTACTCTGTGAATTAAATCTTTCCTGAGAACACTGCGTACAGAAAAAGTGTAATATAGAAGCAAAAATAACTGAAAAATGAAACTGTACAATTTCCATGGTATGCTCTTTTAAGTGAATTCACATTATTGCAGTGAAATTTTAAATATTTAACCTGACCTATAAAACCCTATATAACAGGACTCTGGCCTACTCTTTAATTTTGTGCTGAATCACTGTTCCCTTGACTCAGTACTGTATATGCTAGCTACCTGATTCCTTTCAGAGCTGGTGATGTGTCAGACTTCTTCTAGCTGTGGGCATATTGTTCCCTCAGCCTACATCCGTCTTCTCCACACCCTCACTTCTTCAGAAAAGCCTTTCTCTAGTCCCCTAGATAAGGGGACCATTTTTCTTATTAGATGTTCCTTCAGCAATTTGTATTTCTATATGATGAAATAACTGACTGTGTAAATAGCTGTTTCATATTGTTTCCCGTTCCTAATCTAGGGGCTCCCCGAGGGGCCAAATCTATCCTGTTTACTGCTCTCTCCAGTGCCCCTCATACTATTTTATGCATGAGAGCTAATGAATAAATAGTTATTGAATGAATATATCAGTGACTAAGTCAGCTAGTAGCTTTGTAGTGCTTGGAGCATACTGAGGGTTGAGTTGCATGATGTCTAAGATCTATTCCACTTCTAAAATTACATGTTTCAATGATTCTATTCCAATGCCAGTAAAGGCCATTAATCACCAATATAGTCCGTATGTACAGCAGCGCAAAATTAGGCTCATGTAAAGTTTATATTAGTACTTTGGCTACCTCATGCGAAGAGTTGACTCATTGGAAAAAAGTCTGATGCTGGAAGGGATTGGGGGCAGTAGGAGAAGGAGATGACAGAGGATGAGATGGCTGGATGGCATCACTGACTGGATGGACATGAGTCTGAGTGAACTGAGTTGGTGATGGACAGGGAGGCCTGGCATGCTACAGTTCATGGGGTTGCAAAGAGTCAGACACGACTGAGTGACTGAACTGAACTGAAAGTTTATGTTACACAGATCTTCTCACCAGCACTTTCCTTTCCAGATATTTGGTTGATGTAATGACTGCAAACAGAGTGAGAGACAAGTGTAAGACGGTCAACCGTACTTACTGCCAGTAGAGCCCACCTTCAGGGCAGTGCAGAAATGGAAACTCAGAGGACCCAGTGACACCAGTCATGTCCTCTTCCTGTTGGGAAATGTTGATTTGTTAGCTTATCAGGGTTGTGGCATCGTTTAGCCTCTTGTTTATCCTAGTAAGTTAAGCATCAAAAATAGCACCTGAAATAGAGTAGTTATTCAGTGACTATTTGGTGGTGAATGAACAAGAAGCCCAATGCACATGAAAACACGTGCGTGTAGGCCATTCAAATATATTTGTAACCAGTGCATCAAAATTCACAACCTTGTCCAGTTGACCACTGAGTATTTGTGACTCATAGGTCTCTAGAAGCTAACTCTTGATCCCTTGACCAAAGTGAAATTGCTTCAGATAAATGTGCTGACCCAGTTGAAAAATCTCTCCAATTAAGAGCCTGGGCAAGATCATAAGCTATCAAGCTGAAAGGGGCTCAAAGTGTTCAGGTGTGATATTTATGCCTAGTGAACTTGAGAAGTAGGGAGTCTCATATGGTGCTTTTCAGAATGAGTCACCTGTTGCTACAAAAGAGAGTGGAGTGGCAGAGGTAAGAAGGATGCTGGGAGATTAAATGGCCCATCACACCTTCAAATTTTACTGTTTGAAATGGTCTTACTTGAAGTCCATTTTAGAGTGTAATTCTTAAGTGGAGTAATAAGACTCTGAGTAGCCAGTGGGGAGTGGGCTGGCAATAGGCTTTTTTTTTTTTTTTCTTTCACACAGCCAGAATAACTAGAGAAACCAAGTGCAAATTCTAACACTCACAGTATTACATGGACCGTAGCCAATTCTTCATGGATTTGATTCCATGAAGGTGAATTTCGGCAACTCAGTTCAGTAAGATGTTGCTTCCTCGCTCTTAAAGGAGATTATATCTAGAGAAACCTTTCTTTTCTTCCCCCTCTAGCCTCCTTAAATTTCAGCCTCTATGTGATCAAGGAAGAAATGCCTACATAGATTTGTGTCAAACCTCTGGGGTCATAGTTCTGTTGATTTCATTATTCTAATGAGGTGGCAAGGAGCAACCCTGTTCTAGAGTGAAAAGTTCAGGTTTTCTAAAGTGTTCTGATACATGGTAATAACTACCTAGCATTCTGGAGCTGGTGCTAAAAACTGGATACATTCCAGAAAGCTGCCTGGAGACACTATAATCCAGGTGTCAGTCCCGGAGGGTACTTCTGGGCTCTGAGAATGAAAGCAAGTCTAGGAATACTAGCTGATTTCATTGGAGAACAAGAGATTTTTCTTTAGGCAAAACGTTGAGATCTTAGTCTAGATGGATATGAAGCATAAACTGAGATCCTGAAGACCAGAAAAGATGCAAAAAGGAAAAGAAAAATAGGTCAAACTGCTCTGGGGGAAAAAAGAAATGGCTTCATTATAACTGTATGAGGAAAAGTTACTGGAACCCAAAGATGTCTCACAGAAGAGGAGATGCAATGTCTCAGAGGCAGAGTCTGACATATTTGTCCAGATAACCATCAGAAGTCTAAGCTAGAAGTAGCAAATCAATGGTGAAACAGTTAGAGAATTGCCCTGCGCATGCCGGCAGTGATGTGCTAAGTGAGTACAGAAAATCTAGACAGATATGAGAAGGGAGGGTCAGGACAATGAGAGAATACTCAAAGCACGATTTGTGAATTTCAAGGTATACAACCATTTTAAGTAGAGACACAGATATTGCCTAAGCTCTAAGAGAATCTGTCCTAGAAATTCATGGAACTGGACTCTAAGGAAAGACACTTATCTAAGCAATAAGCCACAGTAAAGGGAACCAAGCAGAATTATGATAGCGCACAACCAGGCCAGTGTTCGGTGTTTGTCTAATGCTTAGAAGAGTGTCTCCTGTCGTTGCTTTGCTTATAGCCCTCGTAAAGCTCTCACTTTTCAGCCCTCAGATCAGCCTATACTCCCTAGATTTGTGCCATCCCCTGATACGTGCCTGGCTCTTCCTTTACCTCCGGGTAAAGGCTCCACTCAGTGACCTTAGATAAGTGAAATCTTACCCCACTGCCATCTTAGGAGAGATTTCCTACACATGTGATGTGAGATCACGGATTCTGGTGACTGATAACCACCTCTGAAGAAACTGAAAACAATTTTTCTCTCAAATTGCCATGAGTACTTGGCCTTAGCTGGGAATTAGCTTGTTTCCTGAATATGGTAGGTATGAGGCCCCCGCCCCCACAGTCACAAACTTGCTTCTCCTTGAATTCTCTTCAAAGGACAGCAATTTAGAGACATGGCTTCAGAGGTCCTGAAGGAACGCCACTCCAGGGAAACACAGGCCAGTCCAGAGAGCGTTTCTGGACAATTCCAGCTACCCATCCGGCAAATGAGAACCCCTCAGTTGACAGCAGAATAAGAAATTGGGCAGGAGTTGAATTTTGGACTTAAAGTTTTTGGGGCCTGCCAGAGCAAGATAACTTGATGTTGTTCTTAATTTCTCTGGACTCGAATGTTTTGTCTTTAACTGGCAAGAAGAATTAATTTGGGGGTTTTAGCTACTCCAAGGACAATTGATGATAAGAGAGTTTTTCATATTCAAATTTGGGGCCCTTCTATTAATTGGCATCTATTATTAACATGCAGTCATGCATTTTGGTATTGACCATCTTAATGTTCGTTCCATTTTGACCCTAAAGCACTACCTCTAATTGTCTCCATTGAACACATACTGGAAATAATTTGAAATGGGGATAGGTAATGTGTTTTAGGTCTCAGGTCCAACATAGCACGGTAGTGCATTTAAATAATGCTCTGTTCTGACCCATTTCAGAGCTTTCTGGGACAAAATCTACCCTGTTCTCTAGAGATCCTACAGAGGAAGGGAGTAGCCTCATGCAGGTAGAAGAAGGACTGACTTGATAAATGCCCACCTCCTCTTCCAGAGGGAAAGCCACACCCCTAGTTGACCACACACTTCTTGGGTAAGCCAAGTGTGTCAACGATATTAAAACCTGGGGAACCTTGGAGGGAAAAACCCATTCCCAGTCTCTTTTCCATAAGAAGAGATTTCCCTGAATACCTCTGGCCTGCTGCTTCCCCCTCCCCTACCCCCACTCCCTACCCCTCCCCCACCACAGCCATCCCCAGCCCCCTTCCCCCGACCCCCCATATGAGGATGGAATGTGACACCTGGTCTGTAATACCTGGTCACTAGCCATGGCTAGACCATGTGGAGCTAATCTACTGAAGATCCTGCAAACAGGGAATTTTCTTCCTCTCTCTACTTCAGTGAAAAGTGGTGGCCTGGTTGAGAGTGTTTGTTCTGCAGACTCAAACATTCTCTCAGATGAGTTTTTCCAAGATCTGGATAGAAAATCAGAAATACTATTTGGCTATAGTCCCAAGCTACCTCAACCAACATACTCTTTATCAGTAATAAAAGACATACTTTGTCACTCCATCTTTTCCTGTATTTCTCTTCTGGTTAGAATCTCAGGCAGAGAAGAGCATGATACTTGGAGGGGCCCAGGTTTATTTATAAAGTATATAAAATAACACATGGGAAGCTCTTATCCTGGTGTGTTGGCATATTACAAGTGCTCAAAATCTCTGACGACTATTGCTGTTGACCTCCTGAGCAGAAGTATTCCGTGTGCCCTGATTCTGTGCCTTTTGTATGTTACTTGCCCCTTCTTGTTTTGTTTTCTAGTTATCTGTGTTTACATTGTTAGAGATTTTAAATACCTGGAGGTCAGGGAACACATCTTAGTCATCTTTGTGTTATCTGAAGCACCGCGCATCATGTGTTTCATGAAGAGAGTGCTTAATGAATAATTACTTTTTATTGGAGTATAATTGCTTTACGATGCTGCCAGTATGTGTTGTACCACAGAGTCAGCTATATGTATGCATATATCCCCTCCCTCTTGAAGCTTCCTCCCAGTCCCCTCCTCCCACCCTGCTAGGTCATCACAGAGCACCAAGCTGAGCTCCCTCTGCTACCCAGCAGCTTCCCACTAGCTGTCTATTTTACACATGGGAGTGTATTTATGTCAATGCTTCTTTCTCAGTTCATCCCACTCCTTTTAAAATAGACAAACAATGGGAAATCCAGTGATTACTATTAACTATTAATCCTAGATTTGCAGATGTAAATAGCCTCACCAAATTAGTGAGTTATTCTCTTGATTCCAGATAGAGTTTCTTCTCTTAATAAAAATTTCTGAAGAAGTAGAAAATGTGCAGCTTAACACAGGGGTCACCCAACCACTAAAAATGAAACCAAATCCCAGTGGAACTGACATAGTCCTTTTCCTCAGAGAATCTTAAAACACTTGACCATCAACACACCACCCAGGCTCACAGCAATCCTGTGAGTGACTGTGTGATCCTTCATGGGTGCCTAGACACTTTGCACACAATGTATTTCCCTGTTTGAGGTTTTCTTTCAATGCTGGAAGCCATGTAGATGCTTAAGAAATATTATTTTGAAAAACAAATGTTATTTATATCATTTTTATATGTAATAATACAAAAAATTATTATATTTATCTGAGGTCTTACAGTGAAACCAAGAAACTGAGCCCATCTAAGAATTATATCAATACTGCTATCTCCTTCAGCAAAGCAAGAGATCTTTGTGATGACATTTTCACCATGCCAGGCATTCAACACTATTTTCCAAGTGATGCCCAGACAGACAACCTCAAGGAGGGAAAACCACAAACTGGAGAAGGAATTTTTTTTTTAATATTGAAGAAAATACGGTTCATGGTCTCTCCAGTTGCTATCAGAAGGAAACAGAAAATCTTCCAAAAATAACACTATATACCATCGGTAGCCTCTTGGCTGCACATAGCTATAATACTACACAATGAAGAAGTCTCATGATCAGGAAACACAGGCTATTTGACCTTTACTTTGCTTTTACATTATCTGCTTAGTGTAGTTGTAAGCTTCTTGGTAGAGCAATTATAGGTTTACCATATACAGCTGTGTAACCTGGGATTTCCTCTTCTTTTAGCCTCAGCATCACTATCTGTAAAATGGAGATAAGGCTGGCACTAGCATAATAAGAGCATTGTGAGGGTTAAAGAGAATTAATATAAAATGCTTAGCACGGTACCTGTTACACGGGAAGCTCTCAAAATTGCTGTGCCTACCATTTATCTTCTTTTTGCGTGTGTCATAAATCTGAATTTGTAGAACTTTGTTTATTTTAATTTTTGCATTCTGGTTATCAAAGTAGTATGAGTTAACTGCAGAAACTTTAATAAATATAGTATAATATAACTAAGAAAATAAATCTTACACATAATTCTACCATCCATAGATTTAAAAATTAGCTTCACAAAAATTTCCAGTTTCTAAGGGTGGGGGCAATTTGCTTCATTTGTGCAAAGTACTTGGCACATGTAGTAGGTGCCCAGTGAGTGAATGTTGGAATATCTCATAGTCAGGATCAAGTGTATGACAATATCACTTGGAAGAGTATTAAAAAGCAGAGACATCGCTTTGCTGACGAAGTTAAAAAAAAAAGCTGCGGTTTTTCTAGTAGTCATGCATGGATGTGAGAGTTAAGCCATAAGGAAGACTGAGCGCCAAAGAATTGATGCTTTCAAACCGTGGTGCTGGAGAAGACTCTTGAGACTCTCTTGGACAGCAAAGATGTCAAACCAGTCAATCCTAAAGGAAATCAACACTGAATATTCACTGGAAGGACTGACACTGAAGCTCCAATACTTTGGCCACCTGATACGAAGAGCTGACTCATTGGACAAGATGCTGATGTTGGGAGGTAGAGGGCTAGAAGATAAGGGGGTATCAGAGGATGAGATGGTTGGATGGCATCACCGACTCAATGGACATGAGCTTGCACAAACACTGGGAGATAGTGAAGGACAGGGAATTCTGGCATGCTGCAGTCCACGGGATTGCAAAGAGTCGGACACAACTGAGGGACTGAACAACAACTGCAGAAAGAAAACTTTTCTTTAAGGATGATCTCTGGGCACCTTCCAAGGTAAAAAAAAAAAAATCCAGAATCAGTTGGAGAACAATATAAAAACATATTCCCTAGGTTATGTGTAGGACTCCCACTAAACCATCCTACCTGAATCTTCATAAGTATGAACATTATACTTGTTCTGTATAAACTGTAGGAATTTTCTCTCCTCTGTATAATGATTACTATATATCCCTATTCTTTTCCATTTACTTTTAAATTCTTCTACAGAAATAGACTGAAAACTACATAAGCAAGTATTTATATCTTCTCTTTCTTTTGGATTCTCTGTTATCTCCTAGTTCCAGGCTTGGTACTCCGTGATTACACTCTGAATTTTACAGACTGATAAAGTGAGTCAACACCTATTCCAGATTCCTGATTTATCCCAACCAGATAGGGGCAGTTGTGGAAAGCAAAAATTTTTGGTTTGGGTCCATCTTCACTTCCACTTAATTTCATCTTTAAAAATGTAGGAGACAGCCCAGTTGGCCATTATTGCTTACTTCTACAATATATTGTCTCCTGTGTTGTGCTGAAAGCATCTCTTGAGAAACTGAGGGGCTGAGCGAGTGCCTCATGCTGGATCAACAAAACCCCACTTTGCTGACTCTCCTGATCATGGTAGCATTAAGAAAGAATGGGGCCTTTGGAGCCCCATTACTGGGCTCAAGTCCAGGGCGCACTGACTCCTCTCCAGTGTATGAATTACTGAACCCCTCCAAGTTGATTTCCTCATGTACCTGGCACATGGCAAGCATTGAAGTGAAGTGAAGTGAAAGTCGCTCAGTTGTATCCGACTCTTTGCGACCCCATGGACTATACAGTCCATGGGATTCTCTAGGCCAGAGTACCGGAGTGGGTAGCCTTTCCTTTCTCCAGGGGATCTTCCCAACCCAGGGATTGAACCCAGGTCTCCCACATTGCAGGCTGCTTTTTTACCAGCTGAGCCATGAGGGAAGCACAAGAATACTGGAGTGAGTAGCGTTTCCCTTCTCCAGCGGGTCTTCCCAACCCAGGAACTGAACTGGGGTCTCCTGCATTGCAGGCAGATTCTTTACCAGCTGAACTATCAGAGTAGCCCCTGATATTTAATGGCAAGCATTAAATAAATGTAAATTGCCATTATTAGTACTAGTCGAAATAGTCATCTAATCAACTCCAATGATTGGTGGGCTAGCAGTGTTCCCAGCCAAATACAAGTGCATGTAATCAAAGGTTACAGGGGTATAATCTGAACCTCTACACATTGTATATCTAGTCACTCATTTATTTGATCATTACACATTTTTTTTTAAAGAATACTGATGATATTCAGATCACTACATTAAGAACTACAGGGAACTAAGAGATGAATAAAACATACATCTTGCCTTAAAAGTTTCATGAGACAGTAATAGAAGGCCCAAAGACTCAAAATTCCAGATTTCATTAGGAGATGCCTTTTGAAATGGATCATTCTATTAGTTCCATATGACAAGATATATAAAACACAACCTAAGATTAAAGTAATCAGGGAAATGGGCTCCCTTCCACCTCTGCAATAGTGGTCAATTTCCAACTCACTAGGGTCATAAAGTTTTTCTCAAAAAACTGAATGCCCAAAGTGTTAAAAGCATACGTGTGCTATAAAAAGGACATAATCAACATTGTTATTAAGTGTGTTAAGAACAGACTTATTCAGCACTGCTACATCAAAAGTGGTTTTTATATTTTTTTCCCCTCAGTGGGAAGAGAAAAGAGACTAAGAACATGTAGTCACAGTGTATATATATTTAGATACGGAATACAGAAACAGTCAGAAACACACTGACACACACTGAGGACTCATAAAACGTTAGGCTCTGATGGCTCAGTGGGCTTCCAAGTCAGATTCACACGGTTTCAAATTTTAATCTTATCAGGTACAACCTTCTTGAGCAAGTATAAATTCCTGAAGTTCTCTGAGCTTTTCTTCATTTGTGCAATGGAAGCGATGGGAAGATTCCGAGAGACCAGGTGTATGTATGCAAATTACATAAAGTAGTACATAGTGAGTCATTGTGCTTAGTCGCTCAGTTGTGTCTGACTCTTTGTGACCCCATGGACTGTGACCCGCCAGCTCCGCTGTCCATGGGGATTCTCCAGGCAAGAAAACTGGATAGGGTTGCCATTTCCATCTCCAGGGGAACTTCCCAACCCAGGGATCGAACCCAGGGATTGAACCAAGGTCTTCTGCATTGCAGGCAGACTCTTTCCACCAGGAAAGCCCTGTAGCATTAGTCAGCCCTGGAGCAAGTCAGTGAAGTAAAGTGAAGTGAAGTCGCTCAGTCGTATCCAACTTTCTGCAGCCCCGTGGACTGTAGCCTACCAAGCACCTCCGTCCATGGGATTCTCCAGGCAAGAATACTGGAGTGGGTTGCCATTTCCTTCTCCAGGGGATCTTCCTGACCCAGGGATCGAACCCAGGTCTCCCCACATTGGAGGCAGATGCTTTAACCTCTGAGCCACCAAGGAAGCCTAGGGAGCGAGTCATTAGTGTTCAATAAAAAGGAGCTATGATATTGATGATTTTATCATGAATGGTCATTTTCAAGCATTGACCTCAAAATGACTGGCCACTCTATTTACCTCATCCTTAGATCAGAGCAGACATGCTCAGGGGCTTCGTCTCAGACAAGAGCAGCAACGTGGCCAAGATGCCCTGTGCTTGCATGAACACTGCTCTTCTACCTGCTTACAAATCAACTTCTAGATTCCTAAGTAGAGGTCTGAGGTCTGCACTTTTATCCCTGGTAATTACCCAGTTCCTACCTAGACTCCTTCTCCGCCCTACCCTCTCTGCTCCACACCCCAGGAGAAAAGACTATGGGAGGTTCTGATGGGATCCACATCAGAAAAAGCCCCATGAAATGGCAACCTACTCCAGTATTCTTGCCAAGATAACCCCATGGCTACAGCCCCTGGGATAGCAAAGAGTCAGACTGAAGTGACTGAGGGTGCACGCAATGCTTGATGGCTTGACAACCATGGTTCCTGTATTGCTGAAAACATCTTGACTGCAGGCTTATATTTGAACATAGACCCATTCCTAACCTTTTGCTTCATTTCTCTGCACTTATGACCTTGCAACACAAAGGGGAAGGAAGTGATGGAGGGGGAACCAGGCATAATTGACAATTCCTGCCCAAACCAATAGACTCACACTGTTTGCTTTGGAAGGGAAATGACTTGAATGTTTTCCCCAGGGTCTGTATGAACCTACAAAGCATCTGATCCTTCCAATTTCATCCCATAGTGAAGGTTAATGGATATTAAAATTACATGGGTCAGGGCTCAAATACACGAGTAGTTTGCTCGACTTGACTTAAATCAAGTACTTACTTTGAGACCAAAAGTACAAATTGTGGGCTATTGAATCAGCTGGAGTGCTTAAAATAGAATTTGACCTGAATGGAGATAATTCCATGAAAACACTACTGGAAACCAAAAGGCTAATCTAATCTGTGAGTCTGGCAACATGTACAGCATTACTGATCTCTGGTATTGGTGAAAGAGTCTTAATTTTTATGTCTAGAGGAAATTAAGCCAAGAAAAAGAGGACCATTTGGTTCAGAGGAAAGATGTTCATACATTTTATATTTTAAGTGATTCCATTTGAGCACTTGGAAAATTAAAGGGCCTTTAGCCAAAAGCAGTTCTATGTCACTCGGCTATGTGGAGCTTAACTAAAGCTTGGCCTTATCTAACTTCTCAGAAATACACTAACCAGAGACTCTGTGTAAGGGTTCCAGATCTAGCAGATGCCTACAAGGGATTAGAGAGAAACCAAAGTGAAGAAAAGCAATTTACTCATAAAGGAGAATATAATGGTTATAGATACCAACTATGAGACAGACCATTCCAGATTGTCAAAAAGAGCTTCAGGCTCACCACCGCTAAAAGACCATTCCCAGTGTGGGCAGGAAAGAACTCTGGTAATTCCTAATAATAGCAAGAAATGGGATTCCCCTTTGGACTTGTAAAAGCCCACCTTTCTAACAGTGAGAGTCACACTGTTCCAATGAAGAGAGCAGCTATTACTTTTCAGAAAACTATGTATATTCTTTGCCTTATTAACAGAGTCCCCAAATTTAATATTATTAGAGTGGATTTTTCAAACAAGCAACTAGCTGAGATGTATGACTTCAAGAATACCTAGAATGCTTTCCTGTGATGTCTATCCTGTGTGGTGCATATTCTCCATCCAGGGGATCAGTGCATAAAATTCTATCCTACTTGAACTTAAGTTTCCCTTGTCTAAGTGAAAATGGAAATTGGTCACTAGAAGGGGACCCTCACTGACCTTTATCAGTCATTTACACCTCAATGGGAAGGGCATTCTGGACTGTTTTTTTTTAAATACTTTATTCTACGTTACAATACTGTATTGGTTTTGCCATACATTGACATGAATCAGCCACAGGTGAACACAATCTCCCAATTTCAAAGCCCCCTCCCACCTTCCACCCCATATCATCTCCCTGGATCATCCCATGCACCAGCCCCAAGCATCCTGTATTGAACATAGACTGGTGCTTCGTTTCTTATATGATAGTATACATGTTTCAATGCCATTCTCCAAAATCATCCCACCCTCTCACTCTCCCTCTCCCTCAGAGGCTAAAAGTCCATTCTATACCTCTGTGTATCTTTTGTTGTCTCACATACAGGGTCATCATTACTATCTTTCTAAATTCCATATATATGTATGAGTATACTGTATTGGTGTTTTTCTTTCTGGCTTACTTCACTCTGTATAATCAGCTCCAGTTTCATCCATCTCATTAGAACTGAGTCAAATTTATTCTTTTTAAGGGCTGAATAATACTCCATTGTGTATATGTACCACAGCTTTCTTACCCATTCATCTGCTGATGGACATCTAGGTTGTTTCCATGTCCTGGCTATTATAAACAATGCTGCAATGAACATTGGGGTACATGTGTCTCTTTTAATTCTGGTTTCCTCAGTGTGTATGCCCAGCAGTGGGATTGCTGGGTCATAAGGCAGTTCTATTTCCAGTTTTTTAAGGAATCTCCACACTGTTCTCCATAATGGCTGTACTAGTTTGCATTCCCACCAACAGTGTAAGAGGGTTCCCTTTTCTCCACATCCTATCCAGCATTTATTGCTTGTAGACTTTTGGATTGCAGCCATTCTGACTGGTGTGAAATGGTACCTCATTGTGGTCTTGATTTGCATTTCTCTGATAATGAGTGATGTTGAGCATCTTTTCATGTGTTTGTTAGCCATCTGTATGTCTTCTTTGGAGAAATGCCTATTTAGTTCTTTGGCCCATTTTTTTGATTGGATTGTTTATTTTTCTGGAGTTGAGCTGCATAAGTTGGTTGTATATTTTTGAGATTAGTTGTTTGTCAGTTGCTTCATTTGCTATTGTTTTCTCCCATTCAGAAGGCTGTCTTTTCACCTTACTTATAGTTTCCTTTGTTGTGCAGAAGCTTTTAATTTTAATTAGATCCCATTTGTTTATTTTTGCTTTTATTTCCAGTATACTGGGAGGTGGATCATAGAGGATCCTGCTGTGATTTATGTCGGAGAGTGTTTGGCCTATGTTCTCCTCTAGGAGTTTTAGTTTCTGGTCTTACATTCAGATCTTTAATCCATTTTGAGTTTATTTTTCTGTGTGGTGTTAGAACGAGATCTAGTTTCATTCTTTTACAAGTGGTTGACCAGTTTTCCCAGCACCACCTGTTAAAGAGACTGTCTTTACTCCATTGTATATTCTTGCCTCCTTTGTCGAAGATAAGGTGTCCATAGGTGTGTGGGTTCATCTCAGGGCTTTCTATTTTGTTCCATTGATCTATATTTCTGTCTTTGTGCCAGTACCATACTGTCTTAATGACTGTGGCTTTGTAGTAGAGCCTGAAGTCAGGCAAGTTGATTCCTCCAGTTCCATTCTTCTTTCTCAAGATTGCTTTTCTATTCGAGGTTTTTTGTATTTCCATACAAATCTTGAGATTATTTGATCTAGTTCTGTGAAAAATACTGCTGGTAGCTTGATGGGAATTGCATTGACTCTGTAGATTGCTTTGGGTAGTATATTCATTTTTACTATATTGACTCTTCCGATCCATGAACATGGTATATTTCTCCATCTATCAGTGTCCTCTTTGATTTCTTTCATCAGTGTTTTATAGGTTTCAATATATAGGTCTTTATTTTCTTTAGGTAGGTATATTCCCAAGTATTTTATTCTTTTCGTTGCGATGGTGAATGGAATTGTTTCCTTAACTTCTTTTTCTACTTTCTTATTATTAGTGTATAGGCATGCAAGGGATTTCTGAGTGTTGATTTTATATCCTGCAACTTTACTATATTCATTGATTAGCTCTAGTAGTTTTCTGGTCGAGTCTTTAGGATTTTGTATGTAGAGGATCATGTCATCTGCAAACAGTGAGAGTTTTACTTCTTCTTTTCCAATTTGGATTCCTTGTATTTCTTTTTCTGCTCTGATTGCTGTGGCCAAAACTTCCAGAACTATATTGAATAGTAGTGGTGAAATTGGGCACCCTTGTCTTGTTCCTGACTCAAGTGCACATGGAACCTTTTCCAGGATAGATCACATCCTGGGCCATAAATCTAACCTTGATAAATTCAAAAATTGAAATTATTCTAAGCATCTTCTCTGACCATAATGCACTAAGGTTAGATCTCAGTTACAGGAGAAAAACTATTAAAAATTCCAATATTTGGAGGCTGAACAACACCCTTCTGAATAATCAATAAATCACAGAATAAATCAAAAAGAAATCAAAATATGCATAAAAATGAATGAAAATGAAAACACAATTACACAAAACCTGTGGGACACTATAAAAGCAGTGCTAAGAAGAAAGTTCATAGCAATACTGGCATACCTCAAGAAACAAGGAAAAAGTCAAATAAATAACCTAACTCTACACCTAAAGCAACTAGAAAAGGAAGAAATAGAGAACCCCAGAGTTAGTAGAAGGAAAGAAATCTTAAAAATTAGGGCAGAAATAAATGCAAAAGAAACAAAAGAGACCACAGCAAAAATCAACAAAGCCAAAAGCTGGTTCTTTGAAAGGATAAATAAAATTCACAAACCATTAGCCAGACTCACGAAGAAACAAAGAGAAAAAAATCAAATCAATAAAATTAGAAATGAAAATGGAGAGATTACAACAGACAACACAGAAATACAAAGAATCATAAGAGACTACTATCAGCAATTATATGCCAATAAAATGGACAACTTGGAAGAAATGGACAAATTCTTAGAAAAGTACAACTTTCCAAAACTGAACCAGGAAGAAATAGAAAGTCTTAACAGACCCATCACAAGCAAGGAAATTGACACTGTAATCAGAAATCTTCCAGCAAACAAAAGCCCAGGTCCAGACGGCTTCACAGCTGAATTCTACCAAAAATTTCGAGAAGAGCTAACACCTATCTTACTGAAACTATAAAATTTCAGAGGAAGGTAAACTTCCAAACTCATTCTATGAGGGCACCATCACCCTAATACCAAAACCTGACAAAGACGCCACAAAAAAGAAAACTACAGTTCACTGATGAACATAGATGCAAAAATCCTTAACAAAATTCTAGCAATCAGAATCCAACAACACATTAAAAGATCATACACCATGACCAAGTGGACTTTATCCCAGGAATGCAAGGATTCTTCAATATCCACAAATCAATCAATGTAATTCACCACATTAACAAACTGAAAAATAAAAATCATATGATTATCTCAATAGATGCAGAGAAGGCCTTTGACAAAATTCAACATCCATTTACGATAAAAACTCTCCAGAAAGCAGGAATAGAAGGAACGTACCTCAACATAATAAAAGCTATATATGACAAACCCACAGCAAACATTATCCTCAATGGTGAAAAATTGAAAGCATTTCCCCTAAAGTCTTGACTGTTTTTGAAAGAGCTAGTGTGAGTCATGGAACGGGAAGGCAGAGTTGAGGGTCATTGGTAACCTAAATTCAAACATTTAAACTATGAGTTGGCGAAAGAGGGATTGAAAGGAGAGGCTGATAGACAGAAAACTAACACAGCCTTTGAATAATTCTGACAGAGGCCAGTGTACACATAGCAGTTAGCTTGAAGCCAAAAGAATTCCATTATTCAGAAAAAGCTGCAAATCTCTAAACTACAAAGAAAATATTATCATATATATATATAATAGACATGTATGTATATATAATGTATGTGTATATGTATGTAAACATAGATTCAAGGTATTAGATCTGATAGACAGAGTGCCTGAAGAACACTGGATGGAGGTTCACGACATTATACAGGAGGTAGTGATCAAAACCATCCCCAAAAAAAGAAATGCAAAAAGGTAAAATGGTTGCCTGAGGAGGCCTTACAAATAGCTGAGAAAAGAAGAGAAACAAAAGGCAAAGGAGAAAAGGAAAGATATACCCATCTGAATGCAGAGTTCCAAAGAATAGCAAGGAAAGATAAAAAAGCCTTCCTACATGAACAATGCAAAGAAAGAGGAAAATAATACAATGGGAAAGACTAGCGATCTCTTCAAGAGAATTAGAGATACCACGGGAACATTTCCTGCAAAGATGGGCACAATAAAGGGTAGAAACAGTATGGATCTAACAGAAGCAGAAGAGATTTTAAAAGGTGGCAAGAATGCACAGAAGAACTATACAAAAAAGATCTTCATGACTCAGATAACTGCAGTGGTGTGATCACTCACATAAAAGCCAGACATCCTGGAGTGCAAAGGCAAGTAGGCCTTAGGAAGCATCACTAAGAATAAGAATAAAGCTTATTCTTAGTGAGGTGATGGAATTATTCTTAGTGGAGGTGATGGAATTCCAGTTGAGCTATTTCAAATTCTTAAAAAAAAAAAAAAAAAGATGCTGTGAAAGTGCTGCACTCAATATGCCAGCAAATTTGGAAAACTCAGCAGTGGCCACAGGACTGGAAAAGGTCATTTTTCATCCCAGTCCCAAACAAAGGCAATGCCAAAGAATGCTCAAACTATCGCACAATTGCACTCATCTCATGTGCTAGGAAAGTAATTCTCAAAATTCTCCAAACCAGGCTTCAACAGTACATGAACCAAGAACTTCCAGATAGATGTTCAAGCTGGATTTAGAAAAGGCAGAGGAACCAGAGATCAAATTGCAACATCTGTTGGATCATAGAAAAATCAAGAGAATTTTGGAAAAACATCTGCTTCATTGACTATGCTAAAACCTTTGACTATGTGGATCACAACAAACTGGAAAATTCTTGAAGAAATGGGAATACCAGACCACCTTACTAGCCTCCTGAGAAACCTATATGCAGGTCAAGAAGAAACAGTTAGAACCGGACAGGAAACAATAGACTGCTTCAAAACTGGGAAAGGAGTACATCAAGGTTATATGTTGTCACTCTGTTTATTTAACTTATATGCAGAATACATCTTTCGAAATGGATGATGCATTTCGCTGGATGTGCTGGATGGAGCACAAGCTAGAATCAAGATTGCCTGGAAAAATATCAGTAACCTCAAATATGCAGATGACACCACCCTTAAGCAGAAGGCAAAGAGAAACTAAAGAGCCTCTTGATGAAGGTAAAAGAGGAGAGTTGAAAAAGCTGGCTTAAAACTCAGCATTCAAAAACAAAGATCATGGCATCCCGTCCCTTCACTTCATGGCAAATAGATGGGGAAACAATGGAAACAGTGACAGACTTTATTTTCTTGGGCTCCAAAATCACTGTAGATGGTGACCACAGCCATGAAATTAAAAGACACTTGCTCTTTGGAAGAAAGTTGTGACCAACCTAGACAGCATATTAAAAAGCAGAGACATTACTTTTCCAATAAACTTCCGTCTAGTCAAAGCTATGGTTTTTCCAGTGTGATGAAGAGTTGTATGGATGTGAGAATTGGACCATAAAGAAGGCTGAGCACCAAAGAATTGATGCTTTTGAACTGTGGTGTTGGAGGAGATTCTTGAGAGTCCCTTGGACAGCAAGGAGATCAAACCAGTCAATCCTAAAGGAAATCAATCCTGAATGTTTCTTGGAAGGACTGATGCTGAAGCTGAAACTCCAATACTTTGGCCACCTGATATGAAGAACTGACTCATTAGGAAAGACCTTGATGTTGGGAAAGATTGAAAGCAGGAGGAGAAGGGGATGACAGAGCGTGAGATTGTTGGATGGCATTACTGAACGAATGCACATGAGTTGGAGTAAACTCTGGGAGTTGGTGATGGACAAGGAAGCCTGGCGTGCTGCAGTCTATGGGGTCGCAAAGAGTTGGACATGACTGAGCAACTGAACAAGAATAAATATGTGTGTATGTGTGTCTATATGTATATATGTGTGTGTGCATTTACAAGTATAGAGATATGTGAAGACATATACAATCAGTTCTTATTACTCTCGGAGTCTATATTTGCTAATTTGCCTGATCACTAAAATTTATTTGTAATCTCAAAGTCAACACTCATGGTTCTTTTGTAGTCATTTGTGGACATGGGCAGAGCAGCAAAAAAAAAAAAAAATCAAGTTGCTGTACACACACTTCCCCAACTGAGATCAGAAAAGGCAATGCTTTGCTTTTTTGTTTCAATTCTCATATCGTCATACTGTAAACAAAGGTCCTTTTGCCATCTGTTTAACTAGTTTTTCAAATTTCTGTGCTTTTAGTTGGTGATTTCACTGTTTAAAATGGCCTCAAGTGTAATGTTGCAGTCCTGTCTAGTCCTAAATGCAAGAAAACTGTGACATGCCTTAGGGAGAAAAATATGTTTTTAGATATGCTTTGTTCAGTAATGAGTTATAGGCCTGATGGCTGGGAATTTAATGTCAATGAATCAACAATAGATATTAAATAAAACATCTTTAAGCAGAAATACATACAGCACAAACTTCTGTACTGATCACTTGCTGAAATGTTAGGCTTGTAGGCACCTAACCTTGTACTTTCCCTAGGCACAATAGATTAGTATCACTAATTCAGTGTTCACAGAAAACTTAAAGAAGACAACTACTCCAAATGATAAGAATTGGTCATATATACATTTTTGTATGGAAATAGTTTAAGATTAAAAAGAAGTTGCAAAAGTAGGAGCATCTGTGTGTACGCGTCATTCAGCTATCTCAAATGAATATCTTATTTTCAAAACCAGAAAATTGATATGGAAATAATGCTGTTAACTTAAGTACAGATGTTATTAGGACATCACCAGTTTTTATATGTACTTTTTATATATATATATATATAAGAAATTTTATGACATATGGATTCATGTAACCATCACCACAAAGAAACTCCCACTTAAAAACCACACCGCCCCCTTACCCTAGCCCCTAACCCCTGGCGTCCACTGATCTGTTCTCCATCATCAGCATTTTATTACTTTGAAAGTTTATATAAATGAAATTACAGTGTGTAATCCTCTGATATTAGCTTTTTCACTCAGTGCAATGCCCTTTATGTCCATCCAAGTTGTTTAATCTATTAATGGTTCATTTCTTTTTTATTGTTGAGTATTACTCTGTTATACGGAGGTACTTCAGTCTGGTTATCCATTCACGCACTGATGAATCCATTTAGGTTGTTTCCAGTTTTTGGTTATTACATATAAACCTGCTCACAGTGTTTTTTAAGGTCTAGTTAAAATTGGTTCAAACACCATTTCCAGTGTAGTAAGGAAAACCTTTATTTCTCCCCAGGGACAGTTGAGGTACAAGGTACGACTCAGCACTTGAATTTCTATTAATTGCTTTTTATCTCCAAGATTCTACTGATTTGTTGATTTGCTTCTCATATTTCTGGTATACTAGTTTTCTTAATTTCATGCTGTCCTACTCAATACTGCAATGCCTTTTACTCTTCAAAGTATTAATACTACCTGCCACTGAAGGCTGTTTGTGAGGGGATTTGGCTGGAGGTTCCAGGCAGGGATTTTATCCTATGAATGGTAGCAATAAGGTACATATCACAGTCGTAAATGTCCTTGTATCATTTCTGCATGGAAGATGTTGAATGATCAAGGCTTTAATTCCTTTGTGTCTCCACGCATGTTCCTTTCCCCCTCTCTGAAGTGAAAGATGTCTTTGGACCTACAGGTGGGGACAGGGAGTGGTGGATATTCAGAAGGCAGTCACATCGGATGCACACATATTAAGGACTCAATAATTGTTTGCTGAATAAAGTACTGTTTAGAACTCTTAAGAGGACTGGAGAGATAACAGGAATGTGGAGTTGCAAATATGATCAGTTTTCATCCAAGAATCTTTTTGTTCCAAAATTCCATCACAATCCTTTCCTTCTTATTTCCATGCCCCTTTACAAATCCTTCTTACCTGTGTTCAGGTGGCACTAGTGGTAAAGAACCCACCTGCCAATGCAGGAGACATAAGAGGTGCAGGTTCGATCCCTGGGTCAGGGAGATCCCCTGGAGGAGGGCATGAGAATCCATTTAAATATTCTTGCCTGGAGAATTCCATGGACAGAGGAGGCTGGAGGGCTATAGTCCATGGGGTTACAAAGAGTCGGGCATGACTGAAGCAACTGAGCATGCATTAAGAGAATTCCTGATAATAATACCTGAAATTCTTAGAAGTCACACAAGTATCTGTAATTTAATTTCTTGTATTATTTTTATGTAACTGTACATCTCTATACCACTGCATTGTTTAAATATTATGCTGAGAAAAACTGTTCTTGAACTTTTATTCCATTCTTATCTTTTCTTGATGAAGTTATTTTTATATATTAGAATCCTCTAATATAAAACAGTAGGATTTCTCCATCTATGTATCCTATCAGGATGCTTAGTCACTTGACATCTTTATTTTGATAAATGCTGAAATTAGCTATTTATAATCTTTTTTTCTCACTCTTTCTCAGACAAATCAGCTAGAACCAAATACAATATGAAATAAAATTTATATTTCAAAAGAAAAGAAAAGAAAACAAAAAGCAACACCAAAAAAAATCTTTTAACAGTTTTGTTACTCAATAGCTAGAGTCAACAGTAAAAGTAATTTTGGATGAAACTGTGTATTAACCAGAAGTTTCCACTTTCTTCAAAATCATACTTTTAAAGTCTGCCTATTGTTTAACTACATTCTCTGTTATTGATATTCTTACATTGCCCACGTGTATGTATAGAATGTATAGAATTACTCCTCTGCTAAAGAATAGCTACTGTATTTTGGGGGCTCCAACATCACTGCAGATGGTGACTGCAGCCATGAAAGTAAAAAAGATGCTTGTTCCTTGGAAGAAAAGCTATGACCAAGCTAGACAGCATATTAAAAAGCAGAAACATTACTTTGCCAACAAAGGTCCATCTAGTCAAAGCTATGGTTTTTCCAGTAGTCATGCATGGATTGACAGTTGGACTATAAAGAAAGCTGAGCACCGAAGAATTGATGCTTTTGAACTGTGGTGTTGTAGAAGACTCTTGAGAGTCCCTTGGACTGCAAGGAGATCCAACCAGTCTGTCCTAAAGGAAATCAGTCCTGAATGTTTCTTGGAAAGACTGATGCTGAAGCTGAAACTCCAATACTTTGGCCACCTCGTGCGATGAGCTGACTCATTGGAAAAGACCCTGATGCTGGGAGGGATTGGGGGCTGGAGGAGAAAGAGACGACAGAGGATGAGATGGTTGGATGGCATCACCGATTCAATGGACATGAGTTTGAGTAAACTCCAGGAGTTAGTGATGGACAGGGAGGCCTGGTGTGCTGCGGTTCATGGGGTCACAAAGAGTCAGACATGACTGAGCAACTGAACTGAACTGAACTGTACACCTGTTAATCCTTTCAGAGGCATTTACCTGAATGAAGCTTTCTTTCATGGCATCTCCAGTTAGCATGAGGAAATCCCTTTGAGTAAGTAGAAGTTCCTTCCATTGCGACCCATAGCCTATTCTCTGGTGAGAAGTACTTGGGAGCCTCTACCATCCCAGCTGAAGGGAGAAGTTGGCTCCTGGCTGAAGAGAAGAAAGAACCAGGTCTCTGCTCCAGAAGATCTGAGGAGACTCTACCTCCTGGAACCGCCCTCAGCAAAAGAGACCATGACCGCCGGCTGGCCCAGGGCCTCTCTGACCATCTCGCTCACCCTGAGAGACTGGAAATCCATCGTAATTTGGATCCTTGGGGCTATTTGGCCTGATCATAGACAGAAAGGAGCAGCAGTTAATTCTTCCCTTCTCTTGGGGAGAAACAAGCCAGGAACCACAATTTGTTTTTTCTTCCTGCTTCACAAGCCTATGGCTTACCCAAGTTAACTCTAGAAATGCCTGTTTTATTCTAGAAAAGGAGATCCTTATACAATGTTCACACATTCTTTACTAAGTTTATTGTGAATTTTATTTGATGACAACTTGAATTTTCTTTACTTTTGTTTGGTCTCTACTTGTTTGTTGTGGATATATGTCTATTTAGTACTTTTAAAAATAGAAATGTTGAGACAGTAAAATCAACCCAAAAGTCTTATTTACAGTACCCATAAAATATGAAGATTCTTTTATTACTTAAGTTTAAAAGTTTTGAAAGTTGCATATACAGTATTACTTAGTTGATTTTAAAGTAAAGCAAAGGGGGCAAAATGTGCATGGAGAAAAAGAAGTTAATAAAACCTATGAAACTCTTTGATAATTGTCTTTGGGGAGGGGCGGGTAGACTTCGGGTTAGTTTTTTCCCTCTCTTGCTATGTTTCTCCATTTTTCACTTTTTCTTTAATGAGCATGTGTTTCCAAAGTTTCTGCCTCCCATTTGCTCGGTAAGTAATGACATTCATGTGCCCTTTTGACTCTCTTGTAATGTGTTGGAATCGCCCCCAGGTTCCTCCAAAGCCTGGTTTCTCACTGTTGCTGGGATAATGTGGGAAAGCCACGATTCAGATGAGGGTCTGACCTTATGCTTCTGTAGTTAAGAATGAGGGTGCGTGTGAGCCTGAGTCACAAAGACGTTGATAAAGAAGAAAAGTGATTCAGAAACTACCTAGATAGCTTCTATTGCTCACTTCTAACCCCTCTGCATTTTAGCTTCAGTTCACATCTCATGTTTTCCCCTAAGGGGCTCACACTACTGAGGTCAGCTCCACGCTTTCCAAGTCTTTGAAACAAGCCGCATCACATCCTTAGTCCGAGAGTGTATACTGTTCTTTAACAGAATCCAGAGGCCTCTGGAGTCCAAATACATTTGCTTTATTGCCCGTTTTCTGCCACTCCTGTTGCCTTCTGCCCTCTTTTACTAAAGAAAATATTTCATCCATGTATTCCTAAGGAAAAAAATTAGAAAGATACAGACAAGAGCTCTAAGGTCAACTTCAGCGACTCGCTGCTACATTCACTGTGTTATGTCCAAGGAAGGTGAAGGTGAAGTCGCTCAGTCGTGTCCGACTCTTTGCGACCCCATGGATTGTAACCTACTAGGCTTCCCCGTCCATGGGATTCTCCAGGCAAGAATACTGGAGTGGATTGCCATTTCCTTCTCCAGGGAATCTTTCCAACCCAGGTATCAAACCCGGGTCTCCCACTTTGGGGGCAGACGCTTTAACCTTTGAGCCACCAGGGAAGCCCATATGTCCAAGAATTGGACATAAATACGAAAGATGGCTCACGTCTTCAATAAGATCAAGGTCTACAATTAAAATATCCTCTAGAAATAAGGTCTACAATGAAAAATCCTCCTTCAATAAGATCAAGGAAGATCAATTAAAATATCCTCTAGAAAGTGACATGTGGATAAACATAGGGGCTTTAAGAAGACATGGGAAACCTAATTCAGCTAAAGTCAGGGCAGGGCCAGAGGAGACTTCCCAGAGGATGCAGAGAAAAGGGAAAATAAGAGTTTAGAGATGAGGAGATGAGATTAGGCATTCTACGCAGATGGAATGGTATGTTCAGAGACCAGAATCAAGAGAGAGAAAGATTGTGATTACTTCAGGATATCGTGGATACTGAAAATAAAGAAAGGAGAGGGGAAAGACACAGCTGAAGATGTAGAGTGGGATCTACCATAGTATGCTAAGTGTAAGCAGATAAAAGATTGGACCCAATTTTGTACAGTTTTAGAGCTAGGAAAAAAAACTCTTATAATTTGATGTACCATCTTACAGCTCAAGATACTGAGCTCCAGAGAGGTCAAATGACTTGCACCATGTCAGACAGCTTGTTAAGGGGGGAGTTGAGTCTAGAACACTTCATTCTTTCCACTCCCTCTCACTGACTCTCCCAAAAGGGAGATGACTGATCGAGCAGCTTATCCCGTGCACCAGAACTACTGAGCCTGTGCTCTAGAGCCTGGGAGCAGCAACTGCTGAGCCCACGTGTCCCAACCACGGAAGCCCGAGCACCCTGGAGCCCTTGCTCCACAACAAGAAAAGCAGCCACGATGAGAAGCCCTCATACTGAAATTAGAGAGCTGGCACCACTCGCCACAACTAGAGAAAACCCTGCACAGCAGCAAAGACCTAGCACAGCCAAAATTAAATACATAAATAAAAATTTAAAAAAAAGAATAAAGGTCAGCTGTTCATGTGACAGTTATAAGGCCACATTTCCAAAATCAATGCAGTGTTTGAGACAGAAAGAAATGGGATTTGAGCAAAGAATAAAAAATGGGTTCAGCAGGACAGGGTTCCAATTCTTATAGTATCTTCTGCTCCAGCTTTCTGCCCAAATGACCTCAACCCGTCCCATCCCCCTGACCTTCCTACGTGCCTTTTTCTCTCCTCATCTCCTTTTTCATCCTTCCTTCCCATTGCTCTCAGTCTCCTTTGCCCTGTCCTAAATGGTGGACAGACACGCTAGGAATTAAGTACTGAGAAGTGGTTAGAATCATCAAGAGGAAACTCAAAATGTCCTAGGTCCCTTTCTTTTCCCAATCTGAACTCTTAAGCTCAAAATTAACCTTCTTCTGACCACTCTGCCATCATGCAATGGGAACGCCAACAGTGCTGGGTAAAACCCATGATCAATGCAGACACGGTTTGATCAGCCCTCCTGATCCTCCACCAGAGATGAAAAGCCATCCCAACACTAAGCAGAGCAGAATTCCAGCTTATTCTGAGCCATCTAGGTGGGGTGGGTGGAAAGAAGCACTTGGAAGTCAGCCACTCCCAGCCCACTGGGCTCGGGCTGCTGGGCCTTGCTGAGCAATACCAGAGAGCCTGAAGCCGCTACACCCGCCTCCAGGGCCAGCCTGGACTTCCAGGATGGACTAGTCGGGGGAGCACAGGCAGCGTCCGCCTTATCCCTCTGCCCTTTGAACTTGTTTGGTTGCCAGCAGGAAGGCCGCCAGGGGATCAGGGCACCTCGAGAGGGAGAAGATGACGCTCCTTGGGAGGGAGTCACTCTGTCTCTGCATGATGTATCGGCCTGCGGAAGCCAATCTGACTTGCAGATAAAGCGCATTTGTTCTGTCCAGTGCAGAGCTGACAAGAGGAGGGTTGCTGGCGGGATGGTTTCCGGCCTATTCATCCTTCTTCTGGTAAAACCACCTCTTAGGGGAAGGCGTCTAGATTGTTTCCTCTCCTCTGGGGCTTCTGGGCACCTGCTGGCTGCGTGGGGTCTTCTGCTCACTCCAAACAGCCTCAGTCTCCACTGGGACTTTCCCTCCAGCCACCTGAGCCACGGCAGGCTTCTAGCAGCAGGCCTGTTGACAGAGAGCAAATGACTGATGAGAGGAGAGGATCTCATCCTTGTCCAGGAGGAAGATGAAAGCAATGTGGGGCTCAAATCCCATGGCGCGGATGCCTGCTCAGACTGGCAGCATGGGTGGGCCCTGGTGGAGGGCAGGGAAGGAATGTGCCAGAGAAGGCGACTGGAGGAGGGGGCGGTCGTGGGGTGGGAGGGGTGCTTTCAACGTCCACAGTCCATCACTTTCAAAGCCTAGCACTCTCAAAGTCTGCAACTCGATCAGGAAAATTGACTCATTTATTTCTGGTCTGACGCTTACAGCATTAAGTCTTGGGTGTTCTATATTTGCATCCATGAAGTGGCCTGATAAACATGGCATTCTTTCGTATACCACTCTAGTTTTACTTTATGTGAGTTCATATTGGAGGATCACGTACTTCATCCTTTGGTGGCTCTATTAAGACTATTGAGTGCCTGCTGTCTGCGGCATCTGAGGACACAGCGATGAGGGAGGTCAGGTCCCATGTGTGAAGAGTCCACAGTGCAGAAGGAAGATGGGATAAGTAAATGAACATCTTGAACCGCAGCAGGACAAAGACCTTAAGCAGGCGTTGAATCAAATTCTTTGGCATTCAGGGTAAACTAGAGACAGTTCAGAAAAGATAATACTGGAACTTCGAATGAAAGGATGAGTAGGCAAAGAGAACAAAGCCAAAGGCAGATGGGCTTGAATGAGGTATTGTAGAAAGTGAAAAGTGAAAGTGAAGTTGCTCTTTGTGACCCCATGGACTGTAGCTTGCCAGGCTCCTCCCTCCGTGGGATTCTCCAGGCAAGAGAACTGGAATGGGTTGCCATTTCCTTCTCCAGGGGATCTTCCTGACCCAGGGATCAAAGCCAGGTCTCCCACATTCCAGGCAGACGCTTTTACTGGAAAGAGCAAGTTAGCCAAGATGGCGTGGTCAGGCTCTCTTCCCCAGAGCCTCTTGCTCTTACCCCACGTTTCCTAAATAATGATTTGTACCAGCCGAGAGCACTTGCAGCACTGTGCACGCTCATCACCAGGTATCTGCTTGGTCGCAGGCTACTGCGAGGGCTGCGCATACATGAGCTCCGCCTAAGAAGGCGGGGCTTCTCCTGCTGCGTCACGGCTGCGTCCGTTGGGTCAGCCATGACCGGAGAGAATACAGCGCCTGCTGCTGAGGAGGCTAACGGCCTCTGTGGGGAGGCCAGAGGTCTCCTTCTTTTTAAAAAATTTTACTTATTTATTTATTTTATTGTAGGAGGAAATAAACTTCGAGTGGCAGACTTTTTTTTTCCTTTTCTACACAAAATTAAAGGAGGTTTTCTTCTAATCCTGTGTTATCATGGTGACACCTGGTTCTCCCTGAACTTAACTTTATCTCAAACCTTGAGCTAACCAAAGCATTTTTCTTATGGAAATGTTTTCTTAAGCTCTTTAATGAGCTATGTATTTACTTGGAGATCTGTCTTTCTTTAAGATTCCTGTCAATTTTTTTATGGGCCTGGATGACTCACCTTGTGCCAATGCTATCTCAAAATGCATGTTGTGGGTGAGGGGCCTGGTGCAACTCTCTCAGTTTGGAGGCGTTTCCTTTCTCTAATTAGCAGCCTGCTAATAGGGGTGGTGTGTGTGTGTGTGTGTGTGTGTGTGTGTGTGTGTGTGTGTGTGTGTTAGTCACTCAGTCATGTCCAACTCTCTGTGACCCCATGGACTGCAGCCCGCCAGGCTCCTCTGTCTGGAGTGGGTTGCCATTTCCTTCTCCAATGTGAATATTAGTACTAGCAGGTTAGTTGCTACTAGCAAGGGGGCGCTCTTTCTGTCCCCTTCTGATGTTGATGTCAGAAGCTTTCTTGGTCTCTCCTATACTTTAAGTGAAGTGAAGTCGCTCAGTCGTGTTCGACTCTTTGCAACCCCTTTGACTGTCGCCTACCAGGCTCCTCTCTCCATGGGATTCTCCAGGCAAGAATACTGGAGTGGGTTACCATTTCCTTCTCCAAGGGATCTTCCCGACCCAGGGATCGAACCCAGGTCTCCCACATTGGAGGCAGACGCTTTAACCTCTGAGCCATCAGGGAAGCCCTAATAAAACTTTATTACACAAAAACTTTGAGTGTTCAGACCTCATCTCTGGCCCCGATTGAATTCCTCTCCTCCAGAGGCCACAAATCCCAGCATCACACACTGGTCATAGCAGCAAATGTTCACTGCCATGGCTACTGTGTCAGCCAGGAGAGAGGCTGCTGTGCCAGCTGGGAGAGAATGAACATGTTTGCAGTTCATATAGCCCCCTCAGGTCTCCTTCCAACCTCTTGGCTCGAGCCTCGTCTACCCTGGGTTCAGCAAACTATGCACACAGTGAGATACAGCAAGACAACTGGCATCATGAACAAGATCAGCAGGACAGCTATGTTCAAGAGGTATAACGAGTCCATTTGGGCCAAAGCAAGGATTTCTCATGAAGACACATTGGGAGATGGCTCTAGAGAGGAAAATTAGGACACCTTCCCCCAAGAAGGTGGTGTCTGCTATGGGACTGGCATTCATATTTTGTCTTACTGACCAGAGCTTTCCAAAGTTTTTAAACGTGAGGATCCCTTTTCGAACATCAAAAAGTTAAATTTGGGAGAAAGCTGAGAGGTCTTTTTGTTTAAACAAAAAAGGCTGACTGACATGAATTGGGATCCTTAGAGGATTTATCTAAGCACCGCAGTTAATACCAGGAACATGATGAGAGCTTAATATATGTTTGACAAAGATAATGAAGGCAGCTTCCTTCCATAAAGCTCTACACCTAAAGGATGTATTCATTCCCTGTGGCTGTTGTAACAAATTACAAACTGGGTAGTTTCAAACTAAAGCAATGTGCGCTCTCACAGTTCTGAAGGACAGAAGTCTAAATTGAAAGTGCCGGAACAGGGGTGTCTCTTCCTGAATACTCTGAGGAAAAATCTATTCATGCTTCTCTCCAGGCTTCTGGTGGGTGCCAGCAAACCATGGCATTCCTCAGCTTGTAGCAACATCACTCCAATCTCTGTGTCTTCCTGTGGTTCTTGTTGTCTGCGTCTTTACTCATATTTCTTATAGGAAACTTATTATAGGATTAATGGCCCAGCCAGATAATCCTGGATAATATTATCTTGAGATCCTTAATTACATCGGCAAAAATCCTCTTTCCAAGTTCACTCTCACAAGTTCTAGGGGTTAGGATAAGGACATAACTATCCCAGTGGTTGGGAAACCACCATTCAACCCGCTACAAGGGAGTTTGGGAGAGTGTGACCCACCTTAACGTTAGTCACGAATCTGTCACCTGTGACTCAAGTCCTCCGGACTAGGAGAGACGTGAAGAACAACCAGATGAAAAGAGTTATGCAGTCCATGCCCCTGCCTCCAGGACCAAGGGGTTCTGAGCATAAATGACTTCAACTTTTACCAGCGTGACAGAAGTTTCATGAGAGAAGGGATCATGTCTCAGGCTCAGCACTGGGTCCCTCAATCCTAGCCTGATACATAGTAAGCATTTGCCATTTTTTAACAAATAAATGATTAAATATAAAAAGAAGTTTTTCACCACTTCCTTTGCTCATCCAAATGTTTCATGTCACCTTATAGTCCACATAAAAGCTAATTTTATCTTTATGCAGCAACCCTAGAGCCTCCAAGTGACTGTCAAGATAGGATACAATGTAGGTAAGCCCTGCAGTTTGTAGGAAATAAGACAAAAATTCTTAAAAATTATAGCTATTGTCTTCAGAACAGCAGATCACTGGGAAATAAAAAGATTTTTATCACACAAAATTAGCCCAATGGGCCTATCTCTAGTGCCAGTTTAAAGGACCCTATAAATGATTAAACATCTCTCTGCTGGTCAGAACAAGAAGTTGACATATTTTCTAGAAACTGATTTCTAGAGATTTTCTAGAAACTCTTCTAGAGAGTTTCTATTCTGAAAGACAATGGGGATAGAAGAAAGATTTACTCTTCCTTCTTAGTCTGATAGCTAGTCGTACATGGCTATTGAGCATTTGAAATATGACTAATCTGAATTGATATGAAATATAAATACAAAATGCACATCAGATTTTTAAAGCTTCTTATGAAAAGAATGCAAAATATATCACTAATAAAATTACATCTTATAGATAAAAATAATAATATTTTGATATGTTGAGTTAAATAAACTTCATTATTAAAAGTAATGTTACCTGTTGCCTTTTACTCATTTACTCTGGTTATTAGAAAGTTTGAAATGACATATGTGGCTTGCATTTGTAGCTTACATTATATTTCTGCTGGAGAGTTCTGGTCTAAAGCATTGTGAATTCTGAGGATGGAATGAGACTCTATGGGAAACAACTCTAATGTAAGCCTGGTTCCTTTCACCTGCTCCAGTATGGCCCTAGGTGAGGAATTGTCTCTTCCAATTCAGTAGTCAATGCAGAAACCTCCCAACTACTCTTTTGCCTTCATCACTTCCAATTCTTGCCCATGGAACTGCCACAGACATCTTTCTAAAGCAAAATTCTGACTATACTTTAAGAGCTGCAGTGCTGCACATGACCAACAGAAGCTTTTAAATTAACCTGGTGGATAAGACCTCTACAGTCTTTCTTCACTATTCACTGCTAGGCATCCCAGTGCAGGTCATGCTGAACTACTAATTTTTTCCTGAATATAATAATGATAGCAACACATTGAGAGTTTACTGTGTGCTGGTGATTCATTTAATTATTACAAACAACTCTTTGGAGGTAGACTTCTCATTTCACAGAAAAAGCAACTGAAGTGCTAAGAGAGTAAGTAACAATCATGGGGATTTAAGTCATAAATGGCAGAATTTAAACCAAGCAATCTACCCCACAGTCTGTGTTTTTAACCACCAAATTATTGTTCCCTCTGTTCCTTCTGCTGTTTCTCATCTTGTCAGTCCAGCTCACACATATGCAGGCTTTAATACCCAGATCAACTATCTTCAGGTGAAGTCGATCAGTTGTGTCCAACTCTTTGCAACCCCGTGGACTGTAGCCTACCAGGCTCTTCCATCCATGGGATTTTCCAGGCAAGAGTACTGGAGTGGGTTGCCATTTCCTTCTCCAGAGGATCTTCCCAACCCAGGGATCAAACCCATGTCTCCCGCATTGTAGGCAGACACTTTACTATCTGAGCCACCAGAGAAGATATCTGCTATGAAAACTTCATCACACCCACAGGAAATTGCACAGTTTCTCCTCTCAGCAACTGTGTGTCACATTATTTTATTACTGCACTCAAGTTGGATTCTTCTACCCTCTTGCCCTCTAGATAACATTGGCTCACACCTCCAGTTTTTCAGGCAGTGGAAATCCATACCCTTTCTCCCATATTTCTCTGAGTGAAGACTTTCATATTCGTAATCAACTCAATCTCTGGATTCCTGTTACTGTGTTTGTTGTCTTTGCTCCTGATAGTCTTAATCCAAACAGGAATCCAGGCTGTGTCTCCAATTTTTACAAAAAATATTCCTTCCTTAATGTATTTGTTGGAGAAGGCAGTGGCACCCCCACTCCAGTACTCTTGCCTGGAAAATCCCATGGATGGAGGAGCCTGGAAGGCTGCAGTCCATGAGGTCACTGAGGGTCGGACACAACTGAGCGACTTCACTTTCACTTTTCACTTTCATGTATTGGAGAAGGAAATGGCAACCCACTCCAGTGTTCTTGCCTGGAGAATCCCAGGGACGGGGGAAGCCTGGTGGGCTGCCGTCTATGGGGTCGCATGGAGTTGGACACGACTGAAGTGACTTAGCAGCAGTAGAAGTATTTGTACTCAAAGCAACTTAATGAATGTCTGGGCATCGTGGTTAAGAATTACATTACACTCTTCTGAAAAACAAATGACTATTTTGTAATATTTACTTCTGTTTTTAAAATTCACTTTAGATACCAAAGAGCTGCTTACAGTCCCTTTAAGTATCTGGGCTTTTGCTATTTCATTATTGTTCTTTTCCTCTCTCTTCCATGCTAAGCTCTCTATTCACTCACCTCCATCTTCCCAACCCCCACTAATTTTTTTAAAGGAGGAATTCACATTTTCTCATGCAGAAGAGCTTTTGATTTTTTGTTTTTCACTTAGGGTATCTTCTATCTAAAGGAACTTAATTTGTCAAATGGAGTTCACTCTCTGAGAGATATTTGGTTAATAGCTGTTAAAATCATAAAAATTTCACTGCACTAGAGAAGTGTTTCTTTATACATCTGCCTCACATGCCCTGTTTGATTGTATGTCTCCAAAACCAAAGTAGATGTCCAGTAAATATTTGTTGTGGAATGAGCCAACAGTTTATTAATTAGAAATACCCTACTAGACAGCCAAGTGGCCTCTTTATAAATGCAAATCTAAAATTTTTGTGATCACTAGTTCTACAGGGAGTAGAATTCCCACTCAATGGGACATCCTTTTGTAAGACAAAGAGAGGCTGAGTCACATGTGACTCCTGAACTCTGTAGGACTTCTCATCCCAGGGAGAGGATGACAACTACATTGCTCAGGAAGTGGGTGCTTTATGATCCTCTTTGCCCCAAACTCAAAGACTGTATTTCCAAAAGGTCAGTAAATGTCAATGAAAATTAGTTTGTATGGATCCATTTTAATAGCCAAAATATTTGCTTCTATTGAGAATGTTTAAATAGATTCCTTCAAAGATATATTTACTATGGGATGTTTATAAATACAGAAAATTACAAAGAATAATACAACAAATGTTTATTTAACCATCTGGATTTCTTTAATGTTATTGCTTTTGTCATGCTTGATTCAAATCTTTTTAAAGGAGATAAAGCATTACAGCTAAAGCTGAACCTTTATTATAGCTTTACTTAATTATAAATACAATTATAAAAATTACTGTCCTTCTTGTCCATGTTTTCTACTTTAATGACAGTAATGTTATGAGTGTATGTCTTGAACATACATGCACTCATAACATTTCATTATATTGTAATTTTTCACTCAAGTTCATGCTTTGAAGATATATGTGTGTTTCACATATATTTTAGTTCATCCTTTTTAACTGCTGTACAATAAATATTTGACAATATGAATGTAATAAGCTTTGTACACCCATTCCCTTAGTATTTGACATTTAGTTCGTTTGCATAATTTTGCTACCACAAGTTATGTTGTCTATATTTGTGTATGTCTGTGCACACATAAAAGTTTTGCTCAAGTTATGTACACAATTTCTTTACCATCCATGTGTCAGTTTTTTTCTTAAAATGCATTACAAATACCTTCAAGCTCATGGCATCCATTTCAACTGTGTTTATTGTTTCTTTTGTTTTATAGAGTGTTTAACGCAAAATTTTTAACATTTCAAATATTTTCTTTTACAGTTTGTGATTATTGTGTCACATTCATGAAATCCTTCCCTATTTCACCATCATAAAGATATCCTCCTACATTTTCATTTAAAAGTTATAAATTTTACTTCTCACATTTAGTAAATGTGAAAATTATTTCTTTTTGTATGCTGTGTGGTTAGGATGCAGTTTTTTCCATATACAGATGAATTGCCTAGGACCATTTGATATGATATTCCCTCATCCAAAATCCTTCTGATGTCATCTCTGTCATATTATCAAGTTTCCAGAATAAGGCTGTTTTTAGTTCCTTAATTTGGTCTGTTGGTATGGTGATTCCACTCTCATTTTCCTTCTTCCTATCTATACTTGAAACTTTCATTTTTAAAAGAGTTTTTTTTTTTTTGGAAAGTTACAGATTTATAGGAAAATAGAATAGACTGCATGAAGAGTGTCATTTTACCCACCTTAGCATACCTACAATAAGTTAATCTTATTCTATAATAAGAAATATCAATAACCTCAGATATGCAGATTATACCACTGTTATGGCAGAAAGTGAAGAAGAACTAAAGAGACTCTTGATGAAAGTGAAAAAGCTGGCTTAAAACTTAGCATTCAAAAAACTAAGATCATGGCATCCAGTGCCATCATTTCATGTCAAATAGATGGGGAAACAATGAAAACAATTACAGATTTTATTTTCTTGGTCTCCAAAATCACTGCATATGGTGACTTCAGCCATGAAATTAAAAGATGCTTGCTCCTTGAAAGAAAAGCTATGACAAACCTAGATAGCATATTAAAAAGCAGAGACGTTACTTAGCCAACAAAGGTCCATCTAGTCAAAGCTATGGTTTTTCCAGTGGTCATGTATGGACATGAGAGCTGAACCATAAAGAAAGCTGAGCGCCAAAGAACTGTGGTGTTGGAGAAGACTCTTGTGAGTCCCTTGGACTGCAAGGAGATCCAACCAGTCCATCCTAAAGGAAATCAGTCCTGAATGTTTATTGGAAGGACTGATGTTGAAGCTGAAACTACTATACTTTGGTCACCTGATGTGAAGAACTGACTCATTGGAAAAGACCCTGATGCTGGGAAAGACTGAAAGCAGGAGGAAAAGGGGACAACAGAGGATGAGATGGTTGGATGGCATCACTGACTTGACGGACATGAGTTTGAGCAAGCTCAAGGAGTAGTTGGTGATGGACAGGGAAGCCTGGCGTTCTGCAGCCTATGGGGTTACAAAGAGCCAGACAAAGCTATGCCACTGAAGTGAACTGAACTGAGCTGCCTACATGGGCTCCCAGGTGGTGCTAGTGGTAAAGAATCCACCTGCCAGTGCAGGAGATGCAAGAGTTGCAGGTCTGGACCCTGGGTCAGGAAGCTCCTCTGGAGAAGGAAAAGGCGCCCCACTCTAGCATTTTCGCCTGTAAAGTTCCATGGCAGAGGAGCCCAGCAGACTATGTCCATGGGGCCACAAAGAGTCGGATGCATCTGAACCTGAGCACATATACCATATCTACACCGTCTCCCCTATTACTGAAATTTGCATTAGTTTGGCGCATTTGCTACAATTAACAAATAAAATTGGCTGTTCATTGATACATTACTATTGATACAGTATTATTAACTAAACTCCATAATTTATTCAAATTGTCTTAGTTTTTTACCTAATATCCTTTCTCTGTTCAAGGATCTCATCCAGGATACAAAATTATATTTAGTAATCATGTCTCCTTAGACTCCTCTTAGCTGTGACAGTTTCTTAGACTTTCCTTGTTTTTGATGATCTTGACAGTGTTGAGGAGTCCTGGCCATACTGTAGGATACCCATATATGGTTTCTCTTTTTTCAGTTATTTTTTATTGGTATACAGTTTTGGTAAAGAATCTGCCTGCCAATGAAGGAGATGCAAGAGATTTGCAAGAGATGTGGGTTCTATCCCTGGTCATGAAGATCTCCTAGAGTAGAAAATATATTTGCCTGGGAAATCCCATAGACTGGGGAGCCTGGTGGGTTACAGTCCAACGGGTCACAAAAAGTCAAGCATGACTGACCACACACACATATGCATGCACACACACACACATAGTTGATTTACAATGTGTTAGTGAATCAGTTTTACAAACATATATATCCACTATTTTTTAGATTCTTTTCCCATATAGGTCATTACAGAGTACTGAGTAGAGTTGCCAGTGCCATACAGTGGGTATTTATTAGCTATCTGCATTACATATGGTAGTGTGTGTCCATCCCAGTCTCCCAATTTACCCCTCTCTTGCATCCCCATTAGTTTGTTTTCTATATCTGTGACTCTATTTCTGTTTTGTAACTAATTTCATTTATACCATTTTTTGAGATTTCATTTATAAGTGATATATGGATATTTGTCTTCACTCAGTATGAGAATCTAGGTCTATCCATGTCTGCAAATGGCATTATTTCATTATTTTTTAATTAAATTAATTATAAATAGTTGTTTAGATTAACATTGTGGTCTGGAACTAGATAAATGTTTATAAATGCTGGACACATATTTGTGTACTTCAGCCTTTCTATACTTGCTCTGGCAGTGATGTAATATTTTTCAAATCTTCTACAACATTGCTAACTTTGTATTTATTATTTTTAAGAGAAGTATATTAAAATCTACAATTTTGTGTTAGTTAATTTCTCCTAACAATCTTTTTTTCATATTGAGACTAAATGTTTAGATGCATACAGATTCTGAATTTAATATAGTCCCACTACATTATTCTTTTTATTATTAAATGATCACTTCACCCTGGTGATGTTTTTGCTTTAAATTCTATCTTAATATTATAAAAACATAATACTTAACATAACACAGCCCCACTCATCAGCAGAAAATTGGATTGAAGATTTACTGAGTATGGCCTTGCTTACCAGAGCAAGACCCAGTTGACACACAGCCAGTCCCTCCCATCAGGAAGCTTCCAAGAGTCTCTTATCCTCATCCAACAGGGCAGACAGAATGAAAACCACAGTCACAGAAAACTAATCAAACCGATCACATGGACCACAACCTTGTCTAACTCAATGAAACTATGAGCCATGTCGTGGAGGGCCACCTAAGACAGATCATGGTGGAGAGTTCTGACAAAACATGGTCCACTGAAGAAGGGAATGATAAACTACTTCAGCATTCTTACCTAGAGAAACCCATGAACAGTATGAAAAGGCAAAGAGAGATGAAACTGAAAGGTGAACTCCCCACTTCGGTAGGTGGCCAAGATGCTACTGGAGAAGAGCAGAGAAGTAGCTCCAGAAGGAATGAAGAGGGGGAGCCAAAGCAGAAAACACTACCAGCTGTGGATGTGTTTGGTGGTGAAAGTAGAGTCTAATGCTGTGAAGAACAATATTGCACAAGAACCTGGAATGTTAGGTCCATGAATCAAGGTAAATTAGAAGTGGTCAAGCAAGAGATGGCAAGAGTGAGCATCGACATTTTAGGAATCAGTGAACTACAATGGACTGCAACGGGCAAATTTAATTCAGATGTCCATTAATATATCTACCATTGTGGGCAAGAATCCCTTAGAAGAAATGGAGCAGCCCTTATACTCAACAAAAGAGTCTGAAATACAGCACTTGGGTACAATCTCAAAAAATGACAGAATGATCTTAGTTTGTTTCAAAGGCAAACCATTCAGTATCACAGTCAGCTTAGTCTATTCCTCAACCACTATGCTGAAAAACCTGAAGTTGAATGGTTCTATGAAGACCTGCAAGACTTTCTACTCTATCACCATAGGAAAGATGTCCTTTTCATCATAGGGGACTGGAATGCAAAAGCAGGAAGTCAAGAGATACCTGGAGTATGAGGCAAGTTTGGCCTTGGAGTACAAAATGAAGCAGGACAAAGGCTAACAGAGTTTTGCCAAGAGAATGCACTGGTCATAGAAAACTCTCTCTTCCAACAACACAAGAGATGACTCTACACATGGATGTCACAAAGCCAAAATCAGATTGATTATATTATTTGCAGCCGAATATGGAGAAACTCTATAAAGTCAGCAAACAAAAGACCGGGGCCTGACTGTGGCTCAGATCATGAACTGCTTATTGCAAAATTCAGACTTAAATTGAAGAAAGTAGGGAAAAACACTAGGCCATCAAGTATGACCTAAATCATACCCCTTATGATTATACAGTGGAAGTGGTAAATAGATTCAAGGAATTAGATCTGATAGACAGAGTGTCTGAAGGAAAAAGGGCAGAGGTTGTAACATTGTACAGGAGACAGTAAGCAAGACCATCCCCAAGAAAAAGAAATGCAAAAGGCAAAATGGTTGCCTGAAGAGCCCCTACAAATAGCTGAGAAAAGAAGGGAAGCTAAAGGCAAAGGAGAAAAAGAAAGATATACTCATGTGAATGCAGAGTTTCAAAGAATAGCAAGGAGAGATAAGAAAGCTGGAATCAAGATTGCCAGGAAAAATATCAGTAATCTCAAATATGCATATGACACCACCCTTATGGCAGAAAGTGAAGAGGAACTAAAGAGCCTCTTGATGGAAGTGGAAGAGAAGAGTGTAAAAGCTGGCTTAAAATTCACCAGTCAAAAACGAAGACCATGGCATTCGGTCCCATCACTTCATAGCAAATAGATGGGGAAACAATGGATATAGAGACAGACTTTATTTTCTTGAGCTTCAAAATTACTGCAGATGGTAACTGTGGACATGAAATTAAAAGATACTTACTCCTTCTCAGAAAAGTGATGACAAACCTAGACAGCATATTAAAAAGCAGAGACATTACTTTCCCAAGAAAGGTCTATATAGTCAAAGCTATGGTTTTTCCAGTAGTCATGTACAGATGTAAGAGTTGGACCATAAAGAAGGCTAAACACCAAAGAATTGATATTTTTGAACTGTGATGTTGGAGAAGGCTCCTGAGAGTCCCTTGGACTGCAAGGAGATCAAAATAGTCAATCCTAAAGAAATCAGTCCTGAATATTCATTGAAAGGATTGATCCTGAAGCTGAAACTCCAATAATTTGGCCACCTGATGTGAACAGCCAACTCATTGATAAAGACCCTGATACTGGGAAAGATTGTCAGCAGGAGGAGAAGGGGGATGACAGAGGATGAGATGGTTGGATAGCATCACTGACTCAATCGACATGAGTTTAACCAAACTCTGGGAGATGGTGAAAGACAGGGAAGCCTGGTGTCCTGCAGTCCATGGGGTCACAAAGAGTCAGACATGACTGAGCAGCTGAGTTCAGTTCAGTTCAATCACTCAGTCATGTCCGACTCTGCGGCCCCACAGACTGCAGCACTCCAGGCCTCCCTATCCATCACCAACTACTCCCTGAGCTTGCTCAAACTCAAGTCCATTGAGTCAGTGATGTCATCCAACCATCTCATCCTCTGTCGTCTCCTTCTGCCCCAGCCTTCAATCTTTCCCAGCATCAGGGTCTTTTCCAATGGGTCAGTTCTTCGCATCAGGTGTCCAGATTATTGGAGCTTCAGCATCAGTCCTTCCAATAAACATTCAGGACTGATTTCCTTTGGGATGGACTGGTTTGATCTCTTGCAGTTCAAGGGACTCAAGAGTCTTCTCCAACATCACAGTTACAAAGCATCAATTCTTCAGTGCTCAGCTTTCTTTATGGTCCAACTCTCACATCCATACATGACTACTGGAAACACCATAGCTTTGACTAGACAGACTTTTGTTGGCAAAGTAACATCTCTGCTTTTTAATATGCTGTCTAGGTTGGTCATAGCTTCCAAGGAGCCAGTTTCTTTTAATTTCATGGCTGCAGTCACCATCTGCAGTGATTTTTGGAGCCAATAAATAAATAAATAAAGTCCGTCACTGTTTCCATTGTTTCCTCATCTATTTTGCCATGAATGGATGGAACCAGATACCATGGTCTTAGTTTTCTGAATGTTTAGTTTTAAGCCAACCTTTTCACTCTCCTCTTTCACTTCCATCAAGAGGCTCTTTAGTTCTTCTTTGCTTTCTGCCATAAGGGTGGTGTCATCTGTGTACCTGAGGTTATTGATATTTCTCCTATGGATTCCAACTTGGGCTTCTTCCAGCCTGGCATTTTGCATGATATCTTCTTCATATAAGTTAAATAATCAGTGTGACAATATACTGCCTTGACATACTCCTTTAGCAATTTGGAACAAGTCTGCTGTTCCATGTCCAGTTGTAACTGTTGCTTCTTGACCTGCATACAGATTTCTCAGGAGGCAGGTCAGGTGGTCTGGTATTCCCATCCAAGAATTTTCCACAGTTTGTTGTGATCCACACAGTCAAAGGCTTTGGCATAGTCAATAAAGCAGAAGTAGATGTTTTTCTGGAACTTTTGCTTTTTCAATGATCCAATGGATGTTGGCAATTTAATCTCCAGTTCCTCTGCCTTTTCTAAATCCAGTTTGAACATCAGGAAGTTCACGGTTCACATACTGTTGAAACCTGGCTTGGAGAATTTTAAGTATTACTTTGCTAACATGTGAGATAAGTCTAATTGTGTGATTGTTTGAACAATCTTTGGCATTGCCTTTCTTTGGGATTGGAATGAAAACTGAACTTTTCCAGAGGCAACTCTCTGGAAACTGTGGGGATCCTCAAATGACTGAGTTCCTCTGGACTATTTTAACTCTCTCCTCTACATCCAGCATCCAGCAGTTCGCCAACTACGTTTCCAGTTTTCCTATGTGGACTGGCTTCTGTGGCAGTTTCTATTCGTAGTTATCTGCTCCGGGAAGCCTGGCATGCTGCAGTCCTTGGGATCACAAAGACTGACATGACTAAGAGACTGAACTGAACTCCTTGTAGACTCCAATTACACATATGTTGAACTATCTGGAACTAAAGGTGATTTGCAAACACAATTTCCAAAACAGGTAATTTCAACATCAGAAGTTTTCAAAGAAAATACAGAAAGAGGAGACATTTGACTGCACATAGATCTTCTAAGGAAAGATACCACCTGTCTGCAGTTTATCCATCCGTTCATCAACTAAAGGACATCTTGGTCATTTTCAAGTTTTGTCGACCTGAAATGAAAAAAGCTACTTGAGACATCTGTGTACAGAGTTTGTATGGACATACATTTTCAGTTCCTTTGAGTAAATACCAAGTACTTTTGCCACATCATATGGTGAGGATATGTTTAGTTTTGCAAGAACCCACCAAAATCTCTACCAAAGTAGCTTTATCATCTTGCATTTCCACCAGCAATGAATGAGAATGCTCCACATCCTTACCAGCACTTGATATTGTTAATGTTCTTGATATTGGCCATTGTGAATAGATGAGCAGTGGTATCACACTGATGTTTTAAACCATACACATTTTTGTTTTGGCTTGTCAATTTCAGTAACAGCAACAGCAACAAAAAGGCCTGCTGTGGTTTTTAGAGCAGTTGGCAAGAATTGTTAGCACAATAAAACCTAGTCTTCCACCCTCTCTGGCTGACCATTTTAACAATAATCTGGATTTGTGTTCAGGGGTATTCAGCCAGTAAGCTCCCCTAAAAGAAATCAAAGACATGCTTTCATCTTGGTGACAGCGCATCTCCAAGCAAAGGCTCCTTTATTCTGGTCATCCTGAACCAACTGGTTGACTATTTCAGAGGTTTTCTTCTTTGCCCAAACTCTACCTAATAAAGTTTTGAGAGCATGAAAAAATAAATCTCTCCATTAATTTAAATCCTCTTCAATTTCTGTCAATAATATTTTGCAGTTTTTAATGTATGTCTTTTATTCCTCTTGTTAAATTTATTCTTAAGTAACTTTTACTGTAATGTGATTTTGAATTTTCATCAAAATCATTTTTATTTCTTTTTATATGTTAATTTGTTCCTGCAACCTTGATCCTCTCACTTATTTGGTCTAGAAATTCTGTGTGTACATGTGCATATATTTGCACAAATGTGAATTTCTTAGGATTTGCTAAATACTGAATCATATCTTTGTACATAAAAGTAGGTTTATAGTTTCATTTTCAAATGGTATGCCTTTCTTTTTATTAAAAAAATAATTAAAAAAAAAAAGAAAATTGACCTTTTCCAGTCTTGTGGCCACTGATGAGTTTCCAGATTTTCTGGCATATTGAGTACAGTACTTTCACAGCATCATCATTTAGGGTTTGAAATGGCTTCACTGGAATTCCATCACCTCCACTAGCTTTGTTCGTGGCGATGCTTCCTAAGGCCCACTTGACTTTGCATTCCAGGATGTTTGGCTCTAGGTGAGTGATCACACCATCATAGTTATCTGGGTTGTGAAGATCTTTTTGTATAGTTCTTGAGTGTATCGTCACCTCTTTTTAATATCTTCTGCTTCTGCTTTCTGTCCTTTACTGTGCCCATCTTCGCTTGAAATGTTCCCTTGGTATCTCTAATTTTCTTGAGGAGATCGCTAGTCTTTCCTTTTCTGTTGTTTTCCTCTTTTTCTTTGCATTGTTCATGTAGGAAGGCTTTCTTTTCTCTCCTTGCTATTCTTTGGAGCTCTGCATTCAAATGAGTATATTTTTCCTTTTCTCCTTTGCCTTTGGGTTCTCTTCTTTTCTCAGCGATTTGTAAGACCTCCTCAGGCAACCATTTTGCCTTTTGCATTTCTTTTTCTTGGGAATGGTCTTGATCTCTGCCTCCTGTACAATGTCATGAACCTCTGCCCACAGTTCTTCCAGCACTCTATCAGATCTAATCCCTTGAATCTATTTGTGACTTCCACTGTATAACCATAAGGGATTTTTTATTTAGGTCATACTTGAATGGTCTAGTGGTTTTCCATACTTTCTTCAGTTTTGGCAATAAGCAATTTATGATCTGATGCACAATCAGTTCCCAGTCTTGTTTTTGCTGACTGTGTAGAACTTCTCCATCTTTGGCTGCAAAGAATATAATCAATCTGATTTATGTATTGACCATCTGTGACATCCATGTGTAGAGTCGTCTCTTGTGTTGTTGGAAAGAGAGTTTTCTATGACCAGTGCATTCTCTTGGCAAAACTCTGTTAGCCTTTATTCTGCTTCATTTTGTACTCCAAGGCCAAACTTGCCTCATACTCCAGGTATCTCTTGACTTTCTGCTTTTGCATTCCAGTCCCCTATGATGAAAAGGACATCTTTCCTATGGTGTTAGAGTAGAAAGTCTTGCAGGTCTTCACAGAACCATTCAACTTCAGGTTTTTCAGCATAGTGGTTGAGGAATAGACTAAGCTGACTGTGATACTGAATGGTTTGCCTTTGAAACAAACTAAGACCATTCTGTCATTTTTTTGTTTGTTTAAAGCTTATCAACATAAACTGATTTGTGTTCCATTTGAAGTTTTTGAAGTTAATTTTAATTTATCTAAAATAGATAACCTTAAATGAATTAATTTTGGTTTATCATTGTCTTATTTCTCCCCTTCAGTTACATTTACCAACTTTTTATTATTTAAGTCGTGTTCGACTGTTTGCGACCCCGTGAACTACTGCATACCAGACTTCCTTTCGCTATCTTCTGAAGTGTGCTCAAATTCATGTCCGGTATGTCACTACACAAAGATTTTATGTACTTACTGACTGTATTTCCCACACTGTACATTATGATACTGGCACAGAAACAGACACACAGGTCAGTGCAGCAGAACAGAGGGCCCAGAACAGAACACACATGGATATGTGCAATTAATCTATGGCAGAGGAGGCGAGCATGTCCAGTGGGAAAAGAAAGCCTCGGCAATAAATGGTGTGGAAAAACTGGACAGCAATATGCAGAAGAGTCAAACGACTATTCTCTCACACCATGCACAAAAACAAATCCAAAATGGATTAAAGACTTAAATGTAAGATCTGAAATCATAACACTTCCGGAAGAAAACATAGGCACTAAGCTCTTTGATGTCAGTCTTAGAATTTCAGATATTTCTTCTCAGGCAAGGGAAACAAAAGCAAAATTAAACAAATGGGACAACATCAAACTTAAAAGCTTTTGCACAGCAAAGGAAACAACAGTACAAAAAGGCCACTTACTAAATGGGAGAAGATTCTTGCAATTAACACATCTCATTTAGGATTAATATCTGAAATATATAAGGAATTCATACAATTCAACATGAGAAAAAAAAAAAAAGCCAACCTGATTTTAAAATGGTCAGAGGATCTGAATAGATGTCTTTCCAAAGAAAACATTCAGATGGCCAACAGGGACATGAAAACATGTTCAACATCACTAATCATCAGGAAAATGCAAATCAAAACCACAGTGAGCTATCACTTCACACCTGTCAGAATGGCTATTATCAAAAAGACAATAAATAACAAGTTTTGGCAAGCACGTAGAGAAAAGTGAAGCCTCATGTACTATTGGTGGGGATGTAAAGTGGTGCAGACGCTATGGGAAACAGTGTAGGGATTCTGCAAAAAATTAAAAATAGAACTACCATATGATCCAATCATTCCACGTCTGGGTATTTATCCAAAGAAGAGATATACACACCCTATGTTCACTGCAGCATCATTCACAATAGACAAAATATGAAAGCAACCTAAGTGCCCATCAAATAGATGAATGGATAAAGAAGATGTATATACTACAATGAAATGTTGTTGTTTAAGCACTAAGTCATGCTCAACTCTTTTGCAACACCGTGAACTGTAGCCTGCTGGTCTCCTCTGTCCAAGGGATTTCCCGGGCAAGAATACTAGAGTGGGTTGCCATTTGCTTCTCCAGGGGATCTTCCTGACCCAAGGATCAAACTCGCATCTCCTGCATTTGTAGGAAGTTTCTTTCCCACTGAGCCACCAGGGAAGCCCACAATGAAATGTTGCTGCTAAGTCGCTTCAGTTGTGTCCAACTCTGTGCGACCCATAGACGGCAGCCCACCAGACTCCCCCATCCCTGAGGTCCTCCAGGCAAGAACCCTGGAGTGGGTTGCCGTTTCCTTCTCCAATGCATGAAAGGGAAAAGGGAAAGGGAAGTCGCTCAGTTGTGTGCGATTCTTAGTGACCCCATGGACTGCAGCCCGCCAGATTCCTCTGTCCATGGGATTTTCCAGGCAAGAGTACTGGAGTGGGTGTTACTCAGCCACTAAAAAGAATGAAGTAATAGCATATGCAGCAACACGGATAGACCCAGAGGGTACTATTCTAAGTGAAATAAGTCTGACAGAGAAAGACAAATACCATGTGATTTCAGTTACATGTGGCAGATTAAAAAAAAAAAAAAGAGCAAACATAGCAAAACAGATAGAGCAAATATACAGGTGATTTCCAGAGAGGACAGAGCTAGGGGTAGAAAAGAAATAGCTGAGGGAGATTAGGAGGTACAAAATTCCAGTAGTCCATACAACTTAATCAGTGTTTAAGACTCACTCAAAGATTAAAATAGTATCTTATCAAATATCCCAGAAAATTCTACATGTGTTTCATTCCAGTCCCAGTCCCTAATCTCACCTTCAAAAGATAACTGCATCCAGACTTTTATTATAATAATTTTCTTTAAGATTTTTCTCACCCAACTCTACACCCTTTTTTCTTAACCACCATCTGTCGTTTAAGTCTTTTTAACTTAATTTTCTCCCTTCATTCTTTATTTTCCTTATGATTAATGGAAAAAAGAACCAAAGATTTTAAATTATGGAGTTTCCCACAGCCTGTTTTTGCTGGTCACACACTTATTGTGCAGTTCAACATGATTTCCATCCGGTGTGACTCCTGCATGTGAGCACCCGGATCCAGAGGCAAATTCAATCCCTCTGGTAAGACAATTGGAATCATATAATGTCTGATTTTATCCTCTTATGATGTTAGTAGCCATTTGTGATCAGCATTATAGGTTGAAGTATGGTAACATTAAATTCTAACATTTTGTTTTTCATTTATTACCTGGAAATAATTTTATAAGAAGGTGTTTGCCCTCATTCACCATTTGATTACTCTGTAATACAACTGATACAGAAAGAAGCAGTTCATACAAGATAAACTCTTCATTCCTTTCTTTTATTCCCCTAGTTTTCAAGTTAATGAACTGGTTCCCTGTCATCTTCAGTAGGTGACCAATTGGTGTGTCAAAAATATAGCAAGAACTTAGAAATATTAGATGGACTTTGATCTACTACAATTTTATCTTTAATAAAACTAAATTTTGTATGCTGATTGTATCTCAATAAAGTTATCTGGGGGCTTCCCAGGTGGCACTAGTGGTAAAGAACCCACCTGCCACTGCAGGAGACACAAGAGACGTGGGTTCTGCTCAGGAAGATTCCCTGGAGGAGAGCATGACAACGCACTCAGTTATTCTTGCCTGGTTAATCCCATAGACAGAGGTGCCTGGTGGGCTACTGTCCATAGGGTTACAAAGAATCAGACATAACTGAAGTGACTTAACACTCACGCACGCAAAATGGTTTTTAAAAAACTCAAAATGTTCTAATTTTGACTAATAGGATTTTCTTCTAGTTGACTGTGAAAGTTATTTTTATATTCTACTAATTTTTGACAGTTTTTGCTATCTATAATGATATAAAAACAATTTTATATTTAATTATATGTGTATATTCATCCCAATCCCAAATAAAGGCAACACCAAAGAATGTTCAAATTACCATACAATTGCACTCATTTCACATGCAAGCAAGATTATGCTCAAAATCCTTCAAACTAGGCTTCATCAGTACATGAACTTCCAGACATACAAGATCGGTTTAGAAAAGGCAGAGGAACCTGAGATCAAATTGCCAGTATCCGCTGAATCATAGAAAAAGCAAGGGAATTTCAAACAAACATCTACTTCTGCTTCATTGACCAAGCTAAAGCCTTTGACTGAGTGGATCACAACAAACTGGAAAATTCTTAGAGATGGGAATACCAGACCACCTTGTCTGCCTCCTGAGAAACCTGTGCACAGGACAAGAAGCAACAGTTAGAACCAGACATGGAACCACGGACTGATCCAAAACTGGGATAGGAGTACATCAAGCCTTTATGTTGTTGCCCTGTTTGTTTTGACTTATATGTAGAGTACATCATACAAAATGTTGGGCCGGATGATTATATCAAAACCCTCAGATATGCAGATGATACCACCTTAATGGCAGAAAATGAAGAGGAACAAAAGAGCCTCTTGATAAAGGTGAAAGAGAAGAGTGAAAAAGCTGGCTTAAAACTCAATATTCAAAAACTAAGAACATGGCATCTGGTCCCATCACTTCATAGCAAATAGATGAGGAAAAAGTCAAAACAGTGACATTTTATTTTCTTGGGCTCCCAGTTCACTGCAGATGATGACTGCAGCCATGAAGTTAAAAAACGCTTGCTCCTTGGAAGAAAAGCTATGACAAACCTAGATAATTTATTAAAAAGCAGAGACATCACTTTCCCAAGAAGGGTCCATATAGTCAAAGCTACAGTTTTTCCAGTAATGTACAGATGTGAGAGTTGGACGGTAAAGAAGGCTGAGCAAAAAAGAATTGATGTTTTCAAACTGTGATGCTGAAGAAGACTCTTGCAAGTCCCTTGGACAACAAGTAGATGCAACCAGGCAATCCTAAAGGAACTCAACCCTGAATATTCATTGAAAGGACTGATGCTGAAGCTGAAACCCCAATACTTTGGCCCCTGATGTGAAGGGCAGGTTCATTGGAAAAGACCCTGATGCTAAAGGTCGAGGGCAAGAAGAGAAAGGGGAGACAAAGGATGAGATGTTTGGATGGCATCACTGACTCAATGGACATGAATTTGAGCAAACTCAGGGAAATAGTGGAGGACAGGGAAGCCTGGTGTGCTGCAGTTCATGGGGTCACAAAGAGTCAGAAACAACTTAGTGACTGAACAACAGCAATATGTGTATATTTTACATATATTAAAATGCATTTAAAGAACATACTGATATTTATTATTCAAATTTAAAACCATGAGACTTTTGCTTAACCTCTTCTATATGATATCTGTATTTCTTTACTCCATTCTAACAATTCTAGTTCTCAAAAACACAAAGGATTATAGAATATCCCATAGTTACTCATTTGCTTTACCCACTCTTCACATACAACAGTCTTAGAATAACAACATGCAAAAATGCTGGGGTGAGTAGCCATTCCCTTCTCCAGGGGTTCTTCCTAACTCAGGGATCCAACCCGGGTCTCCTGCGGTTTAGGCAGATTCTTTACTGTCTGAGCCACCAAGGAGCCACAGCTTGATATTAAAGTCACCAATCTTAATTCCTGAAAACAGTTAAGAATTTCTGTTTGCATGTGTTTGCCTCTTCTCCTCCACGTTTTAAATGATTGGATGATTGAATTATCTGTATTCTCATATCAACTTGCCATTGTGTAGTATGATTTCTTCCTTTTAAACCTCATTTAGTCATATCTGTAAGTAAATAAGTGTTTAATATTTACTACGAGTCTTTAGGTTGACGTCTCACTAGTCATATTGCTTGTCTGACACTTGTTTTCTTGTAGATTCCTTAGTAAAATCTCATGGGAACAATATTTCCTGAGCTCTTGAATGTTGATAACAGTTTCTGTATTCTTTATATTTGAAAGCCAATTTTTTTGGACATAAAATTCTTGGCTTGTATTTCTTTCCTTGATTATCTTAAATATGTTACTTCATTTATTCTGACCTAAGTGTTAATGTCAAAAAGTCCAATGATAATCTAGTTTCATTTCCCTTGTAAGTTACTTACTATTTTTGTCTAGATTCTGAAAGGATTTTTTTCTTGTCTGAAATTTTTAATAATTCCATTAGAATATGTCTTGGTATAGGCCCCTCCTCTTAAGAATAAAATATATTCTTTCAATGTATTATTTAAAATATCATTTTATTTCAGCAAAATATCCTTGAATTATAACTTCATTATTTTTCTCTTCCTTTCCTTCCCTTCCCTTCATGAGGGACATCTGCTATCAATATTTTAGATCCCTTTCCTAACTTTAATATTTGCCATTTTCTTTCAACCTTTTGTTTTTGTCTCTTTTTTCCTCTTGATTTTCATGTTTCCTCCTTTTCAGGTTTTTTTCACCTTAGACATCTGTTGTGTTTATTCATTCGTGTTTTTCTTTTAGTTTAGTCATTTCTAAAATGATTTTTTTTCCTATATTTTTAATTCTTTGGTGAATCTGTCATCTCTTTGTTTAGGTTTTCCAATTCTTATTAATGTTATTCTTTCATGCCTGTATCACTTTCTTTATCCTTTTAGTTTGTTTTGAAATAGCTCATTACAGTTTTATCTGTTTGTTGAACATGTCTTTCTGGCATGCTTTCTTTGTCTGTGGGATGTTATTCTACTTTTTAATCTCTTTTTTTTTCGTATAATAATTTTACATAGCATTTGGCCTCAGTACTTTTCTATTGCTCATTTTCACGTGAATTTAGTTTTACTGAACTTTTAGAAGGAGGCTTGGTTCAGAGATTTCTTCTAGCTGCACAAAACAAGCACTGCTATTGTTTTTATATAGTATTTTAAAATATGGTGGCTCATTTCCTAAATCCCGTGGCTCTATTGCTTCTACATTTCTCTCTCCTACAGTGTGTCCTTGGTGTGGAGACCTAGCCTAAAAAGGAGTCCAGGGGGTTCTGTTTTGACGTTCCATGAGGTACCCTGCTTCAGGCACTTTAGGCTTACAGCGAGTGGGCTTCCCAAGTGGTGCTGGTGGTGAAGAAACTGTCTGCCAGTGCAGGAGACATGAGACCTGGGTTTGATCTCTGGGTCAGCAAGACCCCCTGGAGGAAGGCATGGCAACCCAGCCCAGTAATCTTGCCTAGAGAATCCCATGGACAGAGCAGCCTGGTGGGCTACACTCCATAGGGTCACACAGAGTCGGACAAGACTGAAACAACTTGGCATGCAGCGACGAATGAGCCCCTCCTACTCATCCATTACCATGGTGGCAAAAAGTCTTTCCACTTTCATCTGGCTTCTCAAATCAGCTGTGCTGCCCTCTCAGTGAATGACTTGAGCTATGTGTTCTCCCACTCACAGATAGATCCCTTTGCTCTCTAACACCGACGTGGCTGTGACAGTTCATTATCACTTACTTATGAAAGGTTGCCACTGAGCAATGAAAGATGCCGCGGATTCTTGGCCTTCAGAGGAGAAGAATTCCATCCGGGGCCAGTGATGAGGCTTGATCCCTCAGAGATTCTGTGTAATGAAGTTTTATTAAAGTATAAAAGAAATAGAGAAAGCTTTTGACATAGACATCAGAAGGGAGAAGAAAGAGTGCCCCCTTGCTAGTTTTTAGCAAAGAGTTTTATTTCTATTAGCAAGCTACTAATTAGAAAAAGGAAATGTCTTAAAACTCAGAGTGACACCAGCCCCTCACCCACAACATGCATTTTGAGATAGCATTGGCACAAGATGAGTCATCCCAGGCCATAATACAATTGACATGAATCTTGAAGCAAGGCAGATTTCCACGGAAATACATAGCGTCACTAATATAACTTAAGAGAACATTTCCATGAGTAAAACATACTGGTTTGTTGAGCCATCATCAGTTCTGAGTCTTAGGTGGAACCGACTTGAAGAAAGACAGAGTCTAGTTCAATAACATAGCTTAAGAAAAACATTTCCATAAGAAAAACACATTGGTTAGCTCAAGGTTTAAGAAACGTTAAGTTCAGGGGAACCAAGTGTCATCATGGCAACACAGAAATTTAAAAGAAACCTCCTTTTAATTCTGTATCAGTTCAGTTCAATTCAGTTGCTCAGTCACGTCTGACTCTTTGCGACCCCATGAATCGCAGCACGCCAGGCCTCCGTGTCTGTCACCAACTGCTGGAGTTCACTCAGACTCACATCCATCGAGTGAGTGATGTCATCCAGCCATCTCAACCTCTGTCATCCCCTTCTCCTCCTGCCCCCAATCCCTCCCAGCATCAGAGTCTTTTCCAATGAGTCAGCTCTTTACATGAGGTGGCCAAAGTACTGGAGTTTCAGCTTTAGCATCATTCCTTCAAAAGAACACCCAGGGCTTATCTTTAGATTGGACTGGTTGGATCTCCTTGCAGTCCAAGGGACTCTCAAGAGTCTTCTCCAACACCACAGTTCAAAAGCATCAATTCTTCAGTGCTCAGCCTTCTTCACAGTCCAACTCTTACATCCATGCATGACCACTGGAAAAACCATAGCCTTGACTAGACAGACCTTTGTAGGCAAAGTAATGCCTCTGCTTTTGAATATGCTATCTCATAGAGAAGCGGAAAAAAAGCATCTGACACTTGTAGTTTGTTTTCTCCTGCCAATTAAAAGAGAGAAAAAGTTTGACACTTGCATCCTAATTCCTCCTTTGGAGACCCCTAGCCTTCCTGCCTGTAACCTCTCATTTATATTTGATTTTTAGAGATATGTTGTCACATAGTTTTTCTGTAAATTATTTCCATGACTGCTTTTCTATCTACATACTCTATCTGTTTTTATGTGGGGATTCAAGAAGATTCAAATGCTATGTAGCCACCCCCAAAGCTATCGTTCCTAATTTACCCATTCTTGAGATTTTATTCTTATACTCATTTGATGATCTCAAACATATCTTCAATTAATGTTTTTGAGTGTTTCTTTCTGGAAGATACATAAGTGATTTATTTTCCATGCTCTTTTTATCTTGGAATTTCTTTCATATGTGACAATTTGCTGAATACAGAATGCTTAAATCTCAACCATTCCCTTTTAAGCCCTCTATTCCATGTTACACTGTCCTCTAGGTTTTAGTATTGCAGAAGAGAAATTCAATACCAGGCTTCTTTCTTCTTTTATTTTAAAGAAATTTTGTGTTTTTGTTGTTGCTGTACATTTGATAGTGAAATGTTTGCATAATTTAAAAATTACACTAAGGTACATCCAAATCAGGTTTGTCAAAACTGCTGTAGTGATAGTCAAACTAACGCGCACATAACCTTGGTCGTATGGAAACACTTTTCAATATATTATATATGTATGAGAGATGAATGGTTTTAACAGAATCAGTTTCCAGAAGCTCAGCTTCTACATGTAAAATTTCCTAAAATTGATCTACCGAGGAAAAGACATACAGCCAAGATATCATGAGGTTCTTCTTTCTTTTCATAATTACCTTTCTCCCACTTCAGAAAAGAAACAAATCTCTCACTCTTCCAAATCTTAATAAGGTATCATGGCAATCTTTTTAAATGGCTACAAGTTTATCAGCATTTCTTCCATAAAGAGGTGTAGTCTTCATCTCCTCTTAGATCTGGGCTAGATTACAACAGCTTTGACCAACACAGTCCAGTAGAAGCGACGACTTCCAGTGGGGGGTCATAAAGGACAAAGCACCTTCTGTTTTGTTTGCTGGAATACTTGCTCTGGCCCTCAGTCCTGTAAGAAGTCTCGGTGCTCGGGCCCAGGCAGCATGTTTTGTAGCACGTTGTAGCCTAAGCACACCAAGCGTATTGTAGCCCAAGCCACAGGGAGAGGTTGTGTGTGAGCCCTCTGATGGACATTTTCAGTGGAGCTCATACTTCAGTCATCCAACCCAACACTGGACATGGAAGCGAAGGAACTCCCAGGTAATTCCAATCCCAAGCCTTCGAGTCATTCAAACCTTTGATCTTTGATTCTTCCCATCTGAAACCCCAGACATTACGGAAGAGAAATAAGACCTTACTGCACCCTGACCAAATTCCTGACCCACAGAATCTGTAAACACAACAAAGTGATTGTTTTATGTCTCTGAGTTTCAGGGAAGTTACTCAGTAATAACTGAAACAGGCACATTGGCCTAGAATTTAAAAACCTCCAAGGTGACAAACAAGGCAAGAGTTTGAGATACTGGTGTAGATGTCGATAAAGGAAGGCACTTGAATGACTGGTTAACACATCACGCTGCCTGTTATTTGGCCTCTGTTCTTTGTCGTCAACAAAATTATGAGAAGACGTTAAGGATTTATCAGAGGCTAGATAATACAAATAACTTTTATTTTTGTAGTTATGTGATCTTTTGGTGCACAAACAGAAGGGATTGAAAGCATGCATGACATTGGTATGACAAAAATTCTTCTATTCTTATTGATGCAAACAAAAATTTTCCTCATTTTCATCTATACAACTAACAAATGGAATGGATGCTGAATTATTTATCATTCTAACAATAAGTAACATTCATCCATGGTCATATAAACTGACTGACAAAAGATAAATAGTTTTAACCATCTCGTTAAAACTGCATTCCAAATAAAACCATACTTAATATGGCTAATAACTATCAAAATGTGTGATACACTTATATTATTTTGATCTATTGAAAGTCAACAACTTAATGACAGCTGAAACTAGAAAATATTTGTGTAACTTTCAGAGTTTGTGGTTATAGAAAAATTCTTAAGTTTAAGTTTAAATGTATATTCATATTTCTAGTATTAAAAATATGAAGATTAACTGAGAAAATTCATGCATAAATTACATTATATTGCTATAAATCCTATAGAAAAGAGAAAAGTGAACTGAAAATGTATGTAACTATTTTAAATTTCCACCATTTAAAGATGAGTTTGTTCAAGTATTTTTTAAAGTAGACAATGGTCATCACAGAAATAATTAAGCCCTTTAAATCACATTGGACACTTTTTAAATAATGATGACATATTTTTGTTTTATAATACAAATGTTCATATAACACTAAAAAGAAGATCCTTCACAACTGTTTAACTTTATGATAGCAACTTAGAAATGTATGAAGCATCTAAATTTCTTTACTACCTTTATCTTACTGAGCTTTTTAAATCTCTTCCTACAGCCTACACAGCTCTCTTTTCATCTTGGTCTATTGTCTTATCATCTTCTCCTTCCTCTTTTGTTTGATAAAGGACACATTTTTGAGAATTTTATTGAGAACACAAAACAGATGCTTTCAAAGATTTTCTTTGGATCCCTTTAGTTAACTGTTTTTAATCTTACAAAAAATTTTTCTTTTTATCTTTAATGAAGCATTTACCATTTCTTATATTTCACAGTATTTTCTCAAGCCATTTTTCCCTTTGTTGATTCACATGCCTCTGATTGTCCACTTCCTCCTTCGACTTATGACTGTATTACCTGTGAATGTCGGCAGTAGAAGTAGTTGAGAACTCTTAACGTACTTCAACCTCGCTATAGCTGTAAGGATTCTTGTGTAATTAGGTGAATGAAAATTCTTCCCATAGAATAAAAGACCTTGACCCATATTCCTGCTGACATTATTGGAATATTGCCTTGCTTTCAATAATTTTAATGAGTGTTACTACAATAAAGCAAATTGGAAATAATTAACCAGTCACCCTCATAATCTTCAAGCTAGGAATCAGAAGCTTTCAAACGGGTATACCAACAGGGGCATCTTTGTTTGCAGAGAGTCAGAGGGGGAATGGAGTGTGTTGAGAACATAGTATGTTGGCCGCACTTTAGTGAAGACAGGAACAGCAGAGGGCAATGACTCTCACAAGTCGCAGGAAGAGGTGTGTGGCAATGAATCCCAGCTCACGGTTCACTGAAAATCAGCATGCTAGAGATGCTGATCTTTGATTCGAGCATTTTCTCAACCCAGCTGCTGCCTAAGAGCCTTTAATTAGAAGAAACACAATACTCTTCAAACCATGATGTTGGCTAGCATTCGTTTGTATTTGGTTCTTACTGAGGCCTGTATTTAATGCCATCAGAGCTCACTCTGGGGAGAGTGTGAGCCTAACCTCCTAGAGCCAAAAATATCCCCCAGGCACAAACACAAACGTGGGTTCCATTCCATACTGAGTCAAAGAAACATATTATTTTCCTATAGCCAGCAAAGTTGTAAGGAAAACAAACACTGAATGGCAGGTCTCCAAATAGTGCTGAACTCTGTTGACCACACCTATTTTCTGCTCCGTCTTTTTGAAGCCACATGCTTAATGTGGGAACTTCCGTGCAGTATGACCCCTGGCCTCCTCACCCGGCGGATTGACCCAGGGGTTGACACCAGCGAGACCAGTCGAGTGTCCCGCCTCTCTTGTCACAGCTGGTCCTTCTGAGGTGAGCACTGCACCAGCAAGTCCCACAGTGCACATCTGGACGTGGGACTGAAGGAGTTAGTCAGGCTCTTCTCAAAGGTGAAGGAGGGCCCCTCCTGCCACTGTTTCTGCCACGTGGACAAAAGCAGACAGCACCAGGAGACATGACTCCGATTGTAATGGGGCGCCATCTGCATCCTGGCCTCTTCTGTAGCCGAAGCCTTTAACTCTTCCTTAGATTCCCTGGAGAGAGCCAAGAATCTTTAAAATAAATTCCCATTGTTTTTAATTAAAATGGTTTGAATTTGGTGTCTGGACTTGCACACAGTGGATTCCTGACTTAAAAAAAAAATCAGGTTTATCAAACCTGACTGCCACTGAGTAATTGTTGTTACTTTTATGAACAAAAAGTGTACCATTCCTCCTGGTCACTGAGTCATTCCTTTTGTCCATTCCTTATCGTCTTATTTTGTGCTCTACTTGGGGTTGGAAAACCCTTTCCTTGAAATGGCTTCTTGTGAACAGTGATTGCTCTGAGAGTTTATCTAGATAGGCTTGCTTCCATATGCACCGGGTTTGATTGATACATGCAGTAAAATATCCAGCACTGTGACTTTTGCTGCCAAAATTCTCTTAGAAATGGAAACCAGAACAGCCTTTTTTTTAAGATAGGCCATATGCCAAGATTTTTTTTTTTCATTTAAGGAAGAATATAGGAAGTAAAATAAATGAAAGAAAAACAAGTCCCGGCCCCAAGAACTGTGCACTGCTTTGCAGCAACCACTCCACAGGGACAGGGCACAAGGCCACCACACAGCACGAGTCAGTCAGTCCAGGGGCTCAGTGGTGTCCGACTCTTTATGACCCCATGGACCACAGCACATCAGGTCTCCCTGTCCATCACCAACTCCCAGAGTTCACCCAAACTCATGTCCATCGAGTCAGTGATGCCATTCAACCATCGCATCCTCTGTCGTCCCCTTCTCCTTCCACCTTCAGTCTTTCCCAGCATCAGGGTCTTTTCCAATGTGTCAGTTCTTTGCATCAGGTGGTCAAAGTACTGGAGTTTCAGCTTCAGCATCAGTCCTTCCAATAAATATTCAGGATTGAACAGCATGAGCAGGGCTCACCAGGAAGGCTGAGCACCATCCCTGCTCCAAAGTGGAGGCCAGGAGAATGAGCATCCCTGTAATGAGAGGAGACACTGTGTGTGTGTGTGTGTGTGTACGTGTGTACTCAGTCTCTCAAACAACTGGAATTATAAATAAAAAGAGAAATTTCTTCCAGGAGATGCCTCTACAATTAGCAGAATGCCTCTAATGAAGTCAGTGGGAAGAGGAATTGGTGGTCTCACTCTCATAAATAGCCAGCCATATCTGGCTTTGGCATAGCTCCTCTTCAATATGCTTGCCTTGCCTTTTCAGCCTCTGTTCTCAATTCTATCTCAGTGTTACTCTTATGCAACACATGCTACAGGAAACGAATCCTCTCCTGGGGACTCTTTCATGTTCACAGGAATTCCTGCTGCAAATGTGGTTCTCTAGAAAGGCACATGCATGAACAGAATGGAGGTGGTCTTTCATCCCACTCCTTCTGAAACACACCAGGTGCTGAGATTTCCATCTCCATCTCGAATTTGAGGATAGACATAATTAAAGCTTTCCTCCGACTCTTCCATACATCAGTGCTGGTTAGCTCCTACCATCTGAGAGATTTTTGCATACACCTGGAAATAAATATGAGTCCCTGGATACACAGCCATGAAGCCTCTGCACCGAGATCTCAGATCCTTTCCCCATCCGTTTCTTTTCATTTCTTCTGTTTATCCAGAAGATGCTGCTCTTGCTGCAAATGTTGATTGCAACTTCTAACCACATGGACTTAATTAATTGCCAATTTGGTCAAAACAAGCAGCCTTACTGTATTTGTCTTAGATTCTTCTCCTCTGTAGTTATTTACAGCAGAGGAAACCATGAACTTGGGCATTGAGGAACAGTTTTACTATAAAATGGACAGTCACAGCAACATATGGGACACAACAGAAGTTTGGCATCGCCAGTTATAGGACTGGAACTCAGGAGCTGAGCTCCATACCCCAGTAAGGGTTTGGGGTAAGTTATCAGATCATGCCTAGGAATCATATTAGGAAATTACCTTCTGAAACGGTGACCACCAACAGGTCTGTGGTCCTTTGTCCAAAAAGTTCCTCAGTAGAAGACCTAGAGATGAGACCACAGATGACTTGCAAGAGAAATTCTTAAAGGACCTCTTTTTTTGCCAGACTCCTCTGTTTAGGCGGTTAAATGAAGGAAAATGAGAAGGGTTCTATGGGTTTTGGCCTCTCTATAGGATCCAACAAAGTTGCAGACGTGGTACCTGTTCCCACATTAGCACTGCAGCATAGAACATGTTTTGTGACAGGGTATTAGAAGCCAGCTCAGGTCTAGTTGAGGTTTTGATTAGGAAAGGTCTTGATCATCCATTATTAAAAAACATCAGACAATACTGATGAACATGTTAGCCTGGGCAAAGTTCCTTTTGAAAAGCTTGAATCTTCTAGCAACAAAGTTCAGTGGTCTTGTCAACCAGCTGTGCAAATTTGAGAAGCAAGTCAGAACATAGGAGATCAGTTCCTACAAATTTGTTCATGAGGAAGGATAAGCTGTATGCAGCACACGCTCTGAGGCAGCGACTACTCCTAGGCCCTAACTACAGGTGTGCAAACCAGCAGGGAAGCCAGGAAATCCCACGCTTCCTTCAGGTAAAGCGAGGTGCATGGAGACAGGTTAGTCACAGTTAAGACTTATTCAGGGCTCTTTAACAAGCTGAGGGCAAGGGGAAACTAACCAGGCTCCAGCTGTATGGTCTAGTACATATCATTTACTCTTCTGACACTTTCTTTAACGTAAAAGGAGGAGGTTGCATTAGATAATCTCTAAGGGCTCTTTCTGGGAGGAAAATTTTATGACACTCAATTAAGATACTCAGTCATCCTTTAGATTTCAAGGACCTCAGGGGCATATGAGGTCTTTTTCTTTTAATTACTTCTGTGATAAATAACATACTTGGAATGTTATTAGTTCAATAATGATGTATTGGACAACACAGAAAATACTCCTAGTATTTTCTCTCTCGTGTTTAAAAAGTAATGTGGCAGAGATGGTCATCGTGTGAGGTAAGTCCATTATTGAAAATACGATGTGTATTTTAGACATCCCTGTTTACGACAAGGTACATTTTGGTCACATCTCTTACACTGGCTCTTAGCCAGAAAAGAAATACAAAGGTTAATTAGATATTGTAGCAACTTTAAGTGAAGTCAGTACTTCAGGAATCAGATGAGTATTTAAATAATTTTAATGTGACCACTGAATCATATATATACATCATCATACATACATATAAAGATTCTTTTCCATTATAGCTTGTTACAAGATATTGGATTTCAGAAGACTGGAGCTGAGCAAATGGTTACTGATATGGAAAAAAATTATAAAAATATATCCTTAGCACATGCAGTGCAAAAGTAAATTCCAAGTCTAACAAATGGTGTACCTTAGAGCTAAATGTGAAGAGCAATTTTTTAAACTTTAGGAAGAAAATATAATGTCTTTATGATTTATAGTAGGGTCATATGAGAAATTATTTTAAATTGAAATTTCAAATTTCCGTTTAACAAAAGACATTGCAGAGAAAGTTAAAAGACAATTACAGTCTAGGAAAATTTTTCAACAAAGAGTTGCTTCCAGATAATTTGGGATGAGTGGAGGGTAGAATTGACAGATGTTAAGATGGATTGGTTATGAAGCACAAGGAAGAGAGCGAAGTTAAAAACCTGTTTTCCAGTGGAAGCAATTTGTATTTGTTCCTCTCACTTGTAGAACTTGTAGGATAAAACTATTTTCTGGCTTATAAGTCTGTCTCCCCCACTAGACTGGGCTCCTTTTAACATAAGACTCATGTCTTGAATCGACAGCCTCAATAACAAAGGGGCTCCAGAACAGTTCTAGAACCTGAGCTTCTGCCCGTCTCAATTATTTGCTGGCCATGGGAACTCATGCAAGTTATTTCACTGTCCTGGGCCCAGCTTGCCCACTTGTGTGATGATGAGAGTAACAATAATAAAGCCTGCTTCAGTGGTCAATATGTCAAATGAGTTAATACACATAAATTGTTTGACACTGAAAGGGCGAGCTGCCTGAAACGTGGCCAGAAAGGGGGGCATCCGGTCAGCACCAGGGGCGGCTAATGACCAAACCGGAACCAGGGAACGGACCCGACCCCGGGGCCGGCCTTGGAGCCCCGATCCAATCGGGAAATGCCAGAAAGACCATGGGCAACCAACCCCTGCTGTGGTCTGCACCTGTTGCCTTACATGGGAAAAACTTGGCCTGTCTGCCAGCCCTCACTATAAAACCTTCCCGCACCCCTCCCCACCTCGCAGACTCCTCGCTTCCCTCGCTTGCCTGTCCTTGGGAGTTCTGCCCGAGAGCAACCGCCCAATAAAGGCCTTTTTACTAACGGGTCCTAGAGGTGGCTTTTTCTTCCCGCGGCGTTTTCTTACAGACACAGTAGTAAAGAATCCTCCTGCCAATACAGGAGGTGTAGGAGATGCAAGTTTGATCCCTGGGTCGAGAAATGTCAGTAGGAAATGGCATTCCTGCTCCAGTATTCTTGTCTGGAAAATTCCGTGGACAGAGAAGCCTGACTGGGCTATGGTGCATGGGGTTGCAAAGAGCAGGACAAGACTTAGTAGAGCACCTACTGCATTAGAACAATGCCTGAACACAAGCATTTGTGGAGTGAATTAGCCATACAAGTAACATGGGCAAACGTTTCTTTATGTTTGGCAAACTTTACTTCTCCCTGAAGGAATTTGAATTACACAATCTCAACTGCATTTCACCCGCAGCTCAAAGCAAAAAGTACTGGACAAATATTTCTTTTCTTTCTTTCCTTCCAAAAATCACCGCAGATGACAAAGATGATACACAGGGCTTTTTTCTTCAGAATTTTGAGGAAGAAGTAATAAACAGGGGGATGGTACCTGGAGTTAGCTAAATTGTGAGGTTCAGGGTCCAGTCTTCCTAACTGCCAATGCTAAATAAGACTTCTGAATCCAAAGGCAAGGTGTTAGGATCCAGCTACAAAGTTAGAGAGAAGAGTGCCTAAGATCATTCTCATTTCCGAAAACAACTGAGTTCAAGGGTTTCCCAAAACCATCCTCAGACTTCATAATTCACTAGGAAAATTCACAAACTCAATCAAAGCTCTTACATCCATAGTTGAACTTATTACAGGGAAAGAATACTTTAAAATCAGCTGCATCAGGCAGAGTCTGAGAAAGAAGAGAAAGTGGTAGTCACTCAGTCACATCCAACTCTTTGCGACCCCATGGACTGTAGCCCACCAGGCTCCTCTGGTCATGGAATTCTCTAGGTAAGAATACTGGCGTGGGTAGCCATTCCTTTCTCCAGGGGATCTTCTCGACCCAGGGACTGAACCTGAATCTCCTGCATTGCAGGCAGATTCTTTACTATATGAGCCACCAGGGCAGCCTCAGGGCAGACAGTCTAGTTCAGTTCAGTTCAGTGGCTCAGTCGTGTGCCCGACTTTGCAAACCCATGGACTGCAGCACATCAGGCTTCCCTGTACATCCCCATCTCCCAGAGCCTGCTCAAACTCATGTGCAGAGAGTCTAGGAGAGTCCCAAATGTGACCTTGCCATTGTCCGCGGGAAGTTCTAGCATTGGTCTACTTACTGAGTGTTGCTACTCTTGGAAGCATTGGTCTACTTACTGAGTGTTGCTACTCTTGGAAGCTTACCTGAGCTTCTGTGTCCAGAATTGTATTGAGGCTTCATTACATAAGCATGATTGGTTGATTGATTGCCCACATGGATAAAGTTAACCTCTAGGTCCACTGATACTATATCAAAGTGAAAGTTGCTCAGTCATGTCTGACTCTTTGCAACCCCATGGACTGGAGGAATTCTTCAGGCCAGAATACTGGAGTGGGTATCCTTTCCCTTCTCCAGGGAGCTTCCCCAACCCAGGTCTCCTGCATTGCAGGCAGATTCTTTACCAACTGAGCCACCAGAGAAGCCCCTGATGCTTGATACTAGATCAACCCCACCCTAAATCATAAATTGACTTTTCTGGTGCAGCCAGCCCCTGCCCCAAGTCTATTAAGTGTGGCCCACCAAAAGAAGGAGGGTGAGGAGGGGTGGGAGGAAGAGGGATTAGATGGAAGAGGGGAGAAGAGAAAGGACAGGACAAGGTGTTTTGTGAAGAAGGAAACTTCACTTCCCAAGTTCATGAGCACCACTCAGTAAGCGTTTGTTTGCTTCATAGCCACCCTATGAGATGTTCAGGATTGTGTAGCTGAGAAAACCGAGCCTTAAGGAGGCCAAGAAAATGGCCCTAGGTCCCCCAAGTTAGAAAGAAGACACACTCGGCTGGAACCAGGTCTTCTGGCCCCACGTTCCTGTTCTCTTCAGTACCAGTTACAGTCTGTTTCCAGCACTTATGTCAGTCTTTATGTTTATTTACCTTTAAAAAATTATATAGTAAATAAAGTAAATTTACAATGTTGTCTTTGTTTCAAGTGTACAGCAAAATGATTCAGGTATCATACATATACATCATACACACATATATATACCTATATCATATATGTATCATACACACACATATGCATATATCTTATATATCATACATACACATATATGTATATATCATACATATATCATACACGTACACACATATATGCATATATCATACATACATCTATGCATACATATATATTCTTTTTCAGATTCTTTTCCATTATAGCGTATTATAAGATATTGAATACAGTTCCCTGTGCTTTACAGTAGGTTTTTGTTTGCCTGTTTTGTATACAGCAGTGTGCATATGTTAATTCCCAACTCCTAATTTACCTCTCCCTCAGGGACACAGCTTAGTGACTAAACAACACTCCACCCCCTAGCCCCTTTGGCGACCATTAGTTTGTTTCCTATGTCTGCAAGTCTATTTCTGTTTAGTGAATAAATTCATCTGTATCATTTATTTTAGATTCCACACATAAGTGATATATCTATCTTTGTCTGACTTCACTTAATATGATAATCTCTAGGTCCAGTCTTCAGTTTACTCCAGCCCTGCACATTTTAAACTTTTCCTTAAAGTGCTTACAGAAGGCTCTTTCTTACATTGTTAAGTTCTTACAAAGTTTTGCAATAAATTAAAGGGATGAAGATTAGCAGCTTTGGAATGTGGGAATGATGATCTTGGGCCAAAATGTATCATCAAAAGGATATGCAGTTTTTTGCTCTGTCCTGAAATAATTTCATCATGATGAAGCCGTCGTTTGTCTGAACTTCCTCCTCAGTTGCCCTCCGCCTGCACAGGTGAAATTGGCACCTGTGTCAAAGAGCTAAAAACAGATCTTCTTTACAGGCCAAACTGCATACAAACAAAGATTTAATGGGTTTGGACAGCGTGGCAGGCTGGTAAGAGGTTAAGATGGGCCAAGGGCAAGCCTTCAACCCCACTTTAGACTTTGCTGTCATCTAGCTCCTAAGACCGTGCTTTTTGCCTGTTGCACCAATAAAAACTTAACAACTAGCAGTTTACCTAATTATTATCAAATGTTATTGAAAAATATAATCAACAGAAAATAAAACTAACTGTATGTGGTAAAATGTATTACAGATGAAAAACTGAAAAATTGGAAGTGGAAAACAGACTTGGTAGAAATAGTTTTTTAAAACAAACTAACAGTATCTAAATTGACATATGATCTAGAATGCCAAAAGTGAATGGAAGAATCAAATCTTTACATATATATAAATTAGACCTGAGGAATGACACTGGTAGAAATCACTTCTGCAAAGAAAACTCATAACCACAGAATGTACAACTAGGTAAAATTTGAGTCATAATAAATTAATCAAACCAGAAACTTAATTGATCCTAGTGATAATCCTTTTATTCAAACAAAAATAAAAATGGTGTAACTGGTTTATGGAAATATTATCAAAGGATCAGTTAATTTAACTAAGATTAATCCTAAATCTTTTTCAATAAAATCCATCAATTTTGGTATAATTTGTATTACAATATTTATGTACATAAGCAGAGATAAAACATCTATGAGATCAACATGGAAGTCCAAAGCAGTGAGATTGAAATATTATTGAAATATTTTTTACTGTTTCGTTCCTTTCTGCAGGACTGATATGAAATTATATAACCATTAACTTTACCAAACGCAATTTGGTTACACTGAGAATTTTACAAAGGTTTACAAAAGATTCCAATGCAAATAATTTGAATTTGATTTGCATACCCCCTGAAGTGTACGAAAAAGTGCTTAAGCTCCTTGTGCTACCTGCTTTGACCTGGGAACACTGAAAGCAGAGAAGAGACAATGAGGTAAGTGGTTGGAGCCTCTTCCTTCCCGAGTTCTCACTAAGACCTCCAAGGCCCGCCTGATCTAGATCCCCTCCTTCTATGACCTCATCTCCTTCCACTGCTCTGAGCCCTTTCCAGCTCTACCTGCAGCAGAGGAGAGTAGGGGGAGAAAGAAGGGAAAAAAGCAGTGTGTTACGTCATTCTAGTCTAATTCATAGACAAGTCCAGCAACAGTTTACCTGATTTTGAAACTCAGTTTAACAGAGGGCGCATCTGTTAGAACTAAGTTCCCACCCGAATTCTGTACGAATCCACCCTTGTTCCATCACCACCTTTACCCTCCCCTCCTACCCAAATTAACTTTTAACCCAAGCTGATCAGGAATCCTGGCCCCCAGCTCCAGCCCCGTCGTGGGGGCAGCCATCTGCCACCAGGCCAAGCTGGGCTGACTGCTAAAGTGCCAGTCTCCAGCATGGTTCCCCTTGCCTAAGGAAGCCCTCGTGTTCCTTCTGCTCACCTCTCTCTGTCTGGGCTACCAGCATAATCTCCAGGGAGCGGATGTAGCACATACGACCAAACTTCTATTATCATGTTTGCCAACCCAGTGGACACATCTGACTCAGAGTCCAAACCCTTCCTGTCTGCCACGTCCCTGCCCTTTCTCATCCAGTTGCAGCAAGAAAAGCCCCAGGCTGGCCTCCTTCTCATCGTAGTGTTCCCTGTCAAGCCAGCCTAACTCAGTCAGGCAGCGGTCCAGCAGGCCCAGATGGACACATGGTGATATATACATGTCTGCAAAGCTCTTGTCGGGGCTCTGAATGAAGTTCAGGACAAGCAGAAAACTACAGATGACATAAGTTGAAGAGGCCAGTGACACATTCGTACCACGCACACACTGTGACCAGACAATCTCTGAGCACCAAACCTTCCTTTTTAAAGCAAAACAGAGCTATCCCTTCTGGCCTCCAGCTCCTACCCTCAGCTATTCCTCTCTCCCAGCTATTCCAATCAGATTCACAATTGATTTCTCACGGAATTCCACTTAAATCACTTGGTCCCGATTTACCTGGCAATCCTAAACCCACAAGTTGAGCTAGCTTTCCAAAGGAGTTTTGAGTTTCACAGTTAATAGACATGTTACAAAACAAAAACAAAGCAGAACATCACCCTGGGTTGAAGCCATTGCAGGGATCTTTTTTTTTTTTTTTAAACCAGAAGTGCGGATTTGTGATACAAGCAGCTGCTACAAAACCAAACAAATGACAGGACTCAGCTCAGAGTTTGAGCCTACCCAGGGTCTGAATTATGTTTGCTTTGAGGTTTTGTGAAAGGTCATGAAGCCTAACAAAGTTCAGATGAGACTTGGCTGCTTCTCCGTTAGGCTCTGGCTCAGAACTTGCGGCGTTTCATGTGGTTTGGAGTTTTCAAACACTGCGCTTTGCACAGCGCTAATAAATGATTCTTGCTCAGCATGGAAAGCAATTAAATGTATGGCCTCTTGGGTTTTTGGTCTTAGAATCAGTATTTGTTTATTAGGAGCTGCGAGAAGGGCTAAATGGCCTAGAAGAGGGATCACACATAATGAGAGGGGTGAATTTGCTGAAGACACCACATTTTAGATGACTAGAGGCCTGAAAAGCAAGAGAGGAACTCCTGAGGAACCAATAAAATTAGGCCACTGGGAAACTTGCTAATGAATTGAATTTAGCATCAGCCTACAAAGAACAAGTTAGAACTGCTTGCAAAGCTCCGGGAAAGGCCACATGAAAGGACCAGCACTATCTGTCTTCAGCCTGCAACGGGCCATGCTGAAGGGATCCCATGAGTTTCCCGTACATGCAGCACTTGGCACTTCATCTGTGGGCAAGCCTCTTCCAGGCTGTCAACTTGTATTCCTCTGACTCATATCGGGAGTGGGGTTGGGAGAGTCCCTCCAAACAAACCTCCCTCCAAATAAACTGTTCCCTTGTAATAAAGGGCTTAGAGCTGCCATACAAGGTAGCTTAGACTATGTGACTTAATAGAAATCGATTTTCTCACAATTCTGGAGGCTGGAAATCTAAGATCAAGTATTTGCAGGGTTTCTCCTGAAGTCTCTCTCCTCGACTGATAGTCAGCTTCCTCTCCCTGTGTCTTCACGTGGACTTTTCTCCATGTATGTCTGTGTCCTAAGCTCTTCTTGTAAGAACACCAGTCATATTGAAATAGGGCCCACCTACATGAATTCTTTTTAGCTTTCTTACCTGTTTAAAACCGTAATCTTTAAATGCAGTCATATTCTGACATACTAGGGGTTAGGATTTCAACACATATGAATTTAGAGGGGACACCATTCCATAACAGAAGTATCATAGCCTTTAGTTAGTGATGTCATCTGTTCAAGCTGGGAGCTTTCCTGGTGACTCAGACCATGAAGAATCCACCTGCAGTCCAGGGGACACAGGTTCAATCCTTGGGTTGAGAGGATCTCCTGAGAAAGGGAATGGCAACCCACTCCAGTTTTCTTGCCCAGAGAATTCTATGGACAGAGGAGGCTGGTGGGCTCAAGTCCATGGAGTCGAGAAGAGTTGGACATGACTGAGCAACTAACACTTTCACTTTTCTGTCCAAGCTGTGCAACTGAACCAACTTCCTTGCCCTTAGTGGAGAGTGATAAAGTGAGACAGTGCCTCCACTGAGGGGCAGCTTTTCCTTGACTAGATTCACCTCACTTTATCAAAATCTGAAGAAGAGAAAGTGAAACAGCAATACAGCAGGTCTAAACGTGCAGGTGTGCACGCATGCTCGGTCAGTCGTGTCTGACTCATTGCGACCCCATGGACTGTAGCCCACCAAGCTCCTCTGTCCATGGGATTCTCCAGGCAAGAATACTGGAGTGGGTTGCTGTTTCCTTCTCCAGGGGATCTTCCCAGCCCAGGGACCATACCCGCGTCTCCTGCATCGCAGGCTTCAGTGAACCTTTAGTGTGAGCACATGTGTGAGAGCCACTGGAGGTACAGCTGTGCTCTGCAGAGCTGTCAGTTTAGTGGGAGAATCTGGCCAGAAACAAATCCATAATTTGATAAAGAAATCATTCTCTGTTGCCTGGGTTCAGGCACCCCGACAGCGATGGGCAGATGAGTTGCCACAGTGGCACCAGTTCTTTACTCGCTCTTCCAGCCATGTCATCGGCCACGTGACTCTGCAGTTTCTCTCATCAAGAAGCGGAGTCTATTTAGTCACTGACTCACTTTGACCAATAGAATGATGGCAGTCCTCACACAAGCAGAGGCTTGGTCAGGAGCCTGCACGTTTCTGATTTTGCTCCTGTGCCTAGGCCACTCTGCTCAGAACCAGCCCAGGCTAGGCCCCTGGAGGGAGAAACATGGGGCAAAGAGCTACATCAGAAACCCTTTGCCCACCAGCCAGCAGTGTGGATATTCAGCCAACAGACTGCACGACCCCCAGATATACAGGCAAGCCCAGGTGAGACCAGAGAAATTTTCCAGCCTAAATCACCAACCCACAGACTTCTGAGCTAAATAAATACTTATTATTTAAAGTCCCAGAGTTTGGAAGTAATTTGTAGTACATTTTCATGGCAATAACTAACTGATCCAGGGACTGAAGGCTCCCAGTGAATTTAAACATGTCTGAAGAAGGTGGTACATTAAGGCATTGCTGGCCATTCATATCTTGGCTAAAAAGTGTGCCAATCAGCTTGTCAAGGCTCTCAGAGATGGGGTAAAGATAAGAAAAGGAAACTAGATAAAATCTCTACCCCAGGATGAAGGTAATGTGGGGCGTGGGAACCTATACTAAGACTCAAACAACCATGGACTGACCTGCTTGCAATACTTCCTAGGTTCTCAGTATAAAATTCAGATTCTCTGTTCACAACATTCAAGGGCCTCCTGTCTGGTCCTTGCAGTTTCCCCTCCAAAATCACTTTCTTCTGAGTCACATGGGGCTAAATTTCACACACAGTGTTCACCAAACTCCCCTACCCCCTGGCTTCTGGTTGGACTAATCGGTGAAAGGCAAGAGCAGCAGGTTGGAAGGGGGGATATCAGAACTTGTACTCCTCTGGACCTCTCCCTGCCAGGATGTGGTTTAACTTCGCTGTGTTTTTCTATCAAAGGCCACAGCTCCCACAGAGGAGCTCCCCTGGGTCACAGCTCCCCACCATCTCACAGTGACTCACTGCCCTCAGGCCTAGGGAGGGTGACACTTCTGGCTGTTGCCCGTCCTAGGGTACTTCATCACTCCCTGTTGCTTTCTCTTAACCCAACCCAAACGTTGCAAAAGTCTCCCTCATTCAAACATTTTTAAAAGGCTCTTTAATTACCCTCTTTGAAAGTGCCATGTGTTTCCCAACAGAACCTTCCAGTGCATGACTTTTCCAATCTCCTATGTCTCCACCACTCTCTTCCCCAAACCCTACTCTCCAGCCATAATTTCATTCCCCGTTATGCGGCATATCCTAGCTTCTGTTGTACCCTTCTCCCTTTTCTTAAAATGTCTCTTCCTCTTTCTTGATCAGACTCTCACTCAAGCTAAAAATCTAAATTCAAATGTCACTTTTTCCAGAAACACCCCCTCATTGCCCCACCACTACCACATCATCCTTTCAGACTGGATTAGGTGCTCTTCTTATCAGCTCCTATAATTATCTCCTCTCTACCCCAGTCAGTGCACTAATCACAGTGGAGTGGGTAGCCGTTCTGTTCTCCAGGAGATCTTCCCAACCCAGGGATACAACTCCGGTCTCCTGCGTTGCAGGCAAATTCTTTACCAGCTGAGCCACCAGGGAAGCCTCTCATGGTTACCTATGAATATGTCTAAATCTGCGAATTGAGCACAATGGCCTCCCAAAATGGCCACTTCCTGACCCCCAGAACTTATAATTAGGTCATGTTACATAGCAAGGGAGAATTAACTTTGCTAATCAAATGGCTTTTAAAATGAGATTATTCTGGATTACTCAAATATGCCCAATATTATCACAAGTGGCCTTAAAATTGGCAGAGGGAAAAATGGTACTGATGAACCTATTTGCAGAGCAAGAACAGAGACGCAGACATAGAGAACAGACTTGTGCACACATCCAGGGAAGAAGACGGTGGGAGGAATTGAGGGAGTAGCATTGAAAAATATATATATATTAGCATATGTAAAATAGCTAGTGGCGCATTGTGGTATAACACAGGGAGCTCATCAGTGTTCTGTGACAACCTAGAGGGGTGGGATAGGGGAGGGGGTAGGAGGGAGATTCAAGAGGGATGGGACATGTATACTTATGTCTGATCCACGTTGTTTTACAACAGAAACTAACAACATTGCAAAGAAATTATCCTTCAATTAAAAAGAAAAACTCACAAAGGGAGACAGAAGGGTGAAAAACCAGAAAGGGGATGATGGGAGGAATCACTTGACTGGCCATTGCTGTCTTTGAAGATGGAAGAAGAGAGAAGAGACCACGAGCCAAGGAATGTGGGTGGCCTTCAGAAGCTAGAAAAAGCAAGAAAACAGAATATCCCTCAAAGCCTCCGGAAAGAAGATAGACCTACCAGCTTGTTCGCAGTTCAGTGAGCTCCATTTTGGACTTCTGACTTCCAAAAGTGTAGGATGACACAGTGAGCTGTTTAAGATGCTAAGTCTGGAGGAATTTGTTAAAGCAGAAATAGGAAATGAATAGGATCCACCAGCAGAGAGTCAAATCCTTGAGGACAGGGACCATGACTGTGTTTTCTGTCTTTCAAGCTCCTCTCACAAAACTACTGTCTTAGAGTCATTCTCAGGCATTTTTGTTGAGGAAGAAATGGGATACAAAATTATCTTGCTTGTCCATATCTTTTGGATTCTTCTAGGTCTATGGAAGCGTGTAGCCATAGTCTGTCTGAATGAAGAGATTTGCATTTACGTATACAATTGTTTTATAATCATTTTAAAGGATTGCTATGGTCAGTCTGCCATATTGGCATCGGGAAGAATAATGTAACCAGCTGCCGAGGAGAACAAGGGTGCAGGAATGTGGGGGTGCTCCCAGGGTCCTCCCTCTGGGGAAGCAGCTGCGCTAACTGACAGTGGCCTGTCTCAGGACATGCCCAGCTTCCCGGATGGGCAGGGAAAGAACAGACTGTTCCATCCCCTGGAGCAGCTGGCCTTGGTTTTGGCTGCATTTGGATTCCTGGGCACTGGTTACTACAGTTTGGCAAGAGCACCCTCCAACCCTGCATTTCCAGAAGGGCTGTTCTATTACTAATCTGGAGCAGACACCTCCTAATCATCACCGTGATCTTGTTCTTACAACAGTACAAGCAACAAGATGATCTGCAAATCCCACAACCTCTTGATGAAATCTGGTGCCTCAGTTTAAAGCCCGGTTGACAATTCTCCCGACGTCGCTGAGAATTCGGGACAAGAAGCCTGGAGCCCTGGGGTCTAGTCTGGCTCTGCCTCCTTCCGTCTTGATTGAGTCACTTTCCATTCCTCACCTAAGATGTCAAAGGGGTGGACTTCTGTGGTCGCCACAGGCAGTGGCATTCTAAGAGTCTATGACAGTTACATAGATTCCCCAGCTCAGCTACACTTGGGAAATGCCAGTGACAGTCTGTCCCCACTAGGGAGAGCATTTCATTGACAGAAACAAAGAAGAACTAGAGCCTGAGAAAAAGAAGGGAAAAAGGAAGAAAGGAGGGGGACAGAAGAAGGAGGGGAGAGGAAGAAAGACAAGGAAGGGAGGAGAGAGACGGAGGGGAGCGGGGAGGGAGAGAGACGGAGGGGGAGCGGGGAGGAGTTACTGAACTGTCTCGACTCACCCACACCCCAGACCAGAGCCTCACAGTTTTCCACCAAAGTACCTCTGCCCTCAGAGGACAGTGACAAAAACCCCCAGAAATCCAGTCTGTACCAAGTAGGAAAGCTGATATTACATTTAATCTTTAAAGTAAATGTGAACTGTATATTCTACTCCTCCTGCAGTGGTTTTATAACCTAGCAGGATCCTATGGGGCCTTTCCAGAAACAGGACCCCCACTTCCTCCACAAAATTTGTACCAAACCCAACTTCAGTCCATTTGCCCACATGCAATAATGCAATAAATCTACGGGATCCGGGTGTGATGAAGGACTGTCACATTTACTGCAGGGCCCCAAGCAAGCAGTCCAGGGCAACTAGTTCTGAAAAGACCCTAGCTTCTTGCTTGGCTAAGTGCTGAGTGCTAAGTCACTTCAGTCCTGTTAACTCTTTGTCACCCCATGGACCATAGCCTGCCAGGCTCCTCTGTCCATGAGATTTTCCAGGCAAAGATACTAGATTGGGTTGCCATTCCCTTCTCCAGTGGGCCTCCCTGACCCAGGGATCGAACTCACGTCTCTTCTGCATCCTGTATTGACAGGTGAGTTAACCACCAGCACCACCTCAGAAGCCCACCCAGCAATAAACAGCGCACTTGCCTTCACCACAGCCAGGTGTCTATAGATTAGCTTCACTGTGTGTGGGAAAGTGGACACAAGCTTGGTTGGGTAACTTTCATTTGTGGCTGTGGGGCAAACCTGTTGTTACAGTAAGATGCAGCTTGTTGATGAATCTTGTGGTCTGCAAATCCCATTTCTCTCTGAGATGGGACACTCCGGGTCCAGAGACAGAGAGCTGGGAGTTCAGAGGTGGGACTTATTCACCAACTCCACCCAGGCCATGAGCAGACTGGGAGGTTATCCAGTTTATTACAGCTACAGAAACCAAGCAAATAAAAGAAAGTTCGACTAGTCCAGAAATGTTTGTCTCCAGAAAATTGGGATGAGAGGTTTACTGGGACAGTCCTGCCTCCCAGGCAGTCTGGGCCAGAAGAGGCTGTTTCTGTTTATGACTCTATTTATGACAGTGAGACACATTAATACCCCATGCGCAGCACTGTCAGCAACTTGTTAAGGCAGATTTGGGGGTGTTTATTTTCAAAAGCAGTAGAAGTCGGGGGTAAAAATCCCATGGGATAGAGACCACATGCTTGGGGGTCGGACAGCAGGGCCCAGGCTCAGAGAAAATCTCAGCTGCCAGCAGGAGGGGGACCAGCTGGGACTTAGCCATGGACCCAGCAGGGAAGGGAGTCGACCGCATGTCAGAGTCCTGGAAGGTCAGCCGGGGCCAAGTTCAGATGCAAGGAGTACAGCAAGCCCCGCTGATGATACGTAGAGCTGCTGGATAAAATGAGCTACCGCATGCCTGACACAAAACAACTGCAAGTGTTTGCTAGTATTATGATTATTCAAAGGTGAGATCACCTGACTTGGCGGCAAAATCAGGAGAGGAATCCAAAACCATTTAGCCCACGAGGCTCCTCTGGCCATGGAATTCTCCAGGGAAGAATACTGGAGCGGGCAGCCATTCCCTTCTCCAAGGGATCTTCCCAAACCAAGGATCAAACCCAGGTCTCCAGCACTACAGGCAGATTTTTTTTTTTTTCACCATTTGAGGTGAAGCCCATTTGGTGGACAGGAGACAGGGTCATAACAGACCCAGCAGCCCACACGCCTTATTGAAGGCACAGAAAAGGACTTGGAAAGGGACTTTTTCTCTCAAGCTAATAGGAATTAAGACTTGAAGGATTCAAAGAGGTGCTAGGTACCAAGCGACTGAACATCACGACATTGTAACTGACAAGAGGAGTAAATAATGGGAAAGGGAAGTGTGACACAGGGCTGGATCCTGACTACACGTATGGCGTGTGGGTTTTGGCAAGCCATGGAAGCTGTCTGGGCCCCTTTAAAATGGAAGTTGCTAGAACACTTCTCCCATAGGATTTGGGGAGGTTCCAGTGGGATCATTCATGGAACTGAATGAATGCTGTTATATAGCAATTGCAAAGTAAGTAGATGAAGCTTTGTCTGTATTAGGATTCTGAGATTGGGTAGGGAAGATTTTATAGGAAAGCAAAATGCTGCTTCATTATCCCTAGATTTTATTTTGGAATAGTCAAAACTTAAGAAAAGAGAAGGAGGAGGAAGAGAAAGAGAGAGGATGGGAGGATGGAGCAAGAGGAGAGAAGAAATGGAAAAATAAAAACTGCTTCTGGAGGAGGAGATGAAAGAGAGAGAAGGAAGAAAAAGAAAAAAGAAGCACAGTCCTGGTAATTAGCAAGATAATTTAATGTGAGAATATCCCAGAACAAATCGTCAGTTGGCCCCTTGTTCTCCATTTCCCTCTCTCCTCCGTTCATCGTTTACGTGGTAAAGTCCTACAGAGTCCTGCCTTTGGCTCTCTTCTCCTCTCTTCTTACATCTTCTTGGACATATCATCCATTCCTATGCCTTCAGCTACTACCTGTTCTTTAATTCTGAAACTTTTCTTTCCAGCCCAGATATCTCTCTTGACCTCCAAATGCTTATTTCCAATCACCAGCTGAACATCTCTACACAGACAGGTCCACATCAACAAATACAAACACACGTGCACCTCCCCACAAATTCCCTGCCTTTCAACCTTTACTCCTTATTGGGGTTGAAGGTATCGTCATCACTTCAAGTCAGAAATGTGGGGCTCACGTTGCACGTCCCCCTCATCTCAGCCCTCTGACACTTCTCACACTGTAATTCTCTTTGAAATCAGTTTCCACTTGGTACTTTTTCCCTTAACCCTTAATCATCTCCCAACTGGTCTTCCTGCCACCTGGCCCATGCCTGTGAAATCATCCTCTATAATCAGACAAATGTGATATGCCCCATGACATTCTCTGGTGAGCATTTCAAGGACTTTTCTTCTAACGTACAAGATAAAGCTGGACATTCCTTAGACCAGCATGCAAAGCCCCTCTCCTGACACCTGCCTGTTTCTCCGGCTTCAACCATCTTCCTCTTTTTTATTCCCCAGCTCACATGCATTCACACCCACATTCCATTCTTGTTTGAAGATGTTCTTGAACTACTTGTTTGAAAATGTTCTTCACTCTTGCTAGAAATTTTCTGATTATTCCATCTGCCTGCCAAAGCCCTGGCCAACCTTTGCAACTCAGCACAAATATTAGCCTCCTAAGGGAAGCCTTCTTTGACTGCTAGGTGTACAATTAATCATTCCTTTTTCCCTATAACTTTATTGCAGAATTTAACATATTATGGTTATCTAAAATGCATGTTTTCCAACTGAAGTGAAGTCTAGAGGCCAGGGATGGTGCGGTATGCATCAGGGTACCCTCACTATCTAACAAAATGCCTGAACAGAGTGGGTCATCAACAAGAAGTTGTTACACGGAAAACTGAAGGAATGGATAAAGAATAGTTAGAACATAAACATGAACTGATCTCCAACTAACCATAATTTGAACAGACTTAAACTAATATCTAACTCTTATACTCTTAGGGAAAATGAGACAAAGAGCTCAGCTACAGAGTTCAGTGGCCAGCCAGGTCCTGCCACCATGGAGACAGAGTCCATTGAGGTCATGACCAGCCATCCACGATCTGTCTGTAATCCTAGAACTTCCACTTGGCCTCTGTGCCTCACGGTGCTCAAGCTTGGGAGAATGCCAATTTGCTAATTAATCGTAAAAATATAACTGCCAAAAACCTTCACTGCCAGCTTTCCATAGTCAACACTTTCTCAGTAGGAGAATCTACAGGGGAAATAAGATTATAATCAGAAGGTTAGCTTGATAAGCATGAAATAAGCAATGAGTCCATCCAATTTACTCATCCAGTTAGCCACACAAGCTCCTTATTCTTGATGACTAAAGACCAAACAGAGTGCCATCTTCTCTGATAGAGATAGAGATACTCTGGAAGGTTCTACCTCTTTAGCTTCTCATTTTCTAGACTTTAACACAGCTGATCCCCTTGGGCTGACAGGGGCAGAGGCAATCAACCAGGTCTCAATTTTCAACAGACTAGTAAAGTCAATGGCACCCCCACTCCAGTACTCTTGCCTGGAAAATCCCCTGGACGGAGGAGCCTGGTGGGCTGCAGTCCATGGGGTCGCTATGAGTCAGACACGACTGAGCGACTTCATTTTCACTTTTCCCTTTCATGCACTGGAGAAGGAAATGGCAACCCACTCCAGTGTTCTTGCCTGGAGAATCCCAGGGACAGGGGAGCCTGGTGGGCTGCCGTCTCTGGGGTCGCACAGAGTCGGACACGACTAAAGCAACTTAGCAGCAGCAGTAAAGTCACACGCACTTCTAAGGCTTCACTTAGGTAAATTAAACATTGTAGACACTTATGTTCAAATTATTCCTTAGGGAAAGTTGATGTTCTCAGAAGAATGATCTTACACAAAGTTAAGTTTTTCTAAGTTTTGAGGGAAGCCTTTTTGTTATGCCTTTGTGCTGAATTTACCATTTGGGGAGATAAAAGCATTCTGGGTTATCAAAGCTTTACATTAGTGGGAAACATTTTAACACAGACTGAGAGGCTATATAGGAAAAAGTTACTGGTAAGAGTAATAATATAAATTTGTCTGATTCCTTCTCTTATTTCATAGAGGCTCAGTTATAGAATGGAAAGATTTTAAAACTTCTAACAAGAGGAACTTACTACAATAGACTAGGATTTGTTCATCTCTCAACCTGTGTGTGGTATCTATCTTTTCTGAGCATCACATAGAATTGGTTCACAGGCTGGCTTGGAGGAGCCAAGCTGGCTTGGGCTGACAATGATAGGCAACTTTCTACAGGAGGATCTGGGTAGCAAGATGGTGAAGCAGGACCACTGGAAAACGGAAAGCCCCCTTGGCTGTGACACACCTGTGAGTCTCATGGTTTGGACACTCACATTCGAAAAGCAATTCCTAAGAATCTCCAAAGGAAACAAACTTTGGGTTGAAGCATCCTCCCAAGAAACTCAAAGCAATTTCCTCTCTCACTGAGAGATAAGATAAATGAGGAACTTTCTTTCCTTTGGATTTTGTCTTTTTTCCTACTTCCAGTTTTTCCAGATGCTTGTAGTCACAGGATCTACTGTAAGTGAATTGTGACTAAGGAATCAACTGGGTGGATCCAGGTTTTGTGGGGCCTGAATACAATTGAGAATTCTACTTCACTAAAAATAATACAATTTTCTTATACAGTATTAAATGTTAAATAATATTGTTTTTATTTAAGAAATATTTGTATTTATTTGTAAAATAACATAACATTTATAGAATAGTGAATATTTATATAGAATCAGAAATATAATTCTAACAAATCACAACTTTTAAAAGGTGGCAAATACCACAAGCATCTCAGACCTGGAAAAATAATGATATTCCTACATCATTATTATGTTAGATACTATTAAACCTTATTAATATTATAATATTAGTGCTAATTAGCTTCCAATGTAAACTTTGGGCAATGAAGAGACAGGACAAGGTTTCAAGAAGAGGAATTACCTAACCAGATTTACATTTTAGAACTACCTGGAGTAACAAAGCAGAAATTCTTCTTGAAACTAAGTCTTCTGCCTGTGGTTCTTCTGTTGAGGATGTTTTGTGGCAAAACTGACTGAAATTATTGCATTATATTGTCACTTGAAAATGAAGGAAACTTTTTCAGTTAGACATAATTAAAAATAACTTCAAGACACATCTTATTTTGCAAGATCTTGTTTAGGAAAGAGTCTTTAAAAGCAGAATAGCACACAAAGTGCAAAGCACTGACCCTCTGACCAAGAACTGGTGAGAGGGTCACATTGGATTAAGACCCACGTTGGCTCCAGACAAAAGCATGTGGGAGTCTGGCCTTTAGACCCAGGAGAGACATCTGCTGGTAGGACTCAAGAGACAGGCCTGAGTTCTCTGAAGAGCTTCTGTAGAAGAGAGAAACAAAGCATGCTGTGTGTGTGTGCATGTGTGTGTGTGTGTGCGTGTGTGTGCGCACATGTGTGTGTGCGTGTGTGTGTGCATGTGTGCATGTGCGTGCGTGTGTGTGTGTTTTCTGCATCTTCATCTGCCATGTGAGCTGAATCCTGAAAGGAAAATTGCCTAGCAGGGGATGCAGATGGCCAGGCCATGCCAAGTCAACAAGCAGAGCCCTTGCATACTCAGTCTTCAGACAGCAGTTGCCCCAGGGGGAGACTTCCACCACCAAGGAAAGCTTCTATCACCCCTGAGACTCCTAACAGGAGAAGCCTGGTATTCCAAGGGCACCACAGGAAGAAGATTCCACCTACATCATCCAGACTTCTTAGAAGATCTATGCTCTCTTTTTCGCCTAGACTTTCTTCCATCAGTTCAGACCATCTCTAAAGAGGATGAAATTGATTGCAGACTTCTGTTTCTAAAGTTAATCATACTTTTCTATCCAGTGGCTATATATCAGCTCTAAGTACTATGCCCTTCAAGGCTGTTTTCAATTCACTTGTGACCCACTGTTTATAGACCCCCTTACAATTGTTGGGCATTTTCACATGAAATTAATTATAAGAGAGAGTTCCAGTTCTTACCTTGTTTCTGTTAGAAACAGAACAGCCAGGAGAAACACATCCTGCTTTTTACTTAAATGTCATTCATTTCTACACTTCACAACAATGGATTCTTTATGACAGTTATTGCCTCCCAAATGATGCCCAAATACTGCCATAAACTGAATTCAAATCGAGAACTTTGGATTCTCACTGCATCATAATATGCACAGAATAATACATTTTACAAACTTCAATACGTAATTGTGGGTTTTGATTTCAAGTGTAAGTCCTATTACAAAACTAATATTTTCTTTGAGAAAAGGACTCATATTATAGTCCATGTGGAGAAAAGTGCTCAAGAAATAATGCTACAACATATATAAAATTTCTAAAGTTTAGACATTTACATATTTTTAATGAAACTGCTCCATGCCACCCTGAGAATGTGATCTCATGAGATAGTCTCATCTTATTCACATCAGCCACACATTTCACAACTTTTACAAATTTATCCTGCGTTTATAGCTACTTCCAAGGCAGTTATCAGCCTGTGACACCAACAGAACAAACTTAAGCTGGGGACTGGGGGTTGGGGGAGGGGAGTGATGCTAGTCTTCACAGAACCCACTGGGATCCTGGCCAAAACACTTGCAGGTTAAAATAAGAAGGGAATTGAGAAAGTGAAGAAAGAAATATGGCTTCATTTTAAGTTGCTTTTTTTAAAGATTTTATGATTTTTTAATATAAATTTATTTATTTTATTTGGAGGTTAATTACTTTACAATATTGTATTGGTTTTGCCATACATCAACATGAATCCGCCACAGGTATACACGTGTTCCTCATCCTGAACCCCCTCCCTCCTCCCTCCCTGTACCATCCCTCTGGGTCGATCAGTCTGCTTGGGTGAATTCATGATGAGTTTAAAATTAAGGTAAATAATCTCTGTTCTCTTATTTCTGGAGAACAAGTGTCTCCTTTTCCACCTTCCTAATATTCAGCCTTCTTTTCCTCTTCTCTCTCTACAAAGTAGGAGACTCTGTGAATTTCTTTTAATTAGCCTTAGTTAAAGGTCGACTTCTTGTCCTGCTCCTTCACTGTTGTATAGAGGACTTTCACGCTCCCAATTTAGAATGGATTATGTAGAGCAACACATTCATTTGCCCCCAGACCGCTATCTTAGTCTGTTCAGGATACTATAGCAAAAATGCTGCAGACTGGGTAGCTTAAACAGCAAACATTCATTTCTCCTGGTTCAGGAAGGTGGAAAGTCCTAGATAAAGACACCAGCAAATTCAGTATCTGTTGAGAGCCCACTTCCTGATTCTAGGACGCTGTCTTCTCACCATGTTCTCACATGACTAAAGGGGTGAAGGAGCTCTCTGGGGCTTCTTCTATCAAGGCACTAATTCCGCTCATGATGGCCCTACCCTCATGTCCTAATCACTTCCCAACACCATCACTTGAGAGTTAGGATTTCATCATATGAATCTGGAGGGCAATCAGATATTCAGTACATGACCCTGAACAAAATCTTAGCTGGCTGACAGTGAATCTCAATACTAAAGTCTTTAGAACTCCGGATATGAGCTCTGGAGAGCTTACAAAGTAGCAGTGCTGTTCTGCAGCGTGCTGGTCGTCTCAGCGGCCTGTCTGAGGCTGCATAGCATTCTCTAGTTGAGAAGAAGACCCAGCTGACCACCAAAGGCCTCTTTCTCCTTTGAAGCCAATGCATTATTAAGCAGCCTGATTTACCCCACGATCATAAATACCCACCTCAAAGCAAACATAGCACTCAGTGTTCAGTAAAAGAAATTAGAAAAAAGACAGTGGATCCTGCATAGATCACTCTGAGAAATAAACTCTTTAATACAGAAGGCAACAGAATATTTTGGAGAAGGCAGTGGCACCCCACTCCAGTATTCTTGCCTGGAAAATCCCATGGATGGAGGAGCCTGGTGGGCTGCAGTCCATGGGGTCGCTAAGAGTCAGACACGATTGAGTGAAATCACTTTCACTTTTCCCTTTCATGCATTGGAGAAGGCAATGGCAACCCACTCCAGTGCTCTTGCCTGGAGAATCCCAGGGATGGAGGAGCCTGGTGGGCTGCCGTCTATGGGGTCACACAGAGTCGGACATTGAAGTGACTTAGCAGCAACAACATATTTTATTAAATTTTAAGTTACAAATGTAATATGTTTTCATCATAGAAATTTTGAGAAATACAGAGGAACACAAAGAAAAAAAGTTTAAAGTGAACCATAATCCCACATCTCAGATAAAGCCATGATTCAAGTTTTGGTGAACCTTATATCTTTCAAAGTTTTTCTGAACATACAATAAATATGCTACTTTTTAAATGGATTGTTATAGTCCATTGTGTCTTATAACCTACTTTTTTCAGTCAATAATATATTGTGGCTAGTTCCACCATACTAACTTCAAGTAATATTTTACCATGTATATTTTAATAGCTGTAAAGTATTTAATGTATGAATGCAGCATTGACTGTTTATAAATTAATCCCCTCCTGTTGGACTGAGAAATTGTTTCCAGTTTGGAACAGGATGCTACAATGAACCATTCCTCTAGCATCTCCTTGTCTGCTTCTGTAAACTTTCACAAGTAGAATTTCTGGATAAATGAACATTAAGAATTTAAGGGTTTGCAACTCATTCACTTGTACAAAAATTTATTAAGGGCAAACAGAATCCTGGGCATTCCAGCGTCTGGGGATATAGCTGTGAGCCAGTCAAGTAAGATCTCAGCCCACATATAGCCTATACCCATGGGAGGAGGCAGACAATTCACAAGTGAGAAATTAAGCTCGTGAGTGGTTTCAGAGAGCGATGAATACTTTAAGAAAAACAGAAGGTATGAGTACAGTGACAGACTTGTATTTTAGAGACAATGGTTAGGAGGTATCCTAGAAGATATTACATTTGAATGGAGTCCACCTTCTAGGGGCACTTGTTCCAGGCAGAAACAGCACACAGGAAGATCTGCTAGGTGGACTGAGCTGGGCAGATTTGAGGACTTGTAAAGCTGAGGTGGCTGAAGTGGAGTGGGTATCAGGAAGACATGGGGAAGGCAGGCAGAAGTCAGATCATGAGGCGTCAGGAAACATTTTGCACAGTAGGGGGACCTGATTGTGGTGACCTGCTAAGAAAGTCCAGACAAGGAAATGGCAACCCACTCCAGTATTCTTGCCTGGAGAATCTCAGGGACAGAGGAGCCTGGTGGGCTGCCATCTATGGGGTGGCACAGAGTCGCACACGACTGAAGCGACTTAGCAGCAGCAGCAGAAGCAGCTAATTTACAGTCACTGGTTGCTAGGTGGAGACTGGATGATGGGAGGCAGGGATTCAGTTAGGTGTGTATTGTAAGTGTCCAGACAAGAAATGAGGGCGGTTTGCACTGGCGGAGGTGGGTAACAGGGTGGTTTCAGAATGTGTATTTCAAAGTAGAGATGGCAGGAGTTCAAGAAGGAGGAGGTATGGAGCACGAGGGAAATACAGGCAATCACGGATGCCCACCAGGAAAGTCGTGGCCCTCAACAGTGTGTCATAAATCATTTTCCTCACAATCTTACCAACTTTTTTTTTCTTCTTTGTCAAGCAAAGAGGAAAGCCAAAAAAAAAAAAAGGCAAAAATTATTAAATAGTTTTATATTTCTTCACCACTACTGAGGTTAGAAGTATGTTTGTGTTTATGTACCATGTCTGTTTCTGCAATCATGAAAATAACATTTTTAGCTAAAGTTGCTCTTTTTGATAAACAGTAAGAATATGTGTCTGTCTTCCCCATAGAATATGAGTTTCACAAAAGCAAAGGACAAAAGGATTTAGTTTGTCTGCATCATTATTCTGTTGATGGTGCCTAGAATAGTGTCTATCATATAGGCACTAACCTACGGATGCCTTTGGATGCAACCTGCTAACTTTGGATGTCTCAATATGTTCCAGGCACTGTCCTAAGTGCTTCTTATATAAAAATTCACTTCTAAAAATCCATTTACAGATGAAGAAACTGAGCTATGGAGAGGTTATGTAACATGTCCAAGGCACAGGCAGTCGGGCTTCAGGGTCCAGCTCTGGACTCACCCACTGTGCTCTAATGCTTTTGATAGCAAATGCCAATATAGACTTGCATATTGATTAGTTAACTTTCCAATGTACAAAAGGTGAACAGCAATACGTGTTTAGACATAAGTGTTTGGAAGAGAAAAGCAAGAGCGATAAATAAAACTAAGCCAAATTTTAAAAAGTCACTCTAGAAATAGAGGAACATTTACTACAGAAGAAAAATCATTTAAAATCTATTTTGTGAATAAATTAAGAAGAGAGTTAATATAGTATTGCACTCTAGGATAATGCTTCAAATTCTCAACAAGAAAATCCATCTATGGTTAATGACTTAGAGGTGTTAAGTGAGGCTCTAGAATGAACATTAGTCTCCAAGCTGTCTCCTGGCCTTGACAAAGCTCAAATCCATTCCATACTCCCTGCTAATTAATCTTCCTGAAACATGTGTTCTTGCTGAACACACGTCCCTGTCATCTTCTCCTTAATAGCCCTTCATTGTAGAACAGAAATTTTCTTGTTGAAAGACGTGTGGTATGCAAGGGAAATAACTCCAGCACTGGCTTCTGGGAGGGCTGAGGATGACTCTCCGCTCCTGTAGTGACTGTGAGAGGACTATTTTACCTCTATCATCCTTCATATTTCAGCTATAAAATAGGAATCATAGGTGGTGGTGAGAACTGAGTGAGGCAAGGTGTGTCTGATGGTTAATATGTGTCAACATGACTGGATCATGAAGTGCTCAGATATTTGGTCAAATGTTCTGGGTATGTCTGTTAAAGTGATTTTGAATGAGATTAACATTTGAATCTAGAGCCTGAGTAAAGCATATTGACCTCCTTAAAGTGGGTGGGCCTCATCTAATCAGTTGAAGGGCTGAATAAAACAAAAAGGCTGATAACCCCTAAGAAAGAATTCCTTCTGTGCAGTGGCCTTTGACTGGGATAGTGATACTTTTTCTCTGCCTTTCATACTCAAACTGGATCATCTGCTCTCTGTGGGTCTCAGCCTGTCAATCTTCAGACTGAAACTACACCATCAGCTCTCCTAGGTCTCCAGCTTACTGACAAATTCTGCAGATCTTTGGATTTACCAGCCTCTGTATTGCATGAACCAACTCCTTATAATAAAAAGTAAATGTTGGTTCTCTTTCTCTGGAGAAGCCTAACTAATACAGTGTGCTATCTGTCACCCAGTGCATGCAGTAACTGCTTAGCAGATGAGCTTTGTGGTCAGATGTTTCTCAATTTCATTCCTGCTATGCCATTTTTAGTTGTTAATTAGGACAAGTTAAGGTGATTTGTTTATGCCTCAGCTTTCCTTATTTTTAAAAAGAAGCAATACATAGCATTTAATTCTGCTGAGAAGGTTAAATAATAAATTACATAAAGCATCCAAAATATGGTAAGTGCGCAATAAATGGCATATACTATTACTATGCCTTTCACAGGAGTCTGAAATAGGAATAGCTCAAGGGTCCAGAGGAATAATATAAATAAGTGAAGGAGTGTAGGCAATATCTTTCCTTAAATATAAAGCTGTATTTTATAGGAGCAACACTTAGTTCATTCATATTCAAAGACAGTTATTGAAATATTGGTCTTTTCAGTTCAATAAGCTTTTTATCCATCCACAGGACTGGAAAAGGTCAGTTTTCATTCCAATCCCAAAGAAAGGCAATGCCAAAGAATGTTCAAACTACCACACAATTGCACTCATCTCACACGCTAGTAAAGTAATGCTCAAAATTCTCCAAGCCAGGCTTCAGCAATACGTGAACCATGAACTTCCTGATGTTCAAGCTGGTTTTAGAAAAGGCAGAGGAACAGAGATCAAATTATCAACATCTACTAGATCATTGAAAAAGCAAGAGAGTTCCAGAAAAACATCTATTTCTGCTTTATTGACTATGTCAAAGCCTTTGACTGTGTGGATCACAATAAACTGTGGAAAATGCCTGAGATGGGCATATCAGACCACCTGACCTGCCTCTTGAGAAACCTATATGCAAGTCAGGAAGCAACAGTTAGAACTGGACATGGAACAACAGACTGCTTCCAAATAGGAAAAGGAGTACGTCAAGGCTGTATACTGTCACCCTGCTTATTTAACTTATATGCAGAGTACATCATGAGAAACGCTGGACTGGAAGAAACACAAGCTGGAATCTAGACTGCTGGGAGAAATATCAATAACCTCAGATATGCAGATGACACCACCCTTATGGCAGAAGGAAGAGGAACTAAAAAGCTTCTTGATGAAAGTGAAAGTGGAGAGTGAAAAAGTTGGCTTAAAGCTCAACATTCAAAAACAAAGATCATGGCATCTGGCCCCATCATTTCATGGGAAATAGATGGGGAAACAGTGGAAACAGTGTCAGACTTTATTTTGGGGGCTCCAAAATCACTGCAGATGGTGACTGCAGCCATGAAATTAGAAGACGCTTACTCCTTAGAAGAAAAGTTATGACCAACATAGACAGCATGTTGAAAAGCAGAGACATTACTTTCCCAACAAATGTCCATCTAGTCAAGGCTATGGTTTTTCCAGTGGTCATGTATGGATGTGAGAGTTGGACTGTGAAGAAGGCTGAGCACTGAAGAATTGATGCTTTTGAACTGTGGTGTTGGAGAAGACTCTTGAGAGTCCCTTGGACTGCAAGGAGATCCAACCAGTCCATTCTGAAAGAGATCAGCCCTGGGATTTCTTTGGAAGGAATGATGCTAAAGCTGAAACTCCAGTATTTTGGCCACCTCATGCGAAGAGTTGACCCATTGGAAAAGACTCTGATGCTAGGAGGGATTGGGGGCAGGAGGAGAAGGGGACGACAGAGGATGAAATGGCTGGATGGCATCACGGACTCAATGGACGTGAGTCTGAGTGAAATCCGGGAGTTGGTGATGAACAGGGAGGCCTAGCGTGCTGCGATTCATGGGGTCACAAAGAGTCGGACACGACTGAGTAACTGAACTGAACTGAACTGAACTGAACAAGCACAGATCTTACCACAGTTGGCTTCATAATGGGGTGCTAAATTATATTCTTTAACGTAGGCACATTTGGACTGCCTGTTGAATAGATGGATGCTGCATCTCCATCTCATATTCACCACCTCATTTCCTCTTGGCTTCACCTACATTTGGGATCTGTGACCATTTCTTTCACCCCAGGTTCTTCATCATTGGTCATCTCTACATGGACTCCATTCAGTTGCCACCACAGCAATGAACTTTACCAGAGCGCAAATCCAACAGCACATTTTCTCATCCCCATGTCACCTGCCTCTCACCTTCAGCCTTAGGGTGTCCTTGTTGCAGAGGCAGGGGATGACACAGGACCCATTTTGTCACTATACATGCCCCATGCATTCCCAAACCAAAAGATGGGGAACGTTAGTGCCCATAGAGGCTATAATTTGACTGTAAGAGATTAAATGGCCTCTCCAAATGAACTATTCTGAGGCACAGAAGTTCATACAACCCTGAGAAATTGGTCTTGTGGGGGCTGAACAGAGAGCTGCATGTGATGTTAGGTGGTAGCCACACTGTGATTTAACCTTGTATTTGTACAACCTACGACTCCCATTTCTCCTGATTCTTGCTTCCCAGAGATTCCATTCCCTACCTAATAAAGTATCAGCACTTGGGTTTTTATTTTGGGCTCTGCATCCAGGGCATTTTAGTGTAAAACAGTAGCCACTAAGAGTGACCCTTAGGAAGCTGAATCTTAAGACTGGATTTTGGAGGTGAGTTTACACAGTGGTCTGAAAGCAACAGGGACCTCACTGATGGTGGCATCTGGGGTAGAGACAACCCTTGGCTAATAATGGCATCACGATTATTAGGAATTTTGCCTGTATTTAGTTGAGATGAGTAAATATTAATACAAATAGCAGCATATATAGGTGGTAAGATGTTGAATTATTCAGTACTGTGGCACTTAAATAATACACAAGCAATTAGCATAACGGATTTGTGCAGGGTTGACTTTTGGTGATTATATTAGAAGCTTTGAAAATATAAATTGATAGGCTTAGGGTATCTATCGAAAACCAGAAGGCCTTTATGGCTGCTTTAAGGAGACTCTCTTCTCTTTCAGTCTCTGCCTTTCAGACTGTGCAGAAAATTAGGCCCAAGATCTGACTGGAATGACGGCAGAATTGCAATAGAGACCAGACATGTAGCCTTGACAGGTTTCTCCTGTCACAGTTAGGGTCCTGAAAGGAAACATGGTAACTTAAAATATGGAATAGAGATACTTGCATCAACAAGACAGAATATTCAAACCCTCAATTGCTCTGCAACCCAGGCCAACATAAGTATATTCCTCCTTACTGCCAGAAGAGAAAGTTCCTCTTGCCTGAATATCAGGTGATGAGCTCAGCTGAAGTGGGTGCTTCACCAGGTAATACTTGGCCTCGCCATGGTGTTGCTCCCATCATTCTTCATTGCCTCCAGACTGTTAACAGGGCTAGACCTCAGAAGACTGCAACAGAGATGGTATAATCCATGGGGGATGAAATGTCTTTTACACCAAAAGAATTGCAGAACTTGCTTAATATATATGACAAAAAAAGGGAGGATATGTTTGTAGGCAGATTGGGGAGGATGTTGGATTTGGCAGTGGACTCTAAAGCTTAGTTGAGAATTCATTGATAGAGGGCACTAACTATTGACTTGGGATTCAGTGCTTGACAAGGACACCTGAACTGGCCCCAACTCTTTACAGGGATAGTTACTTGGTTATGATAGTTGCCTGGATATATTAGGTAAATGTGGTAGGACTTCCCTGGCATGGCAAGAGAGATTCTCCTTGACCAAACTTTAGTCAGGCTCCTCTAGGCCTTTTACTCAACTAGTCCTTGGCCTTTGGCCTCCATGTCTATCTTTGCAGAGTCCAATTTTAGCAAAACTTCTGCTGGTTCAGTTTAGCAAAAATCCACCTGCTTTGATACTTGATCAAATTCCTTATCCTCCATCCTAGATATTTGATCATCATAGACTGTCTTCATCAAGAATCCTATTAAGTCACTAGGATGAATTCTCCTACACTTGATGTCTCCTTTGAGTAAGTTTCCATCTGCTGACCCTTTCATTCTGCTTGCTGGCTATAAATCCTCAGCTGTCTTTGCTATATTTGAAGGGGGAACCTGCTCTCTCTCGTTGCAACACTTTTATCGCAATAGTCCTGAATAAAATCTTCTTAGCCATTTTAACAAGTGTCTGAATAATGTTTTCTTTAATAATGCTATTGAGAAAGAATTCAGATGGCTGAGAGAGGTAGGATGTAAGAATGTATTATTTACAGTCAATTTTTTTTTCAACAAGCATACTTTGTTGAAACTTTTCAACCAGTGATGCTGGAACCACTAGATATACACGTGTAAAAGAATGAAGGTGAACTTTTACCTCACATCACATGCAAAAATTCATTCAAAATGGTTCAAAGACCTAAATGTAAGAGTTGCTGCTGCTGCTGCTGCTGCTGCTGCTAAGTCGCTTCAGTTGTGTCCGACTCTGTGCGACCCCATAGACGGCAGCCCACCAGGCTTCCCCGTCCCTGGGATTCTCCAGGCAAGAACACTGGAGTGGGTTGCCATTTCTTTCTCCAAAGCATGAAAGTGAAAAGTGAAAGTGAAGTCACTCAGTCATGTCCAACTCTTTGCAACCACATGGACTGCAGCCTACCAGGCTCCTCCATCCATGGGATTTTCCAGGCAAGAGTACTGGAGTAGGGTGCAAAATGTAAGAGCTAAAGTAACAGAATTCTTAAAACATAAGTGTAAATCTTTGTGATATGGGATTATTCAATGTTTCTTAGATACAATACCAAACGAACAGGCATCAATAGAAAAATGGATAAATTGATAGTATCAAAATAAAAATATTTGCACTTCAAAGAACACCACCATAAAAGTAAGAAGACAATCCAAAGAGTGGAAGAAATTTTTAAAATTATATATCTGATAAGGGATCTAGAACTATTAGAACTCAATAATAGAAAGAAAACTAAATAACCTAACTTAGTCAAAGAACTATTAGAACTCAATAATTGAAAGAAAACTAAATAACCTAACTTAAAAATTAGCAAAGAATCTAAATAGACAGTTCTCCAAGGAAGATATACAAATGGCCAATAAAAGATAAAAGATGCTCAACCTCTTTAGCCATCAAGGAAAGGAATATCAAAAACAAAAATAAGATACCACTTCACACTCATTACAATAATGATAGTTAAAAAGATAGATAATAACAAGTGTTTCTGAGGATATAGAGAAATTGGAACTCCTCATACACCACTAGTGGGGTGCAAATGGTGCAGCTAATTCCAAAAGGAATTGAGGTTTCCTCTAACACTTGTACATAGAGTTACTCTATCATCCAGCAATTCAAGTCCTAGGTAAACAACTAAGAGAAGTGTAAACATATGTCAACACAAAAATGTGTACATAAAAATGTTCACAGGATCATTATCCATAACAGTCAAAAGTGGAAACCTCCCAAACGTCCATCAACTGAAGAATGAATAAGTAAATAAAATGTAGTATATCCGCACAATGGAATATTATTCAGAAACAAAACATTCTACAAAATTAATGACCTTTTAAGCATTATGCTTAAGTAAAAGAAGGCAGTTACAAAAGACCACGTATTATGTTATTCCTTTTATACAAAATGTCCAGAACACACAAATCAATGAAAAGGGAAAACTAGTGATCACCTAATCACTCGTAGGGCTAGTAGTACTGAGATGATTAGGAGGTAATGGCTAAAGGATGCAGATTTTCCTTGGAGGGCAATGAAAATATTCTAAAATTGGCTGAGGCAATATATGCATGTGAATACACTATGTTAATATAATAAAAGCTATTGGATTATATACTTTTGGTAAATTTATCTTAGAAAGCTACTTAAAAAAAAAAAGAATTCATCAATGACACTAATATTACCTGAGTTACCTGATAACTCTCTACATGGCAGTGTTCCCAGCAGGGCCCAGAGAACATTCAGTTCACTGAAGCATTAAGGAATGTATTGGTAAGAGGGGGCATTAGCATAATCATTGTGTAATCAGAAGTAAACAAGGGAAGATAGGCAGAAGGGTAACAGCAGCCGCTATAATGAAAAACACAGCTTTTACATTTCAGTCAGTTGACAGACCCAGAGTCCACTGATTAAAGAGGGGCTGAGGTGTGTGGGGTGGGGGAGGCTAGATTCCCATCAAAAGGGGCAGTTCAATGCAACCGCAAATATGACCAGTCAATAGTACTCGAATCCTTCTCCCAGAGCTGCCTATGATCATTCGCCAGGATAACTGCATTAGGGGGAAAGGAAGATGCAGACTTTTCTTGAGGATTTTCAGATGTCCTGAGATGATACTAATACCAGAAGACCCAAATACTAATACCAGAGGACCCGTCATGGTCCTCCAGTAGAGTGAGAGTTTATGGGGATCATACCAGAAACAGAATTTTGATTCTGGTCCTTGATTGCATATTAAGGTAGATATAATCAACAGCTGACAAAATCCTCAGGTTTGTTCGCTGGTTTTGTAGGCCAGTAAACAGTTCTGGGTCCCTTTGCCTCTGCTTCCCTGGAATTGTGTGTGCGTGTTAGTCGCTCAGTCATGTCCAACTCTTTGTGACCCCATGGACTGCCAGGTTCCTCTGTTCATGGGATTCTCCAGGCAAGAATACTAGAGTGAATTGCCATTTCCTTCTCCAAGGGAATCTTCCTGACCCAGGGATCAAACCCAGGTCTCTTGCATTAGCAGGAAGATTCTTTACCATCTTAGCCACCAGGGAAGCGCCTGGAATTGTACTTATTAATAAAATAAGCTATTGTCTCAGGCTCTGATTTCTATGGAACTCAAGTTAAGACAGGTATATTTTTCACGCTAAGAAAGAAACATACAATTTTCTTTTTTTTCTTGAAACATACTAGTCTCTAAATCTTGATTATTTTTGACAACTATGGGACTATAAGAAATATTACATCCTCTCCTAACTCCACTATAAAAAGAAAACCTCAATACAATGATCAATGACAATGAGCACTTGGCATCTGATTGGGAAACAACCAGAAATGGTAGATTTGGGCAAACTTGAGATCAAGGGCCCATTGGTAGGGGAAAGGCAGGACTCAGCTCCTACTGGTCAAGCTGGGTAAAGAGCATCAATCAACACTACCAGAGTTTTTCACTTTTCTAAAGAGGCCAGAATTCCAGCTTTTCATGTAGAAACTATTAATTGAAACATTTTGACCAGCAGGGTGTTTTAAAAACATACTACAGGCCAAATATAGCATATCTCTTGGGTGAATTTGGCCCAGGAGTCCATAAATACAAACACTTGGACTAAGTAGTAAAGTCTTACTTGTTTTGTTGGGGGTGGGATGGTATTTATTGGTTCAGTTTGCTGTTTAATTGCTAAGTGTGCCTGACTCTTCTTCGACTCCGTGGACTGTAGCCCTCCAGGCTCCTCTCTCCATGGGATTTTCCAGGTAAGAATGCTGGAGTAGGTTGCCATTTCCTTCTCCAGAGGATCTTCCCAACCCAGAGCTCAAACCTGGGTCCCCTGCTTGACAGGCGGATTCTTTCCCACTGCACCACCTGGGCTTATTGCCCTGTGGCTGTTCTCTAGTACAGTGCCTAGCTCACAGCTGGCATTCAAAAGATACTTGTTGAATGACTAAACATTATTTAAAACACCTATAAAAACAATCTATATAGCTATAATATGTTAAAAAGAAAATAAAGCCCACATTTTTTGACCACAATAATACAGATGCAGAATTCCAAAGTGGATAAAACTCCACTAATTTTTCAGTTAACCTAGTGTCTTTGGAAGGAATGATACTAAAGCTGAAGCTCCAGTTCTTTGGCCACCTCATGCAAAGAGTTGACTCATTGGAAAAGACTCTGATGCTGGGAGGGATGGGGGCAGGAGGAGAAGGGGACGACCAAGGATGAGACAGTTGGATGGGATCAGGATCACGGACTCGATGAACGTGAGTGAGTCTGAATGAACTCCGGGAGATGGTGATTGACAGGGAGGCCTGGCATACTGCGATTCATGGGGTAGCAAAGAGTCGGACACGACTGAGCGACTGAACTGAACTGAGTGTCTCTAGATTTGAGGAGCTGATAGGTCTCAAGATGGATCTTTCATCAGCATCATCTGGAGGGTTTGTTAAAATAAAAATGGTTAAATCCCACCCTCAGTGTGTCTTTCAGTAGGTCTGGGGTGGGGCCCAGAAATTTGCATGTCTAACAATTTCTCAGACAAGGCTGATACCAATCAGGGGCCCACATTTTTGAAATGCTGCTGAAAAATCCTCTTATAAAATCTCTTTATATTGCAGCAGAGCCTTACCTGCTCCAAAGAGTCTTTGCTGACTTTTGCTACCGCAGGAGACTTCCAGCCCTCTCCCAAGCCTCACCAAGTCGCAAGAAAAGTTAAATGAATCCAAGTCAATCAATGCTGTGCTCTGAGACTTCCCTTTCTGGAGGCCTCTGAAAAGCAGCCTGTTTCTGTTTCCAGCTTTAAAGGTTGAAGCTCTTTGTTGATGTGGCAAGCCTGTCTACCTTCTGGGGCTTACCCGTAAGAGGGGTCAGAGCTCACAGAGTGCAATGCAGCCCTCCTTCTGGAGCAGGACTGGTGCTGCAGCCCCCCACCATGCACATCTCAGCTATGGTCCCGTTCCCACAACAGAGAGGAAGCACACACCTGCATCCGTCCAGAAGGTCTATTATCCTCACCCTTCTAACTAAACCAGGCTCTATGCACAGGCAAATCCTTTTACTCCAAGTTCCTTGACCAGTATCAATAAACTGCTAATCCAGGCTCTTTATTATAGGTGAAGCTGGGGAGTATAGTCTGAGTGTGAAGGTACCATATGGTACCTGTTATGTTGCTGGCAGAAGGAATGAAGATGTGGACATGGGCACTGGGAGGCTTACCACAGGAAGATTGCTAAGGCAGAGTAACAGTGGATTTAAAAATGTCATTTTTCCACAGGTCACTTATAATTCCTATGTACTTAAATTCTCTGCATTCTCAAGAACAAAAACTAAACAAAAGGAGGGGAAACAGTACTAAACAAATTTTTTAAAGAAATTTTTATAACTCAAAGTAAAAGAACAAAACTAAAAAAGCAGCAAGGTAAACATCTGCTCTGATATAAGTCTCCCAGGGGTAATATTTAAGATTTTGAAAACATATATACTTAGGGGCTCAATAAAGATAATTAGTATGCAAAGTCCAGAAGAATACCAGAAAACATGAAATACATGGAAAATACGAACATAAATTCAGCATGTAACCTATAAAGGTCGGTGAAGCCTACGATTAATAATCAAGGTATGATTTTTCAAAATCTAGAATTTTTGAGAGAATCTGTGTGTGTGCTCAGTTGCTCAGTCCTGTCTGACTCTGTGACATCATAGCCCACCAGACTTCTTTATGCATGGGTTTCTCCAGGCAAGAATACTAGAGGGGGTTGCTATTTCCTCCTCCAGGAGATCTTCCTGACCCAGGGATCGAATCTGCGTCTCTTGTGTCTCCTGCATTTACAGGTGAATTCTTTTACCGCTGAATCGCCTGGAAAGCCCCTTTGAAGAATGAAGACTGAATTCAAACAACCAGCACTGTCTCAAGTTAAACAAACAGAAAGTGAAAGTGAAAGTCACTCAGCTGTGTCCGACTCTTTGCAACCCCAAGGACTATACAGTCCGTGGAATTCTCCAGGCCAGAATACTGGAGTGGGTAGCCTATCCCTTCTCCAGGGGATCTTCTTGACCCAGGAATTGAACCGAGATCTCCTGCATTGCAGGCAGATTCTTTACCAACTGAACTATGAGGGAAGCTCTAAAACGTAAATGCCACTAGTGCAGCCTGGAAAGCCCAAGAGAGCTACTGAGTTCCACGCTGAGCTGTGACATCCTTTTTATGATATCTATTTGACTGCACTTGGTCTCAGTTGTGGCATGTGGGATCTAATTCCCTGACCAGGGATTGAACCTGGGTCCCCTGATTGGGAGCATGGTGTCTTAGCCACTGGACCACCAGGGAAGTTCCTGAACTGTGATATCTTTACTTAAATTTTAAAAGTTGTTAAATTTTAAGAATAAAGGTTGTACAATTTTAGATGTCACAATTAAAATTTCTTCTGGTTTCTTTACTGCTAACCCAAGATAATGGAGTCAGAGCTTTAGAATTTTTAAAGACAAAAGACCAGTCTAAGAACACAACACACAGCCAAACTCTGAATAACAGGTAAAGACAAAAATCTTAAGTGGTCTATCTTCTAGAAAATCTACTGAACATCCTCTCTGTATGTGGACTGTCAACCAGCTCATCAAACTCTGTAGTAGGGGTATAGGAAGAAATCCTTGAATGAGAAAGTTGATGCTGAAAATAATATACAGTAGCCAGTAAAACCAACTATCCTCTTTTTTCTTTAAAAAAATAAGCAAATGTTAATAGGAAGAAGGAGTGAGTCAATACTGATAAGAGTAAATATGTAAAAAAAAAAAGAGGAGAGTGATAGTGCTGAGACACCTAACTAATTGGAATGATTGTTTAAACAAAAATAGAACAAAATAAATCAAAAATAATGACGGAATAAGAACCTCAGATTAAACACAAATGATAAATAGAAGAAAGGGGAGGGGCAAGCCAGGAAGCACAAAATAGTGTCATCCTCCACAGAAGAGAAACCAAAGTAATTATGTTTAAATGGACAGATCTAAATTAATAATTAGAATCCTAAACATTTACTAAAAATAATTGTGACCAGTTTTGTAGTAATTAATTAATGACTACTGCAATTAAGAATGTTTATGACCCATTTTAAAGTAATCATAATGATAAGTATAGGATAATTAACTGATAAATTATTCTACATGAAAAAAATACATTACAGTCCATTTATCTAAGTTGATAATTTAAAGGAAAAATGGAAGGTCTACTTTTAAAAACATAAAATAGACAAAAGACAGAACAAATAAAATAAAGAATATAGAAAAATAAAATTACTTAGTTCATTCATCAAAAGACATACTACTTGACTATTTAAATCCATGTATGAATTTAGCAAAATATAAAAAGCATAAAAGTACTGAAGAGTCTAAAATATAATATGGACAAATATTATTAATAATCTCTTTAATTCAAAAGAAGATCATTATGTTTTGATAGCAGATATATTATTTACAAATACATGACTTTTAAGGAAGCTTTGTATGTATCTAATTTGCAACCAAAAAACTACATACAGACAGAAGAAAAATGTTAAAAGAGGATAATTAATAAAAATCATTAATTTAGACATTTTCATTTTTATAAATACATAAAATCTAAATTTTAATTAGTATTTTTAACTGTCAGGTAGAATTCCACAGAAATTTAAAAGAAAAACATTACAATTAACTAATTACCTCAGAAATTTAACTATGACTCAATATTTTAAAAACCTAATCAAATAATCACATCAAAAATCTTTTATGTGTATAATTATGGCTGACTTGTTATACCAAGAAACCAAAACAACATTGTAAATCAATCTTCCTCCAATTAAAAAATAAATTTAAAAAATTTTTCAGACAAAATTTATTTGTTCAGCAGGTGCTGAAATTGGTCACTTTTATTCTGGATGGTATACTCAAACTGAAGAATAATGCAAAGAAGCCCACCACTACCTTTTTAACTTCACTACCTTTTTTAACTTTAATATATTGGAGATTCTGACTAACGCAAAATGTTAGAATAAGATGAATATGTATTGAAAGGGAGAGACAAATTAATAGTTGAAGATGACATGATTTAAATATGTGTTAGTCAGGGTTCTCCAGAGAAACAGAACCTATAAGATGTGTATCAGTTCAGTTCAGTCACTCAGTTGTGTCCGATTCTTTGTGACCCTATGAATCACAGCACGCCAGGCCTCCCTGTCCATCACCAACTCCCGGAGTTCAGCCAAACTCACGTTCATCGAGTCAGTGATGCCACCCAGCCATCTCATCCTCTGTCGTCCCCTTCTCCTCCTGCCCCCAATCCCTCCCAGCATCAGAGTCTTTTCCAATGAGTCAACTCTTTGCATGAGGTAGCCAAAGTATTGGAGTTTCAGCTTTAGCATCAGTCCTTCCAAAGAACACCCAGGACTGATCTCCTTTAGAATGGACTGGTTGGATGTGTACAGACATACATAAAAGGAGATTTATCATCAGAATTGGTTCATGTAGTTATGGAGTCAAAAAATCATGAGAAAACCCATTGTAAGTCATTTTAAGTTAGGTAAAAGAGAAAGTTCAAAATAAATTCTGAAAGAGCCATATCACTGCTTTGCACTGGCAATAATTATTTAAATAATGCATCATTTTTAGAGAAAGGTAGATCCAGATCCTTTTAACAATAGTAAGGAAAGAATACAATAGGAATAAACTTAAAAGAAAGTCAGAAAAAAAAAGAAAGTTGGAGAGTTTGTTTTAAAGTCTAAATATTGTAGCATTTTACATATTTTAATATATAAAGAGTTTATCATCCAAGTATTAAAAAATGACAAAAATTGACTTTTCTGTCCATATTATTTTGTCATTAAAAGCAACAACTGTACGAAATTTGAAAAAATACTGACATTTTACAAGGAAAAATAAAGATGTAAGAATGACAAAAAAATCTGAAAAAGAACAATATGGGTATTTACCTCTATTGTTCATTAAAACCTATATAAAAGAAATGATCATTAAAATGGGGACTTCCCTGGTGGACCACTGGTTAAGAAGCCGCCTATCAATGCAGGGGACACAGGTTCGATCAGTCCAAGAAGATTCCACATGCCTCAGGTAAGGAAACCCACGCGCCAAAACTACTAAGCCTGTGCCCTTGAGCCTGAGCTCTGCAACAAGAGAAGCCACCACAATCAGAAACCCATGCATAGCAACTAGAGAATCCCATGGACAGAGGAGCCTGGTGGGCTACAGTCCATGGGGTCACAAAGAGTCAGACACAACTGAGTGACTAAGCACACACACATCTGTAAAAACTCAATATGTGATAAAGTAAGCACTCTAAAGTTATCATAAAATAATTTTAATAAGTGATTTGAATTTCAAACATTTAAGTAATTTGTAGGGAAACGTATTAGAGATGTCTGAATGCATATGCCAAAATAAGCTACAGATAGGATTAAAGAGTTACAGAGAAAAGATGAATGAAGTAGATGGAGAATTGTTAATATTCACCACCACTACCAGGATAAAGAGACTTAAAAGCTATTGACAAGATAGATTTTTACATAATAAAAAGTAATAGATTGTACAAATGGCTCCAGTCCTTTAAACAAGTGGAGTCTATGTCTCCACTCTTTAAATCTGGGCTTGCTTTAAAACTTGCTTTGGGCCAGTTGGACTTCAAAATTCCTCTAGCTTTTGGAATCCTTGCTACCGCTGCCATGTGAGCAAGCCCAGCCTCGCCTGCTGAATGACTGGGCACCACGTGGAGCAGAGACAAGCCATCTCAGCTGAAACATCTTAGACGGGCCAATCCCCCAGCTGACCAGGCTGGTACCAGCAAATGTTTAGGCAAGCTCAGTCAGCCACCCGGCTGAGTCAGCCTAAACTGCTGACGTATGAACTAATCGTCTGTGTCAAGCTACTAAGTGTTGAGATAGTCTGTAACACAACAATAAATAGTTAATATTCTAAATATGTAGTTGTTCTCTAAGAGTAAGAAGGAGGATTATGAGCGAGGCAACCCTGAGGGACAGGTGGATTTATTATACAGAGAAACGACCATTCAGAATATGAGCAGGAATCCTCAGAAGATTACCTCAAAGGTAGAAAAGGCATGGCTTACACCCAGAAAGTTTGCACTTGAGGAAAGCCAAGTTCAGGAAAAGGCATGGGACAATTGATTATAACATCAATTGGGGTACTAACATGACAATAGACTAACCTGACCTCTGAATATGTCCCTATTCCCAAGTGCCAATTAATAGCTAAAAGAATAAATGATTCCTGACAGCAGCCATGTTTAGGGCAAAGGGGTTGAGGAATACTACTGCATGGCTAGCTTTGCCCAGAAGCAATAGGGAGCATCCAAGAGCAGAGGAGGTGCAACCCAGGTGCTCTCACTTTTCAGCTGTTTCCACCCAGCAGGGAACAAGACCCTGCAACTCTTCTGTCCACTTTCTCAGTGAACTTCTGAAGGAAAAGGAAATGTTCTGTCTGGCAGAGAACCTCCAGCTGTTCTGACATTTCATATACTATCTACAGTTTTCATATACGATCTTAGTTAATCCTCACGAAAAATATATGAAAATGGTGGTATTTGTAATTCTTCCTATTTAAGATGAGAAGATTGAGGAATGGAGAGACAAGTTTAATGTAATTGAAAGTGAAAGTGAAGTAGCTCAGTCGTGTCTGACTCTTTGCAACCCCTTGGACTGTAGCCTACCAGGCTCCTCTCTCCATGGGGTTCTCCAGGCGAGAATACTGGAGTGGGTTGCCATTTCCTTCTCCAGGGGATCTTCCCGACCCAAGGATCAAACCTGGGTCTCCTGCATTGCAGGCAGAAGCTTTAACCTCTGAGCCACCAGGGAAGCCCTTTAATCACAGAGTAAAATGTATAATTTTCGTATAATTAATAACATCACAGTCATAAAAGTGAATGTTACATATACAAATAAGATTATTTTAAATGAGATGCCAAGTGAAGATGTTAGGAAACAAAACTGTTGAAATAAAAATTCAGTTTATTTGCTGGTACAAGTGAAGAGTGAATGAGCAAGCTGAATTGGGCCTAAAGATTTTCCTATAATGGAAAAGAAAACAGAGTTGTTTCAGGGGGGTAAAAAGTAAGATATAAAGGCTAGGTCCAGAATTTCCAGTATTACTGGGGAAAGGAGGCAATAGAGAGTAGGCACTATCTCATGAAATAATTGCTAAAATTTCCCAAAGACAATATTTAAAATATTCTGTCAAATTTTGAACAGGATAAATTCTATAGACCAAATACTAACCTATCACAATGAAATTTCAGAACACAGAAGAAGAGATTGAAAATTAAAGAGACCCACTACATGAAGAATCTAAAGAAACCAAATTTATTGGAACACAGATTGGACTGTTAGTTCCCAGAGGCCAGGAGTAAGAGGTGGGGAGATTGGATAAAGGTGGTCAAAAAGGTTAAAACTTCCACTCATAAGTTCTAGGGATAATTTTAAAAGATTAACTTGGCAAATTAGATGAAATGGAAAATTTTCTTGAAAAGCACTGATTACCAAAACTGATACAAGAAGAAATAGAAGGTCTGAACAATCCCCTCTCTGTTACAATGATTGAATTTATTAAAAAATCTTCCCAGAAAGAAAAGTCCAAGGCCAGATAGCTTCACTGACAAATTATACCTAACATCTGGGAGAAGTATCCATTATATATGAGCTCTTTCAAAAAATAAAAGAGTAGAGAATACATCCCAGTTTATTTTATGAAGCTAGCATTACTCTGATAGCAAAAAAAAAAAAAAAAAAAAGACATTACAAGAAAACTATATACAAATATCTTTCATGAAATAAACACAAAACTTAACAGAAATGGGAGTAGGTTTGTGACTTAGTGACAACAGGATGATAGCCTCCAGGACTTTAATTCTGATAAGAGTGACATAACACAACAAGGATAATTAGAGGCTATTCATCCAACTGCAAAGAAATTGCAGAGGCAGCTACTGTCCAGCCACAGTGTTGGTGACGACTCTCCAACCAGTTCAGTTCAGTCACTCAGTCGTGCTCAACTCTTTGTGACCCCATGAATTGCAGCATGCCACGCCTCCCCATCCATCACCAACTCCTGGAGTTCACTCAAACTCACGTCCTTCGGAGTCGGTGATGCCATCTAGCCATCTCATCCTCGGTCGTCCCCTTCTCCTCCTGCCCCCAGTCCCTCCCAGCATCAGAGTCTTTTCCAATGAGTCAACTCTTCGCATGAGGTGGCCAAAGAACTGGAGTTTCAGCTTTAGCATCAGTCCTTCCAAAGAACACTCAGGACTGATCTCCTTTAGAATGGATTGGTTGGATCTCCTTGCAGTCCAAGGGACTCTCAAGAGTCTTCTCCAACACTACAGTTCAAAAGCATCAATTCTTCGGCGCTCAGCTTTCTTCATAGTCCAACTCTCACATCCATACATGACCACTGGAAAAACCATAGCCTTAAGTAGAAAGACCTTTGTTGGCAAAGTAATGTCTCTGCTTTTTAGTATGCTATCTAGGTTGGTCATAACTTTCCTTCCAAGGAGTAAGCGTCTTTTAATTTCATGGCTACAGTCACCGTCTGCAGTGATTTGGAGTCCAAAAACATAAAATCTGACACTATTTCCACTGTTTCCCCCTCTATTTCCCATGAAGTGATGGGACCAGATGCCATGATCTTAGTTTTCTTAATGCTGAACCTTAAGTCAACTTTTTTCACTCTCCTCTTTCACTTTCACCTGCATATCTGAGGTTACTGATATTTCTCCTGGCAATCTTGATTCCAGCTTGTGCTTCTTCCAGCCCAGCGTTTCTCATGATGTACTCTCCAACCAGCCTATCCCTAAAGGAAGACCTTGGCTCTTCTCTGTTGCCAGATTTCCCTAGGTTCAGCCAATAGTTTAATTTGACATTCTAAGTAGCCGGTTAGCTCAGTTGGTTAGATCATAGTGCTAATAATTTGACATTCTATGTTTTGATCAGTTCTGCAAACTACCCAAAAGTCTTTCAATAAATTCACTTCTGCTAAATTTAGCAACCAAGAACCTGAATAATAAATTCACCCCTGCTATAGTTCTCAAAATCAAGAACCCAGAGCTGTGGAGAAATTAGTATCCAGGAGTAATGTGCATAGACTCTCAGGTTCATGGAAGGAATTTAGGTTTGGAAATCTGATCTCATTGGAATGAAGCCTGTAAAAATTTATTTTTGTGTCTAAGGACAGTCATCTAGCATAACAGCTAATTAAATTGATCACCTATGGCCACCAGAAATGAAGAACTCATTGAATGTAAGGCATGGAGGAGAGAGACTATTCAAAATGTTTTCAGGCCTCCCTATCTCCACCTCTCAACTCTCAGTTTCAAGATTATGATCTACTCATACAGATTTCCAGAGAGCCATGATCAACATGAGTTTTACAAGGATTTAAGACTCAAAGTGACTGTAAAAAAAAAAAAGAGCCTTTCTCTCCCTCTCTCTCTCCTCCCTCTACTAGCATTTATACAAATCCCTGTCCAAAAAGATTTTTAGTCATGCCTAGGACATACGGTCACCTGTGGATCATCAAAGTGTCCATTGAGACATGATCTTCCAAATGGCTAGACTGTATCTTTGTGCCCACTTTCATGGCAGAGAAGACAGGGTCTTTTGATCGGCAGCCATACCTAATTCATATGGGGCAAGAGAAAAATTGTTCTCAAAATGAAAGGATGTTGGACAGACAAAAAGTGTTGGAGTTGACCACCACAGAGAAAAAGGGCAGGGATGAAGAAGTGACAGGAGCTGACCTATTGAACCAAATCCTCTGTGAGAAAATTGAAGCGGGAACTAGATAGTAAGGCAGGAGGAACGAATTTTAGATCAGAGGAGGGATGCATGATGTTTTATACTCTGTATGTGTACTAAGCTGCCTCAAATCTTTAATTATAATATCTATAACATAAATAAGAGTACTGGGGCCTTGTGTCCTTGAAAATAAACCATTTTAAGTATCTAGCATCATGGTAACTTGCACGCTTGCCAATCAAGAGTTAATGCGACAATTATGAATACTAGTAATGAAATTTGTCATCATTGAACATGAACCCAAGTGATGCTCCTGTGGCCCACTCCCTTAATTATCTTGCATAATCCTTGTGCCAGGATACAATCCAGCAGGATTTATAGATTAAAAGCCACATGCACTGGGGTTAAGGGTGCAGATTTGGAAATAGTAGACCCGAGTTTCCATCCTGGCTACATCACTTGCCAGTTATGGGACCCTAAGAAAGTTAGTCAGTGTTGAATTTATGTAAAATGGTCCCCAGAGGGCCTAGAACATGATTCAGTCTCAGTGATAAGTATTCCCTGTTGTTAGTACCGTGGTCCTAGAACCATCATTCTGATTCTTTTCTAATTCCAGCTGGAATTAGTGAGGTTTCACTGTCCATTATAAAGCATAATGTATAAATATTGAAAACGGGTACGTGTAAGTAACCAACCACTGTGTGGTAGTTTGTTTTTTTTTTTTTAAGCAAAACATTCTCTAGATCTCCCCCACCCAGAAACCCTCCCCAGCCAGCCCCATTGATAACAGCAGCTAAAAATCCTCACAACTTTTGGAACTCCGCTATACTGAAAGAATTCAACCATATGTCTGTTGTCCAGTCAAAAACTTGGTAGTTCGCACTTCTAAGAGCATGTTTTCTAAACATCTCTTCGTAAATGGAGATTTTGACTTTATGCCCGGGACACCCTGAGAGCTGCTCCTGCAGAAGAAGAAGAAAAAAAAAAAAACACTAATAGGATAATAAATCCCAAGTCCTTTTCCCTCACTCCGAACAAGAGTTGTTTTAGTTAAGCCAGCCTTCGCTTTCCTCTGGACGCTGCCCGCGTGCTCGTCAGACCATTGTGTTTAATACAGGACTTTTGACTCAGCCATCATTACTCACACTTTACTGATTTTACTTTAAACACTGCTGGCTAACACAACAATTTATCACGACTGTTTTCTCTAGCAGTGGGGGATAATTTATTTCCCCGCTGAAGGGTTTGATATTTATTAGCGCGGCCGCCGGGCTGCTCAGCGGAGATGCACGCTCCAGGGGATGCGCCGCGGCTCCAGCCCCAGGCCTGCTCCATCCTCTCTGCTCCAGCCCACCCACTCCTCCTGGGCAGGACTCGGGCAGGGCACAGAGGACAGTAACTCGGGAAGAGGAAGCGGGGTGCTCCCCTCCATCCTGAAGGGGATGCCGGCAACCGTGGAGGGGCGAGGCGAGCCGAGCCTTCAAGCCTGGAGACTTTAGGACCGAGCCCAGAAATGCGGGCATCTGCAGAGGAGGACTCACTGGAGGGCCCCCCTTCCCAGTGCCCCCAGCAGAAGAGATGGCAAAGAGATCCTCAGGTAAGGTGGGTTTGGACTGAGAAGTAGAGTGTCCCAAGCTTCTAAGACTGGTGGGAAACAACCCCTACACGACCCAGCAGACAGCACCTCTGCAAGGCAGTCAGGGTGCTTGGCAAGGGCAGCCTCTAATAATAAGTTTATTGTAGTGGCAAATGAATATCTCAAACAACAGGAACTTGGGTTTACTGTGTGCCTACTATGTGCCTGGCACCATGCTAGGCTGACATGCATCATTTCATCATCTTAAGCAATAATCCCAGGGACGATGATGATCACAATGATGATGCTGTAGGGTGCGTGTTGGTATCCAGGGGCTTTGGAAGGTCATGTTTATTGCCTACTCTTCTAGAGCTAGTACCTGGGAGAGCCAGGGAACACACACAGATCTGTCTGACCAAAGGGCCATGTCCTCCTGCTGAATGAAAGGCTCTGGAAAGCTCAGCAGAGGGCCTCAGTGCAGGACCTGGAGTTCCCGCCACCAGAGCCACCCTTTCACTTAGGGTGCTATCTCTAACAACGTATGTTATCTGGGGGACATAGCTATAAAATCCATTAGCACTTGGGCCACATTAGTCAGGACTTACTGGATGATTTTCTTTTCCAGAATACTGGGGATGAGTCACAGGACAGTTAAACTCTGATGTTTTCAAGTTGAGTAAACTGGGGGTGAGAGTGTGGTGAGTGTCTTAGTGAATGCTGTTGAGGGAGGGGAGGATGTGCTGAAACACAGGAGTGTGAACACACACCTAGAGGAGGAAACATAGAAGAAAAATGTCAGTGGACTAAAAGGGACGCATGCCCCTATCGCAGCAGATGTGCTAAGCTTCAAGTACTAGGAGATGCATAGTCCTCGAAGTTTCCCAGCATTTGTGGTGTGCTAGGCCCTGTGCTGGAATAAAGGTCACAAAACGAGATAAGATAACGCCCCCATCCCAAGAGTTTGTTATCTATTTCCCCTGAGACTTTGAGAAAATTCCTAGGATGTCAGAAAAAAAAAAATTTTCATAAAAGAGACTTGGGATAAAAGGTGGGTCATAAAGTTCCACTACTTCTGGTCCTCTGTGGAGACACTCAGGAGAGCAGTACCTGCCCAGGTATAGAGAAAGCCCACCCACCCAGAGCAGCCTTGTGGTGAAGAGGGAGGCTTTCAGACTCAGTCAGTCCTCAGAACTGCAGGCTGGCATCACCCGCCTCACTCCTTAAGAGCCCCTCTGGAAGGGACAAAGATGAGGGAAGAGGGCATTTGACTCCCCCTCCACAGGCTGTCCGACACCAGCACTAATACCTGGATGCAGTCACGCCTCTCATTCGTCAACCCCACTTTCTCTGTTGCTATCCCTGAGGTAAAACCTTTCCCAGTTGCCTCTCACCCAGCCGCCTCTCACCCAGCCGCACACCCCAGCCTGGGTTACGTAACGTCGCTGTCAAGAAATGAGGTAGGGAAACATGCCTCCACTTGAGACGAAAGCTCCTCAGAAAACAAATTCCCTGAGGGAGAAACTCAGCTGTGAGAACTTCAGAGGAGGCTTATGTAGGACTCCCAGGGAGCGGAGACTGACATCAGTCTGAAGGCCAAGCAACAGAGAGCGTCCCCTGGCCGCCATGATTGCGTCACCGCGGAAAGAAGTTGCGGCCTGGCCTGGCCTGGCCGGCTTGCCCGAGCGGTGGGTCAGGGCCCCGGCTCCAGGCCTGCCCCTCTGGCCAGTCGCGGGAGGGCCCAGCTCATTTTTTTTTTGGTTGAGTCCACCATGAAACAAAATTCTTTCCAGAGCCTTGATTAACCTTCTTAAAACTCATAAAAGTCAAAGTATTTCAGCCTGTTCTGAATGTCTCCATGTTCTTCTAGATATTTGTGGTTGAGGACATTTTTGCTGTCAGTTTTCAATTAGTAAAGAGATGTGGCAAAAAGAAAAGGAAGGCAAATTCGAAAGCACCGCTTTTTAAAAGCCCTGTGAGAGACTATGACCTGTAAATGCCTAGACCCCTGGAAGGGCAGGTGAGGAACAGAGAAGACCCTCATCCTTTTCATGTTCCAAGAGCATGTCTGCAGCTGGCCTGTGGGATGCATGTCTTACAAGATATCATATGAGGCATTTTAGTCTTGTCACAAACTGAGAACCTTGCTGATGCAAGGCTGTATTTATTAGGACCATTTCCATTTCCTGGCTTGTGTGTGGTCATGGGCTGCATGTTATCCATTAATGATGGAAAGCTGACCCTGGTATGCCTTGGGTTTGTTGAACAGTTCAGTAGGATCCAGCAGAGCTCATGGCATTTTTGCCAAAGTTCTCTCCCCAATCCCTTTCTTCCCTTAATTGTAAAACTCATGTGCATTTAAACAAAAAATCTCATCCATCTGTTTTTGATTCGTTTACACTTAACTCATCAAATCTCCTTCGGTCTGGGCTGTCATGTCCCACAGGTTCTGCACTGGTGTGCCATGTCAAACCCTTCTCCCTGACTATCGAGAAGTCTGGTTTAACCAAGAGATGACATGCTCCACTCCCTAGGGTTGAAGGAGCGCAGCTAGTGGGGAGGGGGTGAAAAGAAAGATGTTTCAAATTCCAAACCCCAAGAGCTGCAGTCCACTATGGGTTTGGCAGAATATCTCCTTTCATTCATAGTACTGACTTAATTGAACTGTTATTGTTATGATGTGCAAATGCAAACGTGTGTGTTTGTGAGTGTGTATGTGTGTGTGTGTGTTGGCTGTGATTAAACATGTTTTGTGGCATCAATTCAGACCACGGGTGGGCTTCTTTGCTCTGTAATCAGACCAACTGGCTGACTTCAAGAGTGAGGATCTGGACTGAATTCCTCCTATGACTTCCACTGTGCTGGATTTTATCCACCTGTCAACCAGGAGCAGAAAATGAGAAGCAAGAGCTCACAGTAACAAGAGGAAGAACTCCAGTTCTGGGAGTCCTCCCAGCATTCTCCTGTCTAGGCAGATTTCTTCCCAGATGAGGAGAGGGCACACAGATGACCACAGGACAGATCTGCTCTCAGCACAGACAAGTAGGGCACTGCAGCTATGCTGGATACAGCATCCTGCCAGTTACGCAGAACCTCCTCAGATGGAAGCCACAAAAGGACAGGGCCGCCTAAGGCTGCCCCACAGCCCAGGTAAGAACCCTGTGAAATGAAGAGTGCTCCCCCTCCCTCGTAGGGCTGTTGACATCTAAACTCTATCAAACACAAAACTTGCTTTAAAAACAAAACCTATTGAAATCTTGATTATTATTCATCATTCTGCTACTTCTGAGGATATGCAGGGTGATGGCTTCAATTGCTTTATCAATCTCATTTCTGTTTAGGAAATTTTCTTTCCATATAAGCTTGGATTATCTCATTTCTTCGTAGTTTGAAGCTTTTTATTTTTTTAATTGCAGGATAATTGCTTTACAGGAATTTGTTGTTTTCTGACAAATATCAACATGTATCAGTCTAGGTGGACATATCCTTTCCCTCTTGAACCTCCCTCTCTTCATAGTTTTTAAGTAAGTCATTTGGACAGGTAAAAAATTGAACACAAAGTTACATTCATGGAGTGATGTGGAATATTTGGACTTACACGTTAGAGTTCCTAAGGAAATACTTGTGAAGATCAAGTGCAACACTGTCTGCTAACTTAATAAACAGACACTGGGGTTAAATAAGGAAAAGGACCTCATTCTGGAAACAGTTTTCAACTGTGGTGTAATGTCATGCTAGTGCCTGACAATCAGTTGTGAGATGCATTACAAGTGATCTGTTGCTAAAAAACTTAAAATGCTGACATTTGTGAATGATTCACTTTTAAATAAAACTTAGAAGCAGCCTCGAGGTTATCCCTAAGACCATGTCACTTTAAATCACCAGATTCCCAGATGCACTTTATTGAGCTGGAGAGAAAGAGTTCGTGTTACCTCGAGGACCCCTGGAATTGAATAGACAGACACAAGAGGCCCACGCTGGGGAATGTGTCCTGGACGTAAACAGCATCTGTCATATATGTTGTGGCAGAAAACAGTTGGAAATCACTCTCTTCACAGCGTCAGTACATGTCATGGTCAGAATTGTGTAGCTCTTTGTCACTTGTTAATGTGTAGGGATTCCAGTCCACTATTCCTTTTTAACCCTGAACATTATGTAAAGCACGCTTACACTCAGAAAGAGATGTTCAAGAGTTTCAGTGACCAAAGCAGTGTTTCTGTACAGCATGATCTTATAGTGAAGCAAGCTTAGTGAGCAGCACTGACATTAGTTCTATTTTTCTCTGCCTCTTTCTCCCTCCTTGCCTGTGTATGTGTGTGTTCAGTCTGGGCACTGAGATTATTCCGCTTTATAATACGCCATAGCCTGGGGGCTCTTAAACCCCACTCCTCCCCCAGCCCTTTAGTTGGTATCTCCCAAATACACACTATGTTCACAATCAAAACATCAAACCTGAAATTTGATGTGGGTCACTGAGAACTCAATGCTACTCAAACTCTTAAGATCAAAAATGCCTTTTTAAAAGTGCCTACTACCAACAAGATAAAGGAAATCTTTCTGCAATGGCATGTTAATAATTCTCAAGCTCTAGTTAGCTGTGTAAATCCATGTTGTAGTCCCAGGGTATACTATGCAACCCGATGAGAAAAGAGTTCATACAGTTTTTTCAGGCCAGTTGGCTGGCTAGTTCATATTTCTTTGTGCAGCACACACTCATCTCCAGTGTTCTTTACTACTGTCTGACCTTAATACAGAGGCTATGCTTTTAGATTTGGTCAATTCTTTGGGCGATAAACAGTGGGAAGTAGAAACTCTGAAATCTCCCATTCCTCTTTTCACCTACAACCATTAGTAAAGAAAAATACAGGTTAAGTTAAGGTTGACTTAGAGTCCTAGATATATCAGTTGACTGTTGTAGGTGCATTTCACTTTGTCTTGCATGCTCTCCGCTCTTCCTTCTACCCTTCCACCAACTTAACCATCAACTGCCACTTCTCTCTCTTTCCTATGCTATTACCAATTTCATGGATTATCAGTTCAAAGGCTTTCAAGTGCTAGTAGCAGAAATCCAACTGACTGAAACATCAGTTATGTTGGCTCAAAATCCAGAGGTAGAGAGGTTCTATTCGTGATACATTCAGGGCTCCATTTTCTATGAGTCTCTGCCCTCTACCATCTGTTAGCCTTATCCTGAATCTCACCTCACCTCCAGCCATCAAATGTCAGCCAGCAGCAGGAGGTTGACATCCTCCCTTATTTGTCTCCCTTGAAAGAAGAAGCTGGCTTTTGTCCCATTCTCTTAAGGACAAGGGAAAACTTTCCCTGAAGCCTCCAACAACCCTCTCATGTACAAGAATTAGGTCATTTGCCCATTCACAAAGCATTTGTTGACAAGTAGATTAGCTTCCTTTAATTGGCCAGGATTAATCGGGTCTCATGGACATGAGTTTGAGTAGGATCCGGGAGTTGGTGATGGACAGGGAAGCCTGGTATGCTGCAGTCCATGGGGTTGCAAAGAGTCAGACACGACTGAGCAACTGAACTGAACTGAACTGAATCAGGTCTCACCTCTGAAGCTAGAAATGCGATAACTTCCCCCAACATCATATGAACAAAACAGATATCATTGTGAATAGAAGACAGAATGGATGCTGGCTAGAGGTAATCAACAAAATCCTTAAGAAATATTTGGTGTTTTCCGCATTAAGTTCTGCAGGCCTTCCCTTTACCTGTTTAGACAATACATACATACATAAAAGTCACTCAGTCGTGTCCAACCTTTTGCGACCCCATGGACTGTAGCCCACCAGGCTCCTCCCTCCATGGGATTCTCCAAGCAAGAGTACTGGAGTACGTTGCCATTTCCTTCTCCAGGGGATCTTCCTGACCCAGAGATCAAACCCGGGTCTCCAGCATTCCAGGCAGACAGTTTAACCTCTGAGCAGCCAGGGAAGCCCTGTTTAGACAATGCATTGATATAACTGATAAACAAGAATTAACTGTGAAGCTCTGCTCTGTTGCCTGTTTGGATCATGGAGGATCCAGAGAGCTTTTTTGACCTGTGGAAACTACATCTGAAGGGCACTGTGGTGCTTTGGGACCCTCCACTTGGGCAGCAGTTACATAATCAAGTAACAACCAAGCCTGAATCTTGCCGAAACTTAAGTTCTCTTCCTAGAGAAGTGGCCAGCTCTACATTCCCATGTCGCAAAGCACTCAGACTTCTGCATGCACACTCCTCACTCCTAGTATTTCAGAGTGCTGGCCATTCCTCCATCGGGGAAGGCAGCTGGGCAGGGCGCAGGCACAACGGCTCACATTTTCCTCCTCATGATCCTTTTTCCATTGACTCAAGTAGCAGCTGCTTTTGGAGGGCCATGTATGCTTACGATGACACAGACTGTTTCCAAACTCTGAAGTGGTCATCTTTAGATTGGCCAGAGTGATATAATCTCTTTGGAATCAGACTTCTGTTGCCCTGTCTGCCCTTGTGATGCTAAAATAGGACCTCGGGTTGAAGACCCATTCATTAACATGCAGACATAGCAGTTTCTTCCAAGCAAAAGAAGAAAGGAGCCTAGATCCTTATCACTGATCCTTTGCCATTGGCTGGTCCAGAGTTGCCCTGATTCAGCTGATCCATTCCTTATGTTCATATCCTGTAAGATTCCAGAACCTCCTCTCCACCACCTCAGCCACATGTCCCTCTACAGCTTCAAGTCTGTACTCTGAAACCTTCCTGCCTTGTTCACAGCTTTATCCTGACTACTCTAATCTGCCACCTCAGCCAACTCCAACCCTCTTTCCTTTACTTTGCCCCCCAAAATTGTTTCAGTGCTACTAATTCTTGGATTTCTGACTTTCGCGTAAGTCCTCATTCCAGCTCTACTATTTCGATCTGAAATTCCATTCAAAGTACATTGGTTTCTACCATTGAAGACACCACACAGAACGGGTATAAATGTGGCCTCCATCAATTACTACATGCACTTAAGCACATCTTTACACCTCTCATCACACAGTCAGTGGGTATTTATTACGGGTCACCCCCACGACAGGCACTGTGCTAAGCTCTAAGACAGTTGCTGCATCTATTTTTTTTTTTAAAGAGCATAAATAATAAAATGCATCTCAAAGGGTTATCATAAGGGTTAGATGAGATAATATATGCCAGAGGCATAGGAAACATTCACAAATGGTGACCAGTGTAATTATGATTGTTAGTGAGAAAGCACCTGGTCCATCTGCAACTTCCTGTGATACTACCCTTGAAAGGAATTCGGGAATTCCTGTTTCTTCTGCATTCATTCCAGCTTGTCATCCTTCCAGGATATCTTCCAGTACACTTAAAGTGGGTCTGTTGTTGATGTCAACCCAACCGTGTTCCCACACAGAGTGCTTGCTGCAGGCCAGGGTGCCTGGGCCTGCTCCCAATGAGAGACAGTCAGAGGACTCAAGGCTCACCCATCCCAGGTTCAAACCTCCAGGGCTGTGCCCCTGGTCTGCCCCAGAGTGTGAATGGTGCACCCGAGTAAGGGGTGCACATGTCTCTAGCCATAAATGTTGCATGGTTGTTATAAACCATGAGGCCTGGTAACACCAGCAGCAGCTTATCAGGTTTCCAGTGCCCCACATTCTTCCAGATTTCCAGATGCTCTTTTCTTTCTCTCTCTGAGCCCCACTCCATCCCTACTCGTATTCTAAAGTGCCCCAGATTGCTTACTGCAACCTAACAATCTGAAAGTAAGTGGAACAAAACTTCAGGAGGGGAAAACCAGCTGGAAGTTTCTATTTAAGGGGAAAGAGGAGTGGGAAATTACTGCATGCCTCTTTGTGCCACGCGGCTCTCACAGACCATTCACGGCATACAGGCAGATGACAGCAAGGGGTCTCGGTGCAGCCCAACTTACAGGGAAGAAATGGCTTAATTACTATCACAAATTTACAACTTATTTGGAGCCCCCTGAAGAAAAGGTGTATGTTTGTCGGTATAGAAGATCTATCATTTGTTTAACAAATAAATAAATAAATAAATGAACCATTAAAACAATCTGCAGACTAGAAACCACATGTCTCTTGACTGCAAGGGAAAAGAAATCCCTCATCCTGAGACAAAATCTGGGCAAAACCAGCCCTGGCTAAAGTGTTACTACTAAGGGAGAGAATTTGAGTAGGAGACTCTTCCCTGACTGACCTTTTCCTTTGTGAAATGGAAATAAAAGTTCAGTACCACTTCTACCACATCATGATGTTTGAGAGGCTTCCTTAGAGCTTCTTAAGAAAATTCGGAAGATGTCTTGTTGAGTCAGCTTAACTTAATAAGGGAATTTCCTTCCCTTGGAAGGAATTTCATGAAGAAGTAGTCATCCCTCTGGGAAGTTATTTTTCCTGTTAAACGATTGCTACTCCTTGGCAGAAGGCCAACAGATGGCGACAAGAAATCAGGAGCCTGAGCATCTCTACCTGGAGTGGAGGTGACATGAGATGTCAGCAGCAGAGTCCAGAGGAGCATTGTAAGATGTTCGGTGGTGGGAGGGGCGGGGGGGGTTGGGGGCACGGGGTGGAGAACAGGGACGGGGATTTGTGTTAAAGGGATGACAGAAGGTGATTTTTGCAGAATTCCCCTGGCTTTCTCTGCTCCTTGAGACACATAAGGAAAATCAAGCCACCCAGTTTGTGATACACTGTTACAACAGTCCTAGGAAATGAACACAGATTTTGATACCTAAAGTAGAGTGGCTTAAAACAACAGAATTTGATTGTTTTGCGTTTCTGGAGACTACGCATCTGAAACCAAGGTGTCAGCAGAAGGGATACATTCTCCTCGCCTCTTCCTAGCTTTTCATGGTGGCCATCAGTCCTTGACAGTTCTTACAGCTGCATCACTCTAAGCCCCGCCTGCACTGTCACATGGCATTCACCCTGAGCGCCTGTGTCCAAATTTCCCTCTTCTTATGAGGACACCAGTCATATTGGATGAGAGCCCTTCCTAATGACCTCATCTTAACTCAATTACATCTTCAAAGACTCTAATTCCAAATAAGGTCACATTCACAGGTGCAGGGGTTTAGGACTTCAATTTTTGTTGCTGGTGGTAGTGGGAGGGACACAATTCAATTCTCAGTCAATCTCCCAGTAGACTATGTCATAGGTTTTCTAGTTGGCTACAGTTAGTAAGCGGCCACTGAGAGTGAACTTGATTGAACTTTGAAAGGCTAACTTGAGAATGGAAATGCCACAGCAGGCAATGAAAATGGATGCTGGAAGTGGAAGACTTCCAGCCCATGGGCAAGATCCCCTCATTAGTTACTCGACGGCTTTCCAAGCTCTCAAGAGACCCTGGGAGCTCTAAGAGAAGTCAGGGACCTTTGGCTGTCTGTGAAACGGATGGAAAGTTGTGAAAAAGTGGTTCAAAGTATCAAGTGCTTTCATGGGATGCTGAATGCTTGATTCCCAGCAGGCAGTCTGATCTCTTGAACTCAAAATATTGAATTTCCCAAGACACTGGAGAGACATAATCACAACTTTTAGATGTACAAGTCATTCTGGCAATTGATTTTCAAAGAAGCAAAGGATCCAGGATTCTTTTTTGCTGAAGCAAATCTAAGTGATGACACCGAGGAGCACCAGAATGTTGTGTGTCTGTCATGGCCAAAGGGTACATTGCTACCTCTTCTGGTCCAAGTGTTTTCAGGTGCAGCTGCAACTCTGAGGTTATTTCCTCTCCTCGAGCAGGGGTGGGCTCTACAGAGGCACTCTCAGCATCTGGCAACATGGATTTCATGACCACAAAGTAAAAATGAAATAATGCGCATACCAAAACATAAACACATTGTAAAGTACATTCAGCCTCAGATTCCAAACCCGGCAACCCTGCATGGGTTAGCAAAGGGGGAGCCAGACTTCTGTCCCGGGGGGAGAAACAAGGCCTCCAAACTGACAGCTGCTATCATTCCAAAACAAGTCATTGTTTATAAATGAATATTCTTTGTGATAAATTATTGAATTACATGAAAACTCTATGATTGCCTGCTGCTGCCAGATTTGGTTTTGGTCTCAAAAGCCAGCATGGAATGTAGTACAGACAGAGAGAGAAATTAAAAACTGCTGGTTTTCTCTCAGAAAATTCTTGTCTGAACTCTCAGTTTCCCACTAACCTGTAATGCCAGTTCTGGTTTTAGATGCCCAGAAGTCCTTCTAGGACATTTATAATATATAAGGTTTTAGATTAGAGACACGTTTATCTGTTCCAAGAAAACTGTAGGTGTGAATCGCAGCTCATAATTCTCTTTTGATAATGACTATTTCAAAATTTAAAAGGAAAGAGGGATGTTACTTGTCATGAGTGTCCCTTAGGTACCAGGTTGTGTGCTGCTTGCTTTAGCTTTAGCTATCTCATTTAATCCTCGCAAAGCCATTTTAATACCCATTTTGCAGATGAGAAAACTGAAGCATGATGAAGTTAAGTGATTTGCCTAAGTTAACACAGCCGTAAAATGAGAAGACCAGACCTGGCACTAGGCATTTGATTCCGAAATTCATGTTCTTTCCTTAATAGCACACTGATTCCCACCACAGCTTCATAAAGTACTACATTTAGTACTAGTACTCAGAGAAAGGGCTTCACAGGTGGCTCAAGTGGTAAAGAATCCGCCTGCCACTGCACGAGATGCACATTTGACCTCTGGGTCAGGAAAGTCCCCTGGAGGAGGAAATGGCAAGGTTAATACAACTTATCCAGTATCCTTGCCTGAGGAATCCCACGGACAGAGGAACCTGGTAGACTATAGTCCACAGGGCTGCAGAGTCTGGCATGACTGAGCACACTCGCACACACGCATGTTCAAAGAAAGGGATTGCTTTCCAAGCTCTCACATTAATTACTTGTGTATTATCTCTCAAGTAGGCCTGTTTTATAAAAAATAACATTCAAAATAAAACAATAAATTACTAACATTGAAAATGAACAAAAATTACTGTCGTCTTTGATTCATCTTTCCCTTCATAACTGGATTTCCCTCATCTTCCCTATTCTAGGCTCCTGGGGAAATCTGGTTAATTCCTATGGAATTAGCAGGAATAAGAGAAGCACAGAGTTCTAATCCAACTTCACTTCTCATTCACTGTGTGCATTGCTAAATCGCACACAAGATGGATGATGAGATTTGCCCAGCCTATTTCACAGGTTTTTATAATGCTCAAATTATATAATGTCTAGGAAATTATTTTGTAACTCATAAAGCTCTGAACTGTGTAAGTATCTATGATGGCCTAGACTTTTCTCTGATAGTTCAACCAAAAAAGGAAGTTTGTTTGTTTGTTTGTTTGTTTTTTCAGAACAATTATCCAGTGTTTGCTAGTGGTCTTCTGATAAGTAGGATCTCTGGGGGAAAAAAAAAAACAAAACTGATTTTTAGCATTTGCTGATTTTCATGATGTAAATACTCCCATCGAGGACAATTTCAAACTACCAAAATGACATCACTGAGCATAGAGGTGGGAAGAGATGCTCTGGTTGCTAGCACAAACAGGCTCTAGCATACCACTAGTTCTAACTAAATGTCAAAACTGCAGCATCTTTTAAAACACCTATTATACTGGAGTCATCCTGTGAAATGCCCAAAGTCTGTCTTCCCCTTTATGTTTCCCTCGTGGAAACAAGACTGTGCCTCCAGCCTGGGACAGAGTGCCCAGACCCCATAAGCCCCTCAGAGAACCCCAAAAGCTTGCGTTTGCTGCTTTGACCCATCTGAGGAGAGAGTGCCTGCCTCTTATAGAACTTATATTTCGTCCAAGAAAAAAGTGTGCGCCAGGAAAATGTCGTTGCTCCAAGCAGATTTTGAGTCCCAAGAACAAGTGTCACTCACTATTTCCCTGTTCATAGTGTAACAGTTAGCCTTAGATTTGAATGCATTTCACATACAAACAGTGGCTTACACAAGGTTATATCTCTCTCGTGTAAAAGAAGACTGGAAATATATCAGCCAGAACTGACTTAAACCAAGGACCTATGCGTCTTCAAGTTCCCCTCTTCACTCTTCCTCATGGACCAGAATGTCTGCTGGAGCTCCAACCATAACATGTGAGTTCCAGTCAACAGGATGGAAAAGAGAGGTACACTGTGTCACTTTTAAAGAGAATTCTTAGAAGTCCCACTTATTATTTTATTTATATGTCATTGACTAGAAGCCAATCATATGACCATAACTAGCTATAAGCACTCCAGAACTCTTGCCTGGAGAATCCCATGGACGGAGGAGCTTGGTGAGCTGCAGTCCATGGGGTCGCTGAGAGTCAGACATGACTGAGCGACTTCCCTTTCACTTTTCACTTTCATGCATTGGAGAAGGAAATGGCAACCCACTCCAGTGTTCTTGCCTGGAGAATCCCAGGGATGGGGGAGCCTGGTGGGCTGTTGTCTGTGGGGTCGCACAGAGTTGGACATGACTAAAGCGACTTAGCAGCAGCAGCAGCAGCTATAAGAGAGACTTGAAATTTAGCCCTTTAACTTGGAGACAATGTGCCTGGCTAAATGTCAGGTTCTTTTACTAAGAAAGAAAGGAGAATCAATATCGAAGTAGGCAACAAGTAGTCACTGGTTTGTGTTCATGTTGTGTGTGTGTGTGTGCGTGTGTGTATGTGTATGCGTGTGTATGTGTGCGCATGCATGCTCAGTCGATCAGTCGCATCTGACTCTTTGCTACCCATGGACTGTAGCCCACCAAGTTCCTCTATCCGTGGAGTTTTTCAAGCAAGAATACTGGAGTGGTTTGCCATTTCTTACTCCAGGGGATCTTCCCAACCCAGGAATCGAACCTGTGTCTCTTGTGTCTCCTGCATAGGAAGGTGGATTCTGTACCAGTGAGTCACCAGGGTAGCCATGTTCACTCATACTTGTGCACTAATTCATCAGAGGCTAGAGAAAGAAAAGGAAACAAATGCTTCTCTTTTTCTACCTACCTGTAGTTCAGCTGTCTCTTCTCCCATGCATCCCTGTGGGCAAGAAGAGAAAGTAGCTGCTAACAGGTTATTCCGTATCCTTTGAGGACCAAATTGTTGTTCAGTTGCTAAGTCATGTCCGATACTTTGTGACTCCATAGGCTGTAGCCCCCCAGGTTCCTCTGTCCATGGGATCCTCCAGGCAAGAATACTGAAGTGGGTTGCCATTTCCTTCTCCAGAAGATCAAATAAAAGGATTTGTATATGTTTCTGAGATATGTGTGCAAAACACATCATGATGTTTTGATCATTATTTGAAAGACAGAGACAATTATATGTGGTCATTACTAATATTATGTTAAAAGTGGGTGGAAGTTCTTGTCTCTCTAGACGCTTTGTCTAAATGCAGGGGTATCAGTTACTTACTCTGATGAAAGTGAGCTATGCGTCTGACCCTAGCTGATGCTGGGAAAAATGAGGTGAGGGGGATCCTTTTCTTTTCTCATACCATCCACCTAGACTCTGCAGCACAGAAGTTGGAGATCTGTTTATTATATGAGGTGCCTTCAGAAAGTTCTGTGTGGGCATGTAAATATCTGCTTGCAGCCCTGTGCCTGCCTCCTCCACCCCTTGTTCCCACTGGAGCTAGTAAATAGCTGGTCAGGCATCAGGAAAGAAGTCTCATGCAGCTACACAAGGCTTTTCACCTCTCTTTTTTTTCCAAAATAGCTCACAGGAGTAGAGCCAGGGACACATATTAACCTACAGAGAAGCTTGCTAGTGACAAATGCAGAAGCCACGCAAACACGCAGGGCAGGCGTGAGAACGCAGCCGCCTGCTGAGGGTGGCGGTCAAACCACATTAGAGAGCGGATGCGTCCTAGCAACCACCGGCCCACTCCCATCCCATCCTAGACCCAAAGAAACACAAGTACTGCTGGACGCTTCATTTAAATCTCCAATCTGTGGTCTTACACTTTAATTCTGTTTAATATAACATTCCATGGCCAGATATACCAACTCCTCCCACATGCATTTGTCCCTAGAAACTTAAAATCCTTGACCTTCCAGGTTTTAGCTTTTAACATACAGATAATCCAATGGATGAGCCCAGGCCTACCATCAGTTTAGAAGTCAGAACTTCAGGAGATTTCATGGCTGATTTGTGCAACAATCAAGTGTTTCCAGTGAAAGTTGGAAATCCAGGAATATAACACTGGACAAGGCCACATAGGTCCAAAATCTATGCCCTCGGATCCTGTCTGCTGTGCATCTACCCTGATAACATGGCTCACAGTGGACCTTGAGACTGAGAGAAGAAGCTACTTAAAAATATATGTATATATATATAATTTTTAAATGCATGAGGATCACTTTATACAGCCTTGTGGGGCTGTGAGTCCCCAGGCAAAGTCAACAGCTGGCAATACTTACCTCTTCTCGAGTCCAGCCTTGGCCACTAATCCCTGTTGCTGGGGAAAGCCTACCTAGGATGATCCTGTTGATCCTTCCAGGTGGAGCATTAGAATCCTTTTGTTGTTTCTCCTTTGAGTCATTTAGACACACAGCCCCTTTTTTTACTGAAGTAGAGTTGACTTACAGTATTGTGTCAGTTTCAGGTGTACATCAAAGTGATTTAGTTATATGCATATATGCATGTACTTATATTATTTTTTCTACTCTTTTTCACTATAGTTTATTATGAGATATTGAGTAGAGTTCACTCTGCTACATACAGTAAATCCCAGTTCCGTATCTATTTTATATATGATAGTGTACATCTGTTAATCTCATATTTCCAATTAATCCCACCTTGTTTCTCCTTTGGTAATCATAGATGCGTTTCCTGTAGCTGTAATCTGTTTCTGATTTGTAAATAAGTTTATCTGTACTATTTTTAGATTCCACATGTAAGTGATATCATATAATATTTGTCTTCTCCAACTGACTTATTTCGTTTAGTGTGATAATCCCCAGGTCCATCCATGTTGCTACAAATGGTGTTATTTCATTCTTTTTTATGGCTGAGTAGTATTCCATTGTATATATGTGCCACATCTTCCTCATCCATTCCTTTGTTGATGGACACAGGTTGCTTTAATGGCTTGGCTATTTTAAGTAGTGTTTAAACACATAACTTCTGGATGATTTAAAGTTGAAGAAAATCTACCAGCTTTCCATGAGGGGGATAGTGGGCCCCAAAGGAGTAGACTGGATTCATATTGGAGGATTGAAGAGTGTGTGATATGGGGTTTCCAAACATGGCAGCAGAAAGTTTTACTTCTCACTCAGGTACAGAAGTGAAGTAGGAAAATAGAGTTTAGCTTTTAGCCTTGACTGATCCATAGATAGGAAACTTATTACCCTAGGAAAGAGTTTTCTCTTGGCAATACACACAAAGAACAATTTTGGACCAGGAAATACATACAGCCAAGTTATTACTAAAGAAGAAAAATATTACTCCACCAGTCCAACTCTGAAAACAAACAAAAACTTTCAAAACTCAAAAAAAAAGTACAAACTACAACATCTACAACATGGCAAATATCATACCAAAGGCACAAACTGTCCAAATACGTGCTCCTTCTTCAAATTTTTCATGTAGGTTGGCTGAAGCCAAGTTCTGGAATGTTAATTGGGACCTGATCACAACTAATGGACCAGAAATTATGAAATGCCTCATGTTACCAGTCATTTAAACCAGATAGTTAAGGGTCCAGTTATGGTTAGGTTCAAACTGAGGCTTAAATCTAATACATTTATTGCAAGTAACACTGAACACTCAAGTGCCCCTATTTTAAACCTAAACGACACCATGTATCGTATCCATTTCCTGCATCTTTGAACCATGCTTCAGTTGAATCTGCCATCTTTCTTCCTCACTGGGGAGTATTCAAAGTGACATCTCCTGCTATGTCACTCTACCTGGGAGAAACTGGGGCAGGGGGCAGGGGGGTGGGATGTTGCCATGAGCTGTTTCGCATTAGAAGAATTTAGTCTGAGAACCTAACACAAAGTCAGGAGCCAGCTGCCTGAGTTAGAACTAGGGTGGCATATCAGCGTCATTCTTGCTTCTTCAGTTCTTAAACTATTTGCTTCATAAAAATATTTTTACTTTTCTTGTTCCACCATTATGCCTTGGTCCGTGTTTTTCCTAGAACTCTTCTTTGGAAACTGTGTACTATATGTGGAAATATAAAGCAGAGCTAAGAAAGGCCTTTGTCTCCTGATGTCAAGGTTTTTGTAAAGAAAAATACACAAAGGTAACCACGCCTCACTCTGGCTTTCTAGTAAACCTAGAAAAAAATTCCAGAAATGTGTTTTAATTCTTTAGTCTGAGTGACAAAAAGGTTCAAATGTTTCCCAAAGTCCACTTAAGAATCATTCTGACCTTGGGAAAATGGATTTTGTTAGCCCCAAAGCTTATTAAGATTAATGGCAAGAGGGGCTCATTATTCTGCCAGAAAAATCTGCTCACAAATCTGAGAGGGGAGTTTTATTCTGTCTGTTTCAAGGAAAGGGGACCCAGAGTGTCTGACACATACCCACCAGGGATGAGGTGCCCTTCAGACACACAGCAGTGATCCACGGTTGGGAGGCTCACTTTAGGTGATTGCAGGCCAGCAAAGGGTCTTATCAGGGCTTTCTTACAGAGAGAGGTCCTTCTGCTCAGTCGTGAAACCTACCACCCTGGCCATACCACCAGGCTTTATGGAGCTCAGGATGGTATTCAGAAATGGGAGCCTTATTCAGATATAAAAACTCTCTTGCCTACTGACCTCGTTGCCCCAGTAGCAGCAGGGAGCTACTGTTTCCTATTCGAGTGATTGGTCACTGCCCTGACCCCACTGTCTCTCAGATTCTGCGACCCCTGCTTCTGCTGCTGCTGACTAGCTGACTCCCTGCACGCCTTGAACAGAAACTCGCAAGGAGGACTCTTGTGAGTTGCCAGTTCCCCAGGCAGTACCAGGAATCTTTGCAGGCAGCGCCCTTGGGCTGGCTGCCTCACAGGTTCCTGCCCAGCCATGATGGCTGGATTTTGGCCAAGTGCTCATCCCTGGTCATCTTGGCAGGGCACGGCACAGAAGCTAGTTGCTAAGAGACAGGAATTCCCAGACCCAGAGATGGCTAGATAAGAATTCTGGCTTTGATTACCAGCTCATAGAACTGATGGGAAGCAAATAGACAGGAAACCTTCTAAGTTTTTAAGGAATTTGGTTCAACCCAAGAAACCCAAGCTTGGCTGACAACAGCCTGTAACTACTTAACTCATTGCCCCCCAAAATTTGCTCCAAAAGGTAATGAGCTCCAAAGAAGCACAGTTCTCAGGAAAAAAAGTATTTGCATCAATGTCCATCTCAGATAAGCCAAAAAGGCAATGAACAAGGGAGATCCTCAGAGAGCACAGCAAGGGCTTGCCTGATAGGCTGCCCAAGGAACTCACTGATCTCCAAGGCAGGGAACTGTCCCTGTGAAGTACGTTGTGATAAATGCACTGAAGCAGCAACTTCCAGGGATTATTTTCTTATTGTCTATTTATTCAAATAAAAGTTTCCTTGCAATTCTCCTCCACCATTTTATATTTAACATGCTGTATTAAGAGTCCTAGACTTAGTAGTTAAAACAAAAAGAACTAATTATACAGTGGGTCCAAAAACAAGGAAAAAAAAAACACACCCAGAAGTTTCTTTCTCTTTGATATACCAGCCTAGAGCAGCATTCTCTAATAGAAATAAGACACAAGTCACATTTCATTTTTAAGATTTTTTTAATGTGGACCATTTTTAAAGCTTTTATTGAATTTGTTACAGTATGGCTTCTGTTTCAAGCTGTGGGTTTTTGGCCACGAAGTAGGTGGGATCTTAGCTTCCTGACCAGGGATCAAACTCACACCCCCTGAACTGGAAGGCAAAGTCTTAACTACTGGACTGCCAGGGAAGTCCCAATAAGTCACATTTGTAATTTACAATTAGCCAGTAGCAACGTTGGGGGAAAATGTGAAATTAATTTTTGAAATACCTTTCATTGAACTTAATATATAGCCAAAATATTATCACTTCAACATGTAGTCAATATAAAACATTAAGGTATCTTCCATTTTTTTGTGGGGATACTTATTTATAATCCATCTCAGTTAGGACTAGCTAATTTCAAGTGCTCAACAGCCACACGAGCAAGGGACTCCCATGTTGGACAGCCCAGGGGTAGATGACAGAGGACAGTTGAGCAAGTGGACGGTTCTGCTCCTACAAGTTTGACAGGGCCCTGTAACTCTTCTTTTCATTGTGCTACAGAGTAATTCTGCTCTAGAACAGAGATTTTCAGCCTCGGCACTGTTGCTGTTTGAGGCTGTAAATCTTCGCTGTAGAAGACTGTCTCATGCACCGTAAGACGTGTGCTTACACACAGCCGTTGTGTGCCTGTCCCCTACCCACTATATGCCAGGAGCACTCCCCCCTTCCCCCATATTGTGACAGCAAATGTTAGGGCATGGGGGAGCAAATCACCACTGGCCGTGGTTCTCAAACTTATTTATGTATCAGAGTGACCTGAAGAGCTTGTTAAGGAAGAGATTTCTGGTCCCATAGTTTCTGAATCAGTGGGTCTGAGTGGGACCCAAATACGCATTTCTGCTGGACTCTCTGGCCAAGCTGCTGCTGTTGCTCTTTGAGAGTCCCTCCCCTGGTTGCTGTGCTCCTCTGCCTGGCTGGCTCACAACCACTTGACATTCTTGCTGTCAGAAAGACGGGGAGGAAATAGAGGACAAGTGATATATTTTAAGGATGTGATGGAGAAGTTGCCCATGTGACATGTGCTCAGTTTCCATTGTTGAGAATTTGAATTCATGGCCACTTCTTAATGCAAAGAAGGCTGAGAAACATAGCATCTAACTGGGTAGCCAAGTGCCCAGTTAAAGCTCAGGAATTCTATAACTAAAGAGAGGATAGGGAGAGGGATAATAGGGACTACTTGCAGGTTCTTCTACAGAAGTGGATAGTTTTATTTAGCTGCGAGTTACTAGACTATAAAGAAATCCACACAAAAACTAACGTCAAAGAAGGCATGCCAGTCACACATCCTAGATTTTGAGCTTAAGATGAGGCTTGAGGAGTCTCCCTATTGGAAAAAAAAATTATTTCTCACTTTATTTTCAGCTGTGCTGGGTTTTCACTGATGCGTGGGTTTTCTCTGTCACGAAGTGCACGGGCTTCTTGTTGCAATGACTTCTGTTGTGCAGCAGAGGCTCTGGGACTTGAGTCACTGCCGCACGTGGATCCAGGAGTTGCAGCTCCCAGGCTCTAGAGCACAGGCCCAGTAGTTGAGACGAACAGCCTTAGCTGCTTGGTGGCATGAGGCATCTTCCTAGATCAGGGATGGAACCCATGTCCCCTACACTGGCAGACAGATTCTCCACCACTGAGCCACCAGGGAAGCCCCTTGAGGGTTTCCCATTGATGAAAAGATATGTGTGGCTCAAGCAGGCACAGACTTTCAAAGGTGTATGTATGGGAAGAAAGGAAGAACCCAAGGAGGAGATTTGCCAAAGAATCGTCTCTTTGGTATCCATTTCTTTCCCTCATTCCTAATAAGACTAGCAATTCCTCAGTTTTGTGATTTGAGAAGCTGTAACTCCATCTCCTAGCTCCAGACGTTAGCCTTGATTAAACCAATCAAGGAGTCATATTTGCCTAGTCACAGTGATAGAGTCAGTAATGGGCCCATGACCTAAACCGGCCCAACCAGAGAGAAGTTTATAGCTCTCTTTGATGTCTGGGGCAAGAGAAGCTTCTTTCCCCTGGATGTGAATGAAGAAAATATAGCCCTGGGGCAGCAGGCAGCTGTGTGACAAGAGAGAAGCCAACAGAAGGATAAAGCCAAAACAAGAAGGAGGGCCACTGAAAAACAGACCTTCAACTCTGACAACATTCTGAATCTCTGGATCAAACCATGCCTGCTGTCCCACCTCTGGAATTTTCAGCTAAATGAGCGAATACTTTTCTTATATTATTTAAATCAGTTTGAGTTAAGCTTCCTGTCACTTGTAACTAAAAGTAATCCCAACAGTGGTTTGACCTGAATGTGTTTCTTCCTTGGCACCTAAAAGGGCAAATTTATCTCTTGAGCATCCACTTGTAAGCACCTCCCTATGTGACCATCTACTTTAAGCACCTCTTTCTGTGACCCCTGAAGCATGCATTAGCTCACTTAAGTCTCACAATAACCCTGGAGGTAACTACAAGTCAGGAAACCGAGACAAAAAGATTAGCTAACCTTTCCAACGTCACTCTGAGAATAAGTGGCTGAACCGAGAATTGAGCCCTACCAATTCTTAATCCAATGCTCTTTCTCCAACTTTGGCCTCATATATTATTTTTTGAACCGTGTATATAAATAACAAAGGTTTATATGTTTACTCAAACTCCACATGGAAAACCATTCTAACTTTTGAAAATCTGATTCAATGATCAAAAACACATGTAGAATATTAGTTAGAAGGTGGTGTAGACTGTAGCAAGGTTTTATAGGCATCTTGGGCAGGTCCTTCAGAGTAATTGGGATGTGGAATGTGGAAGTCATTTTTATGGGAAAGTTGGGACACGGCCTCCTGTGGGCAGCCTCCGGCTAAAGAGGGAGTATATCAAGAAAAAAATCACATTGAACCTGGTGATAAGGTTCATGAGGATGTTAATTAAAAGAAATCTCAAATTTCAAGGCTGTATGGGTGATACACTTGCAAGCAAGGGCACAGGAACAATACACAGCAGAAATATAAGGTTTTACCCCAAGATGTCAGTATTCTTTTGAAAACAGTGTGTATGGTTTATAAACCATCTGTGAAATTCTTCTCCTGCTCACTTATCTTATTACAGTGCCTGCTTTTGCTTCTCAAATAGTCTGGCTCAGCCACAGAAAGGAGAAAGATGCCTTACATTTTGCTTGAGCATGATCAAGTTTGGCTAACCATGCTATTTTAGCCAACTCTAAAGCCTCCTTATTTATACGTTATTCAACATGATCTTTCCCTTGTCAGAGTTAGAAATAAGGAATCATTCATTTTTATATCCACAGTAGCACTGGGTTCATGCTTGAGAATTATCCCATGGGTTGAATTAAATACCTGCTCTATCCCCTCAAAAGGAGAGAAAAATCCACATACCCTAACCCTTCCTCCATCCTTTCTCATGCCAAGTTCCATTTTTCTATAGAAAGTTTATACTGAAAATGCGCTCAAAGCTCTCAAATTTGGCTTAAGGAATTACAGCTGCCCTGGTGTTCATCCAATGATAAAAGTGTTTGTTCTAGAAGCTTGTTTAGAGGAGGCTGCTTTTACCACCTAGTCGGGCACACAATATGTCTATAAATAAATGCTAAAATGTTAATGAAAGTGGCTAGATGGGATCCTTTACCATCAGGCGCTAAGCTCTAAAATAGATTTAATGCCTTTACCATCGCATTTGTGTTCGTTATTTGTCTCCTATGAAGTAAAACGTATTGAAAATAACAATATTCCTGAACTTGGCATTTGACAGTCTCTTTGTTTAAAAACCCCCTATAGTTATGCTTCTTTCCCTTTTCTGGTTTACGCCAGGGCTATCCAAGATTTGGATGCTCACTAGACCTACTTCCCCTTCCTGCCTACTCAGCAAAGCCGCATTTTCCACTTCTCTTGTATGAAGGTGATGTCACATGAGCGGCACTCACCATTGACAGATGAGTGGAAGTGATGTGCGATACTGCAGGGAAGCAAGTGAGACCAGAGGGTCCTTCACACACTCTGTCTTCATTTGCTGGCCAACCAGATGCCCAAGAGCCTGAGTGCTGAAAGGACAGAGGAGCCACTAGGAAGAAAGGGCCTGGGTCCCTGAATGACAGCGTGGAGTAGAGGATCTGACTCCTCCAACTCCAGCGGATCTACATGGAACTGGGACTTCAGCCAGGAATGAATCTCTGTTACATTAGTCACTGAAATTGGCAGCTGCTTGTTATAGTACTGCTTCCATTGACTAATTATTGCCCTATGGAGACAGCAGTTAGACATTACCCAACTTGAATACAGTCCAGTAGAATTCACTGCCCTATGGTGGGAGCACTTGAAAATTTGGAAAGCCAAAACCAGACAGGGCGTCAACTAAGCAAACAATTTCACAGCTCTGACACTCTGCGGCATGCCCCACGGCTCTTGCATCCATCCTGTCTTGCATCAGCTTTGCCTCCACATCTCAACTTCAAGCATCTGGAAAACAAAGTGCTTATCTTATCTTCCACTCTACAATGCCTATTGCAACTAGCACCATTTTGAGTAATTAACCATAGTGGTTAGTAAATAAAATGTCTGGAGAATCAGCCGAAAGTTGGTTAAAAGGAGCTGAGATAGAAGAGAGAAAGTAACATTCACATAGACACTATTGTAGACCTGGAGCCTTGTAAGTTGAAACACAGATGTCCCCGGATATTGTGCTGTAGGTGAGATTGCTTCCAGCTTCCCATTCCATACCCAGGAGAAGTCCAAAATCCTCGTCTGCAAGTTGTCCTGAAAATTTCCAGGGATGGGGACGGTGCTCCCATAGTCACCTGCAGTTCTGAATTCCTGCTCCTGGTCTATTCAATCAGCTTATGGATTATCTTTCCATCTCATCCATCCAGCATATGACCTCTCAGTTCAGTTCAGTTCAGTTGTTCAGTTGTGTCAGACTCTTTGTGACCCCATAGACTGCAGCATGCCAGGCTTCCCTGTCCATCACCAACTCCCAGAGTTTACTCAAACTCATGTCCATCCAACCATCTCATCCTCTGTTGTCCCCTTCTCCTCCCACCCTCAATGTTTCCCAGCATCAGGGTCTTTTCAAATGAGTCAGTTCTTCACATCAGGTGACCAAAGAATTGGAGTTTCAGCTTCAACATCAGTCCTTCCAATGAATATTTAGGACTGATCTCCTTTAGAATGGACTGGTTGGATCTCCTTGCAGTCCTAGGGACTCTCAAGAGTCTTCTCCAACATCACAGTTCAAAACCATCGATTCTTCGGTGCTCAGCTTTCTTTATAGTCCAGCTTTCACATCCATACATGACTACTGGAAAAACCATAGCACGTGGTCTACCTCACATTAATTCCAGCTTGAAATTCAACCCTCCCTCAGTTTCTACCTAAAAAGAAAAAAAAAAATCACTCTTAAAATATATTGATGTTTATGATAGAATCAATCAAAGATTCAGTCAGAGGTGAGATGGTTTCATCCTAGTTATTCACTACCTAATTTAAATATTGTCATTCAGTTACCTAGGGAATTTTTTAGCGGGCCTTCAAACTGTGGTACTGGAGAAGACTCTTGAGAGTCCCTTCGACTGCAAGGAGATCAAACCAGTCACTCCCAAAGGAAATCAACCCTGAATATTTTTTGGAAAGACTGAAGCTGAGGCTCCAATACTTTGGCCACCTGATGCCAAGAACCAACTCATTGGAAAAGACCCTGATGATGGGAAAGATTGAAGGCCAAAGGAGAAGGAGGCAGCAGAGGATAAGATGGTTAGATAGCGTCACTGACTCAACAAACATAATTTGAGCAAACTCCCAGAGATAGTGAAGGACAGAGGAGCCTGGCATGCTGAAGTCCACAGGGTCACAAAGAGCCAGACGTGACTTAGCAACTGAACAAGAACTACTTACACAATCCCAGCCTCAGATCATCTTGATAACCTCCTACACTCTTTCTTCCCTCCTCCTCATCTCTTTCCTTTGAGGTCATCCCAGCCAAATCCCCAATACGAATCTCTTTCACTCTCTAATGAAAAGGGTCCAGTTTACTTCAGATCCTATTACCTAAGGCTCCAGGAACTTGCTTGCATGTACCAATCCAGACTCAGCTCACCCAAAGGGATTTCCCTTCAGTGAAAGACAGACTTCTTACAAGTTGGCTATGGCTCAGTTTTGTTCTTCCTCTATTACATGCATAAATGCACGTAACAACAAAACCATTAGCCTTCACACTGCTAATTCTCACAGATCCCATCCTACTCCATTTCTTAATAGTGTTTGGCACCAATGGGTCACACCCTCCCCCTTGAACACTTCTTCATTTTTTAAAATGCATTTTGTTGAAGTGTAGTTGAGTTACAATGCTGTATTAATTTTTATTGTACAGCAAAGTGATTCCAGGGATAGATCATGTGTCTTTTGTGTCTCCTGCATTGGCAGGTGAGTTCTTTACCACTAACCCCACCTGGGAAGCACCATATACGTATATATTCTTTTTCATATTCTTTTCCATTATGGTTTATTGCAGGATATTGCATATAGTTCTCTGTGCTGTGCGATTGTTGTCTATCCATTCTATATATAATAGCTTGCATGCGCTGATCCCAAACCCTCTATCCAGCGCTCCTCCACTTTCCCTCACTTTTTATTTACAGGATATCACAATCACCTACCAGGTTTTCCTCCCTGCCTGCCTACCAGACTCTTCAGCTGGTATCTCCTACCGTCCCAACCTCTAAATGTCCATCCTTGGATCTAATGTCACTATTTTTATATCTGCACTTGTCAACCTTAAACTGGATGTTTTCTCATCCAGTCCCATGACCTGATCACCATCTCTCTGCAGATGATTCTCTAACTTATATCTCCATATTCCAGACCTCTTTCACAAACTCCAGACATATATCCCCAACTGTCTTTGGATACCTCTAATTGGCATCTTAAATTTAAAATGCTCAAAAATGAAGTCCCAAATCCCATTCCATGGACAAAACTGGCTTCTCCATAAATCTTCTCATCTCAGTAGGTGGCATGTCCACTCTCCTTGTTCTTCCGAATTGACCTTTGGGTCCCCTCATGCTTTACTCCTCACGTGTAAGGAAGGAAAGGAAGTCACTCAGTTATGTCTGACTCTTTGCGACGCCATGGACTGTAGCCTACCATGCTCCTCCGTCCATGGGATTTCCACGCAAGAGTACTGGAGTGGGTTGCCATTTCCCCACATGTAGTTCAGTTCAGTTAAGTTCAGTTGCTCAGTCGTGTCCAACTCTTTGCAACCTCATGAATCGCAGCATGCCAGGCCTCCGTGTCCATTACCAACTCCCTGAGTTCACTCAGAGTCACGTCCATTGAGTCAGTGATGCCATCCAGCCATCTGATCCTCGGTCGTCCCCTTCTCCTCCTGCCTCCAATCCCTCCCAGCATCAAAATCTTTTCCAGTGGGTCAACTGTTCACATGAGGTGGCCAAAGTACTGGAGTTTCAGCTTTAGCATCATTCCTTCCAAAGAAATCCCAGGGCTGATCTCCTTCAGAATGGACTGGTTGGATCTCTTTGCAGTCCAAGGGACTCTCAAGAGTCTTCTCCAACACCACAGTTCAAAAGCATCAATTCTTCAGCACTCAGACTTCTTCACAGTCCAACTCTTACATCCATACATGACTACTGGAAAAACCATAGCCTAGACTAGACAGACCTTAGTCGGCAAAGTAATGTCTCTGCTTTTGAATATGCTATCTAGGTTGGTCATAACTTTTCTTCCAAGGAGTAAGCGTCTTTCAATTTCATGACTGCAGTCACCATCTGCAGCAAGCCATTAGCAAATCAGCTCTACCTTAAAAATACATGCAGAATCCAACCACTGCTTACCACTTCCACTGCAACCTCTCTGCTTCAAGCCACCAGCATCTCTCATCTGACTGGTCTCACTGGTTCTTCCTCTGCATTCCTAAAACCCATTCTGAATACAGCACCCAAAGTGATCCATTAAAATTCATGTCAATCCTCTATCTAGAACCCCCTCAATCAACCTCACAGTGACCCTTAAAACCGACCTGATCTGGCCCCTGTTACCTTTCAGACCTTTTGGATTACTACTCCCATACCACCTGCCCGTGATATTAACTCCTCTCCAGTAACTCCAATCAGTTTTTCTCTATTTCTCAACTGTGCCAAGTACACTTCTGCTTCAGGGCCTTTGTACTTATCTTTACTCCGCCTAAAATGCTCTCTCACTTTCATTTCTTTACTTAGATCGCTTTCTCAAATTGCACGCTTCCCTCCTGCTACATTTTTCTTCTTAGCACTTATCACCATTTAACACACAGCCCATTTTAATTATTTTCCTTCCTTATTTTCTGTCTTCCCTGCTAAACTATGGATGGCCACTTTTTATCAGTATTGTTCACTGCTGTATTTCCAGTGGCCAGAACAGTGCCTGGCACAGAGAAGATACTCCATAAATATGTAAATGACTATCAACAACAGCCTTGCAAGGGATTACTGTCCCATTCTGTAGATAAGGAAAGTGAAGGTCGGAGAGATTACAAAATTCATTCAGTTAGTAAACAAAGCTAGGATTAAAATTCAGTTTCAGCGCAATTCTAAATGCCATAATAATTTCACAACACAGTATTATCTTCCAGAAGGATCCAGAGCTTCACAGTCACAAGAGGTCTCTGACATGCTTCTGGGAGCTGTGAAACCAATAGAAAATTGATTGAACACTGGCAGTTGTCTAGTATTGCTTGTACTATAGACCATGCATTCAATCAACATATATTGAGAATCTACTATGTGACAGACCACAAAGAATTCAAAGATAACAAAAACAGATTAAATTTCAGCTTTCTCACACCGGAACTGAAAACCACACAAATCAATGGGAAAATTGTACCCAGATAAGCACGATGGCAGCCCACTCCAGTGTTCTTGCCTGGAGAATCCCAGGGACGGGGGAGCCTGGTAGGCAGCCGTCTGTGGGGTCGCACAGAGTCGGACACGACTGAAGCGACTCAGCAGTGTCAAGCACAGTCAGGGAAAAGTCTATAGGTGACAACTTTGTCTGGAAGTCAGAGAAGGCTTCCCTGGAGGAGGGACACATGAGCTGAGCTCTAAAAGGTGGGTAGGAGTTAACTTGACAAGAAGAGGAGGGGGAATATTCTAGACAGAAGGAACAGCATGTGCAAAGGCCCTACTGTAAGACTGATTTGCTCTGGTTAAAGCCACTTGGCCTTTTGTGATCTACAAGCAAAATGAGAAGGTATGGGCAGAGGGCATAGGAGGTCCCTGCTGCAAGAGGAGCTTGGAGTAGAGGGCAGAGACTGACCTCATAGGGCTCTCTAGCCTAGCTAAGATACAGCAGTGCTTCTCCCAATCAGGCCGCCCATGAAGGACATCAATCTCAGTCACGGGTCACACAATTTTATTGAGCTTCAATTATTTGTCAAACACAAATAATTCTTCCCCTAGAAAGATATTACTACGTCCTAGGAGATGGAACTGGGTCTTTTAAGAATTATATGACAGTCTCAGAGTCACATGGCTGACAAGTGGCAGAACTAGAATTTAAAACTAGACTGGCCCAATTTTTTTTTCTTTCTTTTTTTTTAATTAATTAATTTATTTATTTAAATTACAATACTGTATTTGTTCTGCCATACATTGACACGAATCAGCCATAGGTGAACACAATCTTCCAATGCCGAAGCCCCCTCCCATCTCCCACCCCACATTCTCTACTTGAATCATCCTGTGCATCAGCCCCATGCATCCTGCATCCTACATTGAACATAGATTGGCGCTTCGTTTCTTACAGGAAAATATACATGTTTCATTGCCATTCTCCCAAACCATCCCACCCTTTCCCTCTCCCTCAGAATCCAAAAGTCCACTCTATACCTCTGTGTCTCTTTGTTGTCTCACATATAGGGTCATCATTACTGTCTTCTAAATTCCATATATATGTGTCAGTATACTGTATTGGTGTTTTTCTTTCTGGCTTACTTCACTCTGTATAATCGGTTCCAATTTCATCCATCTCATCAGAACTGAGTCAAATTTATTCTTTTTAAGGGCTGAGTAGTATTCCATAGTGTATATGTACCACAGCTTTCTTATCCATTCATCCGCTGATGGACATCTAGGTTGCTTCCATGTCCTGGCTATTATAAACAGGGCTGCAATGAACATTGGGGTACATGTGTCTCTTTCAACTCTGGTTTCCTCGGTGTGTATGCCCAGCAGTGGGATTGCTGGGTCATAAGGCAGTTCTATTTGCAATTTTTTAAGGAATCTCCACACTGTTTTCCATAGTGGCTGTACTAGTTTGCATTCCCACCAACAGTGTAAGAGGGTTCCCTTTTCTCCACATCCTCTCCAGCATTTATTGCTTGTAGACTTTTGGATCGCAGCCATTCTGACTGGTGTGAAATGGTACCTCATTGTGGTCTTGATTTGCATTTCTCTGATAATGAGTGATGTTTTTAATAGACTGGCCCAATTTTAAAGCCCCGGCCTTTTTATCCACTGAAGGATAAAAGGACAGAAATGCTAAAGAAACTGGCCTTTGCCCCTCGCCTGGGGCAAGATGAATGCAAAAAGAAAAAAATTCCCAGCCATCTTCTGCTTTCCTTCGAGAACCTCTGTGTTCCATCTTTCCTCATTTCCTACCCTGGGGAAGGGGCCTATTTCTCAGCTCTCTGACTCCTCAGGGCTGCTCTTCCAAGTCTCTGGGGCCAGGTGCCAACAGAGATTTCCAGTCATTGGTGGGATTGATAAGTAGAGAATCAAAGACTCTCAAAAGGTCAACGAGTCCTTAAGAATTATAAGAACAAGATAAATCTACATTTCACTTGGCTTGTTTTGTTTCCATTTTGGGAGGTGCTGTTTTGTGGGGTTTTGTTTGTTTTTATTTTTGTATAAGCTGGGGACGGTTGAAAGAGCACTGGGTTTAAAGATCTGCTCTGAAGTCTTAGTTCTGCCATTTGAAAACTTGAGCTTCAGTTTAATGACTGAGGAAGGGTTGCGAGGACCACTGAAACAGGTAACGGATGTTGAAAGTGAAGTTGCTCAGTCGTGTCCAACTCTTTGCAAGCCCATGGACTGAAGCCTACCAGGCTCCTCCATCTACAGAATTTTCCAGACAAGAGTACTGGAGTGGGTTGCCATTTCCTTCTCCAATGGATCTTTCCAACCCAGGGATCAAACCCGGGTCTCCCGCATTGTGGGCAGATGCTTTACTGTCTGAGCCCCCAGGGAATCAGTGCTGTTGATAACACTTCAAGCAGGAGACCATTCTCATAGATAGATATCCGACTTCCACAGTATTACAGGGCACAACTCGCTGTATCTGCTTCTGGAACACAATTATATGTTTGGTTCCCCTTGTTAACATCTCTTCCAGCAAGCTGACCCTTGAATGCCGGGTCTGCAGAAAGATTATTTTGTTCTTTTCTCCTTCTACTTTCTATGGGTGATCGTATCAGGTCCCAAGACTTAAGTACAGACAATTTCAAAACCTCTCACAGAAGATCTAGAGCCATTCCCCGGCTGGCTACCTCACATAATATCCTTCAGGTATCGCAAACTTAGGTCAAAAGGGAACTCAGTGTCTTTCCTCCATTTCTTCAACACCATGCCTACTATCTTAGCAAATGACACCACTGTTCTCTCTCCCTCTCTCTTTCTCTCTCTCAGTCTTTCTCTCTCTCTCTCCCTCTCTCTGCATTTTTAACTTTGACACATAATACTGTAAATAATATTTATTAGAACTTACTAGCTGTCAGGCACTATGCAAAGCATTTTAGACACATTTTCTGATTTAAGCATTAAAACAGCCATATAAGGTTTCAATGCATTAGCAGCCTGCTTTCATAGACAGGAAAAATAAGGTTTAGAGCACTGTTAAATCACTTGCTCATGGTTCCCAGCACTACGGTCTTTTTGAAGTTGTCTGCTCACCACTAGTTAACACAGCCTCATGCTCCCCGTCACCACATCTCCCACATCCAACTGGTCACCAAATCCATCTACACTGTACCTCAAAGATAAATATTTATCAGTTCCATCCAGCCCTTTCTATTTGGTCTTGACCTTCAGTAGCTCTTACTATGATTTATTTATTTTTACGTAACAATTACCCAGTAATACAATACTATGTACCAAGTATTATTTTAAGCACTTGGAGTAGTATTAACTCACTTAATTCTCCCAGCAATCCCATGCGGGGGATTCTTATTATCCACAACTTGTAGATTGGGAAACTGAAGCACAGAGCGATAAGTAACCTGCCTAAAATCACATGGCTAATAAATGATGAGGCTGGGATCTGAGCCCAAGCAATCTGGACCCAGGCTTCCTGCCGTGACGTCCCTACAAATAGAATTACAGTGGTGTCCTAGGTGGTTCCCTCCCTTCAGCAGTTCTCTACTCAGTCTCAACAATTCTCCATAATTTGCTTCACAAAAGTATAACTTCAATCCTTTCCACCACTGTCTCCCCACTAATTTCCTCTGGTTAAAGCCATGGTGGCCCTTTGTGATGTACAAGCAAAATAAGGTCCAGATCACCTTTCCCATCATGCACTACTCCCACCAATCCAAAGCCATTGCTTTGCCAGGCACTATTTTCTGGCTGCTGTGTCCTTACTCACGTCCTTACTGACCGTGAAATGCCCTTCTCTGATGAAATCAGTCCACGTCAAGACACAAATGTCACCTCCTCTTCATTTCTTTCATTTAGCACGTGGTCATGTTACCTTCTAATAATTTTCAAGCCCCTCCTTTGTACACCTTCCTGCTCCGTGTCCTTCACATCTGAGATGGGGCTGGTAAACCCTCTAAAGCAGACACCGATCTTGTACATCATTCCAGCCCTATCAGTGATCGTAGTGGGCTCACAGTCCACACTTGCTGAATGATGCTGTGGGATTTATGCGATTCATCCAGAGCCTCAAAGGAAGATGTTGGAATATTAGTGCTCTGAAATTCCAACCTGAGCAGTGGGTGAGTGGTTTTTAAAAAAGTAAGAAAGAGATTAAATCCTTGCGTTTCTTTCCATGGACAGAATCAGAGTTAAGTATGAGTATACGCAGTTTGAAAAAGAATTAGACCGTCCTTTAGGGCGTTTCTCTTTGTTTGACATTCACTGCACAACTGCAGCTGCTGCCTGGTAGGCAGAGCATACATATGACTCCCCCACTTTCCTGGGGCTTGCATTTCTCCAGAGAGTAAGATATCTGCATGGAATTCATGCTCACAAATATTCCGCAAACATTCACTGATGTCTCCTCATGGCTGGTTAGCTCTTCTGGTTCCTTTTTCCCATTTTTGTTACTGTTGTCTTTTGTCTCCTATTTTTGTTTTATCTCTAGTTTCCGAATAACTGTAAATATTTTTGGAGCACTTTCCATGAACTTGGCACCCTCCTAAGGTTTCTGAAATCACTTGTGGACTTCTGTCTTGTGAGCATCAGAGGAAAAGAAAATGACTGAATTTGAAGAACCACCAGGCAGTAAACATCTTTAAATATATACATGTACATCCTGGTGCTCTTACCACGTCAGCTGGGATTCCAAACACGGGGCTCCAGTGTTGAGAAACACGCACAGCCTTGCTTCTGAAAGACACCACTGGGCACAATACACATACACATCCCCACCAACAGTGCACAAGGGCATCCGCTTGCTTTATCTTTGCCACCAATCAGTATTGACATGCTTTTTCATTTTTGTTAATCTAAAGATTGAAAATTGTCATAGATTATTCCCGTTTGCAGATCTATGACTTTAGAAAGATGAACACCTTCTCAGCTATAATTGGATATTTTCAGTTCCTACTTGGTGAGTCTGTTTGTAAAGTGTTAACCATTTACTACTGGATTTTATTTTTGGACCAATTTTTAATACTAATACTTAGAGCTGATCATCACCACTGCTCAAGTTTGAGGGGGGGAGACAGAAGTAACTAAGTGTACATCAATAGAGCATTGCTCAAGTACATTATGACACTTCTGTGCTCTGGAATATTGTCTTTAAAAAGAATGGGTTAGGTCTGGTGGGTCTGGGACCTACTGCAAGTAAAAGGATTCAAGTTACAGTTTATTTAGCATGATACCATTTTTATTTACAGAAATTAGAAAATAAACTATTATGTGCATTTCTATATATGTATACATAAAGCATAAATATGTATATGCAAATATAGATTTTATTAGCTACAATTATATATAAATGTATTTGAACATTTATTTTATATACATAGAAAATACATCTTATATATAAAATAGATATCTTTGTAAGAATACAGGGAAAGTTGTAAAAAGGGTACACACAAATTAATATCTTCTGGAAACTGGGATTCAAGGGGAGGAAGAAGTAGGCACATTTTCCTTGTAAGCCACTGTATTTGATGATCTCCTTCAAGGAGCATATGTTAATGATTTTAGTGATTTAAACAGAAAAAACTAACAAGAATAGTGGAAAGAGGTTTAAAAGAACACTAAGCATGCGCCCAAAGCCCCTTGTATAAAGGCATTTAGTCCCAGAACATTTTTTACGTGTCAGAAACTGGAAAATGTTTTACCTTTCATTATCTTACTTGATCTTCAGAAAATAGTTCCGTTCTCTTAAATTACAGTTTAGAGGACCCTGCAGTTTTCTTCTTCTAGGTTATCAGTGACATGTCTGTAAATAAGACACATCCAAAGCTAAGGGCATACTGACAAATCTGAAAATCTCAGAGGGCGCGCAAGCCAAAGGAGAATGAAGGGGAAGTCTTCAGTGGGTGTGCCCTGCCGTGGCCAGGATGGATTTTCCAGGAGCAGCTACCTTGGGGGTGGGGTGCACACTGGGGCCCTGAGAAAGGTTCCCAGGTGAAAATGTTTCTCAGTCACCCATCTGCCCACTGATTACAAATGTTCTGCCAGGACAGCTTTTCACTTCTTTTGCTTAAGTCTTTCCTTCCCCTCTTCATAAAAGAAAATTCCCCTAGGAGAGGCTGTATACCAAGACTGATGAGCAATTTGCACCTCACTGAGAATGAGTTTGTTCCTTTCTCAAGAGTAGGGTTTAATAAGAGGGAAAGGTCTGGGAGACACTGACAAATGGGGGAGGGCATAAGGACAGCACCAGAGGAAGAAATTAGAAGCCAGGGGCACAGGGAAATAAAAACTGTGCCTAAATCACTTTTTTTTGCCTGAGGCTAAACAACTCTCTGTATTAAGTATTAGTTGCTCAGTCATGTCTGACTGTTTGCGAGTCAATGGACTGTAGCTCACCAGGCTCCTCTGTCCATGGAATTTTCCAGGCAAGAATACTGGAGGGGGTTGCCATTTCCTTCTCCAGGGGATCTTCCCAACCCAGGGATCTTCCCAACCCAGGGATCGAACTTGACCGAGGGATGGAACCCAGGTCTCCTGCATTGTAAGCAGATTCTTTACCATCGGAGCCTACCAGGGAAACAACTTTCTGTGACACTCGCCTATTCCAGTGGGAATGGAGAAGTAGGATGGATAAGAGAAGACAAAGACTCACATAGTCCAAACCCATTGATAGCCAATAGGTTTGAGTTTTTAGTAGATGAATCACCAGTGGCCATCCTCCCTTTCCAAGCTTTTTCTTTTTCAATCTGCCATCATTTAACACCATCTTCCATGTTTCAAGACAGAGACTAGGTATGTAAATATGTATATAAATGATATTCACTCAGTACAGTTCAGACTCAGCCAAGTCATTTAACATGCCTCAGTGACAACTCTTCTCAACAGTAACACGAGCAGACGACTACTCACCTCTCAGCACTCTGGGGAGGACTGAATGAAGCAAGACCCGCTCGGCACGATGCCCGACCCTCGGTAGAAGTCAGTGCCATTCCCGTTGACCTGAGGAGGTCCAAGCAGTCCAAGGAAAGCTCAGGGCTTGAGACAACCGCCCTTCTTCTCGATTAAGGCCAAAGTATTTTTGGATGCACAATCCGTGTTAATTTGCGTAATCTCTCGCCTATTCTGTGCTTATTCTGGGGATAAATAGATGACTTCAGCCGTCAGCACTGTCACTCCTGTGCATGCCAGGAACATGTATCAAAGAAAGAACCAAAGAAAGAAGGAAAGGGGAAGGAAAGAGGAGGAGGAGGAAGAATAAAACTGATTTGCTGAACAAGCTACTACACAAACCAGTGCTCCTTATAACTTGACTGGCATTCATGTAACATCCCACACCGAGGAGCAAGGGCCCCAGTATAACCCCAGGAATATGGAGGGTCTCCGGTATATTAAACAGGTTCTCCCACCCTCCTTGCTGCTGCATTTGGCCCACAAGTATCAGGCTGGCACTAGACCAAGAAAATCTTATCTGCTTTCTGGTTTGGATGGCCCCTTCACTTTACCACACGGAGTATCACAAGCCCTTTATGTTGTGTAGATGATATTATTCCACACCCAGCTGGGTCATTTTTCAAGATCCCCCATCCAGGCATGAGTCAGACTGCAAATGAGTAACTCAGCCTGCTAGGCAAAAATTACTTACAAACTGAAAGAAGAAAGTACCACCACACCTTAGATAAATCTAGCAAAAAATCAACTTCTAAAACCTTGTTTGGTTGGGGAGGGTGGGGAGAGGTATTGATAAAGGGGTTTAAAGTTTAATTTTGTCTGCATCTATCTTGCCTCTCTTTTATTATCTAGATGTCATGTTCTTTCTCTCTTGGTTGCTCTGGCTTTTCCTCTTTCATGCATCAAAAGTCTTTCTTTTTAATTTCCAACATTAAATCACACACACACACACACACACTCCTCCATCCTTTCCCTATTCCTCTTTGTATGTGCTTCTGTTGCTTCAGTCGTGAACTCTTTATGACCCTATGGACTGTAGCCTACCAGGCTCCTCTGTCCATGGGATTCACCAGACAAGAATATTGGAGTGGGTTGCCATGCCCTCCTGCAAGGAATCTTCCTGATCCAGGGATCGAACTCTAGTCTTTTATGTCTCCTGCATTGGCAGGAGGGTTCTTTACCACTAGCCTGGAAAACCCAAACATATTTTAGCAGCATACAAACAATGTAACCGCAGGCTGAATAAAGCACAATCCAGATTTCTATTACAAAAACAAAATAACCAGAGTTATAGAAAACCATCTCCCCACCCTAAATCAGAGATTTCTCCTGAACCCTGGAGGTACCACTTGTGACCACTTCCCTATTGTGTATCCTTAGTAACAGACTTATAACTAATCATTATTCTTTCTTTACATGGCACACATACACACACATACCCTATGAAAAACAAAACAGTTGAAGGGGAGAAGCCATGAGAAAGAAAATTCACAGGCAGATAAAGAACAACCATCACCCAGAATGTCAGGCAGTGTCAGTATCTATCACCATGTTCTGTCCTGCTACGCAGCAAACATTCTGGGAGAGCTGTCTACATCTCCTGCCTCCTCTTCTCCATTACCCATCTACTCCTTCCTCTATTAAGCTTCCCTCCACCATCTCCCAAAACCTCCTTTGTCAGAGTTGCCAGTGAGATCACTGACCTTGTAAACACAGCCAGGGAACACTTGTCTGTCTCAACAGCCTTTGGCACCATGGACCACAGTCTCTCCTTCACCCTGCGGCCACTTTCACCGTCTTTTCTGCTCAGTCCACAGACACTCCTGCTGCTATGGATCTTTTCCATAAAATTGCCTCCTCCTCTGATGGATCTTCTCTTCCTTTCCTTCCCTTTTTTACCTTTCCTTTCCTTTTGGTCTTTCATTCTTCTCTTGCTTCTTTCTTTGATACATGTTCTTGGCACTCGTGGGAAGGACTGGAGTGCCAAGTGCTGATGGCTGGAGTCATCTCTTTATCCCCAGAATAAAGTTAGGATTCTCTGGGCTCCTTCTCCCCTCCATCTACCCCCTCTTTAGAGGATCTCATTCTTTCCGTAGCTGCTAAAGCATGTCTGTTGATGATTCCCAAATTTATAGAGCTGTCTTCAAAACTTCATTCTCATATGTACCACTGCCTCTTTCTTAGCTGTATTCCGTAGCTCTTTCAAAGATACCACAACCGAAAAGTTACTCGTGACTCTCTCAGATCCTCATCCACTGATCCCCACTCCAACCAAACCCTCCCACTCACTGCTCTCTATTTGAGTAAATGGCACCAACAGAAACTTGGGAATCATTCTTGATCGTGTCCTGACCCTTACATGCGTGCATGCACACCCACACAGACACAGAATAATGTCAGGCTATCAGCATATCTTGAAAGCTTCTCCTTCAAAATATAGCTCACCATACTTCCCTTCCACTGTCGCCAACTTGTACCTGTCACCATCCCCTCTTACCTGGACTACGACCTATTAAAATAACTTGAAAACCATTCGCTCCACTTTCACTCCTGCTCTTTCTCTTTCTCCAACCCCTAGAAAGAACCAGAAAAATCTTTTTAAAATGCAAGCTATGCCTATGTCCCACTTAGTGAAGTCGCTCAGTTGTGTCCAACTCTTTGCGACCCCGTAGACTGTAGCCTACCAGCCTCCTCCATCCATGGGATTCTCCAGGCAAGAATACTGGAGTGGGTTGCCATTTCCTTCTCCAGGAGATCTTCCCAATCCAGGGATCGAACTTGGGTCTCCTGCATTGCAGGCAGACTGCAATGTGGCAGAGGCTTTAACCTCTCAGCCACCAGGGAAGCTCCACTTAAAGCCTTTGAATAACTTCCTCTCCTCTCTGGAAAAAAAAAAAAAATGCTGTCTATGTCTATCACCAGGGCTTCATGGCCTACGTGATCTGGACTCTGGCTGACCCTCCAGGGGCGTCTAAAGCCATACCCTCTCCCCTTCACCATCACTCGCTCACACCATCCCCCTAACAATTCCTCAGAAAGTCTAACCTCTTTCACTCAGAGCCTTTGAACCTCCTGCTGCCCCAGGGGCCTCTACTTAGTGCCCTTCCCTGGACCTTCCTATGTCTGGTCCTTTTCTCTCTAAGAACCTAGTTTAGGAGGAGTTGACTTTTTAGAAAGGCTATCTAAGTTAGGCCCCAAGCCCCGCCACTCTTGATCAAGTGCTTTACTTCGCAGCAATTATTACTGCACATGTCATGCTATTGTGATAGCCAGTCTGTAAGAAGAGCCCCCACTGAGTCCCAGCTCCTGCTATTCACATGCTTCTATAGTTCTTCCCACACTAGACCAAGGTTGAGGCACATACCAGTAGAATATCGGAGTGATGATGTATCATTTCCGAGACTACATTATAAAAGACACTGCAGCTCCCATCTTATTCTATTTTGCTCTCTCTCCTTTCTTAGATAACTTGCTCTGGAGGAAACCAGATGCCACACTGTAAGCAGTTCTATGGAAGGTTCCACGTGCTGAGTTTCAAAGCCTGTGGTCAACCACCATAAAAGTGAGCTTGGAAGTTGATTCTCAGGCCAGTGAAGCTTTGTGATATGTTCACAGAGCTGAGAGCTTGATTTCAACTTCATGCAAAACTCTGAGCTACTTCAGTTCAGTTCACTTGCTCACTGATGTCCAACTCTTTGTGACCCCATGGACTGCAGAATGCCAGGCTTCCCTGTCTATCACCAACTCCCAGAGTTTACTCAAACTCATGTCCATCCAACCATCGATGATGCCATCCAACCATCTCATCCTCTGTCACCCCCCTTCCGCTCTCACCTTCAATCTTTCCCAGCATCAGGGTCTTTTCAGATGAGTCCATTCTTTGTATCAGATGGCCAAAGTATTGGAGTTTCAGCTTTAGCATCAGTCCTTCCAATGAATATTCAAGGCTGATTTCCTTTAGGATTGATTGGTTGGATCTCCTTGCAGTCCAAGGGACTCTTAAGAGTCTTCTCCAACACCACAGTTCAAAAGCATCAATTCTTTGGCGCTCAGCTTTCTGCATAGTCCAATTCTCACATCCGTACATGACAACTGGAAAAACAATAGCTTTGACTAGATGGACTTTTGTCAACAAAGTAATGTCTCTACTTTTTAATATGCTGTCTAGGTTGGTCATAACTTTTCTTCCAAGGAGCAAGCATCTTTTAATTTCATGGCTGCAGTCACCATCTGCAGTGATTTTGGAGCCCCCAAAAATAAAGTCTGTCATTGTTTCCATTGTTTCCCCATCTATTTGCCATGAAGTGATGAGACCAGATGCCATAATCTTAATTTTCTGAATTTTGAGCTTTAAGCCAATTTTTTCACTCTCCTCTTTCACTTTCATCAAGAGGCTCTTTAGTCCTTCTTCACTTTCTGCCATAAGGGTGGTGTTATCTGCATATCTGAGGTTATTAACATTTCTCCTGGCGATCTTGATTCCAGCTTGTGCTTCATCCAGCCCAGCATTTCTTATGATGTACTCTGCATATAAGTTAAATAGGCAGGGTGACAATATACCACCTTGATATACTCCTTTCCTGATTTGGAATCAGTCTGTTGTTCCATGTCCAGTTCTAACTGTTGCTTCTTGACCTGCATACAGATTTCTCAAGAGGCAGGTCAGGTGGTCTGGTATTCCCATCTCTTTCAGAATCTTCCACAGTTTGTTGTGATCCACACAGTTTTGGCATAGTCAATAAAGCAGAAGTAGATGTTTTTCTGGAACTCTCTTGCTTTTTCGATGATCCAATGGATGTTGTCAATTTATCTCTGGTTCCTCTGCCTTTCCTAAATCCAGCTTGAACATCTAAAAGTTCACAGTTCATACTATTGAAGAACAGCTTGGAGAATTCTGAGCATCATTTTACTAGTGTGTGAGATGAGTGCAATTGTGCGGTAGTTTGAACATTCTTTGGCACTGCCTTTCTTTAGGATTGAAATGAAAACTGACCTTTTCCAGTCCTGTGGCCACTGCTGAGTTTTCCAAATTTGCTGGCGTATTGAGTACAGCACTTTCACAGCATCATCTTTTAGGATTTGAAATAGCTCAACTGGAATTTCATCACCTCCACTGGCTTTGTTCATAGTGATGCTTCCTAAGGCCCACTTGACTTCACATTCCAGGATGTCTGGCTCTAGGTGAGTGATCACACCATCATGATATATATATATATATGTGTGTATATATATATATGTGTATATATATATATATATATGTGTGTGTATATATATATGTATATATATATATATGATCTTTCAGTGGGGAAGACAGATAATGAATATCACTACCACTACCAATTCATTATCTGTCTTCCCCACTGGAAAGTCTAACATTCACTTGTTATATCACTGCCTAAAAATTTTGCCTGCACACAAGCAGTCATTCAGCAGGTTTCTACTACTATTCTTACCATTAATAAAACATTAGTTTATCACTGAATAGTTTAAAAATACCTGTATTTTCTCAGTTACTTCTGTGATTAACAATAAACTAGATATTCTTCCATTTCATGATGAAAAGTCTCAGGCTCCAAGACTTCAGACGATTTGTTCACAGTCACACCACCCACTACATTACAGAGTTGGTGCTCCATCCTTGGCTTTTGTCTCCAAGCCTGGTATTCTTCTTCCTACACACACTGACCTCTCATTTGTCACCCCTGGAGTGTGAGCTCTGTCTGTCATTCTGACGTTCACCTTTCTGCCCAAGGCACCCAGCATGTTGGCCTCCTGAGGCAGCTACTTCTCACTCATCCAACCTGTGACTTGACTCATCCAACCTACTTGACATAGTTATCAACACTGTGCAGAAAAATGCCTAAAGTAGGAGCACAGAATTGTTCATCCCTCTCTGAAAGGGTAAGGAAAATGTATTACATGGCTTTCCTTTCAAAGCCTTCCAAAACTATAAAAAGAAGTGAAAACATGCTTTAAAAGTCCCCAGGACTCAATTTTAAGTATATTACTAAGTTTCAAGTCTCTGGGGACTTCTAAAAATGGATATTTTCATCAATCCTTTCATAGATATTATTTGAAATACAGCAAGTTTTGAGTATCTGCAGTGATTTACCACTAAAGAAATTAGTGGTAAAGTCCTCCTCTCTCCTGCCCAGGTTAATCCCAACTTGGTACAGGAAGACCTTATGTTTGGCCAAACGCAACACTAAGTGATCCAGAAAAGGATTCACTGCTAAATCAGAAGACTTTTTTGTTCCATTCTTCAGTCAAATACAACCTTATGTCAAGAGATGAAAAAGATTTCAAATGCATATATTAAAATAATTTGCATTAAAAATTATTTTTCTTTAAAATGTTTTGGTATTACATTTTCCAGATAATTCCCATTATTATTTCTCATGTACTTATAAGAAAAACTTGGTCTTGATATAGAATTATTTTAAACAAATTAGAATCCCAGATTTGCTTCAAAAACATTCTTGAACATGTGGCCCCCAATTTATAATGTATAAAATGAGGATAATAAAATTCCTACTTTATTGTTATTGTGAGAATTTAAGTGGTTAATACTTGGCAGATAGTAACTGCTATATTGTTGTTGCTGTTCTGTCACCAAGTCATGTTGACCCCACAGACTGTAGCACGCCAGGACTCCTTGTCCCTTACCATCTCCCAGAGTTTTCCCAAGTTCACATGCATTGACTCAGTGATACTATCCAACTATCTCATCCTCTGTCACCCTCTTCTCCTTCTGCCTTCCATCTTTCCCACCATCAGTCTTCCAATGAGTCAGCTCTTCGCATCAGGTGACCAAATAGTGGAGCTTCAATTTCAGTCCTTCCAGTGAATATTCAGCGTTGATTTCTAGTTGGATTCTCAAGGGTCTTCTCCAACACCACTGTTTGAAAACATCAGTTCTTTGGCACTCAGCCTTCTTTATGGTCCACCTCTCACATCCATAGATGACTACCAGAAAAACCATAGCTTTGACTATTTGGACCTTTACGGCAAAGTGATATCTTTGCTTTTTAGTATACTTGTCTAGATTTGCTGTATAAGTGCAAGCAATTAATGTTATTATTATTATTCATGCTTTTGCTTCTCTATAACTGTATATATATAATCTGAAATTTTTTAAATTTATTTTCTGCATGTAAGATCCACTCAGGACATATAAATATATACTCCATACAAATGTTTTCTCCTTTAAGGCTCTTTAAAGCAAATCATTTTTATATCCTCAATCATTCATACCCTAAAGAAAAACATTGCAGAAGGATCTTGGAGAAAGTCTGGCATACTATTGCTGCTTACACAATGCCTTTCCTATGTCATTCATTTTGATCAAGTGATGGCTCTGATTCTCTGCTGCTGAAAATTTCATGATCCCTAACAGTATTTCATGATCCATAACAGAAGGAGAAGTTGATAGTGATTACAGGACTGAGGGTTATCAAATGACTTAGATCTTTGAGAGATGCTGGTATAAGACTTAGTATCATTCCTCTTCTGTGCCCTGAAGGGCAAGAAGGGGTGAGAGAGATAAGCATTCTCTGACCAGACTCTCCAATCAGGGTCAGCCTCCCTGAGTCACTTCCAAGATAAAATCTACATTGCCTTATCTCACACACCTTGAGATAAGAGGGAACATTTAAAGAACAACAGACATTTTGGAGTTAATTCCAGGATATATTCATTTATATGATAGATTTTTTCCTCATCACCAGAAACTGTCTCTCCTTGATTTCCATTTAGGAAAGTTACACTTTCAGTTATTCCAGATAAACAAGTAGATAGATGTTAATGTGCTAAGTCACTTCAGTCATATCTGACTCTTTGTAACCCCATGGGTTGTAGCCCACTAGGCTCCTCTGTCCATGGGATTCTCCAGGCAAGAATACTGGAGTGGGTTGCCATGCCCTTCTCCAAGGGGTTTTTTGGCCCAGGGATCAAGTCCAAGTCCCATGCAGCTCTTGATCGAAGGCAGATTCTTTACCGCTGAGCCACAGGGAAGCCCAGGTAGATAGGTAGGTAGGTAGATAGAATCTCATTAATGAAGCATTAATGAATATATAATAAACTCATTTTCACTCTTAATAGAAATTAAGCAATTTGCCCAATGAAAGAAAAATTTCTGAGTTTTGTATACATTTGTTGACATATGACGTGAGGTCTATGTACTGCCAACATAAACCATAATGAAGACAGTTCAAAAAGGGAAGCAAAAAACTCGTTTTAGTATCTTACCAGAGAGCACTTTACTCCAAGTAGTCTAAGTGCAGAGGCTGGATTTTGTAACTCTGTGCTATGCCATGTGCCATTCTGGTAGACTCCAAGTCTACCCTCTTTGACAATGACAAAACTTGAGTCCCAGGTCCATATTCTTAACTGCCTACAAGGCATTTGTACCTAACAGAAAGCCTCAAAAAATGTAACTACTAGTCAATCATTCTTGCCTCAATGTTTCCATAAGCCTTTGGATAGACTTCCACTATGGTCCTTCAGTTCAGTTCAGTTCAGTTCAGTCGCTCAGTCGTGTCCGACTCTTTACGACCCCGTGAGTCACAGCACGCCAGGCTTCCCTGTCCATCACCAACTCCTGGAGTTCACCCAGACTCATGTCCATTGAGTCAGTGATGCCATCCAGCCATCTCATCCTCTGTCGTCCCCTTCTCCTCCTGCCCCCAATCCCTCCCAGCATCAGAGTCTTTTCCAATGAGTCAGCTCTTCGCGTGAAGTGGCCAAAGTACTAGAGTTTCAACTTTAGCATCATTCCTTCCGAAGAAATCCCAGGGCTGATCTCCTTCAGAATGGACTGGTTGGATCTCCTTGCCAGACTGCAATTTAAAGATCTACCTATGTTTCACTCTTACTGTCTAGATGAGTTCCCAGAATTCAGAGGCCTTTTAATAAATCTTTATGTTCTTGGTTTTAGCACATGACAAATATTCGATAAATGTGTATTGAACACAGATCTGACTGAATATCGACCTCAATGCCTCAGGTTAATAGGAACAGAGTAATGGCGGACAGAAAAGACAGCCTTGGTGAATGGATGGGAGCAGGGAGGAGAATAAGCAGGTACCAAGGGCCGGGGTCTAAAGCAGCCATCCATGTAGGTGCCTAAGCTCCCTTTACCACATGCCCGATCCCTGGAGCTGAAACCACATGAGGCTCCAAACTGCCACCACTGCCTTTGCCACTTTCATGTCAGATCTCTTGGGAATGGGTTGTGTCAGAGTGCGGGAGAATTTCATGTTCAAAGCCTCAGAGGAACCTGATACTTCTTCCTTTACAATGGGCCAAATGTCAAGCGGTGAACAGAAAGTAGTTGATTTGTAAAACCTGCATCAAGATATTTTGGCCCCTTGGAGTCTCACTCAAGTCAAAATGTCCTAGCGTGTTAAGATAGCCAGAGATGCCACCTCCAAAAGCCATTAAAGTCGACTCTCACCCAGCTCCAAGATGTTTCTACAGAACCGCCTGGGGGAAAGAGTTCCCCCTGCTCTCACTGAACAAAGTACTATTCTAATGCAACAAAATCTCCAATATTTAGAAGGGCGTGTAGGTTCAGAAACATGGGGATGGAAAAGATGCTATAAATAGGGTGACCATGTTAATTTATTTTCCAAATGAGACACCTGTGAAATGGGACACAAAAATGACACTGAGACAGGCGTGTGAACAGGGACTGTCCCAAGCACACCCAGCCTTGAGGTAGCCACCCTGGGGAGAAAGGCTCAGGGAACTAAGAGCATGTCCACAACTCTGTCCTCAAGCAGTCTCATGTTGATGAGTAAATGTAGAAAGTTCTAAGTTGGATCTTACTAACTCTGAGTTTATGCTAAATACAGAAACTTCGGTTGATTTTCATATCTAATTTGATTCCTTTATCAACCCCCAGTTTGGAATATTTGGGAACAGAAACACGAAGAATTTTGACCGTTCTATGCAAATCCTCTCTATCCAATTATTCATTCAGTCTTTCAGCAACCTTTGATTGAACACCAATTATAATTTGGGAACTAATAGGAGCTCTGGGGAGGGCAGTTACCAAAATGAATGAGACATGGTTCCCTTCAAAGAGTCTGTGTAACAATAGGGAGATACCTAAAACCAGGTAATTGTTAATGCAATATATTTAAATGCCAGAAGCACATATTTCCCAAGAGGGGATATATGGCTAGTTAAAATTCCTGAAGCTGCTGGCATCTCTCATTACACTATGGCATCTTATTTCATGTAAATTGTCATTCTCCCTTGCCTCACTTTTCTTACTGAGTTTTACTTGTATCTTAGTTCACAACGTGTACTTAACATTTATAAAATTACATGTATTTAAATATCTTCCAGAAGTCAAGTTGTTAACTAAAAAAGAACTGTCCTCTTTCTTCCCTTTCTTCTAGCTTTAAATTACATGGTTCTGTGATTCCCCTTTGCCTTTTCTTCCACATGAGTAAAGGTTTGCTTCTGCAGGAGTACTTATTAGGAAAGTATGACCATTTCAGCTAAATTGCAAAATACACCACACAGGTTTGAGTGGGAAGCCTGATGAATGAACAGTCTGAAATTCTCCTTCACTTTAGTACTGCTGAAATGCCTCAGCTTACAAGGCCACGTTTTTATGAGCTTCTCTTTTTAAGAATTTCAAATTCTGTTCTGCAGACCAAATCAGCTCCCTTCTGAGAGTTGCATGAGCTTCTATTTTCCCCAATAGTTTCAGAAGTAATTAACACCTCAGATTTTGTATTTGCCCAATCATCTAAGGACTGCAAGACAAATCACATGCATTGGCCCGATTCCCTGGTTTCGTTTCCTTTGGAATCAAGAAAGCTTTCCAAACGGGTATGTTTATTTGAGGAAGGTGAACAGTGAAATTCACGTATGCACTTGCATATCTGATGTCTTCTGTTATTGCCCCCATTTTACATATGGTAAAGCAAAATGTAGGCACCATCTGTGACATTGCTTATACAGCAACCTCTTCTCTATTCTCCTAAGATCCAATCCCTTGCTCCCTCTCTCATAACCCGAGCACCTGTGGCTGGCTACTTGTGGAGTCACAGAGCCCTACCTGACCCTACTCCCTCACCATAACCAATGGGTCCAGAGGGAGCATCTACTCAAACTGAGTTAATGTCCAACCATCAGCCTCACCAAAACTAACTTGTTTGGGGTAGGCATTCTTTGCAGTTCTCTGGTAGTTCAGGTTATTAATCCACCTGCAATGCAGGGGACCCCAGTTCGATTCTTGGGTCAGGAGATCCTATGGAAAAGAGATATGCTACCCACCACAGTATTTCTTGGGCTTTCCTGGTAGCTCAGATGGTAAACAATCCTCCTACAATGCAGGAGACCTGGGTTCGATCCCTGGAAGATTCCTCTGGAGGAGGGCATGGCAACCCACTCCAGTATTCTTGCCTGGAGAAGCCCCATGGACAGAGGAGCCCGGTGGGCTACAGTCTAGGGGATCACAGAGTCAGACACAACTGAGCGACTAAGCCCAGCATAGCACAGGCATTCTTTAGTATTATTTGAAAACTGCTGAGAGAGATAGTCATTCCTCTCTCATAAAGAGATAAAAATGTGTAAAATTTATCTATATAGTCAGTGCACTTGAGGGTTTCATGTTCTTGCCACCAGTAAATTATCAATCTTCTTATTTTTTACATTCAAGCTTTCTACTTTTTCACAGATTATTTTTATCATTTTAACTTGCATTTTCTGAATATTAATAAGGTTGAGTTTCTTTTCCTATGTTTGTTGGCCATTTGATTTTCTATGAATGGTTTGCTCATATTTCTTGTGCATTTTATACAGGGATGTTGGTCTTATTGAATTTTTAAGCTCTTTAGAGTTTATGAATATTCATTTTTATGAGTTTGATGCATTGTTTCTACAATTTAAAAATGAGACTGTTATAGTTAGTATCTAGCTGTATATTGTTAAATTAACTAACCAAGGAGACCATTAGACTGAGGTAGCTCTAACATCATAATGACTATATAAGCAAACCAAAGGCCAAGCCTCAAGGTTATGAAATCAGAACACTAAAGCCAACCAATCACAAACAGCCAACTACTAATAGGTTTTAAGCTACAGCCAATCAATAATTACTTTGCTTCTACCTTTTCTCTGTAAGAGTCTCTCCCCCAGTTACTGTTGGCAGAGTATTGCTATCCACTTCCAGCTTGGCACTGCCTGATTGGAATCCATTTTTGCTGAGGTAAATTCTTAAAATGTTGAATATGCTTCTAGTTTACTTTTAATGTCCACATTTTCCCTGGTGGCTCAGACAGTAAAGAATCTGCCTGCAATGCAGGAGACCTGGGTTTGATCCCTTTGTTGGGAAGATCCCCTAGAGAAGGGAATGGCTACCCACACCAGTATTCTTGCCTGGAGAAGTCCATGGATAGAGGAGCTGGAGAGCTACAATCCACAGATTCACAAACAGTTGGACATGACTGAGTGACTAACAGCAATATCATTTAGAAGAGACATACTTAAAGCACGTAATAGAAGTAGAAGAAGTGAAGTGAAGTGGCTCAGTCGTGTCTGACTCTTTGCAACCCCGTGGGCTCTAGCACACCAGGCTCCTCTGTCCATGGATTCTCCAGGCAAGAATACTGGAGTGGGTTGCCATTTCCTTCTCCAGGGGAATCTTCCCAACTCAAGGATCGAACCCGGATCTCCTGCATTGCAGGCAGACGCTTTAACCCCTGAGCCACCAGGGAAGCCCCAGGCTAAAGCACAAAGATGGAAATGTAAACCAAGAAATGCTGACAGTAACGAAGCAAGGTTGACAAAATAAAATTCATTCAAATAAAATTCAAAACAAAAAAACAGACAAAAAATTTATTTGACTTTTAATAAAAGTAACAATCCACAAAGAAAATGTAAAGATCAAGAACAGTGCATCTTTATCATGTTAATGGCCAACAGATTAGCAGCATAGTTGAAATACAAGAATAGAAAATATGAAAAATGCAAATCATCACATTCCTGTAAGGAGATCTCAAAACCTTTGGCTCTGAGACCAACAAAGTATTAGAGGTTCTGAATAACTAGCTACTATCGTGCAGGTTTTAAGGGATAACCATAAAACACAACACTGTGTATAATAAAGGAAGAAAATGTATATTCTCAAATTCCATGATACATTTATTTTTAAAAATGTATCATCAAGCCATAATGTATCATCAAGGCTAAACCTCATTTTATAAATAAGAAAGTTTGGGAGGAGGGGCCTGATTCTGAGGATCTTAAAATAGAAGTTGCTCATTGCAACAAAAAGACAAATGAAATAATGTCTGACCATGTCAACTGTAAATTTTAAGATACTCTTCTGAATAATTATTGAATAAAAAATAAATTAAAATGGAGACAACAGATTATTTAGAAATGTATGACAAAGAGAACAGTCTATCAATGCAACTTAAGTGCTTTTTATACACTTATACATGTTTATTAAAAAATAAGAAAGCAAAAAGTAAAAAAATAAAACCTAAGTGTTCAACACTATAGTATAGACAAATTAAGGTAGAAAAAACTTAACAAAAAGAAAGCGTAATAAATAAAACCAAAACTTCCTTTAAAAGGCCAATGTAAGAAACAAACTTTTGTAGGCAAAAAAATAGAAAAGACTCAAGTATATAAAACAACAAAATTCTGTAAAGCAGTTATCCTTCAATTAAAATATAAATAAAAATTTTTAAAGTAAGATTAAAAAAAAAAAAAACCCAAATAAACATCATTAGAAATAAAAAGTCAGCCATTATACAAACATAAATTTTCAAATCCAAATTAACTGGAAGATTTTATCAAAACAAAACTTAGTTTTATCACAATTACATTGAGTTAGAAAATTTGAATAACTTGATTTCCATAGACAGAAATTTGAGTCAACAGACTCTAAACCTCATACTAAGCCTAGGTGGTATTTAAACACAAATTTTACAAAACATCTAATGAAAGCACTGTAAAGACTATAATATATATGGCTATAGGACCAGAAAAAAGATAGAAAACACCTCTCCAGCTCACTGGATACAAGTATAATCCTGATAGAAAAACTGAAATGTTATAAAGTGAGAATGAAGTCGCTCAGTCGTGTCCGACTCTTTGTGACCCCATGGACTTTTTCCATTCCTCCATCCATGGCATTTTCCAGGCAAGAGAACTAGAGTGGGTTGCCATTTAAAAACTGCCAACTACTCTCCCTTAAGAACAAAAAATTAAAATCTTAAATGAAATAGTATTAACTCAAAATCAGCAAAATATAAAAAATACTATTTATCAAGACCAGTGAGAGTTTATTCCAGGAATACAAATATGACTACTATTCATTTAAATATGAATTAATATGAATAGATTAACACAGAGCAGAAAGACATGCACTCATCTCCTCCTGCACACAGTAGGAGGGCGTGTGCTCATCTCCTCCCATGAGAGCACCCAAATCTCCACTGGCTGGTGAACAGCCATTGACAGGAGACACTGAAACCCACCAAAAAAAAGATAGCCCACAGTCAAAGGCAAATAAGAAACCCCAACGAGATGGTATAAGGGGCACAAACACAATAAAATCAAACTCCTGCCTGCTGAGTGGGTGACACAGTCTGGAGAACAATAATACCAAAGAAGTCCCCCACTGTTGTGAAAGTGCTGAGCCTCCTGCCAGCTTTCCACCCCTGAGATCCAGCAAAGGGACTGGGAATCCCCAGGGAATCTGACCTTGAAGGTCAATGGGGTATGATTACAGAACTTCCGCAGGGCTGAGGGAAACAAAGACTCTGCTCTTGGAGGGCACAAACAAAACCTTGTTCATGCCAAGGCCCAGAGGAAAGGAGCCGTGACCCCACGGGAGACTGAACCAGACCCACCTGCTGGAGTTGGAGGGTCTCCTGTGGAGGCGTGGGCTGGCAGGGTCTCACCTTGGGGAGAGGGGCCCTGGCAGCAGCAGCCCTGAAGGGCCCCTTGGCTGTAAGTCCTCTTAAAGGTTGCCATTAACCCTAGAACCCATAGACCCCAGGGCTGGGTCACCTCATGCCAAACGACTAACAGGGAGGGGAGCACAACCCCACTCATCAGTGGATAATTGGATTAAAGTTTTACTGAGCACAGCCCTGCCCACCAGAGCAAGATCCAGTTTTTCCCACCACCATTTCCACCCATCGGAAACCTTATATAAGTCTCTTAGCTTCATCCATCAGAGGGCAGACAGAAGAAAGAAGAACCACAATCTATCTGCCATCAGCTAGAACCAAAACCACATCCCAGAGAGTTAACCACGATGAAAAAGCAGAGGGTTTTGTCCCAGATGAAGGGACAGGATAAAACCCCAGAAAAATAATGAAGTGGAGATAGGCAACCTTCCAGAAAAAGAGTTCAGAGTAATAATAGTGAAGATGATCCAGAATCTTGGATAAAGAATGGAAGCAAAGATTGAGAAGATGCAAGAAATGTTTACCTAAGACTTAGAAGAACTAAGTCCGTGGGGTCACAAAATGTCAGACAGGACTACACGGGCACATGGTGATAGAAGAATTAAAGAACAAACAGAGATGGACAATAACTCAAGAAGGAATCAACAGCAGAACAGCTGATGCAGGACAGATAAGTGACCTGGAGGACAGGGTGGTGGAAGTCACTGCCACAGGACAAAACACAGAAAAAAGAATTTTAAAAAATGAAGACAGCCTGAGAGACCTCCCGGACAACATTGTTGAGGTCGTCATTCAGTCACTAAGTCGTGTCAGACTTGTGGCAACCCCACGGACGGCAGTACACCAGGCTCCTCTGTCCGTGGGGTTCTCCAGGCAAGAATTCTGGAGTGGGTTGCCATTTCCTTCCCCAGAGACAATATTAAGCACACCAATATTCGCATTATAGGGACACCAGAAGAAGAAGAGAGAGAAAGGATCCAAGAAAATATTTAAAGAAATATTAATAGATTAAGAAGAAAAACATCATATACACATTGAACATTTACTATGCACCAAGCACTCTTCTAGACAATGAGGATATGGTAATGAATAAAACAGATTTCTCTTCATGGATCTTACATTTTACTGGGAGAAGATAGACAACAAACAGATAAAATATAGACTATGTCAGATGATGATATGAGCTGTAAGAGAAACGGAAAAGTAGGATGGGGAAGAATCGGGTGTTGTGAAAGTTTAACGAGGTAGTCAGAGAAAAGTTTATTGAAAAACTGATATTTAAGCAAAAACCTAAAAGAGATGAGGGATCAAGAAAGTGGAAGAGAATCTGAGTCAGAGACAGCAAGGAAGGCTAATTGTCCAGGGCCATGAGGGTCTCTGAGGATTTGGAGTTTTGTTCTGAGGGATTTGAGCAGAGCCATGACTTGAGTTATAAATTTAAAGAAGTTTTCTGGGCGTTGTGTTAAGACAGGGGCAGAAGGAAGGCAAACATGAGGCTAATGCAATAATCCAGGCAAGAGATAACGATGGTTCAAATCAACATGTACGTGGTAGAAGGGATGGAGGCAGGAAATAATTTGGCATATACTTTGAAGGTAGAGCAGGCAGGATTTCCTATGGATTGAGCATAAAATCTGAGAGGTAGACGAGAGACGAGAATGATGCCCAATGGGACTTACTTGGTGGCCCAGTGGTTAGGACTCCACGGTCCCAGTCCATGAGGCACAAGTTCCAGACCTGGTGGAATGGAACTAAGATCCCACATGCCATGCCGTGCCCGCTCCCCTCAAAAGGAACAGTAAGCAGGGCCTAATGGTTAAGATTCCTGGCTTTTGCCGCCATGGCTGGGTTCAATCCCTGGTCAGGGAAGTGAGATCCCTTAAGCCTTGCAGTGCAGACAAAAAAGGAAAAAAAAGAAAGAAAGAAGGGAAGAATGAAAGAAGGAACAATCGTGAAGGAACTGCCTTGCCAGCTGGATGAAGAGTACTTTAAAACATGATGTACTGGTTCAAGGAAGGACAAATGGATCACTGAAACAAATGAAAGTGCAGAAACAGATCTGTATATACACGGGGATTTGATGCATGATGCAAGTGATTTTTCATATTAATGGGTAAAAATAACAGTGATTCAATAAATAGCATTCGAATAATTAAATATTCATATAGGAAAAACTATCTACCCCACAGTGCATATGAAAACAAATTTCAGATAAATATCTGTGTTGTTCAATGTGTACCCTCTACCCATATGCAGCTTTTTAACTTTTTGTTAATTAAAATTAAATAAAATTAAAATTTCATCTCTTCAGTCCCCCTAACATTTCCAGTGTTCAGTTCTCACTTGGCGCTAGTACCACCCTATATTTCTATCATTGCAGAAGCCTCTATTGGCACTGAAATATTTCAAATATTATATAATTGTTACAGAGATAGAAAAAATGTCTTTATTATTTTGAGGTGAAGCAGATTTTTCTAAAATACAAACCCCAGAGGTCATAAGAAGGAAGACTGACATTTTCAAAAATAAAATGGCAGCTTTATTTCTGTTTCAAGAAAGGCACCATAAAATTCAAGGACAAATAATGGATAGAATGAAAATATTTGCAATATATGTAAGGGAAAGAACTGCTTAAAAAAAAAGTGAGAAAAGGACCAACAACCAAATAGAGAATTAAGTAAAGGATATGAATATTTAATGTTCAAGAAAAAATTAAGAGATGAAAAGATGTTCTACAGCTTTACTAGTTAAAAGAAAAATACAAATAAGACACCAATGAAACAGCAACATTTGCTCATCAGGCAAGCCCCTCTTAGAGCGTCAACAGCAAATTAAAATATCTGAGAAGTACTGTGTTGTATAAACTAACTTCAATTTGTTTAACACAATGTGTCACAAATTTGTTTATCAAGTTCTCTCCCAACCTAACTGCTTTAGCTATAGCAATAAAAAATAAATAAATAAGTAAAAAAGATGGCCAAGCAGAGGTTCATAGCAGTTCTATTTTAATGAAATAGGATTCTTTCTACTTAAATGATAGTATTGAAACCAGTGTGCTTATAAATGATTGAGGCTCTTAAATGGGTTAAATAAAATACTTTCTCTAAAGAGTACACTGTTGGTGGAAATGTAAATTGGTACAGCCACTACAGAGAACAGTATGGAGGTTCCTCAAAAAACTGAAAACAGATTTGCCCATATGATCCAGCAACCCCACTCCTGGGCATATATCCTGAGGAAATTTGTAAAGAAACAGGCACTCCTACGTTCACAGCAGCACTGCTCACAGTCGTCAGCACATGGAAAAGCCTAAATGTCCACCAGCAGATGAATGGGCAAAGAAGATGCAGTGCATGTTTACAAAAGTGAACAAAAATGTCATCTGCAGCTACATGGATGGCCGTAGAGATTATCCTACTAAGGGAACTAAGTCACAAAGAGTAAGACAAATACCACGTGATACCATATATATGAAATCTAAAATGTGACACAATGAACTTATCTATGAAACAGAAATAGACTCCCAGACATAGAAAACTTGTGGCTGGAGGATGGGGGATGCACGGATTGAGACTTGGTGTTAGCCAGAGCAAACTATGTTATAGAGAATGGATAACAATAAGGTGTGACTGTATAGTACAGGGAACTATATTCAACATCCTGTAATAAGCCATAGTGGAAAAGAATGAAAAAGAATATATAAAGACTATATATGTATGTGTGTTTGAATCACTTTGCTATACATCAGAAACTAACACAGCATTGTAAATCAACTATATTTCAATTAAAAATACTCTACTATTTTTACTGTAATTATTTAGTATTTTCACAGATAATACAGAAATCATTCTTAACTCTTTACCAAATTATAAATTCTGACAGTGTGATTTAAATTTAACTCTATCTCTCTCTCTTTTTAAAAAAAAAAAAAACAAACTGTGGTTAGCTTCCCTTATTTGGTCTCAAATGGGAAGCAGGATTTTATTCTCCATATATCAAGAAGACAAATGAAAATTTTGGCAGGGAGCAGGTGGGAGGATGCCACAGAGACTTGTAATTTGAAAGCCTCAATGAAATTGTTTTTATATCTTTGGGAATATGCCTTTGCCTCTACCTGAGAATCACAAGTTAAAACAATGTACTTTGGGCCAAGACAAATTTTTAGCTTCTAATTTCTATTAATTTGCAAAGAAGTCACTCATCAGTGTATTTGTCCAGTCTATTTTTCTTACATAGCATTCTGACATTTTACTCCAAAACAGTAAAAAGCAATCTTACCTGAAATTCAAACTACTTGCAAAAAAGTTTTACCAATCTTATTTTTATCTATCAAAAGGTATCTTTTCTACTTTCCAGAATAATTTTTAAAGTTTCTATTGAAACATTTTCTGAATGCCATCTTTGTAAATAAATTACAAAAGTGGATAGTTTGAACTCCATCTGCCTTTCTTCAGAATTAAGAATGCCTTAGTAACTTGAATTGCAAAACAGTTTAAGAACATGTGTCTTCAGTAGAATAGAAACATACTTATTTATCAATTGCTTTGTTGTAGAAGGAGTATGTTAATACTATAATTACTTAATCATTTTTTATATAACTAGATATGTTCATGAGTGAAAAATTCAAGATGATTATTTTTATTATTCCCTGCCCTTAGAATCCTATTCACTAATCTTTTAAGGTTACTCTATGTACTAGAGATCACTGAAATATACACCTTAAAATGGTGGATTTTATGTGAATTTCATCCCAATCTCAAATAAATCTGATTACTTCATTATCAGTCAGATCTTTTAAAATTAGCTTAAGATGATAAAACAAATCTTCCTCCCTAATAACTGGCTTTTAAACAACAAACAGTTCCTTTGAAGTACCAAGCTCCATCACAGAAGTCCTCTTCACTATAGTTCTATAAATTACAGGCTATTTATTTTGTATTGACCTCTTCCCCAAAACACTGTATTTTTGGATGCATAGTACTGTAAAACGAGCATTCCTCACTGCTGATGGTAAAGCCACTGTCCTAATCTGCCGTTCCGTTTAAAATCTGATAATAATGGTTACTTTACCTCAAGAGAAATCCTACAGGCAAACATGTCATGAGTGGCCCAGTTTGACTGAGAACAGATCCAAGCCACTGGTCATAAAGGGTAAACACTTAAGACATTTAACCCAGTCCAACAGTACTAAATGGAAGGAGATGGTCATCTGGATTATGAATCACCTAATTGACATGTCAGAAAATAAGCATTTTATTGACAGAAGGTGATTGTAGGGGAGAGTCATTTTTCATGTAAATAGCCAGATACCTTCCTTCTCTCTCTTTGTATTTGTACTTGGGGGGTGGGGGCAGCGAGTGGAGGGGGTGGTGAGAAAAGAAGTGATCCTCCTCTACAATTTACAATTTAGTAGCACTTGAAATGTAATAGTTTATTTCTTGCTTTGGCTTTTGTTTCAACAGCTCTTCATAAATCTGTAATTGTTTACGGTTTCTAAACAAATCTCAGTTTTTACAAGAGATTTTTAACTTTCTCTGTAACTCTTATCAGTAAAGAAGTAATTTAAGAAGAAACATTGATATTACTCCCTTGTCCACCGCTTTCTCAGTTGGACGTGTTTCACTGGTTAGTATGACAACGGCATTGTGAAAAATGCACACCCTACACACACTCCTGGCTTCCCAGGTGGCGCTAGTGGTAAAGAACCTGCCTGCCAAGAGTCAGCCCCTGGGTCAGGAAGGTCCCCTGAAGAAAGGCATGGCAACCCACTCCAGTAATCTGGCCTGGAGAATCCCATGGACAGAGGAGTCTGGAGTGCTACAGTGCATAGGGTCACACAGAGTCGGACAAGTGTCTGAGCACGCACGCACACACGCACACCCCACCACACGCACCACCACACACACACATGCACACCCCTCCCCCATACACATACATTTGTTTACAACCTGTAAGATTCTTGAGGTTAGGAGCCTGTAAACCCATGTTTACATTTTCTCCTAATCCTACTCTACCCCTTGTCGACTTAAAGAAAAGCACAACATGAGAGGTGCAAGTTAAGTTTTACTGGGGCAAAGGAGGACCACAGCCTGGGAGACAGCCCCTCAGACAGACCTGAGAAACTGCTCCAGAGAGGCAGGGGGATGGTCAGTGTATATCATCTGACTTTGGTGAGCGGGATTTCATGCAATCAAGCACGTATTTTTCCAGAAAGTGTCTGCTAATATGGTGACGCTTTCTGCTAGTCGCAAGGAACAGTCCTCACCATGAAGGATTTTAGTGCTTTTCCTAGATATGAGAAAATGCAAGAACTGGCCTCATAAAATCATCACCTGAAAATATCTAACTATCTACAGAGAGCACAGGGTGCCTCATTTCTGCTTTCCATCCTGAACTCTTTTCAGGGGGATTGAAGGTCAGCAGCTGCAGCAGCACAGGATTTAATCCTTGTAGAGGTGGATGGCAAGTGCCCATGGCAAGTGCCAATTTGTAGTTAGATGCCCGTTTGTGTTTATACATAGTAGCTATCCAATAAATATTTGTTGATTTTAACTTGTTAATTAAAAATTGGCTAGTTTGATTTTAATTTGCTGATATATAATTCTACAAAATGTTACCAGGCACCCTCAAGACAGGATTAATAAAATGAATGAAAGACAGTGTTAGTTGCTTGTGTCCGACTCTTTGTGGCCCCAAGGAATTCTCCAAGCAGGAATACTTGAGTGGGTTGCCATTCCCTTCTCCAGGAAATCTTCCCAACCCAGGGACTGAACCTGGGTCTCCCACATTGCAGGCAGATTCTTTACCATCTGAACCACCAGGGAAGCCCTAATAAAATGAACAGCTATTTTTAAATTGAGCCAAACCATTGCACTGATTTCTTGGCTAAAAAACATATTTTATTTTAATTCTAGTGTATGTAATAGGCACTCAATAAATATTTAAGGATGTCAAGCTAACTGAATTCTCTTATGTGATCAGGTTTTCAAACTCCTTCATCTCCAAAAAGATGTTTCACTCCATATTGCATATTGATATATTTTCTATCTTCTAAAATCCTTTTCTAAGAAGAGTAGAGCTTTAGCCTTATTTACTTCTTTACTAAATCTTGGCTGAATAAGATCTTTAATATACTCCAGCTGACCTTGTAGAAATTATCATTCTCATCTTATGAGTAAATTAGTCACACTCAAAACTTAAACTTCAGACTTTACACGTGGCTGATAGCACAAAGGGGAGAAGCCCATGGCATAAACTTCAATTAAATAAACAATAAACTAAGTAACACATATGTAGAAATCAGAAGTGTGAGAGTTATATTTGTAAGAAACACTACTACGGTTTTGAAACACTAATATGTCATTTAGTATTATATTAATTTCTATGCCAAGTTACAATTTTCTTCTTATTTACCTTATAATTTATACAAATTGTTGGATTTGGGATTTATCTTTCCCCTTCTTCCCCACCCACCCCAAGGTGAGAATGCCTAGCAGTTTCTGTTCTTTTTCTACATGTATGGGAAGGGGAGGTGTATAATATCAATAAATACTGAAAACACTAGATCTGTTCACATTTGACAAACAATGGTCCCCAGGAATGTTTGGCCACTTCCAAGTATGTTTTTCTCCTTTAAAGAAAAGAAGATTCAAAAAAATATAGCTCTTAAGCAGGTGGTCTTTACAAGTCAATCTTCAGCCTCTCAGGGGAGAATACAATGAGCAAAATGTAGGTAAGAGATAAAAGGGAACCTAACTAAGAAATCAAAGCAGAGCACAATCTGAGCATCAGGCACAATTAATACCAAGCAATTTCTAGATCCCATGATCGGTTAGATTAAGAGAATTAAAAATGTCTTAATGCCACAGGTGTTTATTATAAACCTCAGGAATGACTTCCTGAGTCTGGGAAGAAGCAGAAGAGGCTGGAATCTACCTGATCTCTGTGGGAGGTAAGGCTTGTTTTCCCAAATCATCAAGTTCCCTCATAAAAGGACTTTTGTGAAGACAGTGACAGCTCAGAGATCCCCACTGAGGCTTTAACCATTTCTGAGAAGCAAGGGCATCTCAAATTTCTTTGTCTCCTCAGTGTACAATTTCGTTGATAGGACTAGTATAAGCTCAATAAATATTTAGTATTAATGACTTGGAGAATTGTGGTGGGGTTGCGGGGTGGGAGGAGGGGTGCTGCTGCCATGTAGTCCAGGAAATAGGTTTCTCAGATTTGGGACTAAGGGTGCCTGTTACCTAAGAATGGAGCAAGGAAATGTTTCCTGTGTCAATGGTAATAAAAACCCATAACCTCCAAAGGTAACATTGGAAGAAAAATCTGGAACCTGGGAAGAGCTGATGCAAGTTACTCTGTTCTACTGAGATTCATCTTTACTTGAGGGCAGAGTTGCTCAGTCTTAACACTATGCACATTTTCAGCTGCATGATTCTTTGTAGCAGAGATTGTTCTGTGCTTTGCAAGATGTTTTAGCAGGATCACTGCTCTAACCATTAAATGCCCATAGCATCACCCCCCCTCCCAACCACCACCAGTGTGACAATCAAGAGTCACCAGACACCGCCAAATGCCACCTGGGAGGCAAAATTGCCTCCAGATAGAAACTCTGCTTTAGGGTCTCTCTTTGATTATCTTTGGCCTCAGGAGAAAACTGTTCACTCCTTTAAAACTGCCCAAGGGTGCCCCAATTACCTTGCTTCTAGGGTGTAACAAAGAGAATAGATGGTCAGAGAGGAGCATGCAACTAAAGAAGCTGGTCTACAGACTGCAGCTGACCAGACCAGAGGGAAGCATAGCTTCTGAGATTTCTTCCTACCTCCTGCTTGTTTCCTCTTGATGCAACGTCAAGGTGGTTTCAACCTTCATCAAAGGAAAATCTACCCGGACACATGGAATGCTAGGGGGCTAGACCAAGCATTCTTGCTCCAGCCTGCATTCCTGGGGTCTTCCGTCTCAATTCCTGTGACTTGTCTGAGGATATTCTTCTTCCTCCAGGTACACGACACAGGAATGAGCTCCTCAAGATAAACATACCTGAAAAGAATAAAACAACCATGGTATTCATTCAATAAGAGAAACACCACATCCTTTCAAGAGAGTTTTTTCCTCATGCAGGTTTATACATCACATCCTAATCTAATTATTAAAGTCACACATGCATTTACATTCTTTTTCTAAGCTTACTGACTGCTTTCTGGGATCTCTGCAAACCACTGTGGAGGACATGGTGAAGAAGGGAATGGGGGTATTTGTTTCCTGGATGCCCAATTGGCTGTTGCCTACGCAACACGTCTTCATTGGCATGTGGTGATGGACGTGTTAGATGATTAGAGACCAACATTTCTGCTGTAAAGGCTTTCATTTGTTTTCCATCAGAGTGACGCACAATTTCCTACATCCTCTGCCCCTGGGGTGTTTTCTACAAAGAGAAAACATTACTTTGGACTTTAGCATATCTGCCCTAAATTAGCCTCATAACTTCTCTGTGTTCTCCAAGACCGAGGGAGAAAGAGTAACAGAACATAGCCTAAAATTAAGGAGAATTAGCCAACAAATGCTGTGTTTCCCAGAGAAAGTTTCTCTAGAAGAGTTTGGGCTGGGAGCAATCCTCCAAGCAGAAGCCTATGAGTAAGACCCATTCGAACAGGTGTTTGAGAATAAATTCATTGGGAGTTGGGGAACCATGCTAAAATCTCACCAAAATATGGTGAGCTCAAAGAGGCACATATGTATTCAAAGTGAAAACAAAACAAAAAGAAAAACAGGACAAGAAGAGTGGTTGTCCCTGAAGGGCTTGAGGCGGCATTAGTTTGAGCATTCCACAGCACTGAGTCTTCACATAGCCATCACTTGCTCTTTACTGTTGAATATAGCACTTATCATAGCATCATCGACTCAGCGGCCATGAATTTGAGCAAACTCCAGGAGACAGAGGCAGACAGAGGAGTCTGGCATACTACAGCCCATGGGATCACCAAGAGTCGGACACGCCTTAGCAACTCAACAGCAACAAAAAGCCACTTGATTCTTCAGATCTCAGTTCCCTCATCCGTTACATGAGATCTCGATATTTTCTTTGTTCTTATTCTAGGATCTTACATGCATATATCAGATAGGAAGTTCTCATAAGTCATTTTGGTTTTTGGTTTTTATCATTTAGAAGGACTTTATTTACGATCATCAAAAACTGAGCGCAACCAAGATTTCCTTCAACTGGTGGCAGGATAAACAAACTTGGCAGATCATTAAATGGAGTATTAGCCAACTCTCATAAGTGTTTTTGAATAAGAATGTGTGGAATGAGGATCTTGTCAAATTGTGCAAATCCTTTCCCACAATATTCCCTGATTTTAATTCTCTTACTTTCCATCAGAGGTAGTAGTCATCTATCTGACACTGTCTACTCTGCCTAAATTCTTTCTGGACCATTATTTTCCATTTCCCCAGTGCCTGCCGCCACCATCTTTGCCTGGTCAACACCCACTCACTTGGTAAGTCCTGCCTCAAGCATTACCTCCTTCAGGCGCCTCTTCCATTCATCTAAGCCAATTAAGGCTTCCTTTGTCTGCACGTATCTATCATGGCACCTAGCACAATACTTTAGAAGGAACTATTTAAGTGTAGGAACCATATCACTTTCATCTATGTTTCCGCACTGCCTAGCCCATATATTTGGTGACACTTGGTTAACGCATTGGTGAATATGGCACTTAGCCATATTCAGGAACAAGAACTCTAACCAATGGGTTTCTATAGAGCCAGCTGATCCTACCTATTTTATATTGTGTCCTAAACTAGGAAAGAGGGACTAGGGAAAATTTAGTGAGTGACCATGCAACTTTTAGAAGGGAACTTTAAATAAACATAAATCACATGGTACAAGTAAACGATAAGATCTTGACAAAGGTCTGTGAGGCCTGCATGGTCTGGCTTGACCACCCCTCCCCCATGACCTCATCTCCTATTACTCTTTCCTCCACCCCTGCTCCAGTCTAGCCAGAGGCACAGTCACACTCCTGTCTCAAGGTATTCACATTCAGTGCTCCCTTGGCCTGAGTCTCCACTGGCCAGTTAACGCCATGCCTTTGTCTTCATTTCCTTTTAGGTCTTTGCCCCCTTAGTGAGATCTTCCCTGAGCATCCTATTTACAAGAGGAGCATTAACCTCTCCCCAACTCTAATCCCTAGTCCCTTTCTCCATCTTATCTTCTCTAGACCTTATCACCATGCAACATACCATGTATTTTACTTCCTTATCTTGCTTAATGTTTATCTGTCTCTAGTGGGGCATAAGCTCTAAACATATTATACTCTTTGTCCCATATAGTGCTCCTTGCCCCATGCCTAGACCATACCTGGAATATAGTAGGTGTTCAGCAAACATTTATTCAATAATAAATAAGTAGGCGATCAAAGTCTTCCCACGTAGCTCAGTGGTAAAGCAGGTTCTATCCCTGGGTCGGGAACATCCCCTGGAAGAGGAAACAGCAACCCACTCCAGTATTCTTGCCTGAAAAATCCTACAGACAGAGGAACCTGGCAGGCTACAGTTCATGGGGTCGCAAAGAGTCAGACACAACTTAGTGCCTGAGCGCAAGCACAAGCAGGCAGGCAAAGACACAAGCAGTGCACCTGGCCTTGCCCAAGTCATCGAGCTATTTCCTAGTAGTTTACGTAGCTGACCAGACACTGAACTCGGCCCTTGAGTAACATCTAACCTCACACTAACAACTCCACCTGGAAGGCAATTAGGCATTTCAAACCGAGTAAGTCTAAAACCACTCAGCTGATCTCCTCCCACAGACTTGTTCCCCCTAGAGTCTTCCCCAGCTCAGTGTACAGACAGACAGTCCTGGTGCCCCCCAGCCACTTACTTAAGCTAAAACCAGGTGGTCATTTGGGGCAGAGATAATGCTATGTGCTCACAAACTTCTTTCATTTGCTTTCCGACCAGGCAACCCGAGTGCATCACCCAGCACTCCCAAGGGCCGCAGCTAAGCACAGTTATGTTACTGAGCTCTGGCTAACCAGCACGCGGACAGAGATGATGCCCTCCATTCCCAGCAGGCCCTTAAATGTTCCACGTGGTCCCCTAGGCTTTCTCTTTCTGCTCCTGGTCATCTGCGAGGCCACCTTTGAAAATGGAGGCTCTATAAGGTGTAAAAACGTGAATGTGGGGAGCAGACACCCCCTCACTCTGCTGCTGATCCATACTGGATGGTGATGTGAACAAGAAAATAGATGTTAGTGGGTTAAGTCCCTGAGACGTGGATGGAGCTGTTTGTTACAGCAGTTATCATCCTAATACATAATTTTGTTAATGTCCTTTCCTTACCATAGCCAATCCCTTATCCAAATCCTGAGAGTTCTTTCATTATAATGTATCTTCAATTCTTCCTCTTCTCCCCATCTCCATTATCAATACCCTAATCCAGAGGTCTACCACTCCTTACTTGGACGTCTACTGTAGCCCCCTTATTTTCATTCTTGTCCCTCTCAAGTTTACTGTCCAAACAAGGATCTTTAGTAGTATCCACCACACCTATAATAATTAAGCCCACTCCTCTCTTATGACCTCACCCCTCACCTATCTCATCCCCATCTTCGATGACTACACTCCTGCCTCTTGCACCTTCTCTTTACCATCTGAGGGTGCTTACAGCCTCTGCTGTTCCCTCCACCTGACGTGTGTGTGCACTGACGTCTAGTTCATCTGGTCCTTCCTCAAGCTTCAGGTCTCATATTAAGCCTCCCCTTTCCAGGAAGACCTTCTTCTGATGCTCAGTCTTAAAGTAGGTCCCCAGATTATTCTGTCATGATACTCTGCTCTTTCCTTCACAGCACTCAGTAGTTGGTGATTACACACTTAACTTCTTTGACTAAAATTTGTTTCCGCTACTAATTACATGGCAAAGTCTTCAAGTGCTGGAACCTTGTCTGTTGTGATCACCACTGAATACCCAGCACTTCGCACAGGTCCTGGCATATGATGGGTGATCACTGAATACCTGTTAAAGAGATGAATGGGTTGATATCGAATGACCACTGATTCTGTCTGGAATTCAACATTTTCTTTTCCACCCAATACAATTTTCTTCCCAATACCATTACACTTATAATTGTGAATTTTTTTTTTAACTGCCAGGGTTGGATCTAATTTTACCTTTCTTATGTTTATAGGCATTAATAAAACATGACACATTTATTTTTAAGAAACAAATCTATATATCAGAGAATATAAATTCTTACAACAGAGTTCAAGACATTCTTCTTGAAAAAGTTTTAGGAATTTTTGCTTATTTCTCATAAGAGAAAAATGACCAACATAATTTCACTACCATACTTCAATAACTTCCCATTATGTTGTTTGAGATATGAGTAGGGCTTACACAGGCAACAAGTGTTGAATACCAGCCAGGATGGAATGAATGAGTCTGTGACCTGAGCACCAGAGTGTTAGGTAACATGCACCTGTAAGAGAGTTCCCTAAAAATCTTTCTCCAGAAGTTTCCAAAAAGTCAAAATTCAGAGACAAACCTGAGTTTGAGAAGTGGAATTGAATCAGTGACAGAGTTCTTAGCAACAATGCACAAATTATATTAAGGGCCTCTCTCATCATATTTTAGTTTTGTGATTGTTTTTTCTTTTGACCCTCTGGGGTCCTTGGCCTCAGACAATTTTTCCCTGTTCCCTTTAGGTCTTTACTTTCACTGTATATATTTTATACAGTTTAAAACACAGGGTCATGAAATTTATATTCCGTTTTTATGTCACTGTACTGGTTTTATAAGAATTTTAAAGGCTACATAATAATTCACTAAGTTGATATACTATTCTTTTTTATGCAAGGAAGCATAGCATAGTGGTTAAATACCTGTACTTTGTAACCATAGTGCCTGGGTTCAAACACTAGTTTCCCTACTTATTAGGACCTTGAAAAATTATTCATATCTATATCATCCATCTATAAATTGACACTAGCAATAATATCTGTTTCACAAGGTCACAAAGAAGATTAAATGATATTTAAATCAGTACTATACAAATGTTGCTATTTTTATTGCTGGATATTTATGCCCCTGATTTTTTTAAGACTTACACTTGAAACTACAATAAATATCTTAATGCATAGAGCTCTCTTATTGCTAACCATTCCCCAGTAAGGTCCCTTCCATATCTGAGATGGAAGATTAAACCATACACTCCCTTATTAACTGCATTTCCTTTAAACAACTGACAACTGGAAATCAGACTGTGTACAACCTGCTGCTGGGCCAGTGTTAAGTAGCCAAAAAGCACCCCTTTATGCTGGGGCTTGGATTCTGATGTTGGACTCAAAGTAAACAGGCAGGTGAAGAGGTTGGGATGATGAAAGACAATAGACCATTACCCAAGACTAATGGTGTTGTAAAGGAGATAAATGTCTTTGAAGTAGCACCCTTAAAACTTGTGACCTTTAGGTTGACCTTTCCTTTCAGATTATGGTATGCAGGTTGTTTCAGAGTCTGTGCAAAGTCAGCAATTAGGAAGATAGACCTTGAGAGAAACAGGTCTTTGAAGAAGGTGCCTGCCCAGGGGTGTGACTCCATTTTTGTTACCAAGCTCCCACTCACTTTCACAGTGTTGGAGCTCTATTGCTCATGCCCTCACTGGTAGGCTTTCTCCTAGACAGCAAAGGTGTTTGGTCCTGCCCCATTGTGCAGTCCAAGCTGTAAGCACAGGAAAAACCAACAGTGGAATTGGGACAAGTTGTCCCTTTCTTGTGAGGAGTAAGGTAAATGGGACCAACAGTTAATAACATTAACTGCTAGTCATCTGCAAAGCAAATGATATCCAAAAGAATTATTCATATTGTCAAGAACATTGTAGAAAACAGGACTGTTGACTTTTATAGATGATTGTTATTGTTCAGTCACTAAGTCGTGTCTGACTCTTTGCAGCCCCATGAACTACAGCACGCCAGGCCTCACTGACTGGCAGTATCTCCCAGAGTTTGTTCAAACTCATGCCCCTTAAGTCAGCGATGTCATCCAACCATCTCATCCTCTGTTGCCCATTTCTCCTCTTGCCCTCAATCTTTCCCAGCATCAGGGTCTTTTCCAATGAGTCAGCTCTTTGCATCAGGTGGCCAAAGTATTATAGAAGGTACTGGACACAAAAATAATCAGAATTAATGATTTAACAGGTAATGAAACACTATGGATATTATCTGAAGTAATTTCAGTTCAGTTCAGTTCAGTCACTCAGTCGTGTCTGACTCTTTGCGACCCCATGAATTGCAGCACACCAGGCCTCCTTGTCCATCACCAACTCCCAGAGTTCACTCAGACTCATGGCCATCGAGTGAGTGATGCCATCCAGCCATCTCATCCTCTGTCATCCCTTTTTCCTCCTGCCCCCAATCTCTCCTAACATCAGGGTCTTTTCCAATAAGTCAACTCTTCGCATGAGGTGGCCAAAGTACTGGAGTTTCAGCTTCAGTATCATTCCCTCCAAAGAAATCCCAGGGCTGATCTCCTTCAGAAAGGACTGGTTGGATCTCCTTGCAGTCCAAGGGACTCTCAAGAGTCTTCTCCAACACCACAGTTCAAATGCATCAGTTCTTCAGCGCTCAGCCTTCTTCACAGTCCAACTCTCACATCCATACATGACCACAGGAAAAACCATAGCCTTGGCTAGATGGACCTTTGTTGGCAAAGTAATGTTTCTGCTTTGCAATATGCTATCCAGGTTGGTCATAACTTTCCTTCCAAGGAGTAAGCATCTTTTAATTTCATGGCTTCAGTCACCATCTGCAGTGATTTTGGAGCCCCCAAAAATAAAGTCTGACACTGTTTCCACTGATTCCCCATCTATTTCCCATTAAGTGATGGGACCAGATGCCATGATCTTCATTTTCTAAATGTTGAGCTTTAAGCCAACTTTTTCACTCTCCACTTTCACTTTCATCAAGAGGCTTTTTAGCTCCTCTTCACTTTCTGCCATAAGGGTGATGTCATCTGCATATCTGAAGTTACTGGTATTTCTTCCAGCAATCTTGATTCCAGCTTGTGCTTCTTCCAGTCCAGCGTTTCTCATGATGTACTCTGTATAGAAGTTAAATAAGCAGGGTGACAATATACAGCCTTGATGTACTCCTTTTCCTATTTGGAACCAGTCTGTTGTTCCATGTCCAGTTCTAACTGTTGCTTCCTGACCTGCATATAGGTTTCTCAAGAAGCAGGTTAGTTGGTCTGGTATCCCCATCTCTTTCAGAATTTTCCACAGTTTATTGTGATCCACACAATCAAAGGCTTTGGCATAGTCAATAAAGCAGAAATAGATGTTTTTCTGGAACTCTCTTGCTTTTTCCATGATCCAGTGGATGTTGGCAATTTGATCTCTAGTTCTTCTGCCTTTTCTAAAACCAGCTTAAACATCTGGAAGTTCACAGTTCACGTATTGCTGAAGCCTGGCTTGGAGAATCTTGAGCATTACTTTACCAGAGTGTGAGATGAGTGCAATTGTGCGGTAGTTTGAGCATTCTTTGGCATTGCCTTTCTTTGGGATTGGAATGAAAACTGACCTTTTCCAGTCCTGTGGCCTCCGCTGAGTTTTCCAAATTTGCTGGCTTATTGTGTACAGCACTTTCACAGCATCATCTTTCAGGATTTGAAATAGCTCAAGTGGAATTCCATCACCTCCACTAGCTTTGTTCCTAGTGATGCTTTCTAAGGCACACTTGACTTCACATTCCAGGATGTCTGGCTCTAATATGTTAAAGTTTTCCAAAAGCTTTCCTTTGGGACTAAAGTTAATATTCACACAGAATTAAGAAAGCAGACATGATTACTTTTCTCCTAGTACCTAAGACATTTATTATTTGTTAAACTGTGCCAAGACAAGCAATATTGCAACCTGACACAAAAGAAAAACCATGTAATACAGTCCTTTTTTAATTAAAATTTCTTATGTTTTGCTCATCATAGGTTTTTATATTAACTTTGATTAAGTATTGCATTACCAAGGCTTTCTGGTATACCCCCTAGTCAATTAATTGTCTGTCACAATGCCATTGCTCTTTTAAATGGTATTTTAAAAGTCATCACCCTTACAAACCAACATTGCGACTTATTCAACTCAATTAAACACTCAGTTAGAAATATATCTAAATTTTATACACAGGGCACACTCTACTTTATCTTCTACAACTCAGATGCCAGTGAGCAACTTTAAGAAATTTTTCTCTCATTCTGCCCTCAGTAGAAACAGAGCTGGATAGGAGACATGGCTGTTTCCAATTTAGTTACTTTAATTTCGTATTTTAAAAATATCTCTATTTCTGTTTGGTAAATAAGTTCATTACTTACAAAACGAGAGAGAGTTACAGATGCAGAAAACAAACTTATGCTTACCAGGGTGAACGAGAAGGGAAAGATAAATTGGGAGATCGAGATTGACATATACACACTGCTATATATAAAATAAATAACCAGTAAGGGTCTGCTGAACAGCACAGGGAACTCTCCTCAATGCTCTGTAATGACCTATATAGGAAAAGAATCCAAAAGAGTGGATATATGTATAGACATCAATGTACCTGATTCACTTTGCTGCACAGCCGAAGCTAACACATTATAAATCAACTATACTCCAAAAAGAGTTTCCTTGGTGGCTCAGATGGTAAAGAATCCTTCTGCAATGCAGTAGATTCAGTCTCTGGGTTGGGAAGATCCCCTGGAGGAGGGAATGGCAACTCACTCCAGTATTCTTGCCTGGAGAATCCCCTTGGACAGATGAACCTGGTGGGCTACAGTCCATGGGGTCACAAAGAGTCAGATATACTAAGCAACTCAGCACATGCTCCGAAAAACTTCGCTTTAAATTCCTCTATAGAATTAGACTAAGAAGAGCTTATACTGGAAGACAACAATCCTCTGATCCCCTCTTTCCTGTTCCCTTTTCCTAGTGTAACTTTCAACAGCAACACTTTAAACTTTTGAAAACGGTTTCCTCTAATATTTATCTCCTTTATTTTAAATAAGGCAAAGTAGGGGGCTTCCCTGGTGATCCAGTGGTTAAGAATTCTCTTTATAATACAAAGAATGCAGGTTTGATGGGAGAGTGAGATCCCACAGGCCCAGGAGCAATTAAGCCCATGGGACACAGCTACTGAGCCCAGGGTTTCTATAGTCCACGTTCCGCAGCTAGAGAGTCTGCACACCTCAGCAGAAAGAAAAAAAGATGGAGTGACCCTACCTCTTTTTCTTTTTCTTTTTTTTCAGATGCTTCTGGTCCCATAACAGAGATTCAGAGACCATAAGATGAGGTGTCCGAGTGCCTCAGTGAAACGCTGCTGCTGCTGCTGCTGCTGCTGCTGCTGCTGCTTCTGCTGCTTCTGCTGCTGCTGCTGCTGCTGCTAAGTCGCTTCAGTCGTGTCCGACTCTGCAAACCCATAGATGGCAGCCGACCAGGCTCCCCCGTCCCTGGGATTCTCCAGGCAAGAACACTGGAGTGGGCTGCCATTTCCCTCTCCAATGCATGACAAAACACTAACTCATGTTAAATTTCAAAAGTACCTCTAGCATCCTCCAGGGGTTAGGCAGGGCCAGCCCTTCTCAGGACTATTTCTCTACCTCTTGATTTATGAAATGGATGCATTATTTACTGATGTCATGATAACTATTAAACTCTCTTACACAAACATACTTCTACCCTCCCAATACAGCTGTCACATAATTTTTGTAAAATCAATAACTGTAGCCTCTATTACTATAAACCCTAAAATATTGTTCTCAGCGCAGCCAACTAGTATAATGTAATTATGCTTCTTATACAACTTTTAATTTTTACTGTGTTACCTAATTACCTCCCTTTTATCTCATAATTATCTGTAAACATATCCTTAGATATTTCAAACCTCTCCATCAATCATGTGCCTATGTTTAAATACACCAAGTGATGAATCACTTTTATTTTGTGCTCAGGGGCCTCCATCATGAAGCTCCCCCACCTTTTGCCCAATTCCAGTCTGGTTGCTCTTAGTCCACTGACAGCTGTCCTCTTGAACTTCCTTTTTGACAAGATCTTGTGTATCCTGGAAGCTCAAGATTTTTCTCTTCTTTGTTTGATTTCTTAATTTTTCTAGAGTACATTTGTCTCCTTAGAAAAGATGAATGGAAAGTAAAATATTTAATGTGTTGTTTAATTCCCACTTAGTTGTGAGTTTTCTAGACTTCTAATTTAGTTCCATTATGGTCAGAAAACATAGTTTGTTTGACTTGAAATTCTTTCCAATGTATTGAGGAATATTTTCTGGCCTACATGGCCTGTCTAGTAGGCTATGTGTTGACTTGTCCAGTGCATCCTTGGAACTTTGCAGACTTGTTTTCTGTATACTTGAAAAAAAAAAAAAAAGTGTTCTCTCGTTGTTGGCTGATCTATAACTGTCAGTTAGGCCAAGTAGGTTGATTGTTCAAGGTGTCTTCATTCTTTCTGAATCAAACAAAATCTCTTTGTTCCAGAAATTAAAAGAGGAATGGAGGAGGAAATGGCAACCCACTCCAGTATCCTTGCCAGGAAAATCCTGTGGACAGGGGAGCTTGGTGGGCTACAGTCCATGGAGTCACAAAGAGTTGGACCTGACGGAAATGACTGAGTTCGCATGCATGATCAATGCGAAGACTCTAGGATATTTTCACTTCATTGATCTCCCTCTAATGTCACTGTTTTGAACTTTGAATCTGTCATTTTAGGCATATAGTTTTATATATATTTATAAATTGTATGCCTAAAATATATATATATAAAGAGTGGGCTTCCTGGCAAGCCATTGGTTAAGACTTCACCTTCCAACGCAAGGAGACAGATTCAATCCCCAGTCGGGGAGCCAAAATCCCACATGACTCATTCAGTGCCAAAACACCAAAAACATAAAGAAAAGCAATATTGTAACAAATTCAAGAAAGACTTTTAAAATGGCCCACATAAAAAAAATCTTTTAAAAAGAGAATATTGAAATCTATGACTAAATTATGAATCTGTCTATATCTTCTTGGAATTGTATGAGCTTTTGATTCATGTATTTTGAAGCTGTATTAGTAGGTGAAGAAATACTTGGGATTGCTATGACTCTTTGATTTATGGTTCCTTTATCATTAAGAAATAATAAAGGACATAGTCTATCCTTGGACATAGCCTTTGCTGTGAAGTTTACTTTTTCTGATATTAATGTAGTAAGAGAAGATTTCTTGAATTTGTTTTAGGATAGTATATCTTCTTTCATCCTTTGACTTTTAACCTAGTTATGTGTTTAATCTAGTTTCTGCTGAGCAACATATAACTGGGTGTCTTGCTTTTTATTCAAGCTGTTTATACTGGCCTTTTAATTAAGATGTTTAACCATTCACATTTATATATATTTTTATATGGCTGAGTTTAAACTTATCATCATGTGTTTATTTTCTATTTGTACCAACTGTTCTTTATTTACCTTTTTACTTTTTTACTGCCTTTTTGGATCGAATATTTTTATGATTCTATTTTATCTCTTGTTGACTAATTGCTATAACTGTTTTGTTATTTCAGTGGTTACTCTATGATTTACAGTATACATATTTACATTATAAATATGTATATTTACATATAAATATGTATAAATATGTATATCTTCTAGCAATATTCTACCTTCTAGCAATATTTGTCATTTCATATATGGTTTAAGAATCTTAAAATAGTATGCTTATATTTCTCCCTTCCCAGTCTTTATACTACTGTTATCATACATGTTACTGCCTCATACCTTATAGACCCCCTCACTACATTGGTATCATTTTTAAGTAGTAAATTCTCTTCTAAAGAGATGTAAATAATTTTTAAGTCATTCAAACAATTACCATTTCTGGTTATCATTTTTTCCTTTCTGTTTTAACTTTTTATTTTATACTGGAGTACAATTGATGTTTTTGAGCTGTGGTGTTGGAGAAGACCCTTGAGAGTCCTTTGAACTGCAAGGAGATCCAACCAGTCCATCCTAAAGGAAATTGGTCCTGAATATTCATTGGAAGGACTGATGCTGAAGCTGAAACTCCAATACCTGTGGACACCTGATGCAAAGAACTGACTTATTTGAAAAGACCCTGATGCTGGAAGAGATTGAAGGTGGGAGGAGAAGGGGACAACAGAGGATGAGATGGTTGGATGGCATCCCAACTCAATGGACATGAGTTTGAGTAATCTTTAGGAGTTGGTGATGGACAGGGAAGCCTGGCGTGCTGCAGTCCATGGGGTCACAAAGGGTCGGACACGACTGAGCGACTGAACTGAACTGACCAAATGATTAACAATATTGTGTTAGCTTCAGGTGTACGACAGAGTGATTCAGTTTTACATTTACATGTATCTATTCTTATCCAAATTCTTTTCCCAATTAAGTTGCTGTAGATTATTGAGCAGATTTCCATGAGATATACAGTAGGTCCTTGTTGGTTATCCATTTTAAATATGGCAGTATATACATTCCAATCCCAAACTCCCTATCTTTCCCACAAAAACTTTCATAATGTAGTTTTCTTTTCATTTAAATCTGTATTTCCACATGGCATTATTTTCCTACTGTCTATAGGGCTTCTTTTAATATTTCTTATAATGTGAGTCTGTGGGTAATTGTTTCTTTCAGCTTCTACATGACTGGAAAGTTCTTTAATTCAACTTCAGTTTCCACTCAGGTAATTTTTGACACATAATGTCTTGGATATTTTTATGTCTTAGTCTGTTTGGGCTGGTATAACAGACTACAACAGACTGGATGGTTTATAAACAACAGAAACTTATTTCTCAACAGCTCTGGAGGCTGGAAAGACATCAGCAGATTTGGTATCTGATGAGAATCCCTTCTTGTTCATAGCCAGCAGTCTTTTGGACATAGTCTTCCTGCTATGCCCTCACATGGCAGAAGGGACAAGGGAGCTCTCTGGGGTTTCTTTTGTAAGGACACTAATCCCTCCATGAAGGCTCAGCCCTCAAGACCTAATCATCTTCCCAAGGCCCGGCATCACATTGTGTTAGAATTTCAGCATATGAATTTTGGGAGGACACACACATTCAATTCATAGCACTTTGGGTATTGAAGTCTAGGTTGGAAATTTTTCCTTCAGTTCTTAAAAATATTACTCTTCTTCTTGCAGGGAACTAGATATTTTTGCACACTTGTAGATATTATTGAGCTTTGTTATGCTCGGTCTTAGTTGTGGCCCATGGGATCTTCAGTCTTCGTTGTGGCCTGCTGGGTCTAATTCCCTGTCCAGGGATTGAGCCCCCACTCCCTGTATTATGAGCACGGAGACTAAGCCACTGGACCGCCAGAGAAGTCCCATGTGGCTTCCCTTGTGGCTCAGACAGTAAAGCGTCTGCCTGCAATGTGGGAGACCCAGGTTTGGTCCCTGGGTCATAAAGATCCCCTGGAGAAGGAAATGACCACCCACTCCAGTACTCTTGCCTGGAAAATCCCATGGTTGGAGGAGCCTGGCGGGCTACAGTTCATGGGGTCGCAAAGAGTCAGACATGACTGAGTGACTTCACTTTCTTTCTTTCTAGAAGTTACTCAGAAATACTTTGATCCCTTTGGGTGTTGCTTTAAATATTTGACAGGCAATACCAGAGCAGCATTTCATTTAGAACTAATTATTTTCCACTAATGAGGAAATATCCTTCTGAATATTCTAACTAATGAGATTTTCCAGTCTGGATGGTGGAGACAGGATCTATTGGCAGACCTATGTGAGCTCAAGGAACTGTTCCCTCTGATTCTTTCACATGTGGTGGCTCTTTGCCAGCCTCAGTGAGGACACTGATCAGCACTTTCCTGAATATTTGGAAACTCTTCTGCAGGTCTCTGGGAGTTCTCATTCTGTAGAGCTCTGCTGTCTCTCCAGGACTCTGTCCTGTGAACTCCAGTTGTCTTAATCTCACCGCACTCTTAGCTTAATCTCCTTAACCCTTCACTTAATCTCCTTAAATTCCCTCCCATGAAAACTCTCTCAAGGTGGGAAGCTGAGGCAACCTTGTTTGCTTCCCATCACTCAGGACTCACTGTACTTTGTTACCTGGTGTCTCACATCTTAAAAACCTTGTTTTGTATATGGTACCTGACTTTTCAGTTGTTTGGGGCTAGAAGACAAACCCAGCTCCTATCACACCACTTTACCCGGGAGCAGAAGTCCCTCCATTGTATTTTAATGTTGAAAAGTCCAAAGCCTTCCTCAGTTTTGTTTTTTTGTATGTAATTAATTTTAAAGGGTCTTTCCCTTTGTTTATGTGTTAAAACTTCATGAAGTTTCAGGATGTTGTGCTTTCACATGGTCTAGGTTCATTCACTCTACTTGGTTCCTAGTGGGTCCTCTCAGTCTTAAGATTCATAGTTTTAATCTTGGGGGAAATTGTGAGGAGAAGGGAGGAGCTCTTTTAAAGTAATTTGCTTCCTTTTTTTTCCCTCTATTCTTCTCTACTGGCTCTACAGTTAGTTTAATGTTGGACCAATGTGTGATCATCTTTTTTTTTATTTGTTTTCCTTTGTATTCTTCTTTTTACACCAGGAAATTTCTTTTGCTTTATCTTCCATCCTGGCAATGTCACTAAGGTATTTTTGAAGGTTTCTACGACTTTCTGTATTATCTTTGTTTCCCTTGAGCTTCTCTTTTGACAGCTCACTTTTTCCTGTTAGACACTTTTCTCCAATGATTGTGATTAAAAGGAAAAAGGGTCAAAGTGAGCCTGGATCATTCTATCACTTCATTCTATTGATAGCAAAGATGCTATTGATGATTACTAATGTTATATCAGAAAGACTCAGTGGCTAAACTCACTGGCAAAAAAATGGGACAATTTAAGCTTCAATAGGATAAGATCAATAAACTGGAACACCTTAAATATGTTTAAATCCATGGGTTCATATAAACAGTGAAGGAAAACAAAACTTAATTCATCATTTTTTACCATCCGTGCAAGAATCAAATGAGGAGAAGTTTCTCTTTATAAAAGCATTCCAGCTAATAAACAAAAGGCTGATAGAATTATTTATGTTTCCAGAAGAGAAAGTATCCTGAAGGGTCCCACATTCATGATGGAGCTTTTACTTAATCCACTGTTTCAGTTCAACACCCTCCCTGCCCTTCAGTGTCTGGTAACCCTGAATGAGTCCAGAGAATAAGCTTTCAATATCAGTCTTGGGGATAGACTCCTTATTAGCAACAGGGGCTCTGGGGTTCAGTTGCTCTCTTTATAGAATTTCAGTACAATAAGTCTTCTGGTTTCGGTTCCACACCTCATGCTCACCTTCAGGGTTTCCTGGCTCCTCTAAATCTTTTTAGTATTTCAGGAGGAGGATTACAGGGAAAGATGATTTATCTGCTGTTAATATCCTTCTTGGTCTCTCATCAGCCCCCTCTTAACAGGTAATTTAGGCTGTGACTGCCTCTATCCTACTGTGTCAGGTTCTGTTCCTTGGTTGCTTTACAGGCTTCCCAGCATTGGTTTAAATTTTATATTTTTATCTTATATTTTTACCTTAAATTTTACCTTATATTTTTACCTTAAATTTTTATTTTTACCTTCCTTTTGCGGGTCTTAGGAGGGAGAGGAAGAAAGAACTTGAAGTCAACGCATCCATTTAAACTAAAGACTAGTAAAGCTTCTGATTTAAAATAAAAGCATCGTATGGAAAAGACTCCATCTATTTATCTTGTTTACCATCACACCTAACACAGTGTGAAGTGCAAGAATAATTCTGCATCCTGTTATACCATTCACATTTTCTTTAAGATTGTGATTTGTGGCAGGAGGTCAAAGGCACAAGAGTGGATGAAAATTCTTCTCTTCTACAAAGAAAACAGGAAAATGTCCAGAGCTCAGTCACTGATCGGTAATGTATGTGCCATCATTCTTTTCAAGCCACATTTGAAATATTTTTGGCTTTAACTTTCCTTGCCTTATACCAATCATCTTAGTTGTTAAGTTTGTTTAGAAAGTAATTTTTAAAAGATTACACTGATAACCCCAAGTGAGTTTGAGGCAGGGTAAGTCTGCTTATGTGGAACTCTTAAAATGTCCATTAGTACACTGTTCTTGTCACTTATCACCCAAGGGGTCAAGCCTTTGGTATGAAAGTTGTTTATAAACTGGTAGCTTTATTTTTAAAACAGAAAGGGAGGACTGAGGTGGAGCTGAGCAGAAGATCACACACTTAAGGGTTTAGAGACCCATGCACATTATGAACCAGCCCTGGGTTTGTAAGTTGTTTTTTTTATATATATAACTCAACCATTAACCACTAGTCTTCTGTTGGAATTTGATGCAAAAGCTTTCCATCTCTAAAACCACGAGGTGTTGTTTTAGAACACCTGTATAGAAAGCCAGTTTCTTTGTATACAGTCCCTCAATAAAGGGAGATAGCAATAACTTTTATTTAGGTGACATAATTTCATGAAACTTATAATTATGTTTCACAATTATTTTGGAATTTTTGAAACTTTCTGTGACATTTTCCAGTTTTTGAGATATAATTGAAGATACTGAATTGATCTAATTCAACTAGCCTTCAAAAAGCACACTTTCTAAAAAAAGAAAGCGTACACCTTCTTTCACATAATGACATCTCTCAGGGCCATAGTGGATATTAGTTATTTGTGGACCCGACATCCATTCACCCCTAAGATTTTCATCTGTATCATCTCCTCTCTCCTACCCAGGTATCCACCCTAGAAGCTGACTTTCTTTCCCAGCCCCCACCAACTCCAGCTTTGATTGGCTTAACAATCTGTATATTCCATTCCCCTGGCTATTATTATTGATCCAAGGGTGGGCTTGTGGCATAAGTGATATTGGCTGAACCAATCAGAGTGGATATCAAAGCATGGAAGTGCCGCAGTCATTTGTGCCACTGTGAGGTATGTGCCGGAGAACTATGCTGATAAATGATGAAGCAGAAACAGAAAAATCATAGATTTTTTTCATATGAAAATCATAGGTTATTCATCCAGTTTTGACACCTGACCTATTTTGAACATTTTCTGAGATAAGAGTTCCCCTTTGTTGCTTAAACCAGTTTGGGTTAGGTTTTCTGTCACATACAACAACAAAAAAAAGTGTCTGAATGTATGTAACAGTCCCCTTGGAGCTACACTTGGGGAAGCACCTCTCTAATTAAACTTAAGTTATTTTGTTTGTGTGGCAAAAGTGCAGAAAGGTACATTGAAGTTCAGAGAAAGACATGGAGAGGTTGAAAAATTACTCAAGATTGTAGAGTGTGTCAGGAAAATAAACTTGATTTCTAGATGACTTGCTACATGCTGCTCGCTTCTGTTCATAGGGGCAGGTTTCTTGTGTGCAAGAATGTATATCTTTTCCTCTTTCAACAAGCCCCTCTACTTCATGGATGTTCTTAAAAAACAAAAACAAAAAAACCCATGTTAAATATTTAAATACCTTTCCCATACCAACCAAGAGTCTCAAGGGAAGGCAGGAAATAACAACTTCATTAGATGCCAACTTTGCTAGCACCTATACGACAAAACTTCTAGAACCGTGGAGTTGGCAGAATAATGCCCCTCCATGGCCCCATGATGCTCATATTCTAACCCCCAGAACCTATGAATACGTTAGGTTACATTGTAGAGGAGAATTAAGGCTATGGGTGGAATTAAGCTGCCTAACTAACTGAGCCTACTGTGTGAAGATGACCCTGGATTATCCAGATAGGTCCAATTAGTCAGAAGAGTCTTCAAAAGTGGAAGAAAGAGGCAGAAGAGTGAGAAATAGAGAAAGGTCATCAGGATTAAAACTTAACCCAAGATTGCTGGTAGCCATTCCCTTCTCCAGGGGATCTTCTTGATCCGGGGGTCAAACCCAGGCCTCCTGCATTGCAGGCAGATTCTTTACCACTGAGCCACCAGAAATAGGACTTCAAATCAAGGACAATAGGCTTCCTCTAGAAGCTGCAAAAGCCAGGGAGACAGAGTCTCTCCTAGAGTTTCCAGAAGAAATCCAGACCTGCTGATAACCTGAGTTACCCAGTGAGATCCATTTCAGATTTTTGACCCCCAAAACTGTAAGGTCATAAGTTTTTGTTGTTTTAAACCACTAAGCTTTGGTAATTTGTTGCAGCAGACTAATGCAGACCACTACTGTGCTTTTGTGTAAGATTTTCTAAATGTTCTACCTAGCTTAGGCATAATACAAAACGTCTGACAATCCTGGGTTATTTCTATAGAAATCTGTTACCAGTACATTATTTTTCTATAAGTCCTCTGGTTCTACTACATAATCCATCCTGAGATATTTTAGTCAATTTTTATATGAAGAATTATTATCGTTAGTCTTTCCAAAATATCCATTTGTCTGCTTTTATAAATAAAGAATGCTGGACATAATTTAGCTTTTGATACTTAGATCTAATGGTCTGAAGTAGTCAAGAGATTTTTGATAACAATTAAAGTTAATGCAGAATTTACCATGGGCTGGACACTATGTTAAGCCCTTCCATGTGTTATCTCAGTTCTCAAAATAAGTAGTTATCATTGCTACCACCAGTTCACAGCTGAGAACACCAAGGCTTAGACAGGCAAAATAATTTGTCCAGTATCTCAAAAATTGCAAATAGAACTGCCTTATGACCCAGCAATCCCACTGCTGGGCATACACACTGAGGAAATCAGAATTGAAAGAGACACGTGTACCCCAATGTTCATCGCAGCACTGTTTATAATAGCCAGGACATGAAAACAACCTAGATGTCCATCAGCAGATGAATGGACAAGAAAGCTGTGGTACATACACACAATGGAGTATTACTCATCCCTTAAAAAGAATAAATTTGACTCAGTTCTAATGAGATGGATGAAACTGGAGCCAATTATACTGAGTGAAGTAAGCCAGAAAGAAAAACACCAATACAGTATACTGACATATATATATGGAATTTAGAAAGATAGTAATGATGACCCTGTATGTGAGACATCAAAAATAATAAATGGAAGCACCAGAACTTACACCCAAGTCTCCTTAACTCCAAACCCCAGGTTTTTCAACCTCTACATATGAGAGGTGGAGAAGTGTGCGCTGAACTCTGGACTACGTGTAGCCTAGTTCGGCAAGTGATTTCTGAGTGGCACCCTTTGAGTTTGTTTGTTTCCTCATTGTGGTTTTATTGTTCAGTTTGCTTGCTTATTTATTTTCCTGAAAGTTTCACTCGGTTTGTGCCCTTTAAGGTTTACCTTTTACTTTGGAAAGTATTCAAGGGTTCAAAGGGGCTGGCATTCTGGTTTAACTGAGGCTTAACTGAACAGATTCAGAACACCACTGCAAACAATAGGAAAAGCTTGCACATGGAGCATGAGACAGGCTGAGCCCTGACACCAGTATCGCCAGGATCTTGGCTGTACCTTCAGGAGGAGCACAGGCCTTGCAGGAGGCAGAAAGGCAAGCCACTCACCCTAACTCCATGCTTTGATGGCTTTCCTGGGTCACCCAATGGGTCTGCTGAACAAAGGGAAGATGGTTTCCTCAAGAATCTGCCAACCTCAATTACCTACCACTGAGGATCACTGAGGATGTGAGCTGGGCCCAACCTCTGAGACCTCACCCATCTGGCTTGAGAGGGTGGAGGACCATACATCACCCAGTCAGCCCCATCCTTCCCTCTTTGACTATGATTCTCAGTACTCAGTCACCACATGGCCTTCCCATGATGGGTCCATTGGATTTTTATTGATAAACGTCTTCCTGTAGTCGAGGATAAAGCCACATTATCCACCTGCTTGCAATCCCCACAGACATTCTGCAAGAAAAATACTGTTGACTCCACTTTGCTGAGGAGGAAGCTGAGGCCCGAAAAACAAATAGTCTTCATTAAGTCAGCCCACAAATATGTGTTGAGTACTTAGGCCCTAGGGAAGCAGAGATGAAATGTCACCACTCTCAATGTGTTCAAAATCTAATAAGACTTATGAACACAGAAACAGATAATATTGCAGGAAGCCAAAAGACAGAGTCACAAGCAGGGTACTATGGGAGCAGAGGGGAAGTTCACAGAGTGGAGAGGGAGACAAAGCTTCAGGAAAGGCTTCCTGGAGGAGGTGATATGTGAGTTGAGTCTTCACATTTGCATAGGAATCTCCTAGATGAAGGGGTTGAGGGAGGAAAAGAGATTGCTGGGAGTGAGGGTTAGTAGAGGCAAAGGGCGGGAAGCAACTTGTATGTGGGAACCAGAACTCTGCAGCGTTCAGTGAAGCCAGAGCAGAAAGAGAAGGAAGACAAAGGTGGGAAATGAGGCTGGAGGCACAGACAGAGCCAGATCTTTGTGGACTTCATATCCTGTTTCCCACTTGGGCTTCCCAGGTGGCACTAGTGGTAAAGAACCTGCCTGCCAATGCAGGAGACATAAGAGATGCAGGTTCGATCCCTGGGTTGGGAAGATCCCCTGGAAAAGGGAATAGCAACCCCTCCAGTATTTTTGCCTGGAGAATCCTATGGACAGGGGATCCTGGTGGGCTATGGTCCATGGGGTCTCAAAGAGTCTGACACAACTGAGGTAACTTAGCAGGTATGCATATCCTGTGTTGGAGACTCTTCTATTTTTCTTGTGGGATTTTAAAGCATTGTGAGCTAGCTGATGATGAGAATGCAACCTACCAGATTTAAAAAGAAAGAAAGAAAGCCTTCTCCTGCAGATGCTAAAGTTATATGTAAAAATTAGGATGTGGAAACAACTTAAACAGCATTCACAAAGAAAATGTGTTGTATATCCACAAAGGAATATTTTTAGCATTAAGAAAATAAAAGCAAAGATAAACAAATGGGATCTAATTAAAATTAAAAGCTTTTGCACAACAAAGGAAACTATAAGCAAGGTGAAAAGACAGCCTTCTGAATGGGAGAAAACAATAGCAAATGAAACAACTGACAAACAACTAATCTCAAAGATATATAAGCAGCTTATGCAGCTCAACTCCAGAAAAATAAATGATCCAATAAAAAAATGGGCCAAAGAACTAAATAGGCATTTCTCCAAAGAAGACATACGGATGGCTAACAAACACATGAAAAGATGCTCAACATCACTCATTATCAGAGAAATGCAAATCAAGACCACAGTGAGGTACCATTTCACACCAGTCAGAATGGCTGCGATCCAAAAGTCTACAAGCAATAAATGCTGGAGAGGGTGTGGAGAAAAGGGAACCCTCTTACACTGCTGGTGGGAATGCAAACTAGTACAGCCATTATGGAAAACAGTGTGGAGATTCCTTAAAAATTGCAAATAGAACTGCCTTATGACCCAGCAATCCCACTGCTGGGCATACACACTGAGGAAACCAGAATTGAAAGAGACACATGTACCCCAATGTTCATTGCAGCGCTGTTTATAATAGCCAGGACATGGAAGCAACCTAGATGTCCATCAGCAGATGAATGGATAAGAAAGCTGTGGTTCATATACACTATGGAATACTACTCAGCCCTTAAAAAGAATAAATTTGACTCAGTTCTAATGAGATGGATGAAATTGGAACCGATTATACAGAGTGAAGTAAGCCAGAAAGAAAAACACCAATACAGTATACTGACACATATATATGGAATTTAGAAGACAGTAATGATGACCCTATATGTGAGACAACAAGAGACACAGAGGTATAGAGTGGACTTTTGGACTCTGAGGGAGAAGGAAAGGGTGGAATGGTTTGGGAGAATGGCAGTGAAGCATCTGTATTTTCCTGTAAGAAATGAAGCGCTAATCTATGTTTGGTGTAGGATGCAGGATGCATGGGGCTGATGCACAGGATGATTCAGGTAGAGGATGTGGGGTGGGAGGTGGGGGGGGCTTCGGCATTGGGCGATTGTGTTCACCTATGGCTGATTTGTGTCAATGTATGGCAAAACAAATACAGTATTGTAATTAAAAAAATAAATAAATTTAATTAAAAAAAAAAATTCTGATATTTGCAACAACAAGGGTCAACCTTGAGGGCATTATGGTAAGTGAAATAAGCTAGTCACAGAAGGACAAATACCACGTGACCCCACTGATCCACTGATACGAGGTATCAAATAGTCAGGCTCATAGAGGTAGAAATGAGCACAGCGATTGGCAGGGACTGGGCGAGGGGGAGCCTGGGAGGTGCTGCTTCACGGGGATACAGATTCGGTTGTGCAAGATGAGTAAGCTCTAGACAGCATTGTGCCTGTGTCAGCAACACTGTTGTGCACTTACAGATCTGATAAGGGGGGTAGGCGTTACATTAAATATTCTTACCAGATGAAAAAATTAGATAGAGCTTAGGAATAGATCCTTTGTACTTTCTGGCTCTTTTCGATTTGCAGGGAACCTAAGAGAGACCTTGACTTGGTGTCTATTGACAGGGCAGGATGCCCCTTTTCTGATGTAATTGAAATATTATTCATGCTGGATCTGTGTGTTTGCCACAACCCAAAAGCTTACCTGAAGAGTAGTTCTAGGTCTTTGAAGCACTTCTTCTAGTCTTGCTTTCGTTTGCTACAAACTCTGCCTCTGTGCAACCCACAAGGAGACCTTAACAGGCACCCCATCGGTACATGAATCCCAGGAAAAGTACCTAATGTGACATCTACATGTTTCAAAGAGAAAGTCATTAGAAATAAACAGGTCAGAAAAGGCAGGGCCCCATCAACATGTTTTTCCAAATCATTTTAGCAGAACAATGGCAAGAAGTGATGTTGCCCAGTGGCCAGTTGATGTCTGACTCTTTACAACGCCATGGACTGAAGCACACCAGGCTACCCTGTCCTTCACTATCTCCCAGAGTTTGCTCAAACTCATGTCCATTGAGTGAGTGATGCTATCTAACCATCTTATCCTTTGCCATCCCCTTCTCCTTTTGTCTTCAGTCTTTCCCAGCATCAGGGTCTTTTTCAGTAAGTGGGCTCTTCACATCAGGTGGCTAAAGTATTGGAGCTTCAACTTCAGCATCAGTCCTTCAGTGAATATTCGGAGTTGATTTCCTTTAGGACTGGCTGGTTGAATCTCCTTGCTGTCCAAGGGGCTCTCAAGAACTAGCACCACAATTCAAAAACATCAATTCTTCAGCATTCAGCCTTCTTTATGGTCCAACTCTCATATCCATACATGACTACTGGAAAAATTATAGCTTTGACTATACAGACTTTTGTCAGTGAAGTGATGTTTCTGCTTTTTAATACACTGTCTACGTTTGTTTTTTTCGGGGGTATTTGTTCTAGAAGGTCTTGTAGGTCTTCAAAAACCGTTAAACTTCAGCTTTTTCAGCATTACTGGTTGGGGCATAGAGTTGGATAACTGTGATATTGAATGATTTGCCTTGGAGACGAATAGAGATCATTCTGTCATTTTGAGATTGCATCCAAGTACTGCATTTCGGACTCTTTTGTTGGCCATGATGGCTACTCCATTTCTTCTAAGGCATTCCTGCCCACAGTAGTAGATATAATGGTTATCTGAGTTAAATTCACCCATTCCAGTCCATCTTAGTTCACTGATCCCTAGAATGTCGATGTTCACTCTTGCCATCTCCTGTTTGACCACTTCCAATTTGCCTTTCATGGACCTGACATTCCAGGTTCCTATGCAATATTTCTCTTTACAGCATCAAATCTTGCTTCCGTCACCAGTCCCATCCACAACTGGGTGTTGTTTTGCTTTGGCTCCATCCCTTCATTCTTTCTGGAGTTATTTCTCCACTGATCTCCAGTAGCATACTGGGCACTTACTGAGGTGAACTGCGGAGTTCATCTTTCAGTGTCCTATCTTTTGCCTTTTCATACTGTTCATGGGGTTCTTGAGGCAGGAATACTGAAGTGGTTTGCCATTCCCTTCTCCAGTGGCCCACGTTCTGGCAGACCTCTCCACCTTGACCCATCCATCTTGGGTGGCCTCACACTGCATGGCTTAGTTTCACTGAGTTAGACAAGGCTGTGGTCCATGTGATCAGACTGGCTAGTTGTCTGTGACTGTGGTTTCAGTCTGTCTGCCCTCTGATGCCCTCTCTCAGCCCCTACCATCTTACTTGGATTTCTCTTACCTTGGACATGGGGTCTCTCTTCACGACCGCTCCAGCAAAACACAGCTGCTGCTCCTTGTGGGGAAACAGTGGAAAGAGTGGCTGACTTTATTTTTCTGGGCTCCGAAATCACTGCAGATGGTGACTGCAGCCATGAAATTAAAAGATGCTTACTCCTTGGAAGGAAAGTTATGACCAACCTAGACAGCACATTAAAAAGCAGAGACATTACTTTGTGAACAAAGATCCATCTAATCAAGGCTACTGTTTTTCCAGTAGTCATGTATGGATGTGAGAGTTGGACTATAAAGAAAGCTGAGTGCTGAAGAGTTAATGCTTTTGAACTGTGGTGTTGGAGAAGACTCTTGAGAGTCCCTTGGACTGCAAGGAGATCCAAACAGTCCATCCTAAAGGAGATCAGTCCTGGGTATTTATTGGAGGGATTAATGTTGAAGCTGAAACTCCAATACTTTGGCCACTTGATGCAGAGAGCTGACTCACTGGAAAAGACCCTGATGCTGGGAAAGATTGAGGGCAGGAGGAATAGGGGACGACAGAGGATGAGATGGTTGGATGGCATCACCGACACAATGGACATGGGTTTGGGTGGATTCCAGGAGTTGGTGATGGACAGGGAGGCCTGGCGTGCTGTGGTTCATGGGGTCACAAAAAGTTGGACACAACTGAGCAACTGAACTGAACTAAGTTTGTTAAAGTGTTTCTATCAAGGAGCAAGTTTCTTTTAATTTCATGGCTGCAGTCACCATCTGCAGTGATTTTGGAGCCAAAGAAGAGAAAAACTGTCACTATTTCCATTTTTTCCCCATTTGCAATGAAGTAATGGGATCAGATGCCATGATCTTAGTTTTTTAATACTGAGTTTCAAGCCAGCTTTTTCACTCTCGTCTTTCACCCTCATCAAGAAGCTCTTTAGTTCCTCTTTACTTTCAGCCAATAGAATGATGACCCAGGGGAAAATACTTGTGGTATAAGAAAGGTGGTGTTCAATCTATCAATGGTTTGAAATAACTCATAATAACATCATCCAGATGCATGACTGTCCTTTAAGATATGCAGGCACCATTTCCTGAGTATCCTGTGTGCAGAATATGCTCTGAACAGGCGAGATACATATATTAGTGCTTTCATCTTCCAGGATCCAGAATATGTCTGCAAAATGAAATGAAAACCTTGTAGCAAGTGAATGAATGAGTGAATGTTCCAAAAGATATGCATGCAACAAGGATAACAAAAAAAAAAAAAAAAAAAACACCGTATGGACCTCAAAGGGATAAACTTGTGCTCTGACCACTCTTCAGCTTAGGAAATAGAGGTCATTAAAGAGTTTTATTATTCTTATCTGTAAACCATCCCAGGGCCCACAGAAGTCAGCTGAACTAGAGAAAGTGACCTTGCCAAGCCTCAAAAGAAAAGAGCTCTATGAGCAAAGTGAGTCATAACAATCGTTTCCAATTGTGGGAGCCAAACAGTGGCAGGTTGTAAAAGGAAAATGCAGGTTGTTCCCATAAACCATGGAGTGAGTTCCGGAGATAGTGTGTAACAGGGTCTCTGTTTCACCAACCACGGTACCTCTCCTCCAGGAGGTGGTAGTCTAGTTAATAAAACACTCCTCACAATGACTTTAAATCACTCAGAGAGCTACTGTCAGTCAAGAGCAGGTTAGTGCCAGCTATGGATAGGGAGGCTTCCAGGAATTAAAGGCATTGTGGTACCTTCGACAGAGACACTGTCGCTCACCAACAGGCTGGACATCTCTGGCTGCCCATCTATTAGACACTCACTTTGGCTTATTTGCCCAGGTGACTGGTGATGGGCTATACCAGACCATCCCTGCTCTCTATCTCTGCATTGTGAATAGTGGTTTAAACATTTTCTATTTTTTAATTGAAGTATAATTGATTTACAATATATTGGCTTCAGGTATACAGCAAAGTGATTCAATTATTTATATATTTATATATATATATATATGTATGTATATCCTAAAAGATAATGCTGTTAAAATGCTGCACTGAACGTATCAGCAATTTTGAAAAACTCAGCAAACTCAGCAGTGGCCTGCTGCTGCTGCTAAGTCACTTCAGTCGTGTCCAACTCTGTGTGATCCCATAGACGGCAGCCCACCAGGCTCCCCCATTCCTGGGATTCTCCAGGCAAGAACACTGGAGTGGGTTGTCATTTCCTTCTCTAATGCATGAAAGTGAAAAGTGAAAGGGAAGTCGCTCAGTCGTGTCTGACTCTTCGTGACCCCATGGACTGCAGCTCACCAGTCTCCTCCATCCGTGGGATTTTCCAGGCAAGAGTACTGGAGTGGGGTGCCATCGCCTTCTCCGTCAGCAGTGGCCACAGAACTAGAAAAGGTCAATTTTCATTCCAATCCCAAAGAAAGTCAATGGCAAAGAATGTTCAACTACCATACAGTTGCGCTCATTTCACATGTTAGTAAGGTAATGCGCAAACTCCTTCAAGCCAGTATGTGAACCAAGAACCTCCAGTCGTGCAAGCTGAGTTTAGAAAAGGTAGAGGAACCAGAGATCAAACTGCCAACAACCATCAGATCATAGAGAAAGCAAGGAAGTTCCAGAAAAATATCTACTTCTGCTTTATTGACTACAATAAAGCCTTTGACTGTGTGGATCAAAACGAACTATGGAAAATTCTTAGAGATGGGAATACTAGACCACCTTGCCTGGCTCCTGAGAAAACCGTATGCAGATCAAGAAGCAACAGACAGAACTAGACATGGAACAATGGACTGGTTCAAAATTGGGAGAAGAGTATGTCAAGGCTGTATATTGTCACCCTGCTAACTTAACTTATATGCAAAGTACATCATGTGAAATGCCAGGCTGGGTAAATCACAACCTGGAATCAAGATTTCTGGGAGAGATACCAACAACCAGATATGTAGATGATACAACCCTAATGGCAGGAAACAAAGAGGAACTAAAGAGCCTCTTGATGATGATGAAACAGGAGAATGAAAAAGCTGCTTAGAACTCAACATTCAAAAGACAAAGATCATGGCATCTGGTCCCATCACTTCATGGCAAATAGATGGGGAAACAATGGAAACTGTGACAGATTTTCTTTTCCTGGGTTCCAAAATCACTGTGGGTGGTGACTATAGTCATGAAATTAAAAGATGCTTGCTCCTTGGAAGAAAAGCTGTAACAAACCTGGATAGTGCATTAAAAGCAGAGACATCACTTTGCCAACAAAGGTCCCTATACTCAAAGCTATGATTTTTCCAGTAGTCATGTATGGATGTGAGAGTTGGAACATAAAGAAGGCTGAGCACCAAAGAACTGATGCTTTTGAATTTGGTGCTAGAGAAGACTCTTGAGAGTCCCTGGGACAGCAGGGAGATCAAACCAGTTAATCCTAATGGAAATCAACTCAGAATATTTATTGGAAGGACTGATGCTGAAGCTGAAGCTCCAATACTTTGGCCACCTGATGGGAAGAGCCTCCTGATGAAGGCAAAACTCACTGGAAAAGACCCTGATGCTGGGGAAGATTGAGGACAGGAGGAGAAGGGAATGACAGAGGATGTGATGTTTAGATGGCATCATTGACTCAAAGGACATGAGTCTGAGCAAATTCTGGGAGATAGTGAAGGACAGGGAAGCCTGGCGTGCTACAGTTCCTGTGGCTGCAAAGAGTCAGACATAGCAACTGAACAACAACAAGAAGTATGTGTGTGTGCGTGTATGTGTATATATATATTCTTTTTCAGAATATTTTCCCTTACAGATTATTACAAAATATTAAGTAGAGTTCCCTGTGCTATACAGTAAGTCTTTGTTGGCTATCTATTTTATATATGAGTGTGTATATGTTAATCCCAAACTTTTAATTTATCCCTCCCCCTGCCCTTTCCCCTTTGGTAACCATAAGTTTGTTTTCTATGTCTGTGGGTCTCTTTCTCTCTTGTAAATAAGTTCATTTGCACACATTTTTAAATGGGTCTTTGACCATTGCTAGAGGCCCAGTCTAGAACCAACAACACTGGTCTTTCTTCAAATCTATCTGTCCTTTTGAGAGATCAAACATAGCTGTGGCCAAAATACCACACTCCCTAACTAGCCCCCCGAAGATAAATTAGAAGATGAACATAAAGTCACGCCAACAGGATCTCTCCTTGCCAAGACTGTTCCCCAGAACATCGGGGTTCTAGTAACTGTCAGAAGTATAGTTCCAGTGAATCATTTCTCACTTCATTGGTTCACTGTTTGTACTCACTTGTGCAACCTGAGTATGGGGCTCTTTGTTGTACCCTGCCGTGAACAAGAAAGGCTGGGTTGCTTTCTAGAATGATCATAGGTGTGGGCTTGGGGACTCAGCAGAAGCAGCATGCTGGGGTCCCCACTTCCCTCTGCCCATGGGATTAGGTTCTCAAAGAGAAGTGCCACAGGCCTAGGATGCTATAATTATCTCAGCCATTTAAGGATTATGCTCCTGGGAGACTATAATTATCCAAATATTGTTGCATTCAGGGATATTTTACTTACAAGGGAGTGCCTTCATTTTTACAGGATCTTTCAAGGGGACCCAACGGGTGTGTCCTCTCTAATGTGGTTCCTAAAAGAGGCTGGAAATAAACAACTGCAACTGGCATGAGGGTGGGGCCCAACTGAATACAACCCAACCAAGGACTTTTGATGGGGGCAGGAGCAGCCAGCTTCCTGTGTTGCCTTAAAAAGTAGTTATCAGTCACTCTAGGCCAAAACCTGGGCACTTTATTCTTTCTTAGTCCCACCCTCTCCTCCTTCCCACTCACCCACAAATATTTCTTCAGTCTCAAGTCCATCTATTTTGAGAAATTGTTAACATCCTGGGCATTTAAGATACGACTTCTTTCTGAGGTCTGTGCATCATATTATTCACAACATAATATCCTCCTGGCCTGAGGGTTGACCCTTTACTTCTTTCTCTAAATCCAATAAAGCGCTATTTACTATAGAAAATTGTATAGTGTACAATGGAACTAGAGGGTGGGAGAGAAAGAGGGCACTATGTGTGGAAAGAAGCTTAATTCAATTTGGTGAACTTCTTTGGTTAAAAGAGCTACATCCAGTTTTTACTATGTTGTTCAATCACTCACTCATGTCGGACTCTTTGCAACCCCATGGACTGCAACATGCCAAACTCCTCTTTCCTCCACTATCTCGCGGAGCTTGTTCCAATTCTTGTTTGTTGAATTTTTGCTATATGGTAAGCATTATTCCAGAGCATGATTACACTCAGTGACTAAACAAAAACCACAAGCATTATTCCAAGCTTTGTGTCTCATTAATTCTGACAGGATCCTTGTAAGGTAGGTCCTGCTAACCATCTCCATTGTGCAGAGGATTAAGTCAGCAAACAGAGAGGTTGCAGGGCTTTCTCAGTATTATCCAGGTAGGTGATGGGTAGAGTACCCACACCTGGCAATCTGACTCCAGACTGACTCCTCGCCTCCTAACCTTTGTGCCAGGCTCCTTCTTATGCTCCAGTGCCTATCCCATGATGGACATCTTCAGCAATGTGATGAGAGGACCAGAACGATGAGAGGACATGGTTCCTGCTCTCCAGGGCCTTAAGAACGCTGGGGAAAGAGGCATGTAAAATTGGTATGGCTCCAGGAGCACAGAAAGGCCAGAGGAACAGCTGTGGAGTGGGGATGGCGTCTGATACATGAATACCCACAGAGAGGGCACGGGTGTTGGCATTCCAGGCAGAGGGCGAAAGCAGCATCAGATGCCCGGGAAGTTGCGGATAGGCTAGGACAGCGCGTGCATGGGCAGCCGCTGTGAGAGGTGCCCTTGGGGAACCTGCCAGGGTGCGAAGAGCAAGGAGACAGCTGAGTTTGGCAGGAAACAGTCCTCTGCAGCTTAGGATGGAGATGAAGATGAAGACAGCCTTTGATTTTAGGGTTGGTTTCGATTCACTGTGCTCTAGGAGAAGACCTTAAAAGACCTTAGAGGAATGCTTTACTGTTATATACCTTCTGACCTCTTTTCTCACATGACTTCTGTCCAGGCTTCGATCTAGTCTAGTTCAATAAACAGCTGTTGAGCACATCTTTGGGGTATTGAGTATGAACCACTCCAAAACATAGTGGCTTGAAACAGCACTCCTCGACAGGCTCCCAATTCTGCCATCGAGGCAGGTCTCAGTAAGATGTAAGATCAGTTATCTCTAGCGCAGCAGCTGGGTCAACCCCACTGGGGCTGGAGAGCCATGCCAAGGTGGCCTCACGCACACGGATGGGCAAAGAGGCTGCCCGGCGGCCACTGGGAGCTCAGCTGGGACCCCGTTTCTCTTCTGCTGGCTTTTCCATGTGACTAAGTTGGGCTTCTGACAACACAGCAATCTAGCTGTCAGACTGATTTATGGGGCCTGCCTTCCCCTAACGAGTAAACCTGGAAGCTGCCAGGCCTTCTTAAGGCTTGGTCTCAGAAGCTCCAGAATCCATTCTGTTGGTCATAGCAGCTGGAGAGCCAACCCAGATTCTAGGAGAGGAGTCTACCCAAGTTCAGTTCAATTCAGTCGCTCAGTCGTGTCCGACTCTTTGCGACCCCATGAATCGCAGCACACCAGGCCTCCCTGTCCATCACCAACTCCCGGAGTTCACTCAGACTCACGTCCATCGAGTCCGTGATGCCATCCAGCCATCTCATCCTCTGTCGCCCCCTTCTCCTCCTGCCCCCCAATCCCTCCCAGCATCAGAGTGTTTTCCAGTGAGTCAACTCTTCGCATGAGGTGGCCAAAGTACTGGAGTTTCAGCTTCAGCATCATTCCTTCCAGAGAAAGCCCAGGGTTGATCTCCTTCAGAATGGACTGGTTGGATCTCCTTGCAGTCCAAGGGACTCTCAGGAGTCTTCTCCAGCACCACAGTTCAAAAGCATCAATTCTTTGGCGCTCAGCCTTCTTCACAGTACAACTCTCACATTCATACATGACCACAGGTGCGGGGGGGGTGGGGGCGGGGAGCACTCCTCCAGAAAGAGTGGAGGCAGTGGAACTGCCCTCAGCAAAGCCGAGGGTTCCCGAGGAGAGGTGAGCCTGCTGTCTGTCAACCCAGCCCCTCAGCGAGCCAGAGACAATCAGACGCGACAAGGGGTTAAGTGGAAGCGGTTCCACTTTATTGCTACAAACACCCAGCTTATATAGGCAAGCAGGGGGTGGTTTAGGAGGGACTTTCCATAGCTGCACCAATCACATTAGAGGTCAAGTCATTATGTGCCTTCAGTCGCACCAATCATGTTAAAGGTCAAATCCTTATTTGCATGGAAATCAAGAGAGCCAATCAAAAACTTTGACAAACATAGACCCCGCCCCTATCACTTCTGCCCGGCAACATCTTAGTTTCCAACGGTTTCCAACTGTCAAACCAACGGTTTCCAACTGTCAAACTGGCCCTCCCCCCTTTTTTTTTCCTCCGAGGCTTCCCATTTAGGGCCCCACACACAGGAAAAACCATAGCCTTGACTAGACGGACCTTTGTTGGCAAAGTAATGTCTCTGCTTTTGATATGCTATCTAGGTTTGTCATAACTTTCCTTCCAAGGAGTAAGCATCTTTTAATTTCATGGCTGCAGTCACCATCTGCAGTGATTTTGGAGCCCAAAAAATAAAGTCTGACACTGTTTCCACTGTTTCCCCATCTATTTCCCATGAAGTGATGGGACCGGATGCCATGATCTTCGTTTTCTGAATGTTGAGCTTTAGGCCAACTTTTTCACTCTCCTCTTTCACTTTCATCAAGAGGCTTTTTAGTTCCTCTTCACTTTCTGCCATAAGGGTGGTGTCATCTGCATATCTGAGGTTATTGATATTTCTCCCGGCAGTCTTGATTCCAGCTTGTGCTTCTTCCAGTCCAGTGTTTCTAATGATGTACTCTGCATATAAATTAAATAAGCAGGGTGACAATATACAGCCTTGACGTACTCCTTTTCCTATTTGGAACCAGTCTGTTGTTCCATGTCCAGTTCTAACTGTTGCTTCCTGACCTGCATACAGATTTCTCAAGAGGCAGGTCAGGTGGTCTGGTATTCCCTATCTCTGGAAGAATTTTTCAAAGTTTATTGCGATCCACACAGTCAAAGGCTTTGGCATAATCAATAAAGCAGAAATAGATGTTTTTCTGGAACTCTCTTGCTTTTTCCATGATCCAGTGGATGTTGGCAATTTGATCTCTGGTTCCTCTGTCTTTTCTAAAACCAGCTTGAGCATCAGGAAGTTCATGATTCACGTATTGCTGAAGCCTGGCTTGCAGAATTTTGAGCATTACTTTACTAGCATGTGAGATGAGTGCAATTGTGTGGTAGTTTGAGCATTCTTTGGCATTGCTTTTCTTTGGGATTGGAATGAACACTGACTTTTTCCAGTCCTGTGGCCACTGCTGAGTTTTCCAAATTTGCTGGCATATTGAGTGTAGCACTTTCACAGCATCATCTTTCAGGATTTGAAACAGCTCAAGTGGAATTCCATCACCTCCACTAGCTTTGTTCATAGTGATGCTTTCTAAGGCCCACTTGACTTCACATTCCAGGATGTCTGGCTCTAGATTAGAGATCACACCATCATGATTATCTGGGTCGTGAAGACCTTTTTTGTACAGTTCTTCTGTGTATTCTTGCCACCTCTTCTTAATATCTTCTGTTTCTGCTAGGTCCAGACCATTTCTGTCCTTTATCAAGCCCATCTTTGCATGAAATGTTCCCTTGGTATCTCTGATTTTCTTGAAGAGATCTCTAGTCTTTCCCATTCTGTTGTTTTCCTCTATTTCTTTGCATTGATCTCTGAAGAAGACTTTCTTATCTCTTCTGCTATTCTCTGGAACTCTGCATTCAGAGGCTTATATCTTTCCTTTTCTCCTTTGCTTTTCACCTCTCTTCTTTTCACAGCTATTTGTAAGGCCTCTCCAGACAGCCATTTTGCTTTATTGCATTTATTTTCCACGGGGATGGTCTTGATCCCTGTCTCCTGGACAATGTCATGAACCTCATTCCATAGTTCATCAGGCACTCTGTCTATCAGATCTAGGCCCTTAAATCTATTTCTAACTTCCACTGTTTAATCATAAGGGATTTGATTTAGGTCATACCTGAATGGTCTAGCGGTTTTCCCTACTTTCAACTTAAGTCTGAATTTGGTAATAAGGAGTTCATGATCTGAGCCACAGTCAGCTCCTGGTCTTGTTTTTGTTGACTATATAGAGCTTCTCCATCTTTGGCTGCAAAGAATATATCAGTCTACTTTTGGTGTTGACCATCTGGTGATGTCCATGTGTAGAGTCTTCTCTTGTGCTGTTGGAACAGGGTGTTTGCTATGACCTGTGCATTTTCTTGGCAAAACTCTATTAGTCTTTGCACTGCTTCATTCAACATTCCAAGGCCAAATTTGCCTGTTTCTCCAGGTGTTTTTTGACTTCCTACTTTTGCATTCCAGTCCCTATAATGAAAAGGACATCTCTTTTGGGTATTAGTTCTAAAAGGTCTTGTAGATCTTCATAGAACCGTTCAACTTCAGCTTCTTCAGCATTACTGGTTGGGGCATAGACTTGGATTACTGTGATATTGAATGGTTTGCCTTGGAGACGAATAGAGATCATTCTGTCATTTTTGAGATTGCATCCAAGTACTGCATTTCGGATTCTTTTGTTGACCATGATGGCTACTCCATTTCTTCTAAGGGATTCTTGCCCACAGAAGTAGATATAATGGTCATCTGAGTTAAATTCACCCATTCCAGTCCATTTTAGTTCGCTGATTCTTAGAATGTCGATGTTCACTATTGCCATCTCTTGTTTGACCACTTCCAATTTGCCTTGATTCATGGACCTGACATTCCAGGTTCCTATGCAATATTGCTCTTTACAGCATCGGATCTTGCTTCTATCACCAGTCACATCCACAGCTGGGTATTGTTTTTGCTTTGGCTCCATCCCTTCATTCTTTCTGGAGTTATTTTTCCACTGATCTCCAGTAGCATATTGGGCACCTACTGACCTGGGGAGTTCCTCTTTCAGTATCCTATCATTTTGCCTTTTCATACTGTTCATGGGGTTCTCAAGGCAAGAATACTGAAGTGGTTTGCCATTCCCTTCTCCAGTGGGCCACATTCTGTCTACCCAAGGGCAGCTCCAAAAGCAATAATCTATCATTATACCTGTTAATAGTCAGATTCATGACTGGAGATAAAAGGGCTAAGATAAGATCCTTGCCTGGAGGGAGAGATAATTCAGGAGCTTTGGATGAACATTCACTACTATACATAAGACAGATAACCAACAAGGACCTACTGTATAACACAGGGAACTCTACTCAATATTCTGTGATAAACTGTATGAGAAAATAATCTCAAGTACAGAATGAATATGTATGTGTGTGTGTGTGTGTGCAACTGAATCACTTTGATGTACACCTGAAACTAATAAAGCATTGTATATAAATTATACTCCAATAAGTTAAATTTTTTTAAAAAAAGAAAGATATAATCCTTGCTTCCAGAAAACTCTTGACCAGTATCATGGGGGCGAGGGGGCAGTATATTAGATTAAAAGAGAATGAATAGGCACAACAACTGAAAATAATGCATAGACTTTAACTGGATCCTGATTTTTTTTTTTTTTAATCCAGCTAATCCCAGGCTCCTCCATCCATGGGATTCTCCAGGCAAGAGCACTGGAGTGGGTTGCCATTTCCTTCTCCATGGGATCTTCCCGACCCAGGGATCAAACCCAGGTCTCCCACATTGCAGGCAGATGCTTTAACCTCTGAGCCACCAGGGAAGTCCAAAAAAGACATTTTAGGGATAGTGGAGATTTAAATATAAATTTGATATTGATGAAATCAGAAATTAATGTTAATTTTCTTAGGCTAATAGTAGCATTGATGTTGTGTAGCAAATTGTCCTCATTTTGGAGAAATGAATTATGAAGTATTGTCAGAATGAGATACCATGTCTGCAATTTATTTTTAAATAGTTCAGAAAAAAAGTATCAACTGACAAAGCAAATATTGGCCAAATGTTAAGAACTGTTGAGTCTATGTGGTAATAATATGGTTGATTATTCTAATATCTTTTCATGTTTTCTGAAAGATTTTGGAATAAAAGTTGGAGATGAAAAAAGCATGACTTAGTTCTTACTTCTCCATGGAAGCAGTTTCCCCAAGAGAAATCAACAAGAAATACATGAAAAGAAATCACAGTCAAATGAGTCAGCACCCTCAATGCATACCCTGACAGGCTCCTATCAGTACTGCCTTCATGCCTGAAACACTGTTCAGAACCCTCGGGGTGGTTAAAGCCTGAAGCAAGACCCTCCAGAAGGGGAAGCTGCAGGAAGCATGGCTACCACCATGCTGGCCATCCTGGGCTTCATTTTCCGGCACCAGAGAACAAAACGCTTGTCCTTCATTCTTTTCTTCAGCTGAAAGGAACTACTGCTGTCAAAAGAGGCTTTTCTTTACAAGAGAAAAACACACAGAGCTCATAAGAGACATAGTGTTAGTGTTAGTCGCTCAGTCGTGCCTGACTCTTTGTGGCCCCATGGACGCAGCCCTCTGTCCATGAGATTTTCCAGGCAAGGATACTGGAGCGGGTTGCCATACAAGCAGGTAATCAACACAGGCTATTGATCCAAACATATAGCTTGTCCCCAAGCCTGATGTTTGGCCCATGTGAAAAACACCATAGTGATGTCAACCATGGTAGCTCCCTTGGGATGGCTTGAGTTCGTGAACATCAAGGGATGCTGAATCCCTCTCATTCCAACCTACAGTCCCACATCTGGGCTCTGGTTTGGGTCTGAGGACATGCCTCTTTTCCGGACAGCAGTATACCAAATGATCACACCTATCCTGTGGAACGCTATGCTTGAAGTCAAAGGTAAAAAGTAATATGATTTCAGAGGGTTTTCCAGTGGTCATGTATGGAAGTGAGAGTTGGATCATAAGGAAGGCTGAGCACCAAAGAATTGATGCTTTTAAACTGTGGTGTTAAAGAAGACTCTTGAGAGTCCCTTGGACTGCAAGGAGATCCAACCAGTAAAGGAAATCAACCCTGAATATTCATTGGAAGGACTGATGCTGGAGCTGAAGCTCCAATACTTTGGCCACCTGATGCAAAGAGCCGACTCATTGGAAAAGACCCTGATGCTGGGAAAGATTGAGGGCAGGAGGAGAAGGGGACGACAGAGGATGAGATGGTTGGATGGCTTCACCAACTCGATGGATATAAGTTTGAGCAAGCTCTGGGAGATGGTGAAGGACAGGGAAGCCTGAAGTACTGCAGTCCATGGGGTCTCAAAGAGTCAGACACAACTGAGCGACTGAACAAAAACTACGATTTCAAGAGCCACTGTATTCCTATTAAAATAGTATATGTATCCTTTCCAAAGATTTCTCCTTGCCACCTCTCCTCTGCCTTCATCTCCCCAATAAACACCACACTGATGCCTTTCTTTCCTCCACAGCTCCCTACTTATGCTGGTTATAAGCCTCCATCTACCCTCTAAACACACACACACACACACACACACACACACACACACACACACAATGTTGCTAAAATTCGCTCTTCCCCTGGATTCCACCATTATCCTCTTTTGAATCACTTTCATTTTGCTGATTCCTCTTGCCCTGTCTCTCTCTTTAGCCTTTCTTCCCTCTTAAATGAGCAGTTCACCAAGGATGTGGGGTTTTTCTACTCCATTGGTAGTTTTCAGCCTTGGCAAAATGTCAGAATTCCATGTGGAGCTTTAAAAGAACTGTTCTGGAGTTACTGATTCATTGTGTCTGGGGTGGAAAGTAGCCATTCAATATTTTTAAGTTCCCAAGTGATTCTGATAAACACCTAAGATAGAAACCACTGTTCTGCTCTTTTTCTTCCCAAGAAATCTCATCAAGTACATGAATGAATAAATGATTGAATGAGAGAATGAATGGCTCCAAATAGTAAAACTAGGCTGACAACATCAGGTCAAATAAACTACAATTTTCCCCTGGATATAATTTAGCATTTTAAGAAAGCATTTGGTAATTTTCTCGTGCCACAAGGCTGAGACTTTGCTCCAGCTTTAAGCAATTTACTGGTTTCCAAAAATGGTTATTGAATGACTAGTGGAGTCTTATGATTTCTAGCCCTGACATCTCTTATAAGCTCTGACCCAACAGGTCCAACTGCCTGCTAGACTATCCACATCATTCTCAAACTCTGGATGTGTGATCATGTGCAGCTCAAAATAAATCTGTCTAGACTTAAATCATTATTTTTCATGCAAAAATTGAGCTTCCAGCATGACCATTATTTCGATGTCTCCTGAAACGTCGGCATCATGTTTGTCTCCATGTTTATGCAAAGAGTAGGTCTGACCTGTTGCCAAATCCTTTCAGTCCTTTTCAGCAGTGTCTTGTACATTTTGGGAATAGAATGCCTGGGTGTGAAATATGCTCCCTGCAAATGCTGGATGCATTAAGTTGCCTTTGTTTTGAAGAGGATATCTCGGCGTGGTCTAGACCACTGGGCCACTAGGCCTTGAATCTTCCAAGGTTTACCTCTTGTCCTCTGGAGTCCATGTATTTTATCAGTACTCTGATATAACTGCCACTTTTAGTCATTTGGTCTGATTAACATGTTGTCATCATTAGAGTAGATTAATGATATGTTCTAACACTCAAATGGCCCAGGTTTCTTTGATCTATATTAAGAGAGAGGACAGGAGACTTACTATGTCCTGGCACAAGACTATAAATGTGTTTTTTTGTCCATTCCAAATGAATGACGACTGTTTCTGCCCCTCCCTTCTGATATGCATGGGGAAAAATATGCCCCAGCTCAGTAGATCAGTGGCTGCATACCACATACCTGAGGCCAAGTCAATCTGCTTGATTTGAGCAAAGAAAGCCCGTCTGGAAGATTAGGAGTTTCTATTGGTTGAGAGTGTACTGGGACCTCCCACAATCATCCGATCTTTGTAAGGGTCAAACTGAATTAAATGTAGCTGTAATGAAGCCCACCCCCTTGCATGTGTCAGACCCAGAAAGGTGACAATAATCTCTCTCAGTCCCCTGGCAATTTTGGTTGTTTTGATTTGCTATCTTGGCTAGAGGGAGTGAACAGCCAAAGTTTGGTGACCAACAAAACCTTCATTTGACTTTCTCCACTAAAAGAGCTCTTACCCCAGAAGCCAAAGAACCAATGTGCAAATTGCACCAACTACTAAATTTGTCCAGAGGGTGTTCCTGGTCCCATTAGAGCCGTTGTGAGTCAGAGCTGGGCTGGGACTCCACTTACTACTGAGCCCCTGTGTGTCCTTACTCTAAGAACAGGCTATGAAGCTGTTTTGAATCCTCAAGAATAAAATCAATCAGGACTTGAAATGTTTGGTGATTTCCCTTTTCCGAGTACATAGTTACAGCATCCATGATAGAGGGAAAGCTCTCTGTGGAAGATTTTCAGCTAATAAAGCAGAAGGAATGAAACATCATTTTACAGTCTCTAGTGAAAGGATGTGTGCCAGCAACAATCGTCAATGGATACTAAAACAATCAATTAAATGGATGAGAGTGAAGTTCATAATGAATGGATAAGACTAACAGCTCCCAAACCCATGGCTCAACCTTAGCATCACTAAAAGAGAAATACTCACACATTAAGTGCCTGCCAACAGAATAGAAGAGGAAGTACCCTGCCCTTCAAACAGCCTTGCCTAAGTTAAATGAATGTGAACTGAATTCATCCTAGACCTAACTACCTGTTTATAGGAAAATAAAAGAAATAAAATAATAAATTAAAGGATACTAAAAGGAAGCAATTAGTCAAATTTAGAAAGTGAAATGTTCTACAGAACAAACAGTTCAGTTCCTTTAACCAGTAAAGAGCATAGGGATGGGATCAGGGAGTGGGGTGAAAGAGAACTGATGTGAATGAAAGAAGACAGGAGATAAAACAACAAAATGCAATGTATGGATCTTGTTTGGATCTGTATTGAATGAACCAAATGTAAAATGACATTTTGAGACAAGGAAATTTTATTTTTTTAATTATTAAATTTATTTTTTTAATTACAATACTGTATTTGTTTTGCCATACATTGACACAAATCAGCCATAGGTGAACACAATCTCCCAATGCCGAAGCCCCCTCCCACCTCCCACCCCACATCCTCTACTTGAATCATCCTGTGCATCAGCCCCATGCATCCTGCATCCTACATTGAACATAGATTGGCACTTCGTTTCTTACAAGAAAATATACATGTTTCATTGCCATTCTCCCAAACCATCCCACCCTTTCCTTCTCCCTCAGAGTCCAAAAGTCCACTCTATACCTCTGTGTCTCTTTGTTGTCTCACGTATAGGGTGATCATTACTGTCTTCTAAATTCCATATATATGTGTCAGTATACTGTATTGGTGTTTTTCTTTCTGGCTTACTTCACTCTGTATAATCGGTTCCAATTTCATCCATCTCATTAGAACTGAGTCAAATTTATTCTTTTTAAGGGCTGAGTAGTACTCCATTGTGTATATGTACCACAGCTTTCTTATCCATTCATCTGCTGATGGACATCTAGGTTGCTTCCACGTCCTGGCTATTATAAACAGCGCTGCAATGAATATTGGGGTACATGTGTCTCTTTCAATTCTGGTTTCCTCAGTGTGTATGCCCAGCAGTGGGATAAATTTTAAAAGAAATTGTGTATCCATGCCATTTAGGGAACATTCTTAATTGTGGTAGATGTGATGCTGATATTGTGCTGAAATTTTTTAAAAAATGGCATTTTGGTCAAATGATATGGAACTAGCTTTAAAATACCCAAGCAAATTAGTGCTAGGGTGTGTTCTTTTTATTCATCTTCTGTATTTTCCTACATCTCACTTCCTCCCTTTATCAACCAACATGGCAAAATGTAACATATGATAAAACATAGCCAGAAAAAGTCCTGTAGAATATAATAGGAGGCACCAATGAACACTTCAGGAGTGTTCATTGTATTTGGATGAGATACAGAATCCATGTAAGCAACAGATATCCAGCCCAAATTCGTGGTCTGGCTCAGCGAGCCGAGGGTGCCCAGAAAGCAGATCAGTTCCACAGCAGTATCTGTGCACTGGCCATGAGCTCAAGTACCTCCCAAGCTTTGAATGATGTTCATGTGAGCAGATCGTCCTGCCCGTCATTTAGATTTTTTTTTTTAATGTAGTGGCTGTGAGCCAATTTGGGGCAGTATGACAGGTCTCCCTTGAAGAGAGTTTTATGCATATATGTTGCAAACAAACACAGGATATTGAAACCAAAATTCCCAGAAACAGAATATTTTTGGATATCACTCAAAAGATCTGAATTTCCTCCAAATGATAATGTGAAACTTTCATATGATATGATCTACTGAAAACCAAGATCTCAAGAGTGAAACCAATGTGCAAGTATCGGAAACAGTCACTGCGAATGAAGCGACTTTGCAGCAGTAGCAGTAGAAGTGTGTTATAACATCTATTCTCATTCCAAGTACTCTGAACTGAGGACAGGGCATTACTGTTATTATAGTGTGGACAATAGCCAGGGCTCCTAGAAGTTAGGTGCTAAGGTCACCTGGTTACTTAGGTGGCCCAGCCAAAATAAGTAGCTCATTCCTGCTCAGTCGCACACCATCCAATTCACGCATTGCTGTGATCTATCTGTGTGACCAGCAACAAATCTCTAAAAGGGGGTTCATCTCTAAAGCAGTTGAACTCGATACAGTGATTTTCAAATATTTTGTAGCAACAGAACCTATTTTAGAAACGAATATTAACCAGAACCCCAAATTAACATGCTGCTGCTGCTGCTGCTAAGTCGCTTCAGTCGTGTCCGACTCCGTGTGACCCCATAGACTGCAGCCCACCAGGCTCCTCCATCTCTGGGATTCTGAAGGCAAGAACACTGGAGTGGGTTATCATTTCCTTCTCCAATGCATGCATGCATGCTAAGTCACTTCAGTCGTGTCCGACTCTGTGTGACTCCATAGACGGCAGCCCATCAGGCTCCTCTGTCCACAGGATTCTCCAGGCAAGAATACTGGAGTGGGTTGCCATTTCCTTCTCCACCAAATTAACATACATACATACAAAAATGTGAGACCTCTCTGGTTGAAAGAGGTGGGGATACCTGGGGAGTCCTGAAGTACATTTGCTAAACCCTAAACCTGCTGAGATAATAGAGTTCTGCCAAGAGAACACACTGGTCATAGCAAACACCCTCTTCCAACAACACAAGAGAAGACTGTACTCATGGACATCACCAGATGGTCGACACAGAAATCAAATTTATTATTTCTTTGCAGCCGAAGATGGAGAAGCTCTATACAGCTAGCAAAAACAAGACCGGGAGCTGACTGTGGCTCAGATCACGAACTCCTTATTACCAAATTCAGACTGAAATTTTGAAGAAAGTGGAAAAACCACTAGGCCATTCAAGTATGACCTAAATCAAATCCCTTATGATGATACAGTGAAAGTGAGAAATAGATTTAAGGGACTAGATCTGATAGAGTGCCTGATGAACTATGAATGGAGGTTTGTGACATTGTACAGGAGACAGGAATCAAGACCATCCCCAAGAAAAAGAAATGCAAAAAGCAAACTGGCTGTCTGAGGAGGCCTTACAAATAGCTGTGAAAAGACAGGAGGCAAAAAGCAAAGGAGAAAAGGAAAGACATACCCATTTGAATGCAGAGTTCCAAAGAACAGCAAGGAGAGATAAGAAAGCCTTTCTCAGAGATCAATGCAAAGAAATAGAGGAAAATAATAGAATGGGAAAGCCTAGAGATATCTTCAAGAAAATCAAAGATACCAAGGGAACATTTCGTGCAAAGATGGACTCAATAAAGGACAGAAATGGTAAGGACCTAAGAGAAGCAGAAGATATTAAGAAGAGGTGGCAAAAATACACAGAACTGCACAAAAAGATCTTCATGACCCAGAAGGTGTGATCACTCACCTAGAGCCAGACATCCTGGAATGTGAAGTCAAATGGGCCTTAGGAAGCATCACTATGAACAAAGCTAGTGGAGGTGATGGAATTCCACTTGAGCTATTTCAAATCCTGAAAGATGATGCTGTGAAAGTGCTACACTCAATATGCCAGCAAATTTGGAAAACTCAGCAGTGGCCACAGGACTGGAAAAGGTCAGTGTTCATTCCAATCCCAAAGAAAAGCAATGCCAAAGAATGCTCAAACTACCACACAATTGCACTCATCTCACATGCTAGTAAAGTAGTGCTCAAATTTCTCCAAGCCAGGCTTCAGCAATACATGAACCATGAACTTCTTGATGTTCAAGCCAGTTTTATAAAAGGCAGAAGAACCAGAGACCAAATTTCCAACATAAAACAGATCATGGAAAAAGCAAGAGAGTTCCAGAAAAACAGCTATTTCTGCTTTATTGACTATGCCAAAGCCTTTGACTGTGTGGATCACAATAAACTGTGGGAAATTCTGAAAGAGATGGGAATACCAGACCACCTGACCTGCCTCTTGAGAAACCTGTATGCAGGTCAGGAAGCAACAGTTAGAACTGGACATGGAACAACAGACTGGTTCCAAATAGGAAAAGGAGTACATCAAGGCTGTATATTGTCACCCTGCTTATTTAACTTAAATGCAGAGTACATCAGGAGAAACGCTGGGCTGGAAGAAGCACAAGCTGGAATCAAGAATGCCAGGAGAAATATCAGTCATCTCAGATATGCAGATGATACCACTCTTATGGCAGAAATTGAAGAAGAACTCAAAAGCCTCTTGATGAAAGTGAAAGAGGAGAGTGAAAAAGTTGGCTTAAAGCTCAACATTCAGAAAATGAAGATCATGGCATCCAGTCCTCTCACTTCATAGCAGATAGATGGGGAAACAGTGGAAACAGTGTCAGACTTTATTTTTCTGGGCTCCAAAATCACTGCAGATGGTGACTGCAGCCATGAAATTAAAAGACGCTTACTCCTTGGAAGGAAAATTATGACCAACCTAGACAGCATACTAAAAGCAGAGACATTACTTTGCCAACAAAGGTCCGTCTAGTCAAGGCTATGGTTTTTCCTGAGGTCATGTATGTGAGAGTTGGAAAGCTGAGTGCCGAAGAATTGATGCTTTTGAACTGTGGTGTTGGAGAAGACTCTTGAGAGTCCCTTGGACTGCAAGGAGATCCAACCAGTCCATCCTAAAGGAGATAAGTCCTGAGTGTTCACTGGAAGGACTGATGTTGAAGCTGAAACTCCAGTACTTTGGCCACCTGATGGGAAGAGCTGATTCATTGGAAAAGACCCTGATGTTTGGGAAAGATTGAGGGCAGGAGGAGAAGGGGACGACAGAGGATAAGATGGATGGATGGAATCATAGACTTGATGACATTGGTTTGGGTAGACTCTGGGAGTTGGTGATGGACAGGGAGGTTTCATGGGGTCGCAAAGAGTCAGAGACGACTGAGCGGCTGAACTGAACTGAAGTTTCTTTCCAGTTCCTGGTGCAAATCCTGGTGCAAAAGAAAGAGGAAGAAGAGAGAGTATTGCGATGCAAAATGTTAAAGACCATTAGGAGACAATACAAATGACCATCTCCACTGGGTTTTAGATAGAGTCCCATGAATTCTAAAGGCTCTGCAAATCAATGTGTTTATCAAATCAGCCTGCAGGGCAGAATCACTGGGGGAGTGTTTACATTGATGCCTGTGTCCTACACTGGGCACAGATCAGAATCTCCAAGGGGATGGAGCTATTGTGTGTATAGGTATATATTTCATGCCCCAGGTGATTTTATTCTTCCTCAGAGATTGAGACTCTCCGCCCGTAGGCCTGATGATCAAATCCTCCCTACCTTCTCTCTTTCTCAACCTGATTTCCCAAGGCTCTCTGGGTTCTCCAGCTAAGGACACCTGCCCGCCAACCACTTCAAATGACTTGTATAACTACAAGTGATGAGTGGTACTTCCCCAGTGTGTCTAAGAAAATCTGATGATGCCTCTGGCTTCTAGGAGCAGAAGAGTTGGGGAGTTTTATGGGGGAGAATGGGGCTGCACCACATGGCTTGCAAGATCTTAGTTCCCCTACTTATACCCAGCAGTGAAAGCACCAAGTCCTAACCACTGGATGGCCAGGAAATTCCCAAAAGGGTATTGAAGGGCAGAAGTGTGCATAAACGGGTGGATTTCCCATACACAGAGCTCAGTTAGAATGCCGGTTGCGAGTATGCCCTAAATAACATGTGGAAGCATCAATTAACTGGAGGAAAGAACACAGCCATAAATGTGAGAAACAATGGAGCACGATGTTTTCTCTTTGGAAAACATGATGCAGTGGACCCCAAAAATCAATAAGGTTAAAAAGAGCTAGACTACCACAGAAAATGAATGAGGTGAAAATAGACTAGCCTCTAAATTACATTCCCTCCTGTATTTGCACCTGTTTCTAATAGCCAGTGTCTATTTCATCCCCACAACTGCCTACACTAAACCAAAAATGCAAACTCCCCCAGTTCCTTGACCCTCAGCCAACCCCCATCATTTCTCACCAACCCAGGTCCCCAGAATCCTTACAAGTCTTAGATGAAACTCATCTCATTACTTTGAATGTGTTTAGAGTCAGTGTGTGTATTTAACTTAAATGCAGTCACCCAATAAATATATCCCATTCATTTTTACCACTAAGGACCTTGTCTGTTGGGAAGATGGGGGAAAATACCAGTGCGTTAATCAGAGAATAATACAAGCCAATATACAGCTAGAGTAGACTCAGACAGATAGGTTGTCATACGAGGTGCAGTCTGGAAGGCTTCATGGAGTAGGTAACCTCTGTACGAGCCTTGCAGACTATCCCGTAGAGCTTGAAGGGGTCACAGAGGTCACTGGGCGAGTGGTTGAAAGGAACATCACAAAGATGCCAGCTTTCATTGGGAAATGCTTGGCTTCTCGTGGTGCGGGAATCTATAAAAGGATGGTGATAGCTCAAGTTCCATCTGATTGTTTTTCCAAGTGAGGAAGATCGAGCCTGGTTTGTTTTTTTAACAAACCATATTTTTAGTGGAGTCCATTATGAATCTACATTTTTCAAGCTGTCTCAAAGCTTATTTTATGTTGACATATTTCAAAGCTTGCAAAATTCTTGCTCCAGCCGAGATGGGGAGTTCAAAATAAAAGGAAAGTGCATAGACAAGAGCGTGACTTCAAAACCCATTTAAGAAGAGAGAACTTGAGAGAGAAAAGATCATTTGTGGAATCCCTCACATTATCATCCTGCTATTTTAAAACACGGCTGTTTATAGTAGGCCCTGCTTGGTAAGAATTCCTTGCAGCCCAGGTGGCCACCTCCTCCTCAGTCCCCTCCTCCCAGTCTACATCATGACAAGTCACCCACTCTGACTGTTGTTAACATATTGGAAACCGTGAAACAAAGGGAGCCTTATGATTCTTGTGTCTCAGTGTCCTGTGGCCTCACGTACCACCAGGCCAAAATACATACCCCTAGCCTTGACACAAGACTTACCTCTTCCCATATATTTTGGCTCCTAGTACCTGTTCCTAATTGATTTGTTTGATCATCCCTTCAACAAACGTTCAGGGATGAACTGCCATATACAAAGTATGCTGCTAAGTGTCCAGGGAGGGATGAAGATGTGGCTTTTATCTCCAAAGAACCCAGGATGTTCTCTTCCCTTGGCTTTGAGGTTAGGTCCAGAGGTTGGTCCAGATCACTGCTCAGGTACATTGGACTTTCCCTTGCTAGCGTGAGAAATCAAACTACATACTCCGAGTTTGGAACTATGCCCTTCTTGGGCAAAAGCCAAGTGAAAGCATTGGCCACAGCCGAAGTTGGTCCCCTTTCTTGTCCCAAAGACCCAGAGACTACTCTGAACATCCAACTGTCTCACCGGGCTGTGAAGCCCATCTGGTCACCCCTGATTTTCACACAAAAGTAACTCAAGAGAGCTGTTCTCTGCTGCTGGTCTATTGGATGGCATTTTAACTCAACCATCAACCCAGTCAGTTATCTAAACTCACAGCTAGGCTTGGCAGCCTGAACGGAGCTAGAGCTCTGTGGTATCCAGAGAGAAGAAAACGTTCCTCCTAAAATCTGATAAGTGACAGCCTTAATTTAATAATCAGAAACAGAGAGAGCGATAGCTCATTTCGAGTCCTCTGCTCGGCTTCCAAATACACCTGGCTCTGATATTAATGGGAAAAGAGAGTAAGGTTGGGCCCAGTAGAAGAAATGTGCCATCTTAAGGCATTTAAGCAAGCCAAAACACTAGCAATAATCATATCACATAAAAGAATGTGGGCTTTTATTTTCAGCTATTACTTTCTTGAGTCCAAGACTGTATACATTATTTTTAATATAATGGTAAAATGCATTAATGTCACAGGAAGGCTAAAATAAGCAATCACAGCTCAGGAAACAATGGGTGACTAGTGAGCCCTTGTTCAGGGCCTTCTCTTGGGGCTTTTCTAATCCATTTCAGTTTGGGGCTGGCATGCTTCATATAGTGTCTAATTTATTTGCAGGTGTTGTTTTCAAGAATGAAAAACATTTATTTTGTTTTGTTTGTGAAAGAATTGCCTCCCAAAACACACTGCTGTTCTGGGACATTTAATTGAACTGGCATCATCCTGTTTTAAAACATCACAGTGTTAAGTAAACTTGACCCGCAGTACCGAAGTGCTCGCTCCTCCCCAGCTGTGCCATGCCACCAAAAGGCAGGCACACATGGGTCATATGGTGACTTCTCCAGCTGAACAAGAATAAGCTTCCCTCTGAAAAATAATTAGGACTTTCTCCCCACCTACAGAACTCTCAGAATCGCACCCCTTTTTTGGTGCCAAATCCGTGCACCAGAAGTAGAGCGTTCTTACTCACTGCTCCCCAGGGAAAGTATTTTCCTGGAATCACTTACTTCAGCTGCCTGGAGTTAAGTTTCGACCGATAGAACTGGACTCCTCTAATGTGCTGTGGGCTTGTCTTAAAAACGGAGCAGTCTTTGAAAATCCTAAGAATCAGGTCAGGGTTTACACACAGACACGTTCACTGCGGTTTTTCATAAAAGGAAAAGAAAACAAAATACTCCATATTGAGAGACAGTTGCGTAAATGACAGCATAATTCCTATGATGCAATAATATGCGTTCTTTTAAATGATGCTAATGGAAAATGTAGGTGCCACGTGGACATGAGCATTATATAACAAGCTTTAAAGAAACGGAATGCAAAGAATGAGTCAAAATAGAGGGGAAAACTGCTGCAAGTAATAGGCTAAAATGTGTCTCTGTCCTTCTGGTGAAATGGGGGGTAGGAGTGGAGACTGGGATTGGAAGGTGACTGTCTTATTCTGTATTCTTCCCGATGTTACCACAATCAGAAATTACCTTTATGTTATGTTGTTACTGTTTTTGTGTTTATTAAGGCAAAAAAAAAAACAACAGGATCCGACATCTCTGGAACACAACCTAATTAGCACCATGACCAACTTCTAACTTCATGTTAAGATGGTTTTGTGATCCTGGAGTTGTACAGTAGCGTATGCATTAGGGAGATGATTGAATTGCGGAGAATTTAGGGGGCCCAAAGTATATTTTAACTTTCACTTTAAAATACATAGGGAGTCAAGGGAGAAAGACCTAGACAGGAAACGTCACTAAGAGGAAAAAGGCACTGAAGCTCTGAAGGACACCACACCACCATCTCGTGTGAGGGCAGGACTACCATGGCAGGTTTTGAATTCACAACTATAACACTGTGTCTCCTGGTGGAACAAAAAAACACATGAAACGCGCAGGCTTTGCACACACTCACCCAGGTGGAAAGACATTTTTCCTTTTGGGCACCTAATGCCACTATTTCCAAACACTGGACCCCTTCCTCAATACTTAAAAAGCCATCAAATAAAGCTTGACAAACTCTCACAGTATAAATAACCTCTCTGCCCCTCCCCGATTTAGACAGTCAAAAGACACCACTTAGCAGAGAAAATGAGCTTTGCCAGCCCTCTTGAAGGCAACGAGAAAGCTGGGAATGAGATGGAGCAACTGGAGTCCCCACCCTTGTTCCAAATACACCAAGATCTATGAGAATTTTACTAAGCATAAAAACAATGAATGAAGACAAGCAGATAAGGATTTGAAAAGAAGTGCTCTGTTCTTTAAATCTGGTGCACCTCTGGGCTGTTAGGTTACTTCTCTCTTAAGGAAAGAAAAAGAAAGAAAAACTCAGAAAAGAGCCCCTTGTGGTTACAAAAATCACATAGCTATGTTATGAGGACCAATAAAACTATTAGCTATTGGCCCAAAGCCAAGAATCCATTAATGACAGACTGGTATCTATCCAGGAATGTAAAATGTTTTACTAAATAAACACTAGAGCAGGAAACAGTCAACTTCTGTCATTATGTAAAACTTCAGTGTGATTCTATCCTGAAGTGGGACCGCGAACAGGCCCGGTGAAAAAGAAAAATTCAGCGGCAGCTCTCTGGTACCAGGAGGAACCAGCAAAATTTAAAAATATTTTACAGAGGAACTTACAAAGCCTGCTGTATAAAGGATAATACTATTGTTAGAGAGTACCCGTAGCAGCATTTAAAACCAAAATGAAAGAAGGAACTTGTTTAGAAGGAAGTGGAGTTAGCCACCTAGGATAATGGTTAGTAATTAAACTATAATGACTGATTTTTACAGCTTTTCAAGGCTATACAAACAAAAGATTAGGGCTAATTGAAATATAAGATTAAAATAATGATTACTATTTGTTACTTGAGGCTAACTACTGCTTTCTCACACGTATTTACATATGTCTTCAGCGTTAGGAAACCTTGTGAAAAATTACTAATATATACAGCAAATTCCCTAAAAGGATGGAGCATCCAAGGATAACTTGAAGCAGACAAGTGCCTCCCCACTCCTAAAACACATAGGATGTTGCATGTATCTCGTGACATTTAGGATTTCTCATATGGACTTCATCTGTGTTCTCGTAGACTACAGGGAAAAGACCTCAATCTGATTATGAATCAGCATTAACTTTCATCAAGTTTTAACAGTTTATCTAACTGAGGAATCCATTAAGATCGATGAACGCTATACAAAATTGGGTCATTCATGTACTGGAAAACATGCAAAAGTGGCACCAAACAAGTCATTTTGTCTAAAACCATCACATTTAATTACAGAATACTCGGCTTGATATTTCCTGCCAACATACTATCCCTTTCCCCTTCCCCCTGCTTCCTAACCCCCATCTCCACCCCCTCCACTCAGCAACACGCAACTTGTGAAATCCGAGTTCCCCAACCAGGGGCTGGACCCATGCCCTTTCCAGTGAAAGTCGGATGTCCTAATCACTGGACTGCCAGGGAATTATACTCTGCCCTTCTTCTGACATAAATCTGTTGTGTAGCTTCTATACCCTCTAGCTGTCTTTTATGCTAGAGACGGCAAAATTAAATGTTTGAATGAAAATGACAAGACTCAAATTATGTTCTTGAAAGTGACTCAGTCAGTGACAAACCAGCTCAGATTTCTCTATTTGTAAGAAAGGACCGTTTGCAGGATATAGTTTTTCATCCTCAGCTGTCAGATGAAAGCTCAGTCATATGTGGTAGAGCTCAGGGGAAAAAGAATGTGAATTTAGGTACAGCTTCAAACCTAGGATATGAAAATAGAATCAGAACATAGAACCAGCTACTGCTACAGCTTGACAGGCAAGCACGAGCTCCATTAAAGAGCCAGGAATTTAAGGGTAGCTCTACAGAATGCCAGGGTCAAGTTAGTAAAGTTAGACCCTTGATCTTTCAAATATTGTTACCACCTGTTGATAACACAGAGGTAGAAAAATCCCTGCCTGAGGACCAGTGAGGGTTGCTATGGTAACAGCATTCACCCATCCCCTTCTCCAACACGATCTGTATTTCCATTAGTAGTCCAGTTTTAATGTTCTTTTTAAACAAGATGCAAAGAAACACTGCAGAAAAGCACACTTTTGAAATTTACTTACTAAAAGTGCTTTTTCTAGTACATAAATAATTTAGAGGCAACCACTTTAACTGGAAGAATAAATTCTGAATTCGTGAAAAGTCTGAAATGATAGAATTTTAAAATAAAGTTGGCCTATTTCAAACACATAGACTACTTCTTATAATAATCTGTTTAAAATTTGAGAATCTCTGCAATCTTATTGAATCACAGTGAAAATTTGACTTCTCTAGATCCTGTTGAGTTTTTGCTGCAGCCCACTATTAAAAGAATGCATGAGCTTATAACCCCATACACCTCCATCAGAAAATGCCTTTTTAAACTTCCATAGATCCAGTATTCTAAATATCAACAGCTAATTACAAATGCAGATTTGTGACTATTGTCCAGAATAATATTTCTGAGAAGATACAATATCCATAAACTGACTTCAATTACCATATTAACCAAAAGGGGATATATTTTTACAATGTTTAACCAAAAAGATGCAATAACCCTATCAAGATTTCATCATACTAAGCTAATGTTCTCAAAAGAGTTTGCTCTCCACAATCTGTTTTAGAGCATTATTTGCTTACCAAACCCCTCATTCTACAGCAAGGCTATATTTAAGCCCAGTTCAGGATGAATTATTACAAAGTCTAAATTAGGGAGCTCTAAATTAATGTGTTTTTTTTTAACCATTCTAGGATATCTCTACCCACAACCTGTTTTACCAAAACCTATTGCTGGTAACAATCATATCTGATTTGACCCTAAAGTTGAGAAAAACATTTTACCAAGCCCTGTAACATCAGTGTAACAATAAGTAAAGATATTCCCATAGTTTGAATCAGTAAGAATGATTTTAAAAAATAAACTCAAGAGTGAAGGAAATTTTTTGACATGCTACAATAGTACAGAACTGACAGTAATTAGTAAAGAGGAAAGATTAGGCTAAATCTGGAAAACCTCAGAACAAAAGTATCCAAGATTAGGAGTGGAAGCAGCTTTGCTATTTGAAAAACAAAAAGAAATAAAATAATGGGCTGCATGTTATAGATAAAGCTTGGTAAGTCAGATACATTGAATTTTTACATTCTCTAAACTTTGTGATCTAATTATTGGATAAAAAACAAAATGTGAACTAATTAAGCAATTATTTGTAATATGCACTAAGAAAGCACTGAAATAATATTAAATTTGAATGGACTGCATACACAGGCTTGGTTCTTTTTATTATTATACATATTAAAATACACATGAAGTATTTCCATATACAAGTACCAAAACACAGCAACGTCCTTCTTGGGTCCTAGTATTAACAGGTATATGGTGCACACATGTATGTGTGCACACACACAGATGTGGGGTGTGTGTGTGCACATGTACACACCAACAACCGGCAACGGTATTCCACAAAGAGATAAATGCTAAGGGTAGGAAACGTGAAGGTGGAAAGTGATAAAGTCCTAATGACTGTCTCAAATAAAGTTAAGACCTATTAGGTCAAACCCTGCTGGGTAAATAAACTAGTCCTGGTGTAAATTAGAAACTTTTGGAGATGCATTAACTTTTCCAGGCCCCTAAGGTACTGTTTAGTAAATTACTGCTCCAGTGAACTAAACGATACCCTGGGGGCCTGCAAGACTTAATGCATCTTCAAAAATGAAGGACTGACTCTCTTCTCACCAGTAGGATATCACACACCTGTGCACTATGCCTCACCAGCTAAGTACTACAGATAAAAGAAATTCATTCATTCACTTACTCACTCACTGTCTACTGAGATTCAGCTCTGAGCGAGGCCATGTTCTAAGCACTAGAAACAGAGCAATGGAAGGACAGAAAGGAAGACAAGCTTCCACAAAGTTGACGCTGGGATGAGGAAAGACAAACTTGAAACAAGTGAAACAAGACACATCAGGAAAGACAATAAAACAATGTGATGTGCTAGAAAGACACAGGAGAGCCATTCTGTCCCAGGTATTCAAAATCTTGAGAGCTAACTCATAAGCCAGCACCCAAATGTGGAGAAGGAAACAGAAGGGACCATCTTGGGTATTACTGTTACAGGTACCACAGGCTTCACACACAGAGCCCAAAAGAACCTCATCAAAGAACAAAAAGAAAGTCAGTGCAGCTTCAGTGAGCATTGATAGCAAGAGGAGGGGTGCCCGCCATGGAGCAGAAACTCCTGGCTCTGTCCAGTTCACTCTTAGAAAGCAGCTGAGGTGGGAAAGGGAAGTAGGGGAATACAACTTAAAAAAAATTAGAAAAGAGGCATGTCTTTGGGATGCTTGGACAGAGCTTTCTTGGAGGAAATAATAAGCTGCAGGCAATCCTAAAGGAAAAGTTCCATGATCCATTAACAATTTTAAAGAAATCCTGTTCTAAATGGGACAGGGTCTGTACTAGTTAGCATTCTCCAGAAAAAGAAACATCAAGAGATATCACACACATACACATATATAGAGACACATATGCACACACATATATATCCACACATCTATATATATACACACATATGTATCTATACACACATTTACATATATATACACACACATATATATATTTGAATATATGTAGATAGATAAATGGGAAGATGGGGAGATTATTTTAACAAATTGGCTCATGCTATGATGAAGGCTTGGTGTATCCAAAATCCCCAGGGTAGGCTGGCAGGCTAGAGGTCCAAGGAAGAGTTGCAGTTGAGTCCAAAGGTAATCAGATGCCAGAGTTCCTTCTTGCTCAGGGGAAGTCAGTCTTAGCGCTATGCAGAACTTCAACTGATTGGGGTAAGGCCCATCCATATTTTGGTGGGCAATCTGCTTTACTCAAAGTCTACTGATTTAAATGGTATTGAAGCTCCTTCAGAGAACACCCTCACAGAAGCAATCAGAATAATGTTTGAAAACATCTGTGTCCTTTTGGTCCAGCCAAATTGACACATAAAACTAACCATTACGGGTTCACAAGAAGAAGCGAGCACAGATGTCTCATGTCAGGGGTATAAACCCAGCTCAGCATTTCCAGGGCCTTGAGTGTCTTCACAGACCCCACACTGAGTGAGAGACTAAAGGTCCTGAAGTAATTCTGCCATTCATCGTGGTTAGAACTCTAAGAAGCCTAGAGCCCCAGTCCCTACCATTCTGGGGAGAATCTGACTTCAGAGTCAGTCAGAGCCGGGCCTGAGTTCAGGCTTTGTCACAGAACAGCTGTAGGAGCGTAAGCAAGTTCTGCAACGTACCTGAGCCCCACATTGCTCATTTTTATAAGGGGGAAACAATTGCAGCCACTTCAGATGAGAGTTTCTTGGTGATGATCAAACAAAATACAAAATGAGATCATACAAACTGTGCCCAGTTTATAGTAAGTGGTCAATAAACACAAGTTCTAATTGTTCACTGAAGAGTCTGTTTTCTAAAATCCATGAATCCTTGTGCATGTGCATGGAGCTTTTGATTGTGTGTGTGAATGTGTGTGTCCACATAAGGATGCATCCACAGTAAAATTCCCCTGAGCATGTAAAGGAAACTACAGTTCTCCCAGTGACTCAACATATTTCAACAATCAAAGAGAGAGGAAGAAACTTCTTTGGGGACGTACCCCATGCCTCAGGGAGCAAAGTAATTTTTATCATCCTGTCCTCCTCTCTCCCACCTCTTCTTCCTCTGAATGTTCTCAAAGACCCTTTTTTCTAAAGGTTTCAGGTAATTCTAAAGGCCCAAACCTTTGTCTTTGCATACAGGAAACTAAAGTAAAGCAGACTAAATTAACTTTCTCAGGGCTACTGAAGAAACTGGTGGCAGAGAGTCTTCTTAATTCATCTTTAAAGAAATTGGGGGACAAAATAATATTTTCTAAATGATTTCAAAAGAGTATTTACTAAGTAATAATTCAGTCACTGTTAAACGTCCACATGAATCGGGTGTTTTATAAGTAGCATAATAACAATTCCTAAAAATAATGTGCCTGTAAAATCAACATCTTGCTGCTAAAATACCACCAGTAAACACGATGGGCTAAACCCCTGCTGTGACCTGAGATGTGTCTGAAGAGGGCTGGAGTCTGGAGTCTCTCTCGCTCGCATACTGTTGAGTGGTCAGTGCCTTACAATAGAGGATGTCTTTGAACAAGGAGGGCAAACGCACCATGCAAGTTATGTCTCGCTGGGTCAGGCAGCTCCTGTTGCATGGCACAAGCCTCGCAGTCAAAAGCACCCACTTGTTGCAAGGCAAAAGCTGGCTGGATTTTGTCATGACCACTTTGCTGAACGTAGAAGCTACTCCACTTAATAGGACAGCTTTTTAAATATGCAAAAGTGAGAGGAAGAGATGATCACGGCCAAGAACTCAGTAGTTCGCAATCACCTGTGTGTAGCGAGCCATTGAAGAAAGTCACGGACAACCAGCTTGCAACTGGGCAGAAGATAACCTGATAAGATTAAAAAAAAAAAAAGATTCTGTTCTGGTCCAGTCCTTAAGAAAGGAAAAAAGATTGGGATCTAGGATCCAGTGGCCCTTTATAGTAGTGATCCTACAGCTCACAAGCACTTTGTTACAATTGCTGGAAAGGGAGAAGCCCCGGGATGGGCTCTGGTCTCAGCTAATTCACTGGGTTCCATATACTTCAAATATGAAGTTTAACAGAGGATATGATATCCCAGCCGATATGTCTTATGACATTTTCCTGACTTTTCCTATTCATACTTGCAACAAACCCCTAAGACAACGGTAGGCTAAGGGTGGTGATGCTCACTGAGTCTTGTAGTCTCATGACTAGAAAGCAACACAACCACATGAAGCCCTTATTTTCAGTACACTGAAAATAACCTTACTCTTTGAGGGTCAGAATCTATGTGAAATAGGTGTGTGCATGTTTGTATCCTTCTATTATCATTCCAACATGTCAACAGCAGGCTATCACTGACTGTTTTGTATCTAAGACAGGTTTAGAACATTAATAATTGTGTAAATGACTTTAATAAGAATATTTTATGATTTTAAAAAATGTTCATGGAATTTTTAAATCAAAAATTTACATAATGCTATATATAATGAATCCAGTTTTGTAAGAAGCCACATATAGGCACATGTGGTTGTATGTGTGAAGAGACACACATATTGATAGCTAGCAAGCTTGAGATGTGGATGTCAGCTGGTAGATAGAGGTTGTCTTCCAATAATAGGGTTTTGCAGGAGACCTGGATTCGATCCCTGGGTCGGGAAGATCCCCTGGAGAAGGAAATGGCAACCCACTCCAGTATTCTTGCCTGGAGAATCCCATGGATGGAGGAACCTGAGGGGCTACAGTCCACGGGGTCACAAAGAGTCAGACATGACTGAGCTACTTCACTCACTCATTCAGGTGATTTCTAGTTAGCTTTTGTACTTTTCTATATTTTTGAAATGTTCTAAAATGAACATATTTTGCTTTTTCAATCAGAGAAAAAAGAACATATTTGTAAACTAGTGGAATCTTTTCTTCAACTATAACACAGCAAAGTCATTTGATGCTAAAATAATGTTTAATTCTAACAGTGAGCTCCTGTCAGTGACTCAGGAAAGTACACATTCCTGCCAAGCCTTTGGAAGGGAATTTGGCATATGCATTATGGGGATTAAAATTGTTCATATCTTCTGAGCAATAGCTCACTTCTGTAACTGATTTTAAACCATTCATCCTCAATGTTTGTGCCTAGGGATACATACAACATTAATTATAACGGCAAAAAATGGAAATAACAAAATGTCTAACAATAATTGTTAAGAAAATTGACATCCACTCACTGAAATAGTAAGCCAGTATTAAATATAATGTTAAGACAGAAACGTTTAAGATACTGGGAAAAATCAGGTGATGAAATAAATTTGTAGAATTTGGCACAGATTGTAGTCCACAAACTCAAGGGTGAAAATAGTATTTTCCTATAACAATTCAACTTCCTTTTTACATAAATCCTTCAGAGTGGTAGAAACTTAACCTCAGAATTCCTTTCTCTTGGAAGCTCCTCAGTACACATGGTGCTTGGGCATCTATGGAGAAATCTATCCTCCAGACTGGATATGTTCCTTATTTCCAGCCAAAGTCATCTTCCAATCTTGGGTCACCTTTTGCTTCCTGACCACAGCACAAGATTGGACATTTCATGAGGCTGGTTTAAGCGTTCTGGCCTGGACACATCTATAGCCATTTCTTCCCTATAATTTTATCACTTCCTTACTTCTCACCTGGAAGAATGGAAACAACCTCCTCTGCTCCCGCACAAGACTATCTGTCTTGAGTTGTTGCCATTTTCCCTGGAGAACAGAGCCTGAGGCCCTTCTGAATCCTCTAAAGGCCTCTCCTGTTTCCTTTCTTTCCAGGAGGAAGTGTGTGTGTGTGTGTGTGTGTGTGTGTGTGTGTGTGTGTGTGTAGAGGAGGTGGAAGGAAGGGAAAGATCCCGTACTCCTCCAACCATGCTCTCAAAACTCCACTCTGTGATGTCTACACACTCAGGCATGTGAGCATATCAAACCCTGACGCCAAGGAGAGATTTTTTTCCTTTGCTCCTTACTCAGTCACATATTTCTCCAGAAGCATGGGACCCAGAATAGTCCAGCTGGTTAGAGAGTATTAATAACCTAAAATGTTATATTTATATAATCATGAATAACTTTAAAGGAATTAAGTCTAGGGAGGAAATTCACTAGAAGTAAACACGTTAAAATATTATTACTGGCTATTGATTCTGGAGAATAACTTTATATTTGTGGATGATTTGGCTGTTTAATTTCTTCCCTTTACCAAGTTTTTCTGAAAGTCTGAGACTATGAGGGGTAAGATATGGAACAGCCAGTCATCAGGGAAAGAAAGAAACAAAAAGATACATACTACAGGAAAAAATAATATTGAGATGCTACTGAAAAAGCAATGTCTACTTTTTTGAATCTTCAAAGACAGATTGCTGCTGCTGCTAAGTCGCTTCAGTCGTGTCCGACCCTGTGCGACCCCATAGACGGCAGCCCACCAGGCTCCACCGTCCCTGGGATTCTCAAGGCAAGAACACTGGAGCGGGTTGCCATTTCCTTCTCCAATGCATGAAAATGAAAAGTGAAAGTGAAGTTGCTCAGTCGTGTCGGACTCCTAGCGACCCCATGGACTGCAGCCCACCAGGCTCCTTCGTCCATGGATTTTCCAGGCAAGAGTGGGGTGCCATTGCCTTCTCCATCAAAGACAGATCCGTACAAGGTAAAACACGCAATACAGAAAAGAATGCCATTGAAATGATATTGCAAGAAAAACTTACACTGCACTGACTGCCTCAAAATATACATTTTACCTCTCCTCAGTCTTCATTTTACAGATGACATCTGGTTGAAAAACACTGTTAATTCCACCTAGTGGACTTTGAGAATTTCTACAACATGAGTGTCCAAAACACTTCCAGGTATTCTGGTCATTTGAAAGGGTTTGGAGAAAAATGAGGTTTTTCATCGGGTTGAGCAGAGAATGTTTAAGAAGCAGCAGATGTGAAAGTTAAATTTATGATTGTGCCAGTGCCACTGGCCTGGCATCCACTGCTCGGTCCCATGAAGACGCCAAGGTCCGCGGTCCACCTTTCTTCCCTTTGGCTTTGCTTGTTGTTATTGTCAGTTTTCTAGCATTTGTAACGTACTTCTGATTACACGGCGGGTCCAGATGAGCTTCAAAGAACTTTCCCCCTTTACTGAATGTTTGGTCCCTGCCCCCGTTAAAATCAGGTGCCCCGTTTCTGGCTCCTGGATAGGCAAGTTCCCGTGAGAAGCATTTCCTTTGCGATGGTCACTGACGAGCAACGAGACTTGAGTACATCACCTCTCCCTTCTGGGACGCGAGTTTTCCTTATCTTCGAAATACAGTGTGCTCCACTCCGGAGCCTCTCTGCAGACTGTGGGCTCCAAGCATAACTTCTGCCCGTGCCTCTCCGGTTCCTGTTCCTGTCCCTCCTACGCTTGGGACCTACTGACATCAGGTCACCCTGGGTGCCTTTGGGGCTTCTTCTCTCTTAGATTCACCCTGAAGGCGACTCCCTCCTGACTCGCCACTTTCAACCTTTACCTTTTACAGCTTGCTGGCTCCCCACGCAAAGTCTCCAGAGGGAGGTCCCTTCTGAACTCCAGGCCTGAACATCCACCGAGGTTCTTGTGGTAAGAGGTGATTATCGCCTCCGATGCAAAATATCCAAACGTAACACCGACTCCTTCCTCGAAAACCTGCTCCGTTTGCCGCTCGCCCCATTTCAGTTAACTCACGACTCCTCCACTCTTCCTATGGCTCAGGACAAAAGTCTCGGGGTCTTTCTGGATTCATTCATTTTTCTTACACACACGCTTTCCAACTCATCAGAAAATTCAGCTGGCTTTGCCTTCAAATTTCCCTCAGCATGTCCACTGCTCCCACCTGGAACCCACCGTGGTTCTCTCGCTCAGGAGGATGTCCTCCTGGTCTCCTGTCGCGCCCCCCTACAGCCCTTTCTCAGCACAGCAGAAGGGAATGACCTCACTGAGACGCCTGCCAGCCCACCGCTCTTTTCCATTCCAAGTTCTTTGGCGGCTTTGCCCTCACTCAGGATAAAGTCAGATTTTGCAGTGGCTCCCAAGGCCCAGAACCATCTGCCTCTTCTCCCCTCCTTGCTCACTTGGCTCCAGTGCTCCCTGGGCTCCTGTCCCTCAAACATGCCGAGCCAACTTAAAGCTTTTGTCCTAGCTGCACCCTCTGCCTGGACCGCTCTTCATCCGGATTCATGTGGCTCAACCTCCAACATATACAAATCTTTGCTCAAACGTCACTGTCAGTGAGACTTAGTCTAAAGACGTCAACTTTTAAATTGCAACACCAAATCCATCCTGCACACCCCTTCCCATCACATGGCTTTATTTTGACTTCATGACACTCGTCACCTTCTAACAAAATCGTCATCATTTACTTATACTTTTAATTGTGGTGAAATGTACATAACACAAAGTTTACCATCGCAATCATTTTTAGTGTATAGTTCAGTAGCATTAAGTACATTCACATTGTTACACAATCAATCTCCAGAATTCTCACTAACCCCAAACTCTCCACCCTTTAAACAACTAACTCTCCACCCCAACTTCCCTCAGTCTCTAGCACCCACCATCCTACTTTCTGTCTCTGAATTTGATAAATCTAGATACCTCATATAAATGGAATCATACAATATTTGTCTTTTTGTGACTTGATATTATCACTTAGCATTATGTCCCCAAGCTTTATCCACATCCTAGTATATGTCAGAATTCCCTTTATTTTTAAGCCTGAATGACCTCATTGCATGTATATATCATGTATGTAATACTTTGGCCACTTGATGTGAAGAACTGACTCATTTGAAAAGACCCTGATGCTGGGAAAGATTAAAGGCAGGAGGAGAAGGGGACAACAGAGGATGAGATGGTTGGATGGCATCACCAACTCAATGGACATGAGTTTGGGTAAACTCCTGGAGCTGATGGTGGACAGGGAGGCTTTGGGTGCTATAATCCATGGGCTCATAAAGAGTCAGACGCGACTGAGAGACTGAACTGAACTGACCACATTTTGCTTATCCATTCATCCATCGATGGATACTGGGGTTGCTTCCACATTTTAGCTGCTATGACTAGTGGTGCTGTGAACCTGGGGACATAAATATCTGAGATCCTGCTTTCAATTCTTTTGAATATATTGGGTTGGCCAATAAGTTCGTTTGGAGTTTCTTCATAATCTGTTATAGAAAACCCCAAGTTTTTTGGCCAGTCCAATGTTACACACCCAGAAGTGGAATTTATAAATCATATGATAATTTTGTTTTTACTTTTTGAGGAACCACAGTACTGTTTCCAAAGCACGGCACTGTTTTACATTCATAGCAACAATGCACAACGGTTCCAATTTCTACACATTCTCACCAATATCTGTTATCTTTTTATAGAAGCTCTCTTGGTGAGTGTGAAGGAGAATCTCCCTGTGGTTTTGATTTGTGTTTCCTTAATGACTAGGGCTACTGTACCTCTTTTCATGTGCTTGTTGACCCTTTGTTTATCTTCTTTCCCCCATTTTTAATCTGGCTGAGTTTTTTTGTCATTGAGCTGTAGGAGTTCTTTACATACACTAGATATTAACCACTTGTCAGCTGTATGATTTGCACATTTTTCTCCTCCCATTCCATCAATTGCCTTTTCATTCTTTTCATTGGGTCCTTTGATGCACTGCTGCTGCTAAGTTGCTTCAGTCGTGTCCGACTCTGTGCGGCCCGTAGACAGCAGCCCACCAGGCTCCCCCGTCCCTGAGATTCTCCAGGCAAGAACACTGGAGTGGGTTGCCATTTCCTTCTCCAATGCATGAAAGTGAAAAGTGAAAGTGAAGTCGTTCAGTCGTGTCTGACTCTTAGCAACCCCATGGACTGCAGCCCACCAGGCTCCTCCATCCATGGGATTTTCCAGGAAAGAGTGCTGGAGTGGGGGTCCAGTGCCTTCTCCGCCTTTGATGCATAGACATCAGCTATTTATTGTTTTGTTTTACTGTTTCTTCCTCCTGTCTCCCCTCTGGTGTTTGAGCTCCACAAGGGCAAGGCCATGTCTCTTCTGTCTGCAGCCGTATCCCTAATGCTGAGAACAGTGCTTAGCCCTTCGTGGGATCTCAACACGTATTTGCAGAATAAGAGGACAAGGGAGTGGACAGCTCAGAGATGTGGTGCAGCCTTTCCCTAAAACTTGCATGGGTTGAGAAAAATCTGAAGCATAATTAATACATATCAAAAGAAGAACGCTCTAAAACAATAACTTACAAATAGATTTCTTGAATAAAGGGCTTTTAAAAATTCTTCTCTCATGGGAAGCTGGTTTCCCAGGCTACCTGGAAAACAGGCCTGCCTCCTCCTGCAGAATCCATTAAAGTGACAACTCTGGATGTGTCTGAACAGAAATCTGCTCCATCGTTGGCTTTCTCCACCCCCACCCACCCCACTCCTTCAGACCCTGACCTCTCTCCCGCTTCCTCTTCCCTTTCCTGCCCTGAGCCTATGGCCCTCTCTCACACTGCAGGGCCCAGGCTGGGCCTCGTATCTGCTTTATGTCCAAGGTCCCAGCCTGCTCTGTCAGGGGATTCCGTTGCCTCCATTGTTCCAATGAGGACCACACACAGGGGCAGGGCTCAGGTACCCTTCGGTCTAAGGAGGCCTGTGGGAATCTGGGAGAAAAGCATGAAAAGGGGCAGTGATTGAACAGTACTTAGGAAGGGGTTGTTCCTGTCAAGCCTGGTTAATGACAATGGTGATTTAGGATCTGCTTATGCTTTTCCATTGTTAGGCTTTGCCAAGAAGTTTCCAAATGGTATTTCAAAGGCTTCTGGATCTGCTTCATGCTGCAGGGATACCAGCAAGGCAGGGCGACGACACTTGACATGGTGTGTCCCGTAGTGAATACCAGGCCTGTCTGTGTCTTCCTTCTTATTCACCAGTGTCCACCCACCCCAGGACAGCCTTTAGAGACTGGAAACCTCAGTGATTTCCATTATAAAGACAAGCTGTTGAGATCTTCTCTTCACTCTGTCTTCTCCAGAACAAAGGACTTTAGCATGCTTTGGAAAGGTAGACAGAAGTGATTAGGTTGAGACTCAGATGCTGATCCAGCTGCTTTCTAAACATGGGACTTTCAGCACACCACTTAACCTCTCCAGGATTCACTCTTCTCATCCAAAAAAAAAAAAGGTGATGATTATAAAACCTACCTTGTAATCTGTTATGAGAAATAAATGAGGGCCCACGTGTAAAACCCTAAGAAGAGTGTTTGACACCAGGCAGCAGGTTGACAAATGTTAGTTATTAGTATTGCTGCACAATTAGTGAGGTCAGGGGTCTCCTTTAGAACAGGGTTTCTCAGCCTCAGCACCATTGACTTCGAGGCCTGATAATTCTCTGTTGTGGGAGGTTGTATATTGACGGATATTCAGCTGCACCTCTGATCTCTATCTACTAGAAGTTGGTAACTATCCCGTCTCCTTCCCCGCTCCACCTACCCACCCAGTCTTGAGAACCAAAATAAAGGACTCCAAATATTATTAAATGTGCCTGAAAAGGGAGAGGGTGCCTTCCCTTGGTTGAGAACCACTACTTTAGAATGTGTGTGTTAGTCTTTCAGTCGTGTCTGACTCACGACCCCACGGCCTGCTGGGGCCTCTGTCCATGCGATTCTTCAGGCAAGAATACGGGAGTGGGTTGCCATTTCCATCTCCAAGGGAATTTCCCAACCCAGGGATCGAACCCAGGTCTCCAGCACTGCAGGCAGATTTTTAACCATCTGAACCACCATGGAAGCCCCACGACTTTAGAATAAGCATCAGTAATTATATAAATGTGTGACTATCCGTGGCTATGACCCACTGGGGAAGGTATGTGTGTGTGCATGCTAGTTTTCCTTAAACTGGGAATTTCAACCCCCAGAGGGGCTTTGAAGAGTCACGAGGTCACAGAAAACAATCCCAGTATGCTTCTTATTCTGTCTTGGTTGGCCACTTTTAACACCTTCATCCAGCCCTAATGGCCTGCCACCCACAGGGTGGCCCGTTCCTTAGCTTCCACTTGGCTCAACTCCCTCTGCAGGAGGTGTGGTATATGTACCCCCCTGCAAGGTGCCTGGCACACACTAGGTGCTTAAGGAAAGTTTACTGAATGAAAGCAAGAGGTGAGTCTAAGTGGTTTAGCTCAGATTCTTTTCTTTTTCCATTTTCTGTTTGGTTTTGCACAGTAGCAAAACATCATCTTTCCCAAAAGCAGCAAATTTTATACAAAACAGAATCTGAGTGGCAGAATAGGAAACCAGGAGGAGAGAAAGGCCCCCAGGAATAAAAGAAAAAGGGAAAGTGACAAAGAGGTGACAGGGGGTGTCCTGGGGTCCCCACACCCAGCTCCTCCTGGAAATACTCTACTTTTTTCCTGGCTGTCAGTGCTGTCCCTGCCCTACATCAGACTGTGATGGGGGGGTGCAGTGAACAAGGGATGTAATGAGCAAGGGAACTGAGGAAGGGCTCCTTTCTAGAGGCTGAGAGGTCAAGGCGGTTTTCTCTCCCGCCCCCAATCCTGGCGATCCCAAGGAAAAGCAAAGTAGGGAGATCACTTCGACAGCATGGAGTCTCCTCCAGAAGAAAACGAGAGCTCAGAGCAAAACTCAGAGGCGAACTCAACATGGAAATAACATCAACACCCAGTCCTGAAGCTGAGTGGGAGAGAATGAGAAGGGAACACAGGGAAACCAGGGAACCGCCTGGAGATAGTACATGAAGGGGAAAGTCGAGATTAACCCTGAGCTTCTACTGGCTGAGAGTCAGTCATCTTGGTTCTCTTTTTCTCTTGGCCATAACCTGGGCTAGATCAGGTCCTCCAAACTGTGGGCACTTGATAGTAGACCTGTGGGTGGGAGAAAGCCCCAGACAGAAATATTTTATTGAATTTTAATAGAAATCCCTTCAATTCAGTTTCCAAAGAGAAGAAAGAGATAGGTTCCCCTCCCTCAAGTTCCCCCAGCATAACCAAGAAAGGCCAGGACAGAAAATGCTAATTCTGGAGAGGAAATGGGCCCATGTTAAAGCTCGGTGAACTGAGATCCTGCTGCTTTGCTGAAATACCCTTATTCTTTCTTGTGACATCCTGATTCTCTTGATTTTCTGAGACAGTGTGTTCTTACTGCGCTCATCCTCCAGGAATTCCATGTCAGCCATCCCTTTTCCTGTACTCTCACAGAAAAAGCCTTCAGACAGGATCTGACACTAAGCTGCTTAGATTGGGCTATTTCAAATCCTGAAAGATGATGTTGTGAAAGTGCTACACTCAATATGCCAGCAAATTTGGAAAACTCAGCAGTGGCCACAGGACTGGAAAAGGTCAGTTTTCACTCCAATCCCAAAGAAAGGCAATGCCAAAGAATGCTCAAACTACCACACAATTGCACTCATCTCACATGCTAGTAAAGTAATGCTCAAAATTCTCCAAGCCAGGCTTCAGTATACGTGAACCGTGAACTTCCTGATGTTCAAGCTGGTTTAGAAAAGGCAGAGGAACCAGAGATCAAATTGCCAACATCTGCTGGATCATGGAAAAAGCAAGAGAGTTCCAGAAAAACATCTATTTTTATTGACTATGCCAAAGCCTTTGACTGTGTGGATCACAATAAACTGCGGAAAATTCTGAAAGAGATGAGAATACCAGACCACCTGACCTGCCTCTTGAGAAATCTGTATGCAGGTCAGGAAGCAACAGTTAGAACTGGACATGGAACAACAGACTGATTCCAAATAGGAAAAGGAGTATGTCAAGGCTGTATATTGTCACCCTGTTTATTTAACTTCTATGCAGAGTACATCATGAGAAATGCTGAACTGGAAGAGACACAAGCTGGAATCAAGATTGCCGGGAGAAATATCAATAAACTCAGATATGCAGATGACACCACCCTTATGGCAGAAAGTGAAGAGGAACTAAAAAACCTCTTGATGAAAGTGAAAGTGGAGAGTGAAAAAGTTGGCTTAAAGCTCAACATTCAGAAAACGAATATCATGGCATCCGGTCCCATCACTTCGTGGGAAATAGATGGGGAAACAGTGGAAACAGTGTCAGACTTTATTTTGGGGGCTCCAAAGTCACTGCAGATGGTGATTGCAGCCGTGAAATTAGAAGACGCTTACTCCTTGGAAGAAAAGTTATGACCAACCTAGATAGCATATTCAAAAGCAGAGACATTACTTTGCCGACTAAGGTCCGTCTAGTCAAGGCTATGGTTTTTCTGTGGTCATGTATGGATGTGAGAGTTGGACTGTAAGAAGGCTGAGCACCGAAGAACTGATGCTTTTGAACTGTGGTGTTGGAGAAGACTCTTGAGAGTCCCTTGGACTGCAAGGAGATCCAACCAGTCCATTCCGAAGGAGATCAGTCCTGGGATTTCTTTGGAGGGAATGATGCTGAAGCTGAAACTCCAGTTCTTTGGCCACCTCATGAGAAGAGTTGACTCATTGGAAAAGACTCTGATGCTGGGAGGGATTGGGGGCAGGAGGAGAAGGGGACGACAGAGGATGAGATGGCTGGATGGCATCACTGACTTGATGGATGCGAGTCTGAGTGAACTCCGGGAGTTGGTGATGAACACGGGGGGCCTGGTGTGCTGCGATTCATGGGGTCGCAAAAGAGCTGGACACGACTGAGCAACTGAACTGTACTGCTTAGATCGGGAGAGTCCCTTGAAGAGCTCCTAGACAGTGGATTTTGCTGACGGCTGCCTTGAACCCTTGGGCAAAATGTTGTAGATAGTTGCCTTGACATTGTTGGGGATCTATTCTTTGCAGTAGCTGCTGCTCTTGCTCTTCAGTTGAGCATCTGCTTATCTACTTCCTTCACAGAATTCTGCTCTCAGAAAATGATAGCAATGGGCCTCATGCTGCCATCCTGCACTGGCATTGAGGGTTTTCTGGGTGAGCTTTGGTTCAGTTGGAACTCAATATTACCAGTTGGCTAGGCTGATGGTGAGGTGAAACCTGGCATAAAGAAATGAGTTGAGAAATAGGGACCACACAGCCTGTCTGCTATGGAATTTAGTATTGAACTGCCCAGGGAAACAGAGACAGGCAGACCAATTCATGTGTCTTCGTTTGAGGTGCTATAACAAAATGCCATAGATTGGGTGGCTTAGGCAATGAACATTTATCCCTGACAATTCTGGAGGCTGAAAAGTCCAAGATCAATGTAATGTGCTGGCTGGTTCAGTTCTGGTGAAAGTCCACCTCCTTGCTTGCAGACAGATGCCTTCTTGCTGAACCCTTACATGAAACAGGCAGACAGAGGAGAGAGGGAATAAAGGGACTGTGAGGGAGGGAGGGAGGGAAGGAGAGAATTTATAAGAGAAATCTTATTTCTCTTCCTATAAGGGCACTAACCCCATCATGAAGGCTCCATCCTCATGACCTAATAACCTTCTGAAAGCCCCATCTCTGAATACCATCACATTAAGAGTTAGGTCTTCCACATATGGATTTAAAGGAGATGGAAATATGCAGTCTATAATACTTAGGTCACATCTTGAAGTTTGAAGAACAAATGAGAGCACTCCACCAACCATCAGTGGACAAAGCAGTTGGTATTTGGTCAAGGTGTCTCAGATTTTGGGTAATGCTACCATGAGGTGGTGAGGTCCCAGTCAAGGTCTTGCAAGTGATGGTGGTGCTACTGGTAAAGAATGCGCCTGCCAATGCAGGAGATACAAGAGACATGGGTTTGATCCCTGGGTCAGGAAGATTCCCCTGGAGGAGGGCATGGCCACCCGCTCCAGTATTCTTGCCTGGAGAATCCCACGGTCAGAGAAGCCTGGCAGGCTACAGACCATAGAGTCTCAAAGAGTCAGACAAGACTAAGCGACTTAGCATACATGCATGCATCGTGAGGTGGTCAGGTCCCAGCCAAGGTCTTGCAAGTGGGCGAGGTGTCCATTACGGAGCCCTCGTCCCCCACCCAGAGTCAGTAGAAAACCCCAAAGCCTGTAACAGCTCTAAAAGCCCTGGATACCATCTCATGATGGAGTCGCTCATCCTTGCTTCCTCCTTCTGTGGCCCTGGCCCACTCCAGACTAAAGACAAGGTGGTCTATTCTGGAGATCCAGTTTTATAGGCCTTGGCTTTAATCATTCTAGATGGCAAGAAGAACACATCAACTACCTGAGCTTTATGGCATCACATGGAGCTCCGAACTAGCTACAGATTAGTGCTCCACTGTAAGTGCTGGGGGCACGTCACTGAACACCAGCCAGACCTTGGCACCAGAGTGCCACACAGGACAGTTTGGGTAGGCAAGGCTTCTCTCAAGGGTACAATTTATTTTTATTTTTCACTCACCTCAAAGTATGTGAAGAATGAGAGAATGGCACATTTTTTTCTGCTTATCACACACTGTAAAATGGCACATGGCCCAGGAAGCTGCAGGCACTACATCTGAGCCCAGGGGTTCTGAAACTGCTGCAGCTTTTTACATTTATTTTCCTAACCGTTTTTGACCATTTTAAGTTAGAGGCTTCTGAAAAAGAGGATGTCTTCTCCCTTCTATTAGCTGTCACCATACCTAGAAGAGTGTTCAAGCCTGGCCAATGATTAAATAATCGCTGACTATTTAAAAGAAAAACCCTTTTGCAGACTGTCGACTTAACAGATGTCTCTCGTGCTTTTCATTTCTCAAACATGACACGTGGGTGGATTTGGCTTGAAAGAAGGAGAAATTTCAGTGGTATCAGTACAGCAATTTTTCAGGGCTCCATTATTTTCTGATGCTCACTTTTCTTGTTGTCAGAACTGAAGAAGCACCAGCTACACATACATCAAGATAAGAGCTGTGTTTCCATTAATGAAAAGGGGAGGCTTTGCTGGGAATAAAGGAGTTTTTTTTTCATTACAAATGGTAAAAGAGAATTTGTTTCAGGGTCTTATCTGGCTTATGATCATCTGGACAGGCTTACAGAGGGAGAAATGTTGGGATTTCTTTTCAAGACAAAAATTGCTTTTTCATTGCATCAAATATGTGTTGCAGCTGCTTAGACACACTGTTCTGAAAAGCAAATAGAGTGAGCCTGCCATTGGACCTAGATATACAAAATAGTATCATTATTTGTTTTTTTAAAGAACTGTACTTAGTGCAACCAGTTGCTGAAAGTCAAGAGGACTTTCAAAATCTACATGTGATTGCCTGAACGAATAACATCCTACAATAACCAGACGTTAGCACAGTTAATAAGTCAGTGTCCATTCTCATTAAGAGAAACAGAACAGGAAAACAGAGAGAACCACATTCCTCTTTTCTAATGTGGGACTGGGACTCCAAGAGAGAACAGAGTTCACCTAGACTGCCAGTGCCAAAGCCAGCAGTCATCTGAGGCATCTGATAGACGCACAACTTGCATGGACTCATGGCCACATAGATTCCTCCCTCTGGCTCCCTCTGAGCTCAAACTCAGGGACTTTTCTCCAGTCTGCAGACCACCCAGAACTATGATGACATCTGACTGCCTCCCTGTCTCAAGGAAGCACTGAGAGGGAGAAGACCATGCCTTTTCTACCTTCTGATTCTCAGCACAGTGTTTTGCAGATGCTTTTACTGAGAAAATGAATGAATGAAAGAATGGGCTTCTATCGGTATTCCATCACTACAGGCTGTTCCCTTTGTGTTTATGAAAGAAATATATTTGAATCCCCAGAGTAACGTCTATTCCCAGGCTGATGTCCATCAGTGAAATATACTATATTCCAAGGGTGCCTTCAAATGTCTGGTCAGGCCATTCTCTCCCTTTCAATCCCTATCCACTCGATAAACTCCAACAATCTCTTTGCTTGTGCCTCTCTCCCACTCCTACATTCAACTATCTTCCTTCTTCAATCACCTTTTTGTGTTTCCAGAACATTCCCTCTGTATCCTTTTATCCATTGTAACTCTCTATTGCAAGTCAGAAAACCCAAACCAAAGGCCATCCAGAGCTAGGGCTCTCTTCAAGCTTGAGGCTCAGTTGATACCGTGGGGCTTGGTTTCTCTCTCCATCTGCCAACTGTGCATTCCACCATGTTGTCCATAGTCTTTGATGGGCTCTCCCCTCAAAGTTGTAATGTATTTGTAGCAAGTCCAGTTTATATTCTTCAAGTTTCAAGTCCAAGGTTAAACAACGTGTCCTCTCCCCCAGTAGCACCATAATGAATTCTAGAATGGAGCCTCCCTTGCTCTGACTTAGCCATGTCATGCACATGTACCAATCACCGTCAGAGCGTAGAATACACTGTTAGGACTAGACTCAGTCTCCCATTGCCATGCTGGGGTTCAGTACAATCAACCAACTCTAATCATGTGGGTTAAACGTTGACTAAGGGTGGTTCCTCCAAAACAAACCCGAGGCATTACCTCAAGAAGTAGGTATGGATGTCGGGTGACAAAAACAACCGACACCCACTGTCATCTTCAACTTGCTTTCTGGTTTTCTTATCTTTTCCTGTGTCATCAGCAACCACAGTATTCCACACCCTCCCTTTCTCCTTCCTTCTCTATTGACATATCACCATTTTTGTCCTTGGCTGCTCTCTGCCTCTTCAGCAACATTTCTTTTTCTGCCTTCCTTCCCCAATCTTCACCTGGATTTTAACTCGCCAGCATCATCTTCAAGAATTAGAATACCTGCTGGTACTAAGCTTCTTACCAGAACTGTAACAGCTGCTGGAACTGTTTGCTTTCGTGGGTGACCACAGAATCTCCCTCATTTTTCATCATCTTTTTCCTTCTGTTTCTATAACCCCATCAAAACCAAATATACCCAGGCTTTCCCATCCATCTTAGAAAACAAGACAAAACCACTTTCTCGGCAGCCTTGGCAGCGAGCCCACCTCCACCCTTCTCCTTCCTGTTCTCTGTCTCCCTCCCCCACCACATTCTCACCCCATCTCAACCCCTCCAGGCTTAAGCTCTCTCAACCTGTCTCTGCTTTCTTTCACCAAACTCGTTTCTTACATCTCTGAAGTTCTGTTTCTGGGGCTGTCTCCTTTCACCACCCTCCCCAAATTTCCTCATAGTCAAAATATTTGAGTCCTCTCTCTCCCTCATCTTCCACATCCAAACTGCCCTTGGAACTTTTCGAGTAGACCCTGCAAGAGTCCTCCTCTGTTTCTTCCGCTATAAAAGATCTCTCTCTCCCAGCTCACCTGTCTCCCTAGTTCCAGTCTCTCCATCCTTCAATTTGTCCTTCCACCCAACGCTCAGAACTGATTTGTGAAATACCCCCTTGCTTTAACAACTTACCGTGAGCCACGATGAAATGTACATGCCCTGGCTTTGAATTCAAGACCATTCATCCTGTGCCCCCACCTGCTGTCTAGTCCTAGAGACACTCTGCATGCCCATTGCAGCTCTCTGCAAAACTGATCCCTCCACAGTGTTCTCACCCTCCCTCCTCTACCTCTGCCTCTGGAGAAGCCCTATTCCTTCTCCAAGGTTGGCCACAGCGTGAGCCCCTCCCCTGCAGGACTCTCTCCCCCACCTTCCTGACTGCCCTCCTGTAACATTATCACTCTGATTTATTGCTGTTTGTCATTAAGTGCTAGACTAGGATTGCGGTGAGGGCCGCCCCTGTGCACCACTCCCCGCTGTTTCATGCCTGGTGCGGTTGCTGGCACACGTTAGACGTGAGGTCTTCACCACCTCTCCAGCCCCGAAGCTTCACCTGCTCTACGTCTCCTTCATGCCCCAAAACACGGCCTCTGCATTTCTCCTCTGTCCACTGAGGCCAACCCACTCAGAGCGAGAATCCACAGAGCCCTCCACGCTTCTTCCTGGAAATTCAACCCTGCTTCCAAATGGTCACTCAGGCTCTGGTCTCGCCCCTTCTTCACATCGAGCTCTGCTCCCTCCAACTGCACACAATTTCATTCATCTAATAAGTGTGGCGTTTTTGTTCAACATTCTTTTATTTAATAAATATCAGTTGTCCATGGGGATTCTGCTATCAAAGGGAGCAACTCACCATTCCCTCGTGGTCCCCACACTATGTCCCCTAGTGACAAGGCATCAACAGTTAGGTGACTTTTCACTGTTCCCACTACCTGGTACGGTTTTCCTCGTATGTGTGTATGCGTGCGTGTGTGTGTGACAATCTCTCCAGAATATATTGCTCTCTCTCCATATGCATAGCTAAGTAGGTGCTTCACTCCTCGACCATAAACCCTGTATAAACCAAGGCTAGTGTGACTTCGCCATTACCAACCAAACCGGGGCTCTAGGACAGTCAACAAAGGAGCTATTAAAAGTTTCCCCTGGCAACAGGTATCAACTGGGACCTTCCCTGGCTAATGAGTACATCTGACCTCCCTAATACCTTTGGCTTTATTTCTTGAAATTTTCCCCACCGGGCTGCTTTAAATGCCTCCCCCATTTCTGAGGTTGCCCGCATCTCCTTACTCTTCACAGAAGCCTCAGTCATTCCCACTGCTTTCATCCTCAGATTCATGCTCCTCTTCCCCTGCCACAAGTCTGCCTGATCCTCATTCTTTATTCCTTCTGCTGTTAAGCAGACACTGGTGACTGATCTTTTTACATCTCTTCTTCCATTCCGTCCTTACCTGTAGGAATCACTTCCCCTTCTTCAATGGACTTTTCTCCTCCTAATTTAAAACTCAGCCTGAAGTCTTCACCTTTACCAGGAATCTCGCCATGACTGTGAAGAATCCGTAGAGAAAACATTCTCATCCAAAGCCAAACATTAACCTCCCCCATCTACTTGCATCCTATATTATTGGCAAGAAAGAAACCCAGAGAAATTAAGGAGGGGTGGAAATTAAGGCATTTATCCACATAATCTCTTTTACATCTTTATCTTAGAAGTACTTTGCACAGAAGACTCGTGCCTTCTGTTTCAGACACCAGCACGTGGGTATCTTGACAATAATAGTATCAAGAATGTGGAGGGTCTTCTCAAATAATTAATGCATATTTAGGGACAGCTTCTTACCTTTCTAAATCAAGTTGCCCCTAATGGTACCCAGGGGCTCAGAACTACCGGGAAATATTGATAGTTTTCTGTCCTCGGGAGCATTTTTCACAATTTTTTTTTAAGTTAAGTCCTAGCCTTTGGGGAGATGGGTGGCCATTCTGACGGGTATCCGTCTACGCCTCACCTTCCAGCGGAAGCTGCTCCCTCTTCTGGTCGACCGCGAGGGAGCGTGCCGGGGAAGGACCGACCTCTCCCGCTCCCCGGAGGGCGCTGAGATGGGGTGTGAGAAAGACGGTTCATTGTACTTTGGCAAGAGGAACGGCACAGATGTGAGATAGGCTCAACTCAATTATCGCATTTGGTTTAATCAGCTTTCTGAGGCTTGCAGTCTCATCAGAGACGCAGCGATTGCCCACCATCCTTCTCAGCAACCCCAGAGAGCCGAGCACAACCCCGTCCTTCCCCAGAAGATCCTGCAGTCTGCCAGCGCGCTGGACCGCTGGAGTTCGGGCCCACCCCGAGCTCCGCACCGGGGAGACCTGCCAAGCCCCAGAGGAAGGAGACGGCAGTTCGGGTCATTAGAAAGACTTGCCAAAAAGTGCTCAGAAAATGAACAATTAATTTCGGCTGTCAAAACAGATACTAGAGGAGCCCAGTTAGATTTCAAGCATTTTTCTGTCCACCAGTAAATCCAAGGCTTTGTCGGTGATAAGAGATGGAGCAGATTTTAGGGATGTTTGTGAGACAATATTACATACTGCTTCAGACTGCTGTGGGCTGTGGGATCAAATTGCCTGGTGTGGATCCCAGCTTTGCTCCCCCCACCCCCACCCCCACCTCCTCACCCCCTCGCCCGCTGCCTCCTCAGGCATTTCATTTAACCACTCTGAACCTCTGTTTGCTTATCTGTAAATTGGGGATGGTGGAAGTAGACCGCAGGAAATGGGGGAGGGGCGGATTCGAGGAAGACACTTAGCTTGGCTTCAGCATGCAGTCAACACACGGTTGCTGCTTTTTTTTTTAATCATTACTGGTGGTGGTGATGTTATCACACAAAAACTCTTGCTTCTCTTGGAAGTTAACGGGTTCGTTTGTTCCCTCTTCCTGAAATGATTAGTACTTTGCCCAAACTTCAGAAAATTTTCTGAAAATCAGTTCCTTTGGGGAACCCTCAGTGGTAAGCAATTTATTGACTCAGTAAAAATGTTCCCCACGAATGTAAAACCTCAAAGAAAAGAGAAGTATTTTTGTTGTCGTTCTCCCCCGGTGAGGCTTCAGCGTCGATGACACATACATAAGTAAAATGGAATTTGAAAAGCAAGAGGCAGAGTATTTTGAAAAATTAAAAGTTTCTTATAAATCCTTACAAAAATGCATCTGTGTCAACACAATAAAAGTAATATCCCAGCCTACTGGTTTTCATCTTCTAGTCCTGGGTAAGCCCTAGCTGGTTAACCCTTCCAGTGCTGTTCACAGGATAGGAAACCCAGCTGCTACTGCTCTTTAGGGCAAGTAAGTGACCCTTATCTTCTGTAACATGAGCTTTCTCCCCTCATTGGGTCACAGTTTTTCCAGATAATTGAAGAAAGCAGTATCTGACAGTACATTGTACAATAACCCATAAGCAATATTAAAAATAAATCATCTTCATAGTTGAGAAAATAGGCAATTTTTTTAAAAATCTGGAACATAGAGAATAGATTTGTGATTGCCAAGGAGGAGGGATATGGGAAAGGGATGGATTAGCAGATGCAAACTGGTATACTAGAATGGATAAACGACAAGGTCCTACTTAATAGCACAGAGAACTATATTTAGTATCCTATGATAAGCCATAAGGAAAAAGAACATGAAAAAGAATGTGTGTGTGTGTGTGTGCGTGTGTGTGTAACTGAGTCACGTTTCTGGAGCAGTAACACAACATTGTAATTCAACTATATATTTCAATTTTAGAAAAAAATTTTTAAGCTAACCCTAATTCCTGGCTACTCTTTATCTGTTCCCAATGGTAAGTCCCATACTCCTCGGGAGAATTTGTACTGATATTCTTCTTAAAAACCAGTATCTTCCCAATATCCACATGCTACCTCCTTCCATGACCACAGAACTGTTTTATTCCCAGCAATCATGTGCCCAGGTAAAAGACTACATTTTCCACCCTCCTTTGTAGTCAGGTAAGATCACACAGCTAAGTTCTAGTCAGTGAGATATAAGTCAAAGTGTATGTTATGTGAAACTTCAGCAAGGCTCCATAAAGGTAGCTGACACTGCTAGGATTGGGGTGCCTTCTTTTTGCATTTCTTTCCCTTTCTTGCCTACTTGAACATGGATGTGATGACTGGAACTCCAGCAACTATCTTGAACTATGTGGCAAACTTGAGGATAGAAACCACATTTAAATGATGAAAAAAATTCCTAATGACTAAGAAATCATTATATCAACCCTGGAATGTCAAATTCCAGTTTTTATCTTTTTCAAAATTGAGACAAACTATCTGCTTTGAGTCATTGTTACTTGGGGCTTTCTGTTCAAGTAGATGAACCTGATCCTAATTGACACGTGTTCTTGGCACCAGGATGAATTCTCTGCATTGACTTATCTAATGATGCTTCCTGCATTGTGCTCCAGTGGCTTTAGCAAGTCTTCTCTTCCATGGAGATCTTCCTATTAAGTCATTCCTATGCATCTGGCATATGATAGAGGTCAAAAAGTACTCACAACTCTTTCACGAATAAATGATTGTTCCCTAGGACCAGCTCGTTTGAACTATCATTTCTATCACCAGTCAAAAATGAATACAGCTTTCAAAAATATACTCAAAAGCAATATAATAATGATGATAATCATTAATAATTGCTGAGTATTTTCTACATACGAGGTCATTTGTTAAACTTGAAAAAACCCTATAAGCGAGTTAAACATAGGTGTGTGCATACTTCTGCGTTATAGCTCTGCCTATGGTCCACACTTGCAGATGATGCATACTGTCAAAAGAAGCCATGTCACTTGTTGCCATGGTCACGGAAAGCCCCTCCTCTTCATCCCCACAGCCACACCAACCTGAACTGGCTTCTGAACATCTCGCTGAGCATACTTTTGGGGAGAAATATTTGTTCTCTAGTATACATTTGAGCAAAATAACATATGAAGCTACTGAGCCCTCAAGGCTCAGTTCTTGAATGAAATTCAGCTATTAACGATCATTAAAATTCATCATTTTGCCCATCTGTAAAGGCCAATGTGTTAAATAATGATTAAGGTAGAATGTTTGAGATGTGCAGCAAAAAATACTATTTGAATGCTGATGCATTATTCACAGAACTTCACAGAAACCCTCCTGGAAACATCCAAGTAGTGGAATCCTGCTTTTGGTTTTGTTTTTTATTATACATGGTGTCACAATTATCAGTGACACTATAATTTCTTTGAGTTACCTGGTCTTTTCATTTATCTTATTAAAGTCCTTTGGTCCAGAGGCTAAGGAGCTTTTGGTTCTTAATTATGGTTAGCCTGACTAGTTCTTACTTCTATCCACTGACCCCTGATCAAGAGCCCAGGTTAGCAGTGCATTTCAATCAAGTGTGGCTTGGCATCTACAACTAACTTGAGTTTTTACTTATTTCCCAGCATGGATAAATGACACTTAAAAGTGATATTCTCATGGTATATACCATGACATTGTCTAAAATAAACTAATTTTTAGCAGTGCCTGCCTGCCAGCATTTTTTTGAGTCAGAGTATACACTGCCACTGGTAATGTCTGTAGAACATGGTGGAACAAACAGAGAGTCTGCTCTTGGGTCGAGATAATCTGCTAAAACGTTGGTTGCCCCAAACCCGGTATCTCAGCACAACTGTAATCCTTTCAGGCGCATTGATTGTGAAGCTCAGAGTTATAACATTATGCATGGTGATACATATGGTATATGGAACATATAAAGATAGAGAGTATATCCGTATGCATATAATAATAGGCTTACTTATCCGTCTATAATTACGTATGGCTAGATACACATTCAGCATAATATGAACACCTATAGTAAGAGAGCTAATGTTGAGATAGGATCCTCCACACATGCTCTTTCCCTTATCAGCACTTTCTCACAGGAGGAGGAGTTCCTAATTTCATCTGTCAAAGTCAACCATTTGCCTTCCCAGTGGACATTTTCCTTAATAAGTGCTTGTTCTTGTCTTTTAGTTTAACTGTCACTTTTCCTGCAGTTAAATAGCTAAATCAGGTTGGTGTGCATTTTCAACTCTGGAGGAAGGGAGTAAAGGGCATTAGTCTTCCCAGCCTCAGTCTGGTTCTCTACTCAGGCTTTTATTGTAGAGCCTGAACTTATCAACCGTCACTTTAGGGACACTTGGTTTCTACTGTGGTTTGAACTCTACGTGAGGAGTACTCAGGGCTAGGAAAGCTCCAGGGAGTAGGAGGCATAAGTGATGGGATTGGATCTATGGTGTAATATCATTCCGTCTCCAGAAGGTCTTCCGACCCAGAGCTCGAACTCAGGTCTCCTGCATTGCAGGCAGATTCTCTATCATCTGAGCCACGGAGGAAGCCCCTCCTGTCACAAGGCTGTGCTGCGCTGTGCTTAGTCACTCAGTCGTGTCCAGCTCTTTGCGACCCCATGGACTGCAGCCTCCCAGGCTCCTCTGTCCATGGGGATTCTCCAGGCAAGAATGCTACTTGCTGCCTAACCAAAGGATGGCCACATGCCGTACAGAGTAAGACTACATTCCCTAGTCTCCCTCAAAGCCAGCTGTTGGTAGGTTCTGGTCAACGAAAATTAAAGAGAAATGTTGTTTGGGACCTCTGGAAAGGCTGCTTAAAGGGAGCTGAACAAGCTGGGAAAGTCCTTTTTTTCCTCTTCTGGCTGTTTTCTTTCTTTTGACTTCTAGTTGGGATGTGATTGCTGGACTCCAGCTGCCATCTTGGGTCATGAGGTAACTCTGAATATGAAAGAACTGAGCTAAAATGATGGAGCAAACAGACGAGAGTCTCAGACTCTGAAGACACTGTGGCATCCTCTTTGAACCCTGGACTATCATTAAACTTTTCTCTTTTTATGTGAGAATTAACTTTCCTTTTTAAGTTATTCTTAACTGAAGGGTTTTCTATTAAATAAAACTGAATAGGCCTAACTGATTCTATTATTATCATATATTTATCTCTAATTTCTTTTTTATCCTATGTTTTGGCCATGCATGGCATTGATGATCTTAGTTCTTTGGCAAAGGAACTCATGTACGTGCAGTGGAAATGTGGTCTCTTAATCACTGGACCACCAGGGAAGTCCCTATCTCTAATTTCTAATGGTTACACAGACTGACACTGTAACAACCATTACCACCACCATTGTCTATACATTATATAGCAGAAGGTTGAAGCTCACCACCAACCACAAAACCCACTAACATGCCAACAGGAGGAGCAAAGTTCCTGCCCTCATAACCTCTCCTTCACCCTCCTGACTTGCTAGGGAAGTTGCTCAGTCATTTCCGAATCTTTACAACCCCATGGTCTGCAGCCTACCAGGCTGCTCTGTCCATGGGATTTTTCCAGGCAAGAGTACTGGAGTGGGGTGCCATTGCCTTCTCTTCTTGACTTGCTAGGGAAGTCACAAATTTTCCTGGCTAATTCCCTGCTAAGGAACATGGGTGGACCTACAAGGACCCAGGAAACCTGATTACAGAGTGACCACCTGCAGCCTAGGTGTCACCAAGAGACTGGAAGACACAATTGCAGCCATGAAATTAAGAGACACTTACTCCTTGGAAGGAAAGTTATGACCAGCCTGGACAGCATATTAAAAAGCAGAGACACTACTTTGCCAACAAAGGTCCGTCTAGTCAAGGCTATGGTTTTTCCTGTGGTCATGTATGGATATGAGAGTTGGACTGTGAAGAAAGCTGAGTGCCGAAGAATTGATGCTTTTGAACTGTGGTGTTGGAGAAGACTCTTGAGAGTCCCTTGGACTGCAAGGAGATCCAACCAGTCCATCCTAAAGGAGATCAGTCTTGGGTGTTCATTGGAAGGACTGTTGTTGAAGCTGAAACTTCAATATTTTGGCCACCTGATGCGAAAAGCTGACTCATTTGAAAAGACCATGATGCTGGGAAAGATTGAGGGCAGGAGGAGAAGGGGATGACAGAGGATGAGATGGCTGGATGGCATCACCAACTCAGTGGACATAGGATCTGGTGATGGATGGGAGGCCTGGTGTGCTGTGGTTCATGGGGTCACAAAGAGTCGCACACGACTGACCGACTGAACTGAACTGAACTGAATATGAAACTAGGTCTGCCTGTACCTGCAGTCCACCTGTAGACAAATAACCCAGATTCAAAGATTTGGGATAACTTGGAGGAGTTCTAAGACAGTGTCTGTTCAGAGCATGGTATTCTTCAACCACTCTGCCATCCTACTCTTCAACCCAAGACTTTCACTGACAGTTAGACAACAGCTACCGGTGTGCTGGCTGAGACGTCACTTTCCAATTAGCATGAGCACATGTTAGAAAACAGATAGTTTTTTTTTAGTGAAACAATCATCTGTTTATTTGGAAAAACCATTTGCTCACTGCAATGGCAGAGGTTCTCTCTCACTGGAAGCTCATTCCCAAGAAGCTTTAGTAGTCAGGTTTTAGTAAAAGTTAAAATCTGGAATGAATACATACAAAATTGTTTAAGCCTAAACCAAATATTCTTATAAGGTAGATTTTGTCCATTTGTTCTGGACAGCAATTTTAAAATAAGCCACATTAAAAAGTCTTTCTGATGAGAATAAACTATGAACTGAGCTCTCCACCAAGGGCCTTGAATACATTTTAATCTTCTATCACGACATGAATGCTATTGGTACCCCACAAGCATTAACCATTAGTAAGGACAAAAATATAACTCGGAAGTTAATTATCTCCATGGTTTGCTCAACTTATTGGAGATTTTAGATATAAAACTGGAGATAAAGGGAAGTTTCAAGATTAAAACAGAAACTCTGAGACTTTAAGACTGTCTCAACACAGACAGGTAAGTATTCCTCCATGTAAATGATTGCATTAGTTTCAAAGGCAAAGAGGGTAGATATTTGGTAGTCCAAGTGTCCCTTCCTTCGACAAATTAGAGAACATAATTCCCCTAGAAATTACAAATGAATTCTAACAAAGTAGAAATCAAATCAAGAAATTTAAAAAAAAAAAAAAACCTGGCTGGTGTAAGTCAGTCGGCAATCCCAATCCCAAGTAAACCATTAGGTCTTCAGTGCAGAGACAGAAGATTCCCTCTTTTGCAAACGCAATCAAACTTGGAAGTGTGAACTGCCGTATCCCTGCATCAGGGATGTATCCCAGTTGGTCATTGCCTAGGTCAAAAGTAAATAATCCTGCTAAACTTGTTTTAAAATTCCCTGTTCACATACTGTTGATTCCCTAGCTATTTTGAGAAGAAAAGGCATATTAACTAGTTTTCACATTCCTACTTCTGAATAATTATCATGCTTAAGAACTCCCAGTAGAGGTAAAGGAATCATCACTGGAAAGAAGAATTTTCAAAAACAAAGTTGCCTCAAGAGGTTCTAATTTCCACTCATGTGATCATCCTCAGTTACATCTGGTGAATTCTGCCTCTAGTCACAGATGACACTAATATATAATAAGTATTTATTAAATTCTTTCTTTTTAAATCAAACACATTTTATTACTAATAAGTTTGGACTTTCTTGGAAGGGGTTAGCGTTACACCCTTTGTAATTCTGAACATCTGAATGGTACAGAGAACCCATGGCTGCAAATATTGCCCTTTTCATTTCCCAACTCCTGATCCTACTCTGCCTGCTTCTTCAACATTTCTGGAGGAGGGAGGATAAAGCTTTCAGAGAATTTGTGTGTTGAAAAGGAAATAAGCCATTAAAAGCAGAACTTAGGTAGAAAGAGCAGTCTGCCTTTAGGAGTCTGCAAAGTCTTGGAAAGTTCAGCTCAATTTTGGAACTTCCTTTACATCTAGCTCTATTGGTAGTTTCTCTGAGCCTCAAACAGAGTCTTCCAAACTATGGGAACTTAATAAATAACCGCCAAAAGACTGAGCAGATGCAAATATGCTCTGGAATCTATCAGATTAAATCCTAGCTCTCCCCAGCAATTGCTTGAACCTCTCTAAGCCTCACTTTTCTCATCTGTAAAGCAGATCATAATTAGAGTTCCTGTAATGATTAACCAAGGAGATAACAGTAAACATAACAATAATAATATTCTTGTGAACCTCTCAAGCGCAGGGACTGTGTTCTCATTCCCACAATTTTGTACAGTGAACCATAGAACCAGGCAAGGAACGAGCATGTGCAGTTTCCATTAGATGTCATTTTCATAACTGTAAGAGTTGCAGGTTTTCCAGACAGGACAAATACAGAAAAAGATGACAGAATTCTGATTACCAGAGTTTGATGATAAAGTTGGAAGAGTTGGTGGAAAAATTATGGAAGGGCAGAAGAATTCAATAGAGTGGCAGTAATTTTAAAGCCAAAGGTGGAAACAAGGAAATGTCCTAAGGTTATTAAATAAATGTGAAATCCAGCTCATTAATGAAAAAAAGCCTCAATCTTAATGGGGAGCATGGAATTCAGTTTACTCAAATCAGAAGGAAAGATGGGTTAACAGCCTCTCTTGAACCCAGGAGAGACCAACTCGTAAAAGACGTGGCTTTGGAGTTCCTGTTGGTGTGGTGACTATTAAGGAGTTGGCATTCTGACCTCTCAGAAGAATCCATCTCCTTCCTCAACTGAACCTCTGGTAGATTAGAAACCACACAATCTGTTGACATGGTCTCTTCACTTGCTTGTGAAACTATACTTCGTCAGTAGTGGCTTACTGCTTTTAACCCAAAGAAACTTTGGAATAGAGTACAAAAATTAACTGGAATCTAAATTATTAATACTTATATTAAGTTCTAAAATAATGTTTTATAATCATTGAGACAACCTGTATTTATTGGATATTTTAAATGTTTGCACGTTTGAAGAAAACATGGCTCATTAAGGTATTTAACAGCCTTCTGATGTCGGTTTAAATGGTCAACTGGGCGATTAACTTTAGATTCCCACCCAGTGTTAAGTCAAATGCTGTAAGCGGTATTGAAATAGTTAGTAGAATTTAAAAATCATCAGAGTGGTTTAAGTACGTGGGAAGATTTTTTTTTTTTCCTATTAGGGAAATGTGAAGGGCTTGAGGGGAAAATGAATATATTAAATTGACAAAGTAACTAGAATTGGTTGATTAAGGGAGGTTGGTCCACTCAACTTGAGTTGAAAACACAGAAATCAAAGGCTCCCTTGAAAATGCTTGTTAAAACTACTAGATTTATAAGTAAAATTGGATTTGTAAATATTCATTCAACATATTTATTGAGTATATGCCATATGTTGGGCACTATTCTGTATGCTAAGAATATAGAAATAAAACAAGGCCAAAAAAAAGCTTCATGGGGCCTACATTCATTAAACTTAACGAGCTTTGAAAGAATTAAGTTATTAACTGCTTGCTTTAATACACTGTATATTAATTTTTAAATGTTAGCTGTAAATAGTCTCTTTATTGCACAAATATTCCCCAGTGGACACCAAAAATTTCACATTGCTAAGTGTCTTCATTCATCCTTTTGTCCTTAGTGCCTAGCTCAAAATTGTGTTGAGTCCTCCTATATTGACTTCACATCACTCACAAGAGATCTGAGTTAAGCAAGATTTTTTTTCTTAAATTGCAGATGTCTCCAAGCTAACATCTTCATGTAATTCAATCAGATTGTTTCTTCTAACATCTGAGTTGAGAAATAAATTTTCTGATAGAGGAAAGAGAGGAAAATTCCTTTGGGGATGGAAATATCTGCAGAGAAAGGAAATCTCTGGATTGGGAGCATAGTAGGGGCAGGGCTGGAAGTCCTGGGGCAGTTGAGAGGTTGAGGGACTTGAGTGAAGGGTACAGAAAAGTGGTAGGAAAATGCAAAGAATTTTCAACTATTTCAAAAGAGACTCCACCCAGGAAAGAGAAGGAGCTTCTCTTTTGCTTTCTCAGGTGATTGTCTGTGCCCAAAACCCACTGGTCAAAATTGCTTTGTTAAAAACTTCCATGGGGTGTTGGGGGCAGAATTTCCATCAGGGTAAATAAAGCTTTTGCAAAGATGACCTGGCAACTCAAACAACATTGCTTCCAAAGGAAAATGTTTCTCAATTCTTAACAGTCCTCTTAAAACCAGTCTATTGAAACATAACCTATCTGTAAATTAATCAGTATTTTGATAACCAAAACTCACAAAAACCACACCCAAGGCAGTTCCAGAAAACTGCAGAGACACTGCAGAAGCTCAGCGATGACCTAAACTGTGCATTTGCAGAAGCGAGCCCTAAGCTGAGAACTCCCAGGATTTTGCAATCCGTACCCATTTTTCAGGTTCCTTATTCCGGCAGTCATAATTCACATATTCCAAAACTTCAGACAATGCTGGTGGCCCCTGGAGCAGCAACTCCTCCTCCAATTGGTCATTCCGACAATAGTGGCTAGCAGCAAATCTCCCCTTTTCAGGACCAATTAGAGAGCAGATAGATATCTCAGGGTAGAAGTGTATATTGGTTAATTCTTCAGGTTCTAGAATCTGAAAGAACTAAGTTTAAATCTTAACTACCACAGCCAGGTTACTTAAACTTGCCACACCTCACTCTCCTCATCTGCAAAATGGGGCTTATAATAACACCTACTTCATGGAGTTTCTGAGGGGTTTAAATGAGATAATCCATGGACAGTATCATGCCTGACACAAAGTGAACACACAGAGTTACACTTATACACAGGTTCCCTAATTTATAGCAAGGAGCATTTCCTATCTTCTGCTCCCCCTATGCCATAATGTAAGTGGCAATTATGGACATCTGGGCTGGCCTAGCTAACTTACAATGTTTTTCAACATTAAAGAAACTAAGAAACAATCCAGTTCCTATCTGGGCTTTGGAGATGTTGGAATGAGTTACAGTCTCATAAACGCTGTTCTAACAGTTGACAAGGATTTGGCTTTAATCTAGTGAATGAAAATTTTATGAAAAGAGAGTTATGGAAGAGTTGTGAGGAGAAACTGCAATGCTCTGAATGATGGATTTCAAAATCATCAACACTTTTTCAGACATTCAGTCCCATACTGGACCAAAATACCATTGACAGTAATTCCTTGACAACATGATTTTTCTAAGTAGATCCATATAAAACAGGCAGATTTATTAAGGGGAAAAATGAGTTTAATAATACAGTATTAGATTGAGTATCATCCAGGAAAAATGTACTGTAAAAAATGGTTTGAATATTAATTGACGTCTGGTAACTTTTGTGTCGTAAATACTTGTATTATAGTGAGGTAGACAGTTTTAAAAAAACTCTCCATTAGACAGATTTAAAATTTTGTAATAATATTTAAGAAAATGATAACATTATGAAAGAATGAAATATCTGATGAATGCTTAACTTTGTACAACTCGAATATAAACTTTAAAAATATTAGAAATTATAACATTTGAGTGCATATAACGTTTGTACATTAAGATGAATTGCATGCTGTCCATTTCCTCTTTGCACTTTCAGTCACCTTAAATAAACAAATATATACAGCCTTAACAGAACAACAGTGCATCCAAAGCAAATGTGCATTTTAAATTATTTCTCCTGGCCAAGTCTTTTTTTTTTTCTTTTTACTTAGCATTTTATATTAGCATTTATTATCAGTCTCACCCTTTCTTGGATAGTTTGTAGTTCTCTGAACCAAACAAGCAACAGGCTTAGATCCAGAGAGAGCAACGCCACTTAGGAAGAACAAAAAGGTCTTGTAATGGTTGGTACAAGTTCCCTTGTTTAAACCATTTCATGGTCAAAGACAAGAAGGACGCTAACTCTTCAAAGGGCCTACTTATGGGCAATGTTTGAAAATAACACTGGTGCAAGCTGGGGAAAGTTCATGCTTTTGGCAACCTGAGGATGGGTATTTACCTTGCACCGGGCTCTTTCTTGCTTCCGGAAGATGAATTCCACCCTTGCCTTCTTCCTCACCACACCGTTCCCATCTCCCACCCCAAGCTCAATGTAACACTTTGCTCTTTTCACAGTTTCTCATTAGTAAGTTTTAAAAACATTGCCTAACTGGTAATTACAATCTGAAACAATTCTTTTGGGGGAGCCCTGGGCTATTGCTGGCTGGTAATCTTTCAGGAATGTCAGAGAGAGGGGAGGGAAGAGAGATTCCAAAGAAACTTCGAAGACAAGGACGTGTGCCCCCTTTTATCCCTCTCTCCCTCTCGTCCCAGCTCCTGGGCCTGACCCTCCATCCGAACCCTGGGGAGGGAGAGGGCAATCACTTCCCCTCCGGACTTCACCCTTCCTCTTCTTGGGTCACTTTCCTATCCTCTGCATCTCTTACGTTAGTTCTAAGTGCCCCAGTTCTGCCCACTTTTTTGTTTAAATGGGAAATCACCTTTTCCTTCAAAGGGGATGTCTGAATTTTGGCAAATTCTGCCTAAAGAAATCAGTGAGAAACAGACACAGGTAAGGGCTTTTCCGTAGGTTACCTCCAGCCTGGGCGAAATCACCTCTGTGTCAGCCCGTCAGAGGCTGGTCTTGTGGTTTCTCATTATCCTTCAGGGGGTTCCACTTGGACTCATTCTTGTCATTCCATCCATACCAGCTCCCCTTTCCCCCAGAAAAAGCCAGTGGAGGCGGTGACCTGAGCCCCTTGGAGTGAGATGCAGGTTGCCACTTCTCTATAGACCCGAAGAGACAGAATTGGGTATACAAGCAAGCGGCAAAGGCCCGCCTGCATCCGCCTCTTGTCTTGCAAAGCTCTTCCAAAGGCAGGACCCCTTCTGACTTTGTGATATCTCTACCTTAACACTTTCTGCAGGGGCGCTGGGTCGGGGTCACGGAACGGGGCCAGAAAGACCCACCTCCTTTACATAAGTAGGAAACAATCCGACCGAGATGTGTCGAAGGTGAGTCTTCCTTCCACAGGTTTCCTTCTTAAACTATTAATCCCCCCCCCAATCCTTGGAGCAGTTGATAAATAGGTATGCGTCCCCCCTGCCCCCCACTTCCCATGGAAATCTGTTGAAACACACGAGGAAACCCAAACCCCCAATAATAACGACCAAAAAAAAAAAAAAAAAACAGGAAATCTTCCTTGGCTGGTTTTTCCAGGATGGCCCCCCTCGGGCAAGGTGTGAAATTCCGTCTCTCCCTCTGGGCAGGCAGGTGGAAGGTTCTGGGAAGGCAGAACTCCCTGGTCTCCCACCGGCCGCAAAAGTCCAGGCTGCGGCCCCGCTCTCCACCTCATCGGGGGCCAGCTCCCCTCCGCCTCTCCGCGGTCGGACCGCCCCCGGGCCATCCCGGGCCGAGGCGGCAGGAAGGCGCCGCTACCTGCAGCCGCACGACTCCACCACCATCTCCTCATACTGCTTGTAGACCACGTTATTGCCCGCGTCGATGTACAAGATGCTGATGGGAGTCAATTTGGTGGGCACGCAGCAGCTGGGCGGGGTGGAGCCGGGGTCCATGGAGTTCATCAGCGTCTGGATGATGGCGTGGTTGGTGGGCTCCAGGTGCGAGCGCAGCGGGAAGTCGCACACGCCCTCGCAGTGGTAGGCCTCGTACTCCAGGGGCGCGATAATCCAGTCGTCCCAGCCCAGCTCCTTGAAGTTCACGTGCAGGGGCTTCTTGCTGCAGCGCAGCCTCGCCTTCTTGCCGTGCCGCTTGCCGTGGCGGCTGGCGAAGGCCGTGCGCCGCCGCCGGCGGCCAGGCGAGGGCGACCAGGGCCCGGCGTCCGGGGTGCCCGACGGCGGCGGCGGCGGCGGCGGCGGCCCCGACCCCTCGGCGCCCGCGCCGGGGCCGACCACCTCTGTCGCCGAGCCCAGCTGCTCGCGCATCTCGGCGAACAGGGTCTTGCGCTGGGACCTGGAGAACACGACGAGCAAGGCGCGCTCCTGGGGGTCCGCACCCTCCGGCCGAAGCCCAGACTCCGCAGGTCCGGGGGCGGCGGCTGCTGGGGCCCCGGCGCGCGCGCCTCGGCCTCCCCGGCGCCCGGCTCGCCGCCCCACGCGGCCCGAAGCTCCAAGCACAGCTGCTTCCAGGGCTGGGGGCGCAGGCCACGCCACACGTCGAAGACTTCCCAGCCGGGCCGGGGCGCCCCCTGCGGGTCCAGGCTCCGCGCTTCCAGCAGCAGGGGCGACTGGCAGGCGAAGAGCTGCAAGCGGAGCGGGCCGACCGGTGGCCCCCAGGGCGCAGCGGGCGCCTGGCGAAACAGCCGCAGCTCCGCGCCCACCAGCTCTTCTTTGTCTGAGAGCGTGGACACATCAAACAAATACTTCTGTCTCCGGAGAGGAGTGTGCGAGAGATCGTCTGCGAGATAAAAAAATAATAATAATAATTACAGTCAGTTTCACTTAAGAGGGAGATCAGCCCGGAGCTCTGCGGCCGCCCCTGGGAGGGAGCTGGGGCAGGTCGGTAGGGGTCCCGGGGCGCCCGCCCGGAGGGCTGACCACCCCGGTTCCCGGCCCCGACGGAGTGCGGCTAAACGGAAGGAGCACTAGGGCGGCCCCCCTCGTCCCCATCAGCGCTGACACCCTGCGCGGAAGTCAGTGGAGAAGGCGGCCGCAGCGGCCTCCCCGGTTTTCCCACCCACCCACCCCCAGGAGCCTGTGTAATGCGCATTGTGGCCGCGATACCTCCACACCTCCTCTCGGCTGGCTCATTCTCATCATTCCCGTCTGAGTTCAAATGTCACCTCTTCCGAAAGGGCCGTCTTTGACCAACCTGATCTAAAGCAGACTCCCTCGGTCACTATCGGGGGACCCTGGTGTTATTACCTTCCCGGCACTAAGCACGATCTACAAGGACCTCGTTTGTATTCGTCTCCTCAGCGGCCTGCCTTTCCCAGCAAGAGCCATGCTCCACCTCCAGCAACCCGTAGGAGCTAGCCCCCTGTGCTGGCCAGTCTTGCTCACCGCAGCGTCTACAGGCCTGTCTGACCTAGGGTACACGCCAGTCAGTAAGTGAGGAATTTCTTGGCTGCCCTTTATAACTATCTAGAGAGTTTTAAAATGACAGCACCACGGCGTGCTTCAGTCAACTGGATCAATATCTGAGGACAGGGCCTGGGTATTGGAGTTTTGCTGGGGTTTCTTAGCTTTGCTTTTAAAAAAAAAAAAAAGCTCCAAGTTGATTTGAAGGGACAGCCCAAGTTGAAACCCAGGGGTCTGGTGGAACGGTGGAAGGTGCTGCCCAGCAGACAGGTTTGCTGAAACCTTAAGGCCCAGTAGGAAGTTCACAGAATGCGGAGCTGCAAGGCAATTTCTTTCTTTTTAAATTCATCAGTCAAGAAACAAAAGAGCAAGAAGGGTCTCCAAAGTCTGCAAAGGTGCAAATGAATCAATGCTAACACCAGGCATCTATCCATTGAGAAGACCCTGCAGCCAATGAGAAATAAATACATCAGCAAGGAGAAGAACCTAAGCAATGCATACACACACACAGAGACCTCCCCTCCTCCACCTACCCAACCTGAAATCGTCTTGCTTTGCAACTAATCCTGAAGATAAAATTTTTGGTTACCACTGAGAAAAAAATGGGGGCACCTGGAGGAGGGACAATAACAAGATGTTAAAAACTCAAGGTGAATTCCTGGGGACCCAGGCAGAACTGGACTTCTTTTTTGACACATCTGTGCATGAAGCCAATCCCAAGGCGGAAAGTGTGCAAGGCGGAAAGCTAACCAGATTTTCCTGGGCTGCCTTCTCATAAAATATTTACAACCCAGCAAATACAAAAATCCCCAAAGCCCCCAGCTTGCCCCAGAAGCTAGTAAAGTTGGGGTAGACTTCAATAGTAAAAGTGTCACCAGGTCCTGGGGTCCAGTCCTCGATGCCTGTCCAGATGTAGCCCCAGGGCACTGGATCTGGAGCCTCTGTCACACCCAGTCCCCACTCCAGGCTGACCGCTGGGCAGCCGCCGCCTCACTCAGTCGTGCAAGTCCAGACCTGAGATGGAGCTGTGGGAAGGGTTAGAGAGGTGAAAAGGGAAAAGCCGCTGGAGGCACTTGATTTATGGAAGCCGAGACCTTCAAACTGACCAGGGTCACATTAAAATCAGTGGGAATTCAGCACACTTTCTTCTCCTTTCAAGAAACCTGTGTCTGACAACATTCAACCACCACCCAGATCTCTGGACCTATTATTGCCTGAGGCTTCCCTTCCTGTCTCTCAAATTTCTCTCTCCTCAAACTAAGGAGGTGATAAGAGGGACAAATCTAAGGTTCTTGCTGCACCAGCTCGATTTCTTGAGGGCTGACATATTTTTCATCCTTACTTTATCCATGAGCATAGATTGGTCCTGCAAGGTAAGTAGTCATATTGTTCCCATTTTACAGATGGGAAAACCAAGGCTTGGAAAAACTAATTACCAACTAATAAGTGGTGGTGAAAGTGAAGTTGCTCAGTCGTGTCGACTCTTTTCAACCCCATGGACTGTAGCCTACCAGGCTCCTCCCTCTGTGGGATTCGCCATGCAAGAGTACTAGAGTGGGTTGCCATTTCCTTCTCCAGGGATCTTCCCGACCTCCCGCATTCCAGGCAGACGCTTTAACCTCTGAGCCACAAGGGAAGCCCAATAAGTGGTGGTATTCAGACCCAAACCTAGGTCTCTTTAATTCCAGAGTTGGAGCATTTAGCCAGTAAGCCCCATGGCTCCCTGGAGAAGGAAACGGCAACCCACTCCAGTATTCTTGCCTAGAGAACCCTGCTGATGGTGGAGCCTGGTGGGCTGCTGTCCATAGGGTCACACAGAGTCGGACACGACTGAAATGACTTAGCATGCATGCATGCATGATTGGAGAAGGAAATGGGCTTCTACTCCAGTATTCTTGCCTGGAGAATCCCAGGGACAGAGGAGCCTAGTGGGCTGATGTCTTTGGGGGTAGCACAGGGTCGGACACGACTGAAGCAGCAGCAGCCCATGGCTCCCACTGCCGATCCATTAGAGTCCAGGTACTGGAGCCAAGGCAGCTGGGGAGCGGCCAGGGTATAAGTGATGAAGCATATAGTCCAAACCGTATTTTCAGGGCTTGGTAGGAATCAAACCTGGGATCCTTTAGGAAATCATTTCCATCTCTGCTTACATAACTTTTGAGACAACTTGTCACTGGTTGGAGAGGTATAGGGGCGGAAGAGGCAGGTGTAAAAGATGATTTATTTAGTTTTCTCTCATGCAACACCGAGAAATCAGCCTGCTTTTGTTTTCATTCCTTTTTTAAAAGCATGGACTGCCATACAACAATGCAAATCAGCCATGATTATACTTAATCCCCTCCCTACCTGCATTGTTGTATGGCAGAAATCACAACATTGTAAAAAAAAAAAAAGTTTAATTTAAATTTTAAAAAGTAAAAGTGTGAACTAATAAATGCTTAGTCTACACAGCTGAGTCATGTTTTTCTAATCCTCAAGAGGGGTCAAAGCAGAGAAAACCTCTGTAAAAAGAGGTTTCCACTGGTTCTGTAGCTTTGGGATTCACATGATTTTTCTAGCAAGATCAGCCTGCTTCCCTACCCATTCCAGAGCCAGGAGAAAGAATACAAATGGGGGCTTCCACCTGTATCCTGCTCTTTTCTTCCCATACCAGCTCCATCCCATAGTTTGGGGGGCCTCACCAGCATGGACACACTTGCCACACACAGGTGCACACTTCCCCAGCTACAGGTGCACACACTGGGTAATCGACACACCCTTAGGAGGACAGACCCAGAGAAGAAGCTGACCAGGGCCTGAAGTGATGTGAGCAAGAATGCGGTGGCTCAGGCACCAGAGCAGAGCAGTGTGAATAGCTCTCCAAGCCACTGAACCTGCAGTGGTCCCTAAAAATGCATCATCAGCTTTCCCCAGGAACCTGTCAGAAACTCATACTCTCTTGGGCCCCAGAGGTTTGAGGTGGGACCCAGGATTTGCATTTCCTCAGTTCTCAGGTGATGCTGGTGGGTCCCCACTGTAGGAGCCACACAGCTAGATAAGCCCACCCCCTGGGCTCTTTCAGATGCCCCACCAGGTAGGGAGGGGATAAAACGCAGGGCCAGGGCCAGAGCTAAGGCAGCACTCACCAGAAGCAAGTTCCTATTGCTCCCTGCTCCTCCTGCCCCCTGCCACAGACACCCCCACCTGTTTTGTTTTTTTTTTTAACTCTTACAGCCATGTGCGTCCAGAACCTCTAATCCACCATCAGTGGCTGCTCTGTGAATCTCCCCATCAGAACACATTCTCCACCTGTCTGGACCTGCTCTGGAGGCACGCATCACAGAAATAGGCCCAGAGGAGGCTTCCAGCTTGGGGAGTGCACACACCATCCACTGTGACCCTGCAGACACTTTGCCTGACGATCCTGGCATCACAAGGCCTGGCTCGCTGTCCTGGCCATCTGTGGGTAGAAAACCAGCCCTTCACACTCCCTCCCACAAGCCTCCTCTTCCATCATTGGAGTGTTAGTTGCTCAGTCGTGTCTGACTCTTTGCGAAACCATGGACCGTAGCCTAGCCAGGCTCCTCTGTCCTTGGGATTCTCCAGGCAAGGATACCAGAGTGGGTAGCCCTTCCCTTCTCCAGGGGATCTTCTTGACCCAGGGATAGAACTCGGGTCTCCTGCATTGCAGAAAGATTCTTTACCATCTGAGCCACCAGGGACGCCCAAGAAGCAAATATCAGAGCGTAAAGAAACAGGATACCCGAGAGACCCTTAAGTCAGGATACCCAGGAGAGCGGCGTAGGGCAGCCTCCCCGCCCACCCGCACTAACCGAACTGCGGAAGGCTCCCGCGCGCGCCATCCTGCAGACCGCCTCCTAAAACCCCAAACGTCCTCGGTTTGGGGCGGAAAGGGCCCGGCCCACACTGCGTTTCCCCAGGACGTCTTGCCCTATGTCCGCAACTTGAGGTCCCTCGTGAGAGTCCTGGTTGCGTAGTGCGTCACTCTGCGGGGCCCCGAGGCCGCCCCGCAGCTCCAGCTCGCCCCCTAAGGCCCTTTGCGCCCAGACCCTGGGCTCCAGGAAGCTGCCAATGAGCGCGTGTCCCGCTCGCGTCCTCTAAATCCGCCGTGACCTAAGCGGCCACTGGCGGGCCCCACCCTCCACCGGCCGCCCTCCGCTCGTCCGGCCGCGTGTCCTCTGGCGATGGGCTGCGACCCAGAAAGCTGCGATGACAGCGGGGTCTCCCACCCCTAGTCCGCTAGGTGGGGACGGAGCGGGGGAGGATAATAGCCCGTCTTCACAGAGGAGACTCCGGAGGTCTTAGCTGCTCAGCCTTTCCCTCCCCGCCCCCAACCCCACACCCCACCCCACCCCACACCCCTTCAAAAGCATCCCTGAACGCTCCCGGGAGCGCCTCTGTGCCGGGCACGTGCTCAGGGTTTGGTGGCCTCGGTCCCGTGCGTGAATCCTCAGCGACAGCGTGCGAGGCCGGTTCTGTTACGCACTCACTCTTTTATAGGTGCGGGCTCCACGAGGAGTCATCCCTCGCCCAGGGTCTTGCAACTCGGAAGGCGGACACGATCTGAAGGTCTCGATTCGGACCCAAGCCCTGGGACCGGAGCCACGCCCCTCTTCCAGGGTTCTGATTGGGCAGCAGGGCAAACAGGGGGGACGTGAGACCCACATCCATCACAGAGCCGCCAACACAAAGGGCGCTGGGTTCTACCAGGAATTCCTTTTTTTTTTTCCTTTCCTGGAAATGAGAAGATCTTCAAGCAGGGAACTCAGAACTGGCTTGGAGCCTCTTCTTCCCAGATCACTCAGCCCTGATGATGCCCTGAGGTTGCCCAAGTCCACAAGTTGGAAATAGAGCCAGGTGTACTGGATGAGTGAAAAGGAGTCTTCCGTCCTCTCTCCGCTGGAGTATGAAGGTTTCTGAGTAATCTCTGCTCCAACTATTATCCTCTCCTGGGACAGTGATCTCCTGGTCATCCCCACCACCACCACCCCCAACACACACACACACTCTTGTCCTGAGCCCCACCTCCATCAAGATCTGAGCCTTGCAAACTGCTGACCTTGCTGAGCAGTCCCATTGATTCATGAGGCCACCAGCACAATTCACCGTGTCTGGGATGCTTTTGCTTATCTCCAGCATAATCCTAACAGTGAACTCTGCTGTGTGCACTCACTATGTGCTTACTAAAAGCACTCACTATGTGCGTACTAAGTCACCTCAGTGGTGTCTGACTCTTTGCTACCCTACAAACTGTAGCCTGCCAGGCCCTTCTGTCCATGGGATTCTCCAAGGCAAGAATACTAGAGTAGGTTGTCATTCCCTTCTCCAAAGGATCTATCTTCCTGACCCAGGGATGGAACACGTGTCTCATGTCTCCTGCATTGGCAGACAGGTTCTTTACTACTAGAGCTCTCTGGGAAGCTGACTGTGTGCTGGGCATGATCTAAATTCTAGACTTATAATAAGTCATTTAAGTTTCAAAACGATCTAAGTCATTTTCTTCGAAAAAAAGAAAAAATATCATTATGATGTCATGATTCACAAAACTAAAACACAGAGGGCTCAAGTGTCACTTGTCCAAAATAGAGGAAGATGTGGCAGTCTGGCTCCAATATCGGTGCCACCACTCTGGACTTCCCAGCTGCTGACCTGTGTGACTGGTAGAGACCCTGAGAACTCTCCAGCTCTTTTGCGCTGCTGGTGACTGTGGGGAGGACATCCATCCCTGATCTCCAAGTGTCAATCACTTCCTAATCAGCAGAACCGAAGGGATGCCAACAACTGGACTTTTGAAATAGAACTTAGATGGAAACAACTTTCACTAAATGAGAATTTCATGCCAGCTCACAGTCACTGGGGGAAGGCTGGCAAATGAGACAGAGTAAGAAAGACGTCCGAGGATCTGTGTACCTGTTAATTACTACTGATGACATGGAAAGAAGATAGGAATCTAAAGTCTGAGCCATAATTGGGATCCTGACCTGTAACTTATTGGTTGGATGATCTTGGATGGACTGAATCACATAAGCTCTCCCAGCATCATATGCCTCATCTGTAAAGCAGGAAAAGACACCCCTCCTCCACTTTGCAGAGTCATTGTAAAGGTCAGAGTGGAGGCAACTAGAGCTGGCTGTGCATGACAGACAGAAGCACCCAACAAATGCAGCCAATATTACTATAACTATCTATGGCCAGGTAAGGGGTCCTGGGGGAAGATGCACCTGTCCTCCTCTTGGCCTTCTTTGAGATGCAGTCCAGTTCTCTCCACAAGATTTTCAGAAGTGAGTGGGGGGAGGTGCAGGACAGAGGGGTTAAGATAGAAACAAGGGCTTCCAGTGAAGGGCCAGGCCCATAAGAGTTTCAGCTTCATCCCCATCACCCTGCTCCATCTCAGTCCCCAGGCTTTATCCACTGCTCTGGGTCCCTCCCACAATGCCAACCTCCAGCCAGAACCTCATCAAGGACAGGGCCCTCCTCTGCAGGTAGTAGGTAAGCAGGATGCAAATCTACCAGACCCCTGAGCCCTAGTGGCTGGTCTCCTTGCTCCTCGCCTCCCACTCTCCCACTGGCACCTTTGTGGGGGACACACTGTCCACAGAGCCAATCTAGGTTACAGGAGAGGTGTTCCCTAGCTTCATCAGGCAGCTTGGAGGAGAAGGATTCATAGCCAAGAATGACCCCCTTGGGCCTCAGTGCAAGGAGGCCATGGCATCACAGTCCCCCAGAAGCTCCCCTGGGCCAGCTCCTCCTCACCACACATTCACCCAATGAGCCTTCGTTCTGGGTCTGTTGGCTTCCCCAGTGTTTTCCCCAATAGCTTGCCCTGAATTTCTCAGCTTCTTTCCGCCTTTCTGGAAATCCTCCATAGAGGACTTTTCCATCCTCTTCCCAAAGCCTCAGCACGTCCCTGACCCCTCTCCCTGGCTCTAGCCAGGGCCTTGGGAACCACAAAGAATGAGTCTGGTGGCCAGCCTCTATCAGGAAGAGAAACCTCAATGTTCCCACAGCAAATTTTCATTCAGCCTGTGGCAAACCAGTGAGGTTGGGTGGGGGGAGCGAAGGGGAACCCCGATTTCCACCCAGCTGCGAACAACTTCACTCTCCCAGGGAGCTTTCAGCAAGTTTCTGGAAGGAGACATGCCAGCCCTTTACCTGATCTCTGGGTGCTGGGCACCCCTAGCAGGAGTCCGGAGGTACTTAGAAGAGACTCCTTTTGTTTCTCAGGATGAAACAGATTTATTTATAAAGCATTTTCCATACACATGGTGCAAACTCCCCTGGCCACCAGAGATGCAAAGCCCAGGTGACGGACATTTCACCAGGCTTCTCTCTTCACTGACATCCTATCCTGGGCTCTCGACCACATTGGCTCAGATCTTAATTTGACAGCACCGCAGGTGAAATCCAAATAGAAGCTCAGAACCACCCCACACACATCGACCTTCTCTCGTACCTTTCCTCTGCAGCTAAGCAGCCTGCGCCCGGTGTCCTCAGCCGCAGCATCGCCTGCAGGTCACTGCTGTCTCCTGGACCCTCAGAGCAGGGTCTACACCTGGTTGATTTGCCCAAGGTCGCCCCACCTGCTATGTCGACCTGTATAGGGTCACCTGAGAGCCCAGGGGAGTTGCATCTCAGCCCTGAAACTGCCCTTTGGGCTGGAACATGATCTCGGCCTTTGGACTTAAGAGCTTGGAGAATCAAAGTAGAAGAAAACCTTCCCATTTTACGTTGTTTCCCCTCCATGACCAGTCCTGAAGTTGCCGGTGGAAGGACGGGCTCAAACTGGCGTGTGGTTATGTGCGGGATATTGGACGGTCAGCGCTGGGGCGGTGGGAGGGATGGGGTGGGGGGGCGGTTCCTGCGCAGGGGAAACCTCAGTGATGCGTGTTCCTGCAAGTGCTGGCCCGGACACTCCTCCTGAGGCCGGCATCGTGGCAACTCAGCTCCACTGCGTTCACCTCGGGCTGAGTCCCGAAATAACGCGCTAGCATAAACGAGATTCCTGGTGGCAGTTATGACCCATGGTTTAGCATCCTTCAGTTCCACCCACCGCCCCCACCGCTCCACCCTCCCCCCGCTCCCCTTACTGGGCATGGGAGCGGCAGTCGGCTGAGAAGTGGGATCTCGACTGGACCAAGTTGCCAGGAAGCCAGATTTGCAAAACAGGCGCACGGATTCTCTTTGGGTCAGAGGTTATTTACGGGGAGAAAGGGTATGGGTAAACCACCCCCGATCGACTCCAAAATTAATCCTCCGCGCTGCCACCGCTCCCGCTTTCCGCTCTGCTCCAGCTGTCAGACCCGCCCTCCCCTGCCTCTCCTGCTGCCTGCAGCAGCTCACCCCCAGCAGACCCAACCCTGGGCCCCCAGCGGCGCTAATGGACTGTCCTGGAGGGCAGGCAGCAGCCTCCCTGGAACCCATTATGCCGACGAGGACCTATTTGATCCCTGTAAACAAGAGACTGGAGAAGGACATGGCAACCCACTCCAGTATTCTTGCTTGGAGAATCCCATGGACAGAGGAGCCTGGCAGGCTTTCTAGTCCATAGGGTCGCAAGAGTCGGACATGACTTAGCTACTAAACCACCACCACCACCAAACAAGAGACACCATTTAACCGATACTGAGCTTAAAAATAAACAGCCAGGCTTTAAGGGCGCGGGGGGGGTGGGACGGTGATGGGAACGGGGTTGAGGGAGGTGGTAAGGTACCAAGCAGGGAAATGGCGGTGTGAATCTACATTCCTGCTCTCCAGCCCTCTCGGCCTCGACTCGGACCCCCTTCCCAGGTCCAGAGAGCATCGCTTAATCAGGGGTATTCCGTACCCGCAGAGTTCTAGAACTAGAGCCCTCCTCTGCACTTAAAGGCTCCCAGGGATTCTTGTTGATTTGCTCTGGGTCGGTGGATGCAAGCAGAAGTCCTGGCAGGAAACAAAAGTTTTCTTTCCGCCCCGCTACATATTTCCCCCACCTGTCTGCTCAGTTGCCTTCTCCCCGTCCGACCACGCCGCCCCCAGGAAGAAGTCACCAGCTTCCCCGAGGGGTGCGGCCAGAACCCCAGAGCTCCAGCTGGGAGAAAAAAACGGGGTGCTCTAGAGCGCTCATCAGTCCAACGCTCTGAGTTCCCCGAGGTCTCTCTGGTCGGAAGGGGGAGCTTTCATGTCTTGATTCAGTTTGCGCGGGAAGGGATTCCCAAGGCCTGTCGCGGGTTGTGGCTTAGGGAAATTTTTTTTTTTTTTTCCCATGTGCAGAAACGACAAGGACATTGGTGTACGTTTTTCGATCCCCTCCCTCCACCTCCAGCAACTCGCAAACTCCCAGAGCCCCAGAACCTCCCGCGCCAGGAAAAAGCAGGGTCCTTCTCTGATTAGTCTCTCCTGCTGAGGAAGCCCAGCCCAGAATTCTGGCGATACTTGGCCTCTCGCTGTAGAAGACACTAGGCGTTGTTAGCCTCTTGCTAAAGCGGCATTTGTAAGGCGGCCCTTAAGGCCTTAGGGATGGGAGTGACAGTAACTGCTGATTAACAACAAGCCCGTGGCCAAGGGTTAGGTTTATGGCCTGAAAACTGTTTTCAGTCATCCCATCCAGGAGGGCAGAACAAACTTCTGGTTTCAGGCTTCCTTCCCTTACCCCCGGGGGTTAGTTCCAGGACCTGACCGTTCCCTGGACTTGAGTGGGATCCTGAACCTGGAGGGCTTCGAAAACCCTGCGCCGGGCTCACGGGGGCGCGTCCTCACCCGCACGCACTTGAACTCTCAGCAGTCCTTTCCCAAGGCTGTTCCCTCTTTCCGGGGAAATAAAGCCTAGATTGGAACCTTCTGCCGACTTCCTCACTTGGCCGTCTGCTCTGCATTAGTGTTTTTATAAGGGACTCAAACAAATCGAATACAAGGTCACCAAATAATTAACAGTTGTGAATTCCCTCCATCCCTATTAAAATACTTCCCTGCTTATATTTCATTTTCCGTTTGCCAACGACAACAGGGTTCGGGCAAAAGCCCGGCTGCGTTGATTGCACCACTCTGCGGCCCAGGTCCACCCAGAAACTCCCCGTTTTGCATAAACATACCGCGCCAGACGCACTTCAATTAGGAGGGAACGACGCCGCTCTTAGAAGTGCTTCCCGCCGCCAGACTATCCCCACAACTGTCCTGCCCTGCCCTCTGGCAATCGCGACCCAGAAGGTAAACCTAGAAGCCAGCGATCCCGGGCAAACTCTGCTGAGGTTCATTTCCAGGGTGTCAAGTTCTTCAAGGATGTTCAGATCTCGGTTTTTTTGTTTTTGGGTTTTTTTTGGTTAGTTAGTTTGGTTGGTTTTTATCTGTTCCCTACTGCCTCCTTTCTGAGAGTGCTATTGTAACAACAACCAAAAAAAAAAAAAAAAACTTACAGAGTATTCTTATTCCAAAATTATCTAGAAACCTAACTCACAGCAGTGTTCTTAGGTTCATTTTGTTTTCTTCATCCTTAAGAGGCTTTTTTTTTTTTTTTTGGTCCCTTGTTGGAATTAACAGTGATGCTTCTCTCACTACGTAAATTAAAGTTCGAGTTTTGCCTCACTCTCCCTCACCCTCTATCTTACAGCCACATTGAATTCACAGTTCTCACTGTCTGCCTTTCCCAGGCCCTGGGGCTGGGGATCCAAGCCTCCTGTACTTGTGGTCTTTTCATGAGTTCTATCGTGTGCTAACTGCAATGTCTGTATATCCAACCTGGTGCATCCTGATCCTATCACTGCGCCAACACACACATGCACACACTTTCCCATCTCTGTGGATCCAAAATCATCTTGAAAGCACAGTTTGGAGGCATTCTTAAATATCAGGGCTTCCCTGGTGGCTCAGCTTGTAAAGAATCCACCCACAAAGCAGGAGACCTGGGTTCAATCCCTGGATTGGGAAGATTCCCTGGAGAAGGGAATGGCTACCCACTCCAGTATTCTGGCCTGGAGAAGTCCGTGGACTGTATAGTCCATGGGATCGCAAAGAGTCGGACACGACTGAGTGACTTTCATTCACACACATGCTATGTGAAAACTACCTTTGAAAATTAAAGGTCAGGGATAAAGTGGTTTGTGCCTTTTACAGGGAGATCAAAGAAGAAGTAAGGTGCATCTCAGTTTCAGACCTGTGAATTCAAAGTTTCACTCCAACTCCTAACTAAGTCTTGAGAGATTACAGAGGTAGGGATTCTGTCCATTTTTTCTACTTCTGTTTCCTGCCACCATCCTTTAGAAATTTCCTCTTGCCTTACTCTATCCATATAGCACCAGAAGTAAGCATGCAGAACTGGCTATATGCTTCAGCTCTCATTAGCTGTGTGACCTTGAACAACTTGCTTAATCTCTCTGCCTTCTTTAAAATCATCTGTAAAACAGGGATTGTAGCACTTTCTTCCTAGGGGAGGGAGGTGTTGTTAGAAGTAAATGAAATAAGTAAACGCTCAACATGTCAATATACCCCAGTAATATCGGAGAGCAAACGGAAAGGGTGGACATATTTTTAAAAGCTTGCAATCAAGTCTCCTAACGGGGTGTTGAGAGAAGGAGGGCAGGGAGTAAGGCAGTACTGAACAGGCAGTCTTCACAGATCTAAAGCGCTCTGAATCCATCCACGCTGGGCAAAGTTCATCCGCACGCTCCCATTCTTGAAATACAAGCTTTAGGTGTAACTTTTGGGGTTCCGGGCCCCCAGGTGAGGAAGACCTTTTTAGAAATACTGTACGTTAAGTAGTTCAGGCCTCAACAGCGGGCTTCAGGATTCCTTACGTGGTCTTTGCTTCTGCCCCAGAGGGACCCCTTGCTTCTCAAAGCCAAGCCTGCCACACTCGACGGCGATTTAAACATCCCCGAGGCAAGGCGCCAAGTCAGCGCGGCCGGCGCGGCTCTCGGTTGGCCGCTTCTCTTCGCTCCTTGTCCTGCCATCCCCAGCTGGGGGAGGGGAGGCCCGGGGGTTTGGCGCGGTTTGAGAGTCCCCACGTGAGAGGGGGCGGAAGTCCTCGCCAGGAACCCGGGATGCGCGGCTGGCGGGTCCCTTCCATCACGGGAGACTAGACACCGTTTGATGTGTTATGACATGAACCCTCAATTAGATCGCTGAGTTGAAACACTCCAATCAGGGGCCCGATGCTAAGCAAGCCCCGGAAGGTCCAGCCCGAGGTCACCGCCGGTGACACATCACATCAAGATCAGTGAGAGGGAAAGTGAGGCTTTCCCTTCATCAAGCTGGGGCTGTGGCCCGCAACGCGCCCCTCCCCTGCGCGCCCCCCTCCAGCCCGCGGCTTCGCACTCCGCCGCCCCCCGCGCGGCGGTGCTACCCGCCGCACAGCCTTCCGGCTCAACGAACTGCCTTTTCTTCCCGTTTTCTGGGAACCTGAGGGCTCGGGGAGACCGCGCCTTGGACGCAGAGGGCCAGGCGGTCACGCCGCGTCTCCTCTGGCTGGGGACCGCGTTCGGGAGTGGAAGCCGGACGTCTGTATCTCGGTCCGGCTAGCCTGGAGAGCTTGGCTCGGGAACAGAGCCCCCCCTCCTGCCTCCCCCAGGCTGGGCGCACAGCCAGTCTCCTCCCTACCTGCGGCGCCCAGGCGATGCCCGGGGAGAAGCAGCCGCACAAGCCAGGGTGAAGCGAGCCCGCGTCTGCGCCCGACCTGGAGTCCCCAGAGACCTCCCACACTTGCCCGACGCCGCAGGCTTCGGTAGACGCCTCCCAGCAGCCTGCAGGGTCCCTGGTCCTCTGCCAAACTGTTGGGGCGCAGCTTGCAAGTTAGGGGGTGTCTGTCTGGGGGAGGGGCAGAGGTTCTGGCCACTTCCCGTGGGGAAAAGGCGCGCCCAACCGCGGGCCACCCTGGGCCTCCGGGACTTCTTTCCCTGGGGAAAGGCCTTTAGAGTAATCCTTCTGTTCTTCCTTAGTCCCCCCGACTGGGGAAGTCTAGGGTAAGTCTTCGATTAGGGAGTCAGAGAGGATGAAGGATACACAGAGGATCTGGAGGCAGAGAAACAACAGAGGTAGGGCGAGGGTTGGAAGTGGGGTCAGGGCGAGCCGCACCGGCAGCAGGAAGGCCGGGGACCCTGATGCAAAGGTGCGAAGAAGCCACGTGTATTTGCCAAGGTGGCTTTACTAGTCCTGAAATCACCATAAAATACCTGGCGTTAATTTGCCGCCCAGACCTTTCGGCAGCTCGTGAACCTCGCTGACCTCCGGCTCCAGACGCCAACGCCTCGTGGGCTGGACCCATGCGGGTCTGGAAGGCGGCGGCAAGGAAGGGGGCTTGGGGCCTGAAGCCTGGAAAGAGCCGGGGGGCTCGGGGCCTGCTTTGTAAATTTCAAGGGCTTGCCAGTCCCCAGGTCAGCCGGATGGTCGTCTCGGTTTGAACCCCGGCGCTGGCCAGTTCCTGGGCGACCCCACTTTCACTGACCTGGAAGTGGAGGTCTGGGAAGGTATATCAAAGCCGAGAAGCTACGTCTGGGCCAGTGGTGGAGTGGACCGATGCCTCCTTCCTTTCTCCTCGCCCCCTACCTCCCCTTTGCCCTCCCTTTGCTTTCCCCCCCTTCATCCTATCTCCTTCCACGTTATTGTCTCTTTAGGAGCTGAGTGCCCGGCGCCGGCGGATCCCTCCCCAATTTCTGGGACCAGGGTAGTGTGAGGTTCTCTCCAAGGCACTCGCCACGCTGCAGACCCGCGCGGGTGGCAGGGAGGAGGCGCAGGGGTTTCCGTAGACACCCACACATGCACCCGAGCCCACGGAGGGGCCCAAAGACGGGGCCCCTGGGTCGATGTGCAGAGAGAAGCGAGTTGCCTGGCTGAGAAAGGTGGGTGAGCACAGTCAGACACCCACGTGGATTAAGTACCAACAAAACACCCAAACTGAGCCCACTTGCCTCTGCTCCCGGCTCTCCCAGCCAGTTGTTGCCGCTGCCTCTGCAGAAATGACTCGGTTGCGGCCCCGAGGGCGCGGGGCTCCTATGCGGCTGACCATGCCCACACCCGGCGCCAGGAGCGGTCGGGTACCAGCGGAGCGGCTGAGCCGGGCCACTTCCACCCGCCGCTCGCGGACTCGCTGCTCTGGACCGCGGCATTAGCTTCTGCCGGCTTTTCCCGGAGCCGATGGGAGCTCGGGGCTTCCCAGCGCTCGCTCGGGTCCCAGGGCCGCTCGGTCCGCCACCGCGCAGCTCAGGGCCTTGGACCGCACACCCAGTACCATCCGGGATCCCTCGCCGCGGGTTTCATCAGTGCCCGCCGCGACCCCTCTCCAGCCCGGGTCATCTACCCGCCACCTCCCGCCTTCCACGCTTCCTCCAACGGCCACCAGACATGCAGCCCCCACGCTGCTTTCTGCAAAAGGCAAGAGGAAGAGGGAAGGAATGGAGAAAGAAAGAAACAGACGAAAGAGAGGCAGGGAGAACTGCACACTGGAATAAAATCTGCAGCCGCGTTCGGAAACGTACTTGGGCTTGAGAAAAAGCAATTTAAGAAAAGGAAAGGAGAAGGTATCCAGAGCGGAAAGGCGAATTCACAGATGCAGCCTCCTGCCAGCGCCGGAGCTGAGCCCTGGCGGCTGACCTCCAGGGAGAAAGGAGTTGGGCGTCCTCTTTGCCACTTACCTAGTCCCCTGTCTACAAAGCTAGTGATCGTATTAGCCGACTTGGAAGACTGGAAAAAGCTGGCATTGATGCCCAGCTTCTCGGCGATGGAGTAAGTCCTGTAGATTGACAGCATGTACTCGTGGGGCACCACGCGCGGGCCCCTGCCGGGAGGCTCCCGAGCTTCACGCGGCTCTGGCGGCCGCCGCTGGGGCTCCTCCTGCGGCCTCGGCGGGGGCTCCTGGCTATCCAGGGGCGCCCGGGCCGTGGCATTCTCTCTCGGCGCCCGCGGCATCTTTCCCTTCCTTGCGGCTTCGCATTCCCTTGGCGGAGCCCAGCTCGGCAGACGACGAGGAGGAAGAGATGGAAGCTTGCTGGAAACCCGGCAGATCCCACAGGAAACTGATGAGGAAGACGGCCGAGAGCAGGACCCTGGAGGTATCCATGGCGAGCGTCTCCCCGAGAGGCGGCGGCACCGGGCGCGAGGGGCGGCACGGAGCGGCTGGACAGCGGCCGGGGCCCGGCTCCTCCGGCGGACTCGGAGTGCGAGGAGCCGGGTCCCAGCCACACAAATCCCGGCCCTGCCACGCCCCCTCCCGCCCCTCGCCGGGAGGGGAGGGGAGAGTACGGAGGGGAGGGGGAGGAGAAGGTGGGAGGAGAGGCCGGGTGGTGTGGGCAGGAGGTGTGGGGGAGAGGGGGCGGCTGTGGGCCGGAGTGGCCGGGGAGGGGCCACGCAGCGCCCCCCGCGGGACGTGCGCGGGGTTGCCGGGCAATGCGCGCGGAGCGGGGCCCGGTGCGGCGGGCAGGAGTAGGCGCGCGAGGCCGCTCGGCGGCGAGGAAGCCAGGGTCCTCCGCAGCGCCCGCGCCCCTCCAGCTCTGTTCGAAGCTCGGTCCCGCCGCCGCAGCGAGCTGCGCGGGCTCCCGTCTTCTCTCCCCCACCCCCCGCCCCCCCACTCCCGCACCACCAGCACCTCGGTCGCCTCCACTTGGCTGGGAGCGTGCAGCCCCGGGAGGAGGCAAGCGGCGGCGGCGCCCCCAGGGACAGCTCCGAGCAGGCGTCTCTGCGGCCGACCGCGCGTCGACTCCGGGCGGCGGTACCTTCCTTTCCCGGCCCCGGCCTCCCGGGCCAGTCGATCGCTCCCCCTCAATGGCCAGCCCAGGGGGCAGGGAAGCCTCTCGCCGCGCACGCCTCTACGCCAGGCGCAGGGCTCAGCCCGGAACAGCTCCGTCCGCTCGCTGGGGTTACCGCTTTCCACAAAGCCCCGGCGTCTGTTCCCGACCCTCGAGGTCACGCAAAGGCCACGAGTCTTTAGAGTCTGGATGGATGCTGGAAGCTGCCGCGCTCTCGTGCAGGCCCCAGCCTCTTCGGACGCTGGGTTTAGGCGACTCTTTTCTCCTCCAGCTGTCCCCCGGTCCTCTCCCCCTCCGGAGGCCTGGCCCCCGCCTCCAGTGCGTCCCCATTTTCCCCTCTCTTCTTTCCCTTCCGCCTTCCCCAAGTTCCTTCTGCATTCCAATCCCTCTTTCCCCAGCCCGCTTTTCTTCCCACACTGCCCTCCCATCTCTCTCTGCCTTCCCACCCTCTCCCTCCTCGGAACCCCCCACTTCCCTTTCGGTGGACCCCTCCCTTTGCAACTCTTCCCCAATCTGTTTCTCTGCAGCTCAGCCTCGCCCCGTCACGAGTTTCCTTTATCTGTCCCCAGATTCCCCGTGCCTGTCTTCTCCACCCACTGCCTCACTCATTCCCGGGCCTGAAACCGAGGCGGAGGGGCTGCCTTTCTCTCGCTGGTCTCCGTGCCCCCGGAGCGCTGTGGACGTCGAGTTTCCCCGTGCGTTTCCTGGGTGCTCCCAGCACCAACCGTAACATGCTCTTGAATCACCTCTATGGGAGATTGGCCTTCCATTTTTCCACTTTCACAGATTTAAACAATGAGACTGAGAGGGGATAAATGACTTTTCCAAGGACGCTCTGCCAGCAGGATGTGCGGCCAGAAACAGAATCTGAAGGCGCAGGCTCCAGACCCAGTACTGGTCCCATTCCTGGGCCGCTGTCTCTCCCTTCCTTCTTGCGTTTTTCTTTTCTTTCTGGTTTTACTTGCTGTCAGATGATTTCCTCGCCCACACCGCATTGTGCACGTGTGCGTGCGCGTTGCCCAGTCTTCATACTCCCCACCGTCTCACTTTCTTCCCCCTGTTGCTATTTCACTCCTTCTTCTGTCCCTGCAGAGACCAGTCACCTGACTGCGTAAAGAGGGAGTGTTGCTTCCTTGCTCCCTTCGTCCCCTAACTTCCTTAAGGTCTGGACACTGGCTTCCCTAGGTAATGGCAAACACCCAAGAGAACCTGTTTCCTTTCATCTTCAACACGATCTTATGAGGTCAGGGTTGTATTATCCCCATTTTACAGCTAATGGAACCGAGGATCAAGTTCACACTGCTCCAGAACCTGAGCTCTTAACTATGGGCTGTGGAACTGGCCAGTCTCCTCTCAATCTCTGTTGTGGATGTTCCTTCTGGCTCTATCACAGGCCTACTTAGGACCCAGTTTTTATTTCAAGATTATCAAGTTCTGAGACTTTAGACTCAAAGATGCCTTACCATTCCCTTTTCTTCCTTCCTTTCTCTGTGCTTCCAAATAGTTTTTTTACAAACTTAACATAAAAGGAAGTGGAACTGAACAAAACAAATTGTTTTTCAGATTATTGCCACTACAACAAACTTTCAAAATGCGCTTGCCATCATGGGTCCCCTTGTAATCTGTCTCTGTCTTTTGTGTGCTTAGGATTGCCACACAGGGATAGATGTTATGTCATATCCGCCTCTTGTCACTTAACGTTACGTCCAAAGCATGTCTGCTCATCCTTCTATACATTTTTGGTTTGAGTTTGCTTTATTGCCAATGCCATTTCCTTGGACGTCTCTCTTCCGTGTGCTTTCTGTCCCCTCTGCAGGTCTTCACCAGCCCTCCGCCTCCCTGCACATGCCACCTCTCCCAAACCACACACTGAAACCCCTTGTTTCCCACTTGAAGAGGAAGCATTTCCCCTCCCGCCTGCTGCTTGTATTCTCCTGTGTCAACCCAGAGAGGCCTCCTCCTTGCGGTCTCTCTCCATCCCTTCCCTCAGGGAAACAAACACTTGTGGTTTGGGTTATCAGTGTGTTAATTTCTATCAGTATGGAGTCTGATTAGTGGTCATTCATGGTTTCAGATCCCCCAGTCAGTAAGAAGGCTTCCTGCCTGCAGCTGCTGTCCCGTATGTTCTCTCTTCTTTTTGCTCATGGCAATTATTATCTGCCACAAGTTATCAGTAAACAGGAACCAAAGTCATCAGCCTATTGTACCTTAGGAGCACTGGAAGGAGTCATGGGTAAGAGGATATGACACCAGGACAGGGACCACAGAGGATGTGGTCTGTTCTGGCAGGATTCCACTGGTGTAGATATTATCCTCCTGCATTGCTACTAGACTCAGGTCCAAGCAAAGGAGGTGTTGCCTCTCCTTTGCCTGAAAGCACTTCTAATGACACTGATGAGCAGATCGACAAACTGAGTGAATGGGGCCCAAGGTCACAAGCCAGCTGGGGATCTACTCACAACTAGGAGGGAGGCAAGTCTTTCTGACTCTTAATCCAGTGCTTTCCCTATACTAAAAAACATTTCACATCTCAAGTATTATGACAATGATCCTCAGTATGGGATAAAGCTGTATCTCTTCCTCCCTCGTGGATATGTTTCAAATAAGAATTTCAGTATTAACCAGGCCACACAGAGGCCTTTGCTTCGTGTTTGTGTGTGTGTGTTTATGTGTCGTAAAAAATAAAGACATGAGAATAAACCAGGAAGATCTGCCTCTAGACCTTCTCAGAACATTTTGAGAATTTGAAACAATGTTGTAGAATTTCTCAGTCCAGTCTTAGATTCTCTTGTAATTTCTTCAGCTCTTTCTTGTCCAGTCTTAGATTCTCTTGTAATTTCTTTAGCTGTTTCTTCTATGAGGAACAGCAAAAGGGGGAGAGGTTCTTGAGCTGAAATGAGAAGGTCTGGTATAGGCACCTTTCACAGCTTAATATTCTTTTCATGGTTAGATTTTTTCCCCCCAAAGAGAAGGGAATACCGACCGCTGTGCAGTATGGTGTATCCTGCCCCCTGTGGACACTGAGGGAGTTACCGGTGGTGAATCAAAACTGCTGGACCTGGTGAAGTTTTCAGGGGCTTGCAAGACAAGCAAGGGATCTTAATTAACATTAACACCACCTTGAGAAATTAGAGGGTCCTTTATTAGGTGTGTGAAGCCTTTGGCAACAAAACATCCATAAATAAAGATCTACCTGCCCAGAGATACAGAATCAAAGCAAACAGGATTGCCCTGTTACTATCTAAAATCGGTGTTGTTGTCTTTAAAGCATTATTTCATACTAACCCAGAGAGAGAAAATTCTCTTAAGTAAATAGTTTATCTTAGGGTAGGGGAAGGATGCAGTGGGAATTTGGGTTAGCAGATACAAACTAGGGACATATAGAGAGAGAATGGATAAACAAGGTCCTACTATACAGCACAGGGAACTACATTCAATATCCTGTGGTAAACCATAATGGAAAAGAATATAAAAAAGAATGTGTATAACTGAATCACTTTTCTGTATAGCAGGGATTAACACAACATTGTAAATCAACAATATTCAATTAAAATAAATAATACATTAATTTTAAAGGAGCTCATATCTTACATTGTGCCATTTTTTCATTAGACCGTCACTTGAAAAGCAGCTTCTACGACAGAAGGGACAGAGGAGATTAACTTTTAGTATGGGCCCTGCGTGCTTTAGTCACTCAGTCATGTCTGACTCTGCGACCCTATGGACTGCAGCCCACCAGGTTCCTCTGTCCATGGGGATTCTCCAGGCTAGGACACTCCAGTGAGCTACCAGCTCCTCCTCCAGGGGGTCAAACCCCTGTCTGCTGTGGCCCCTGCATTGCAGGTGGATTCTTTACCCGTTGAGCCATTGGGGAAGGGGGCCTACCCACAGGGGAAGCAGACATTCTATAAAGTCTCCTGAAATATATTCTAGGAAGATAGTCTAATACCTGAAATTTGCACCAATGAAATAGTTTCTTTAATTTGTGGTACTGTTTTCATAACGTCCCAATTAAACAAATGGGGATCAGGTACTATCCCCGTTCATATATTACTACCAGTGTTACACTATTCCGAATAAACTGACGCTGACATTCTGAGAACAGTAACTAGCTGATACCTGTATGGTCCAAGAGAAACAAGACCTAAGACTGGCAGGTTGTTGATTGAAAGAAGGCTGAGGACGAAAAGACCCAGGGCAGTGGGTTTAAAATTCTCTTCCTTTGAGCTCCTAGAGTTTTCAGCAAGAGGCACGAGGAGGAAACCTACCACCGAGGCCCCGGTGCCCCACATTTCCACAAGCTGAGCATCCCTGCTCTGTGTTTCTGACCCTTCCTGACTTCATCTTCAGGCAACAGTCCCTCAGAAAAGAAAAAAGAAAATACTTAGAGTACTGAGCAACCTTCCTCAAAGGAGGTCAAGGGTGAAAAGTCAACGGAATCCTGAGCAACAGGAAGAAAGAAGAAAAGTGGTGGAGAAAGCAAAAGAGGGGGTGGGGGAAAAGCCCCTTGGGAAACAGTGCACATGAAGATAAAACGCTCTTGCACAATTTAGCCTTAGAGGTACCGGCCCCTGATTGGCCCTGCTTTCCCCAGTGCGATACAGAGACCTATTGTGCCACTAGGTCTGTCTGCTTTGGCAATCGTCTGTCACTTCAGATGGAGGTAAAAATACATCCCTCTGGGCTTTTTATGTAGACTGCATACAGCAAATTATGCAAATTCTTATTAAAGATGCATGTATGTGTATGCTGAGCTCAGTCACTACAGCTGTGTCCGATTCTTCGCAACTCTATGGACCGTAGCCCACCAGGCTCCTCTGTTTACGGGATTTGCCAGGCAAGAATCCTGGAGTGGGTTGCCATTCCCTTCTCCAGGGGATCTTCCTGACCCAGGGATCAAACCCGAGTCTTCTGAGTCTCCTGCTGAGCCATTGGGGAAACCCATATCTAAAGATGGTGACCATTAATTACTCAGCTATTTGGATTTTTAAATGTAAAATAATTCTCTGGAAATTTTGTTATTTCTCAATTTTTATACTTTTGCTCTGGAATAACATTTTAAAACTTCAATCTAACCAGTTCTCACATTCTCTGAAGAATTTCTTTTGTTAAGTTGCTTCTCTGAAAAAGCTTAATTTGTTTGACATAGTAATCTTTTACTGTATTTCACTGTGAATTTGTGGCAACACTTTTCTTCCATAATGATTTGACATGTTTCATGTTTGTCCAGATCGTCTAGATTAAAAACACATTGCAGTTCGCTAATAAGTATTGGGATACTAAAATTGAGCAGACAAAATGCCTTCTCAAATGAGCATCTAGTACGCTTGTGAGAGTAAAGATGATTAAACTCTAGAAATGATTTGATCTTTGCCAAATCTTGCATAGAAAATTACAGTTACATAGGAAATTGTCTTTCCTATTTAGGATCAGACTTGGTTTTAAAAATCACTACCAACTTTGTCAACATTAAAATAGAAGCAATAAAGATGTAAAATTTCACACAGGGGATCTACAATATTTGGATAATTATAAGCATATGGCTACTTTACATGAGACCTCTGTTAAAACTGTATTTACTAGGGCTCTGGGAAAACAGAGGTTCTCAAATTCAGGGTTTATTTACATGTGCTGAGAATGTCATGTTTACTATCAATGTATCATAATCTATTCTTGCTTCAGAACTCTAAGTAGAATTAGCTAAATGATCACAGTATCTGTTGTTTATTGCTCTCTTGTCTGTTTGTTAATATCCCAGGCTTTACTTGTAAAAGAAATGGCAAATAACAATTAACTTGGTGAATGTTCTCAATTATTATAGAAACAATTCCATATATTTTGTTAGAATTTAGGGCAGGAACCTATACTGACTAGTTTCAGTAGATTCTAGTCAAATAGAAAGGATTGGTGGAACAACAATGTGATCTCCTGCTCTTTTTGAAGACACTTCAATGTATCCATTCCTAGGAATCACTAAAAACAAAGACAATTTTGTTGTCTACTCATTTAGAATTAATTAAATGAACACTTTTAATGTGAAAAAATGGTTGAAACTTTATTTGGAAATTGATAAATATGAGATTTAAGAGTCTGAAATGTCACCATAAGCTCTACTTTTCCTTGAAAAGCTTTCCCTCCATGACTTTGCTTCTCAAATGCTAAGATGATGAAATGCCACAGCTACAACTTATAATGAATTGGTCTTTAAAAACAGAGTCAGAAAGTAGAATAGTGGTTGCCAGAGGCTGGGGGAGGGGGGAATGGGGAGTTAGTGTTTAATGGGTACAAAGTTTCAATTTGAGAAGATGAAAAAGTTCTGGAGTTGGATAATCATAGCTGTTGCACAATAATGTGAATATACTAAATGCCACTGAATTGTACACTTAAAAATGGCTAAAATGGTCCCTTTTAAAGTGTAGTTTACCACAAAAAAAAAAAAAAAGAAATACAAAGATTTAATAAAACACAATTCAAGAAATGCCTATTTATAAAATAATATGCTTAAGGGCAGAACTTTCTAGACAGCTTTGTAGACAAGTTTGGCTTTTAATACCTTTACACGGAACATATCAATCTGCATAACCAGGAGTGTATTTATGCCTAACTACACAAATGTCAATGGAAAATTGTGTTAGTCTCGGGGGCTTCCCAGTTGGCACTAGTGGTAAAGAACCCACTTGCCAAAGCAAGAGACATAACAGGACGCGGGATCGATCCCTGGGTTGGAAAGGGCATGGCAAGCCACTCCAGTATTCTTGCCTGGAGAATTCAAAGGATGGGAGCCTGGTAGGCTGCAAAGGAGTCAGACATGACTCAGCAACCAAATAACACTAGTCCTTTCAGAATTAAAATCCATCCCTTCTTCACCTCTCCAAAACACATGGCAACTGTGCAGAATCCCTTTTCTTCATGTGATTATTTTTTCCCTTAAATGAGACCACTTTACTTTGCCTTCAGTTATTACCACTCTCGCCTCCTTCAGACTTTTGACCACTGCCCCTCTCACCCTGAGCTCTTGCTGCTCAGCTCAGCACCCAGCTGTCATCGTTCCCCCACTCCTGGGCCTCCAGTCTCTCTTTACACTCCCACCCCCTCACTTCCTCTTTCTCCCTGCATTGCCGTTGACTCTTGTTCATTTCATCTCTGTTTCTAGTTTCCTTGAACTAGCTGCCATTGGGAACTGCAGCCCATTTTAAAACTTTCCTTCCACATTGATCCTAATTAAAGCACCAATTAGGATATTTGGTGCTTAGAGGGAATTTGTATTTTCCTCTTTAAGAACAACCAAAAAAACCTACCCCTTGAGACTAATCTGTTTACTTTCCTGTTTATTTACACGTATGTCCCTTAAGAGATTTCTCTTCCCACAGTGGTCCTGAAAGGGCAGGAGGGGGGGACCCTATCTCCTCCATGAGGGTTTTATTATTTGATATTTGTTAAAACAGAGCATCATGTAAATATGGACTGCTTCCTTGTGAAGTACATTTTTGCAATTGGGTGGAACAAACATGACAATTCCCTTGCTGCATTTTTTTTTTTTCAAGGTTCAAATGGCTGTTGAGGATTATCTGACCCTCTGTTAGAAGTCAGTTCATATTTTAGCAACATTAGACAGTGCCCGACTGGCCAAGAATATCAGTGTCAAAATGTAACACAGTAATACCTGAAATTATGATCTTCGTTGCTAAAGGTCTCTTTTCCAAGCATCTTCGATTCTCCTGACATTCAAGCCTCCTATTGCAGGCTAGCCCTAACCTCTCTCCCATCACTCCTGGCAGTTCTATTGACGCCTGGTGTCCTGGAACCTTTGACCCCGCCTGTGTATCCTCACCACTGCCTTCCTGCACAGGCACGGGCCTCACCTGGAAGGCTGGCTTGTCTGCATCCTCGCCTCATCTGCTCTTAGCAGTAACAGTTCCAGTTCCATGGTGCCCATTTCCACCCAGCACCTGCTGTGGCCTGATGTGGACTGTGGGGGTGTGGATGTGAAGGGCAAAGAAAGAAATGTGCTTGGATGATTTTATCAGCTTCCCTGCCTTGCATGCTCCTTGACCACCTACTCATACACACATGCACACACACTCACACCTCTTCTGAGAGAAAGAAACATTGGTTAGGTTTCATCTTATAGAGGTGATAATATTCTAGGGCCATATATCACAGACTGTTTCCAGAAAAACCACAAGGAGGATAGTTGGAGTCTTTGAAAAACTCCCAAGCACATGACAAGCAGAAACACAGAAAGTCAGATTGGAGGAAAACCTGAGAGGTCACTTATTTCAATGGGCCCCAAATAGGTGCAGGCTTCCCAGGTAGCGCTAGTAGTAAAGAACCTGCTTGCCAATGCAGGAGACATAAGAGACACGGGTTCTATCCCTGGGTTGGGAAGATCCCCTGGAGAAGGGCATGGCAACCCTCTCCAGAATTCTTGCCTGGAGAATCCCATGCACAGAGGAGCCTGGCAAGTTATGGTCCACAGCGTCGCAAAGAGTCAGACACAACTGAAGCGACTTCGCATGCATGCAAACAGGTGGTGTATAATAATGGTATAGCTTGCCCAGGCTCAGATCCTGGCTCTCCTATTGCAGGTCTAGAGCCTTAGCGTGTAGACCTTGGAAAAACCTCTCCTGGGCTTGCCATCCACAGCTATGACATGGGGGCCAACATAGCAGCTCACCGGCACATCTGCAGCGAATTGTGCATGTGAAATACTTGGAATAGAGATCAGCACATAGAAACATCTTAACTATTAGCAACATTATTATTTTACAGACTAGAAAAAGAGGCTGAGGTGTATCCTGAACAGGGTCTCACGGTTGGTGGCAGCACTGGAACAAGAGCTGGGTTGCAAAACCATGTCCTCCCAACTCCTCTACAGCCAGGTAAGAGAAAGAGGGCTGCCCCTTCATCAGATTCAACGTGATTCGAAAGGCTGATTTGTTTAGATCAGAAAGAGGACTGATCGGAGTGTAGAGAGCCTTATTAATGCCTTCTAATCACTTTCCAGGCATGCTGGATTAAAAACAAATGGGATTTTAATATTGTGACCCAATTCCAAATGCTCCAGATTACAATGTTTTACAAACTGTGGGTTGTAACACATTAGTGGGTTATCACATCAGAGTCATGAGTCATGGCCCGCAGCTTTTTTCACTGAAAGAACAGAATGGAATGAGATAGAATAAAATACAATAGGATAGGAAATACCAGCATGCCTTATGCTACATAGTACAAATATTCTCTTGGAAAACTGTTGTTCAAAGGGTGTGTGTGTGTGTGTGTGTGTGTGTGTGTGTGTGTGTTGTGGGTTGCTCCTGTAAAAATCTGGGGGAGCTGCTGGGTCTTTGTTGCTATGCAAGGGCTTTACCTAGTTGCCACAGGCGGTGGGGGACCAGGTTGGGGGCTACTCTTCATCATGTGCTTGGACTTCTCATTGAAAGGGCTTCTCCTTTGGAGCACAGGCTCTAGGCACGCAGGCTTCAGTCTTTGCAGCACACAGGCTCAGGACTTTTGGCTCGAGGGCCTTAGAGCGCACCGGCTTCAGGAGTTGTGGCCCACGGGCTTAGTTGCTCCACGGCATGTGGAATCTTCCTGGACCAGGGATCGAACCCATGTCTCCTGCGCTGGCAGGCAGATCCTTATCTATTGCCCCACCAGGGAAGTCCAACATTCTTAAAAGTACTTTTATTAGAAAGGATTCCATAATACTTTTTAGCAAGGCATACAGCTATTCCTTTGGAATAAATGCCCTGTTCTACTAATTTCTTTGCCTGAGTGCTCACCTACTTCAACAGTGTCATTCATTCCAGGGGAAAGAACAGGAGAACAGAGGAGTCACGTATTGAGGGGGCCGGGGGGGGTCAGTTTCCAGGGAAGGGGAGGGGCTGCTCACGGTGGCCATTCTCCAGAAAACCATCTGGGACCAGCCCTGACCACAGCCTCCAAGTTTCCAGCAAGACGGGGTGCATTGGCCATGTGATTAATGGCCGAAAAAAAAAACATTAGAGGCCATCAGTTCGAATGCAAGGAGGATTAAAAGCTGGAGTCAGTGTCTCCCAGGACAGAGCTCACCCAAGGAAGCCCATTAAAGAAGCAGATGTTTCCTTAAAGGTTGTCTGCAAAATGTGCAAACTGACAAAATGTTTACAGAATCCCTAGGACTCCACCAGCTAGGCTTACCTTTTAACAAATTGTTCTGATGACTCTACAATTAGCACAGTCCTGGGCTTATCTTTCTTACGTGGCTGCAGATGAAAGCAAACCAATAACTGAGGCCAATTAATTCAAGCTGCCATTCTCCCCCACCCCCAAGACACACACACACACAAACTGGCAGAGATCTTCACAGCAACTGTCCAGAGGATTATTTCATTCGAGATTCTTTTATAAAACTCAAGCACATAGGCAGCAAACTTAACCTGGCTGTTCCTGGCTCTTTCCCTGCATGCCTGTGTGCTAAGTGCTTGCTCAGTCGTTCAGTCATGTCCAACCGTTTGTGACCCCGTGGACTGTAACCTACCAGGCTCCTCTGTCCATGGGATTCTCCAGGCAAGAACACTGGAGTGGGTTGCATGCCCTCCTCCAGGGGATCTTCTCGACCCAGGGATCAAACCCATGTCTCTTACATCTCTTGCACTGGCAGGCAGGTTCTTTACCATCAGCACCACCTGGGAAACCCAGCTCTCTCTCTCTGGCTTCCATCAAATCCCTGTTTCTGAAATTCATTCATTTAGAAAAGCGGAATACTCACTTGCCCTATCCTCCGTTTCTTCTTGCCATCTTCCTTGCTCCCTGGCTCCCCACAGCACTCAGGATGCCACGTATGCTAGGCTCGCTACACTGCAGGTGTAGAGAAGTTACACAGCCACAAGGCCCAGAAGGTGACTGATAAAGTAACTTTAGAGGTCTTTGTCCTCGAGCGGTACTCCCTGGAGCCCACCTCTAAGACCTTTTCACTGGTCCTCTCTCTTCCATCCTCCTAGCTTCTACCCTGTTTCCTCATCACCACCACCACCCCCCTTTCTCTTGTAGATTGTCCTGGGAATCTCAAAATTCCACTGCTTTATTATATAAATCAGATCAGCTCCTGTCTCCTTCCTAACTGCTGCTCAAAAGAAACCAGGCCCATGAAAACGCCTTGCAAAGCAACAGTCAACCAGGAGAGCCTGCCTCCACCCGTTACATATCGGAGCCTGCTAACAGGTTGGAATTTACAGCTTCATTTTCTTTCGTTTTCTAGCTTTCTGTTTTGAATCGGGCTTCGTTCTTGGGGAAGGCATCCTTACCTTGGCCTGAAATATGTAATCTTTAAATGCAGAAGTGGTACCCATTTTGTAAAAAAATTTGTTTCTAATATTTAATAGCATTTTCCCTCTTCTCACTATTATAGACATTTCAAAAACTTTCTTGACTCATAAACTGATTTTTAAAACCTGTGACAGTCTTCCTGACCCAGGCATCGAACCTGGGTCGCCCACATTGCAGGCGGATCCTTTACCAACTGAGCTATCAGGAAAGCCCTGTAAATCTGAGGTGGATGATAAATCTCTATTTTACTATGTTTTAATATTTTTACTATTTCACTATTTCTACTATTTCACTATTTCTAGTATGACCTGCCTGATGTTCCAATAAGTTCTCATCTCTTTTTAATATTCAAGTAATCATTTGCTGTTAAGAGAGCCCCAATTGCTCCTGTTCTCTCCTCTTACTTCCTTGCCACCTCTAGTTGAACGGTTTGAGAACCTCAGAGACTTAACTAAGTCCAAGGAGCCAGCCTTTCCCTCTTTCTCCAAAATTTAACTCTTACATGTTTGGGTTTTCTGGCTAAAGCTTTGATGTTTGTGCTCTAGCTCTGTTCTCAACTCTGCCTTTCTAACAAGATGTCAAAGTCAAGAGTGACTCCCAGACTCAAATATACACTGACCCTCCCTCTCTCCTTCCTGTGTGTTCTCCTCAAGGATCTTTGGGATCCTTTCCATCATGGACTTTCGTTGAGACCACCTCAATCCATCAGAAAGATTCTAATCAGAAAGGAAGTGCTCTGAAGTCTTGATTTATTCTCCTCCTTCTGTAACTCTTGCACATTCCCCATCCTGCTCCCAAATCACCAGATCCACTAAGGAGCACCGGGAAAAGCATCTCTGCTCGGCCACAAAAATCCGATTACACTTGCCCCTCTGCCCAAGGCCAGTGAGCACTCACATATCTGAGGACTGTCCCTGTGACTTTATGCCAAAAAATAAGATATGCTCCAAAGTGACAGACTAAAGAAGAAATAAACAAGTTCTCTTGCTGGACAAAGCAGTCATAATAGAAGTTATAATTTAAATTCCCTCTCATCACACTATGTTTTGAAAAATCATGTATTTGTAAATAGGTCTCCCCATTAAAGTCTTTATTATTGTTCTTCCTATAGGGCCGGCTATAGCTCACATGAGAGTTTTGGGGAGAAATTCCTAATGAAAGTAATTCGAGGTTCAAATACCAATGTTGATATCTGTGAGATATAATGCATGTGTCTGACACTTAAAAAAACTCTGTAAATGTTGTAAATTGCCTTCCCAAACCCTTCCTTTAGTCGCTGTTAACATCTTTGGAATTGTGATCATATGCTGAATCTCATTATGTTTAAAACCTAGTTCAAGTGATAAACCTGAAAGAAAGTAGAGTTGGTATGAATCATGAGTAAAAAATAGTTGTTTTGGTAATATGCCAGAGGACACATTGAGTCTTTCAAAATTTAAAACAAGGACATTAAAATCTGGAGATGTCTGTGCTAATGCCCTTAGGGAATCATAGCTTCCTGCTTCTGGGGTAACTTGAATTTTAAATCCCTCTCTTGAGGATAAGCTACTCACAGTCTGATGACTATCATGGAGATCACCAAAAGCAGCTATTATAATCACAAGATAGAGGAACTGTGCCCAAAGGAGGCCTGGTCAGGTTACAGTACAGACCCTACACCACGTGCGTGCTAAGCCACTTCAGTCGTGTCCGACTCTGTGTGACTCCATGGACTATAGCCCGCCAGGCTCCTCTGTCTATGGATTCTCCAGGCAAAAATTCTGGAGTGGGTTGCCATGCCCTCCTCCAGGGGATCTTCCCAAGCCAGGGATCGAACCCATGTCTCTTACATCTCCTGTATTAGCAGGTGGGTTCTTTACCACTAGCACCACCTGGAAAGCCCCGCTACACCACACAGAATGGCAATAAAAATTTTAAAGTGCTTTCTGAGCCTCTGCTCCCAAGCACGGTCACCCCAGACATAGGGAGAGATGTAGAACCGCAGTACCTTGGTGTAGAACCGAGCCTTGGTACTCGACCCGTCCCCCCTCAGCTCTGTGATTGGTCTGCGGTTGAAGAAAGATGAGCGCTGAGCCAATCACGATCTACACCGAGATTTCTCTAAGAGAACTTAGGAAGGAGGACCGCTTTACGCTACACAGGCAAAGCTGAAAAGAAGTCAGCAAAGAACTGCCAGCAACTTCGGTTCTCGTCCTCCAGAGAAAACTAGCTCTCTGGAGTAGAGAATGGAGCCCACATCCCTGAGAGGTGAGGTGAGAGGAGAGCCTTGAGGGAAGAAGTCTCTAGAGCCACCCTCTGTAGTTCACCCCTGCCCTCTTCAGCTGAAGCTAGTTTCAGTCAGGTGCCCGTCACTTGAAATCAAAAGAGTTTTGAGTAACTCGAAAGTTGCTTCCAGCTACTGAGGTCCCCAGACGCAAGCCCAAGGCTAACCTGGTCAGATGTTCTTTCACTGCTATGAGTCATAGCAAGAGTGCACGCTGACGGATCCTAATTGCAGTGTGCGCTAGCTCCGGCTGGGTTTCTGACACTTGCATTTGACTTTTCTGGATTCATTTTCTCTTTCCTCAATTTCTCCATGAGTCGGTGGATCTCAGGAGAAATACTGTTTCTGCTCCTCCTATAGAGAAGTACAATCCATTTCCTTCTATGAATATGATCAAAAGGAGAAAAAGAAACACCTCTCAGGTCAAAAGGAAAGACAGGAGTGTCAGCTCCATGTGAACAGGAGTCTGCTAGAGGTTCCTCCTCAGGGAGGGACTTGTCCTACCCAGGCACGTCAGCTGGTTAGTTTTGAGAGCTTGTTGTTGTTTAATCACTAAGTCATGGCTGACTCTTTATGATCCATGGACTGCAGCACGCCAGGCCTCCCTGTCCTTCGCCATCTCCCATAGTTGGCTCAAACTCACGTCCATTGAGTTGGTGATGCCATCCAACCATCTCATCCTCTGTCGTCCACTTCTCCTCCTGCCTTCAGTCTTGCCCAGCATCAGGTTCTTTACCAGTGAGTCAGCTCTTCACATCAGGCGGCCACAGTACTGAAGCTTCAACTTCAGCATCAGTCCTTCCAATGAGTATTCAGGGTTGATTTTCTTTAGGATGAACTGGTTGGATCTCCTTGCAGTCCAAGGGACTCTCAAGAGTCTTCTCCAACAGTTCTAAAGTATCCATTTTTTTTTGGTGCTCAGCCAACTTTCATATCTATACATGACTACAGGAAAAAACATAGCTTTGACTAGATGGATCTTTGTCTGCAGAGTGACGTCTCTGCTTTTAATATACTGTCTGCGTTTGTCATAGTTTTTCTTGCAAGGAGAGCTTATGGGGCCCCGATTTATGCAGACCTTGTCATGGATGCCTGCGTACTCGCATACCTGCTACCCGGATGCCATGCAATGAATATGTGCAGAATGAATGAGAGCACAATTAGGTAGAGAATGATGGAAGAAGAAAGGTGTCTTTCACCCTCCAGACCGTGTTGTTCTCTTCCTTTCTTCCAGAAGAACCGTTTACATTCCAGTCCTCACCCTACTGCACAGCAGTTCCCTTTCGTATATATTTATCCCCCATAAGACAATGAAGAGCCCAGGGCAAAGGGGCGCCTATGGAACACAGTGGAAAGCAATGTTTCAAGAGTATCAATTGAATGGTGGGTGAATGAACAGAGAGTCTGAGTTATGGATTTTCTAAATGTATTTTTATTATTTTCTAAACCATAACAGCTACCAGCATTTCCAAGTTGGCCCTGAGACCAACTTTTATGGCCCTGTTGAGACTCATTTATAAATTCAGTCTGTTTACACACAGTGAAAAGTTGTGGACCACGAGCTTTGGATCACACACCTTAGCAATCTTTGCAGTGTTCGTTTGCTTAACACGTGCCTTCTCCATAAACCTACTGTGGGTCAGGTGGACTCAAAAGACACCCAACAGAAGAGTCCTGATGGCTGTGTTGATCCCGTGGGGACCCCCTGGAGAGAGAGGCTCTGGGGACAGTGCTGGGCGCCAGAGGCCTGATGGAATGCTGGCTCTTCAGGGCCAGGGAAAGGATGAATCTTTCGAGGTGAATGAAGAGGCAGATCTCAGAAGTGCTTCTCCCTGAAATTATTTCAAAGCCTTACTCAACTTCCATAGAAAGCCACGTGCTTCTCATGCCCAGAATCACTATTTGTCCTTATGCCTGGAATGATCAGTGCCTTCTTGTTGTCGTTTAGTCCCTAAGTCATTCTGACTCTTTGTGACCCTATGGACTGTAGCCCGCCAGGCTTCTCTGCCCATGGGCTTCTCCAGGCAAGAATACTGGAGTGGGGTGCCATTTCCTTCTCCGGGGTGGGGGGCGGGGATCTTCCTGACCCACCTCTCTTGCATTGGCAGGTGGGTCCTTTACCACTGAGCCACCAGTTAGTTCCCTGAAAACCATTTAAACCAGCTTCCCGGTTTCTTGTTCATCTTGAGATCAGGCAGGGAAGGAATCAAGGAAATCCTGCCTTATTTAACTGTTAGTGGCCTTACTTCAAAGCAATGAGCCAATTATCAACTCTAAAATGGATCTAAAATACTTAGTTTTATTTCACAGGGTCATACCTGTTAAGTTCTCTCTGATCAGAGCAGCAGCAACTACAGAAACCAGGCTGATGGTGCCCTCTGGTGATCAAACAGCGACATGAGGCTTTGAAATTCTGGAAGCTGGGGTAGGGGGAGGAAATTAATTAATGTCCCCAGGAGAGGAACTGTCTTTAATACATCCTGATAGTCCTGTTCTTGTCTGAGATGGGGAGAGTCCAGCACCGCTGCCCTGGAAATGTGGCCTAGTAGCCCAACATCATTTCGGGGGTTTGCTGCCCGGGAGGTCAAACCCAGCCTCCTGTTACATTAATTAGTTACATTAATATAGCATGTCACTCTCCTCCCCTGCACTAGAGAGAACAATGCTCCACCGACCCACACTCAGCACGTCCCTCATATCCCAGCTGAGACGAGGCTGAGGAGAACGTGCAGCGTAGATGCATTGGGAGTTGGGTATAAAGTGATTAAAGAGGCAAGCACTGAGCCTGGGGTGGGGAGGGGTTGGGAAGGAAAGAACCACAGAGAAGCCGAAGCCTGTGCTCCAGCCTGCATGCGTGTGCACGATGGGGAATCCAGTGCCCAGCCTGACTTCCTCCCAATCAGCAGGGATGCAACCCATCAAAAGGTACCTACAATCCTCCCACCTTCTCCTCAGAGTGGCCCAGTTCAATTCAGTTCAGTCACTCAGTCGTGTCCGACTCTTTGCGACCCCATGAATTGCAGCACGCTAGGCCTCCCTGTCCATCACCAACTCCCGGAGTTCACTCAGACTCACGTCCATCGAGTCTGTGATGCCATCCAGCCATCTTATCCTCTGTCACCCCCCTTCTCCTCCTGCCCCTAATCCCTCCCAGCATCAGAGTCTTTTCCAATGAGTCAACTCTTCTCATGAGGTGGCCAAAGTACTGGAGTTTCAGCTTCAGCAACATTCCTTCCAGAGAAAGCCCAGGGTTGATCTCCTTCAGAATGGACTGGTTGGATCTCCTTGCAGTCCAAGGGACTCTCAAGAGTCTTCTCCAACACCACAGTTCAAAAGCATCAATTCTTTGCCGCTCAGCCTTCTTCACAGTCCAACTCTCACATCCATACATGACCACAGGAAAAACCATAGCCTTGACTAGACAGACCTTAGTTGGCAAAGTGATGTCTCTGCGCCCAGCCAGCAGGAAATGCAGCATGTGAACTTGGCTCAGAGGAAGCGAGAATGGGCCTCCATCCTGGCAGTGGGCATCTCCATGGCAACCACCAGAGGATGGATCTCGCCTTCCAATTGTTCCAAAAATCGTGACAATGGGCTCTAATGGTCCAAGGGATGAGGAAGTAGTTTTTCTTCCGATCGTGTAGCTTCTAGAGTGCTTAGAAAAATGAAGGAATCACGTGACTCTAGAGGCATTTTTCACCAAAGATGGGCTTTTATGAAACTTGAATGGGACATAGGCTGAAGTTGTCTATGATCAAAGCCTAGAGAATTCTGGATTGTTAGAAACAAAATAGTCAACCTGACCTTTTCTGGAAATGAAATTAATGATGATAATAGTAATATCATTGAGTTTTGAGTGAAACTATAAGTGCTTTTAATACATTATACATTCATTGAATGTGCCAAGCATGGGATATACAACAGCGGACATGTCTTTGTGAAACTTACATGCTAGTCAGGGAGGCAGACAATAACCAAGTACATAAGGAAAGGCCATTTCGAATCATGATAAGAGTTACGTAAACAAAATAGCATAGTAGTGTGATAAAGGTGGTCAGGAATGGCCATTTTTGATGGGATGCTCAGAAATGAGCTCTTTGTGGAGAGGATATTTTCTCTGAGTCCTAAATGAGGAAAAGAAACTCACCACACAAATCTGATGGGAGAGCCCTCTGGGCCAAGGACACAGCACGTGCAAAGGCCTGGAGGTGGGAAGAAGTTTGGCATGTCTGGGAAACAGAAAGACAGAATCCTTCTAACTGCTCATGACATATTATTGTTTTATTGTTGTTCTCATTTTGCAGATGAGAAAAAGCTAGAGAGGTAAGTAGCTCCAGACCCTGTAGCTCAAGAGATGGAGCTGGGACCCCAGTTGGGCTTCCCCCAAGAGACAGCCCTCTTGAGGGAGGGCATGCTGTTCTTCATGGGAGAGGGCCAGGGGCCGAAGCCCTGGGATGGCAGTGATGTCCCAGTTCCCCCAGCTTCCCATGTACCTGGTGACCTCGCTGCTTTTTTGTGAAATGTTCACCTTCTCTTCTGCTTGAGGCTCCTTCCCTATGGATTTTCTCTCTCCCAGCTCAGGGGCAGCTCCAGGAAAGAAGGGATCCTGCATTCATTTTTCAAAACCACTGAGATGAATGGGCTGAGAGGTGCAGAGCGATGTGTGAGACAGCACAGGAAATCTGACCTGTTGCATCCCTTTCAGGAGAAGAAACTTTAGGGTGAGAGGAGGTCATTTAGTCCATCCTTCTGCCACAGAGCAGGCGGCGAGGGGGAAAGCGGGGGACTCAAACAGCTTCAGGCAGATAAAGACCTGGTCCTACTGTAAGGAGCGGGGGGCTAAATATCTCTTCACAGATGGAACTTGCTGATTGTATAGGGGAAAATCTATAAATGCAAAAAAATGATTGACAAATAAATACACCCAACTAAATTTCCAGTGGAAATACAGTGAAGCCAATCCTGTGTTCAAGTGTATTGACCAAAATGGAAATATCCTCCCCTGCATGCTTTTAACTTGCCCTCTGAGTTTTCCCCTGAGCTTGGGGCATCCCTTGGAACAGTAATCAATTCAGTCGCTCAGTGCAGTGTGACTCTTTGCAACCCCATGGACTGCAGCACTCCAGGCTTACCTGTCCATCACCAACTCCTGGAGTTTACTCAAACTCATGTCCATTGAATCGGTGACACCATCCAACCATCTCATCCTCTGTCATTCTCTTCCCCTCCCACCTTCAATCTTTCCCAGCATCAGCGCCTTTTCCAATGAGTCAGTTCTTCTCATCAGGTAGCCAAACTATTGGAGTTTCAGCTTCAGCATCAGTCCTTCCAATGAATATTCAGGACTGATTTCCTTTAGGATTGGTTTTATTGGAACTGTAATAATACTAGCTAACTTAACTGAGGGCTTATGATATGTCAGACTTTGGCCTCAAATACTTCATGGTAAATTTTAAAGCAGGTCTAGTTATTATCATTCTACATATTTTAATGAACAAAGTCTTACTTAGCTCTTACTCTGCATCAGGTACCATTGTAGTCCTTTCCACATATTAATTCACTTAATCCTCATTGTGCTCTTATGTGGTAGGTATTACTAACTCCATTTTATGGATGTGAAAACTGAGGCTAAAGGCAATTAGGATGAGGCTTATTTAACTTATATGCAGAGTATATCATGAGAAACACTGGGCTGGGAGAAACAATGGGCTGGAATAAACACAAGCTGGAATCAAGATTGCCGGGAGAAATATCCATAAACTCAGATATGCAAATGACACCACCCTTATGGCAGAAAGTGAAGAGGATCTAAAAGCCTCTTGATGAAAGTGAAAGAGGAGCGTGGAAAAGTTGGCTTAAAGCTCAACATTCAGAAAACTAAGATCATGGCATCTGGTCCCATCACTTCATGGCAAATGGATGGGGAAACAGTGAAAACAGTGTCAGACTTTCTTTTTTGGGGCTCCAAAATCACTGCAGATGGTGACTGCAGCCATGAAATTAAAAGACGCTTACTCCTTGGAAGGAAAGCTATGACCAACCTAGATAGCATATTGAAAAGCAGAGACATTACTTTGCCAACAAAGGTCCATCTAGTCAAGGCTATGGTTTTTCCAGTGATCATGTATGGATGTGAGAGTTGGACTGTGAAGAAAGCTGAGAGCCGAAGAATTGACGCTTTTGTTGGAGACAACTCTTGAGAGTCCCTTGGACTGCAAGGAGATCCAACCCGTCCGTTCTAAAGGTGATCAGTCCTGGTTGTTCACTGGAAGGACTGATGCTAAAGCTGAAACTCCAAAACTTTGGCCACCTCATGCAAAGAGTTGACTCACTGGAAAAGACTCTGATGCTGAGAGGGATTGGGGACAGGAGGAGAAGGGGATGACAGAGGATGAGATGGCTGGATGGCATCAACAACTCAGTGGACATGAGTTTGAGTGAACTCCGGGAGTTGGTGATGGACAGGGGAGGCCTGACATGCTGCAGTTCATGAGGTTGCAAAGAGTCGGACATGACTGAGAGACTGAACTAAACTGAGCTAAGTAACTTGCCTGGGTCATAGACCTAGTAACTGAGAGAAGCCGGTTCAAGTTCAAGCTGCCTTCAGAGACTTCATCCTGAGTCTATTTACAGCTGTTAAGGGGAGTTTTTCATCTAAGAGACTGACAGGGTAGGAAGGCGGATTCTCACCTACCATCCCGCGGCCTGCGGTTGCCTGCCACCAGCTCTACCTGGCAGAGGGCAGTAGGAGCCTGACCCCAATCCTGCCTCCCCCAGGGCAGGAAAACATTTCTTGCCTAAAGTTTCTCCCAGGAAGGGAGGCTCCCAGCCCTGCCCTGGTCTCTCCCACACCTCTCAAATTCACCTGTGCACCTTCAAATGAGCTTTTTTCACATCTGATCTTCCCACATCCCTGTCACAGTCTCCCGCCTCAGCCCAGCAACCCCAGAGCTGCCAGAGACTTCCGCCTGGAACCCTCAAACCCTCCCACCGCTGTGAAAATCTCCCCTGACTGCAGAGAGAGACCTGCAGGGCCCACCCAGGTCCGGCCCCCACTTGCCTCTGCAGGCCTGTCCTCACCCTCCCCGGGGGCCTTGGCTCCTCTTGTGCCCAAGTACTTGGTTCCCTTTTGTATTTCTGCCTTTCCTTCTCTTAAATCTAGCATGCTTGGCCCCAGTCTCCTTTCTCCCTTCTGTATTGTTTGAGTGAGAGTGAAGTCGCTCAGTCGTGTCCGACTCTTTGCGACCCCATGGACTCTAGCCTACCAGGCTCCTCAGTCCATGGGATTTTCCAGGCAAGAGTACTGGAGTGGGTTGCCGTTTCCTTCTCCGGGGGATCTTCCTGACCCAGGGATCAAACCCAGCTCTCCCACGTAGTCAGACGCTTTACCCTCTGAGCCACCAGGGAAGCATTGTTTACTCAACAGTAAATGATAAGGAATTCCTGGGTGGTTCAGTGGTTAGGACTCCACGCTTTCACTGCCCAGGGCCTGCATCCAGTCCCTGGTTGGGGGACTGAGAGCCCACAAGCTGGGTGGGGCAGCCTATACCTGTGTGCTTATGTGTGGCGGTGGTGGTGGTTTGGCTGCTAAGTCGTGTCCAACTCTTGCGACCCTATGGACTGAAGCCCTTCTGGCTGCTCTGTCCATGGGCTTTCTCAGACAAGAATACTGGAGTGGGTTGATATATATGGGTGTATATATATACGCATATATACCAGTGAAGCCCATATATATACGGGCTTCCCCCGTGGCTCAGCGGTAAAAATCCGCCTGCAATGCAGGAGATGCGGGTTTGATCCCTGAGTCAGGAAGATGCCCTAGAGGAAGGCACGGCAATTCACTCCAGTATTCTTACCTGGAGAATCCCACGGACAGAGGAGCCTGGTGGTCTGCAGTCCATGGGGCTGCAAAGAGTTGGACATGACTGAAATGACTGGGCGTGTGTGTGTGTGTGTGTGTGTGTGTATACACAGTGATAAATGATAAGGGCATTTCCTAGGTACCAGCCACCACTTTTTAGGGGATTTTAAGTATTTTTATTATTTATTTGTTTGATTGCACCACATCTTAGCACGCGGGATCTAGTTTCCTGACTAGGGATCAAACGCTGGTCCCCTGCATTGGGAGCCCAGAGTCTGATCCACTGGACCACCTGGCAGGTCCACTAAGCATCATTCTGACTTGTATGATCTTACTTCTCACCTATAGGAGGTATACGATTATCACCCCCATTTTTCAGATAACATTCCCAACAGTAGTGGCAGAGCCTGGATTCAAGCTTGCTCTAGGACACCAGTGTCGTAGCTCCTAACCCTCTTGTCACACAGTCCCCAGGGCTGCTTCCAGCACAAAGTGCTCCAAGGTTCTCCTCTGTGACGATGTACACAGAGCCCCTGCAGAGTTAATACATTTCTTCCACTTCTCTTATATGCACATCTAGAAAAGCGCTGTCCTGGGGGCACTCTCTCCCTTGGTAACTGCTACTTGCTTTGACCCTCAAGTTTAACTTGAACTTAATGGTCATTCAACGATGCTGGCTGAGCTCACTGGCCAAATGAAGACACAGGACTTCGGAAGGCTGGGTCCGTTGCCGGTCACACTGCCGGTGCCAAGTTGCGCTCAGGCTCAGGTTTCTGGTTCTTGGTGGTGGCTCCTCCTGGCTGGGTCACTGCCTCACCTGCCCAGACCTCTCTGCAGACGTGCATATGGCAGCTACATTTGGACAGTTCTTGTCTCTGAGGCATAGAATGTGGCCATGAGAATTTTTTTATTAATTCTCAAAAAATTCTCCTTTCTTCCAAAAGCATCCATCATCTGTCACTGGTGTAATGACGGGCACCTGCAATTCTATTTAAAACATTTCCACCTTAATGTCTTTCTCTATATAAAGGCAAATACCTTACAGGAAAGGGTAACAGACTAAGCTTTTCCAAGCTGGTCACAGGGTGAATTTTGTGCTGGACACAGCTGTCTAATGAGCAGAGACGATGGTCCCAAGTCATGGGGGCAAGGGCAGGAGTGGCCCCTAACAGGAAGGAACACCCAGAAGGGAGAAAAGCAGGTTGACTTGAGAAATGATTACCAAAGCGAGGATTCCAGAAGCTCCCAGCGTCCATGGACGAGACTCTACAGTGGCTTAGGGAGATTGGTGGATTGATAAACTCACCAGTTTCAGCCATTTGAAGTATCCAGGATTCCCAAAGATAAGTATTTCATAATAGGTACATAGACAATTATAATTGTGCACTGCACTCTGGACCCTGCTTCCCTAAAAAGAAGGTGCCTCAGTATATGTCCCCAGAATTGCTCCAAGACCCCTTCTGTCTCTCCGGCTCCTCTGATCCTTGCCCCACTGCCTTGCTGATATCACAACATCTCTTTTGGACTCCACAGCTTGGTTCCTGCTCCAAAACCCTGGCTCTTGGATTTGCTACCCCAGCTTCCCCTCCTGGCTCCTTGAGGATGTAATTCTGAGTCTCAGTTCTCCAACTGGACACGTCCCAGTTTTGACATTGGCTCAGCTTTGCAAGATCTGCTCAAGCCAGGCAGGCCCCGGCTCCCATCACTCACCCCCGGGCAAAGCGGGATCATGTCCTGACGGATGATGGCCAGGAATCCTGAAGTGGACTTGACCAACCCTCTGAAACAGAAAGTGGTAAGCTAGCCGGGCAACATGGTGCCACCTGGTAACTCAAAGCAGCCCCAAGCTTCTTTCAAGATTAGAGGTCCCGTCGCATAAATAATTTGGCTGTTTTATGTCGACTCTGGTTGAATATAGGGGAATCTGAAATGATTGATTGCAGTGATTTTATTTACACACCCACGCATGCGTACATGCCCCCACATACACGCACACACAGGCATTTTGAGCTTTTCATGGCAGTCTCTAAGATAATATGCTTTTAAACGTGTGTGGGCCCTCATGTGGATGCATTCTCTCCTGATTTAGCCTTTGACCAGCTGGTGCAGGGAGAGACGCCCGCAGAGAATGCAGGACTGTTGCTCCCAGGTGGGGAGGTAGCGAGCTGCTGTGGGTTCCCTGTCTTGACTCCCAGCACTGAGCTTCTGTCCTCTCCTTCTTATAGCAGCTGGGAATTGGGAACCATGAATAAAATTCCTCTGTTGGTCTTCCTCGATGGGGGCATTGGAGCCTGATATTGGCTTAGAATTACTGGGGGATATATTAAAATTCCCATCACCCAGGCTGCACTCCAAACCATTAATATCAGAATCTTCAGTGATGAAACTCAGTCATCAGTATTTGGAAACCACCCAGATGATTCCAGTAGGTAACCAAGGATGAGGCCCACTACTGTCAAGAAAACTCTGTTTCAGGTTATCATCATCATTACTAAGATTATCTCCATCCTCATTTATTTAACTTCTTGCCACATCTTCCCTGGTGACTCGGTAAAGAACCCGTCTACAACGCAGGAGGCGCAGGTTCAATCCCTGAGTCAGGAAGGTCCCCTGGAAGAGGGCATGGCACACCACTCCACTATTCTTGCCTGAAGAATCCCCATGGACAGAGGAGCCTGGCGAGGGGGTTGCAATGAGTCAGATATGACTGAATCAACTGAACATGCACACACGCAGACCCATCTTCTCCCAAGGCTACATATTTTGAATAGAAAAACCACTTGGCCAAGAATAATGCATCTAAGGATTTTTTTCGATTCCATCATGAATTAGCTATGTAACCTTAACTAACACCACAGTTACTAATGGTATGAATGCTGCTGATGATAACAGCTTACCTGGATCGAGTCCTTACTGTGCGCTAGAAACTGCTAAGAACTTTCTATACGTTAGTTCACTTAACTCTCACCCAGGAAAGTAAGTATTCGTTTATAGAAGAAGAAACTGAGGCTCAGAGAGGTAAAATCACTTGCCCAAGGTCATAGAATGCTGGAGACATGGGTTTGATCCCTGGGAAGATCCCTTGGAGAAGGAAATGGCAGCCCACTCCAGTATTCTTGCCTAGGAAACCCCATGGAGAGAGGAGCCTGTACAGTCCCTGGGGTTGGAAGAGCTGGACACGACTTAGTGACTAAACCACAACACAGAATAAGTAGCGGAACCAAGATTCAAATGCAAGTTGTCATACCCAGAAGCTCGCATTCTTAACCGGTCTTCAATGCCACCTCCCTCAGTAACTTGCCCTGATTACAGAGCTGGTGAAGTTGAGAATACAAGATTCCCTTCCACGTCTGCCCAACTTCAAAGCTCACCCTTTAACTAGGACAGTGCACTACTCGTGTGATTGACACAAAAGTTAGGTCAGGTAGGTGTCTCTCCTCCTGACCTGCTCTCTTTCCTGAAAGAAATACGGATGAAAAGAAAAGACATTTTCATGGCTAGAGAGAGTTAAATGACCTAATACAGTGAAAAGGGTCTCTGCATTGAACTACAATTCAGGGGCCAAGCAAGTGAATCTCCATCTAAAAGTTCAGGGATTTCCATATATAAGACGAAAACACACGTCATATGTAAGATTTAAGACCAGAAATTGTAGGTTTGCAAGCTGGTAAATTTTACTCACACTATATTTCATATGGCAATAGCAAACCAAGTTTCTGATTTCTTTCATTTCTTTAGAGGCTGTAAAAGGGTATATACATTTGCAAAAATTTCACATGATAGACAAACACAACCCCTGTCCCACAGTAGAAATTAGGTTGTGTTTTCAGATCTCCCCAGAAATAGGTACATAGGAATGTCTAAACTCATCAGGCAGCTTCATTTCAAGATGTTTTGCTATCCTGGGTCAGAATCTCATGGGAATGTACATTTAGAGAGTTCATGGGAAGCTTCGAGGACCCCTAAGGCAAGGTCTGAAATTGATTAGGGCAATATATTCCAGGGACATGTTTTGTATGGCCTTCCTGGAGGAGACTGTCATCACTCTTGGGTGAGACCCGGGAGGTCACAGTAATTCACACTTGACAACAGGACCTGGTAGGTAGGACTGGGCGAGAGGCCCACGGTCATCCCAGTGGTATGTGACCGAGGGATAGGTGTCTCTCCCTTTGCAACCAGGTGAAGAAAGTGCTTTCAAAACCTGCTTGCACAGGACGTTTCCTTACGGACTTATTCTAAGCAGGGCTGAGAGCGGAGGAGGAGGTAGGAGAGAGTCCACTGGAAGTTTATTCCTGCAGGTCTCAGACCACATCAGCTGCCTGTAATGTGAAAAGTGATGGAGAGAGATTTTTTTAAAAAAAAAGGAGGGATGTACAAAAGAGAAAAAGAACTAGAGAGAGAAAAAGATGTCTGTTTCATTCAGGAGTTTCACTACCATAATCAGAAGGAGGGGTTGCCAAAACTAGGGGTCCCTGAGCCCAAGAGCGTGGGCCACACACCAGGAGGTAAGCAGCGGGCAAGACAGCAAAGCTTCATCTCTGTTTATAGCCACTCCCCACTGCTCGCAATACCGCCTGGGCTCTGCCTCCCGCTCCGTGAACTCAATAAATGTAACATGCCTGAACCATCCTGAGACCCCCATCTTCCATGAAATCTGTCCCTGGTGCCAAAAGGTTGGGGACCTGTGGCCTAAAGTAATGCAAAAGAAACATTCAAGCTGCACTCCATTTAAGCCAAAAATCAGATTGGTCTCTCTTGTTCATTCATGGGTTCATTGACACATTCAACCAATATTGAGCCCCCCACATTGGAGGTACAGTAGCAAACAAAAGCCCCGTCATATGACTCATTTGAAAAGACCCTGATGCTGGGAAAGATTGAGGGCAGGAGGAGAAAGGGACGACAGAGGATGAGATGGTTGGATGGCATCACCGACTCAATGGACGTGAGTTTGAGTAGACTCCGGAAGTTGGTGATGGACAGGGAGGCCTAGCATGCTGCAGTTCATGGGGTCGCAAAGAGTCGGACACGACTGAGCAACTGAACTGACTGACTGATGATGATTACAGTCTAACGGGGGAGATGGACAATAAACAAAATAACCAAATAGACACATGCTATGATGTCAGGTGATGATAGGAATCATAAGTTCAGTTCAGTAGCTCAGTCGTGTCCGACTCTTTGTGACCCCATGAACCGCGGCGCTCCAGGCCTCTCTGTCCATCACCAACTCCAGGAGTTCACCCAGACTCATGTCCATTGAGTCGATGATGCCATCCAACCATCTCATCCTCTGTCATCCCCTTCTTCTCCTGCCCTCAATCCCTCCCAGCATCAGGGTGTTTTCAAATGAGTCGGCTCTTCGCACCAGGTATCATAAGTTTATCATAAGTTTATGATAGGTATTATAAGTTAAAAAAAAACAGAACAAGAATAAAGCGTTGGGAGGGGGGCCAGCAGGGCTATCTGAGGACATGAATTCTGAGCAGAGTCCTGAGCTGGTGAGCATCCCTGCTCTGCCAGAGACAGCTCTTCAGGCAGAAGGAACCATGAGGGCAAAGGCTGGGAGGCGAGAAAGCCTTGGCTCACTGGAAGCAAGTCATCACAGTCAGGAGCTGCTGGACCAGCTCAGGGAAGCCACCCATATCTGAAACCCGAGCTTCTCTGAGTTCTTCCTGCACTGTCCATATCTAGAGCCCTTTCATACATCCGTGCATATAATGATGACTTGATGTCCCGAAGACACGATTGACTGGCAGCTAGGCAGTGCTGACCGACCTGTGGACGGGCCCCATCATCACGTGATAGATTAACACCACAGATTAACATGTATTTATACGCTGCACATATATTTGTACATGTGCCTTATTTTTGTGGTATATTTTCCAAGAAATACGCCATAAATTTTTAACATACTGGGAAATGGTCACTTTATTTTACTCCAGACATCTCAGTATAGTACAAATGATGAAAGACTCATTTGTTTAGGCTTGCTTTTTGTCTTGATACTAGGGGATAACCAAAAAAACAGTTTTTATCATTTGTATCTCTCCTTCATTTCACTGGGCGGAACCCCCAGGGCCTTGTAATAACCTGATGGACCTGCCTATCTCCTGCTGAGCTCAGAATAATGCCTGGTAAACCCAACATGAAAGTGAAAGTGCTCGCTACTCAGTCATATCCAACTCTTTGGGACCCCGGGGACTGCAGCCCACCAGGCTCTTCTGTCCATGGGATTCTCCAGGCAAGAATACTGGAGTGGGTTGTTGTGTCCTCCTCCAGGGGATCTTCCCGACCCAGGGATGGAACGCACATCTCTTGTGTCTCCTGCACTGGCAGGCGGATTCCTTACCACTAGTGTCACCTGGGAAGCAACATGATTCCTGGGAAACAGCCCGACAATGCCATTCAGAGCTCCCTCTTACCATCTTCATTCCTCTTGACAACATGTTGGCTTTTTCCTGAAAGGACAGCTCGTCTTCCTTTTCTTTTGTATAATTATAAACTGCCACAACCTTTTCCAAGAGCCCAAGGCAGGTCCTCTTCAGCATAACGATCTCTATGCTTAGCCACCACCACTGTTTCCCATTGTAACATTCTGGGAGAGGGAAGTGGAGGGGGCGTTTCAGATATGTTGTACGTTTGTTTGTACACAGCAGATATTTGTACATGTTTGTGCTGTGTGGGGCTCCCCAGTTGGTGGTAGTGGTAAGGAACTCACCTACCAATGCAGGAGATCTGGGTTCAATCCCTGGGTCGAGAAGACCCCCTGGAGGAGGCATGGCAGGCCACTCCAGTATTCTTGCCTGGAGAATCCCATGGACAGTGGAGCCTGGTGGGCTACAGTCCATGGGGTTGCAAAGAGTCAGACACAACTAAAGCGACTTACCATCCATGCAGGTGCTATGTAGAAAAATATATACAGTATATACAGTGTCTAATGCTGTGTGTACATTTTAAAAGTATGAGGCTCACTTTTTATTCAATGCAATATTAAGAGTAAATCAAATGTTGAATTTTTTAATTAAAATTTTAAAGATATTAATATCTTTATAATTTATAATATCTGTAACTCCTCTTGCTGAGTGACTTTCAATGACTTTTACATAAATTGTAATATATTAAATTACCAATGAAAATCAACTGATATAAATATTGAATAATAATATCAATGTGATCAAATTTTTCAAAACATCATTCACACAGTTATTTTTCCAACAAAAATATAACAGTTGGAAAGTAAAGTAATTTCTTAAAATTATTTGTAGTGAACTTAACTTTTTATTTTAACTCAATATGAGAAAGTAGCTTTAGCTGCTAGATATTCATTTGATATTGAATTAATAGATTTTTTTTCCCAGCACTTGACCTAATTACTGGTGGAATAATTTTTGTAAAGAGATTTATAAACAATAACAGATTTTTACTCAGTTAACTCTTTGTATTTAATTCTCAAAGACAAAGGCTCTAAGGGGCAAACACAAACAATATTCACAAGGCAGCTAATCTCAGCCAACAAGCACATATAGGCTACCTCTCCAAATGCAATTCCAAGATGGTGCAGTCAGTCGAGAGGAAGACCTCCAATCACAGCCATCTCATCACCGTAGTTTTGTAACACTAACCTTCCATACATTTTGTGCATTTTCTATGAAGTCAATGTCAAAGGTGCTGGTATCCAAGAAAACCCATGGAGAGAAATTAAATAGGATTAAGATTTTGTCAAATAGAGTTGACCTTTGGAGGGCCACAAAGGATTATACTTTTTTGACACCCAAGAACCAGTGTTCACCCTCTGAGGTGCCCCACTGCCCTGCTAAAAGCATGTGCCCTAAATTGTGAGTTCCTCAGTCACAAGGTCTGGGTCCTTTTCATCCCTGTATTCCATCCTCAGCAAAGAGAATTTCATAGAGTTGATACTTAAAGGTATTTGGTGACTGAGAGGAGAGAGGAAGGTAATGACTGAGTTAGTGAAACAACCTGTGCTCAGACACTCAGGCATATCCAGCTCTTTGCAACCCCACTAACTGTAGCCCATCAGGCTCCTCTGTTCATGGATTCTCCAGGCAAGAATGCTGGAGTGAGTTGTCATTTTCTTCTCCAGGGGATCTTCCCAGCCCAGAGGTCAAACCCCCGTCTCCTGCACTGGCAAGTGGACTCGTTACCACTGGTGCCAACCTCTGAGCCACCAGGGAAGCCCAGTGAAACAATAAATATTGTTAATCTGAGACTGTTGTACACTGGAGTCCTCAGTGGAAGAATGATGAAGGCAAAGAAGAAAGAGAGGACATTCTTGGAAGGAGAAGCAGGGAAGGAGGGGCATGGAGTGGTTTTCAAGTAAGTGAGAAGAGATCTGGGCCTGAGGGTGATAAAGTTTTGTGTTGGAGAGGCAGCATGGCCTGGCAAGAAAAGCAGGCATCTCAAAATGAAAGCTCTTTGGTTCACTTCCAAATCTAACATTGATTGGCTAAGATTTTAAGCAATTAAGTAGCTTCTATCTTAGTTTTCCAACTTTCAAAATGGTGAAGATAAATGTGTTTCTTATAGAAATGATCAGAAGTAAATAAGATGTCAAAAGCTCTGCAAAGGAAAAGTAAGTATAAAATGTTGAGCCTGACGCGTGAAGAGATATGGAGGGGCCATGCTATGACAAGCCTCAAATGCCATGTGGAGATGCAGAATGGACTCCAGGGGAGCACCACTGCTACAGGTTATTGGAAAGAGAAAGAAGACTGATGTTTACTGAGTGGCTGTTCTGTGTTAAGCATGTATCCCTTACCTTATGTAATCTCCTGAGCCAATCTGTAAAGTAGATCCTGATATTGTCATTTTGCAGCTGAGAACATGAAGGCTCAGGAATATTAAAGCTGTTAGACTTTAATATTGACGGATTGGGTAACGGCTGCCAGGGGAAAGGAAGGAACGATGAATGATTCCTAGGTTTTTGCTGTATCACCAGAAGACTAATATTGCTACTTATTGAAACTGGGAACACTTGGCAGGAAGAGGCAGGGGCAAGTTTAAAACTTGGTGTGGACATGTTGAGTTAGACATGGCTCAGAGACATTCAGATGGAGGAAAGTGGGATGTTGGAATCTTCCATGTGAAGCTCGAAAGAGAGGTTAGAGTTGGAGCTGTAATGTGGGGACTCATCAGTATAAATGTGTTTCTTTCTTTAAAACTATGTTACTGAAAATACTGAAGGAGTTATGGGTAGAGAGGGAAAGAGGAATGATTTTAGGAGAAGGCCACATGTAGAGGTCAGGAAGAAAGAACAAGCAGAAGCACATGGTGCCCTGGTAACCAAGTGAGTCGAGTGTTTTGAGAAGGAAGGGGTCCCCAACTGGGACAGATGCTGCAGAGAGGGAGAAGATGAAGACTGAAGGTGGACCTTGGTGGCCGCACAGAGGTGACTGGCAACTTTGTCAAGAGGGATCTCAGGGGAGTGATGGTAATACTGTGCTGTGCACAGTCGCTCAGTCATGTCCGATTATTTGCGACCCCATGGACTGCAGCCCACCAGGCTCCTCTGTCCTTGGGGACTCTGCAGGGAAGAATACTGGAGTGGGTTGCCATGCCCTCCTCCAGGGGAATCTTCCCAGCCCAGGAACTGAACCGGGGTCTCCTGCTTTGCAGGCGGATTCTTTACCAGCTGAGCTACCCGGGAAGCCCAGTGATGGTAATAGACCCCTAAAATTAGAGAGAATTGAAGAAAGTGTGAGATGAGCAAAAAGCGGTGAGTATAAACATTCCTTTGCAAATTTTTGCCAGGGAAGGAAAAGGGGCTGTATCCAGAAGGGGAGGTTGGGTGAACAGAGAGGTTTTTAAAATGTGGAAGATATTATAGAATGTTGATATGCAGAAGGGAATGATGAACCAGGAAACAGAGGGGAGATGTAGCATGAGTGGAGGGGTTCGCATGAGATTAGAAACAAAAAAAAATTGATCTTTCATAATGAGAGGGAAGGCAGGACATGTGGGTCAATGTATAGACAAGTTGTTCCTGTGGCAGACAGAGGAAGCAGTTCTCTTCTGACTGCTGCTATTTTCACAGCTCGGTGTTGTGGAAGTAGAGGTCCTCATGAAGAGCAAGGAAGGAGAAGGGGGACAGTTGTTTAAGGAAAGAAGGAAAGTATGAAATAGTTGTCTTGGGGAAAAAGAATGAATTGATGAGAGAAAGAAGGTAAGCTCACCAGCTGGTGCAGAGGGCCTACTTGAGATTTATGTGTCATGAGTTTAAAAGGAAAAGTCAGCTTGTGCCTCTTCCCCCAGCTGAGTTAACTGCTGGGGTGCAGGCATGGCAGAGTTGTCAGAGTTGGATTCGATTAGAGCTGAGATGTTTCCAGTGTCATGGAGTAACTGCACGAACAAGAATTTGAGGGCACCTGTAAGAGAATGGGGCTTCCCTGGTGGTGCTAGAGGAAAAGAACCTGCCTGCCAGTGCAGTAGACAGAAGAGACTTGGGTTTGATCCCTGGGCCAGGAAGATTCCCCTGGAGGAAAGCATGGCAACCCACTCCAGTATTCTTGCCTAGAAAATCCCATGGACAGAGGAGCCTGGCGCACTACAGTCCATGGGGTCGCAAAAGTCGGACACAACTGAAGCGACTTAGCATGCAGGTAAGAGAGTAACTACCACCACAGAATACAGAATCCATGCTGGGTAAAGAGGGAGACAAGGAGGTTGGTGAGGGACAGTGAAAAAGTGCTAAAGTCAGTGGGTTTGAGATGCTGATAAGAATAAAGAAACGTTGGTGTGGGAGTACTAGTCAAAGGGATGGATGTGGGATACTGGAAATCACAATTTTGAAGGCGGTGCAGTTACTGAGAATGGCAAGATTTAGGATAAGACCATGGGAGTAGGTGGTTAACAGGGGCTGCATGAAAAAGGTATGGGAAGTGACAAGGTCACGGGACTGATGCCAGAGTGTTGAGTGGATTATCTCTATGGATGCTGAGGCCACCAAATGTGATGACAGTGGGGAAGACTCAGAAATGCAGCTTCAGGGATCCTGTCACCGTGTTTTGTGATCCCCATGATGTTCAGTCTTTATGTAGGAATCCCCATCTCTGCAGCTGTGCTGAGTTTCCAGTCCTCGCAACCATAAAGCCATACGAGTTCACCAGGAGCGCCTCCTATTTTCCACTAAAAAAAATAAAATAAAATTGACTTTCTATTTTATCTCCCCTGAATTATGCTGACTAGAGCTAGCAGGAGAGATGGGATGAGGTTGGGTCCTAAGGTAGACAAGCAGAGAAGACTGAACACATTCCTATTTATTTATTTTTGACAGTAGACTGGACCAGGTTGCTCTAGAATTACCCTGAACTTTGAGAGTTAGAAAATACCCTGAACTTTGAGAGTTTTAAGATACTTGAAATCTCCTTTATTACATACTCCAACCATGGTAGATACAGACTGTGCTTGACACATGCAGGTCAACCACACTGTGCTTTTTAAATTCTACCTTAAACTTTGATCTTTGTCTTCAGTTCAGTTCAGTTCAGTCGCTCAGTCATGCCCGACACTTTGCGACCCCATGAATTGCAGCACGCCAGGCCTCCCTATCCATCACCAACTCCCGGAGTTCACTCAAACTCCCATCCATCGAGTTGGTGATGCCATCCAGCCATCTCATCCTCGGTCATTCCCCTCTCCTCCTGCCCACAATCCCTCCCAGCATCAGGGTCTTTTCAAATGAGTTAACTCTTTGCATGAGGTGGCCAAAGTACTGGAGTTTCAGCTTTAGCATCATTCCTTCCAAAGAACACCCAGGACTGATTTTTTAGATCCCTAAATATCATCCTTTTTGGCAAAGGAACCACAAAAGTTTCCAGTCAGCTCATACTGGGTTCTATTGATTCTGGGACAAGATTAATGAGTTATAACTCAATTGAATCACTTAGAAAAAAATCATTTTCAAAAAAAAAGAAACGAAGGAATAAATGAGAAAATATACACAATGATGTCATTTGACAGATTTTGTTTCACCGAGACTCACTGGCGCATCATTGAGTGGGCCTGAAATTTCCAGCAGCCCCTATGTTTGGGCTGCCTTTGATAGAATGGAACCTGCAGGGAGACATAGCTGTAGCTGTCCTTCCAAAATGCAAAAAGATCATGCTCAGAAACGAATCCCTATAATGGTTGCTTAATGTCTGGCAGATGTGCCTCACAAGCTGGAATAACATCCAAATGCTGGTCTTTCCCCTGTTTCTCTGCAGGAAAACCATGTAACAGAAACGGATTTATCTGGTGAATTATCACTAATGTTCTCTAGATGCTTAAGTGTCCCTGTGGGTTGGCCCAGATAACTTGGAAACAGCTGCTGCCCGAGAGAACACATGGAAGAGACAAACAAGTGTAGCACATCCTGAAACAGAAACAAAATCCGAAAGGACGTCCCCAAGCTCATCATGCCATCCAAAGGCACCTGGCATGTGGAATTCTTGCTTTCCTGCCCAGTGATAGCACCAGCAGTTTGGGAGCAGTATTAGAACCCAAGGCTCCTGTGACTGTCTGCCTTTTCCTCACCAAGAAGTCATAAAGGGATTCTGGACATAAGGCAGAAAACTTGCCTACACATTTCTATGTCCCAGAACTAACCACACTAAAACCTACAGCTCTGTGAGCCAAAGCACTGGCAGCCCCAGCCCAAAACAAATCCTGGCATGAAGAAGCTCTGTTTGGTGAGTTATTTTCAGAATGTGTGCTTAATGCCACACTGTGCATGTGCATGCACACACACACGTGTGTGTGTATATGTGTGTGTGTGTGTGTGTGTGTGTGTGTGTGTGTGTGTGCATGTTTAAGCTCTTTTAGGTCCTAAGGCTTTCTATGAAGGAGAGGAGGGAGGCAGGAAAACTAACCTCAGTTCCTGGGTGAGAAACTGAGATGTGAAAAATAGAAGTTAATATCTGTATTAATTAGAAGAAAACTAACACCTGATGGAGAGTTCCTTAAAGGTGCAGACTATATCTTATTTATCTTTGAGGTGTTTTGAGGATTAAGAACTAGTATATGACTTGAATGCAAATTGCATGTTGGAGGAATTTTGGTTGAAATTAAATGTGTTATACCTACAATGCTGCAGGTACATATATTGTCTCATATGATCCTGGAAACTAGTCTATCAGATAGATGTCATCACTCCCATTTTATAGATAGGAAAGCAAACTCAGAGAGGTTCAATAACTTTTTTGAGGTCATGCACAACTGGTAGAGTACAGTCTGTAAATATCAAGTCTTGACTTCTCCTCTCCTGATCATTCTTGTAAATTAGCAACTTTACTAAACCCTGCTCAAGGCAAGCCTTGACCACAGCACTTAAACTGTGTCTGTCTGTCTGTCTTTGGACCTAGAACATGAATTTCATGAAGGCAGGATCTTTTCTTAGATGGTACCTTTAAAGGAGAACAGTGTGCCCTGGGGCTGGTGTCTTACATACCTTTGTATCCTTAGTGTCTGGCTCAAGTCTTGGCCTGTTGTAGATAATTATATAAGTAGGTGGGAGGTGGAAAGGAAGATTCAAGAGGGAGTACGTATGTATACGTATGGTTGATTCATGTTGATGTTTGGCAGAAACCAACAAAATTCTGTAAAGCAATTATCCTTCAATTAAAAAGCAAATTTAAAATAAAAAACTAAATAGACACATAAAAGTAAATAAAATTAAAACATAATGTAAGTAATAAAAACTTGAGTAAATCAATAAGCAAATTGACAGTGAGTCTAAACTAATCTGCTGCTGCTGCTGCTGCTGCTTCTAAGTCGCTTCAGTCACATCCGACTCTGTGAGACCCCAGAGATGGCAGCCCACCAGGCTCCCCCCGTCCCTGGGATTCTCCAGGCAAGAACACTGGAGGGGGTTGCCATTTCCTTCTCCAATGCATGAAAGTGAAAAGTGAAAGGGAAGTCACTCATTCGTGTCTGACTCTTTGTGACCCCCATGGACTGCAGCCCACCAGGCTCCTCTGTCCATGAGATTTTCCAGGCAAGAGTACTGGAGTGGGGGTGCCATTGCCTTCTCCGCCAAACTAACCTTCACAGGAACAAAACTCTGGATATGATCTGCATTCAGGAATTTCATACATATTATTTAATGACTCTGTGAGTCTTACCGTGAAAACAATTTCTCAGTGATTACTTCTTCCATCCCTTTGACCATGTATTGTTGTGGAAACATGACTGGAAGGAAGCAGGCTTTTTTGGGAACAGAACTCTCAAAGCTTTAGCACAAAACAACTCTTGAAGGAGAACTCCAAGTATGACTAGGTCTGGTGATGGGGTCTTGTCATCCTCTCCAGTTTTCTCTCTCCAACCATCTGCCACCTCCTTTGCCATTGCGGGTATCCCAGAGGACCTGTGGCCCTCCACCCGGATCCCATATCAGTATTATCCAATCTCTGGCCTTTTTGTCTTTGTTCACATGGACCCATTTGCGCTGGATTCTTTTTTTCCTGCTCCATCCTCTGCCTACCTACCCCCAACTCCTATTCAACACTTATGACTCAGTTTAGATGCTACCTTTTTTCAGAGGCTTTCCTGGATTTCTTTCCAGGCTGGCAAATATAGCTCTACTTGGTATTCTCATGTGTTCTTCTGATCACATTTATGCCTTCCACTAGGCTATGAGTTTCTCAGGGGCACAAAACTGTCACTTACTCATCTTTGTCTCACCATATCAATGGGAGCTTAAAAAGAAAAAAAAAAAGAGAGAGGGAGAGAGAGGTTTTCCATAGATGATGAATTTGGGACAGTGAAGCATAAGGAAAGAGGGATGCAGTTTCCAAAAGTGGAAGACTACTTAAAGAAAGACTAAGCTGGCTGGAACATTTCAAAATATCAGAGGAAAGAATGTAATTACAACAGGACCAACAGAGGGACAGAGACAGGAGGGAACAGAACGAACTTTCTCGGTATTTGCTGCCTGTAGCAAGGGAACAGGCAATAGTAGAAGCAATCTGATTCTCTAGGTATAGACATTGCTGGGGTTTTATTTTCATTACTTAAGTGATTCTTACGGCATGTGCTGGACTTTTTATAAGTTTAAATGGCTGAGCCAACTTTGCATAGTGCACATATTCTGTAGAAATGAATATTTATGCTGAGTTAGTTGGACAAATACACAACTCATTGGAGTTTCTTTCCCCAAAGCTATCAAAGTGAAAGAAAAGTCAAATCCATGTATAATGGGATTTGCTGAATCTTCATCCCAGGCCTCTGCCAACCTGGGACTAGGAGAAAAGCGATTCTATGTCTGTTAGGTGGTTAAGAAGTAGTTGCATAAAATCATCACTGAGTATCATTTTCATAGGGCCCAAATTCACTCACACCAAGTAATTCTAGAGTTAGGAACCTTTCCAGAGAATTCCTGAGGAGCTATACCGGGATAAAATCTGGCCCATTGTGAATATAAAATGGCAATTTTATTTAAACAGTTGTAGCTCCTTGGGTCTCTTCTGGCTGACTCTAATATTGCTCCTTGTCTATATACTTTGGACACATTTTCACTTTCCTCTAGAAAGAGTTTTACTGCTTAATCATCTTCCTCTTGCCGCCTCTCCCTTTTAGCTGAGTTCTGTGTTGGAACAATGGAATAATATTGGCTTGGGGGCCTGTTGATGAATTTCATAGCAAAGCTATCACTAATAATCCCTAACGTATGTTCCTACCTTTGGCACAATGACCAAGCCACTTAACCTTCCTACTCCATCATATTTCCAGCTGTAAAGTTCAGTTGATAAGTCTAAATGCCTCAAGTTTCTCAAATGCTACATAGCCTCCCTACCATTTCTTTGCCCAGAGTGAGTAATGACTTTCAACAGCCAAATCTAAAAGGCTGACTTCAATTACTGTCCCACCTGTGACACTTCTCTGGCAAACATGGGCTAATAAAATGCACGTGACCTGGAAAATCTGTAGTACTCTTTCTGCAAGGTATTTCTAGTTTATGACCATGAATTGAACTGATTACTCACTGGCCAAATAATCTCATCATCAGATTTAGCCATCAGGAGGAATGTGAACCTCATCCAATAATAGGTTATAATTTAGTTTTTGATTAGAGAGAAAAAAATTGATTTATGCAGCCAGGAAACAGTTGTTGGGTATGTGTGATGTGCCAGGCATGGTGAAGGGTGGTAAAGGTATTGATTAGTTATATTTTCCCTAATTGGTGAGAATGAGCTAACCAAAAAGGAAAAGTCTCTAGAGTTATGGGTAAAGCGGTTCCCATGACAGTGGGTGGGGACAAGGATGCTTATGGAACCCAGTGGGAAGTGTTTGAGCAAGGACTCCATCCTGATTCCACTCGTCTGGTACCAGCTCCAGATGGCCTTTTTCTCTACTAATCCTTTGGCCAGAGTAAAGGACAAAACCCACCTCTTTAGACACAAATGGTATCCATGGTAGGGATGGCACAGCGGCTGAGCCTAGATTTGGAAACTTCCTTTACAGTCTGTCCTAAGAATTCCCCTCAAGTAATCATTTAGTCTTTGCAACCAATTGTCTTGAGATAGAAGCCAGTGTTTACTGCCTTGGTTGTTATCCCAATCTGTCCCTTCTTCAGCTCATCTTCAATGCCACTCATCATAGATCAAGATCTAATCATATTACTTTATGGCTCAGAGAGCTTTTTATTTTTTTGGCTCCTGTGTATCCACCATGTCAAGTGCAAACAATTCAAACTGTTCATGTGAACTGAGGTCATTTCTACCTCTTTAATGAAATATATTACAGTGAGAAACCACAGCTAACCTTTATTGACAACCTCATATGCGCCTGCTACTGCTGCTAAGTCATTTCAGTCGTGTCCGACTGTGTGAGACCCAGAGACGGCAGCCCACCAGGCTCCCCCGTCCCTGGGATTCTCCAGGCAAGAACACTGGAGTGAGTTGCCATTTCCTTCTCCAATGCATGAAAGTGAAAAGTGAAAGGGAAGTTGCTCAGTCGTGTCCGACTCTTTGCGACCCCATAGACTGCAGCCCACCAGGCTCCTCTGCTCATGGGATTTCCCAGGCAAGAACACTGGAGTGGGGTGCCATTGCCATTGTGCTAAATGCTTAACTCATTTTGTCCCCGTAACAAGAGCATGAAATTTATATAGCTATTAGCCCAGTTTACAGATGAGAAAAATAAAGCCCAAAGAGGGGTAGTTACTGGCCCACAGTCATCTGTCTCGGGGCAGAATCGGAAGTCAGACCTAGACCTGCCTGCTTGACCTTAAGCCTTCTCTGCTTGCTGCCTTTTGGCAGGCTAACAGTGACCCCCTTCCTCCTCACCCCCATCTTAACAGGGTGGCCCAGGGTAAGAGGACAGGTGGGCATCCCCTGAAACCGTGTCCCTTTCCTCACAGTTCTTGGGGAGACAGAGACCTGCAGACCAGCTTGCCCGCTGAAGGCCAGGGTCCTGAGGGACACAACTGCAGTGTGAAAGAGCAGGCCCCTTGGTTCTGAGAGACGCCGACAGCTACGCTCGCCCACCACCCCGAGAAAGACAGGGTGTCACAGATGTGTGGAGTCCTGCTGGCAGACACTTCCTTTGGACAAAGCAGAGGAGGCGTCCTGTGTGTCTTCGAGTTCATTTCCACAGAGGTCTAATTTTCTTCCCCCACTGTGCCCACTTCTTCAGTGCCGCTCACTGTGGGAGCCGGTCACATTACCCCTCAAAGGGCATCTCTGGCCGCTATAGGTGCCCATACATGGCAACCCCGTGCCACATGGCATGACCTCTTCCTCTGTGGGGTCCACGGCACCCCACTCGAGTTCTGTCAGGTCAAGGATCTTGTTTCGTGATCCTGACGGCCACTAAACCCCTTGAGGACCCACAGAGCGCCCTGTTTTCTTTGGGCCCGGGAGCCTGACCATGCGGTGAAGGGTTGAGCTCCATCCTCGGCTCTCTGAGCGGCCTTCCTTCGCACCAACCCACCGGCCACAGCTCAGCCCAAAGCAGAGAACAAAGCCCCCCGTCTGCGTCCCCAAAGCCCCGGGTTTGTGCCACCAGCCGAGCATTCGTGTCACAGACCACCGAGTGCCTCTCTGCCCCTGGCCATCCTCCCAGCCATGCCTCCTGGTTTGATCCGCTCCAGCCTCACCAGCTTCCTGCCGCTTTTCCAAACCCAGCCCGTCCCCACCTCAGCGCTCGGTACACTCTGGAGAGTCTCTGCCCCCGCTTTCTTCAGCCCACATCTCAAGGGCCCCCTCCTCAGACAGGCTGCCCCCAGGCACCCTACCAAAATCGCAACCCCGACCCCCCGTTCTCCGGCCCGGTTCCATCGCGGCACTGACCCCTGCCCGCCAAATCATCACTTACCTCGTCTGTGTGACTGCTCTCACCTCCATGAAACACAGGCTCCCTGAGGACGGGGAATTTTGTCTCTCCCCTCTCAGAACAGTGCCTGACACACAATAAGCGCTCAATGCGTATCTGTTGGATGAATGAATGACTGCCTTAAGGGCCTGGCCAGAGCCAGCAGTGTGTCTTACTCCCTCTAACCTCCAGCGCCTAGTTACGGTGGGCCCAGGACAGACCAGGAGCCCGATACTGGTTTATGATGCAGATTAGAGGTGCGTGGTGCAGAAAAGCAACGGGCCTTGCCTGAGTGCCCCGTGACAGGCCCCTGCCACGTGCCTTGGGTGCAGGGCTGTGCTTCCTGCTCACGACATCCTGAGGCAGCGGCTGCGCGCTCCACTCGATGGGGCAGGAGACGCAGTGTCAGAGCAGAGGCCGTGTGTCCCCCGGTCACAGCTCGTGCGGAGCAGAGCTGGGATTCGGACCCAGCTCTCACACCAGCGCCTCTGTTTCTTCCTTCGCCTTGCCTCTCCTGAGACCCTGGCTACATTCAAACACATGGACATTTGATTCATATATAGTCCTGTAATTAATGAAGTAAATCAAAGTGGAAAATTCAGAAAACTTTTTTCTAAGGAAGTTATTTTACCGTCTCTGACTTTGAAATTTATTTTTCCCATAGTTCAGTGATATTTTCAGCTTTCAAGAGGAAATAGAATGTAAGTGACTATGATAATAAACACAACAGTCATTGAAACTGATTCTGAATATAAAGTGCTAGATAAAGCATAGCAATTGTGAGGCATAAGCCGTTGTTATCGCCTTCAAATTAGCCACATCTTTCTCAGAAAAATTAATTAACTTGCTCTTGTGGCTCTTCTGCCTCAAACTCAACATAAATTTATTGCTAAAAAAAAAAAAAAAAAACACCAAAAAACAAGAGGTTTTCAAAGACACTCCACTCCCCAGGTCTCAGTGGAAGACTTCCTTTTCTTACAGGTGAGCTTGGGGTGTTTCTTCCTGGGGTGTGAGCAAGAATGCAATACCAGACAGAACTCTTGCTCGAACTGTTCAGGAAGGACCGTTTGGAGACTGGGGGCATATTTTGCAAGAGGAGTGAAGCTTGGACTGATTTTATAAAATTACTGATTTTTAAATGTTTTGCATTTTCCTAAGTCTGAAGTCAGTACCATTGCCAGATGACGCTGTTTTCCCGGCGGTTGTCGTCTGCGTGCTCAGAGTCAGTTAAGGACATGTCAGGAGCCAACCAATCTGACTATAGAGATCTAGAGACACTTGCTTGCACTGCTTTGACTCAATAAAGGTTTTGTAGCGTGATCATCCTGTCAATTAAAATGAAACAGCACAAAACGTAACAAAGGCTGCCCCTTTTGCTTAAGAGCTAACTTGCCTTGGCCTTAAATACAACCTGTGTACTGTTGACTTGTCAGTTACATTGCCAGCCCCAAACCCTCACGTGGCCTCCAGATCCATGTGTCAGTATCTCTATTTAGATATCTAATAGGAATCTTAGAAATCACACATCTCTGCACTTAACTGGCCCTTCATCTCACCCATCAAAACCAGCTTCTACCACTGTCTGCCTCATCTCCAGAAGGGGCAACTCTATGTTCCCAATGGCTCAAAACAAAAATCCTAGAGTCATCCTTGACCTCTCCCTTCTCTTACACAAGGCATCTGGTCTACCAGAGAGCCTACTGACTTTACCTTTGAAATATACCCAGTCTGGTCCTTTCTCCCCACTTTCACGCTACCACTCTGGTGCTACCCATCATCATAGTTCACGTAAACCTCAACAGTTGTCTCCTAACTGATGCCCCTGTTTCAGCCCCTTGTACCCCATACCCCAGCATAGTCTCCAAAGTGATTTTTTTAAACAAATGTCAAATGATGTTGTTCTACTACTCAAAACTCTCCAGTGGTTCCTCTCCGCCCCCATCACTCAGAAGATAAGTCAAATTCCTAATATGACTCTGGTGCCTGTATTACTTTCCTGGGTCTTCTGAAACAAATGGCCACAAATTGATCACTTAAGAAACAACAAAAATTAGTCCTTACCGTTCTGGAGGCCATATGTTGAAGTCAAGGTGTTGGCAGGGCTGTGCTGCCTCTGGAAGCTCTAGGGAATAATACACTCCTTGCCTCATCCAGCTTTCAGTGCCTGCCAGTGGTCCTTGGCTTGTGACTCATCTGTCACTGCTGTGTCTTTCCATCACCTTGTCCTTGGTATATCTATCTTATAAGGATACATGTGACTGCATACAAAGCCCACGTGGATAGTCCAAGATAACACTGCGGCTCCAAAATCACTGTGGATGGTGACTGCAGCCATGAAATTAAAAGATGCTCGCTCCTTGGAAGAAAAGCTATGACAAATCTAGACAGGATATTAAAAAGCAGAGACATCACTTTGCCAACAAATGTCTGTATAGTCAAAACTATGGTTTTCCAGTAGTCATGTGTGGATATGAGGGTTGGACTGTAAAGAAGGTGAGCACCAAAATTGATGCTTTTGAACTGTGATACTGGAGAAGACTCTTGAGATTCCCTTGGACAGCAAGGAGATCAAACCAGTCAATCCTAAAGAAAATCAACACTGAATATTTATTAGAAGGACTGATACTGAAGCTGAAGCTCCAATACTTTGGCCACCTGATGTGAAGAGTCAACTCACTGGAAAAGACCCTGATGCTGGGAAAGACTGAAGGTAAAAGGAGAAATGGATGGCAGAGGATGAGATGGTTAGTAGCATCACTGACTCAAAGGATATGAATCTGAGCAAACTCTGGGAGATAGTGGAGGACAGAGGAGGTGGACATGCTCCAGTCTCTGGGGCCACAGAGAGTCAGACACAACTGAGCGACTGAACACATCAAGATCCTTAATCATATTTTTGTCATACAAAGCACTATTCACTCTTTTGACAATAAGAGAATATTCACAGGGCCCAGGGGTTAGGACACAGTCATATATTCTGGGGGCCGTCATTCAATCGCTATGGGTCCCGCATGACCTGCCCATGACTCCTCCCTGGCTGCATCTCCTGCTTCTACATACTCACTGGCCTTCTTGCTGCACCTTATGTGTTGCTGTTGTTGTTTAGTCACTAAGTCATGCCTGATTCTTTTGCAACCCCAGGGACTGTAGCCCGCCAGGCTCCTCTGTCCGTGGGATTTCCCAGGCAAGAATAGTGGAGTGGGTTGCCATTTACTTCTCCAGGGGAATCTTCCTGACTCAGGGATAGATCCCACATCTCCTATACTGGCAAGCAGATTCTTTCCCACTGAGTCACCAGGGAAGCTCAAGTTCATTTCTGCCACAGTCCCTTTGCACCTGCTGCTTCCTCTGCTGGAATGCTGGCTCTCCCACTTCAGGTTTTAACTCAACATTTATCTTCTCAGTGGTCTTCCCTGCACATCTATGTAAAATCCAAATACCTCCTAGCATTTCATTTACCTCTTCCCTGCTTTACTTTTTCTCATTAGCACTTATATTGCATATTTTCCCATTTTATCTAATTTATTATCAGTTTCACATAACTCTCTATTGTCTGTCTTCCCCCATCAGGATGGAAACGACCCAAGGGCAGGGGCTTCCGTCTGCCTTATTCACTGACACGTCCCCAGCACCTAGAACAGTGCCTCGCTTGGAGTCTTTCGGTGAATATTTGTTGAAAGAATAAACGACTGAGCACTTAGCTACTCGCTACACACTGTGCAAAGGGTCAGCACCTCATTCTAATCCTCACAGCAATACAAGATACAAACTGTTACTCTGCCGGGGTCCAGCCCTGGTGGATCCAGGGCGATTCGAAGGTGGGGATGGAGTCGGCATCCTTGGAAAAATACATAATTAATTACAGATAGAGAGAGAGATTAGAAACAGATAGTGTAGCAGGAAAATTAGTGGAGAAAAAGTGACTGAATAACTTGGTTCGCATGGAATAGCATCCATGCTCCAGATGGGAATTCAGCCGGAAAAATGGGGAGCAAGAATGAACGACATGGGGAGTCAGTCTTTCCAGGAACTGATCCCATTTCTTTGTTTTTCAGGTTTTCTTATATATCTTTTGTTACACATAGGGATGAATACAGAGTCACGCGGGGGTCAGCAGCCCTGACCTTTATCAAAATCAGGTGCTTTACATAAAAAAAAGGTCTTAGGGGTTTTACATCATCTTCAAGCCATTTCTGCCTGCTGACATTTATAACCCTTTCTTCCTGATAACCAAAAACTTATTTTTTCCAAGGGTGTTTTTCTTAAACCAGGCACCACCCTCCAAATAAAGTTGCATTCCTATAGGATGAGGGTGTAGTGAGTTAAAATCAAGAAAGGAATTTATTTAACCCAAGGTTAACATGATCAATCTTAAAGGTTAATACTTATTTCTCCTATATGCTAGTTATATTTATTATAAAGGCAGGGGATATGGAGATTTAGCAGCAAAACATCAGTCCAACAAATGAAGATCCTTTCACCAATGTTCCCCTTAAGATCTATTTAGTCTTAAGATAGTGATAAAGTTACATTTTTACATAGCAAGGACACAGTGATTTATAACAAAGTACAGTGATCTATAACAAAAGAGAAAATTCATTAACTCAAAAAGTCTAATATTGCTAACATCAAAACTACTGTATTTCCTTTTCTATATTCCAAATACATAGATTAATATATTCCCAGGTGCCTAAGGATATGGAGGCCTGGCGGCAATCATTGACTCAATAATGAGAAAAGCCCTATGTTAATTAAGACTCTCAAAATACTCCAAAACTCTCTGTGCTGTTTATGGTTGAGAGGTTGTCCACACAGCTAGTCTGTCAGCAGAGAGTTTTGACCTGAGACACCCTTGTCCCACCCACGGCAGGGAATTAGCAGCAATTATTGTCACAACAAATGAAAAACCCCAATATAATTCCTAACCAACCCACTATACTAATGATTTCTAACTTCCCAAAAGAATTTGTAAACAATCACATGAGGCCGGAGGAACCTATACAGGCAGGCTAGATAACCTTCAGAGTTCGTAAATTGAAACACTCTTGTCACGCCCAGGAATTTTTATTGCCTTGGAGCTGCATGTTAACTCCTTCTCCGAGAGAAATGGTTATGGGGGAGAGCCCCCTGTAAAGTACTCTGGTTTTGGGGTAGATGCTCGGGAACAAGGGGTTTCCTGAGGCTTGATCACGCCTTTGCGTATGCCAAGCTTCCTTCCTCGTGACCTTTGCCATAGGCGGAGTTCCTCACGCTAGCTCCCAGCATTACTCCCACTTGCAGAGGTAGAAACGGAAACTTCCAAATGTAGTAAGGCACCCAAGGCCACACAGCCATTCGAAACCTAGCCTGGATTCAAACCTGCCTGTCTGACCCTAAGCCTGTGCGCACAGTGACTACGAATACCACTGAACTAGCTTGCTAGGGCTGCCATAAGAAAGCGCCACAGACCGTGTGGCTTAAAACACAGAAACTTATTCTCTCAGTTCTGGAGGCTAAAAGTCTGAAAGCAAGATATCGGCGGTGTGGGTTTCTTCTGAGATTTTTCTCCTTGGCACGTAGATGGCTCTCCCCTTGCTGTGTCTCCATATAATCTTCCTGCTATGCATGTCCGTGTCCTGATTTCCTTCTCTTATAGGGACACTCAGTCAAATGATAGATGACATCACTCTAGTGGCAGAAAGTGGAGAGGAACTAAAGATCCTCTTGATGAGGGTGAAGGAGGAAAGTGAAAAAGCTGGCTTAAAACTCGACTTTCAAAAAACTAAGATCATGGCATCTGGTCCATCACTTCATGGGGAACAGATGGGGAAAAAGTGGAAACAGTGACAGATTTTATTGTCTTGGGCTCCAAAATAACTGCAGATTGTGACTGTAGCCATGAAATTAAAAGATACTTGCTCCTTGGAAGAAAAGCTATAACCAACCTAGACAGCATATTAAAAAGCAGAGATGTCATTTTGCCAACAGATGTCAAAGCTATGGTTTTTCCAGTATTCATGTATGCGTGTAAGAGCTGGACCATAAAGAAGGCTGAGTGCTGAAGAATTGATGCTTTCAAATTGGGGTGCTGAAGAAAACTCTTGAGAGTCCCTTGGACAGCAAGGAGATCAAACCAGTTAATTTTAAAGAAAATCAACCCTGAATATTCATTAGAAAGACTGATGCTGAAGATGAAGCTCCAATACTTTGGCCACCTGATGCAAAGAACCGACTCACTGGAAAAGACCCTGATGCTGGGAAAGATTGAAGGCCAAAGGAGAAAGGGGTGGCAGAGGATGAGATGGTTAGATAGCATCACTGTTGCAATGGACATGAATCTGAGCAAACTCTGGGAGATGGAGGACAGAGGAGGCTGGCATGCTGCAGTCCATGGGGTTGCAAAGAGAGCTGGACACAACTTAATCTGAATAACAGTCCAACTGGACTAGGGCACTTTCTTAGGACCTCATTTTGGAGACCCTGTCTGCAAATAAAGTTTCATGCTGAGGTGCTTGGGATGAAGACTACAATGTGTGAATTTGGGGCACACAATTCAGCCCATAACACCACTTCTCCATCAGACAGTCACAAAAGAAAGGGCTCCCCTATTCTTAAATCTTTGATCCATACTTCATTTCTCTCTGACATCTTTAATCTTCTGATCTTTAGTGGCTCCTTCTGTTTCACCCACAAAAACATATAAATCCATTTAATTTTTAAAAAAATCCTGAGGTTTTCCATCCCCTTCAAGTTTGTATCCGCTCTCCACTGCCAAACTTCAAAAAAAAAATTCTCTTTTTCATCACTTAAAATCATTCTCCTCTCAACACCATTGGTATTGCTTTTGCTGAAGTCACAAAGCCCAGGCCAGTGGCTTCCTTCAAGCTTCCTACCCCTTCACCCTCCTTTGCACAGGGCCCAGTGGCCGCTGGTTCTCACCTCATGCCATGTGCTCGTCTCTGACAAGAGGATGCTCCTTGGCTGCAAAGGGAAAAGCAACTTGGGGGTAATTTCCAATTGTTGGAATAAGAGGAGATGTTTTCAGGGTTTAGTATTTAGGGTTACTACTTAGAACTAGGACTTCCCTGATAGCTCAGATGGTAAAGAAACCGTCTACAATGCAGGAGACCTGGGTTCTATTCCTGGATCTGGAAGACCCCCTGGAGAAGAGAATGGCAACCCACTCCAGTATTCTTGCCTGGAGAATCCCATGGACAGAGGAGCCTGGTGGGCTATAGTCCACGGGGCCATAAAGAGTGAGACAGGACTGAGTGACTAACACGATCATTTAGGACTAACCCTAAAAATAGGTTACCATGTCATAGTGGGGACACATTTATACTACTTGCTCACTGTTTATCTGAAACTCAAATTTGTTTGTTATATGGCATTTCCATAAATATTGAATTTAGGTGAATGGCCTCTCCTGATTTTTCACCTTCAGCAACGTCTACTAGTTACAGTGGTGATTTGGGGAGTGAGGATAGCAAGATGATGCCCAAAATGGGCGAGGATTTGAGGAAGGGAGAACACACACGAGACTGTAAGTTCAAAGAGAACAGCTGACTAGGAAAGAGGTAAGCCCACCCAGCAAATTCCCAAAGATCTGGAAAAGAGATGCACCAAGGTACCTACCTTATGAAAAAGAAGTTCAAGCCAGTTGATTTCAGTATGAAAGGGAGCAGTCATTCATATCATCTGTACCATAATTGAGAATACTTCAGCCAAGACAGAGTGATATATATGTACCCAACATGACTTTGGCAACCGAATAACAACAAAGCACTCTGGGAATATCCCACCAGGAGCACAGTTAGCCTTTGGAAGATACCGTGAAAGATCTGGCAGGTGTCCACATGCTGTAGAACTGTCTCTAAACAGTGCTACGTCCACGTTAGTGGAAAGAGCTACTACAGAAGTTTCAACGCTACCACCAGGTTTGTAAACTAGCATTACGAATGTGATAAAATATGGAGAGAGTAACATGGAAACTGACATTCCCATAGGTAAAATAGATAGCCAATGGGAATTTGCTGTATGGCTCAAGAAACTCAAACAGGAGCTCTGTGACCATCTAGAGGGGTGGGATGGGGACGGAGATAGCAGGGAGGTTCAAAGGGAGGGGACATAGGTATACCTATGGCTGATTCATGATGATGTTTGACAGAAAACACAAAATTCTGTAAAGCAATTGTCCTTCAATTAAAAAATAAATTAAAAAAAAATAAAATGTATGGGAAAAAATATCTCACTACAGACGTGAGTGGTGCTAAAGATATGGGAATTGGCTTGAAATGCTGTACAGGTACCTTGTATTGAGTGGGATGTCAGATCCGGGATCCAGCAGATCCTTGGAAGGACCTGTTTCAATCACCCCCTACTGACCCCACTGGTTATAGAGATGGCCAAACAGGTGGCACTTGGCACTGGACAGGTAAGATGGACAGCAGTTTACTAATGATGTATACTCACAGCCTAGGGGAGGACCCTGAATGCCACATGAATTCGTGCGGGCACTGTACTCAGGAACTGAGTGAATATCCAGGGACTGTGGGAGGCAGGCTTTGCAGCATCAAGGTGTGTGTTTCGGGGGGGTGTCGTCCCTGGCTCCCTCTGGAGATGCAGCTGGCCTGTTTGAATAATTCTGTGGGCTTGCAGGGAACTGGAGCCTTCTGTTCAGGGATGAGCAAGGACTGTGCTGGTTCCTGTGATGAGGTTTGTTTGGCCGGTGGATCTTACCTCCAGGAGTCATGTGGGAAGGGGAACCTGCAGTTAGGCCATTCAAAGCCCTCCTGATTTTACAAGAGCTGTCAAAGCAGCACAGAATATGGGGCCTTGATTTTAGGCAGCAGGGCCTCCCCAGGCCAGGGCTCCCCTTGGTCCCACATGTTCCTTCTTCAAGGAGGATTCATCCCTGTAGCCCAAAGCTGGCCCCACCACCATGTCGTGTCTCCCGAGACGAACATGACATGCAAAGTATTGTTGGACATCTAGGACACCACCAAACTTGAAAGAAAAGGTTGAATGTAGGACTTTTGCTGCACTGGCTAATAAACACGTGTGGCATCTTCTGCGAATTGCTGTTTCCATTGTACCGTACCTCCTGAGGAAGACAGTTTGTGGGAGAGACTATAATACTTCTCATGTACCTCTCGTCTTCAGACTTCTGTTCAAATTGTGAAAGCTCAACTGTGGCCCTAGTGGTCTAGAAGGCTTGGGAAATGCCCAAGGGGCTGGCCCTAGGGAAGCACAAGCAACCCCTTCACATCTCTTCCCAGCACTCTTCTCCCCTCACTCGCACTCACCCACCCACGTATCTGTCCCTAGGGCTCTCTGCGGATTTTCTCAGGAGCACTAGAGCCTGGTCTACTCTGGAGCATCAGATTTACTTTCCTACTTGTGTGGTGAACATTTCCACATGACATCATTAATTAATTAATTAATCCAACCATTTATCAGACATTTAATGGATAATAAGTGTTCTAGATTCAAACATACCTGAGGCATCTTGCTGTATCCATGGAGTCTACGTTTGGGTGGGGGGTGTCGTCCAGGCACATTAACTCAACAGTTCCAATATATTATTACCATCTTCTATCACCAAATTGATTCTTCCTTTTCCAACTAAAGACATCACCATCCCACTGCCTGCTAAACCTTACAGCTCCAAAGTCATATCTGTTTCCTCTTTTCACCATCCTCACAAGTCCCACTGAGCCAACAGCATAGCAATATAATCGCAATAAATAAACGACTTTGTTACAGCCCCTTAACCTCCATCTCCAAGCTTACTACTCTAATATTTTAAGTTATCGCTCTTAAGGTCCCTTTTAAGCATAGATTATTGTCTACAAAGGGTTGTACTTTCTGCTTTATGCATATTGGCTATCTATCTTTAAAAGATCTTTTTAATCAAGGTTCTCTTGATGTTTAAGGTGAAATGTCTAAAACTTCAAAGAGTCTGAAAACTCTTTTGTCTAAAAGACCAAAACAAGCCAACAAATACGGTCTGGTTTTTTAAGGCCAGATCTGAAGTGGGGAAAGAAACATCTCCGCTGCTGAGAAAGATGCTGATAGTGCTATTCAGAAAGGGACCCAGAGGACTCCAGTTTTAAACAAACTGTAATAACAAGACACTGTCAGCCAAAAGAGAAAGCTGATCCCCCGACGTGAAGGGTGCCAGCGATATACCACCTTCCTCCGCTCAGCGAGGCTGCTGACGCCCGATGACGCACCTCCCACCCGCTTTGTGGCAGAGCCGATCAGTTCCCTTTGAATGAAATCTTTATTCAGTTCAACCGCTTCAACACTCCTGGGGGAAGGGAGAGAGGACAAGAGAAGGATTCCAGAAACAATGGAGCCCCAAACGCCAAGTTTCTGTTCTTGTTACTGTTCAGGTTTTGGCCCTGGGAAGACGGTCTCAATTCCATGTTTTTCGTTAAGCTGGTTTGTTTGGCCAAATCCACTGATAAATACAAAACTCTGAGGTCAGTCTCACCTTACTCGGAAAAGGGCGGAGCTGGGAAGAAGGTCAGCTTTCTGTGGTCGGGGAGATTCTGGAAGCCACTGAGCTGCTGTTGACAACAGGAGGCAAAGATATGGGCCAGATAATTTTTTCTTTACAAATGTGTGAATCTAGGACTTTTTTACCCCCCCTTTACAAACCCAACATACAAACGATCCTTTGTTGAAGGCTTCATACCAGTGCCCGGGTGGGGAGGGGAAGGCAGGGCGGATGTGTGGGTACAGTGAACAGGATGGAATCCACAGATATAGGTCAAGATGTGTTTTTTTAGGGAATAAACGCCCAAACTGATCCCTGCCTCTCCCTGATTTTCTTATCCCCAGCTACTCATAGGCAGTCATGTCTTGCCCCGTAAAAAGGCAAGATGGTGAGGGACGTGGAAGAGGGCAAGGGCCTGGGTACCCGCAGGGCAGGTGGTCAGTCTGGGAGAGTCCATAGCGGCTTCTTGGGATCCAGACTTGTTTCCCAGGTGTTGTGCCCCACTCCTCCCCTCCCCTGGTCCCCTGCAGCCACTTTACTCCAGGTCAATAACATTAGCCATTTTCCTCTTCCCGGTATCGTCAGCTGCTCTCGCATAAAAACAAGAGTCTAAATGTGAGGAGGAATCCGTTTCTATGCTGGAAATTGAAAGGCCAAGGTAAATAATTTTGTGTCAACACTTGTGAAATCATTATGAGCGCCCTGCTTTAAGTGCTTCCTAAGTGCTAAGCACAGCTCATTGGAAAAGACCCTCATGCTGGGAAAGATTGAAGACAGGAGAAGGGGATGACAGAGGATGAGATGACTGGATGGCATCACTGGCATGATGGACGTGAGTGTGAGTAAGCTCTGGGAGTTGGTGATGGACAGGGAAGCCTGGCGTGCTGCAGTCCGTGGGGTCGCCAAGATTCGGACACAACTGAGCGACTGAACTGAAGTGAATACTTACCTACTTATCACACAGTCTTATGATATGGGTAATATTATCATCATCCCATATTATATAGGTGGGGAGACAGGCTCACAGAGGCTTAGCAACTGGTCTGAGGTCACACAGATGGAATCTGAACCCACGTAGTCTGACTTTAGAGCCTATGTTCTTTAACCGCCCCCACACAGACCTGGCCTGTCTCCAGTATGTGACTAGTGGCGAGTGACCTAGACAACACTCCCCCCGTCCCCCACCACACACACACACACACACACACACACACACACACGCTCACTTATTTCCATGGATAAAGGACAGCAAAGTAGGGTTGTCCAGAAGGACAAAGATAATCACAGTAGGAGAGGGTAGCAGCTGCACTGATTCCTTGGACCGGCCGAGATTACAGGTCTCACTGTGCTGGGCCAGGCGCACCCCCCTCCATGCCAGGATGCCAACCGAGCACTCAGAGAGGGCTGAGCAGGGCCTCACCACTGTGCTGCTGGTGATGGTGCTTATCCCGGTGGGAGGGAAGGCAAAGCCAGTAAACTGCCCTCCACTGTGACGGGGACTGACGTGCTAATACTGGCATTTATGTATATATGAAGAAGACATGTGGCATGCCATCCAGTGACCCACTAAAGATATGTAGCTTGGATTCAGTCTGTGGACTAGAAAATAAACATCTTGATGGTCATAATATAGCCAAAGGTCTCCTGGTTGGTGTCTTCGTCAGTTCGGGCTGCTCTAATAGAATACCCTGGAACCGACACAGAGGCCTAGGCAACAAGCATTTAGCTCTCACAGACAGGATGTCCAAGATCAAGGTACCAGCAGGACAGCGTCTGGTGAGAAATCGCTTCCTGGCTTGTAGACAGCTGTTTTCTCGTATCCTCACATGGCAGAGAACCGAAAAAAGCGGACGCTCTCTTGTATGTTTTCTGTAAAGGCACTGTCTGCGCCGTGGCAGCTGCACCCTCATGACCTGATTACCTTCCAAAGGCTCCATCCAAATACCATCACATCGCGGACCAGTGTTTCAACATATGGATTTGGGGGGAGGGGGGACACGAACATATGGTCCCTAACAGATGCCATTCTATAAGTCTACATTAGCATCGTTAAAAATTACACGCATGCACACAAGCCACGGTCCTGAATTGATTCAGAGAGAGCTCTGGCTCACTGATGAGCACCTCTACCCAAGCCTCATGCCGCCAGAAAGTTTAATTAACTGTCTCATTGTATTCAGCATGTCACTCTTGTGTCTCCCCACTATTCCATCGCCTGGAATATAGAGGTACTCACCTTGTTGCTGTTGTTCAGTCACCCGGTCATGTCCGACTCTTTGCGACCCCACGGTCTGCAGCACCACGCCTCCCTGTTCCCCATCTTCTCCCCAAGTTTGCCCAAATTCAGGTCCATCGCATCAGTGATACCATCTAGCCATCTCATCCTCTGATGCCCTCTTCTCCCCTCAGTCTTTCCCAGCATCAGGGTCTTTTCCAGTGAGTCAGCTCTTGGCATCAGATGACCAAAATGCTGGAGCTTTAGCCTCTGCATCAGTCTTTCCGATGAGTATTCAGGCTTGATTTCCTTTAAGATTGACTAGTTCGATCTCCTCACTGTCCAAGGGACTCTCAGGAGTCTTCTCCAGCACCACAGTTTGGAAGCATCAATTCTTTGGCGCTCTGCCTTCTGTATGGTCCAGATCTCACAACTGTTCATCACCACCAGGAAGATCACAGCCTTGACCATACAGACCTTTGTCAGCAGAGTAATGTCTCTGCTTCTCAACACACTGTCTAGGTTTGCTGTGGCTTTCCTGCCAAGAAGCACTCGTCTTCTGATTTCATGGCTGCAGTCACCATCTGCAGTGATTTTAGAGCCCAAGAAGAGGAAATCTGTCACTACTTCCAGCTTTCCCCCTTCCATTTGCCATGAAGTAATGGGGACGAATATCATGATCTTAGTTTTTTCATATTTAGTTCTAAACCAGTTTTTTTCACTCAGCTAGAACTGTTAAATTCAGTTGCGCAGATTGTCCTGTTTGTCCATGTAATTAAGGTCCATCTATACCTTCTCCCCCAAAGCTTCCAGTGTGTTCATACCTCATGCCGTGGTCTCTAGATTCTGACCACACTAAACCACCTCTATTGACTCACAGCAGAGATGGCTACAACTTGCAGCTATTGCCAGTATTTTCATAATTGAAAGGAAGCAAAAGTTCCAGAGTAAAGATCATACTGGGTCAAGAAGAATGTAAAGATTTTCCAGACGATCAGAGAGAAATCTAAAAATACTAATATCTCTATATTTTGTTTAACTCAGTCACAACTCCTCCATTTAAAAAACAAATGTGTCCAGTGAAAGACTCTCTTCAAATATTTAAACAGCTGCCTTCATCCATCTCTCTACTCTCAAGCCCCTATCTTAAATCTCTGGACCTAAGTCCATAGATCCTTTCCTCCTAGGAATGATGAAGCTATGGAATTAAGGTTATAAATTCAGTCAAGCTCCAGGACCAAGTTCCAAGTTGAAGTGTTAAGGTCTAATGTTGATATTTTGCTTTTTAAGTCAACCAAGTCATAATTTGAAACAGTTGTTCATCGGCAAATCAGTTTTCTTACTTTTTTCCTGATCTTCAGATAACAGTCTCAACAATTAAAAGTTTAAAATGGGGGTCAGTGAGCTAAGCTATGTTTTTAGGTCTCAATACTCAAGCTCGTTAACTCACAAAATCTTATACCAAAATTTCAATGTGAATTGGAAAGAAAAGCGACTGGGAGGGAAAAAAAGAACAATAAACCATTGCCCAAAAATGTCTGTTCCTTCTTTTGGCTCACCCATTTGTGCTGTAAATATTTGAGTAAGGTAAAGACATAAGGTCCTCTCTCTAACCCCAGAGACCAGTTCCAGCCATGAGTCAGCATGTTCTTTGTCTTCTCAATCAATTTCCAGTAGGAAGCTCTCCCTCTGAGAAAAGGCATCTGATTGTGTTGCTTTTATGCCAAGTTCTGCTGACCAAGTTAAGTCACCGAATCTTGCAGTTTTCCAGTTAAGGGCATTAAGGTTTAATCCTTGCTTTGGAGGACAATTTAGGACTTATTCTTTCTGTCGTTGGCAAACTTCCAGGGAGGTACCACAAAAGCAACTTTTTCCTAGCTGGGTATTGAACATCATTCAAATGGTGGCAAAAAAAAAAAAAAAACTACAAAAAAACAATGGCTTATATTTTGAGAGCTCTGCCAGCAAGTGAGATCCAAAATACTTTATAGATGTTTAACAGTGACACAAGACATATTGAAGGGCGAGAGAGTTCCAAGATTTAAGCTAGAATAGTGCTTTCTGGTGAGATGCATGCTAGTAAGAACTAAAAAGAGAGGTGAAGAAATGAAGTTAAAGATTGGAGAATCATAAATATCTTACTTATGAAGAAATGAAGAGAGAGAAGACATTACTGTCAGGGGAGGTTTGGCATTTTGCTTTTTGTATGGGAAATATATACATGTTTGAAATTGGTGATCCTTAAGCAGAGGTACCCAGATGATTCTGAGGATTTTTTTTTGACATACTAAATCAGAATCTCTGCAGCAGTGATAGGGTGAGGGTTAGATATGGATTGTGGAAAAAGCACTTCAGGTAGTTCTCACATATACTTCTGGTTAAGAAAACTTGTGCTACATACATATTTTTCTTCCTTTATTCCTAAACTACAGCTTAATTTTTCCAGTGCCATTATATTTTTAAAAAAGCTCAGATTATAAAAGAAATTCATTGAAAATTTGGAAAACATGGAAAAGTACATATAGAAAGTCTAAAATCTCCTCTAAACCTTTTAGCCAAAGATGTCCTTTTTAGTCCAGGGAATCTATGTAGAACCTGTGGCTAAATTTCAGAGGCTCCATGGCCTGCTGCTGCTGCTAAGTCACTTCAGTCGTGTCCGACTCTGTGTGACCCCGTAGACAGCAGCCCACCAGCCTCTGCCGTCCCTGGGACTCTCCAGGCAAGAACACTGGAGTGGGTTGCCATTTCCTTCTCCAGTGCGTGAAAGTGAAGTTGCTCAGCTGTGTCTCTTAGCGACCCCATGGACTGCAGCCCACCAGGCTCCTCTGTCCATGGGATTTTCAAGGCAAGAGTGCTGGAGTGGTTTGCCATTGCCTTTTCCGGGTCCTACACCTCTGCAAATGTATGGAAAATCACTGTGCTTTTTCTCCCCACCCCAAACATATATATGGCTTTTAAAATATTGGTAGCATATTCTGTTTTGAAATTGCTTTTTTCAGTCAGTAAGACATATTCCTTTTGGGCTTCACATCAGTGCTTGGGCTTCTCACTGCAGCAGCCTCTCTTGTTGCAGAGCACAGGCTCTGGGCATGTGGGCTCAGTGGTTGTGGCTCACAGACTTAGTTGCTCCATGGGGTGTGGAATCTTCCAGAACAGAGTTCAAATCTGTGTCCCTTGCACTGGCAGGTGAATTCTTATCCATTGTACCACCAGGGAAGTCTCGACATATTCTCAATATCCCACGTACTTAAGTTACCTTTGAGAATATCACTGAGTCAATAAAATTCCAACAGCCATTCCCTACATTGTTGGACAGCGATGCTATCCATATTTGCTACTATAAACAAGCTTTGAATTAACATCCATGTATATAAATCTCTACATTTTTGCCTATTTCCTTCCCCCATCCCCATTCTGAGATGTACCTGAGATGACCCAGAATCACTGCGGCAAATGGTATGTCCTTTGAAAGACTCTTGGAATCTGTTGACTTTGGGAAAGATCTTGTCTTTCTCCACCAGGAGTATACTGAAATGAGAGTGACTCTGGTTTTTTGTTTGTACACTTTCAAAACTGTGTGACTTCAATTTCAAGTTTTTATTATAATAATAAAGTTCTTTTGGAGAATGGCTGCCTGATAAAGGACCCTTAATCTTAAATGAGCTTAAATGTACTTAATCTTAAATGTACTTAAATGAGCTGCCTGAAGAAGAAAGACCGAAGAACTCACTGAGTTAGTGTTTCACCCCCTCAGGCCTCCAGCCCAGGTTCCTCTTCCTCCAGGATGATGCTCCTGGTGACTGGTTTATTCCTGCAGCGTACACATGGTGGCGTGTCCACATCAGGGCCCCCAGCATCCGAGCATGCTCTTGGAGAGTCTCAGGAGGTAATCCTCAAGTGTGAGTCCTGGTGGAAGGCAAAGCCCTGCCTCTTGCCACCAGAGCTTTAGGAGCAATGCACCCTCTTCTAGCAGTGGGCACTGGGTGTCTGATCCGGGCTCCACCAACTGGATATTCTACCTCAAGATTTTGTCTTTTGGGGACAACACAAGCACAGGGCTAGAAATTAACCAGGCCAGCAGCGGGGTCCAGCAACTGCAGTGGCCAGTGCAGAGCTTCAGCTCCATCCTAGGGCAGGACGGGGGGCTGTGTGTCCTTGAGTTCACCCGTCCTCTTCTGGAGGCTTCTCTCTTGCCTTCTGTGGTAGGCTGAATAACAGCCTGCATCCCTAGAAATATCCTGTAAATCCTTGACACCTGTGAATATGTTACTTTCCATGACAAAAGGGACTTTGCAGATGTGACTCAGTTAAGAATCTTGAGATGGTGAGATTGTCCTGGACTATCTGGGTGGGCCCAATGTAATCAACAAAGATTCTTTAAAAGAAAAGGTGAGGGAGAGGCTATTCATGATGGGAGAAGGCCTTGAGCTGATGGCAGCAGGGATTGGAGGGATGTAGCCACAAGCCAGGCAACGCTGGCAGCCTTGACAAGCTGCAAGAATAGATGAACAGATTCTCCCACAGAATCTGCAAAAGGAATCAGCCTTGCTGACCCCTTGATTTTAGCTCCCTTATGGGCTTCTGGCCTCCAGAATGGTAAAATGATAGATTTGGCTTGTTTTAAGCTAGGTTTGCCCTGATTTGTTACAGCAGCAGTAGGAAACTCATACACCTTCCACTGATTTCATGATATTCTCCAGATGAGATGTCTTTTTAATTCAGCCACAGTCCATTCCAGTTGCTTATCACCCACCTCCAGCCCTCAGCGTGGGATTGGATCCATGGTCTGTGCTCCCACGTCATCCCCTGCTTTCCTTGAAGAAGTCCTGCTCACTCTGAGTGGTGACACTCTACCAGCTGGGCTACCTCCCTCTCCTGACTGCAAACTCAACAAGCAGGGAAGTTGAGTGTGCTCCATCTTTGGACCCCAGCATCTGGGTCAACTTGTGAATACATGTTAGTAAAATGAACAGGTCAGAACTTATTTGCATGTAAACATGTGCCAAAAGGTGAAAGCACCTTGTTGCCGTTTAGTCACTTAGTCGTGTCCAGCTCTTTTGTGACCCCATGGACTGTAGCCCGCCAGGCTCCTCTGTCCATGGGATTATCCCAGGCAAGAATACTGCAGCGGGCTGCCATTTCCTTCTCCAGGGGATTGTCCCCACCCAGCGATGGAAACTGTGTCTCCTGCACTGGCAGGAGGATTCTTTACCACTGAGCCACCAGGGAAGCCCTGAGAAGTTAAAAAAAAAAAAAAAATCATTTGAATAGATGGAGAAACATTTTATATTAAGTTCCTTTTCTGTGTGTGTGATCCCACGGTCTGTAGCCTTCCAGGCTCCTCTGTCCATGGGATTCTTCAGGCAGGAACGCTGGAGCAGGTTGTCATTTCCTCCTCCAGGGGATCTTCCCGACCCAGGGATCGAACCCATATATCTTATGTCTCCTGCATTGGTAGGCAGATTCTTTACCACTGTACCGCCTGGGAAGCCCTCCTTTTCTGTAGACAATGGAAATTATTTAAAAACAGTACACTTATCTCAAAGTGAAATTCTGCTCTGATTTATGACAAGAGTTTTAAAAAGCTGACTTTCATGTGAACATGAAATACTAAACATACAATATGTTAGCGAAATCTCTTGGATAGAACTGAAAGCAGAGCAAATGTAATCAATTTATGATATTATTAAAGCCTAAGGGAAATGAAATGTCCGTTTCAGGAACACTGGGCGTGTCCATGTTTCTCACACTTCAGTATTATTGTAGGACACTCCAGCGGCTGTTTGCAAAATCTTGATGGTCTGCTAAACCTGGCTTTATCCAGGCTGGTGTGGAACACACATTTAAGACACTCGGGCTTAAGAGAGCTCTCTCCCTCGCATGACAGGGAGTTTTAAAGGATTTTCTCCCTCCCCACCCCCACTGTGTTCCCTAAATTTTTAAGCCCTTGGACTCTATCCTACAAAAATGTAAAAGCACAAGTGCACACAGATATCCGCTGCAGCTCCATTTGTAACAGCATTCCCTTGGAAGCAACCCAAGTGTCAATCACCTGGAAAGTGGTTGAATAAATTACAGGACATCCATAATCTGGAGGGCTATGCATTGTTTAAAAAGAATGAGGTAGTTTTATACACAGAGTACCTGCTTTAAAATCATAGTTCACTGCTCTGCTCAAAACCCTCCAGGCCTTCCAGTTGTATTTACGTAAAATGCAAACTTCTTCCCCAGGAAGGCGCTAGTCATAACAAACCTGCCTCCCAGTGCAGGAGACGGTGAGATGTGGGTTTGATGCCTGGGTCAGGGAGAGCTCCTGGAGAAGGGTATGGTGATCTGTTCCAGAATTCTTGCCTGGAGAATCCCACAGACAGAGGAGGCTGGAGGGTGACAGTCCATGGGGTCACACAGAATCAGACGTGACCGAAGTGACTTAGCGCGTACCCAGGGATAAAGCACCCCACATAAGCACTGTGCCTGCCTCTCTGACCTCAGGGTTTTCTCTCCCTTCTCCATTGGGATTCAGTGTGATGGCCTTCTCCAGCAGCATCCCTTACTGGCTCCCTGCCACCACAGGTCCTTTACATTTGATGTTTTCTCAGCTAGGAACATTTTGCACTTGACCTATGTCTCTCAGCTTTAGTTACACAGTAAAACCCTCTGCATTCCAGGCCACATCCCAAACCGATCAATTCAGATTCTCAGGAGTGGTACCCAGGCAACAAAGCGGTTTTGGTTTGGGTTGCTTCTTTGTTTTTAAGCTTCCCAGGTGGTCTCCTGCACAGAGAACCAGGGCAGCTTTCCCTGGTGGCTCCTCTCCAACGTTCAGGGCACAGTTTAAATGTCACTTCCTCAGAGAAAAGATGATTGCACTACTTTTAAAGCTAGATAACTGGTAGAGTTAAAAAGAAAAATAGAAGCAACAGGCAAGTACAAAATGACATCAAATTTGTAAACACAAAGACAGTAAGTATGAGATGGCATACCCTGAAAAGACAGCAGAGCAATATAAAAGCAGATGGAATTTAAATTTCAGTTTGCCCACTGGCTAACTGTGATCCTATAGCCATTACTGGCTCTCTATGAGCCTGTATGAAAAGCAGATAATCATACCCACCTTGAAGAGTTTTTTAAGGAATAACAAGACCACACCTGGCACATACTGAACACTAGGTAAATAGTATTAGCCATGATTAAGTAACAAATGGTTTGTTGAAGCAGTAATGTCTCAGAACTTAAAAAAATATAGAAAATGTCAAAATGTCTGGGGATCAGAGAGGGCTTCTCCAAGTAAGTGGAATTTTACTTTTGTCTTAAAGTAAAGCTAGAACTTGGCAAGAGAGAATGGTGAGGGTTTCAAGCGCCCCCAGGAGCGACAAAGGTTAGAAGCAGAATTTTGCGGAGTTCATTTGGCGAAGAGGGAGTTAAACAAGAAGAAAGAGCTTGCCCAGAAAGACAGTGCAGCCCCATGTCAGGGTGGGCGAACCTTCTGTTTTCTGTCATACAGCATCTTTTTAGCACTGGCATTTCCCTGAATTAAATTGTGTGGAAGAGTAAGTCTCTGATTGGAAGCAGATCCTTCAGGCATAGAGGCAGCGAGGGGGCGGCAGGAGACACTGTCTTCGACAGGAGCTTGTGTGATCTCTTGGAGGCTGACTCTGGGCCATGAATTGGCCAACCTAAGGAAGCAGGCTTGTAAGTTTTCCCAGGGACAGACCACAGACTAGTTCTGCTGCCCGTGGTGCTCCCCAGGAAACCTCGACTACCCTCAGCAGGCGGGAGACCAGCTCTGTGTGAGTCAAGGTTCTCAGCTGCAGGTCAGGCTCCTGCAACCAAGGGATATTCAACGAAGGATCCGCTGAAAAGGACAGGCAAGGTTATAGGACCAACAAGAGATGGATGTGAGGAGGAAGAGAGCTGCAGGAGTGAACTGGGGGAACAGACACCCCAGTCCCTCGCTTGTCTGTCCTCTTCTGCAGGTAACTTCCCACTGGCCAAGCCCAGGTGAGAAGCCAGAGGACAAGGCGTCCGTAGATGCAGTCCATACACGTCAGTCTCTGGGGCGCAGAGTGGGATGGAGATGTGCAGAGAGGGGACCTGGAATATCCAGCAGGGGAAACAATCTTACAGAAAACAAGCCCACAGAAGGGGCTGATTACCAGCTCGCATCCGATGCTGGGAAAGGTTGAAGGCAAAGGAAGGGAGTGGCAGAGGATGAAATGGTTATAGCATCTCTGACTCAATGGGTATGACTTTGAGCAAACTCTGAGAGATGCTGAAGGACAGGGAAGCCTGGCGTGCTGCAGTCCATGGGGGTCACAGAGAGTGGACACAACTTAGTGACTGAACAAGAACAATCCTCCAGGGATCCCCCTGAGTGGGTCTCCTCTTCCTGTCTCTCTGCCTCCCACCTCCAGCCCTGCACATGAGCCTGATCATCCAGCCTTACCAACTGCACCTCCTGCTGCTGCTGCTAAGTCGCTTCAGTCGTGTCCGACTCTGTGCGACCCCAGAGATGGCAGCCCACCAGGCTCCCCATCCCTGGATTCTCCAGGCAAGGACACTGGACCTCCTAGTATCTCTCAAAAATATACTCAGCTCACACCATATACCTAATTCCATAGGGAGTAAAGATTTATGGTTTTACTTCTCACAGCTAATAGTACTAGATGAAAAACCTTACTGGATATTTATATAACCATGGAATAAAGTGAAGACTTTTCAAACATGACCTTAAAGGCAAAACCACAGAGGAGAATACTGATAGACTGTACTACATAAAAATTAGAAACTTCCATTCGACAAAACCCACTATAAACGAAGTTGAAAAGGCATCCAAAAAATAACCAGAACAACAAACAACAGAATAAGAAAGTATCTTTTTAGCAAACTTGAATAAAAGGAGTACTGTCTAAATATATAAAGGTCTCATACAAACTGACCCAGATTGGGCGGGGGGTAGGGGGAAGCAGGGGAACTAAGAAGAAAACTAAACAAAGAAAGAAAATGCTGTGAAAATAAAAATGATGCAGAGGCAAAGGACATGAACATGATAAAGGAGGAAAAACAACTTGATAATAGCATATGGAAACATGTTTAACTACTCAGTCCAAGAAACACACATTTAAACAAGAAACCCTTTCTCCAACCAAATTCACCAGGATTGTTCTTAATGAAATACTTGGTACAGGCAGGGGTGCACTGAAAAGAACTCTCATGATTGCTTGCTTGTTGTTTAGCTGATAAGTCATGTCAGACTTTTGTGACCCCATGGACTGTAGCCTCTGTCCTTGGGATTTCCCAGGCAAGAATCCGGGGTGGGTTGCCATTTCCTTCTTCAGGGGTCTTCCCAACCCAGGGATTGAACCCACAACTCCTACATTGCCAGGCTGATACTTTGTCATTGAGCCACCAGAGAAAGTACAAATTATTACGGTCTTAAAAAGCAAATTGGCAGTTCAGTATTGAGAAACTTTTAACATTCATCCCCCTTAACCTCACTTGAAAATTCTGGGGATTTTTACTTGCTGGAATCTACTCAGAAACTCTCCTGCTCACAAAGTGCAAGCACCTCAATACAGCGTGCACCTCCCAGACACTTGCCACTCCATCAGTGTGAAGTCTCTTTCCTTGACATACGCCCTGCTTTGCACTTTCCCGTTACCTTCCTCCACTTAGCTTGGCTGGCTCTGCTTACTCTTCTGGATTCTGCCAAGTTGTCAGTGGGTGTTCTCCGATCACCTGCCAAATTGATTGAGTTTTCCCTTTTCCACATATCCGTAACACCCAGTGTATATAATTTTACAAATAACTTACACACTTGTTTACACATATTACATATTTATACATCTAGTTACATGTCAATCTCCACCATCTTAGTTTCTCCCTTTGTATCCCCTGTACTGGTGATTTTCAAGTAGAAGCAATTCTGTCACTCAGAGGGACATTTAACAAATGCCTAGAGACATTTTGGGTGGCCAGAACTGGAGGAAAATGACGATGCTACTGAACACCCTACAATGTATAGGAAAGTCCCACAACAAACAATTATCCAGTCCAAAATGTCGATAGCGCCAATGTTCAAAAAGTCCATCCTACATCTAGCTTCTGCCTAGCATGAGACACAGAAAGCACACACCAAATATATATATATATATATATATATATATATATATGTTGTTGTTTAGTTGCCCAGCCGTGTCCGACTCTTTGCGATCCCATGGACTGCAGCACTCCAGCCCTCTGTCCCTCTCCATCTTCCAAAGTTTGCTCAAGTTCATATCTACCGCATCAGTGATGCCTTCCAGCCATCTCATCCTCTGATGCCCTCTTCTCCTTCTGCCCTCAATCTTTCCCAGCATCAAGGACTTTTCAAATGAGTCAGCTGTTTGCATCATGTGACCAAAATACTGGAGCTTCACCTTCTCTGTCAGCCCTACCAGTGAATATTCAGGGTTGATTTCCCTTAGGACTGACTGCTTTGATCTCCTTGCTGTCCAAGGGACTCTCAGGAGTCTTCTCCAGCACCACGGTTTGGAAGCATCAATTCTCTGGTGCTCTGCCTTATGGTCCAGCTCTCACAACTATATGAGACCACCAGGAAGACCACAGCCTTGCCATACGGACCTTAGTTGGCAGAGTAATGTCTGCTTTTTCAGCACATTGTTTGTCATAGCTTTCCTGCCGAGAAGTAATCGTCTTCTGATCTCATGGCTGCAGTCACCATCTGCAGTGACTTTAGAGCCCAAGAGGAAATCTGTCACTACTTCCACTGTTTCCCCTTCTATTTGCCATGAAGTAATGGGGCCAGATGCCATGATCTTAGTGTTTTTAATATTTAGTTTTAAGCAGGCTCTTTTACGTTCTTCCTTCACCCTCATCAAGAGGCTCTTTAGTTCCTCTTCACTTTCTGCCATTAGAGTGGTATCATCTGCATATCTGAGGTTGTTGATGTTTCTCCCGCCTGTCTTGATTCCAGCTTGTAACTCATCCAGCCCGGCATTTCTCATCATGTGCTCAGCGTATAGGTTAAACTAACAGGGTGACAGCAGACAGCTGGGTGTATCCTTTCAATTCCAATCAGTTGTTTCATACAGGGTTCTAATTGTTGCTTATTATATATATATATTTTTAATGTATATATGTGTATATATATAATGAACAAGCCCAATTTCTTCTTCCATACAATGGTTGTAATTATGTCAGAAGGTTGCAGGGAGGATTAAAAGACAACATAATGAACAGTGTCTGCTACAAGATTGATACATCAATCAATATTAGTTCATCCTAACAATAAGTGCATAAATTAAAAATACATTCGATCCTGGATTTCGGCACCAAAAAAAAAAAAACAAAAAAACAGACCCAGGATGTTTTGTTCCTAAAATAATGACTCATTTCATAAACAGCTTCATTTTATAGCTGAGATGTCCATCCTTAAAGGATAATGATTGCCTAAATAGTTGGCATCTAGTTTCTAGTTTATTGGCACACCATGTTTTAAATGTATGTATAAGGAATTAGAAGCTGAGTCTTGTAAAACAAATAATTATCTTTTCTGACTTATAGATACAATTTCATAGGCATGTATAAAAATTTTCTTCAAAACAGTCAGAATACTAATAGAACAATGATTCAATTGAATAATGTTAGCAGAAATTTCACAGGGATTTATTTTGAAATTACATTTTTGGCATTTATGCCAAAATAGGCAAATGTATTAAAATACAAAGTTAAGCAAATAATACATTTTTTTCAACTGTAGGTGAGATATAGTCAGAACCCAGAATAACACTTCAGTTTGTCATAATACATAACCCACTCAAATACTAACATGCTTTCTGTAATCTATGCTAAAAATTAACAACCTTTTAACAATTCAGTTCTTCCTCCTTGCTCAATTGTTAACACATACAAAGAAATTTCTTAGCAAAATATAGTTCAGAGGCACCATCTGACCTGAGATCTCAGCTTATAACATGTTGTGGCTTTTAATATGAACACCAGTATAACCAGAATTTAAACAAATTATAGCATATAAAATACATGTATTTTAACATCTTTAGACTTTATTAGGTGTTCCTTATACAGCCATCTGGTATGTTTAAAGAGTGAGCAATCATATAAAAGGAAATATGGTCAAAACTGATTGAAGTAATAAAATCCTGAAACTAAATAACATCTCATAATTCATTACTCTCATATATTAGATTTCATTACATCAGTATATAGCTTAGTAGTAAATTCTCCTGATGGCCATAAACCTCATAAGGTGTTGTCATCCTGAAAAATGAAGGGGAAGGAGTTGGGGTACAGAATGGATAAACCTTCAGCAGTGGAGGTGCTGGGTCCCTTTAAGTTGCAGCGCATCGCCACCTAGTGGCTGAATCTAGTACCCCTCCCTAATAAAGGAATCTTTTGCCTTTTAAAGTGAAACATTTGTCAAAATTTTCTCATTCTGTAATAAAAATACATGCCCTGTGTACACACCCACTTCTGATTTTTCCAGGTATTTTAACTACAGGCACACTTCCTTTATTAGGCTTCACATATATTTTTACAAATGGGAGGTTTGTGGCAACCCTGTGTCCAGCACGTTTATTGGCCTGTTTCCAAGAGCATTTGGAACTCATGTCTTTGTGACATTTTGGCAATTCTTGAAACATTTCAAACTCATTGTATTTGTTATGGTGATCAGTAACTTCTGATGTTATTAATATAACTTGCTGAAGGCTTAGATGATAGGATTTTTAGCAAGAAAGTATTTTAGTTAAGGTACAGACATTGGTTTTCTGAAGCACAGTGTTACTACACACTTAATTGTACAGTTGTAATTTTTACACGCACTGGGAAACCAAGAACAGTGTGGCTCACTTTATTATAGTATTTGCTTTACTGTGGTGGTCTGGACTTGAACTTACTTTACTGTATCTCTGGGGCATGCCTCTAAATACAAAAACTGTTTTTCACACTTGTTCAGCGGAAAATCCCAATTAGAGATGGTCTACCATGCACAGCACCAGCTTGTGGAACACTGTGGACTGCAGGTCCCACACTTTCTTTCCCTACTTGCTGTGGTTCTGTGTTCTCACTTTCAGGGAAGTAAGCACTTTAGAATAGGGGTGGGAATGATGACATTATAGAATGGTTCTAATATGTAACTGACTGTAGCTTTACTTTTAAATATCATTACTATCCAACGCTTACAAGAGATCCTTTTTTTTTGGCTGCACCCCTAAGCATGTAGAATCTTAGGTTCCCTGACCAAGGATTGAACCTGTGCCCCCTGCAATCAATGGAAGCACAGCATCTTAACCACTGGACTGCCAGGGAGTTCCACAACAGACTTTAATGATCATTTCCTAAGTGGAAAAGTCACTGGGAGCTGGAAAGTGTCTCGCCTATTGTCTACTTTTTATTTTCTGAAATCCCAATCCTGGAAAACCAGCAGGTGCACCCTCTCTCCTTTCATTCAGTGACTTTGGAAGTCTGAGAGCCGGTCTGCTGCGCTGTTTATGTATGTTACGCTAAGTCGCTTCAGTCGTGTCTGACTCTGATCTTACGGACTGTAGCCCGCCAGGATCCTCTGTCCATGGGGATTCTCCAGGCAAGAATACTGGATGGCGTGGGTTGCCATTTCCTTCTCCAGGGGACCTTCCCAACACAGGGATTGAACTCACATCTCTTATGTCTCCTGCACTGGTAAGAGGATTCTTTACGACCAACCCCACGTGGGAAGCCCCGTGCTATTTACTTCAGATAAAACAAGGTCCCTGGTGTTTGTTTCTTGCTCCAATCCATCCTTGCAAGGAAGGCCCTGCTGGGGCTTTGAGATATCTTGCTAATCTACAGTAGCAACATAAATTCAGTAGTTATTCAGAATAAGGTTTAGAACCCCAAAACTCCAACAATAATTATATTTATTTAAAGTATTACATTTACAGCCCAAATAGTTCTACATTGTACATTTCAGGTTTAACCAACTTCATAAAAATACTTGAGAAAGCTGTATCCACAGATTTAGACTACTAAATTATTTCTTTGCCCATGCTTCTCTCTCTTTTCTTTCCCGAATAACCTCTTTCAGATACGGTTCAAGGTAGAATTTATCCTAAAGAATGAACAAAAGAAAAATATTATATGCCATCATCACATATTGATATATCCTAAATATTCAACAGGTATTAAACAACAGAAGAAATCTACAAAACTTATTTCCAACTTAAAATACATTCTCAAGCAGACTAAAAACTGTCTGCTTTTCATTTATGTAAAATGCCACAAAAATATTGTAATAAGCCATTCTGATAGGTTATCAGAGGGTCTGCCAAGAGAAAGGAATGAGAGTCCATAAGTTTGGCCAGGTTTCAATGCAGTCCAAGGGGTGAGGGATTGCTTCAGAGTCCTTTCTAGGAGCCAGAAAGCCACTAAATGGGCCGATCACATAAACACGACCCTTTCTTCACTCGAGCAGAGTGCAAGAGGAGGACATGGCCTGGGAGGGAAAGACCTGGATTGTACTCCTGTATCTCTACCTCAGGGATGGGTTTAGTGATCTAGAAAGTCACTTCATCACTAGATCTCAATGTGTTTATCTCGAAAACAGAGCTAACATTTGCTCTAACCTCATGAGACTACCATAAGGATGTTTATCTGACACAACTTTAAGAACTCTAAAGCCTATACAGTCAGTGTGTTCTTTGTTTCTAATATTCAACCCTTAATGGCCAACATTATCAAATACACAAAAACTGTCCTACCTCCTCATATTTTGTCCACTGCTCTTTAGGCAGGATCTGCTGCCTCATGCTGAGGTCCAGTGCTCTCTTAATGCGAAACACTCTGTCATTATAAAGGTTCTCAGGAAGCCTTCTTATGGCTTCTTTCACATCGTCATTCTCATATATTGTGTCATCTCGCATCAAGCCTATGGTAAAAGCAAAGTTAGAATAAATATGCATCTTGAAAATAACTTTTTAAAAAATAAGTAAAATTTTAACTTAAAAAGTCATTAACTTGGGTGATATATCCAGAAATAGTTATGACAGAAACTCAATGCCATTTCACATACAATAATGGATTATTTAATGGATTATTTCTTAAATGGTACTGTGGAAACAATGAGTCTTTTAAAATATATTTCCACAAAGTTCACATTTTATCTACAGTAATTTTAAAACCATTTAAAATGTCTACTGTGTTTTTAAACACATATCAATAAACCACATCGCTACCTTATTATAGTTTGTAACTCTGAGCTCAAGGAATTCAAGAACCTTAAAATGACAGTGTACTGAGGAACCATCAACATTTAATGATGCTTCCATCAGCCTTCAGTTACAAAAAGACGAAGCTCACCACAAAGTATACAGTTCTAAAAAAACTTCAGAAAACAACTAACTGTAAAGACAGCAGACAATTTTAACATTTGAAGAATCTCTACTTTCGAAGTTCACGTAACTTAAATTTTAAAATGCTAAGGAGAGGAGCTGAGAGAGGGAACATATAATAAGGAAAATGTTCTGCTCTCGTATTTCAAGAACATAAATCATGTCCACCTCATACATTTGGGACAATTTCATCCCTCTCTTCTCAATAATAAAAGGAAATGGATTTAACAATAAAATGTGACTTAATTTTAAAATTTAAGGTACACAGGTACGAACAGTTCATGTATTCTGAGGATCCATAATAACTCCTACAAAAGCACTATACTCAGAAAAAGAAGAAAACAAAATAAGAAGCACAAATACTCACCCAGTTTATTGAACCCGGCAGCGTTGTAATACCATTTTCGAATACCCTCCAGCCACTTGCTTGATGCTGAAACTGGTAAGTTAGACTATTAATTGCTAATAATCCTACTTCCTGTGCAAACACAGGAAGGAATTTCTTTCAAAAGCATATACTCTATATATTATAGGTAAAAACTGTTTACTTTGACTATCAGCAAAAGTGATTGCAGGTAAAAATTGGACAGTAAGGAAAAAGGATAAACTCAAACACCTGAAAGACCTATAGGTATGATTACAGTCCCTCACTGTCTGCAAGGGATTGATTTCAGAGGCCCCCTCAGAAACCAAACTCCAAGAGGCTCAAGTCTCCCATATAAAATGGTAGTGTTTGCATATAATCCAAGCACGTTTTCCTATTTTAAATTTTCTCTGGGCTGTGCTTAGTCACTCAGTCGTGTACGACTCTTTGCAACCCCGTATGGAATGTAGCCCGCCAGGCTCCTCTGTCCCTCAGATTTTCCAGAAAAGAATACTGGAGGGGTTGCCATTTCCTCCTCCAGGCAATCTTCCCAACCCAGGGATCAAACCCACATCTCTTGAGTCTCCAGAGGGATTCTTTACTACCACTGCCACCTTAATACAATGTGAGAGCGATGTAAATTAGGTGTAAATACAAAACAAATGCTATGTAAATAGATGGCTGAGAGCAGCAAGTTTTGTTTTTTTGAACTTTGTGAAATTTTTTTCTTCAAAATATTTTCCATCAGGAGGTTGGCTGAATTCTCCAGTGTGGAACCAGTGGATACAGAGGGCCAACTGTACTGCCACTCCAGCTTTTCAAAGTCAAGTATCCCATTCCATTATGTCCCCTTGCTGCCGTTAGAATTAAAGGACTGGGGGACGGAAAAGAAACTGGAACTTCTCCATCATTTGCAATTTCAGAAATAGGTTACAGGAAATAACTCTTTTAATAACTTTTCAAGGGAGTTGGAGTTGTATGAAAAGATGAGATTTCAGGATACACTAGCAGATCTAAATGACCCTCATCTTCCAAAACTTTTATTTTACATTACTCTTATTTCACTTGGCTACTCTCCTTAAAAATATATGTATTTCTGGGAGGGTTTTGATCTCATATGGACTAGTAAAAGAAGCACATTTCTCTCTTCCCCAGCAGCTAACTTTCCATGGAGGGAATGAATCTTTCAAAGTGTATAAGGAGAAACAGGTAATGTTAAAACTCTTTCTGGTACAGAACTGAGCTTGATGGGTTACCCAGTAGGAGCTAAAGGCAACATGACGGTGTCTGATGTTTCCAGGAGAGATGTGGTACAGAGAGGGAGGTACGGAAAGTTTAAATTTTCTTTTTAAAATTTTGTCTTAGGGATAGTCCCTAACCAAGGAAGGAAAACAAACTCTCTTTTGATTCAACCTCTTAGACCTCACAGCTTTGGTAACTCTCTCTGGAAATTAAGCACCAGGTGTATAATGTTGCTTCTAAGATAACAATTAACAAAGCGTCAACAATTTACAGACACACTTGTTGGAGAGAATTACTTGAAAACATATTTACCAGTGATGGTAATAATGTTTAATATTCACTGAACACTTACCGCGTGCCAGACACTATTCTATTTGTTTCACTCCCATGTGTGAGTTACTTATAACCCGCCCATCCTTGCAAAAGAGCAATAAGTATTACATAAATTATCCCATCCAAGATCAGAGGCAGCCAGTGATGGAGCTGAGGCCAGGTCCAAACACAGCACTGAAGCACAATGTCTTCAGTAGTTGTCTAGTTAAGGAAATAATGAATTTTTAAATGTCTCCGCCACTCCCCAAAAGCTCAATGTCATTTAGGTTAACGAATTTTTCTGGCAATCTGGTGTTTCCTAATAGCTTCACAACTGCTGCGGGTACAAAAATAGGGGCCGACATTTTTTTTAAAAAGCTAGGTGGTATGTGTGTGTTCAGTCACCTGCGACTCTTTACGGCCCCATGGACTGTAGCCCACCAGCCTCCACTGTCTATGAAATTTTTCAGGCAATACTGAAGCGGGTTGCTATTTCCTACTCGACAGGATATTCCCCACCCGGGGGTTCCAACCCGCGTCTCCTGCACTGGCAGGCGGGTTAGGGACCGACAAAAAGCGGGGGGTGGGGTGGGAAAGGAGCAGGGGAGAGGACTGTATTTTTCACGTTGTTTAAATATTCCAGTAATATCTGCATTCTATTCCATAATAAACACATCTGTTCCAATACCTAGAATAGATGCAAATGTCTCCAAATCCAAAGACCAAGTGGATGTTCCAGATAAGCCAAGGTTATTGAACTGAAGCTTCGCCGTAACCCTCACTCACTCAGCTGCCTCTAAATTCCCTGTCTGAGAAGCGCGAGAGAGGTTCAGCGAGGCTTCCAATCCTGTTTCCTCCGGCCACTTCACCTCAGTTATTTCACCGCCTACAAGGAAAACTGACACCGTCCTCCTCGCGCTGACAGAACGGACCTAGCTAACGCACACGACAGCGCCTGGCTCACAGTGAACGGTTCACTTGGGTTGAGAGCCACTAATTATCTCCTGGCGCCCTTGAACTTCTTCTAAGGTCGAGAGGAGAAGGGCTCAGAGCTCGAGCATCGGGAGCGCCAGGGCTATGGGGGCCACCGCGGGCACCTTCACCGACAGCCGGCCCTGGACACGGAAAGGGGGTGGGCCCAAGGTGGGCTGGAGCCGCCTCCTTCCCTCCCGCCATAAACCTGCCCTTTTAGACCGAGCACAGGAAGAGGAGCAAGCTGCCGCGAGTATAAAGGTTCAGCGCAGCGATGCACGCCAGGCAGGCCGCCCCTCACTTACCAGCAGGCCGGCCCGCCATGGTGACCTGACACAGAAGCGTTGCCTCCTGGGTAAGTCCTAGAGGTCGAGCAGCTCAGGGCGCAGGCGCGTTGCGTCACGTCTTACGGCGCGTAGGGCGGGGAGACGCTCGCGCAGGCGCAGTTCTGGCGGCCAGCCTTTGGCCTCTGAGGTCCTGCGCCTGTCGGTCACGATTATGCTAATCTCGTAGGCGTGGAACCGCGGCAGGTTCCCTGCGACAAGTCTGGAAAAACAATAGGCGAGGAATTAGAACTGGAGGAGGAAATGGCAACCCGCTCCAGTATTCTCTCCTGGAGAATCCCAAGGACGGAGGAGCCGATGGTCCATAGGGTCGCAAAGAGTCGGACACGACTGAAGCTACTTAGCACGCACGCAGGCCAGGAATTAGAACACCAGATCTTTAGCCTGGCTTCTGTTACTGACGAACTCTGAGAGGTTGGGCAGTTACACGCTTTGTGTCCAGCAACGCGCTAAGCGTTTTATGGACTTACTTTCATTTCATTCTAAACCTATAAGATAAATACTGTGATTGTACCCATTTTAGAGAAGAGGCAACTGAAGCTCTGAAAGGTTGCATAACTTGTCCAAGGGCGCTTAAACTGGGAGGAATCCAGATTCACCTTCCAGAATCTGAGACTCTAGATAAAATGTCGTTGTTCAGTTGGTAAATCCTGACTCTTTTGCAACCCCATGGGCTAAAGCCCAGTCAGGCTCCTCTGTGCCTGGAAGTTCCCAGGCAAGAATACTGGAATGGGTTGCCATTTCCTTCTCCACAGGATTTTCTTGACCCAGGGATCGAACCTGTGTCTCCTGCATTGGCAGCCAGATTCTCTACCACTGAACCACCAGGGAAGCCCCAAATATACAGCTTTGGCACTCCGTGATCCTAGGGCCATATGCTACACCACTGTCCCAGGGGAAACTAACCCTCTCTCACCTTCAGTTTCTCCAGGTGAAGTTCTACATCAAGCCATTTCAGTGGTAGTCTTGTTGAGAAGAACAATTTAATATTAAATTTGAACTGTAGCATAATTTTAATGCAATTTTAAGGTTAAAAGTACATTTTAAAGGTTTCAGTCCAACTTAAGTCTAAAGTGTAAAAAACTAGGGACAGCAGGATCACAAATTGTTGAAGTAGAAGAATTTTACTAAAGGTTACAGAACAGAATAATTGGTTAATTTGTGGGTGAGGCAGGCTGAGGGGACAAGTCAGACTGTCTCTTTACACCTTTTACCAAAATAAACTCCAGGTGTATTAAAGAGATTTAAAAGTATTAAAAAACAACAAAATATCCTAGAGACAAAACAGTTGGGTTTGGTTACGATGTTTGATGCTTACTGAGGTACTGATGAACCTCTGCACCAATAGTGTCTTGGGCCGTTCAGTCTATGGTAACAAAATACCATAGACTGGGTAGCTTTAAAATACAAATTTACTTTCTCACAGTTCTCTCCAGTTAGAAGCATAAGATGAAGGCACCAGCATGGTCAGTTTCAGTTGAGAGCTCTTTTCCTGGGGCTTGTATAGGGTGCCCTTCTTACTGTGCCCTCACATGGCAGAGAGAGCAAGCTCTTTTGTATCCCTTACAAGGACATTGATACCTTCATCTAAACATATATTATCTCCTAAAGTTTTGCAGTTTGGGTGGGGTTGGGGCAGGGTTGGAGGAGGGCGGATGGTGGTGGGAGAACACAATTCGGTTCATAGCAACTACCCACCAGAAACCACTTGTTTTCTTCTGTCCAAAGCTGAGATTTGGGGCAGTATAGAATGCCATCTAATTGTAAATTTGAAAGGTTTAATGGTCTTAGTCACAATCCAGATCTAAAATCTTGTTGGCTTCTACCGTTTTTTTTTTCCTCTGTGACACCACAATTTCTCCTATTACTCAGCACTATATGCCGTACTAAAAAGCTAATGAATGCCTGTTCCCAGTGAAGTTGGAAGATAGGAAGAATTGCAGTACATTTGTAAGCTGGTAAATTGCCTTACAAGAACTCAGTAAATTGTTCTCCCTTCTCTACCCTTCAAGTTTGTGTGCTGGTTAGAGGGTGAAGGTGGCAAGAGAAGGAAAACCTTTTCAAGGGATTATACCCAGGACTGTCACAAAATCCAACCCCTAAAGGTATTAGGATGAATCACAAGCTGGAATCAAGATTTCCTGGAGAAATGTCAACAACCTCAGATATGCAGATGATACTATAATGACAGAAAGTGAAGAGGAACTAAAGAATCTCTTCATTGGGGTCAAAGAGGAGAGTGAAAAAGTTGGCTTAAAACTCAAGATTCAGAAAACTGAGATCATGGCATCTGGTCCCATTACTTCATGGCAAATAGAAGAGGAAAAGTGGAAGCAGTGGCAGGTTTTATTTTCTTGGGCTTCAAAATCACTGTGGATGGTGATTGCAGCCATGAAATTAAAGATGCCTGCTCCTTGTCAGGAAAGTTATGACAAGCCTAGACAGCATATTTAAAAACATCCCTTGGCTGATAAAGGTCCGTATAGTCAAAGTTTTGTTTTTTTCCAGTAGTCATGTGTTGACAGAAGAGCTGAACCATAAAGAAGGCTGAGTGCTGAAAACCTGATGCTTTCAAACTGTGGTGCTGGAGAAGACTCGAGAGTCCTTTGGGCAGCAAGGAGATCAAATCCTAAAGGAAATAAATCCTGAATATTCACTGGAAGGATTGTTGCTGAAGCTCCAATACTTTGACCACCTGATGGGAAGTGCTGACTCCCTGGAAAAGGCTCTGATGCTGGGAAAGATTGAAGGCAAAAGGAAAAGGGGGCAACAGAGGACTCTGCTTAGATAGTGTCCAACTCTGGTTAGATAGCATCAGCAACTCAATGGACATGAATTTGAGCAAACTTGGGAGACATCAGAGGACAGAGGAGCCTGGTGCACTGCAGTCCATGGGGTTGCCGAGTCAGACACGACTTGTGGCTAAATAATAGGTATTAAGCCTAGAGAACCTGGACATTTGCTGATGGCCATTAGAATTGATTAAAACATTATTTTTATTTTCCTTCTGGCATATGGCAGGATTGCACTTCTTTATCCCTAAAGATAGGCATGCCTGTGTGATGCTTTGACAAAGAAAAATGTGAGAAATTTTTAACAGCAATTTTTCCACATTCCTTTCCCCTTCCATAGATGGGCTACATTCCAGACATGATTGAAGCTCCACCAACCTCCGTCACTCAGATAATGTGAAACAGAAACTATTTGGCCCTAAGTTGGACATGTGTGAGATTAAAAATGTCTCTGGTTTTAAATCATATGTGGCTTCAGGGTTGTTCATTACAGCAGCATAGCTAGACTGTTCTGAGTGGGTAGTTAACTAAGGCAAAATGAAGTTCTGAGCCTTAGAAAGACCAGGCAGTTTGGTTCCATGCTATGCCTCCTGGCTGAACCTTCTTCCACGTTCCCTGTTTATTTTTATAATTTATTGTTGGCTGCACTGAGTCTTCATTTCTGTGAGTGGGCAGCAGTGCTCTAGTTATGGAGAGCATGGGCTTCTCATTGTGTGGGCTTCTCATGTTGCAGAGCACAGGTTCTACAGCTCCTGGGCTATAGACTGTGGGCTTAGTAGTTGTGGCACATGGGCTTAATTGCTCCACCGCATATATCTTCCCAGACCAGGGACTGAACCTGTGTTCCCTGTATTAGCTTTAGCAGGCAGACTCATCCACTGTACCACTGGGGAAGTCCCTGTGTTCCCTGTTCATTGAGCTCATCTGTTAGAGAACTCCATGAAGACATGTGTCTATGCCACACTCACACTGTGTACTAATCTGTTGAGGGAATGAGTAAAATGTATTAATAGGAAGACCCCGACCAATCACGAGTTGGTTTAGTTTCTCAGTTTCAGGACATCCAGCACACAGAACCCCAGTGCACAACTAACCATCCCTAACGTTAGTTGCTTTAAAACACCGGTGCTCCTAGTTCTGCTCCACGTGGACCTGCTGAGGCTGCAGTACCCAAGATGGCCTCGTCACTCCTTTCTGCGATGCTCAGGGGTTAGAGCTGGGACAACAGGTGTGGTCAGGGATCTTATTCCACCTCATTTCTCCACTAGAATCATCACGCTTTTTCCATCCTGGCTCAGGGTTCCAGGTGGACAAGCAGATGTACACGTGTTCCATGAACCAGAGAGACCAGAACACGCCGCCTCTGTCATTGTGGGAGTGGACTACAACGGGAGCGTGAATACCAGGGTGGCTTCCTGGGGGCGGGGCCAGCAGCATCAACAGTCTCCTGATCCAAAGGCAGATACCTGAAGCCATGATGCCACATCTCACAAATAATCAGATCCTGTGCCCAGGGTCACGTCTAGATGGGAAACAGGAAAAAAAAGTATAAAAGTATCATTTCATGCTAAATCTTTATACCCCGGCCATAAGACAAAGGTTTGTTATGTGGCCTTTTACTACGTCTCATTGCTGTCCTTCAAACAATTTTCCTACCCCTTTTTCTTTCCAGATTCTCAGTAGCCAACTGTGGGCAACTTTCAATATCTTTCTTTGCTCAGGAACATAATGGTGCAGATAAACCAAAATCCAATCTGTTCTGTAGCAAAATGTAAGAGTAGTAGTTACTAGATGGATAATATGGCATGCTCTGAACTCCTAACATGTAAACGACCCAATCAAAAAATGGGCCAAAAAACTAAATAGACATTTCTCCAAAGACATACAGGTGGCTAACAAACATGAAAAGATGCTCAACATCACTCATTATCAGAGAAATGCAAATCAAGACCACAATGAGGTACCATTTCACGCCAGTCAGAATGGCTGCTATCCAAAAGTCTACAAGCAATAAATGCAGGAGAGGGTGTGGAGAAAAGGGAACCCACTTACACCGTTGGTGGGAATGCAAACTACTACAGCAACTATGGAGAACAGTGTGGAGATTCCTTTAAAAACTGGAAATAGAACTGCCTTATGACCCAGCAATCCCACTGCTGGGCATACACACTGAGGAAACCAGAATTGAAAGAGACACGTGTACCCCAATGTTCATCGCAGCACTGTTTATAATAGCCAGGACATGGAAGCAACCTAGATGTTCATCAGCAGATGAATGGATAAGAAAGCTGTGGTACATATACACAATGGAGGACTACTCAGCCATTAAAAGAATACATTTGAATCAGTTCTAATGAAGTGATGAAACTGGAGCCTATTATACAGAGTGAAGCCAGAAAGAAAAACACCAATACAGTATACTAACACATATATATGGAATTTAGAAACATGGTAACGATAACGCTATATGTGAGATAGCAAAAGAGACACAGATGTGTAGAACAGACTTTTGGACTCTGTGGAATAGGGAGAGGGTGGGATGATTTGGGAGAATGGCATTGAAACATGTATAATATAATGTAAGAAACGAATCACCAGTCTAGGTTCGATGCAGGATACAGGATGCTTGGGGCTGGGGCACTGGGATGACCCAGAGAGATGGTATGGGGAGGGAGGTGGGAGGGGGTTCAGGATTGGGAACTCATGTACACCCGTGGCGGATTCATGTTGATATATGGCAAAACCAATACAGTATTGTAAAGTAAAATATATTTAAAAAAGAAAATAGAGCTATCTTGTGATGAAATGATTTTAAAAGACCTTGAAAACAAGAAGGAAAATTCTCCACTGTTCCCGCCTTAACCAGGACAGCACACCAGCCTGGTAAACAGCCTCCCATTCTCTAAGCTGGCTGTATTTTAGGTCTCCTTCCCAAGAAGGAAGGAAATGGTTGAGTCAAATGTGAGTTAAATCACCAGAAACTTGGAAGAAGCATCTATCAGAAGTGTCCTTAAATTTATAATAGAGGTCTGAAGCTTTTATTTGAAAATACATTTATTCATACATTCATTCACTTTACATTATTACACTTTAACATTCATCAAAAACTAAAGAGTTTTTAAGAATTTCTCAAAGTCTTGTACTGATGCCTTGGCTATCCCTTCACAAAATATTCCATCAGGCACAGATACCAGTTTGTCTAAAGAGATGTAGTTAGGTTTTGTCGGGTCATACTGTGCTCTTCCTAAATAGGCAAGAAACAAATGTCTTTCTTTGACTTTAAACAATCTTGTATTAAATACCTAGAAAAGAAAAAAAAAGAGTTAAAAAACAACACTGTATACTAAAATATGAGCTATTAAAATGTTTATCTGGCTAAACAGTTTAATAGATTAACAAATATAAAGACTTAACCACATGTTCAATAAATACGGTAAATGCTAGCATGTTTAAACCCTTTGGCTTCTACTAAGAAATTATGATTAAAAATTAGAAACTCAAAACTAATATTCAGAACAATTCTAAAATAATGAAGTGCTGCACTGTAGGCAAAGACCAGACTTATTTGGAGAGACTGGAGGAGCTGCTTAAAAGCAAACCGGAAGGTCCCACCCCCAAATCTACTAAATCAGAAACTTTGAGAGTGGGACCCACAAGTCCTCCAAGTGATGCTTGCCAAGCTGGAGAACCAAAGAGATGGTGCTTTATGGCATGAAAAATTGTGTAAGATTTCACAGTCTGTGAAACTTCCCTATTTCCCTTTGTTTCTTTTTAAATTCCTGTTGCTCCCTCCGACTGGTATTAAAATGAAATGAACCTGGTCTTCAGGGGAGCAACTTAACTGCTTTGGAGTTAAAACTCCTGAGGAATGGGGTAAAAGTATAGTGTGCTAACTCAACATGAAATTGGCTTGCTTTTTGGAACATCTTTTTCTCTCTCTGCAGAAACAAATGATGCGCTACTCTGCCTTCATTGTGGTAACTGCATTCTGATTATCGTGTTATTATTGCTCAAAAGACATAAGAAAGCTTTAGGTGTTTCTTAAATATGACTCTTCCAGTCACTCTCAGCTTCCACAACATACAGACAAGACCACACATGACTCTGAAGCTCCCAAACTATTATTCATTTCCTAAATATAACAACGCTTTGAGGCAATTATACAGCTTATGACTAGACAACTATATTAGTTTCCCGGTGGTTCAAAGTGAATTCATTATGATCGATTTAGATTTGTATGATCTTTCAAGTCCAAAAGTCACTGCTGATGTTTTTTCTCCCTCTCGATCCCCTTCTGCCCTAACATGGATTTCAGCTCTGCCTTCACAGAAACCCATAAGGAAAGAGGGGAAACAAGGGGTAAGCCTCGTTCCTGAAAGTGATTTCTTCCTTGTCATCACTCTCACTGCTGTTACCTGTTACCTTCCATGCTCACTGCTCTGAAATGACTACATTAACCCTAGTTTTAAAGTTAGAAGCGCTTCTCCATTTTTAATTAATCACAAAATTATGTACCAACCAGAACTGTTATTTACATGAGAAAATTTTCATACTACTAAGTTTTTAAAGCACCAGCCAAAAATTTTAAGTCTACATCAGTTCCCTCACAGTCCTTGCTGTCAGTTAGCCTATGTTTCCATTAATGAAGCTTTTTTTTTAAACAAACAAACAAAAAAAAACCAAACAACCCTACGTATGAGTCTGAGAATCCTACCAATGTGGAAGCCACACACCTATAAGCAGGCTTCTCAGAAGCTGGGACCTGGGGTACCTAACAAAAAAATCTGTTTTTAAACAACTGATTTTGATGTATCTAGTCAAGCTAATATTTTTCTCTACTTGCAAAGTTTCTGTCCATTGTTAAACCCAACTCATTCTACTGACAACTCAAATGTCACTCCTTGGAGTAGCAGCAGATCTCAGGTGAGAGCATGGGTTTTCAAACTGACTGCCAGAGTTCTAATCTAAGCTCTGGGCCCTGTTACCTGGGTAACCTTGGACAAGACACTGAATCTCTTTATGCTTAATTTCTTCATCTGGGAAGTAGGGACAATAATACCACCTACCTCATATGGGCTGCTGTGAAGATTAAATGAATTAATACAAGTAAAGCAGTAGAGCCAGAGCTGGCACATAGTAAATAAGTAATCAATAGCTGTTATTATTTCTAAGATCTTCCTGCCTCTCCTAAATTAAATCAATAGCTGTATACGGTATCTGGCTAAGACTCTAACATAATGTAAAGCAATTTACATTCTAAAAACCTGTCTTCCACACTAGATTACAAGTTCCATGAGAATACAGACCATGACTCATTGATTTTTACAGCCTCAAATCACATTCTCTTATCATGCTCTACTGTCACGGAATTATCTATCAACCAAGTGGAAAACTGTATTGCTTTTTAGTTGAAGATTGAACTTTATGATGGTTCCATAAAGCCAAATTTGCACCCCTGCAGGCTTCTAACTCTTCTTATAATGGATACTCATGCATTTGATGAAACAAAATTCTCTATTAAGGGCCCATTCACAGTGAAATACGATAGGTAAATAAATGTTGTTTGTGAGGAAACTGTACCTAATGCAGGCTAGTTCTGAGAGTTGTATTAAAGTCATGTTTCATTGCCCACCTTTTCATTGAGAACACATGTAGCAAATGGAGGAATCACTTTAATGCAATTCAATCTTTCATTTATCCAATGAATACTTACTGAGTGTCTATTCACATGCCAAATAGGAAAGAAGGATGACTTTCATGAGATTCATTCATTTAACAGATATCTACCCAGTACCTACTAATTGGTCCCTTCTAATTCCAGGTACAGGGAATTTAGCAGTGTATAAATCAGACAAGACCTGCTTTCAAAGAAACATTCTTCTGAACAAGCATATAATGTCACCCACCAGCTAAAGAACAGGAAAGTCTGATCAGCTTCAGTTCAGTTCAGTTCAGTCACTCAGTCATGTCCGACTCTTTGCAACCCCATGAATCGCAGCACACCAGGCCTCCCTGTTCATCACCATCTCTCGGAATTCACTCAGACACACGTCCATCGAGTCCATGATGCCATCCAGCCATCTCATCCTCTGTCGTCCCCATCTCCTCCTGCCCCCAATCCCTCCCAGCATCAGAGTCTTTTCCAATGAGTCAACTCTTCGCATGAGGTGGCCAAAGTACTGAAGTTTCAGCTTTAACATTATTCCTTCCAAAGAAATCCCAGGGCTGATCTCCTTTAGAATGGACTGATTGGATCTCCTTGCAGTCCAAGGGACTCTCAACAGTCTTCTCCAACACCACAGTTCAAAAGCATCAATTCTTCAGTGCTCAGCCTTCTTCACAGTCCAACTCTCACATCCATACATGACCACAGGAAAAACCATAGCCTTGACTAGACGGACCTTAGTCGGCAAAGTAATGTCTCTGCTTTTGAATATACTATCTAGGTTGGTCATAACTTTTCTTCCAAGAAGCAAGCGTCTTTTTATTTTATGGCTGCAATCACCATCTGCAGTGATTTTGGAGCCCCCAAAATAAAGTCTGACACTGTTTCCCCATCTATTTGCCATGAAGTGATGGGACCGGATGCCATGATCTTCGTTTTCTGAATGTTGAGCTTTAAGCCGACTTTTTCACTCTCCTCTTTCACCTTCATCAAGAGGCCCTTTAGCTCCTCTTCACTTTCTGCCATAAGGGTGGTGTCATCTGCATATCTGAGGTGATTGATATTTCTCCCGGCAATCTTGATTCCAGCTTGTGTTTTTTTCCAGTCCAGCGTTTCTCATGATGTATTCTGCATATAAGTTAAATAAGCAGGGTGACAATATACTGCCTTGACGTACTCCTTTTCCTATTTGGAACCAGTCTGTTGTTCCATGTCCAGTTCTAACTCTTGCTTCCTGACCTGCATACAGATTTCTCAAGAGGCAGGTAAGGTGGTCTGGTATTCCCATCTCTTTCAGAATTTTCCAAAGTTTATTGTGATCCACACAGTCAAAGGATTTGGCATAGTCAATAAAGCAGAAATAGATGTTTCTAAGCTGATCAGCTTAGAAAACATAATTATGGCTTTGGCATGATGACTAACTGAAGCTAAGAACTACATGCTTTAATAAGAGATCATTACAACATGGGTTGTTAACTAACGGATTTAGGCAGACTGTGAATAAAATACATTTAGAATGGAAAAAAATCCTTAAAGGAAGTGATCTATTTCCATGTGAATAGAGAAGCACACAGGAGAGAACACGTTAGATTCCAACAAGCCTAATGAAGGCTAGGTACAAACCAAAGAGAAACAGATTCATTGCTTATTTTTCCTCCAGAGAGGTATGTGGGTGCCCTTCTCTCTCACAAGTAATCCCACTATTACATTTGCTAGATTGTGGTCTTGATACAAAGATGGGCAAAAAGAAATATGGGCTTATATGACCCAGCAATCCCACTGCTGGGCATTCACACTGAGGAAACCAGAATTGAAAGAGACACATGTACCCTGATGTTCATCACAGCACTGTTTACAATAGCCAGGACATGGAAGCAACCTAGATGCCCATCGGCAGGCAGAATGGATAAGAAAGCTGTGGTACATATACACAGCTGAATATTACTCAGCTATTAAGAAGAATGCATTTGAATCAGTTCTAATGAGGTGGATGAAACTGGAGCCTACTATACAGAAAGAAGTTAAGTCAGAAAGAAGAACACCAATCCAGTATATTAATGCATATATATGGAATTCAGAAAGATGGTAATGATGACTCTATATGCAAGACAGCAAAAGAGACACAGATGAAAAGAACAGACTTTGGACTCTGTGGGAGAAGGCGAGGGTGGGATGATTTGAGAGAACAGCGCTGATGAAACATGTGTATTATCATACGTGAAATAGGTTGCCAGTCCAGCTTCGATGCATGAGGCAGGGTGCTCAGGGCTGGTGCACTGGGATGACCCTGAGGGATGGGATGGGGAGGGAGGTGGGAGGGGGGCTCAGGATGGTGAACACATGTACACCCGTGGCTGATTCATGTCAATGTATGGCAAAAACCACTACAATATTGTAAAGTAATTAGCCTCCAATTAAGATAAATTGAAAGAAAAAGAAATATGGCCTTAATACAGCTCTCAGAACTGGACTGTGTTTGGTCTGATTCCTTCACAAACAGCACGGGCTTTGCACAAGCCGAGAGCAGGGTGCGCTTGCGGGGGTCCTGGACGAGGGGTGACGGCAGCCCTGCAGGACCGAGAGCTGGGAGCGCCTCACCTGCGGGAACCTGACCATGAGGTGGTGGGGCACGCGCATCACGTTGTGCACGTAGTCGAAAGTCTCCGTCAGTTTCCTTTTATTTGCAGTCAGCATCTTCGGGATCTTGGTGATCATGTGTTGAATTTCATTCTGCTGAAAACCTAGTTCCAGCCGAAAAACCTAAAAGAAAGCAGAGTTGTGATGAAGCACGAAAGTCATTGTTTGCTTTTGTTGAGTCCCTAAGTTGAGTCCAACTCTTTAGAGACCCCGTGGACCGTGACCCACCAGGCTCCTCTGTCCATACAACTTCCCAGGCAAGAATACCGGGGATCTTCCCACCCAGCGATCAAACCTGTGTCTCCTGCATTGGCAGGTGGATTCTTTACCACTGAGCTACCAGGGAAGCCCAAGAATCACCAGCACACATAGTTATTTTGGTAACGTGCCAGAGGATACTTTAATTCTTTCAAAATTTAAGGGCATTAAAATCTGGAGATGGCTATGCCAGTGCCCGTGAGGGTTCGTGACTGCTTGCTTCTGGGGTAGCCTGAATTTTAAACCTCTCTCTTAAGGGTGAGCTACTCACAGCCTGATGACCATCACGAAGCTCACCCAAGCAGCCATCATAATTACAAGACAGAGAAACAGTGGCCACAGGAACCCTGGTCAGGTTATCTGTAAGGACCCTACACCACACAGACTGGCAGGGAGATTATCAAAGTGCTTTCTGAGCCTCTGCTCCCAAGCGCACTCCTAATCATGTCACCTGGAAATGCTACATGTCAAAATTCCAAACAGACATGATTGAAAAATACAAAAAACAACAACAAACACTCCAACATGGGATAGGTCCTCTGTGTGCATTCCTAGTATCCTACGGTTCCCCACCATCCATCGCTCTCATCACTCTGCAGGTGATCCCCTCCACTGGACTGTAAACTCCACAACGGCAGGGACTGTCTCCCCAGAAAAGAACATGGGCAGGTGTTCAACACAAATTTCTTCAACAGCTGAGTATCGAACACCTTAGGCACCACAGCAAATAGGCCTTATATAACAATTTCAAATCCCGTGACCGCTGTGGGACACTAACAAGTCAGCTGCCCCTGGTTCTGCACAGCAGTAGAGTGTCTGGTGTGTTCTCTGATGGACCTAGAGCTGGGTCCTGGCACAGCCACGTGCTGGCACTACCCTCTGGAAAGAAGCCCCCAGACGCCGCCGCTCTTCTCCCACCCAGGGGACAACCATACAGACCCTCATCCTGGGCAAAGGAAGTGGCTTCCGGGTCCCACCCAGATGCCTAACCTGCTCCTCTAGGATTACGGTACCGATGTCTGCAAGGCAACTTACTCATGCAGCACCTGCTCGATATGTGAAAAAATTATAAACTAAAATAAGCCACTTGCAGTATATTTATCATACTATTTCCTAGGTCCACCTTCTTAGAAACCCCTTCTTTTACAATCTGGTTTTCTTTAAGATGATGAGAGCAAAACCCATTACCTTCAGAGGACTTAAACACTTCAGAAGCAGGTTTCTCCAAAACTTATTCTTGTCCTACCTTCATATTTTCCTTCACAGGCTCCAGACTTCCAGTTAGTAGCCTTGGAAGACGAATTACCAGATCTCTAGTCTACAGTTATAAAACAATCTATTATTACTATACATGCATATTCAACTAGTTTGGAAAAAACAAGGCATAACTAGGATATAAAACTAAAATTTAAAATATGACCCAGGAGAGAAATGCTAAGGAGCCCAGGAATACAAATACTTATTACTGTTTGAGGAAAAAAACAAATGCTCAAAGTAATAGTTAAGGAAGCAACTTGATGGAATTATCATAAAATGATATAGCAATATCATTAACCTAGTAAGGTAATCCATTCTTGTACAGAAAATACCAGGCATTGATAGAATTCATACGGGCCAGGCATCAGTTAGAAGCATGAGCTTTAACAGCTACTAAATGTAGCTGACATGGGAACATCACGAATTCTCCAGTTCTCTTTTACCTTCTTCACACTCAGTTCAAGTTCTTTCTGAAAAAAATCCCAGTCTGTTATCCAATCTCTCCACTGAAAAACTCAGAAGGAATGGTGCATTTCTGACCATCTGTGTAATATCCGCCTTACTGAAATTTTTGCACTGTAGATAAGCCACCCTAGAGAAACAAAATACATGCACATATCGTAAATATTTTCTAGTGCCTTGCTACCTTTGAAAGTAACAACTGTTTTTAAAGCATTCACAAACCAAAAGAAAAAAAAGTTTAAGCAAAAACATTCTATAATAATGACCCAAATATGGTTAAACTAAATGGCTTGCACACTGGTAAAAAAAAAAAATCTGCCTGCCAATGCAGGAGATGTTAGAAATGGGTTCAACCCTGGGGTCGGAAAGATCCTCCGGAGAAGGAAATGGCAACCCAGTCCAGTATTCTTGCCTAGAGAATTCCATGGCCAGAGGAGTCTGGCGGACTAAGGTCCATGGGGTTGCAAAGAGCTGGATATGACTGAGCAAGCACGCACACGTGGTTAAAACAAAACAAGTACCCATTCAGCTTTTCCATTTATAATTAGAAACAGAAAATATTTCTGAAATCCACTAACAAACAGATTTGCTTTTCAGTTAATCTAACTTGTTTTATTGGTTGGTAAAAAAAAAAAGAGCTTCTGTTTTAGAAATTTTTTTGCTAAGAACAGAAAACAGAAATTAAGAAGAGATTCAGAACTCTTTTTACAAAGAAAAATCATCAAGCATGCGGCTAAGACTGGAAAGAGGAATTTTTTTTTTTGGCTGTCTCATTGTCTCATGGCTTTAGGGTCTTAGTTACCTGTAGGGAGCTCAGCAGTGGAAGCACGGAGTCCTAAACAGTCAGAGAATTCTTTGAATGTATTTTCATAAATGATTTTCACTATAGTCTTTCAGTATGTATTTTGTTAACTGAGAAATTTCCTGCTATTTCTGGGAATCAAAATAAGGCAGTAAAGTCCAGAAAGTATGACTATAAAGTAACATTATTGATTTTTAAAATCTACAAACATAGTGAAAGCCAGTTTAAATGCCTAAAATATTCTAGGACATTATTTGGTTAGATTCTCATCAGAAAAACAAACAAACCCCCGTAAGCCAGGTAAATTTATCACATTGCATTTGAAGAAACACAGATTAAGAGAAGTTAAATAACTTGTCTTAGGCCACTAGCTAATTAATGACAGAGCCCTAATGACTATGATATTTTTTATACCATGTATCGGAACTTACATTTTACACTAAATGACTATTACTCCTTTAAACCAGTCCCTTAGATGAGAGAGATGAGAGAAAAAAAATGGATAAAACTACACAAAAATTTAAATGCAAGGCAAAAAAAAAAATCACCAACCAAATCAGAAAAGTGACAGTTTGGGAAAAAATTTACAACATGTCATAGAGAAAGAACTAATTTTGTTAATACATTAAAAAATGCTTTCAAAAAAAAAAAAGAAAAAGCCCCAATTAAAAATGGTAAAGGACACATATAATTTATAAGGAAATGTAAACAGACATTCAACATATGAAAAGATCCTTCAAACATCTGATGGTCTAAACATCATTTCCAAAACTACAAGGTAATGTTTTTATCAATACAATGAACTGAAATTGTAAAGCTCAATGACACTGTATTATAAGGATAATAAGGAAGCTGGCACACGTGCACACTGTTGGTGGGAGTGTAAACTGGAAAGCCTGCATGAAGGGCATGGCACCCCACTCCAGTACTCTTGCCTGGAGAATCCCAAGGAGGGAGGAGCCTGGCAGGCCACAGTCCATGGGGTCGCAAAGAGTCGGACACGACTGAGTGACTTCATGACGATGACGATATGAAGGGCAATCTATCTATTAAAATGATAAATGCATATACCCTTTGACCTAGCAATTCTACTTCCAGAAATGTGCTCTACACATATATACCAATTAGAGTCGGACACAACTGAGCGACTTCACGATGACTGACGACATGAAGGGCAATCTATCTATCAAAATGATAAATGCAATACTCTTTGACCTAGCAATTCTACTTCTAGAAATGTGTTCTACAGATATATACCAATATGTGTGAAATGATTTCTATAAAGGGAGTCACTGCAGCTTCTCTGTGACAGTAAAGACTAGAAAATAACCACTGTGTTTACCAAAAGGGGACTAGACAGATCTGTAGCATGAACCGAAAAAGGGTTAAAAAGAATAGGGAGAACCAATAAGAAACTATCCGAAATAGAGTTAAGAATGTGAAGTACAGCATAGTTGTATAAATGCTACCAACTGTGTGTGTGTATGCTCTTATATATGAGTGCATATAGACACACATATGCTGCTGTATGATAAAATATTCTTAGCTAGTTGAATTAATAGTACCTGCCTATCTAGACAGGTCTTGCAAGGCTGATGAGGAATAGGAATAAGTAGGCTGGAAAGGACAATTATGATTTTTTTCTTTTTTAGTCTCTCCTGTGACCAATATCTGATTAAAAACACTATTGAAACTGTTGTCTAGTGTGATAACTTTTCCAATAAAAAATTAAGATACAAGGCCCAGCCCAAAAAAAAAAAAAATTCTAATAACTTAAATGCACACCATTCATTTGAAAATTTTTAAAAATAAATCAACCAACTCTTTAATATGTTTCAAATTCTCTTCATTGAAAAGCAAACAAGTGTATGCAGTCAGTGCAATCACAGAAATTCTAGAAAATAAATCTGTACATACCAGAGCCAGAAGCTAAGTTCAAAAAGATCATACCTTCGCCTCTTCCAGGAGAAGCTTACTTTTCTTTGTATCAGCTTTTAAGTTTATGTGGTAAACTATCTATTTAAAAATTCCAAGTAATTCTTTTAAAAAATGTTCCAATTTAATTTGACGGCCAGATTTAGGACCCATTAGACTATACTCTGCATATGAAAATAATCTTTGTTCTTCTCACGTGTGTACGTATGATCTTGAGCAAGTTAACTTAACCTCCTTTCCAACGTATGCTTCCCTCATGGAATTAAAAGTGGGGAGGCAGCTCAGCATAGCAGCAAGGACTCTGAAGTCATTAGACTAAGTGGGTCTGAATCTCAGCTTTGCCACTTAGACTGGCTGGAGTATCCAGGGCAAATTATTTAACCTCTCTCTGCCTCTCCCAAGGATATAAATAATTAAGGGGCATTGGGCAGCCTCTGAAATGGTTCCCAGTGATCTCCACCTCTTGGTATGTACTCTTCCTTGGACTGCATCCTGAACGAAAGGGCAAGCTGGTTTTTACACGGGGAGAGGAGGAGTGTTCCAGACAGTCAAGGGCAGAGCTGGCCACATAAGACTGAGTCCCCTAGAACCATTTCCCTTCCTTCCGACCTCTGAACTGTAACAGCCTGTCTGTGTTACACCAGACTGTAAGTCACATGAAGGGAGAGAGGACATCTAAGTGCCTTGCTTATACAGTAAGGGCTCAAATTATTAAAGAATAATTATGTAAGAAATATGTTTTTTGTTGTTGTTCTGTTTTTTCCTAACTCAGAGACCTTCGAGGAACTACAGAGCTCTCCAGAACCGGTGTGAGAACAGTCTTGGTGAGAAGATGAGAGCAGATTAGTTAGGAGAAGGTTGCAGCATTCTTCATGTGAGACGACGGGGACCTGAGGTCAAGTATTCAAAGGGAAGATTAAGATTTGAGAGCGATACAAACAGAACCAACAGACCTTGGTTATTTCTTAGGTGTGGATGACAAAAGACGAGAAGTACAAGTCAATATCAGTATTTCCCATTTGCGCAGCAGTGTGAATAGTGCTCTCATGCAGTGAGTCTGGGAAAACCTGATTTAGGTAAGAGGTCAGAGTGATGATAAATCCACGATGTGAACTTAAAAGACCCGGATTCTGTCTTACTCTCTGTGATGTTGCCAATGCCCAGCGGGATTCTCACCTCACAGGTCAATAGTACCTGACTGTATCAATTCTCACAAATTCAATAAATTCCTTGAATATTGAGTCAAGTACACAGATATTTATAGGAGTGCTATTAAAAATAAAAAGGAAAAACCAAAATAGCCAACTGATAGAAGCAACTAAGCAAATTATACAGTATTCGCCAAAAGAAGGTTAAATGTCTACCATTCAACATTGGGCAGAAACAACAATAGAAAAGATCAGGCTTTTATACCTTAAGGTGTGCTCTCAGATAATTCAGCCATTTGTTAATGGATTTAAAAAAAAAACTTACCCCAGTTTCCAAAGAGAAACAGCCAAGTAGTGGCTTAGCAATAAATTGAAAGCATAAAAATAATAATGGGTAGTTGAACAAAAGAAGTAATTTAGATAATTTTTTAAAAAGTATTTATTTATTTGGCTGCACCAGGTCTTAATTGAGGCACATGGGATCTCTGACCTTCACTGCAACATGTGGGATCTTTAATTGCATCACTTGGGGTCCAGTTCCCTGACCAGGGATCAAATCCAGGTCCCCTGCATTGGGAGCACGGAGTCTCGGCCTCTGGACCACAGGGAAGTCCCTAGATACTTAATTCTGATCAAAGAAGGTCCATAACAAAAGTCACATTCACATTCATTACGTCAGCAGATCCTTGTGCTGCTGAGACTTAAAAAAATAACTTAAGCATGTTATTTCTTCACAGTCCTTTCTTGGGTTATGTGAAAATCAATCTAACAGCCCTACCTGGTCTTCAGATTTTCAAGGTCTTCAGAGAAAATAGCGTAGTTTTTTGTCAGGAATGGTCCCAGTTGGGTATTCTCTATACCCAAATCTTTAAGAAACAGGAGCATTTGCTCAATGTCTTTTTCAAAATCCAGTCGCAGGAGGAGGTTGGCTGCATCGGGATGTTTTTCTATCTTGGATAAATCCACTCCTGGAATAAATGACAAACCCCGCGTGAAGATACCTGTCAGGCTGAGTCATTAAACGTCAAGTATAGAAACACAAAAATTACTGATGAAGGCAAACGACCTGTCCAAAGGAGACCTGAGTCAGACCAAAAGAAACTTCTAATTTGGTTGCAGAAATAAAAATACATTAAAAGCTAGTATTCCTGTCAAAGTCATGTATAAAGGAAACCAGTGCATTTGGGGCTAAGTTTCCATCCATCGTCATCGTCATCTTTGTCTAAGGGTTCTTGGATGCTACTGCAGGGTGCTTATGAGCCCTTAGTGATCTCCATGGTAACTGCTTCACTGATATTCTGCAGGGTAACAAGCCCCATGAACTGCTACTTTCTTTGAAGTTTATAATTTTAGTTATAAGCATTATTTTACAAATTGGCTTATGAATCCCTCCATAGGAGGAACAAAAGCAAACCCTGTGTCTTACTCACTTTACTCATACTTCTTTATTCATATTGTCTTTAGCATAAAGACAAGAGCCTGGAAGGAGCTCATGAAACAGCTCATGAAATAGACAGTTCTCAAGTAACAATGAAGCGGAAAGGACACCACCTTCCACCTTCACAAGGTCTCAGAATCTGAGGTAGTCTAAGCAAATGAGACAAGGGGCAGGAGAGGAAGTCAGAGGGGAGAAAGCAAGTTATTGGACTTTGGTTATGGATATAATTAGATGTCCACCTCAATTAAGCAGGGAATCAAAGTAACTTTTGATTCAAAATTCTCTTTAAAACTGAGCATTTTATTCTCTGATTTTCCTTTTTATCTGATTAAAAAAAAATCAAACGTGAATAGGAAAGGCCTATTCCTTATCGTAAACATGAGATAATACGGTATAATTTTGTTCAGATATTCTTTTTCTTTTTAAAATTTTATATTCTTAATATTTCTTCAGGTTAAAAGTAACTCTCAAACTGTTTTCTAGATGTAAATTTAGTCTTAAATATAAATGCAATGAAATAAAAGCACTTTTAAAAATGGTGTCTATAATTCCATGTATTAGACCCAAATATAATTCTAAACCCAAACTTCTTGACATTAAACAGGCATTGATAATGATAATTAACAGAAAAATAGATTACACAAACACACATACACACAGAATGAAGACTAAAAACAGATCCAAGATGAACTAAAAATCTAGTGTTCAAATAGATTTAAAATCAGTGGGGGAAAAGATGGACTGTTCATTAAAACACAATGTGACATCTAGCTATATATTTGAAAAATAATTACTAATTCCTTCTCTAGCTGATACAAAAATTAATTTCAGATAGATTAAGACTCTAAATATATACTAACTCTAAAATTACTAGAAGAAAACACAGACTTAAAAAATATAATAGTAAGTTTGACCAAACGAAGACATAAGACCCACTGCGTGGCTTTCTGTAATATATGCATTTGCTTAGAAAAAGGTGAAGAAGCTCCTCAACAAACTGGTGATGGTGGTTACCTTCGTAAAGCAGAACTAGAGGTGGAGAGGAGGTTAGGCTCTTTCTCCTTAATAGCTGCAGTTTTAATAACTAGATGTAATTCTTCTATAGTATAATTTTAACAATCGTACTAACAGAAAAAGATTTTAAATTACTGGGTGGGTGGATAAATAAGATAGAAACTATCTTATTTACTTGCTAAACTATCTTATTTAAACAAAGTTCCAAAAATTTGTGATAAATGTGGGAAGGTACGCTTTAAAAATCACATTAAGGGTTTGGACTTCAGTTTAACTCAGTATTGCAGCTGACGTGTGCTCAAGTGCCTCGCTCAGCATGAGCTGTCACGCCCTGACTGTGCTGAAACCAAATTCCTCAAAAGCTGCTTCTTAACAGCAAAGGAGGGCAGAGTCTCACCAGGAGAGCACACTGCTGTCAGCACAAATCACGTGGGCTGACTCAACGATTTCATTAACTTGAAAAAAAGTAGTCACTGATGCCTCTTATGGACCAGGCAACTTCTGCGGGTATAAAGAATGAATAACACATGATGCTAACTTCTAGGTGACCACAGCCCTAAGTTGGCTTTGACCCATCAGTTCAGTTTGGTTACACACTGTGTATCAGCCAGCGTCTGGCAGGCAACAGAGATTGCCGGAGCAAGTTCAAATGAAAAAGCTTTAATGAAGGGACTCTGTACAGTGGTGTAAGAAGTTACAGGAATGAATAAGGGTACCCCTAGTGCTAGAGAGACAGGGAGGAGGGAGTCTCCTGTGAACCCGGAGGGAGCTCCAAGCTATTAAGCAAGGGCTGCTCTCGGTAGGAGCTGTTGCCATGGAGCAAGGCAGTTACATGACCCAAGACAGGGAGGGGACAGAGAATAAAATCCTCCCACCTGCCGTCCCCCTCCTCCTGCATGTGCCTCCCACAGCTAAAGCTGCTCAGAAGCCAGCTGGCAAAGGAGCCGGAGCACAGAGGTGAGCCTCCTGGGATACAGAACAAGCAGAGAAAGGCAGGAAACAGATCTGAGAAGCAGAGAAGAACCAGGACTCTTGGGTCCTCAAAAACACTGTACAGGGGGCTTCCTGGGAGGCTCAGTGGTAAAGAATCCGTCTGCCAAGGCAGGAGACATGGGTTGGATCCCTGAGTCGGGAAGATTCCCTGGAAAAGGAAATGGCAACCCACTTCAATTAAAAAAAAAAAAAAAACAACTATTTAACAATGGGATTGTGGTTCCTTCTAGGGCACTGTCATTTAAGTTACTGCCAGGACGTGCTGTTGAAGGATCAGCATACAGATGAAGGAATGGCTGAAATGTATTTCAAAACTCTAAGTATACTGAAGATTATTCAAAGGTAGGGGCCACACACCCTTCCCATGGGACCTCTCCCAAGGCCGAGGACCTCCTGGGCTTCCCTGCTTGCAGCAGATGTCATCTTTCTCTCTCATCTGAACCCACAGAAGACTTTTATTTGCATCTCTTATGTGGAATTTATCACTGTACCTTTCGTTTTGGATTTCCATTATTGTTTAGATGCTTCTGAAGACCGGAAGCTTCTTGAGAGCGAAGGCCATTCCCTATACATCTGAGTAACTTGTACAGGGACATACATGTAAACAATTATAAAGGTGTTCTTAGTGTCCAGACTGAGGTAAGCAGGGGGACGCCTAGAGGAGAGTCACTCTGTCTGAAGAGTCAGAGAAGACATTTGGGAAGTCGCTTGAACCTGAGTTAAGTTCTCCAGTTGTCAGACCTGGCCAGACAAAAAGGAGGGGAGTGGCAGGCAAGTGGAGCTGAAGGGGTGAGCAAGGGCCAGGCTAGGAAGAGCTCAGAAGGATTTCAAGTAGGTCACTGACACAGTCAGATCCGCTTTTAGAAAGAGCACTAACATTAGAGAGATCACCAGGGAACACTGCTCGAGGAGGACTATCAAGTTAGGAAGCTCCTAACTGTTTCCGGAAACGAAGGCAGTGACCAAGACATGAGAGAAACAGATGGGTCTGTGACAATCCCAAGCCTATCCTGCTCCTCTCAATCCCTCAATCCATTATCTGGGAATGTAGAATAAGAGAAACACCAGACGCAGAGATAACGGGAAAAGCAGAAAGTTGCAGTAAGGTGCTAGACTGAAAAATAAAGAGGACTCATCAAAGTTTGCAGGGAGATCTCTTGGCTGCCTTCAATGCTAGGTGCATCCTACTAGTCAACAAGCTAAGATAGTTACAGAGCATGCCTAGAGATGCCATCCAAAGCATCTTGGATGGCAGTGGGCTCCAGAGAAAGGTCAGGGGAGTAGGAGAATGGAAGGAAAGTCATCTGAGAGGGTTAGGAAAAACTGTCCTGAGCAGCCACTGCAAGATGTGTGAAAGTTCAAAGAAAACTAAAGAATTCAAAGAAGAGAATCAAACAAAAAACAAAGCAATTACTAACTCCAAGAAAATGAAAGGCTGTATAGGAAGAAAAATAATCATAGCACACTTCTTAGAGAGCAGTGAGCAATATTTAGAATTATAATGGGATCAGTGACTAATGATTTATTTTTAAAATTGTTAATATAGCCTGTTGGGAGAATTGAAGAGAATGAAGGGGAAAAGTACGTGTGTGCAAGAGATTAACTGCTATCTAAAACTGTTTAAACAAGCAACAGCACTACAAGCGATTACATGGGCATTTAGAGATCAAATACCAACAGAAAGAGCTGCAAAAGCAGATAGTCCAGGATGCAGGTCAGGAGGGATGAAGCTCAAGTATGGTTTTTCACTGGAAGCCTTTTCCACTATTTGACTTTTAGGCATGTGCATGTACTTTAATAAAGATAGAAATGCTAATTTTAAAAGGCAAAAACAAACAAACACACACACACACACACACACACACACAACTGTGTGGGTTACTTAGACTTACCTAGAAGCACTAACTTCCTCAGAGTCTCAGAATGATCCACATAGTCTCGAAGTGTGAATGAAGATGGGGGCAATGGAGGGCCTGCGATAATCTGAACAGCCTCCTCGTCAGAAATCGGCTGCAAGGGGGGACAACGGAGGCACGTCGTCCAGTCCTTTGTGGCCAGAATGTAGGAAAGAAGCAAGTTAGCTTTCTAATCTGTATAGTTAAACATTCTTTCTACAAAGGCAGTCTCTTACCTAGTCTGCTTCTTTTTAAATCTTGACATCATTTCTGAGTTAAACATCTAAAGATTCCATGTATCTTCTCCCTTCTAAGAGGTAAGTTTAAGACTGTTTAGATAACTACTATTCCTCCAAAGTAAGAAATGTGTTGGTGAAGTACAGTACAAAATTCCTTTCCTTTACTTGTAATCAACAGGTATGAATGCTTAATGACCTACAGTACCTTCTGAGAAAGATTGAGTCTACTACCATAGCTTGTTAACTCGGCCAAAAGTACAACACTCTACCAGCCTGAATTGTATGGATTAAAGTCATCATATCCTGAAATGTAATTCTGATCCAATCTTTTCTCCTCCAAGTTATTCTCAAATATGTAAGAGAATTCTACGATTCTGTTTTCATCAACCGCAATCCTTTGCCACAAGTGACCCTCTCTAGTACAGCCTTGAGTCTGAGGTTTCGTTATGGCCCTAGTGGTAAAGAACCCGCCTGCCAACGCAGAAGACACAAGAGACACGGGTTCGATCCCTGAGTCGGGAAGATCCCCTGGAGGAGGGCATGGCAGCCCACTCCAGTATTCTTGCCTGGAGAATCCTATGGACAGAGGAGCCTGGCGGGCTACAGTCCATGGGGTTGCCAAGAGCTGGATATGCTGAAGTGACTTAGCATGCAGGCACCCAAGTCAAACACAGTATAAAAGACCCTGGGAACTGTAACCCACCTGAGGCTAAGGAGTCAGGGCTTTGGCTTTCTGTTCTGTTTTCCTGTCTCCAGTCTCTACCCCTTCTCATTTCCCACAGCCAGGCTCCCCTCAGAGCCCTCATCCCCCAGCTCGCTTGTGTCTCTAATCTACCTAACATTATCTCATCTGTAATGAAGTGTTTATTTCTTGCATAGGAATACTCCTAGAATGGGAAGCACGGGCAGAAGAATGACTAAAGAAATTTACACGAGGGAGTTTTTGGGGTGTTATAGTTGATCTTTTTGTTCTATTTGTTGACTGTGGTGGCTGCTACAGAGCTAAAAGCATGATGTCAAGATTCATAAAACTGTATCCTCAAAAAGGATGACTTTCACTTGAGCAAAATTAGGTATATAGAATAGGGTAAACTAGATCCTAATAAACCTTTTAGAAATATCTAAATAAAGAACATAGAAAGCAAGTGCTATTAGCATAGCGATAAAACAATCTTAAACATATTAATCTAAAAACTTTTTTTCTTAGTAAGTCAGAGGCTTAATAAAAGCAAGCAGATTATCATGTAATAGAAGCAAATGAATAAAGGTGGATTGTTCTTTTTCTTTCCTGACATAAAGTATGACTTGGAATTGGCTAACAAAATATAAACAGGTAGCTTGTTCAAACTACCAAGGTGAGGCAAAGGAGAGTTTTCTGAAAGTTGAAAAAGTACCTTCTAAGGACAGCTCAGAATCAAGGCCGGGCATCTTTTGTGTCTTCTGTGGCGGCTCATTCACGGAAGGAAGCAAAGTGCTTTGGGCACAATTAATCTCTCGCCTACTTGAGCTGGAGGACTGGGAACTATTCCACATGGAGGAAGTCCTGTAAGTCCTAAAACCCCACTGGAGAAAGCAATCCTCAGAGGATGCACGGCGCTGAGCAAAAATGCTACACAATGTTTTTTCTGGTCTCTGAAAACCTTTTCTGAGTTGCAGAGCAGTCATGAAGCTACTCAGCTTAATTGAGTTGAGCCATCTGGGTATCTGTTGGGCTGACAGGGCCATTTTTCTTAAAGTTGCCTACAAAGGAAATACATAACCATCAAAAAGAGAAATTTATTTCACTTAAACATTTAAAACAGTATTCAAACCACAAAAAGATAAAACTGGAAATTATTTTTGCTGCTTAAAGGTGTTTATTACTTTAGATGACTAAAGTGGTCAGATGTTTTTAAGCATGGGAAAAGCAAAAAACAAGGCAGTTTCAATTACCAACAAGAAGACAGGCACTTCTGAACTGGAAAGATAAAGATATGCTTTACAATTTAAAAACAGAAAGCAAAATCAGTGGCATGAGAAAAACATTTAAAACAAACAATCTGTTAACTTAATATTTAAAGAAAACAAGGCTATGCAATTAAGTGCTCTTAAAATCTGATTTGAAGGACATTTGAGAAGCAGATTGCTGATCAAAATAACACTGAATTATTCAGATGCATTTTATGTATGTACATTAGCCACAAAAACAACAAGAATTCTACTTAGTCTTAAATGAATCATCAAAATATGATCATTGTAGAAGGTCATTTCTTGCTTTATTCTCAGGGTGGAGCACTATTGATTATTTCACAGGTAAAGCTGTTCCTCAAAAGAGAATTAAGCAAAACCAAATTCTGTTTGACTGCAGGAACAAAGAAAAAGACTTTCAAAACGGAGGTGTGGGGTGGGGTTCAAAACTAAGAAACAAAATGAACAGACAGAAATGTATTACAAGCAACCAGCGATGGATATATGTATATTTTGACTGAAAAAGTGGTGTTTATAAAGAGGTTTTTTTTAAATCAGGAAATGACTTTTATATTTAGCCAGCTTAATTAAAGGGTAAATGATGCATTTTTTATATAATAAGACAATCCATTAAAACATAGCATAGAGTCCAGAATGTGGAGACTGCCCAACACGTTAGCCATATAATAATCATTATATTCACTGATAACACAACCAAACATAAATGAGTTTGGACTTAATTGTTGCATACAACTTTTTGATTTGTTTCTCTCCATTCTGAATTTCAGCTTGTTTTATGTTTGGAATTAGACTAAATAAATGCTTCAGGATCTAAGCTCTTCTTGGAGATCTGTGATTTAGGAAAGTCTCCTGAAAGTAATATATAAAAGTGAAACGTCTCTCTGTCATTCTGAAGTGATTTTAGAAGGAAAAATGTAATTACAGCAGCCTTAAGAGTGACTTTTGTTAACCTCTGGGGGAAATGAGCCTCCAAATTTGTCGTGATTTTCCTCAAAGCTGCCACATTCATTCTCTGCACAGCAGTCTCATGAGGGCATTCAACTGGAAACCAGAAGACCACCATTCTGCTACTTGATACGTTTCTCAAGGTGGTTCAGCACGACTGGCCCATGATGGGGAGTCAATAACCATTCTTTAAAAGGCAAGTTTTTAAAGGTTATGGGTACAATAAGACGATTCTTGAGCTCTACAATGTTCTGACTTCTCAGTTTGTCCAAGCATTCTGTCCTCCTTCAAACTTCTGAAATCCCGATTCACTTCAAAGTCTCCAGGGCCAGGCTCAAATCAAAACTCTACCCAAAAGAGGGGAAGAGAGGGTAAGATGTATGTAAAGAGCAACTTGGCAACTTACATTACCATTTGTGAAACAGAGAGCCAATGAGGAATTTGCTGTAAGGCTCAGGAAACTCAAACAGGGGGTCTGTATCAACCTGAAGGGGTGGGGTGAGGCGGGAGATGGGAGGGAGGTTCAGGAGGGAGGAAATGTATGTATACTTATGGCTGATTCATATTCAGGTTGGAAAGCAAACAAAATTCTGTAAAGCAATTATCCTTCCAAAAAAAAAAAAAAACCCCCCACATCAGCACGATCAGCTTTTGCATTCTATCCATATTCATTAAACGGTCTTTATACAAACAATGGCACCCCATTCCAGTACTCTTGCCTGGAAACTCCCATGGACAGAGGAGCCTGGTGGGCTGCAGTTCATGGGGTTGCTAAGAGTTGGACACGACTGATGACTTCACTTTCACTTTCATGCATCGGAGAAGGAAATGGCAACCCACTCCAGTGTTCTTGCCTGGAGAATCCCAGGGACAGGGAGCCTAGTGGGCTGCCGTCTGTGGGTCGCACAGAGTCGGACACGACTGAAGTGACTTAGCAGCAGCAGCAGCATACAAACAACGAACATTTATCCTTCTGTTTTTCTTTATAAGTGCACTGTCTTTGCTACTGCTACTACTACTACTAAGTCGCTTCAGTCTTGTCCAACTCTGTGCGACCCCATAGATGGCAGCCCACTAGGCTCCCCTGTCCCTGGGATTCTCCAGGCAAGAACACTGGAGTGGGTTGCCATTTCCTTCTCTGATGCATGAAAGTGAAAAGTGAAAGTGAAGTCGCTCAGTCGTCTCCAACTCTTAGACCCCATGGACTGCAGCCCACCAGGCTCCTCCATCCATGGGATTTTCCAGGCAAGAGTACTGGAGTGGGGTGCCATTGCCTTCTCCCTACATCATCATTTCATTGCCGTGTATACTTCTAACAATTGACTATTGCTCCTTCACGAGAGCAGGGCTCTCTGTCTTTATCCCTGAATGCACTGTCCCAATATCTGTATCCCCCGGGCCCAGAGTCTCACACTGCTCCCACGTTTTCTGGGCAGAAATGAATCGGTTGCAACTATGGTGAACTCATTTGCTTACAAAATACTTAAAATCTGGTAAAAGCGTCTGCGTCAAAAGCCAAAAGCCTTAAGTAAAATTTGAAGTCCACTGTGGTCATGTATGAATGTGAGCGTTGGACTGTGAAGAAGGTTGAGCGCCAAAGAATTGATGTTTTGAACTGTGGTGCTGGAGAAGACTCTTGAGAGTCCCTTGCACTGCAAGGACATTCAACCAGTCCATTCTGAAGGAGAATCAGCCCTGGGATTTCTTTGAAAGGAATGATGCTAAAGCTGAAACTCCAGTATTTTGGCGACCTCACGCAAAGAGTTGACTCATTGGAAAAGACTCTGATGCCAGGAGGGATTAGGGGCAGGAGAAGGGGACGACAGAGGATGAGATGGCTGGATGGCATCACGGACTCGATGGACGTGAGTCTGAGTGAACTCCGAGAGATGGTGATGGACAGGTAGGCCTGGCGTGCTGCGATTCATGGGGTCGCAAAGAGTTGGACACGACGAAGCGACTGACCTGAACTGAGCTGAACACATATAGACTAGTTCTCCACTGTACGCTTTAGTAGTTTCATTGGCGCTTAAATACATTCGACGACGGTGCAAGATTTCGACCTCTGGGAGGCTTAGATCAGGAGACTGAAAGATGGGGAGGAGGACGATTTGGGAATCAGGAGCCTCGGGAACACGACCTGACCCCCCACCTCCTCCACCCCCGCCATTCTACCAGGTCCGTTTTAGGTTCCCTGAAACCCAACTTCCGGAGGAAGCCCTCCTCACCATCACCCAGCGCCCCCCACCGCCCGGGCAAAGCGCGCTAAACACACCAGCGTCGCGGCGCGCCCTTCTCACCCGCCAAGGGAAAAAAACATCGCTTACCCTTCGCGGGGCCGCGAAGGCCTACGGGGCCACGCGGCTCAGGGGCGCGGCCTAGAGCCGAGGAGGAGGGTGGTTGGGGCCGGACCTGGAGCCCCCGGGCAGGGAGCGCGCCCCCTTTACCTGTGGCCAGGCCTTCGCCGCCCGCACAGCCGGACCCCCGCGCCGCCCCTCGGCGCCGCTCTGCCCGCTGGCGCTCGCCCGCCCGCCGGCCCACGTGGGCTGCGGCCGGAGCGGACCACACCATCCGGGCGGCTGCGCGGGTGGGGAGCGGGCGGCGCGCGGCGGAGTGGACAGAGCCGGCCGGGGGGCACACGGCCTCCCGCCCCTGTGGGCGCCGCAGACCCTAGCGATGGGCTTGGGAAGGCGCCGCACGTCCCTACGGACGCCCCTCCCGGGGGCCCGGGCCCGGCGAGCCGCATCCACCCGCCGCCCAAGGCCGCGTGGACCGCGCCGGCCCCGCCCTCCCGCGCTGGCCCCGCCCCCCCGCCGGCCCCGCCCGCGGCTCGCCCAGCCGGAGCTGCTTGCCCAACCCGGCCCCGGCGTCGGCCCGGCAGCCCGCCCGCCCGCTGCGGCTCGTCCGCCCCCCGCTCCCCGACCCCAGGCTCCCAGCCTCCGCGGGCCGGGGCCGCGCCGCGGGACCGGGAGGCGGGCCATGGCGTCCTGCGTGGGGAGCCGGACCCTGAGTAAAGATGATGTGAACTACAAGATGCATTTCCGGATGATCAACGAGCAGCAAGTGGAGGACATCACCATCGACTTCTTCTACCGGCCGCACACCATCACTCTGCTCAGCTTCACCATCGTCAGCCTCATGTACTTCGCCTTCACCAGGTGCGGGGCGGCCCGGGCGCGCCCGAGGGCGAAGGGGAAGGGGGCTGGCTGGGGACGCGGCGGGGGCGGGGGCGGGGAGAGCCATGGCCGGGAGAGGAAGCGGGCTCGTTCTGCTCCGCGCGCGGGCTCGCCCGCCGGCGGCTCTGTCCCCGAGCACACCCAGCTTCGCTCCCCTACCGCTCCTCGGGGACCGGCGCTCGTTCCTTCCCTGCGACCCACGTCCATCTTCCACCCACCCTCACGCCTGTCCTCGTACCGCCTCTCCCCATGCAGCGCCTCGGGCCACCCCGGGAACACGCGTGGCCCGGCTGGCGCGATCGCCCTCCCTCCCTCCTCCCCGGCTCCCAGCATCGCTCCCCTCTCCACGCATCACGACACCGGCCCCCTCCTCTCCGGCCTCCGTCCCCGCCTAGCACACCGCATGAATCATCTGGTATGCACCACTTGCGGCACACATGTCCCCGCTGCAAACACCCCAGTCTACGGGCGTCTTTCACGCGCCATGCCCAGGCCCGGGACGTAACCCAGACCCCTTCCCCGCCGAACTCCTCCAGGGTTCAGCACTACCTGCCCACAAAAATGCACTCCACTGTGCATTGTACGCCAGTCGTCTCGCATAACCCTTCCTGCAGTCCCAAACACGACCGCCTATACCACAACACAAACTGCCAGCCATGCGCACACACATCACGGCCAACATTCCAGTACTGCCACACAGACACCAGCCCATTACACAACACACGGTGCCCGCTCTGCTCTGTTCTTATCCCGGCATACATGCTGAAATGAGACGTTGTCAGCCCACTGTAGCAATGCCCGGTGGGTTGTAGATGCTATGGAAAGGGTTAAATAAAACACGCACACCACACACACTATAGCACAACTCTCTTAACGCCTGAAAACATACATGCACACTCACTCAAAGCACTTCTAATGTACACTTGTGCCTAGGAGCTACCCCGTCCAGCTCTTGTTGGCCCACGGCTTATAGCTACCTCACTGAACATGAGGTCCCTCAGTCCCAAGCCAAGGAACTGATTCATGCCTAAAGGACAAGTATACCTTGGGTCCTACTCATAAGGGTTTATATTTTCTGAATGAACCTCTTTAACGAAAAAAATGTGTGTTTATACCAGCCATGCTTAAGCACTAACCTAGAGATGTGGAGTTTTGGAGCCAGACTACTGGTCGCAAGACTATTTGTGTGACCTTGGTTAAGTTGTTTAGCCTTTCTCTGAGCCTCAAGATTCTCCTCTGTATAATGGGGATAAAATAGGTCCTTACCTAATATGGAGTTATAGGATTAAATGAACATGTGTGAATGTATTTAACAGAGTACCTGGCACATGATGCATAATTAATGTCAGTGCAATTCAATTCAGTTGTGTCTGACTCTTTGCGACCCCATGGACTGCAGCACGCCAGGCCTCCCTGTCCATTACCAACTCCCAGAATTTACTCAAACTCAGGCCCATTGAGTCAGTGATGCCATCCAACCATCTCATCCTCTGTCGTCCTCTTCTCCTCCTGCCCTCAATTCCTCCCAGCATCGGAGTCTTTTCCAGTGAGTCAACTCTTCTCATGAGGTGGCCAAAGTACTGGAGTTTCAGCTTCAGCATCAGTCCTTCCAAAGAAATCCCAGGGCTGATTCTCCTTCAGAATGGACTGGTTGGATCTCCTTGCAGTCCAAGGGACTCTCAAGAGTCTTCTCCAACACCACAGTTCAAAAGCATCAGTTCTTCGGCGCTCAGCTTTCTTTATAGTTTAACTCTCACATCCATACATGACTATTGGAAAAACCAAAGCTTTGACTAGACAGACCTTTCTTCTCTCCTAGTATATTTAGCCAACAATCAATGGTTCTCAGCCCATCCACAGAAACTGTACAAGAGTATATTTGGTGACCTCTGCATTGGGGGAACTTCTGACATTTAGCAGGTGGGGGTTAAGGATGCTAAATGTGTAAACGCCAGGGATAGCATTTAAGACAAAGAATTGTCCCTGACTCACAGGCACAGGTGCGCACCTACACACTTGTATACATGCAAGTGCCAATGGCGTCTCCCTTTAGAATCAGTGCAACTTTTTCGGATTTTCATAAAACTAATTATGTCCTCCTACATCACACTTGTTCCTTTCCTCCACAATCCATGTAACTCTCTGTTCTTATTTTGTAAGTGTTTATCTGTTTGTGTGAATCTATCTAAGGGCACAAAGCATATGAAACAATTAATGATTGAGGGAAACAGGTACCCTTATGGTAAAATATTCTGTGAATTTCCTCCGCTGTGGAGTAAGGACAGATACTTTCAGAGTATCCAACCAAGAATAAGCTTTGGAGAGAAGTCTTGTCCCTAATTATGGTTATCCTCAAATACTTATCATGTCATTTGATTTTACCACCTAGTATCTGTGTCTGTGTGGCCACTAATATTGCTTAGCCTCTGCTTGCTTATCAATACACAGAGTGAAAATATTTAGTAATACCTGATAGGATTTCATTTTAAATGTTCATCTTTTTAGATAATTTGTATTTCGCTTGTGGATGCTAAGTCTCGGTGACTCTATGCACTGTAGCCCACCAGTCTTCTCTGTCCATGGGGTTCTCCAGGCAAGAATACTGTAGTGGATTGCTATTGCCTGCTCCAGGGGTCTTCCCAACTCGGAGATTGAACCCATGACTCAGGTCTTCTGCTTTGTCATTGGGTTCTTTACTCAACGCATAATGAATACTAATTGCTCAGTAAATGTTGACTATTATTATTACATCATTTCATTGTGTGCTGCTGCCTCCTAAATTAGATTTTTCATTGAGTGAGGGTGTGGTGTGCTCTATAATTAAGAAAAGAATAAAGACTTTGGAAAAATGGGCAATGCTTTGCCCTGAGAACATATATGCCTGTTTCATATTAACTTCAGTTTTACTTTGTCTCATGTGGGTTGGCAAGGATGGAGTTAGTACAGGAGTTTCTTTGGAAATTAGAAAAGTAATTACGCTATTTTACTTTAAATAATAAGAAGCAAGAATGAGCAGTGTGTTTCAACCTTTTACCTTATTATTCTAGGCCCTTTCAGAATAGATTTCTCTTCCTCTTTTCTAATATAGAAAGTCACATTCTTCTGGAAGTTCCCTTTTACAGCATGTCCTGCCAAAGCATTCAATAAATTACAGCAGTGAAAGTCTAAGAAATGAGTGTGAATTTTAACAGCTTGTCAAAAGTAATAGAAAAGGCATAATCTGAACTGTAGGCTATGGTCTTTTCCAAAAGTGATTATGATTTTACTTCTCCCACTAATTTCACAGAGACAGAAATCATACATTAAAGAACTACTTCAGAACAAGTTTGATGTCACATAAAATCATAAGCACCATTAGTACAGTTAGTACTTACTGTCTTACTCATTTTTTGTAGTGATTTGTGACCCTTTAAACTGAGACATTATAGTGATCACTCTGTCTTCTTCTGTAAAGATTGAAAGTAATGACTTCTTAAGTGAAGATTAATCATTTTGTGCTCCTTTGAGTAAGAACATTATTTTATAACAGGGTTTGAGTTGGTGACTGTTCAGTGCAGTTCTTTCAGTAAAACTTTAAAAATATGTCTTAAAGTTTGTTTTTCAAAAACCAGTAGTTGAAGAGAGCCAGGGATGGAATACTTTCCTGGTGTCAGATTACCAGTAGGCATGAAACACTACCTGGGTCATGACACACGGTGCAGAGACAGCAAGAATTTAGGATTGCAAGGATTAGGTGCCTTACACAGAAGTCCAGGACAAGTTTGTATTCAGCCAGTAGTGCTTTTGTTAAATGGCAACTAGGCCAACTCACTGTTGAATCATAGTGTTTCAATCTCCAGTCCCTATCACTGTCATTCACAGTATAGCCAGATGCTATTGAATCCTGCTGCCTAAGATCGGAAAAAGCTCACTTTGCAACATTTTAAGGTAACCAGTTTTAGAAATCAAATGCCTCGGCATATGTTAAAAAGTGTATTCAGCCAACGTTGGTCGAGGAGAACCTTTGTCTTAAGCTCTGAGCTCGCCTTTCATAGGTTGGTAAGCTTGGACATGTTGAATAGCCTTAGTTTCAGACACTCAGGCTTTAGATTTGAAAATGCCAAAATTTACTAGATCCCATTGGTAACAGGTTGCTCTCTCCTCAAGAGGTGCCTGGCAGTAAAATAGTGAAATCATTCTCTCCAGCAAAAGTCATCACTTGCCCAGAAGAGATTGCCTTCCTGCAGCTTCCTATTCAGAAGGGGTCATCCACTCACCTGGGCTAGTTTTTCTCCTTTATGTGGGACTGAGGAGGCGGATCAGGGCAGGCACATGGCCAGACTTTTGATTGGTTGATTTCTACTTGTTCATGATAGTGGTTTTTACTTCATTTCCCTTAGCGGCTCTGGAGCTCCAGCTTTTCTTGATCTTCCTTGGAGGCATAGTTCCACCTTCTGTGTCTCTTCCCTCCTGGAGACCTGCCAGCCTTCCCTGTTTTTTCCCTTTAGACCATATCAATTCCCATTAGAAACTGTCTCCTGATACTGCTGATTCAGTTGTCTCGAGCCTATTTCCTTTAGGTACAGCGTGTTCTTTCTTCCCCAATAACAGAAGGCCTTGCCTGTCCTTGTTCCCGGACATCAGCAGCGTTGAGTGATTGTCCACGGCAGCTTGTGCTGGGTGACACAGCCCTGGAGGCAGAGGCATGCCCTGTGTCAGGCTCCCTCTAAAGAGGTCCAGTTAACCCTCTTAACAGTTCTCTTCCTCCCTTCCTATGTAAATCACGGGTTTTTTATTGGATTAAAATAAGCACCTCTTTACATCCTTTCTTGTCCTTATTTCTGGTGTTTTATTCCTTAATTGGAGAAGGAAATGGCAACCCACTCCAGTGTTCTTGCCTAGAGAATCCTGTGGACAGAGGAGCCTGGTGGGCTGCTGCCCATAGGGATGCACCGAGTCGGACACGGCTGAAGTGGCTTAGCGTGCATGCTTGCCTGCATGACCTTGATTATTCATTTCTCGAAAGGGAAAATGTGTCATATTTCTTTAGGGTCTTTGTGTATACCCCAAAGATATACATAAATATATATGTATTTCTTTGTGTCATATTTCTTTGGGGTAATGTATATCATGGGGTAATGTATATAATACATATTTCTCTGGGGTAAAGAAGCACCTGGGTGACACACAGAGCTACTTGGTTTAGCTGATGCTTACCTTGGAGACTTGCACGCCTAGTATGCTGCCTAGTGTGTAGCACTCTATATATAGTTCTATTACCAATGACAGTGCAGTTTGCCTTGTGATAGAATCCCTCTCACCCCCAGATTTCTGTAGGGATGTTCACAAGCTTTTTGAAAGCCCAGGACTCGCTCAGGCAGCAAGGACTGCTTCCCGAGTCCTCGGTTGCATTCAGTGTAGTCAGCAGCCCGTGTTCTGCCCAGCCCAGGTCTCTGGCATCCTGGAGTTCATCTAGCTTATCTTCACCAGGTCCAGCAGGGCCTCAGTAGCGTTCAGAGCTGTCCTCCTCTGCCATGCCCAGGCTTTAGCTCACAAACCCCAGCTGTTTGGCAGAAGACACGCCCAGGCCTTAACTGCCCTTTCCTTCAGACCATCCTCCACACTGCTTTCCCCCCGACCTTTTAAAGTCAAGATCTTGATCCCGTCCGTCCACTTACAGTCTTTCTCTAGATCTCTATCACCTGTCAGGGGTGCCTGCTGGCCCCTGGGGGCCTTCATTATAGAGCCTTACATCTGCCTCCACTGTACACAGCACACACTGCCGGCCCAGGCAGCTCCACACCTGGTGCCAGGCTGGTACCTCCCTCTGACTTGAGAGCACTTTCTGCCTGCCCACGAGCCCATGGCATCCCTGGCAACCCTCCCGATGGTCTCCTCCCAGACCCCCTTTCTTGGTGGTTCCTGGAAGCTCAGAGGAAGAAGTGTTTATGTACAGTTAAGTCTCCTACATATGAACGGGTTCCTCCAAGGATGCATTCATAAGTCCAGTTTGTTCAGAAGTCCAGAATTCGCCAAGATACCTAGCTAACACAATTGGACGGAGGGCTGCAGTTTCACTCAGGCCTGATGTTGATGGAATGCACATTTCACATCTCTGGACGTGCAAAACTTGAAGGTTCATAGGTATGGGGCTTACTATACTTCCAAACGTCTTTTATTAGTATTTCTCTCTCCTATTGTAATATTTGTTTTTATATTAATTTACTGAGGACAGATATCTTAATTATCACAGAATACACACCCAGTAAAATGCTAAATGAGTCAAGTATAAAAATCATTTATACAATATGAATTGTATTGTATAAATGGGTGCCAGAGAGGGGAAGAGGCCAGGGTGGAGCAGATGCGTGACCCAGGGAACGCGAGGAGGAACCCGGCCCAGGCCCAGAGGCCCCTGCAGGTGATTCTCCTGCCTCGGTGGCGACCAGCCAGGGGCTGAAACACCTCACACCACCCTGTTTTAGTTCAGGTAACTACCCAAGAGAGAAAAATATCACTCTTCTCTGTCAGTTGCTATTTCAGCTCTAATTCTCGAAAAGAATCTCTAACATTTTATGAAATGAAATGAATGTGGTCTTCAAAGCTAATGTCAAAGTTAGTTAACATTGGTCCACTTTGTAACTTGAGACTGAGTTTTCCATTAGGAGAGAGGCTCCTTAACAGTGCGTAGCCTCCTGAACATGACCCTATCTTTGTGTCTCAGTTTCAGAGATTACTATTAAAGAAATGGAAAGGAGAAGATGGCAGGGGGAGAGGGGACAACCAACTCCGCATTTAGGAGTCAGGGTTAAGGATTCCTTACTTTCTTGGCCCCAGGAGACAGCCGTGGTTAAAGATTGTCTAGAGTAGAAAGTTTGCTTGTTGTCCCCGGTCTTTTTGCTCACTGCCTGCAACCTGTTCAAGTTTAAAAATCTGAGGCCAAAGCTTTTAGTGTTCAAACCTTTGTTAAAAAAAAATATTAGGGCTTTCCTTTCACTTGTCCTCCTTTTCGGGTTCTGTCTTGGGTAGTTGTTGTTTAATCACTAAGTCATGCCCGACTGTTTTGCAACCCCATGGACCGTAGCCCACCAGGCTCCTCTGTCCATGGGATTTCCCAGGCAAGAATGCTGGAGTGGGTTGCCATCTCCTCCTCCAGGGGATCTTCCCGACCCAGGGATCGAATCCATGTCTCCTGCACTGCAGACAGATTTTTACCACTGAGTCACTGGGGAAGCCTCTCTCTTGGGTAGTTACCTGCACTAAAACAGGGTGGCGTGAGGTGTTTCAGCCCCTGGCTGGTCGCCACCGAGGCAGGAGAATCACCTGCAGGGGCCTCTGGGCCTGGGCCGGGGTTCCTCCTCGCGTTCCCTGGGTCACGCATCTGCTCCACCCTGGCCTCTTCCTCTCTCTGGCACCCAGCACGTTGAGAAGGCCTGCTCTGTGCCAGGCCTCATGCTGGGTGCTGGAGCTGCTGCGGGTGAATGAGAAGGGATCTTAAATGACAGTTTTCCTGTAGTCTGTCCATTTGGTGATTTCGCTGTGTATGGTCAGGGCTACCCCAGTGTGCTGCTGGAACACCTCCTAAATTTAGCAGAGCAAGGGGAGAACTTTGCCTCCCTGAGCTCCTCTGTATCATATGGGTCAGTGTAGCAATCTTGACCTCTAGCCAGCATTCCAGAAGCCCGGGCACCTACTTCATTCTGCATCTGTTTGTTGTAACTGTGGGCGAGATAAAGCAAGACCTTTATTTTCCTCATCCTCAAAGTAATGATAATACTCCCGCGGAGAACTGTGGAGCAGCTCAACCAAATGGCAGCTGGGAAAGGCCTTTGGAAAGTTCAGTGGCTCCAAGACCGGGGTGCCTGTTGTCAGGAGTCTCAGGGGACCTAGCAAAGAGGTCAGGTCGCTGCTACAGCCTTGCTGTTCTAAGTCTGAAGTCCTCTTACTTTTTGTTGCCATAAAGCAAAATGTCTTAGTTGAGCAAGAATCCTGAGACCAGCAAAAGTCAAGATGGGGCTCTGGCAGCCCTGACTGCAGATTACAAGCTTCCCTGGGAAGTGGGTCCCATATTGCCCCGTGGCAAAGCCTGAGGAGATTGGTACCAACTCCACAATTGAGATGGTGTTTTTTGGGTTTAGGGGTTTTGTTGGATTAATCAGAGGCTGTTCTAGCAAATTAAAAACTTTTCTCTCAGGCCAGAGTTAAAGATAATTATTTAATTTTTGTGTCTTACTGTGCTTTTCATCACGATTCTCTCAAAGAGTCAGGACTATGTCTGTTCATCTTTGTCCACGATAGGTGTCGGCTAGCTGAGGGAATGAGTGGGCAGAAATTACAGATTAATAACTGACAGGCCATCTGTGCCAGGCACTGTTCTAAGTCCCTCACATGTGTTAAGTTATTTTATCCTCACAGCAACCCAGTGAGGTGAAACTGTTACTCTCCTGTGATATACTGAGGAGGAAACCAAGGCACAGAGAGGCTGGATAATTTGCCCGAGGTCACACAGGCTGATAGTGTGAATTCAGAATTCAGGCCCAGGCTGTCTGGCCACAAACCTGTCCTCCTTGTCACTGCACCAAACAGCCTCCTAAAGGGGAAAACACTTGGCCTTTGGGGTCAGTAAAATGCAGATTGTGATCATTTCCGCCTTCAAGGGTGTTAGGAAGATTAAGAGAACTAACTTGCAGAAGGCAGCTATAGCTAGCCTTCTGAGAGGCACAGACCCAGTGGATGTCAGGAGATAGACGCTTCTCGTCCTCTGATGGAAGGTCTCTGGAATCCGTAGTGTAGCCAAGTTGCTTTTCATGATTAACTATGGAAAATGTCCGTATTCCTTGGCCTATGGTTAGGTCTCTGGATGACGGGGAGCTGAGCGTCTCACAGAGTGGCCCCAGTCGGCTAGTGGGGAGGCCGGTGGGCAGGGGGCAGCCTCCTCAGTCACCCATTCCGTTCTTTCTATGCACCCACCTTTTGTAGGCACTGTGCGGGAGCCCTCTCTGTTCTCAGGAAGCTCAGAAGGCCTGGTGGGGACCCCTGGTCTGATCTGACTCAGATTTCTTCTTTTGCTCACCGGCCTACCCTCTGGCCTTTCATCATAGGAGTGTGATCTTCCTGTACTGCGTGTTTTCAGTTTTAACCAAAGAGCTTGCTGTCTGTCTTTGATACTTTTTTTTCTAATTAGACAAATATAAAATGGCCAACTTTTCAGACTCGCTGCTATTTTATTCAGATTTAATCGGCCTTTTTCTTTTCTTTTCTTTTTTTAACTTCCCAAACTAGGCCATTCTTTGATCCCATCTTTCTAGTAAGATTGCTCAGAATTTATAAAATTGCAGCTTCATTGTTTATTGCCGATCTCAAGTTCTTACAAATTTAATGTTGATGTATAATCCATTTTTTGGAAAGTAATATATCTACATCGCTTAAAATCCAAGATATTCCACTGGGTTTATGGTGAGAAGTCTCCCCCAGCTCTTCATTTATTCTCTTTGGATAAAATAGAGTGACCGTTTCTTGGGTGGATTTCCAGACACCCTGTGGAGCTCGGAGCACAAGTTACAAGTTACATATACCTACGCGTACTCTTCGTTTTGCACAAAAAGTTGCTTACTATACTCCCATTCTGCAAATTGCTTTGTTTACTTCATGATCTCTTAAATTACTCTGTACCAGTTAATTAAAAGCATCTTCATTGTTTTTATGGCTGCCTTCTTTGCCGACAAAGGTCTGTCTAGTCAGAGCTATGGTTTTTCCAGTAGTCATGTATGGATGTGAGAGTTGGACTATAAAGAAAGCTGAGCACCAAAGAATTGATGCTTTTGAACTGTGGTGTTGGAGAAGACTCTTGAGAGTTCCTTGGACTGCAAGGAGATCCAACCAGTCCATCCTAAAGCAGATCAGTCCTGAATATTCATTGGAAGGACTAATACTGAAGCTCCAATGCTTTGGCTACGAGAACAAAGAGCAGATTCATTGGAAAAGACCCTGATGCTGGGAAAGATTGAGGGCAGGAGGAGAAGGGGATGACAGAGGGTGAGATGGTTGTATGGCATCACCAACTCTATGGACATGAGTTTGAGCAAGCTCTGGGAGTTGGTGATGGACAGGGAAGCCTGATGTGCTGCAGTCCACGGGGTCGCAAAGAGTCGACCCGACTGAGGGACTGAACAGCAGCAAGTACTTGCTTGTGAGCCAGAGCTGTAATTTTGTAACGTCTTTTTAGTTGTTTCCTTGTTTTGCTAAAACATACAATGCTACGGTGAGCAGCCTTGTACTTATGTCATTTTTTGCGTAAAGGAGGGTAGATCTGTGAGATATATTCTCGTACATGGAATTGCTGAGTCACAGAGTATATGCATTTATAAATTAATGTGTTCTCAAATGGCCCCTCATAAAGGTAGTGTGTGAGAATACCTGTTTATCAATTTCTTGCCTTTTTCCATAAGGTAAGGAAGAGTCATGTTAGTCGCTCAGTCGTGTTCAACTCTTTGCATCCTTGTGGACTGAAAGTCCACCAGGCTCCTCTGTCCATGGGATTCTCCAGGCAAGAATACTGGAATGGGTTGCCCTTCCCTTCTCCAGGGGATCTCCCTGACTCAGAGATTGAAACTGGGTCTCTGGCATTGCAGGCAGATTCTTTTCCATCTGAGCCATCAGGGATAAAACAGATGAATGTGATCTCTGCATTGTTCCAGTGTGTCCATATCTTACCATGAACATGACTGAGCATCTTTTTTTTACTTGCCCGAGAGCTACTGGGTTTTTTTGCTCAGTGAACTGTCTCTTCATATCCTTTGTCCACTTTTCTATTTGTTTTTCTCTGTCCATTTGTTGTTCTTTCTGTTAATTGATTTGGTAGGGAAAGCTTTGTAATTAGGCGAGTTAACCCTTTGCCTTCATATGAGTTGCAAATATTTTTTCCAAGTTTACCTATCACTTTTCCTTGGACATTGTGACTGATTTCTTTGTCATGCAAATTTGTCAGCTTTCTCCTTTGTGACTGGGTGGGGGTGGGGGGTTGTATCATGCTTTAGAAAGGCCTTCCCCACTCTGAGGTTGTGGTGTCTTTCACTTTTCACTGTCATGCATTGGAGAAGGAAATGGCAACCTACCCCAGTGTTCTTGCCTGGAGAATCTCGGGGACAGGGGAGCCTGGTGGGCTGCTGTCCGTGGGGTTGCACAGAGTCGGACACGACTGAAGCTACTTAGCAGCAGCAGTATAGGGTGGTTTTTTTTGTTTTTTTTTTAGTTCTACCATCATTTTTTTTTCTAGAATTTTGTTTTGTTTTTACTTTTAGTTGTTTGAGTCATCTAGAATGTATTTTGGTACGAGGCATGAGTTATGAGGCTCTATCTTCTTTTCCTAGGCCACAGTTACTCATTTTAGCCTTGCTTTTATTTTGTGACTTAGCAATTGCATGCCCAGTTCACCTCTTGTATACCATCCCTGTGCATCTCCGATGAGTCAGGTGAGATTTAGGGTGACAGGTAAGTTTTCATATGGCAGTTTGGCAAAGGGGAAAGATCACTATCTTCAGAGTCTAGCAGGCCTGGTTTTGAAGCTGGCTCTGCAACTTCTTAGCTCCACGATCTTGAGAAAGTTACTAAACCTATGTGACCTTTGTTACCTCATCTGTATGATGTGGTTGATAGCAGCCCATTTTGCAGATGGATTGTGACAATTAGAGATAATGTGTAGAAACTGCCTGTTCAGTGCCTGACACACAGTAGATCCTTGGTAGACAGGACCTGTTTCCCTGGCTGTCCTCATTAGCAGTATCAGTAGTGTGACTTGGTCTGAATGAGGACACCCCCGCTGTGTGTAGCCATTCTTCAGTAAAAGCTAATATTCCTGGGAGTTGGATACAGGGCTTCCCTACATAAGCCGAAGGGCATGGCAAGTGCCCTAGGATGATCAGCCTGGAATTTTAAAGTTGTGTTTATAACCTCTTGGCAAATGTGTAATTGTTAGGATGACTATTAAAATAAGACTGCACTTTGCTACAAGAAGTCTGTCCTACTGTAAATAATGGTTTTGTAATCAGATTTCTGAACCTAACCACCAAGTGTTGTTTGTCCAGGATGAGTTCAGTGCTGTTTGGCTATGTGATGGTCTAGGAAACATTTAAGACCTGTATGACATCTTATTTCAGAACCTTATGTTCAGTCTTGTCATAAGTCTGGAAATAATTTCACTGGGTGCAAAAATTTAGCAGCCTAAACAGGAGTTGGTGTTTAAGTTAACACTTTTAAACCACCACCCAGGACTCAGTCCTTAATGAGGTAATCATTGCTTCATCCCATACCTTTTCATGTTTGTATTCTGATACTCAAGATCTTTTTTAATGCAAACTTGGTTTTCTTCCAAGATTCTTTTTTGACCTTTTTCCTTTAGTAACATTCGATCTTAATTTAACATTTGTCTTTTGAAAACTTTCACTGTAGACAGTCCTCCTCCAGATAAACCCAGTTTCTTTGATCATTTTTAAATGTATTGCTACCAGTTTCATCATCTCTAAACTATGTCATGCCATTGTGTTTCTTCTCATATTTTCTCTTATTTATCCTACTTCTTTCTAAACTGGAACACTGAACTTTCTTCTCCCAAGCTTCTCGAAAATTATCAATACTCAGGAAATCTTCCAGTTATTTTTCTGTTTTCCTACTTTTGTTTGCTTCTCTGAGCCCCAGATATGTTACTAGAATCTTCTTTATTAATGTAAACTGTTAAAACGTGAAATTTTCACCATTAATGGTAAGAAAATTTCCATTTGGGGATTTTTGTTGTTTAGTGGCTAAATCATGTCAGACTCTTTTGCAACCCACCAGGCTCCTCTGTCCATGGGATTTCCTGGGCAGGAATACTGGAGAGGGTTGTCTTTTCCTTCTCCAGGGATCTTTCCAACCCAGGAGGCAGACCTATATCTCCTGTGCTGGCAGGTGGATTCTTTACAACTGAGCCACCAGGGAAGCCCTTGGGGAATTTTACTTCATTGTAAAACAGTAAATTTTCTTCCATAATAATCAGTCCAGAAATGTATTGAGGGCCTCCTGTGTCCCCAGGCTCTGTGGATACAGGTGTGAATAATTCCCTGCCTTTAGGAGTTTACTTTCTGCAGAGAAGACGGATAACATATAAACCAACAGATGTAATCATTTCAGTTTACTGGGGTTATGGAGGAGTTCTACACAGTAACACATGAGGAATGACTAGGCTGGAGCAAGGCGGAGCAGCAGCTTGTCTCCTTCTTTGCAATTCTTATGTTTATAATTTAAATACAAGTTTAAATCTGGTCTTTTGTTTCCTCTTCATTTTTCCTTTAACATTTTTTACTAGTGCTTTCTGGTGACGTTACACTGCCCTGTTTTGTTCATCCCTTGGATAGCCGACCACCCATATTTGACAGGTGACTGCGTAATCTCATTGCCTCATGTCCTTCCTCCTTGTTTTTTGAAATAATTTTTATTTATTTTTGGCTGTGCTGGGTCTTCGTGTGGGCTTTTCTCTAGATGCAACAAATGAGGGCCGCTCTCTAGTTGTGGTGGTTGGGTTTCCCCATTGCAGTGGCTTCTCCTGCTGTGGAGCATGGGCTCTGGGGTGTGCAGGTTTCATAATATTATGCTTCCTTTCTGATTCCTGAACAGTTTTCTGTCACAGCCTCTGTAGTGAAGGTCATCATGTGTGTGTGTGTGTGTGTGTGTGTGTGTGCTCAGTCATGTCCGAGTCTCTGAGACTCCATGGACTGTAGCCCACCAGACTCCTCTGTCCATGGGATTTCCCAGGCAAGAATACTGGAGTGGGTTGCCATTTCCTTCTCTAGAGGATCTTCCCGATCCAAGGATTGAGCACATGTCTCCTGCATTGATAGGTGGATTCTTTACTACTGAGCCACTTGGGAAGCCCCTTTGTAAAAGAATGATGATTCTCAAATGCTTGTCCAAGTAGAACGTTTGCTGGGGTGTAAGGTTGACGATGCTTTATCATAAGAACTGGACTTTGCTATGAGGGCTGTATTATTTTAGGAAATACCATGCTGCTGCTGCTGCTAAGTCGCTTCAGTCGTGGGCCAACTCTGTGCAACCCCATAGACGGCAGCCCACCAGGCTCCCCTGTCCCTGGAGTGGGTTGCCATTTCCTTCTCCAATGTATGAAAGTGAAAAATGAAAGTGAAGTTGTTCAGTCATGTCTGACTCTTCTCGACCCCATGGACTGCAGCCTACCAGGCTCCTCCATCCATGGGATTTTCCAGGAAAGAGTACTGGAGTTGGGTGCCATCGCCTTCTCCCAGGAAATACCATAGTGAATAGTAAATAGTGAATGTAATGGCTCAGCTCAGCAAAATAAAGTGAGCAATCCACAGTTTTTTAGAACATGGAGCTCGTACTCCTTCTAGACTGACTGTAGATTCAAAAATAACACTCAGTGTTCCTTTTCTGTTTTCAGGGATGACTCTGTCCCAGAAGACAACATCTGGAGGGGCATCCTCTCTGTAATTTTCTTCTTTCTTATCATCAGTGTATTAGCTTTCCCCAATGGTAAGTGATGTAAATGCTTTATCACATTTCTCCTGTCCATTGTGTCCTTGTTGGTATTTTTGAGATGCATGTCATCTAGAAGATGAAACTAGAGGATGGAATAAAAAAGAACCTGAGTGTTGCGTGGTGACTAGGGGAACAGGCTCTGGAGGCAGACCCCCATTCTGCCATTCCTAGCTCGGTCTCCTCTGTCCCTCTTTAAGACATTTCTGTCTGAAATGGAGAGAAGTACAGCGGTAAGAGTAAACTGAATTAATACCGTAAAATACTCTGAACAGTGGCTGACAAATCATAAGCGCTCAGTGCATGTCAGCTGTTGTTCTTGTTACTGTTTTTGGTATTATCAGCCAAGTTGTAAAATATGCAATTACTGCTCATTGACTCCTTTTTGCTAAGGATGGGGTCAGTGCTTTAATGAATATTACTTAAATAACTTGCTGTCTTTAACTGGAAGCTTTTCCGGGATATGAATTTCCATTATCAGGTTAAAAAACGATTACTGTGACATTTTCCTCTTCCAGTGTTATGGAGTGAGGCAAAAGCCTTGGTTTAAAAACTAATTTTGTATTCTGCCACGCTTAAGATTCACCCCTTTCCTCTGAATGGTCCCTAACAAGTTATATTATTATTTTTTTTATTCAGCTTCAGTACTTCCTCCCTGGAACATTCTTTACTTATTCTCTGCAGGTGATTTTCTAAATATTCACTTTTTGTGTCCTGTTTCTTTAACATTTAGTATATTTTGTAACTGTTGGCAGTCCTTTTTGTGAGTTGTGCTCCATGGGCCCTGCTCAGGTTTTAAATATGATGATTTAAGATGTGCTTCTTCTCCATCCTCCCATCTATTCAGTAGAGTATAATCTGTAATATACAGAGTTCATTATGACTGTTATGCTACCTGGAGCATCCTGGTGATAGGATTGGTATTGGATACCAATTCCGTTATGTGTGTGGGTGTGGAGGGGTGGTGTCCATTGCTGAACATCAGCTGGTCAGTTTGACACTGTCTGCTTGGGGATAGATTGGATTCCGCAGGTTAAGTCCCAACGGGCTGTTCCTGCCTCCACTGAGATGCCAGTCACAAGTCCAGGGTGTCCCCTGTGCTTCTGACCAAATGGCTGTAGCTCAGAGGTTCCTGTGACCTCCTCTTCGGGTTTGATTAATTTGCTAGAATAGCTCGGGAGACCAGTTTACTCTCAGATGACTGAGAATATTAACCAACAGCTAGATGCAGAGATGCTTGGTGGGAAGGGAGGAGGCCCCTTCCATGCTTTCTCGGGCGCCATTCCCACCAGATCTCTACGTGCTCACCAACCCAGAAGCTTTCTGCGCTTTATCCTTTTAGGTTTCTATGGAAGTTTCATCACTTTGGTAATGACTGATTAAATCTTTTTGCCTGCCAGCCCCTCCCCCATCCCCAGAGGTCAGGGCGGGACTGAGGGTTCCTATCTCTAATCACCTTGTTGGCTCCTCTGGCCTCCTTCCTGAGCCCCTTCATTAAGGTAACAAAAGACTTATCTCTTAGGAAATTCCAGAAGTTTAGAACTCAGTTCCAGAAAGGGGACAAAGATCAAATACTTGCTTCTTATAGATGGCAGTACTCAGGAAAGTCCCCTGTATGTGCATTCGTATGTCTAGTTTGTTCATAAATTCAATGTTAGGTACCCAGCTAATACATTCGGCTACATAGTACATTGCTATAATAGATTTATAATACTTTTCACACAAATAACATATTTTTAAAAAAAGCCCAAAGATAAAGCATTGTTAGTCTCAGAGTACAGTACTTTGAAAAGTACAGTGTGTTAGCCGCTCAGTTGTGTCTGACCCTTTGCGATCCCATGGACTATAACTCTCCAGGCTCATCTGTCCATGGAATTCTCTAGGCTGGAATTCTGGAGTGGGCTGCCACGCCCTTCTCCAGGGGATCTTCTGACCCAGGGATTGAACCTGGTTTTCCCGCGTTATAGGCGAATTCTTTACCATCTAAGCCACCAGGGAAGCCTAAGAAGTACAGTCGCACCAGCCATACTGTGGCTGCTTTCCCACTTGCCTCTGGACACCTTGGGCTTGAAATAAAGACACTGGACTGCTGTACTCTATACTGTGAAAGTGAAAGTTGCTCAGTCCTGCCTGACTCTTCGTGACCCCGTGGACTGTACAGTCCATGGCATTCTCCAGGCCAGAAGACTGGAGTGGGTAGCCTTTCCCTTCTCCAGGGGGTCTTCCCAACCCAGGGGTTGAATCGGGGTCTCACAACGTTGCAGGCGATTCTTTACCACCTGAGCCGCAAGGGAAGCCCAAGGATACTGGAGTGAGTAGCCTATCCCTTCTCCAGCGGATCTTCCCCACTCAGGAATCGAACCGGGGTCTCCCTGCATGCAGGCGGATTCTTTACCAGCTGAGCTCTGAGGGACGCCCACTCTACACAGCAAAGTACACAAAAGCACAACCACTTGTAGAGGATGCTCACATATGGGAGTGTACACCAGACACACGCACTAACTTATGTGACTGGACACACAAATGCACGTTCACATCGTTGAATGTTTACAACTTGAAGGTCCATATGTAGTGTCCGACTGTGTTATACATGGAAAGTCTTTCAGGTTTTGCGAAATGTTGCCAGTGGAATTTTGTTCTGTATTATTTTTTTATGAGCATTTTCTTTTTCTATATTTTTAATATTTATTTGTCTGTGCTGAGTCTTAGTTGGGGCATGCAGAATTTTTAGTTGTACCTTTCAAACTCTTAGTTTCGACATGTGGGAATCTAGTTCCCCGACCGGAGACTGAACCTGGGTGCTCAGCATTGGAACCGCGGAATCTTAGCCCCTGGACCACCAAGGAATTCCCTGTTCTGTAATTTTGTGGGTTCTGCTGGTATCGTAATAATCCAACCAGTAAAACCATGATTCTGAATCCTTCGGGAGTGGATCATTCTAGATGACCAAGTTATTTGGCAGCTGAGTTTAGTTCTCCAACCCCTCAAGCTTTTAGATTTTTACTTTAATTTTTATGTTTTTAGTGAAAACCTTTCAAGATATGAAAACCTGTGTCTTAGTGTAGGCTGCTGTGATAGAATACCGTGGACTGAGTGGCTTACACATAAAACTTCATCCTGTAGCAGCTGTGAACCTGTAAAGCCAAGCAAGCTCCGTGCTTACAGAATACAAGAGCTGGCCAGGCGCAGAGCAGAGACTTTCAGTCCCAAAAGAAGAGCCTGGGAAGAAGGAAGGGGCGACAGATTCTAGGCCAAAACTTAGGAAGACAAACTGTGAGATTTCAGGGTTTCAGAATAATCCTCCTGGACTTGATGCTCTGCCGTCCAGACTCCCTGGGGCAGTGATCTGCCTCCCCAGCTTGCCCAGTTGGGGTTGAATCCCGAGACTCCAGCAGACTCTTCTCCCCGGCCCTGCTGGGCATTGGTCTTGCCCTTTGAAACCAAGGCAGAGGCCATCCTGCTCCTGTCCCGCCATGGCCCTGACGGATGATCTCTGAGCCACCTTGGGGTCCTTCTTCCTACGTCTAAACGATAGCAAATGTTCACAGTCAAGTAGCTCTGTGGTTTGGCCCTGAAGGATCCAGGAAGGCCAACCATCTTCACCTCCAGGGTTAGAATTTCAACATGTGAATTTGGGGGATGCAAACCTTCCGTCCACAGCACCTGCATACCTTACGCAGATAATGACCATACATAATTCGGCCTTTCCTTGGTGGTGAAAGTTCTTACAATACATAGTGATTGCAGCATGGAGAGAAGACGTTCAAGATACAGAGAGGTCATGGAATGAAGGGGAATTGGCCCAGCGCTGACATTTACATCCTAGGAGACATCCCCAGTGTTGAACAGCTTCTCAAGTTATTTGTCTTTCTTTCTTTTTCCTCCCGCTTTCAACACACAAGGGCTTTGCAGGTGGCATTAGTGGTAAAGAACCTGCCTGCCAATGCAGGAGACAGAAGAGACTCAGATTTGATCCCTGGGTCGGGAAGATCCCCTGGAGGAGGGCATGGCAACCCACATCAGTATTCTTGCCCGGAGAATCGCCACGGACAGAGGAGCCTGGTGGGCTGCAGTCCAAAGGGTCACAAAGAGTCAGGCACGACTGAAGCGACTTAGCACGCAGGCAAGCCCCAGCACAGAACATCTCAAGGGTTTAGTTTAGGGACAGCTTGGAATTCACGCAGCCCATCCTCTCTTTCAGGGGCGTTGCACCATCGTGCAGCTTAAGTGGCCACTTGGGGCATCGAGCATTTTCTACACAGTGGTGGTCCCCTTGAGCTCTGGAACCTGGTCTTAACAAAGGTGGCCTAAGAATATGGCCCAGAGTAGATGGTAAACTGCATCTCGGGTTTGCTACCTGCACCAGGCCTGCGGGCGCCTGAGCCCCAAGGGCAGATGAGCAGGTGCCAGGTCAGCTGGTGGCTCCTGACACGCCCTCAGCCCCCTGCCTCCTGTGTCGTGTGCACGTCAGTGGCTTACTTCCCCCACCATTGTGTGATGCCAGGACCATTGTTGGTCTGTACCCTCTCTTCTGTTTCTTATCTCATTTGTCCCCCACCATCTTTTTTGTTTTTTCTTCTAATTTTTATTTTAAGTCAGTCAATGAGAACACAGTATGTGCTCAGGAAACTAATCAATCCAGAGATGTGTCTGTTCTTCCAGCCTCCTGTTTTCCTTGGCTGGATGTTAATTCTTGCCTGTTTTTTCCGCAGCTTCGCAGGTTTCTTTTCTGCTTTTTTAGAAGAATTTAGGCTTGCTAATTCTAAGAGCTGTACTGGAAGTTTAGGGATTCCCAGACTCAGCCCTCCATAGCTGCGATTTTACAGCCTTTCCTGCTGGGGGACTCCAGTAGGCAGTGGGGCTGTGGTGCTTTTCTTAAGGTCCCCAAAGCCCTGAACGGTGGGGACTGCATCTGTCGGATGTGACATTTTGCGTGATTTCTGCTGATTTCTGCTCTTTTCCCTCGTGAAGACCTGTCATCTTCAATGTCCTGTAACTGGCTCAGTCTCTCATGGTGGGACTGGGCTTTTGTTTTCCCTTTTGGAAAGATAAAGGCTGTTTGTTTTCATGCTTTCCCTGGCTCCCTTGACTTTGTGATAACACGCAAAGCAGGGAGGACCCGCAGGGTCCTGCTTGGTTTACAGCTGATCCCAAGGCCGGCCAGTCACTCCTGGACCACCCTCAGCCACGCCACCAGCCTGGGGTTAGGGGCCCAGCCCTGCACGGTCCTGTGCTCAGCAGAGCCCTGGTCTTGTCTCACGTGCGGCCCATCGTGGGGTGCCTTGTCTCTGTCTCCTGTGTGTGTGTGTGTGTGTGTCTCTCTCTCTATTTCTCCTCTCTACCAGTCGCTGGCTCTTCCTTCTCCCAGGAGTGCTGTCTCAGGGCCTCAGTTGGCCTGTGTCTGGGATGCTCGGACTCCACGTCCGCAGCGGGGAGGCTGTGCCTTTCCTTTGCTGGTGGTCAGACCCTTCGCCCACAAAAAGGACAGAGACCTTCAGAATTCTGTGCAGGAAGGGTTAGGATGTCAGGAAGCTGTGCTTGGAGGGACTGTCTTGCAGTCATGTGTACTGAGTGAGCCCACTATTGTCTGCCTTGTTCTCTAAAGAGCCAGTTACTCTACGTCAGATCAGTAAAACCATAAGTTTCCACATTAAAGAATGCTGTCCTTGAATATTTTTTTCTGGATCAGGAGTTGATGGGGCTGGGGACCTGGCTGCCTGCCTGCTCTGGGAAAGGGTCCCCCAGCATGTGACTCAGATGCCAGCCTTTGTGGGAGCCATTCCGCTGGGTAGATGAAACTCCATTTCTCTGAGTGGGGTGGACACGCCTCTTCCCATTCCAGTCTTGCCACCTCGTCTTCCACTCTCCCCACCCTTGGCACAAATTCTCGAATTAAGTATTGGAATGAATGGGAGGAATGGAGCCCAGCGTCTGCCTTCTCCTTCAAAGGCAGTTTTGGGGAAGTGCCCACAGTGGATGGCATTCCCAGAATGGCTCTGTTTTGGCAGATTCACATGCATTTCTCCTTGACCTAGTCAAGGTTGCCCTAAATGTTTACGCATCAGCCTGAATTTGGTTGTCTCCCTATGTCTTGTGTGTGTGATCAGGTTTACGTAAGCTCTCTGTGTGCCAGGACTGGTCCGCTCCTGCAGGAGGGGCCCCTGTGGTTCTTCTGGAACAGAGTCCAGATGACAAAGACCCTTGACTTTCTCCATAAGGTCTATAACAGCTGGTATGCTTTGGCCACAAATAATAGGAGATCTCTTCCAAAGTGGCTTAAAGAATAAATAAAACGTTTGTTTTCTTGCATCCACGAGAGGTTCTCCAAGAGAGTGGTTTGTGGTTGGCTAATTGAGCAGCTCGGTGACACGTGAAGACCCAGGCTCTCTACCTGTCTTCGTGGCCTTGGGACAGCCGCGGCTCTGCTGGCGTGCGGCTGTGGGTGGTGTCCAGCCACAGAGGGGGCCCTGTCTTCCCCTGAATCTTAGAGCATAGAGGGCTTTTCTGGAAAGCCTGCAGCACGCGTGCCCCCCGTCTGCTTCAGTTAGGCTTAGGCCCCACCCAACTCTGCCCCAGATTGACCTGAGGACAGGCGTTTGGTGGTTGGAGGACCTCTCGGGCACATTCATAGATCTCCCGTAGGTCTCCACTGACTGGAAGAGTGGAAGAGAACCAGGATTGCCTCCATCGGCTTAGAATTTACCGCTGGGTTACGTGGAGGAGGAGTGGAGGAGATGCAAGCAAACTTTTTCATTTGACAGTTGACAGAGTGAGTGACGGGGTGGGTTCCAGAGTTCCTTCCTTGCGTTCGATAAAAGGAGAGAGACCCTGGTGAGAGGGAGACCCGCAAGGGAGAGGGTCTGTTACCTACACCCGCTTCTTTTCTGTCACCTTTTCTCCCACTCTCTCTCTTCTGGTTCCCTTGAAGAAAATATTTTAAATGCCACCTCCACCTCCTTAGAGCAACAGGCCCTCCCATGTACGTGTAATTTTAACTATGCCTCGGTGGCACTGGAGTGCAATTAGAACTGCGTCACGGCCGCCGGAGTGAAATTTAGAAACCCCTTGCATCTCCAGCTGGCTGTGAGATTTCTTTCGACAGGCGACGTCTGTGTGCCTTTTCAGCTTCGGGAGGGCCTCCTTGACGCCCCTCCCCTTCCACCCCACCCGAGCCCAGCCACCCCGGCCTTATCCTGGGCCCCCGTTGCCCAGCCCACGGTGGTCTTCTCAACAGATACATGGTGAATTAAGTAATGAATCTGTCAAGAAGGAAGTTCACAGAATTAGCCCTCTCTTGTCCACTCCTCATCTGCAAGAGGAGCACTGTTCAGCTCTTCTTTAGGGTATTTTGAAGAGGGTGAGATCTCTAGGATGTTTTGATTTTTCCGAGTTTACCCTTCTATTTGTCCTCATATGATTTCTCTGAGCTTAGATAGTGCGAATCTCCTTGAGGCATGAAGGCGATCCAGAAGATTCACTGTCTCCTAAATTAAAAGAAGGAAAAAATGGTATAATCTCCCCCATTCTCTGCCTTCTGCCCCACTCGCTTTTTTTTTTTTTAATAGAAAAATTCTTTCTTAGGTTTGAAATTTGCTGAGAGATCGTTGGTTTTTTTTTTTTTCCGCCTTTTCTGGATTTTTCCTAGAGGAATTTAAACTTTAAACTAGTACTAATCAAATATCTTGCAATTTCCTTTGTCAGTTACACCCGATAAAGCTGAAAACGAGATAATAAAGAGAAAAGGCAGACTGCGAGGCTCCCAGGCACAGTCCTTACGCTGCTGGAAAGGCAGCTTCTGACTTGGGTTAAAAGGATTCTCTCTCCCTTGGGTTGGTTCGTGGAGCTCAGATGTTCGTGGATGTGACCATAGGTTGCTGGCAATTCAGGCTGTGATCTTACGTTTTGATTTCCGAGGAAGTGTTTTAAATGCGTGCTCTCTGGTGGCAAAGATGTTTGGTTTCTGTTTTCTTTTGAAATCAAACTGGCTGTTAATATCTGATTGAAAATGAGGTATTCCAGTCATAGGGACTGACAAGAAAGTAAAACATGTAGATTTCATAATGTGTCTTGTGCGAAAACCACCTTTGTAAATCAAACCAGTACTGGTTTCTCCATCACCACCCCAAGACGCCTGCCCCGTCTCTCCTGCATAATTGAACTGAGGACCCAGACTTTCCCAGGCAGCTTTTACGAAATCAGAAATAAAGTATAGACAAGAAGTCCTGCCACCACCACCCCCTCCCACCCGCCCCGGCCATGAGATGGGCCACTCCTCCTGGGTGTCCTGGCTATAATACTGTGCAGAGGAAGGCCACCGAAAAAATAGTTTGTGGGGAGTGAGATCTGTGGGCAGGCACTGGGATGAGGTGAATGATCCAGGATGGCTCTGCCCACCGGGGAAAGGTGGATGCTGGAGGAGGCGTGGTTTTAGAGGTGACTTGATTGTCGTAGCCAAGTGTGTGTGAACACCAATGAGTGTAAGTATCAAGGCTCATCCTATAGGAAACCTCCAGCCTCATCCTCCATCTTTTAAAAGGCAAAATAGTATTTCTAGCAATATTATTGTCTCTGATAGTGAAGAGTCTACTGTTTGTGAGTAACATTGCTGGCATCTGCTTCTTAAAACACTGCACGAAAGCATTCAGAGTCTCTTCTTAGAAAGAAGAGGGGGCATTGGAAAACTGAAATAAGGCCTGGATTGGGTTTAAAGTTAGCTCCTGAAAGGTCACCTAACATTCCAGGCTGGCCTTATAGCTCACCTTTTGTAGGTAAAAGGCCCTGGTGGTCTATTCCCGCCCACCCAGTTCAGGACAGAGCTCTGGGGCTCCTCTGTTTCTCTTCTGAAACCCTCCACATCAGATTTCTGAAGTTTTCCTCATGTCAAATACAAGGCAGAAAAGGCAGTTTTTAAAATCATATTTTATGGGAAACATTTATGACATAATAAGGTCCGTCTAGTCAAGGCTATGGTTTTTACAGTAGTCATGTATGGATGTGAGAGTTGGACTGTGAAGAAAGCTGAGCGCCAAAGAATTGATGCTTTTGAACTGTGGTGTTGGAGAAGACTCTTGAGAGTCCCTTGGACTGCAAGGAGATCCAACCAGTCCATTCTGAAGGAAATCAATCCTGGGATTTCTTTGGGAGGAATGATGCTAAAGCTGAAACTCCAGTACTTTGGCCACCTCATGCGAAGAGTTGACTCACTGGAAAAGACTCTGATGCTGGGAGGGATTGGGGGCAGGAGGAGAAGGGGGACGACAGAGGATGAGATGGCTGGATGGCATCACCGACTCGATGGACGTGAGTCTGAGTGAACTCTGGGAGTTGGTGATGGACAGGGAGGCCTGGCGTGCTGCGATTCATGGGGTTGTAAAGAGTCGGACACGACTGAGCAACTGAACTGAACTGATAGGTGGGATATTGGAGAAAAGAGGGATAAATTCCTTAGCCGTAAATCAAGATAAGGCTTTAAAAAACTGAACTGCAGTGCAGTAGGATGGACCTTCTCTTTCCAGGCCCTGGGACGTGTCTGTATCAGGAGAGACATAAGTCTTGAGCTGAAGCACTTGCACCTTGGGTTGCAGAGAGCTTAAGGCCCCATGAACCCCACATTCCTCAACCACCCTATCCTCTTATTTACTCTGAGATTGTCCTCCTTCAGGTCAGCTAGAAGAAAGGGCTGAGTTCTGCTTTCAGAAGGCCACTCTTAGAGTAACCACAGGCTGACGATGACTTTGGAGGCCTTTCTAGTGGTCAGTGTGCGGGGTCTTGTATCAGTTCCCTGCCTTCTCATCCTTCCCATCTTTCCAGACCTTATCAGTTCTACATCGCAGCAGCGCTAAACTCCATTCACTAGTTTGTTTCTCTCTGCCCCTCTCCTGGCCCCGAGACAGTCGTGGCTCAGACCCTCCACTCTGTTCCCCCTCCCCAGCCCTGGTCTCCCGAGCTGGCCCAGTTCTGACAGTTGATGGAACAATACCATGGGTTCTCCAGACCTGAGGTGGAGTCCTGGAGAGGTGTGGCCGTGAGTGAGTTCCTTATGCCCCGATGCCTTTATCTGTAGAAAGGGGACGATGGTGGCCCTTGCATCATCTGCCAGGAGGACTAGGGGTGGTGTGTCTTATCCCCGGCCTGCTACCCAGTAAGGGTTAAGGAAAGCACTGGTGACTGTTAGATTCAGGAGTGCTCTTGAGAACAACCCTCTGTGGTTTCAAAGTGTGGATCCGGCATGGAATTCTGTTGCAAGCCAAATAATACAGTCAGAGTTTCACCTTGTAAAAGGAAATCATAGAGAAAGCTGGAGTCCCCTGTTCTGTCTGAAAGGTTAATTCAGTAGTTTGGATGAAGTAACGCTTGCAAGCCAGACTGCTGCTGAAAGACAAGTCATTCCTGGTGACAAGTGAAGCTATTACCTAGCATCTGTGAAGAAGAGCATTTGAAGGAGAAAATTAACTTAAAAGATGACAAAGGTAACTATCAATTTTCCGATAATTTGCAAATAAAGTTAACCAGGTTGTGTTACCTGGAAGAGGATTCTGGTTTCTGTGCTTCACTTTGCCTTTTTGAGGAAAAAAGCAGCTGATTAAAAGAATACAGGTATCCCTTGCAATCTGAATCTTTGCTGTCAGAACTCAGAAATCAAACAGTTATTAACCTGTTATTAAATTCCTCAGTATCTGAGCTCTCACTGCTTGCCATCCAAAACTCAGACACCATATTCATTTGGATGAAGCAGAGTCCCTCACAAACTTAACTTCAAAACTCTCAACATGTAAACCCAGAATCTGAGTCAGTATTCCTCATATGGATTTGGTTCATCCAAAGAAAGCAGTTAGAATATGTTTCAGCGTAGCCTTTTAAGAAGAAATAGGCCATTTGGAAGGAGTTACAGAATAAAAATTACAATGTAATGTTTGCTTCAGAGAGGATTCCAGTTCACAAGCAACAGAAGCTGACTCTGCTGATCAAGAGCCTGTTCCCCGGATGGTAACTGGCTGGAGGAGTCCTGGGAGGGTAGGAAGCCAGGCCCCGCCCCCTCCTGGCTGACCTGAGCTGGCCCGTCACCCAGACCTGGTCCATGAGTGAGCCTTGACCATAGTCTGTGCCACCGTCCCGTGTGCAGTGCATACTAAATGGGACCACCTCTGCTCTGGCATCCCCAGCTCCGGCTTCCCAGCTGAGGGGTGCCGCTTCCCAGCTGAGGGGTGCCGCCTCCCACCACTGCCCCTGGCGGCCAGGACCACAGGGATGGAGCGGGGAGAGGAGCGCTCCGCATACTTCCCTCCACTGTCCCCAGCCCCTGACCTTCCCTGGCACAGGTGCAGCTATAGGATCGGGACCCAGTTATAAAGAAGGCTGGGCTGCGAATTCTGCCCGCTCTCCTGGAGATAAGGGATCACACTGCTGGAAATCCTCCAAGTGCATGAAGGCCTGGGCAGCCCCAAACTAGGTCAGGGGCCCTCTAGAACAGTGGTCAGTGTTTGCCAGCTGTAAGGAGGAGGAGCCTGGTGGGCTGCAGTCCATGGGTCGCGAAGAGTGGACATGACTGAGCGACTTCACTTTGACTTTTCACTTTCATGCATTGGAGAAGGAAATGGCAACCCACTCCAGTACTCTTGCCTGGAGAATCCCAGGGACGGGGTGGGCTGCCGTCTGTGGGGTCGCACAGAGTTGGACATGACTGAAGCGACTTAGCAGCAGCAGCAGCAGCAACCCTTCAGTTAGTGGTAAATCAGTTTAGTGGATCAAGGCCCAGATTACTTGCATTTATCTTCTGTTACTTTTTTTTCTTTTTAATGAGATAAAATAGAAGGCAACGTATTGTTATATCACGTGTAGTAAGTTGCATCCTGTGACGTTTTGGCCTCCGTTTTGTGAAATCTGTATCTGTGTATCTGAACTGCTGAGAGGTGTTTTGTTACCAGAGGTCAGGATCAAAGGCCTCCACACCAGCGTGTTCCCGGGCTCCAGGGCTTTGCTCTCAGGGTTACTCCCCATCGCAGTTGTTTTCCAGGCATGGTGTTTCTTTTACTGTTGGTCCGTCACAGTCTTGTTTGTCTGTCTGTCTGTCTCACACACACACACATACACACTCCAAGAATGGTGTTTCTCTCTTTTATTGTCGATCCATCACAGTCCTGTCTGTCTGTCACATACACACACACACACACACACACTCCAAGCACAGTGTTTCTCTCTTTTATTGTTGGTCTATCACAGTCTTGCCTGTCTGTCTGTCTGACACACACACAATTCCATCTGTCTGTCTGTCTCTCTCTCTCTCTCTCACACACACACAGGATGTCCAGAACGGAGCTGTGAGATTTCTTGTTAAGATCCAATAAGTATTACCTGCAGTGAATGGCTGGTCTGGTGACCTACTCACTGTCATTGTGTCTATGGGAAATTATCATCTAATTCTGAAGACAAAGCTTTAAGGGGGGAAAAAAAGCCTCTGTTGTAATTCATGCCTGTTACAATTGTGAGGACAGTTGTTACAATGTAGATAAAACCTTTCAACCTAGACTTTGACCTCCCTGAGTTTTCCTAGAAAAACTTTTGACAGTAGAGAGGTTTTTAACCCCTATCTCTGTGGAAATCAGCAGCACTATCTTTATTTTAGTTTTGGTTTGAAAGCTGTCTGTTCTAACCTTGTAATGTTATCTCCGCAGGTCCCTTTACCCGGCCTCATCCAGCCTTGTGGCGAATGGTCTTTGGTGAGTTACACATTAGTCAGTTTCAAAATCCATTCTACTCTCAACAGATCTTTTTTTCCTGTATGTTAGAGCAGTTTTTCTTACTGCTCTACTGTTAAAGCTTAATAGTTTCATTTTTTGTTTTTTTTTTTTTTTTTTTACTTTTGGTGTTCCTGGTATCAGTTTGTTATTAAAATGCTTTGCCACGAAATGAAGTGATAGCGGAAATTCTCGTACACATGAACTGTTTCAATCCCGCCCCCCCCTCCCCGCCCCAGCCCAGCCTCCCAACACTGTGGTCCATTAACGCACAGGGTCTGATGGGAGTGTGCCTTGTTCTTCCTGACGGTGCTCTTCACTAGTGAAGCTCACGCGCATCATATGAGCGTGTTTGCCTGGATCAGCATCCAGGGAGGGACCGAAACCCCAGCAATCTCCCTGGTGTCGCAAGTGGGAAAGAACTTAGTAAAGGAGAGGTCTTAGCAAAGAGCCCTGATTTGAACTACAGATTAGTGATGAGCGTCGCATTCACATGTTGGGTCTCTTATGACGTTTACTTGATTTCTAGTCCAAAGAGTAAAACCACCCAAGTGGATTTAAATCTAATCTTCAAAACTCTGGGGCTTGGCTTCATCTTACCTAAGTAATCATCCAAAAAAATCATTCAGGGTTCAGAAAGGGCAATCTTTCGCGGAGGGACCCTTAAAATGGAGATTATGCTCAAGTCTGTTTATTTTTCACCCTTCAGAGGTCATAAGTAAGTCTCTCTGAATTCAGTGGTCAGTCTCGGTCGTGCGCTCAGCGGGTGTTCACCGAGTCCTGAGTGGGTGGCTCCTGTGGCCCTGAGCCTGCAGGCGGAGGGGCCGGGGGAGGAGGGCGGCTGTAGCCAGCACACTGGGAAGCAAAACAGTAATCTGAGCAGAGCAGATGTCTCCAAGTAGCAGGAAGTTTATTAAAACCACAAGAAGCGACATTGACTAAGTAGCTGCTTTCACTTGGAGGTGATGGAGGCGCAAAGGAAGTGTGCAGAAACCTGCCTGCAAAGAAGGATTCAGGCAAAGATACTAGAGGCAGGCCAGACCAGGAGAGGCAGAGCTGGGCGTAGGTGGGACCACAGGGCTTGGGAAGGGCCGGGGGATGCCACGGGGTTTTTGTTTTTGTTTTTGTTTTTTTGCAGGTAAGTACGTGACTCATTTCCGTTTCTTAAAAGATAGTTCTGGTTGTATTATACTTACACCTCATGGACTTAATATGGCCACTTAAAAGTTGTGAGTCATTTTCAGCTAGATAGCTACATCTAGTTTTTCTAATTTCATATGGTCCAGTCTAGGTAATGAGCAGTTTTATTTCTTCCCTGGAGTCCTGGAACCCTTTGATAACCTGATGAGAACTATAGACCCTTTCCCAGTGTACACACACACACACACAGGCACACAGGCACACACACACACAGGCAAACACACACACACAGGCACACACAGTTTTGCATATAATATTCAGGCCTTCAGGGATGTTGAAGCCCAGCTGTGAACTCTTGTTCACAGAGGGCCTCGTGGTCCACACTTTCTGTGTATCCCAAAATAATTATTCCAAAAGGGTCATAATGAGAAGGTGTTGTGGGAGGTGTTTGCAGTCAAAGTCTGTAAAAGTAGCTGGTACATAATAATACATAAGAAGACTATCCTATAGACTTGTCTAAAAATGCACGGGCCCTGGGCCCTGGGCCCTGGGATACACTACACAGTCAGCTGTGTGCTCTTAGCCACCCCCCACCCCGAGGACCAGGAGAGGCCCCGTCCACCAGCCCGTGCTGTAGCTGCCTCGGAGGATTCCATTCCAGCCACGGACACTCTCTCCTCTGGAGCGGCTCCCTGGGGACCGGTGCCAGCCCACTTTGGATGGGGTGCTGTGGTCCAAGGTCGTTTGTATCACAGCGTCTAGATGTCCTCCACAAGCATTTTCATCCCAGCAGATTCGAAAAGAAGAGGGAAAGTAAAAGGGAAAGCCTTTGGAGGCTGGTTCTCAGTCTTTCTAAAGTATCTTTGCAGGCTTTTGCCTTCTTACAGTAAATTTTTACTTTTTAAATGACATGGGGCGATTATTAGGCTACCACTTACGATGTGATGTGACTGTATCATAATGCCCACAGAGGTTAATGTGGGGTGTAAGTGGGGGATGAGTGACCTTGGGCCACTTTTCACCCCTCAAACCCCAAACCGGGCCATCTGCTAGGCCTTCCTTGCCTGCCTCCAGTCCAGTCTCCCTGCAAGTGGCCAGAGGCCATCTCCTGAAATGTTCCCCAGGTCACCTCATTTTCCTATTTGGATCCCGTCAGGGGCTCCTTCTTTGACTTCAGGTCAAGTCTGCGGTCTTCGCAGTAGCCCTGAGCCTGGCCATCCCTTCCTAGCGGCCTCACTCGCTTCCCGTCTCTGCCAGCTCCCAGCCACGCGCGGGCCGCAGACCCTCTTTCCAGGAACCCGCCTGCTCACCTCTGCCTGCCTTCCCTGCCCAAGTACAGTGTCCTCTCGTCCACCCCCTCGCCGGTCATCTGCCACCCCTCCAGCTCCCAGCGTCAGCACCCCTCTCTCAGAGGGGGTTACTCCACCCTTCAGTCTAGATGAGGACCGAGTGTCAAATTCTCATCGAAGGAAAGGCCAGCTTGTCACGTGAGGGGGTCTCCACAGCCCACATTTCAGCACCAGTGTCTGCCTGGGGCCATTAAGCGTCTTGCCATCTGACACCGGCTCCCTTCCTGGAGCTGAGGGTGTTTCTTGTTTCCTGCAGGGCTCAGCGTGCTCTACTTCCTCTTCCTGGTGTTCCTTCTCTTCCTGAACTTCGAGCAGGTTAAATCTCTGATGTACTGGCTAGACCCGAATCTCCGCTATGCCACGAGGGAAGCAGACGTCATGGTATGTACTCGTCCGCTGTGTGTTAGAGAAGCTGGTTGAGGCCTTGGGTGTAGGAGGTAATGTCGGCTTCACATCTTAAATTGGTCCTACGTAGAAATTTTCCCCCATATTTCCTATGTAGATAACCTCGGCACCAGGTCTCTCGATGGGCTGGTGTGGTGCCTGGTTCCACGACGAGTGATCCAGGCCAGGGATGTGCATCCTCTCTTGGCCCAAAGCGGGTGATAGGAAGAGATGAACGTTACTAGCAGCCATAGGTGGAAACTCTGCCCCTGACACTTGTAAGCTGTGGGGCCTTGGGCTATGGGCCTGTAGCCTGTTCCCTCTTTTGTAAAGTGACATAATACTCACCTTGGACGTTTACTGTGACCTAAACGAAGGCTCAACATGGTGCTTCACACCAGTCCTCCAGTGGTGGCAGCTCAGCTCCGTCAGTGTCTCCCGCAGACCCTCTGCCCCCGACTCCAGCCAGCCCTGATGCCCCGATCCTTCCCCGCTGCTTGCCACAAAAGGGCCAAGTTGTAATGAGGGAAGCCATTTCATTCATTACTTTTATGAAGCCACAATAAATAATTTTGTCCTTGGCTAAAATGACTAATGTGCTTTGGCTTTTAGTGAAGAGGTTATTGTATACTGTAATACTGTTCCTTTTCAATTTTTAAAAGGCCTGATGTCTAGTACAGGTTGAAGAACTACCTAGCAACAGTCAGAAAAGAAGAACAGACATTTAGGCCATAGGTGGGTCCTTGTTTAACAAGCAGGAACGGAGTATAGAGGGAGCTAGCTAGAAGTCTAAAAAGTGATCATTCTAGCATAGTCGAGATTGGTCAGACCCTTCTTGGAATGGTATTTCCAGATTTTATCTTTAACTTTTATGAAAGGACGTGTTAAAGACAAAAATCAGAAGGCCAAAAATTATTTGAAAGTCTCAAAGAGCAAAGTCTGTCTTGAGATTCCTCCTCTAAGGGAAGAGAAAGGTGCAGGGTGACTTCCAGTTTCTAATGATGCTGATCCTAACAGTTAGGGTGAGGTTGGCAACAGTTGTTGATTGTGGATTGTCTGCTCGGCCGAGCTGGGCGCTTTATATATAGTGCTTTACATATAGTGTATATGTTCATATCCCCATTTTACCAAGGAGGAAATAGAAGCTTAAAATAAGATGCATCTGGGTCCAAAACCTACACTTCCCCCTAGGAGAGTGCCTCAAGCATATAGTTACAAGAACGAGTGTTTGACGCTCCCCGGGTCTTGTGAAACAGAGACTAGGAGAGGGATATCCCAGGTTATAGTTACTACCCGCCACGAGTGTCTTGAGTCAGAATGGTCATATGATGAACTAACTTCCAGGTAGATTTGCTGGTGTGTCAGTCTTCTTCTCACAGTGGGCGGGGGAGAGGAAATCTCATAACACTCTGACAGCCACCTTCCTTAGGGACTTAACATCACAGGGACATCCAGTTGTCATGTCAGTAATTACAGTCCCCCAAAGAGCTGACACTGACACTTAAAATCTAGTTTCCAAGGACTGGCTAATTCCCTCTCAGCAAACAAAGCAAAGCCGGAGGCAGTTTTCAGCTTCTAGAGCCCCAGTTGGTGCCAGCCTGGCCTTAGTCTTCTCCATCTCTAACTCCTCGTCACTTTTTACTTCCTTAAAGCAAGCTCTTACAGCTCTGAGGACTTGTTCCTTGATGGGTCTAGAGAAACGCGTTCCTGTTTGAGGACTTGTGGTGAGGAGAAGTGTCTTTATGTGAGACAGAAGCCTCTAGTCCCTGGGTCCCTGGGCCTTCTGCCTTCCCCATTCCTTCAGCCACCACTGGTCCCTAATCCTGATACCTGGCCCATCCGTGGCAGGTGCCACATGTTAGAATGCAGACACCCCTTCCCCTGAAAATTAATATTATAACTTGGGGTTGGGAGGGTAGTCATTGAAATCCAATGAGAGACAGTCTTTTCTGTGATTTTCTGAAAAGTTTGCTATGTTTCTAAATATTTATTCTGTTCAAAAATATGTGATGCAAAGTTCAGATAGGCTTTCAAGCGCATCTGATTTATATACTGGGTCGTCTGGAGCAGCAGTCTGTTGTTTCGTAAATACTCGCTGGGTCTTTTCTAAGTGCTGGACACCACGCTGGTAGTAGTCAGGGAAAGACCCCCTCCCCCACCAACTCTCGGGGCCTAGAATCTACAAGAAGGCAAATTAAATTAATTGCTGGCTCTTTCTCTTAGAGAATTAAGATAACTTTGATAAGTTTTAAATATTTTATCAGCATGTGCCTAGTCTTGTTTCATCCCACCCTCTCGCTTCCCCTAACACACACATCTTATTATCAGACATCAATATTGAAATATATGGATTTTTAAAAATGTAACCACAATGCCATTTTTAGTTGCTTAAAGTTAACAGAATACAGTGTTCACATCTCTTCCCCAGTTGTCTCATAAAGCTTTCTTTCTTCTTTTTTTTTTCAATAGTTGACTTGTTCGAATTAGGATCCAGACAAGGTCCCCATGTTGCCTTTGTTGCAGCTCTTGTATCTCTTAATCTGCAGTCCCTCCATGCTTTGGTTTAACATCAGTATTTATTTGTCAAAGAAACTATATTGTTTATTCCACGGAGCTTCTCACTTCTGGATTTTGCAGCTTGCATTCCCAGGGTATCATTAATGCATCCCTCTGTCTCCCTGTATTTCTTCTAAACTGGAAGTTAGATGTAGAGGCTGGATGGGATCCAGATTCCAGGCAGGTTTCCATGGCAGGGCTGCTCGTAGGCGGTGCTGTGTACCACACTGGGCCTCACAGTGTCCAGAGGTCTCTCTTTTATGATGTTCAGCTTGATCACAGGGTCAGCATCAATTGTATGATGCCCTATCAATTACCCATATGACTTGGGAGGAGAAAAGTGGAATATGCGCCAAACATTGTAATACATTGAAAGTGAAAGTCTCTCAGTCACGTCCAACTCTTTGCGATCCCATGGACTAGTCCATGGGATTCTCCAGGCCAGAATACTGGAGTGGGTAGCTGTTCCCTTCTCCAGGGGATCTTCCCAACCCAGGAATCAAACCCAGGTCTCCTGCATTGCAGGCAGATTCTTCACCAGCTAAGCCACCAGGAAAGCCGAAGAATACTAGAGTGGGGAGCCTATCCCTTCTCCAGGGGACCTTCCTGACCCAGGAATTGAACCAGTGTCTCCCTGGTGGCTCAGAGGATAAAGTGTCTGCCTGCAATGCAGGAGAACCAGGTTCGATCCCTGGGTTGGGAAGATCTCCTGAAGAAGGAAATGGCAACCCACTCCAGTATTCTTGCCTGGAGAATCCCATGGAGAGAGGAGCCTGGTGGGCTATAGTCCACGGGGTCGCAAAGAGTCGGACACGACTGAGCAACTTCACTTTTCACTTTCTCCTGCATTGTAGGTGGATTCTTTACCAGCTGAGCTACCAGGGAAGCCCAGTGCATTGAAATATTCACCCAATTCTCAAAATGCTAAATGTGAAAAAGATGTGTCATAGAATCAAGAAAGTGTAATGATTTCAGTACGCAGTACAGTGGGATAAAGAAAAAGATCTGGATGCTATTAGAACTTGTTTACTCTGAGAGGTCAAGGAACGCCTCTGTAAGAGCTGATGTTTATTCTTGTTGTTCAGTCATTGAGTTGTGTCCTACTTTTGCGACCCCCTGCAATGCAGCACACCAGGCTCCTCTGTCCTGCACTATCTCCCAGAGTTTGCTCAAATTCTTGTCCATTGAGTTGGTGACACTGTCTAAGCTTACAACCTGAAAGTGAGTGGTAATAGGGGGCCGAGGCCATTATTCAGGAAGAAGGATCAATCTGCATGGAGTCCCCAGCTGGGGACCTGGGATGAATCAAGAGTAAAGAAGAGAAGGAATGAGAGGCAGAGGAGGGCCGTTCCTGAGGCTGGCAGGTGTGGACAGGAGGTAGGAGTACTTTGTAGTTAAGAATGTAGTTAGGAGACCCTGAAGGTTTATAAGCAGAGGAGATACCTGATCTCAACTGATAAGCGGGTCAGTAAACATCATGCCCCATCTCCAGTATGGTTTTGAAAATGGGGGAAAGAAGAGCGTACAACATCAGCTGACTTCTTCCTGGTTAAAGCTCAGTGGAGCAGATGGCTTTAGACCCGGGTAAGGTAGCGGTACTAATCCCTTGCCCCAAATCAAGTTTCTGCTCCGCTGTCCCATTGGACATCCATTGGCTTCCTCCCACAGGGCAGAAACCGACTCACAAAAATTTCTCCAATGGTGAGAGGCCTGACGGGTGCCTGTGCTGTCTGTATGCAAATAATTTCTCAAGAGGGGCCCTAAAGAGGGTGGGTACATGTGTTTTTCTGCTTCTGTGGTCACCAGCTTCCCCAGGGAGGAGTGAGTGACAGAGCAGGGCAGGAGGCCCAGGATCCTTCCACACAGGAAAGGCTGCCCTTCCAAACACATACACACACACACACACACACACACACACACACACACAGACCCAAGCACACACAGACCCCCAAACACACCCCCTCAAATATCCCCAAGCACACACTGCCATACACTCACACACCTCCAAACATGCTCAACCTCCAAACATGGACACACCTCCAAACATACACATACATCCAAACATGCACACCCCCGACACACACCCCCAACATGTACACACCTCCAAACACACACATACACCCAAACATGCACACACACACACCCCAACATGTACACATCTCCAAACACACACATACATCCAAACATGCACACACACATACACCCAAACATGCACACACACACACCCACACACACCCCAACATGTACACACCTCCAAACACACACATACACCCAAACATGCACACACACACACCCCCACACAACCCCAACATGCACACACCTCCAAACACAGACACCCAAACATGCACACCCCCACACACTCCCAACATGCACACACCTCCAAACACACACATACACCCCTCCCACACACATATCCCCAACATGCACACACCTCCAAACACACACACACACCCACACACCCCCAATATGCACACACCTCCAAACACACACATACACCCAAACATGCACACACACACATACCCACACCCCCTCAACATGCACACACCTCCAAACACACACACACACACACACACACACACCCAACATGCACATGCCTCCAAACACACACATACACCCAAACATGCACACACACACGCTCCACACACCCTCAACATGCACACACCTCCAAACACACACATACACCCAAACGTGCACACACACACACACACCCAATATGCACACACCTCTAAACACACACATACACCCCCAACTTGCACATGCCTCCAAACACACACATACACCCAAACACGCACGCACACACACACACACACACCCAACATGCACACACCTCCAAACACACACATACACCCAAACATCACACATCTCCAAACATACACACAAACATGCACACCTCCAAACACACACACACACACCCGAAACATGCACACACCTCCAAACACACACCACAGACACACACACCTCCAAACACATGCACGCCCAAACGTGCACACCTCCAAACACACACACACATATACCGAAACACACACACACCCCAACACACCCAAAGAAACATGCACATACCTCCAAACAGACACACCCCCAGACACACACATCTCCAAACACACAAACACACAAACGTGCACACCTCCAAACACACACACACATACACTGAAACACGCACACACCTCTAAACACACACACCCAAAGAAGCATGCACACACCTCCAAACACACATACCCCCAGACACACACATCGCATCCCAAATATGCACACATTCCCAAACACACAACCCCAAACACACACACCCAAAGCCACACACACCCGAACACAGACACATTCCCAAACACGCACACGCCCCCAAATACACACATGCTTCCAAGTGCACACACACCCAAAACTGTCTGATTTATGATTTGCAAAATCATTTTATTTATAGAGAAGTGATTTCAGAGAGACCCGTTAAAAGCTTTGCAGTCTTAAAGTGGAGGTGGGCAGTCAGAGTACCAGCTATACACTTTATAGTTTTAGAAAGCTATCACAAGCAAGAACCAACAGTGGCATTGAGTTGGAAGAAAGAACTCATTGGGAGGTAAAGTGAACAGGACTTGGTGTTTGGTCTAATGTTGGGCAGATAGCAGAGAGGTGGAGCCGTCCAGACCAGCGGTGGGTCGGCTGGGAGGGCGGGCTCCATGCTCCCCCCCGCTCCCTCCTCCCTGCACGGCCCCTGGAGTCCTCACTGCACGCCTCTTCCTGCCTCTTCCAGGGCTGTGCCTGTGTGTGCTCCCCAGCTGCCTTAAACCGCGGTGTCCTGTGTCCCTCCCACGACCAGGACCTCGACCTCAGGATCTTCCAGATGTGACCACTGGCACATTTGTTTGATAATATAATAGTTATACACCAGCAGACACACTTAGCTCTTTGAGGCGCCTTCAGAGTACCTTCCCATTTGTTGAAGCACAGAAATATTCTAGAGAGTAGAAAGGCATTCAAAGTGGTCTTCAATCCATGACAGCAGCCTTCTGAAGATGGAACCCCGCCCTCTCTTATCTAACCCTCCGCAGCGCTGCAGCATAAATAAGAGGATAGGGCCACTGCGGAAACGGGAGTTGACCGGGCCTTAAACCCTCCTTAACCTAATGAGTAACTGCTTTAGGCCGAGGGTGTCTCTGTCCTTCTGTGATTCCTGTGACAGGCACGTGCTCCAGGGCCTGGAAAGAGAATTGTCATCTCATGGCAGTGCTGTTTGGCTTTTTAAAAGCCTTATCTTGACTTAACCCTGTTGATTTTTTCCCTCTTTTTTCTAGATCTGCCACTTACATATCATCATCCCATATCAGAAAAAAAATAGTTTTTAAAAATGTCCTTTCGGCTTTGCAAATTAGAGTGCATCTGTTCTGAGAAAGCTTCAGAAATCTGAGGCAATGGGTTTCAGAAGAGAGAGAGGGGCACCCCAGTACTGTTTTTGCTCCTTCGGAGAGCATTATTTCTAGGATTTGAAAACATTATACTTTACAGGAACTCCGCCAGCTGACTGAAATCTTACTCCTTCCTATCTGATTAATTTGGGAAAAGCGAGTGGGAAATGTAGAACTCTCTGAGAAGTGTTGTCATATGATAACTGCTTTCATAATGTGAAGTGAAGTCCCTCAGTCGTGTCCGACTCTTTGCGACCCATGGACTGTAGCCCACCAAGCTCCTCTGTCCATGGGATTCTCCAGGCAAGAATACTGGAGTGGGTTGCCATTAAAAGGAAATTGATTTGAAAGTTTTTCAAAACATATTAAAAAGAAAAAGATATTAGAGATGGAACCTAAATTCTTGATAGCTTTGTAGTGTTTAAATATTTAGATTATACATTGTTGGGTAGAGGAGTAATTCTGCTTTCTTCATTTCTGAAGTTGGATATTTCAACTTTTCTTCTTTCCTAATAAAAACATTTAAGAGTGTGTTTTCCTCTAACTTCTGCTTACTTGTATCTCATCATTTTGATGTATAATATTTTCATTATCATTTAATACTGAGTGTATTTTAAATTTCTATTATGACTTCTTTTTAACTCCATGATATTTAGAGGTGTGTTTTTAAATTTCCAAACCTGTTGGGTTTCTGTTTATTCTTTATTAGGGTTCTGTGTTTTTGTTACTGATTTTAATGCAGTTGCCCTATGGGCGAGTGACAGGGCTCTGTGATGCCACTTCTTTAAGCTGGGTTAAGCCTTTGTAAAATGATTTTGTTTCCCACTTTATTTACGCTTTTGCAGTTTGGAACAAAGCAATTCTAGTGTATAAACTCTCATTCTTGTCCATTTTTCCTCAAACATCTTCAGTTACTAAAACTTTCTATTGGGCAGGACACATATTAGTTGTCAAGATCACATCAGTTGTTTCCATTTAATTGTCCAGACCCTGAAGCAAGTTGATTTCTAGAGCATTACTAATTATTTCCGTTTTATCTTAAACAGGAGTATGCTGTGAACTGCCATGTCATCACCTGGGAGAGGATTATCAGCCACTTTGATATATTTGCCTTTGGACATTTTTGGGGCTGGGCCATGAAGGCCCTCCTGATCCGAAGTTATGGTCTCTGCTGGACAATCAGTATCACCTGGGAGCTGACCGAGGTAAGCAGGGGCCGTGGGCTGCTGTCTCGGTGCTATAGTATAGGGTTTGTACGTAGGAGGGAGACAGTCCGTCAGTTAGCAGTCACGTAATCTATTCTCCACCTCCTGTGGCATGAAACTATTTAAATCCCAAGGGATATTTTAAGCCTTTGTCAAACACACAGAGAAGCTCCTTGTCAGCTTCAGGCCTGCTCTATCTCACAAGTCTTAAAGAGAAACAACTGGAATCAAGCTAAAGAATGTAGTTAAAATCCCAAACAACACAATTCAGTGGTAATGAGGACTTCCACTGAGAAGTTAACAGTGAGCTCCACCCTCTAACTAGTTTCCAGTTTGAGATAAATAGAATTATGGTGTTTGGGTCTTTATGAGTGTGTCCAGGACACTTTGTAGCCGAAAATGAATTCCCAGTAGAGCTCAGCTATCTCAGTAATCAAAAGTTTGTCTCATTTACTGAATTTAAGAGATACATTCTTGAAAAACTATTAGTGAAGCGACATTCGGGGAACTGGTTCATTTATTGTTCAGTTATATTCTTCTTAATAATTCCCAGGAAACAGAATTTGTCTGTGTGCACAGTTATTCCTTGATTATGATTATTCATCAGTGACTGTGCACAGGCCCATCATTGCCCTGATCGTAACTTAGCGAGGGTACCGGTTAGATAGTCACTTCTATTAACATGCCTTTCGCGGCCCCGGAGGCTGGAAGCCTGAGTTCGGGGTGTCCGCCTGGTTCACTGCTTCCTAGCCTGTCCCGGGCTTCTCCTCACTGCTGGTGGTTTGCTGGCTGCCTCTGGTGTTCCTTGCCTTGTAGATCACTGCAATCTCCACCTTCATCCCCACGTGGCCTTCTCCCCGTGTGGCTTCACGCAGCGCTCTTTCTATGACACTAGTCATACTGGATTAGGGGCCCGCCCTCCTCCAGGATGACCCCAGCTTGCTAATTATACCTGCAGTGACTGCATTTACAAATAAGCTCACCTTATGAGGCCCTGGAGGTCAGGACCTCCGCCACATGGGCCTTAAGGGGGCCACGATTCAGTGCGTAACAGTGCCTGCCACTGTACGTCATCCAGAATCTTCCCCATGGCCTGGAAGGGCGGCGTGTACCCCACTGTAACAGTGGAAACGAGCTCCGAGCCGAGAGTGGATCTAGGGGTGCCTGTCTGTGGGCACGCCTGTGTCCCTGCCCCTGTACCTCACACTCACTCTCCGACTTGCAGGCATCCTCAGGACCTCACCGCCGTGTGACCTGTGCGAGACACTCGGCCTTCCTCACCTCCCTGGCCTCCTGACCTTCCCTTTCTTTGTTCCCTGGCATCCTGTCATCCCCAGGTCCTGACGCCTCTTCTCTAGACACCTCTCCAGGTCATCTCTCTGCTCCCACTTGTATCTAATCTGCTCTCTTCTTAGCTGAATTTCCTGTCTGCTCCTGCAACACTGTCTATTTCAAAGTGATCGTTATAGACCTCAACCCCATCACATGCTTCTACTACAAACTCTTCCCTGTTCGTCCATTGCTCTTAAAGCAAAATCAGGATGGGGGCGGGGGGCCGGGGCTCTGAACAGCCTACGAACGCCAGTGTTAGGGTGTTAGCTGGCCCGGCCTCTCCGAGACCTCTCACCTGCCCTCTGCTTCCTGCCCTGCCCAGTTGCTGTGTCCTTACCTCCCAGGAAGCCATCCTCTGAGTTCTTCCCTCTCTGCCCTCTGTCCTCTGCTGGCCGGGCTCACGTTGGTGCCCCTGCAAGTAGAGCATCCGGCCCCTTCTCTGAAACACTCGGCCCATGTTAGATACGTGACAGGTGTTTCTTTTCTGCTAAACCTCATGCCTCCAGAGGGCAGGGCCCATGTCTGTCCAGTCCCAGACCCCAGGGCTTTGCCTCACACGGGCAGACGCCCCCAGATCCATAGTGAGTGAGTGAAGGTAACTCTTTCCAGCTCCCCGACTCCTCTCTTTCTGGGCCATCTCACCCTCAAAGCCGGCACTCTTTAGAAAGGCTCCTCAGGTGGATGTCAGAGCTCCACGTCCACTCCCGGCAGAGTCCTGTTTCAGCAGGTCTGTGTCATGGGCTTCTGCAGAAGTTTCTCTCTGCCTCATGTGAGTTAATGCTCCATGTCATGGCTCGGACCTCGGAGTCAGTCCCAGGCGGTGCGCCGCCTGCCAGGGCTCAGCCCACAGCCCCTCACCCTCACACACAGCAGCTGTTCTGTATCTTCTCAGCAGCAGGCACATCAGGAAGACAGAATCCTTGTATTTGTGTGGTTTTGCAGTCTGTGAAAGGGCTTTCTACATGGCACTAGTGGTAAAGATCCCGCCTGCCAATACAGGAGATGTAAGAGGTGTGGGTTCGATACCTGGGTTGGGAAGATCCCCTGGAGGAGAACAGGACAACCCACTCCAGTGTTCTTGCCTAGAGTCCCACGGACAGAAGAGCCTGGTGGGCTCCAGTCCTTAGGGTCGCCCAGAGTTGGATAAGACTGAAGTGACTTAGCACACCTGGGTGCACAGTCTATGAAATGCTTTCATGAATAGTTCTAATTCGTAGCATTTATTTATTACTTCAGAGATTTACAGTTATGGGGTTGCCTCTTTCCAGAGAGCTGTCAGGCATTGTCTTTATAATTTCAGACCCTCTTAAAAGCAAGCCTTTACGCAGTACACTGTGCTGCTCTGGACACAGCGAACAGGTCCTTTGTTTTGGACAGAACTGTTTCTATAAAAGACTTCTGTTCCACCCTTGATCTCACTGTGCCTCTTTTCTGGAATATCTTTACTTTCATCTCCATCTCTTGAAACCAGTCACTTCTGACCTTAACTACCCCACTCCAGCCTGTCTCTCTTCCAGAAATCTGCCACAATTGCCATCTCTCAGAATGACTCTCTTCAGTGTCTCTGCGGTTCCCATTTATGTCCCCATTGTAACACTTGCCACAGCTTACCTGATTCTGGGGCTCTGAATAAGTGTCTGGTTCTGAATAAGTCCGGCTTGGTCCATTTTGTCTCACCACCTTGTATTGCTACATCGTAGGCGCTTAATCACCACTGCAGATCAGTTAGTGTGAGGTTTCCTGTTAAGCTAATTTCAGTTCAGTTCAGTTCAGTCGCTCAGTCGTGTCCGACTCTTTGCAACCCCAGGCCTCCCTGTCCATCACCACCTCCCGGAGTTCACTCAGACTCATGTCCATCGAGTCAGTGATGCCATCCAGCCATCTCATCCTCTGTCCTTCTCCTCCTGCCCCCAATCCCTCCCAGCTTCAGAGTCTTTTCCAGTGAGTCAACTCTTCGCATGAGGTGGCCGAAGTACTGGAGTTTCAGCTTCAGCATCATTCCTTCCAAAGAAATCCCAGGGCTGATCTCTTTCAGAATGGATTGATTGGATCTCCTTGCAGTCCAAGGGACTCTCAAGAATCTTCTCCAACACCACAGTTCAAAAGCATCAATTCTTCGGTGCTCAGCCTTCTTCACAGTCCAACTCTCACATCCATACATGACCACAGGAAAGACCAGAGCCTTGACTAGACGGACCTTAGTCGGCAAAGTAATGTCTCTGCTTTTGAATATACTATCTAGGTTGGTCATAACTTTTCTTCCAAGGAGTAAGCATCTTTTAATTTCACAATACAGCTTACTATTTTATTCAAATATCTGTAGACTGTTTTTAAAATACACAGCTTAAATTCTGAAGCTGCTAGTTGTGAGGATTCTGCCACTGCTCTGTAGGCAGTTGAGAAAACTTTGCTCCCTTCCTTCTCCAGGGTCCATGTTACATTGTCATGAGCCAAGGTGATATGTTGGTAGTATTTTTCAAGATTGGTCATCATTTCTTTAAAACCCCGTGTTAAAAATAAATTTAAAAGGCACTCTTTGGATTAGCAGTATTTGCAAACTGTCATGAAATAAAGAATAAGAACCTAGTTACAGAACTTGGTTTTATTTATTTATTTTTAATATATCAGTGAAACCTTAAAATGTCAACAAGTTTGAACAAAAGGAACATTAAAAGGAACGTTATCTTTCAGGAGGGTACCCCAGGTTTGTTTTATTTTTCACAACCGTCATCTCTCGTGTTTCCCAGCTTTTCTTCATGCATCTTCTCCCCAATTTTGCCGAGTGCTGGTGGGACCAAGTCATCCTGGACATCCTGCTGTGCAACGGGGGCGGCATCTGGCTGGGCATGGTCGTCTGCCGGTTTTTAGAGATGCGGACTTACCACTGGGCAAGTTTCAAGTGAGTCGCCCTCCTCCGGGCCCTGCGTTGCCGTTTCTCATGATGTGAACTTACCTGCTCAGTATCCTACAGCGTGAGTGCGTCCTCTGATGCCGGGGAGTAAATTATACATTGGCCACTGAAGCTCAAAACTGCTAAGCCCAGTTTCGGGCCCTGATCCAGAAAACGCCGAATCATTTACGAGTTTCTCAAATCCACCCCCTCTTTTTATATCCTTATTCCCCAGCCCGCCTGCCGACTCCCACGGCTGGACTGATGACTGCCCTGTCCCCAGGTTGACCCCTCTAAGCCTTCCGCCACCATTGCCCGAGAGACGGTCTCAGGACCGTCAGAGCCATCACGTCATTCCCCTGTGATGGTCTCTCATGGACCTGAGGACAAAGTCCACAGGCTTGGCGATTACAAGTAACCTATTTATTCCATGTCCACATTAATTTTGGCATATGGTATAGGGGGCAGATTTCACACTGTACTGGATCTGATTAACCAGTTTACTCCATCCCTTTCGTGAGTAATCCTTTCTTTGGCCACTGACTTGAAAGGACTTTCTAATATATTTTGAGCGGTAGGTAATGCAACAAAATCTGTAGCAGCTCTGGATTTTGCTCTCGGCGACCTTCATACACAGTATCTCATTTGAGCCTTGCATCAACCCTAGGGGTAGACACACCACCATTCTCTTCATTTTAGGGATGACAGTACTGTGGTTTCGGTTTGGTAATTTGCCCGAGGACATTGACCTAGCAAGCTGAGTCTGAATTTGCATCAGGCTGCCTGGCTCCTTAAACACTCCATTATGCTTCCCTAATTTTGTACATTTATGTTCAAATTCAGCTTGAGAATCATTCTGTCAAGTTCCCAAGACATAAGCACAACAAATGAACAAAAAAGTCCCCCTGGTTTCAAGTTACATTAAACATGAAGGAATGCAGATCAGGTTGGATTAACCTCTCCACTCCATTAAGTGTCCAGGTCTCCATCACATCGTATCTTTATATCCCCGTCTTTCTCTATCTCTTCCTGTGAAGTTTCACCATTTTTTAGTACAGGCCCTTCCTCTTTGTTGGCCTCATGCTGCAAGCCTTCTTGCAGGAGGTTTTCTCACCGCAGGCTTGTTGATGGGCAGGTGAGTGGGTGAAGAAACAAACCTGGGTTCCCTTACTACCCCTGCTACGCCTCTCCCCACTCCAAGAATGAAAGGCCTGGCCTGTTTGTCCTTGCGCCTTCAGCATCTGAAGCAGTGTCTAAGACCTGAAGGTCCTCTACATAATGTTCTTGTTGAATTAAAAATCTTTACCATTAATTAAATGCTGCGACCTTGGATTTCGGCTCCCCTGGTCTCCCACGAGGGGACCAGAATCTGCCCCCAGCTCTGAGGCTTAGGAGGTGTGCCAGCATCAGCCAGTCCGTGTCTTGGAGCCTCAGTGGTCTCGTTTGTGGGACTGTTTGTTTCTGTCACGGGAATATAAAATTTTTAATTGAGTGATTTCTAGGATGAAACCCAAGAAAGCTTAAAAAAGTCATGGTTCATCACCTGAAACTTGACCGACGCAGCTATGGGGCCAGGAGCCGCTCCGGGCCACCTCCGGTACAGAGCATATTCTGTTTTACCTTGCGCCCCCGGGCTGGGGCGGGGGGTGGTGAGCGTGGTGGGAGCTGCGTCCTCGCTGCGTCCTCACCCTTCCTGGCCCAGCTCCAAGTCCCTGTCTTCAGTGTCCTCGGCGTCTCTTGTCACCAGCTCACAGACTATGGCCTGTGATGGCCCTGCAGCGGCCTGGCCTTTGCATCGTACCTGTCCCCGCCAAGGCTCCCCTCCAGGTGTGACGCTCTCGGCGCCTCACCTGTGAACAGAGGCCGCTGTTGGAGAGATGTTCAAACCGGAAGGGGTCTTTTGTTCTGGGTACTGGTTGTAAAATAGTCAGTGCGGTTTTTTTCTTTTTTGTCCTTTCTTATCTCTCTGAATTTTCAGCAGAACTGTCTCTCCTTTCAGGGACATCCACACCACCACCGGGAAGATCAAAAGAGCCGTGCTGCAGTTCACTCCTGCCAGCTGGACCTACGTGCGGTGGTTTGACCCCAAGTCTTCATTTCAGAGAGTGGCTGGAATATACCTTTTCATGATCATCTGGCAGGTAATTATTTTTTCAGATGCTCAGAAGTAGGGGAAAAACAAAACCAAAATAAAAACCATCCATTGATTTAGGGTTCATGCTAGTTGACATTGCTTATCAGCTCCGTGCGTTAAAAGATGTACTGTTCTACAACTGACATACAGAATAATTCAACAGTGATGCTGTTACACTTAAGGGCTTGCTTCACTGTGAAGATGTTTTAAAATACGGATCATTGAATTGCAAATTGGAAACAGATTAAAATTCCCTATAAAAACCTTGTGCTCAGCATCTATCACCCAGTGAGTTAGGCATTGGATTGCTTTCTATCCAGAGAATGGTCTTTTCAGGACCAAAGTAACAAATGTAAGGCTTTTTTTTTTTTATAGTCCGGACTCAGTGTTTGAGTGTTAAGATGGTACCTCAGCTGTTACCACTTTAGGTAATTGGTGAAGCGCTAAATAAAGAAGCTCGCTGAGGGGACTGGAGCCCCCTGGGGACCTGGAGTCCTCTGGAGTGGTATCAGCAGTGGGGAGAGGCCCTCCTTCCAGACAGACTGTCATGATGCAAACAGCCTGGGGTCTCGGAAAGAGATTACCAAACAGCTTTCCTGGAGGCAGCCTTTTTATTGACCATCCTGTTCACAGGTTAATTGTTCCACAGCTTTGGGAGAGTAGCTAAGGAAAACTAGTTTTCGCCAGAATTGTCTTCCAGAATCTTCAGACATTATATTTTAAACATATGAACAACATACTCCCAACACCAGGAGAAAATTGGCTTGTGTCACTAGAAAGATGGTCTTTGTCCACAGAAGGATGTGGATGAATAGGTATATAGTCCCCATGGTTTGGGGAAGTCAGTGGATAAAATGGGCATAGGGACTTCCCTGGCAGTCCACTGGTCGGGACTTCACCTTCCAGCGGAGGGGGTTGCAGGTTCAACCCCCAGCCAGGGAGCAAAGATCCCTTATACCTCGAGGCCAAAAACTAAAACATAAAAACACACACACAATATTGTAACGAATTTAATAAAGACTTCAGAAATGGTTCCCATCAAAAAAACTTTTTAAAAGGAGGGGGTTTACATAAGTGGATGACGGTCAAGTTTTCCCTCCTGGGGCAGTGCCAGGGCAGGGAGAAGTTCCCTTTGATTGTGAGGACCTGAGAATGATTTGGATTTTCCTAGAATGGCAGAATTCCACGGCCCACTGTCTCCTGGATCGTGAGTGCTATGCAGGGATCAGTTTCCTATATGTGGTGATGAACTGTTCTTATTTTATATCCTTAAAATCAGCACTGTGATCCTCCAATTAAAAATAAAAACAAAACCAGCACCATGGGGAAAGACGAACATTTTAGGTCACTGAAATGAACCTGCTGGTCCATGTGATGTACATCTTTCTTTTTTTAATAATTGTGTTCTATTTTGGCCATTCTGGGTCTCTGCTGCTGCACGGGCTAAGGGGGTCTGCTCTCCATTGTGGTGCTTGGGCTTCTCATTGCGAGGCCTTTTGTAGCTGTGGAGCACAGGCTCTAGGTGCACAGACTTCAGTAGTTGCAACATGTGGGCTGAATGGTTGTGGTGCCCAGGCTCAGTTGCCCTATGGCATGCCGGATCTTCCTGGACTAGGGATCGAACCCGTGTCTCCAGCACTGGCAGGCGGATTCTTATCCACTGTACCAGCAAGGAAGTACTCATGTGCTGTTAAAGCAGTGACCTTTCCTAATCTCCACTGCTCACTTCATCTGGAGGGGACGGGAGGGGCCTCTGGGCATGGAGCATGGATTCCTGATAGACACGTATTGAGCCGCCAGGACGGGTCAGGTGATGGTGGCTCTGGGTGCTGCCCTCAAGGGAGCAGTCTCACTGCCGGGTGAAGCCTAGACCAGCCCCCCACACCCACTTTTAAGAGCTTTTCAGCCTTTCGTCAAAAATCTGCTTGGTCCCCGGCACGAGCTGAATGAGCCCATAGTCATCTCTCAGTCACGCACCGAATCTCAAGCTTCTTTTGGCTATTAAAGAGCCCGCTTCCCTGCTGTCAGATGTCTTTTCGACCTGGCCTGATTTCCGTCCAGCTGCGAAGGTGTTCCTCAGCAGAGATTTGTTTTCCTGATTTTGCTCTGGAAGCGTCTCCCTCCCGACTGTCCCAGCAGCTCACGCCGCATGCCCGATGCCCTCTGTGCCCCTCTCAGCACCCAGCACCTCCCTGGACCCCTGCTTGGCTGGTGCCCATGTTGTCCTGGCTGTACCTGGGCTTAAGTAGCAAACTCTTAAGAGACCCGATATATTTTCTGGAGCTGCTTTGAACAGACCAATTATTTTTAGCCATAGAGTGTCCATTGAAGGGCTAGATGCTCGTGACTTAGCTTGAAGCACCAGGTTGCCTCACGCCTGCCTCTTTCTTTCTGCAGCTGACCGAGTTGAATACCTTCTTCCTGAAACATATCTTTGTGTTCCAAGCCAGTCATCCATTAAGCTGGTGTCGAATTCTCTTCATTGGTGGCATCACGGCTCCCACAGTAAGGTAATTCTGTTAGCCTGACGGTCATTTGAACATGTTGACCTGCTTTGCAGGTCATTTTGCCCATCATTTCTCCTGTGTAGCATTAAGGAGGTCATATAAACTAGCAGATTTTCCATGAGAATGTCATTCTAGACAACTATACTTCCAAGGGAACAAAAAAGACTTACATAACCAGAACATGAAGAAAACATTCTGCTTCTCCAGCCTCAGTAACCTGAAGACCGGCACCACCCCACTACATTCAAACCCCTTTATGATCGTCCCAGCTGTTCTTTTCCCCTGTGCTCGGTCACCAAGCTGTGTCTTTATGACTCCACAGACTGTCGCCTGCCAGGCTCCTCTGTCCATGGGATTCTCCAGGCAAGAGTACTGGAGTGGGTTGCCATTTCCTTCTCCAAGGATCTTCCTGACCCAGGGATCCAACCTGTATCTCCTGCATTGGCAGGCGGATTCTTTACCACTGAGCCACCTGGGAAGCCCTTTTTTCCCCTGTAGCATTCTATTTAAAACAAAGTGAGGAAGAGACATACTGAGGTTTTCTTCATGAGATTATCGAAGAATGCAAACATTTTTATGGTGGATTGAAGTCATAAATGTTATTATTTTTAGAATGAAACTTTATTAGTTCCTTTAGAGCCAGTTAAGTTAATTTCCTTTTTCAAATGGCTTTCCTGTGGTCCTGCAGGATAGCAGGGACAAGCAGGTGTTCATCCTCCAGGGAAGCTGTCCTTGCCCTGGAGTCACGATTCATGTAGGACCCTAGAGACGAGGTGCTGTTCACAGACTGGAGTCCCCCACACGGACCCATCCCGGTGAACTTCAGAGTGGAACACTTCGATCTGCTTTGTTGTTCCTGTTTGGAAAGAGCGATTAGGGTTTTGTAACTAGTATGGAGTCTCTGCATTGATCAGCAGAACAGTTGTTCTACATTGTTTCAGTAGAAACACCCAAAGTCTGTGCAAAGTAAACTTCTTTGGGAACTGTGGGATAATTTAATTAATTATTTTTAATGTGTGAGTGAACTACACAAGTAGAAGATCTTGCTTGCCAAGGAGAGTGGGTGTTTTCCTTGGTCAGACACAGCCCTCACCCCCAGCTAGCACTTCTTATTGTCCTCATTCATTATTAACAAATATGTATTAATATATACAGGAAGGTAACAGTTGGCACACCGCAGCCCTTTGGCGCTTTATGGACTAGTGATCTGCTGAAATAGTTATCTCATGAATGCAGTTTTCCTTTTTGTGGGTTGGTACTTCGTTATCATAGTTAAAGTTTGACTTAATTTGAGGCTTACTGTTAGTTTCAGGAAAGATTAGCAGCAGTTCCTTCATAAAATTAGGAGCAATCAACAAATAAGTGGGGAAAGAAATCTCTTAGAAAACAGAACAGCGAATCACATGTGATTTACCATGAAATTTCCTTATTGTTAAATATTTCACAGCAAAAACTAGAGACTCAAGCAGAAACTAAAAATCCAGTGTTTGGGCTTTTTGAGAGCTCCTTAAAATTTTTGCCAAACTCTATAGGTTTTCAAACAATTCTTTTTTTCTTTAAAAATTAGCCACTTCCTTTGTTCCTATATCACTTGAGGCTAAGGAGATGGTTGACAAGCTTCTTGGAAAGATGGAAATGCAAATGGATTTTAGGTTCCAGTGAGTCAATGGCAGGCCCAGAAAGAAGCGGAAACTCAGGCTTCGGTATAAATCGTATATACTTACCAGGTCTCTCTTTTCCTCTTTTTTGGTTAGACTTTCATATGACTCTGCTTTGAGAAGATATTTGAGTTAATATTCTTTTAGTCTATTATAATGTGCAGTATAAGGGCATGGATGCAATTAGTAAAGTAGCTGAACTGGTAAAAACAAATTAGGTGATGAAACTGTGAAGTCAGAGGAAAACCTGGATTCTTTACAGCTAGAATTCTTCACTTTGGGTTACGGAGCCGATAGGTCATGGATGAGCTCTGGGCATTCGTGAACCCTCTGAAGTTTAATGCAGAATTTTGTGGGCGTGTTTCATGTGCCTTTATCGTAGCTTTCCTCAAACCCTCAAGGGAGTCTGTAACCCCAGGCCTTACCCCGCTGGTTCAGACGTCACCTCCCCAGGGATGGGTCGAGTTTCAGGGGCAGCTCTAAGACCCCCAGCCTGTGTTGACCTACAGGCAGCCTCTCCCACATGTGGCTGCTGAGCACTGGGCGTGTAGCCAGTCACCTTGAGCTATTTTTGAGAGCCAAAATGTATAGCTTTCCTGCCTGGCTACAGTCAGCAGCCTTTGTCCTGGAGAGAGCCAGAGGAGGCAGTGTAGCTGAGCTGCTGGAACTGCCTCCATGGAGAGAGACTGAAGCACCCTCCTGGGGTGACTTCGGCTCGGGAGTGTGGGAGTCTGCCTCTGAATCAAGACTGCCTCTGCCAAGAATCTGGCTCTTTAAACCACCAGTCTATGCCAGTCTAAATTCTTAGCCTCTTACAGGAAGGTTTCAACAGGCACTGGCTTCCTATTCCTTTGACTAGAGCTAGACCAGGCAGCTTGAGTATGTGGAACAAGGCAGACAATTTTTATATTCACACCGTCGGAGTGAGTTAGTTGTGTATTGGCTTGCTGGTCTTCCAGAGGCTCTCAGTGAATTCTACCTTTGTTCTTTCAGACAGTACTACGCTTACCTCACCGACACGCAGTGCAAACGCGTGGGAACACAGTGCTGGGTGTTTGGGTGAGTAATCTGTTATCATTTGAAACCACTTATGTCTGTAGTCTGTAGATTTCTTGAGTTCTTTCTTGACCCTGCATTAAGTGAGTTTCAGCGCAGTTTTATTTTTGTGTGTCTTTCGCTTTTAACATTCCTTTTCTGATTTAAATTTAGACTAGTTAACTGGCAAGTTATAGAAAGAGGATGTAGAAATTATTTTTTTAAAAGACAGTAGGAAATCAAAAGATATTTTCCACATAGAATTGGAGGCCTTGTTTCCTGAAATAAATAAGGAAATGAATTGTTTGAACTCGCTCTGAAATTGATAGTAAGTTTGGGACAATGTCTTGTGATGGGCTTGACCACGCTTTATGTTACTTTCACACCAGAAAGGGCCTGGTTTTATTGTCCAAAAGAAAACTAACACATAGCCACATGGTCACAATTTATCGTCTTATTACAGACAAAAATGCTGTATCTGAATTTATAATTACTTAAATGATTTGAAAGAAAGCATAGATTATCCAGTTTCACCCCCCAGTATTAAACATGAAATGCTCTTCAGTATCTCAGGTAATTGCTTCCTCTGTACAGCACCATCCACATCTCACCACGCCATCTAGCAGTAGAAATTGCAGAGACGTCCAGCACGTCGGTGTGTGAAGTTCAGTCACTCAAGGAGCCTAAATTCAGGACCTAATCTAGATTTTAAACTGAGCGTAAAGAAAATCTGATGAAAACCACAACAGATTTTTAAACAGAATTTTTTCCATGTAATGCATATTGATAATGTAGAAAACAATAAACTAGAGATCATCCAAAGACATCGACTTTTTAGAGATACTTGCTGCTTACATTACATTGTCATTCCTTCCAAATGTGTGTATGTGTGTGTGTGTGTGTGTGTGTGTGTGTGTGTGTGTATCCAGCTCTCACCCAGATTCTGGAAGGGTTACTCAAGTTTCCCACCGCCTTCTTCCCAAAAGACAAAAGGCCTTTGTCACTGTTTCTGGCAAACTGTGTGATGTAAGCTGATTTTCCTACCCAAAGTAGCTTAAAGGGTAATAGGATGGATTCAGTTTCCATTGTTGGCTGCTTTGGTGTGAGAAAGAATCTACATTTACCAGACTCCTTACATACTTTTGTCACAGGAAAGCAGGCTGCCTTCTTACTGTCTTGTCCAAGGACTGGGGATCTTTTCTGCCTTTGAGCTTTTCCTCTGTCCCATGCATCTTCTTTCCACGTGCATTTTTCTTTTCACATTATAAGTCCTTGCTACAGTCTTATTCTCCTGTGACTGGAGAACTCTGTCTAGTCACCTGTTGAGGAAAAAGGAGATGGTGCATCAGAGATACAGGTAGTTCTCCCTAATCTGGTATCTTGAAAGTTTAATCCCTGTGGTGGGAGAAATAGCCAAGACGAACTAGGCCAAAGAGTGGGAGCAAACGCAGAAAAGCTGCCCTTTACTGGAAAATGGTGAAAGAGGGTCAAATGCCGATGATCTGAAATACATGTGAGGTCATTTGGCTGATTTAGGATGCTCTTTTGAGAATCAAGGACTCCCAGAATGGTGATGTCAGGGTCAGTGGACCTTGAGATTAGTGGGCTGTGCTGGAAAACAGCAAGTCCCTCTTCATAAATCATGCAGGGTGGACCCACCTGGTGTGTGAATGGGCAGGAGCAGCCTCTGTCTGGTTGGCATGGTGGGCCCATGATGGTGCCGCAGGAGCCCTGGCCTCCAGTCTCTTCTCTGGTCTTTGCCTCTGGGGGACCACCACCTCCCATCTTCTTTTCTTTCCTTCCTCCGGCTTCCCTGCCACCTTTGTTTTTTTGGTTTCTTTCATCTTCTATCAAAACAGCAAACACTGAAATGTCTGACTTCCTTTAACAACTTTGTTTTTATCACTGAGTCATGTCCATGGACTGTATAGCCCACCAGGCTCCTCTGTCCATGGGATTCTCCAGGAAAGAATACTGGAATGGGTCACCATGTCCTTCTCCAGGGGATCTTCCTGACCCAGGAACTGAACCTGTGTCTCCTGCACTGAGCCACCAGAGAAACCCCTTCTTTAACAGCCTGTTGATGCTTTATAGCTTTCTTTTCACTAACTTTGGGATGATCTGGCTCTATCACAGTATGGAGATGCAAGGGAACAGAGCTGAAGCCCATGTCGTGGGCACTTTTCTCCTTTGTAAGTGTTACACCCTCAAAAAGCTGGCATTAATTGCTGCTATATGTAATGAAATAGAGAGTTTCAATGTGGGCTCCACAGCTGTGGCATGGAGCTGAACTTATAGCCTTTTGTCCCTAAACATCCTAGGCCCAACTGAGACAGGACTCCATCCATCCAGAGAATGGGAACCCATGGGGAGAAGTCAGAGTGGGGGAACCTCTTCTGGTTACTACATCTTCGTGGGTGTCAGGGCCAGATCGAGGTGGACAGATTGCCTAGGTGTGCATGTGAAACCGTCTTCATCTTCACCTTTCTCCCCCTCTCCTCCCCATTATAATTGAGTTTCTGTGCCTCCAAAGGAGAGCATTGGGCTGGTTGATGAAGAAAAGATGTTGGATCCCTTGGCCCTGGAAGGAAGGCTTCCAAGCTGTGGCTGTAACAGGAGTGAACAGTCACTTTTCCTGGCAAGTGCTTGGGTTGGGTCTCCAGGGGTTGGATTAGAGCTGATGGTCCCCAGGGCCCAGGCCTGGAGCCCAGTTGCTGTCCGAACTGCCTCTCACCGCACTGGCTTCCTCTCCTGAGTTGTCCCAGACCTGCTGGTGACCCAAGACAGTAAGCTTCTGCCTCTGCTCCTCTGCACATCGCGCTGTCCAAGGGCAGCTCCACGTCGGCACGTCCTTCTCCACCCTCGTCTCTCCTGTCTTTTCCGCAGTGTCTGCCATCTCCAGACTGATTTCTTCCTCTTACAGCTGCTGCCCTGCAGGTTTTCTTCCTCCGTTTCTGCTGCATCTGTTTCCTTTGCTGGCTTCCCTGCCACCCCTCTCCCCTTCACAACTTCTTGTAATTATGCTGCAGTTCTTCCAGGCTCCTTCTTAAGGGTAGACACAGCATGCAGCTCAGTGTCCTTACAGGAGGAGGGAGTGTTTGGAGGGAACGGACAACTGGAGGAGGCCTTTCCTGCCTCCTCCACCTTCTCCAGCACTCCCAGGCCACCATCATCTTCCTGCCGACCTTTGCTCACAGCCTCTCATACTGCCTTTCCTCTGGTCCACACGCATCTCTGTTTCCCACCCTCAGCACTCACATTGCAAGGGCAGCATCCTTGCCAGGTTCCCATTTCCTGTTTCCAGTTTTCTTCTCCTTCATCCCATCCTCCTCCAGACTGACCACCCTTTTTCCTGCTGCTCTCTGCTCCCTTGCTCAGAAACACCTACTGACAAGCCCCAGTCCTCTGCAATAGTCACACAATTTTTTTCCAGCAACTGAATCCCTTTTCTCCAATGATATCTCCCTCCAAACCCTGATATATAGCAAAACAACTGAGCAGGATCGTTCTGGGCGTGCCACCCAGGACCCTCTGCCCCCTTCTCCCCCTCTCCATTCTGCCCCGGGGCTTCTTAGGAAGTCCAGATGTTCCATGGAGCACAACTGAAAGAGTTCTCTACTTCGTTAAGGCCCAGCTCAGCACTCACTTCCTCCCCAAAGGTGTGTTTGCTCATCCTAACCGGAACCGGAACTCATCTGAACCGGAGCTGGAACTGCCTCCTGAAGTTCTGCAGTGGCTCCTGGCTCCCTGTGGGATTGTATCATAGTTGTGTCCCTTGTATACACAGCTTGGTTCCACTGGTAGAGGGTCAGCTCCTGGCCGCCGGAGAGTGACTGATCCGTGCCCCAAGCCCTCGCAGCAGAGTGTTTTGTGCAGCTGCAGGGCTGCACGTGTAGGACGTGCATAGGCTGTGGCATCTTGAGAATCCAGGAGCAACCTGTGCTATGGATAGAGCAGTCTCTGCTCGAGGCTGACTTGTCTACTCAGCTCACACACACCAGGCCGAGAGCTTTTGTGCCCGTTTCAATAAGACCGTGATACATTCTTGTTCCATCCGCCAAGGATTTCCTGATGCCGGGTTCTGCGTTAAGGTCATTTTTATTTATGAGAGGCCAGCCTCACTCCAGGCAGAAGCACCTCAGGCAGCCCAGTGTTGATTTGACTCCTGCCTGTGAGAACCCACTGGTCATAGCAAACACCCTCCTCCCACAACCCAAGAGAAGACTACATGTGGACATCACCAGATGGTCAATACTGAAATCAGGTTGATTATATTCTTTGTAGCCAAAGATGGAGAAGCTGTATACAGTCAGCAAAAACAAGACCGGGAGCTGATTCTGGCTCAGATCAGGAAGTCCGTATTGCCAAATTCATTGAAGTAGGGAAAACCACTAGACCATTCAGGCATGACCTAAATCAAATCCCTTATGATTATACAGTGGAAGTGACAAATGGATTCAAGGGATTAGATACGATATACAGAGTGCCTGAAGAACTGTGGACAGAGGTTTGTGATACTGTATAGGAGGCAGTGATCAAGACCATCCCAGAGAAAAAGAAATGCAAAAAGACAAAATGGTTGTCTGAGGAGGTCTTACAAATAGCTGAGAAAAGAAGCGAGGCTAAAGGCAAAGTTGAGAAAAGGAAAGCTACACCCATTTGAATGCAGAGTTCCAAAAAATAGCAAAGAGAGATAAGAAAGCCTTCCTCAGTGATCAATGCAAAGAAATAGAGGAAAACAAAAGAATGGGAAAGACTAGAGATCTCTTTAAGAAAATTAGATATACCAAGGGAACATTTTATGCAAGATGGCCACAATAAAGGAGAGAAACAGTGTGGACCTAACAGAAGCAGAAGATATTAAGAAGAGGTGGCAAGTGGATGGGGAAACAATGCAAACAGTGTGAGATTTTATTTGGGGGGTGTTCCAAAATCACTACAGATAGTGACTGCATAAAATAAAAGACATTTGCTCCTTGGAAGAAAAGCTATGACCAACCTAGACAGCATATTAAAAGCAGAGACATTACTTTGCCAACAAAGGTCTGTCTCGTCAAAGCTATGGTTGTTCCAGTGGTCATGTATGGATGTGAGAGTTGGACTATAAAGGAAGCTGAGCACCAAAGAATTGATGCTTTTGAACTGTGGTGTTGGAGAAGACTTGTGAGAGTCCCTTGGACTGCAGGAGATCCAACCAGTCCATCCTAAAGGAGATCAGTCCTGAATATTCATAGGAAGGACTGATGCTGAAGCTGAAACCCCAATATTTTGGCCTCATGATGTGAAGAAGTGACTCACTGAAAAAGACCCTGATTTTTGGAAAGACTGAAGGCAGGAAAAAGGGATGGCAGAGAATGAGATGATTGGATGACTTGACCGACCTGATGGACATGAGTTTGAGCGAGCTCCAGGATTTGGTGATGGACGGGGAAGCCTGGCGTGCTGCAGTCATGGAGTCACAAAGAGTCAAATATGACTGAGTGACTGAACTGAACTGAACATGCTCCTTCACGATAAGGACAGCAACAAGCATGAAGGGGAGGGAGAGTCCTGGGTTCCATCCAGCCACAGATTGGCTGCCTTACTCAGCCTGGTCAGTATCTGAGGTTGAAGTTGGCTCTGAGTTGGGGGCGGCACCATGCAGGGGCTGCCCAGGGTGAGGTGGTCGCTGTTGCCTCAGCTGCCAGGCTTCAGTACCCAGGCCTTTGGCCTCAAGCCCCAGGCCAACAGCAATTTGAGTCCCATAAAGAAGTGATGTTGCCCTCCCAGGAGGGTGTTAGGTTTCAGGACTCCCTCTAAGGTCGAGCGTTGCTGGGTGAGGGGTCCGCGGATGGCTGGGGTGATGCGTCCCCCTTCCCGCTGCTCCCCCACATCCCACATCTCCTCCAGGTCCTCACCTTGCTCCACGGTCTCCTCACAGCAGTTCTCTTCCAGCCGCCAAAATGAGTCTCCACAAAATGAAACTAGTTCAGCCCTCTGCTGCAACGCCCCCAGGATTCTCAGGTCCCTCAGACTGAAAGCCGGGCTCTGGGGTGGCCTTCGAGACCCGTGTCACCTCGTGACCGCACGCTGCCCCCTCCCCCCTCCTTCCTGACCCCCCTCCCCCACCCAGTCTCGACTCAAGGTCACCTCCATGGACAGCAGGTTAGCTAAGATTCCTCCGCATGTGGGACCGAGTCATCCTGAAGTTCCTGACTGCAAAGCACTGGTCTTGAGAGCAAATTTCAGGTCGTTATGAAGTCACCTGAGTGAGTCATGACCAGCATTTCTATGACAGTGACATAGGGTGGGAACATGTCAGAGCAAGGGGACAGTTCTGTGTTTTGGGGCAGGTTGTGTGCGTGGGAGGGGGAACAAATGAAAATTGTGTTTCCTGCCGTGGGACTCAGGTCACAGAAGTCTGAGAAACAGCTCTAATCAGCTGGTCACCGAGCTCTCCAAGGGCGCCTCGCTCAGCTGACTGGTTAGAAGCCTGACAGTGAAGCGCGCTGTTCTGTCGCTCAGGGCAGGTGGGCAGACTTCCCTCCTGTTGCAGTCCCTCGCCGGCCCAGCCTGGGCTGCGCTGCTTTCTGTGACCGCCCACTGGAGCCCTTCCCGAAGCTGCTTTGCTGCCCCCTAGTGTCGGCTGGTGGTCTTGATCTCAGGATGACAGCCGACCTCAGCCCTGCTCCCTCTGGCCTGCCACGGTGCTGGGCTGAAATGCGGCTTTCTCACAAGGGCTGTGCTGTATTGAGCTGGGGTGTGTGTGTGAGTGTGTGTGAGTGTGGTCTTTAAAGATTCAGGCAACCACTCCTAAACCTGTTCAGTTCGCCCGGGGGACAAGATCACCCCAGACTCTCTAGACATCCATACTGGAGACTTTCTGCTTTGGTGGTTCTGACTCCGGGTGTTAAGCTGTCCATTCATTTGACCGTGACAGTGACCTCTGTGTCTGCAGTGGGGAGGGATCCTGGGGTCTTCAGGCCCCTTCCTGCCTTTTCAGAGATTATGCCTGCAACAGGACTAGTCCCTGATTGTCTCGCTTCCCTCCTGAGCAAGGAATAGCTAGCATGGCCTTGTCAGAAATCACTATATCTGGGCGGTCATTGGGATGAAGGGAAGAGCTGTGTTACCCTAACTCCTCAGTTCTTACCTTCAATTTCTGAACCGTAATAAACGTCTGATTTTAATATTCATAAATGAAGATCTATAATACAAGATTGGCATTTTTCTTTGATGTTTTAATTCAACAGTAAAGCATGAAAGTTTTTTTTTTAAATTTTTTTTATTTAGCAAAATTCCTTATGGATGCCGAGGATAAAGGGTTTTTATTGTCAGCAGAACTGGACATATTAAATCTGGAAATTCTTAGATGGCTGGGAGGGAATGTGATCACTGCCTTCAAGTTACTGAAAGCCTCACCTGGAGGCTCATGCTCCCCTGTATGACTGTGGAGGGCAGAGTTAGGACGGATGGGAGGAGGCAGGTACCCGCCGGAGATTAGGAACAACTTCCCCAAAGCTAAAGAGGCTGAAAGAGCAGAAGCAGTTGCCCACAGAAGGGGTGGATTTCCTGTCTCTGCCAGGGTCTCAACCAAGGGGGTGTCTGTCCACCTGTCGTGATGGCTCTGACCAAGATGACATCAAGTGGCCTGTGGCTATGAAAATGTACACACTGAGATTGTGGTCTGTGAGGAAGGAAGATGTGAAAAATAACATTTCCAGGGAGGAATAAAGGGATGAATAGGCAGAGCACAGAGGGCTTGTAGGGCAGTGAAACTATTCCGTCTGACCCTCTAATGGTAGATGTGTGCACACTAAGTCGCTTCAGTTCAGTTCAGTTCAGTTCAGTCGCTCAGTCGTGTCCGACTCTTTGCGACCCCATGAATTGCAACACGCCAGGCCTCCCTGTCCATCACCATCTCCCGGAGTTCACTCAGACTCGCCTCCATCGAGTCAGTGATGCCATCCAGCCATCTCATCCTCTGTCGTCCCCTTCTCCTCCTGCCCCCAATCCTTCCCAGCATCAGAGTCTTTTCCAATGAGTGAACTCTTCGCATGAGGTGGCCAAAGTACTGGAGTTTCAGCTTTAGCATCATTCCTTCCAAAGAAATCCCAGGGCTGATCTCCTTCAGAATGGACTGGCTGGATCTCCTTGCAGTCCAAGGGACTCTCAAGAGTCTTCTCCAACACCACAGTTCAAAAGCATCAATTCTTGGGCGCTCAGCCTTCTTCACAATCCGACTCTCACATCCATACATGACTACAGGATAAACCATAGCCTTGACTAGAAGGACCTTCATCGGCAAAGTAATGTCTCTGCTTTTGAATATGCTATCTAGGTTGGTCATAACTTTTCTTCCAAGGAGTAAGCGTCTTTTAATTTCATGGCTGCAATCACCATCTGCAGTGATTTTGGAGTCCAAAAAAGAAAGTCTGACACTGTTTCCACTGTTTCTCCATCTATTTCCCATGAAGTGATGGGACCGGATGCCATGATCTTTGTTTTCGGAATGTTGAGCTTTAAACCAACTCTTTTGCTTTCCTCTTTCACTTTCATCAAGAGGCTCTTTAGTTCTTCTTCACTTTCTGCCATAAGGGTGGTATCTGCATATCTGAGGTTATTGATATTTCTCCCGGCAATCTTGATTCCAGCTTGTGTTTCTTCTAGTCCAACATTTCTCATGATGTACTCTGCATATAAGTTAAATAAACAGGGTGACAGTATACAGCCTTGACGTACTCCTTTTCCTATTTGGAACCAATCTGTTGTTCCATGTCCAGTTCTAACTGTTGCTTCCTGACCTGCATACAGATTTCTCAAAAGGCAGGTCAGGTGGTCTGATATTCCCATCTCTTTCAGACTTTTCCAAAGTTTATTGTGAGCCACACAGTCAAAGGCTTTGACATAGTCAATAAAGCAGAAGTAGATGTTTTTCTGGAACTCTCTTGCTTTTTCCATGATCCAGTTGTGCCCAACTCTTTGCAACTGTAGTCCATGGGATTCTCCAGGCAAGAATACTGGAGTGGGTTGCCATGCCCTTCTCCAGGGGATCTTCCCAACCCAGGGACTGAACTTGCATCTCTTACCTCTCCCACCTTGGCAAGGGGGTTCTTTACCACTAGCACCACCTGGGAAGCCCAGTGGTGGATACGTTACACTTTGAACATCTATCCAAACCCATAGAATGTATACCACCATCAAAGTGAACTCTGAGGTAACCTGTGGACTTCGGGTGACTATGTTCATCATTTGTGGCGGATGTGCTGCTCTGGTGGGGGATATTCATAGTGGGGAAGGCTGTGCGTGTGTGAGGGCAGAGAATGGTCAGAAATCTGTACCTTTCCCTCAAGTTTTTATGAGCCTGAAAAACTGCTCTAAAAAAAATCTGAAAAAAAGAAGAGAAGAATAAAAGTAAAATAGCCTTTTGATTAAATCTATCTATCTCTCTATATATAATACATATAATATGTATTGTCTCTCAAGAAAGCACAGTAGACAGAACACTGTCATTTTGTAGGGGACTTGCTTCCAGTGTTTGGAGCAGAAATCTTTGGACCTGTTGAACTTTCTGATGGAATTATGCATGTTTCTGGTAATGCGTTACATTCTGATGAGTTTGTTCTGTGTCACAGGGTCATTGGATTCCTGGAAGCTATTGTCTGCATAAAATTTGGACAAGATCTCTTCTCTAAGACCCAAATACTCTATGTTGTGCTTTGGCTTCTTTGCGTGGTAAGTCATTACTTTTCTACCTTGAAGTGCTAAACTCCCCATGGTCTCTTCTAGAACAAAACAAGACCCTCTTGTGCACCAACGTTTCTTAGACATTTATAGACAAGACATACTACTTGTAGTAGCCCAAGATTGGCCATGGGATGAAGTTCAAGAACAAATATATAGGGCCATGTGGCACCCCAAATTGGTCCCCTTTATAGGTCTGATCACATGCCCCCAGCAGGTACACTATACTCTCATTTGTTTCACATGTGAGCATTCACCTACATTTGCTGAGAATGTCAGGTCTGCCTCGAAGGGATGATAGTTACCCTGCCCTGTAATGTGTGTATTACCAAGAATTTATGTACAAAATGACAGACTGTGGTTTACAGGCCATGTAAGAGGAGGGGGTTTGGAGGTAATCAGGCCACGCAATTTCTTCTCCCCAGGCCAGTGTTATATATAGGCCACGCTTGTGTTGGGTGTGTTTTCCTCTCTGAAGGGAAGAGTCCTGGGGGCCTCCAGCTTCATTGTCCTGGGACTTTTCCCTCATCTCTCAAATGAAACAGGATCTTACCTAAAAATTTAAAATTCTGTGATTGCCCTTCTTAATTTGTTTTGTTACTCTGGAGAAAAGTCTTATTTTACATTTAAGATTCTTTACTTTTACTTACTTAGTCTAGAAAATTAACTCGGGCTTTTAAAAAAATTTTATTATTATCACATAAATTTCAAGCATGTGGAAGTAGATAAAGTCACTCCCCCTTCACGTACGCATCACCCAGATTCAGCAGTTACCTACCAGTGGCCAGTCTCGTGTCCTTCTGCTCCACACGCACCATCCCTACCCCAGCTTACTCGAAGCAGGTCCACTTTTCCTATTTTAGGATGTCTCTCTAAAAAAAGACAGGAAGGCTTTTCTTTTTAGTGCAACCACCATGACATTATCACACTGGAAAAAGAATTCATGCCTTCATACTGTTAAGTAGCTGATCAGTGTTCACATTTCTCATGTTTCCTTCAAGTTTTTATTTCCTAACAGATTATTTGAATCAGCATCTACTCATTGCAATTGGTTTGCATGCCTCTTTTAATCTACATGTTTCCCTCCATCTCTAGCACTCTCCTTTGTAGTTTAGTTGTTGAAGAAACAAAATCTTTTGTCCTGTAGGATTTCCCCCTCGTCTGGTTTTATTGATGCCATCCTTATTGTCATTTACCAGATTTCTTTGTCTTCTGTATTTTCTATAAATTGGTAGCTGAATCTAGAGGCTTCATCAGATTCAAGTCTTTTTTGTTTGTTTGTTTTTTCCTTTTGGCAGGACTAAACTTTGTATTTTTAAAGTGTTTTTATTGTCTTTCATGGTATCTATTTTTAGGATTACTTGTTAGAAATCCTAACTGTGCCAGGGTACCTTGAGCCTGTACATTGAACAGTGAAAGAGGAGAAGAATCTCTTTTGTCCTCAAACTCCAGAATTCATGCTTAGGTGTATTTTTTCCGTCACAGTGAGACGAGATGTAAGGATTGGTTCCTGGTCAAATGGGCCAGGAAATGTTACCCTTTGCTCTTCACGTTTCTCTCTGGCATGGGCACCCTGGCTCTGTGAATTGTAGCGGGTACTTAAATGGCGGGCAGGGGTGGGCACAGCCCTCACCTGGCGCCAACGGGACCACAGGCAAGTTAAGGCCGGCAGGACTCCAGAGATGTGGACAAAGGTGATTTCTATCACAGCCTATTTCAGGCCTCCTCTGGGGGCATCAGTAGCCAGAAGAGTCTCCCCACGGCTGGCTGTGTCCAAGGAGCTGCCTCCGGGCCCCTCCAGTCTCTTTTAGAAACTTTGACTGTGTTTTACTGATTAGACACTTAGCATCCCCTCCTTAGGTTGGTGAATTTTGATGCACCTTGGTGTCTATGTGATGGTAACTGTTTCAAGGACATGACCCGTTTCTCAGTCTCTCCATCCCTTAGTGTGGTCCCTTGTAAGTCCGTCATGTGGCTGAGTGCTCATCAGAGCTGCCCTCTTGTGGAGCCGCACAAGTAGGTGACTGCGAAGATGAGATTTATTCATGCTTACCATGCGCCAGGCGCTGCTCAAAGCACTTTTCACACGTTGCGTATTTGAGCTTTACACTTGTACTTTGTTATCCCCTTTGCCAGATAAAGGCACAGAGAGGTCCCCCTAACTTACCTAAGGTCACACAGGTCGTCCATGGCCGAGCCAGGGCTCAAACCCAGAAAGTCTAGCTAGAGATTTCCCACTCCCCACTCCATGGGGGTCCCCTCGGAGGCCCTCCAAGGGCACATGGGAGTTACCTCTGCCAACTACTGATGCTCAGATACCATTTCGGTGTGTGTGCACAGAGCCGGGAGGAGCTCCGGAGAGAGCAGCCGACAAGCTGGGGTGCAGCTCAGGCGATCACGTGTGCTTGGGGTCTCCCAGGATCACAGTGCATGGTCCTCCCATCCCGCGGGTGCCCAGCCTAAGCCCGGGAGGCGAGGGGCTGCCGCCTCCCTAATCACCCCTCGAGTAAGCCGTCAGGTTCCCTGCCATGTGACCCAGCAACACCCTGTCCTCTCCCATCTTCTCCATCCTGCCTTTCAGATCCGTTCTCCACTCTGCTGCCAAAGCGGTCTTCCAGAATTCAGGTCGGAATCCCTTCCTCCCTGCTTAGAATCAGTCCCGATTGCTGGGGCTTGAGAGGGCCCAAGAGAACAGTACTTCCCTCCCCCACCAGGTTCAGAGCAGTTAGGAGACAGGCAGGAAGAACGAGGGCTGTGGAGTCGGAAGCAGCCGCTTTATGACAGAGCCCACGTTCTCAGTATCCGCGTCCGATGCCAACGAGAGCCTTCCAATGGCGAGCCCCAGGAGCAGACACACTTTCCTCTCCAGCCTCAGAAAAGCCGGCCTCCCGCGCTGAGAAAGGGAACGGCGGGCTGGCTCATCCCTGTTCCCCCAGTCAGTTAAGACCCACCGCCCCCTGGGGAAGGCGTGAGGGAAAGCCGCAGGGTTGCCGCAGGGTTGCCCCGGGAGCTCCCTGGGCGCAGAAAGGGCGGGAAGGAAGCCGGGCCCCCAGCGCACACCCAGCCGCGGAAGTGCGAAGTCGTGCCCGCGTGTTCGGGGGCCCTCACTGCTCGGTGGTTCTCACACCCAGCCCTGCAGTGCCCCGTCCGCAGGCTCCGCCAGACTGTTCCTCAGCGCATCGTCCTTCCAGACCCGTCCTGCCCGCACCCGAGAGGTTTCCCTTTGCCCACGCTGAGTGCTTTGCCCTGCCTCCTCCTCCACCTGGCGAACCTTAAGCCAAGACCAACCCTCCTCCTGCGCCCCGCGTGCAGTGCACTCCGGCCTGCAAGGCAGACGAGAGGGCTCCCTCCTGGGGGAACCGTCCCATTCTGGACACACCCTCAAGCTCTGGCCCCGGCGCGACATTTTCTGTGGTGTTTATGTCGGCCTCCTCAACCTGCCACTTCCTGCTGCTCACAGAGAATAAGTCTCCTTCGTCCTTTGGTGCCAGGGACGCTAGCACAGCGCCCGAGGCACGGGAAACACTCATCAGATGCGGGGAGACGAGGGGTGAGGTCCAGGCGGGAGACCAGGAGCCCCAGACGCGTTTGCCGAGACAGGCGCCCGGGTCACAGCAAGGTGGCGGCCTGTTTGGGGAGCGAGGGCGAGAGCAAGGCGGAGCCGAGGGGCTCGGACGTGTCTGCCGGGGCGGCTCTGTGGGTCGGTGGAAGTTCAGGGATTCTTCTGTGGAAAGACTGCCTCACGGAGCAGCCGGAGGCCGGGAGAGCGTGGAAGGGAGGGCCGGAGGAGGGCTGAGCCTGGGGGTGTCGCTGGGAGGTCGGGAGGACGTGTCCCAGGCGGTGGCGCTGAGGGTGCAGAGAAAGGGCGGCAGGAGCCCCGCCGCCCGGGAGGCCGGCCCCGCTGCAGAGCCGGGAGGCCGCCGAGCCGGGAGGGCGCCCGGGCTTCCCCGCGTGGGCCACTGGGGGCTTCGGGTCCTAGTGACAGGTGGAGGGGTATCCGAGAAGCTCGTTGAAAGGAGGCGTGTTCAGGTGTGAGGGGCCATTAGACTTCAGAGGTGAGGGCGTCTCGTGCCATTGGAAGTCCTGGCCTGTCCCGCAGCTCTGGAAAGACTCGGTCAGTGTGCGGACGCAGGAGTCAGGAGGCGCCCACGCTGGGGGGTGAACGGTAGGACCATCGGCTTGGTTAGCGTCGGGGGCCACAGTGAGGGCAGGAGCAGCCACATTTTAGAGGCTGGGCGGGGGGAGAAAGCCACAGGAAAGAGGGCTTGGCAGATAAGCAGAATCCCCGGTTAGTGTTGTCAGTGAGGAGCGCCATGGAAGGGGAGCTGGCCTGAAGAGGAGCCTCTGGCTGGGATGATTACGGGGGCCCCACAGCCTTGCACATTCGTCAGTTAGAGAAAAAGAGTGGAAATAAAGTGTGGGTTTAATAATAAAAATGTGTGTGCCCGGCACATTTTATAATCACGGTTTTTTATTAAAGATCAAGATTGGTCTCAGTCTTAGGAGGGGGCAAACATTTTTTCAGTAAGAGAACAGAGTTTACGCCATGTCTCCACGCTAAGAGAAACAAAGCCCCCAGTTTTTTGCCTTGACTGGGAAGAGAGTATACGCAGAATTTGTAATTAATGTAGAAATAAAGGCCCCGTATGCTGGTTGATGAGCTGCCGCAGCACCAGTTGTCTAATGAGTCTGGGTGGATTTGAATGCTGGTAACCATAATATGGAAGCCACACCTGGGGCTGTGTACCGCCTTGGCTCTTAGCCCTCACGTTTTTTCTTTTTTTCTTCTCTTTCTTTAAACAAAATCTGCACAATTGCTATTTAAATGCCAGACCTTGACATTTTAAGTGGGTACTTGCCTAGATTTCCAGAGGTGTGATTGCAAACCCATAAATTACAAGCTTTTGTCTCCTGGGACAAGTGTGAAAAGGGCCTCTTGTACCCAAGTGAAGTGGTAAATTTGGCCACCACAGCAAGTCCTTTGCATGGCTCGTGATGATAAGCATCTGCCACGCAGCACCTGCCAGTGTTTGCCTGCCCCCTGCAAAGCAGGGTCTGCCCAGCTGTCTGCTCCTTGAGCAGTCCCAAGCTGCCAGTCAGTCTGCCCTCCCAGGGCAGGAGAGAAAGCTGGGGGAAGACGAGGCCCCACACGCCTGCCCTCTGGTGGGCGAGATGCGCAATGACGACCCTGGCGGCACAGTCACCGACTGGTCCCTGGAGGTGGAACCCCACCTCCTCCCTCCTTGTGCAACCTAGGCTGTCCTGACCTCTCCCTCAAGGAGCTGACATCCGTAGTTTCACGTGCTACAGATCCCCTAGTCTCCCCCACTCTTGCCATGCCGTGAAAACGGTACATTTAGTGATGCTGTATATTAGAAATCTGAACAAGTACTGGACTGTGTTAAAAGATTAGACATCGTTTTATCATTTTATAATTTTAGTATATTCATTCATGGCTTAATTTTTTGATGGGGAGATACGAGCTTTCTTAAAAAACACCCTAATATACACCAGTTTCAATGAGGATTTAATTTTTAAAAAAGTTAACTAGTGGGTCTTCTTATTTCATGTTATCTCTCAGCCATTCTGCTATTCCCACTTCACTGGCATGGAAGGACCAGGGGAGCACTCAGACTCCTTTCTTTTTTGACCCGTAAGGTGACTCCGTGCACCCAGCAGACACTCCATGAATGTCGCTGACCCGGAGGAACTGGACCTGGGCTATGCTACAGACCACCTGTAAGGAGAAGGCTCAGCCCCTCATCCCCTGCAGTCCAGGCTCCGCCCTCTGGACTGCGGGCTGGGCACACTGGCTCCTCCCATGATGACTTTATCCCCCAGGAACGGGTGAATGGACAGATAAATAATGGATAGCACTCTAAAGACATGTAGGACTGAAATTAGCGTTTATTTTGATAGACACCCCTAAAGTTTGATCCAGGTATGTAAAGAAACCTGTGTTCGGTTTCAGTCTTGCCACCCTCTAGCTGTGTGTCTTGAAGAAGGTCATTCGTCTCTCTGAGCTTTATTCCTCTGCTGTGAGATGAGGATTGAGATGAACACCTCTAAATTTAAAGTTATGACTCTTAGAAAGAACTGAAATTATTCAAGAGAAGATTACAGCATAATTTCACAACTATCCCCATGACTGAGTCAAGGGGACAGGTCCCCAGCAGGAAATGTAGTGGAAGAGATGGAGGTTAGACCTTGAGGAGGATGTTCTGTCAGTGGGTTCCCAAAGTAAGGAATTCTGAAGAAACAGAACAGCAGAAGCACTGAGGAACTGATGCTTTCAAACTGTGGTGCTGGAGAAGACTCTTGAGAGTCCCCTGGACAGCAAGAGATCCAACCAGTCCATCCTAAAGGAAATCAGTCCTGAATGCTCATTGGAAGGACTGATGCTGAAGCTGAAACTCCAATACTTTGGTGACCTGATGCAAAGAGCTGACTTGTTGGAAAAGACCCTGATGCTGGAAATGATTGAAGGCAGGAGGAGAAGGGGATGACAGGATGAGATGGTTGAATGGCATCACCGACTCAATGGACATGAGTTTGAGTAAGCTCCAGAAGATGGTGAAGGACAGGGAAGCCTGGGCATGCTGCAGTCTGTGGGGTCGCAAAGAGTTGGACATGACTGAGCGACTGAACATCACCACATAAGAGCAGAACAGGCACTTGTTTGCTTGGTTTTGGTGACTCCCTCATGGTCAGGAGGGGAAGCTGAGGCCCGGCTGGGGGCCCTTTCCTGTCCTGTCACATGGTGTAGTCCAGGCAGCCAGGAACTTCCCCCAACTTTCAATTTTTTGACACATTTTTAAACTCTAGAATTTTAGGTGCTATTTTTTCCCTTAAATTAGAGCATAATTTAGGACGTAGGGGGCTGGGTGGGGCACACCAGGGGGAGTGGAGGTGATGCCAGCCTCTGGGTAACCATGGACCCATGCCTGTGTCTTTTCACACAGTCTCACAAGATAGCTTGAACTTCTCTTTATTTTCCTATCTACCTAACAGAAAAACGGAAGCAACCAGAACTGGGATCGCAGTGGGGCCACTGAGACTAACAGCAGTGCCACGCCCAGGGCAGTGGTGTCCTGCTGGGCCCTGCCACCTCCACGTGGGCGTGTGTCCTCGGGGCCCCCCGGCACCACTGTGACCCTACACAGAAGGAAAACTGCTTTTTCATTCAGAAACCCTCTTCCTGGGCTTCCCTGGTGTTCCAGTGGTTAAGAATCCACCTGGCAATGCAGGGGACGCTGGTTTGATCCTGGTCCGGGGAAGATCCCACCTGCAGTGGGGCAGTCAGCCGCTGCACCCAAACTCCGAGCCCACGTGCCCTAGAGCTCATGCTCTACAGCAAGAGAAGCCAGCATAATGAGCAGCCCGCACACCGCCATGGAGAGGGGCCCCGCTTGGCACAACTAGAGAAAGTCTGCATGCAGTAAGGAAGGCCCAGCGGAACCAAAAGATAAATATTAAACAACAAAAAAAATCCTGTTTCCCTCAGAAAGTGACCGGCTGAGTCCTCCTAACTGACTCCAGTGATGGGGGCAAGGTGCGGAGGGTGGACTGTGAGAATCAGACCCCAAAAAGAGGTATAAGACAGAGGCCCCTACGTGCTCTTAGCCAGAAGCCACAGAGCTGCTCAGAAAATGCACCTACCTGATCCCACACCTGAAAGAGATCTTCATTCTGACGGCAGAGTCACAGTGATAACCACGGAAAGTGAATTGACGTGTAAGTCGCTCAGTTGTGTTCGACTCTTTGCGACCCCATGGACTATACAGTCCATGGAATTCTACAGGCCAGAATACTGGAGTGGGTAGCCTTTCCCTTCTCCAGGGATCTTCCCAACCCAGGAATCGAACCCAGGTCTCCCACATTGCAGGCCGATTCTTCACTTTACCAGCTGAGTTATCAGGGAAGCCCAGCCAACCACGGAGACACTGGTAACCGAGGTGTCCCAGCTCCTCTCTCAGAAAGCCCTAGCGGTCTTCCCCGCTGCCTCCCGGGATCGTCGCTGCCACACCCAACCGTGCAGTAACCGGCGTCCTGGGGCAGGAGGCAGAAACTCCTCTGAGATGCCATGTGTAAATTCCCATCAAAACTAAAGTTCGGGAAACGGAATTTTTGGTTGCACCCTCACTCTGAAACTTCTGTGCTTGTTTTTTTCTCTTCCAGGCTTTCACCACCTTCCTGTGCCTGTACGGCATGGTTTGGTATGCAGAGCACTACGGTCACCGAGAAAAGGTATAGAAGGGAAGGTAGAGATGGCTTTTGTGTTGGATCACGCCCTGCTTACACAGTAGCTGGGAGCACTGTCACGGAGGATGGGGCGTGGCCAGCAGATGGGGCGTGGCCAGCAGAGCGTGGGCAGGGCGTCAGCCCCGGCCCCACTTCCCCCGCCCCCAAACACAGCCAGTTCAGAATTCACTTCCTATAATTGCCATTATTGCTTGGGACTGCCCTGTTCAATAGCTCCCGTACTTTTATCCTGATTTCTTAAGAGGGTTAGAACTTTTAAAATTATTTCTTAATTCTTTTTGTTTGTTTTTAATTGCGGGGCAAGCCCTGGACCAGTTTTTGCAAAGCTGGGTCTTTCACGCTGTGCAGGTCTCCTGCGTCCCAGCCTGGGGCTCCCTTGCTGAAACTCTCGCCCTGCTTACTTCGTGTGCGTGCATGTGTGCTGGCATGCTCAGCCACCTGGTCGTGTCCTACTCTCTGAGACCCCATGCACTGTAGCCCACCAGGCTCCTCTGTCTGTGGGATTTCCCAGGCAAGACAGATGGAGGGGGTTGCCATTTAGTCCTCCAGGGGATCTTCCTGAGCCAGGGAGTGAACCCAAGTCTCCAGTGCTTCCCGCGTTAGCAGGCTATTCTTCACCACTGAGCCACCTGGGAAGCCCTCTTTTCCTAGGAGAGGAGGATTAAGGTAGAGGATTGATGTGAGTGGGCTTAAAACGCTACAGCAATCTCGTCAACTGGAATTTTTTTTTTTACGTGAAAATAGCAGCTTTCATCCTCTATTTATCCTTTTAGTCTAAGGAGCTAAAGGCATGTTCTGGAAGATCTGTTCTGCATCACTTGGGAGTAGCCTTGCTCTTAGGGCTGAGAGCCTGAGCACCAGGCGGTCCCGCCCCTTGCTGGTGGGGGTCCCTAGCCCCAGAGAGGCTGGGGTGGAGCACCCTTCCTTGTTTGCTCTCCCCCTGGGAGCAATCCATCCCACCGCTAAGCCTGCCTCTCTCCCTAGACCTACTCAGAGTGTGAAGATGGCACCTACACTCCGGACGTCTCCTGGCCTCACGGGAAAGGTTCAAAAGGTATTTCTCGCCTTCTTTCTCCTGCTTATTGTGCAAAGCTCCCAAAGCCCAGTAAAGGGATTTCTAATCAGAATTTATCCTCTGAATACTGATAAATATCTGGAGCCCTAGTAGGGCTAGTAGCCCTAGTAGGTCTCCAACCTACTCACTTGCATGTCTCCTGTCACTTATTAAAAAACAAGCAAAAAAGAAAGAAAGAAACAAGCAAAGTGCTCATAGGTTCTGCCCAAGAAACTTGGCTTCATAAGAAGAGGCACCCTGTGGTTCTGCCTCTTCTGAGATAGAAGGACAGAGCAAGACCTCACTGTCTCAGCCATCCTGATGGGGATGTTCCTTCTCTTGGCTTTCATTGTGAGTGAGAGGGGTTAGGAAGAGTTGTGTGCCAGGAGAGAAGCCCTTCAAAAAGAGGCGGATCTGCTTGACCGCGCTGATTGAAGAGACGGACCATTGTCAGAGGGATTTCCCCAAAGAGCATTCTGGAAAGATTCAGGGCCACTGGTTATTTTTAAAGAATTTGGCTTTTAGAAAAATGATCCTAAGGAGGCCCCACTAGACAGTACTTCTTGTCAGTTATGAACTGATCATGGGACTTGACTAAAAGGAGAGACGTGAACACCAGAGACCTTGAATGTCAACCCTAAGACTGGCTCAGCAAAGCAGGGGTGAGGGAGGGACAGCTCTGCTGAGTCACTCTCCTGAGTTCTTCAGGGTGAAGCTCAGCACAGTTCTCCCTGGGAAAACGCTGCAGAGTGCTGGTCACCCTGCTGGAGGTGGTTTCTCCTGAATTCGCCAACTACTGTGGAATGCAGATGGAGACGGGCACAAGGTGTCTCCCCGGGGCTCCCTTATTCAGAACCACCCCATTCCCCAGCCCAGATATCAGTCCATGGCACTTCCAGGTTCTGCAATGACAAGACTACAAGATATAAGCAGTAGTAAAGATATATTTAAATGAAAGGTAGGCCGACGGTTTAAACAAACAAACAAAACCTGAGCCCTGGAGCAGAGAATCTTGGCTCCGCTGCTAGGCCAGAAGTTGTCCACGTGCTTAACTCTGGGGTAGAGCCAGCCTCCTGCCAGGAAGTTCCGATGACCTTCCAGACCTTACACACCCCCTGCCCGGAATGCCCACCCCCACCTCACCTCCACTGCCCTGGCCCCACCGTCCAGCTGGCTGGGAACCTGCTGCTTGCTCAGCACTCAGCCCATGTAGACGCCTTTCTCTGAGCTCCCACACAACGGAGCATGACAAAAGATGCCGGCCCTGTAGACCCTGAGCCTCGAGGGGCCCGCGGCGTCTTCCCAGGTGACTCCCGGCTGCCCGTCCTGAGTGGTGGGAGGCCGCCAGGTCACACCCCAGAAGTCGTGTAATAGCTTTCATACCTGTCAAGTCAAGAATTCGTTCTAGTTTAGGGATTTAGAAACTGTGGTTTGCAGCCAACCAAGGTGGGGGAAACTTCACTGGTTGCGCCCTTTGGTTGCGAAGGTAGACTCGACACCCACGTGGCATAAGTTTTCACGGGCTCTCCTCTGTGCTCTGATGTGATCTGCGCTCTCACTTCTGGCCCCTATCGCCATGGACCACAGTCCACCCTGCGGGGAGTGTAAAACATCCTCAGGACACCCAAGCCCTAGCTGTGCTAGTTAGCCGAGGGCCGGGGCTTCTATCAGTCAAGTCAGTCAGTTCAGTGGCTCAGTCGTGTCTGACTCTCTGCGACCCCATGGACTGGGGCGGCTATGCGTTAGTTTACTAGGAAGGCCACTAGATGGCGCCCGAGGATCAGTGGAGGAGCAGCGGGCGGCCCAGGCAGGGAGAGCCGGGGCAGAGGGGCAGAGCCTGGGCCCGCAACGATGCTGACAGCTGACGGCGTGTCCCATTCCTCTTGACCAGGTTCTGAAGACGGCCCTCCCAAGCATCCAGGCAACAGCGAGAGCCATTCTTCCAGAAGAAGGAATCGACATTCCAAGTCAAAAGTCACCAACGGAGTAGGAAAGAAATGAAAAGACTCTGGTTCATAATAATACAAGATATGTCCAGGGAGTGCCTAGAACTGGGAGGGGACGGAATCGGCTGGACTTGCCAGGAGGAGGGAGGTCGAAAGGCACAGCGTAATCGGGAAGGAACGGGGGCTGGAGGGGGGGCTCGTTATTTGAGAGCGTGGGTCTTGTTTCCCACAGACCCGGCCCCGTGGGGCAGACGATTGCGGAGGGGGTCGGGCCTTTGGGGGTCCCTGGTAACTTCAGCACTTGGCCACTGGTAGCAGGACGGTGCTCGTAGGGGGAGACGGTAGCTCTTTACTCAACTGCCGAAGCAATTTTGTGCTTCCTATATTGTGGGTGCAGTTTAAACATCTTCACCGAGACAGGGCATCCCACCAGGACAGTTGATGGACAGGTCACCACCGTTTTCTTTCTCTGAATCTGCCCTTTCACTTGACTGACTGGTTTTAAGCCCGCCCTACTTGTCTGTGTTTTATTTCCTTACTGCTTGTTTTTAAGTCGGGATGCTTAATAAGCCTTCAGAAGCCAACGCTGAAGTTGAATTGGAGGGGGCTCCCCTCTCTCCTAGAGGAAAAGAGTGGGGAGTTTTGGTGTTACATTTAGCAACCTCCTGCCCCTTTTAGGACCTGAAACCACATGTGGCAGGTAGAAACAAGCCTGCGGAAAGGTTAGCTCCCCACATAGGATCCTGGGCGTTAGACCAGAACCTTCCGTTCCCTCTCCAGCGTCACTGGTCCAGACTTAGCCACAGCGCACTGGCGGGAACCCGCCTGGAGGCGTGCTCGCGCGACCCCTCCCCCAGCCAGGTGCCTTTTCCATTTTCTTTGTTTTATTTCATGGTGTGTTGCTGACGTTGTCTTTTAGTCCCATGTGAGGTGCTGGTGAGTATTCCCTTTCATCCGTGCCATGCTCTAGACCACTGACCCTGATAGTTCACCCCCTCTGATGGATCCCTGTTTTAAATAAAATGGTTCGCGTTAAAACCCATCAAATTTGGCCTCCGTTAACTGCTCACTTATTTGCATCTTATTGATACTTTTCACTGTTTGTAAGCAATCACTTGTGTTCTTCCAGTGGCTTTAGGATACTGTGAATATGTTTGTGTTTTATGTAGTGAGAAGAAAAGAGAAAAAATATACATGTATTTTAGAGACACATGTATTTTATGAGACATATGTATTTTACAGACACATATGTTCCTTTTCCTAAACTTCCCAAGCAATCAGTAGGAAATGAAGAAGATAGTCATTATTGTCTTTTGCATGTGTGCGCTAGGGAAATGGTTACATCAGCCAAGTTGGATTGATTTTTCTAACAAGTGACCAGTACCCAGTTGATTTTCTCATAAACTCGCTGAAACCAATCGCTTTGTTCCCTCCTTTCACAGAGCGCAAAGGTTTTGATGCCTTTTCCTCCTTTAAGGAAATCTTTAACCATAACCGTCATGTTTTGTTCTTTTTTTTTCTGCAAAGAATTCCGGGATGGAGGGGTTAAATGAATCATTCAAAGCTAAGGTCACTTCCTGTGCCCTGGGCCTCTGGCAGCCACTCGGTTGAGAGCCCACGCAGACTTGCTCCAGAGAAGTGTCGCCAGCCACTGACTGGGCTGGCGCAGGGGGCTGCGGGGGTCACCGTGCCCGGCCGCGGCTCTGAGCGTGCACGCGCTCTTAGAACAGCAGCCACATCCTTCCGATTAAAGTCCCAAAGAGAAGCCAAGAGGCGCCCACTCTGCAGACCCGTTTACGCTTCCATCACTGTCTTAAACAGGCAACGTTTGTCTTACTTCAGAAGTTAGGTGAGTGTGTTTTGTTTGGCTTCTCTGAGAGCCTGAAAGTACAAAATGTGTATCCTGGACATAGTGTTCAATTCCACTTCCTCGTGCTGGGCCACGTCCCTGAGCATCTCCAGGTTCATCTGACCAGTAGCTGGTCCAGCTAAGGAAGGGGTTGCTTCTTCAAGGCTGCTCTCAAGGAGGCCCTGCCCAGCGTGGGGTGATCTGGAAGCACAGAGCACACATGAGACATTGTTCCTCCACGGCCTTGTACAGAATGGCCAGGAAAGTTCCCAGATGCTTTCCACGCCCTTTCTTTGCCATGAAACTTCTGTTTGCCCTTTGAGTAAGAGCTCTTACTACAGTGGTTCTAAACCCAGTGCTTCCCGTGGCCGGCCAGAACCACAACTGCCGCTCCTCCTAGAAGCTCTGACTCTACTTTTTCCACCCATTTCTAGGAAATTAGGCTTCACCTTGATGGAAGGAGATCCGAGTTGTCATGTAATATCTGAAACGATTCAGTTGCAGGTGATCTCACCTTTGTCATTTACAAAATGCCCTGTTATATGACGCCATTGTTTTGGAGGTGATCCTCATAGAGTGCTGTATGTATATTTCTCTGTAAGTAGCATCACATCAAATGTTTTGTTGTTCTTGTTCAGTCTCTTAAGTCATGTCTGACTCTTTGAGACTCCATGGACTGTAGCCGGACTGTAGCCCGCCAGGCTCTTCTGTCCATGGAATTTTCCAGGCAAGAATACTGGAATGTGTGGCTGTTTCCTCCTCCAGGGTATCTTGCCAACCCCAGGGATTGAATGCGTTTTCTCTGCATCTCAGGCGTATTCTTTACCACTGAGCCACCAGGGAAGCCCCAAGTGTTTCGTACTTTTTCCTCTTTGTCATTCTTAAAGGTCTTTCTATGGCCTATCCCTGCTTTTCCCGTGTCTATTTTCACCATTTGTAAAAGCCTTGGGCAAATCGCTCCCACAGCAGTGCTAAGACACTTCATTGACCTGTTTTATGCATTTTGATGATAAAAGACAAAACGCCAGTCTTATTTTCACTATGATCACTTCTGTAGTGAGTTCATGAGAAGAGTACTCACCTAGGGGAAATAAAGTTCTTTACCAAAGACATCAGGCTCAGCCCTCCTGGTCCCCCTCTGAAGCCAATCTGCATCATCTTTAAGTGATACCTCCTTTGTCAGGGATTCCCTGTGGAATCAGACCCTTGGGTTGTCTTATTAATAGTGCACTTGGTCAGGCCCTTACAGGAGAAAGCTAAATGCAGGTGAAGAAGAAATATTTAAGCACTAGAAACCAGAGGCACTGTGCACTCTAAACAGGGGCATTAACTCTGGGGCTCGGTGCTGTTTGAATTATGCTCAGTGATCACGGCAGCCCACCGCATGCCCACCAGGTGGGCTTCAGGTACAGAGTTCTTACTGCGGTGAGAACCAGGGATGCCCCAGCTAGGTGATCGCAGTCCTTAATGTAGTGCCCACTTTTATGATTGAAATCAACTTATGAGGAGAGCTGAGACTTCTCTTCTTTAGTGTTTTGTTCCAAGGGCATCTCTCTCTCTCTCTTTTTTTTTTTAATTGTTAAAACAGTGTTTATTCATTTACTAGGGCTTCCATAACAAAGTACTTCAGACTGCGTGTCTCGAACAGCAGACTTTTATTATCTCTCATTTCTGGAGGTTGGAAGTCAAAGATCAAGGTGTCGGCAGGTTTGGTTTCTCCCAGGGCCTCTCTTCTTGGCTTGCAGATGGCCACCTTCTCCCCATGTCCTCACACAGCCTTTTCTCTGTGCTCACGCATCCGCAGTGTTTCTTCCTCTTCTCTCAAGGACCCCAGTCATATTAGATGAGGGCCTAGACTAAAGGGGCCCTCTTAGTTACCTCTTTAAAGGCCCTCTCTCCAAGTGTAGTCATATTCTGAGGTTCTAGGGGTTAGAGCTTCAAGCATGTAAATTCAACCCATAACGCCGTGTGTGAAAACAAAAAACCCATTTCCATCCGTGTGGTTTTCTTTGTGCATATAAAATTCAGCACACAAGGTGAACATTACAGAAAAGTCTGGGTTTTCTCCCTGTGATCAATGTTATTTAAACAGTGAAATGAGACTTCAGAAGCCATCTCATGCCCAGGCATGTCCGACTCTTTGTGATCTGTGGCCCGCCAGGCCTCCTCTGTCCGTGGGATTTCCCAGGAAAAACACTGGAGTGGGGTGCCATTTCCTGCTCCAGGACAAGGGCAGCTCTTGCCTTCATTGTGCGTGTGTGTTCCGAGGGTTATATTATTGAGTTCTTTGCGAGTTTTAGCATTAGTAATGGCTGAGACTGAAGGGCTGAAGACTCTCGTGGCTTGGCCACAATAAGTTTTTACAGCATTTCACTTTATCAGTTCATTCTAAACCTGATACCAGGACCATCACGGGTGAAGGTTACCAGATTTTTAATTGAACTCTGATATTATCTTTGATGCAGTAAATACAGCTTTTTTATTTTGCTATCTTCTATGAATTTAAAGGACTCATTAATGTCTACCAAAGAAGAGGGGAATCGTTGGGGGTGTGTGTGTTTGTTTATTCAGTGTGTGGGAATGCTGAAAAGTAAAGCTCTTCCTTGTCTCCTATATTTACTAAAGCCTGCCTGTAATCCATTTCAGAAATCATCTCAGGTTCTGTCCACCTTGACATTCCCTTTCTTCCATCCCCTTCTCATAAACCTGGAGAGGACAGGAACATCATTCAGAAAATAGAATTTGCCTCAGAGTTTTGCTTTTCCAGCTGATGCAACCCACCAGCCAACCTCCTTAGCCATTCTGGGCTCAGGCTTGAACCTCTAGAGCCTAGGTATTAATTTTGTTTGTTTTGTTATCTGAATGCTCTGAAAACATTGCCTGCAAATTATGGGCATTGATAACTCCCCAAATGGCAGGAAGGTTTTCTTCCATGTGCCTGGCCTCATGCCCTCCCCGCCCCCTGCCCTGCACATGATCTCCCCAGGCCCTCGGATACCAGTGTCCCTGTGTGGGACACACTTCTCTGGATGCTGAGTCAAGGGGCCTCATGTGTAGCTTTACAACCACAGGAAATAAGGTTTATTTGCCTTTCAAAGAGGAAAGGTAGATGAACCTGAGACCAGGACCTAAGATCTTGCATCCTCATGTCTGAAGTCTCCCTACAGGAGCCTTAACTACAGTTGCTCAGCTGCAGGCAGGATTTGTGTGATAGTCCATCCTGGAAAATCTGGACCGTAAACCTTGCTGTTCCCACCCACCTGACTCCTCAGTCTCATCAATCCAACTACATCCATCACAAGGCGATTAGAGACATTATGGATGCAACCCGGGAAAATCTTACGAAGATTCCCCAGGTTTCAGAAGGCCTAGAATCCTCTCCCTTCTCTTAGTCTGGATGAAATCCAGGCCAGGAGCGGGGGGGGGGGGTGAGTTCACTGGGGCCACTGCTCACAAATCTTCCAGACACAGGCATGCAGGGGGCTGGGATCCTTCCAAAGACCTCTGGACGGGGGCTCTTGGACTGCCCCCCCTTCTTCCTGTGTGTCTCCCGAGTGGCCTCCACAGCACTCAGCTGGCTTTCTAGAGAGCTGAGTACCAGCGCAGCCATTGCAGTTCTAGGAGAAAGGGGGGCGCCTGAGACACCTGCCCCTCCCACTCCCCTGCCCGTGCCCCTGTGATTGTGTTCTTCCATCCTCTGCTGCTGCTGCTGCTAAGTCACTTCAGTCGTGTCCGACTCTGTGCGACCCCATAGACAGCAGCCCACCAGGCTCCCCCGTCCATCCTGAGTTTGCTGTTATTCCTGTTTTCCGGAGTTGTGGGGCTCAAGGACTTGACCAAGAGCACCCTCGGAGGTGTCAGATCAGCCTAGAGCCTAACACAGTCTCTCCCACTCCATGCTCCTTAGTCTCGTGTGCATGTCTTAAGCCCTATTACCAGCCCTGAGCCTGCACCCATGCCCCTCCGCCCACGTCCCTCCCAGCCGGCCTCAACAAAAGGATGATGAGAAGCCCCTGGCGGCACCCACGCCTTTCCCTCCCCTGCTCTGGTCCTGCTGCGTAGTGGTGGTCAAACCTCCAGGTCACCGCAGACACTGACCCTTGGTGTGGTTTCAGCTGGTTGCGTGCTTGGTGGAAGGGATGACCAGAGTCACGTGCTCCTTGAAGCAGGGTCCTCGTTCCATGTGGGTTCTTTCGCTGATGTTTTGATGCATTCTGAAAACCGTTGGAAGGCAATTCTTCCTGCGTGTAGCAGCTCCCTCTGCCCTCAGGAATTTGATATACAACCTGGCCAGGCCATAAACCTCGGCTCTTCTGAAAAACGGCAAAGTATGGGAAAGAATGTAAATTATAAATACTGAATTCCTATGGTCAGCAATAATGTAATGGCCTGGCTTGTTGTGTTTTGTGTTTTTTTCTTTAAATATGGCATCCATATGGCTTTCATTTTTAAGGGGCTAGGTTCGCCACCACCACCCCTCCCCATCACCACCATCGCCATATTTCCTAGGGAGCAAAGATAACCATGAAATGCCCCACTGGGATAGGGTGTTTTTCCACACTGAGAAGAAGCACTTTCCCATGTGATGACTCACTGGTCCAAGGTGGACATGCCGCTCTTCACTGAGAGGGACGGGACCCTAGGTCACAGTGACATCACTACAGTCTGGCCGCCCTGCTCCAAACCAGCCCCTGGTGTTGTCACTTAGCAAATCCCACCCCCAGTGTTGACTTTCTAGGAGGAGGCTTTCCTGTAAGATTGTTGAAGTCCTTGCCCTGCCCCTCTTACCAGTCTAGGTCGGCTCACTCACTGGAAGCAGACTTCTCACTTCCACTCACACCACTGCTGGTGCTGTCATCAAGGACAGCTTCAAACTCATCCCGAAGACCAGCTGGTGGCTGGGTTTGAATTTTCGTTCCAGCAGTGGGTCAGCTCCTGGCTTAAATTTCACATACAGGGCAGAAGCAGCTCCTTGCTCTGCTGAGGCAGGACGGAGCCGCTGGTCACTGCATAAATTCCTGCTGCCCTCCTCTGCAGAATCCAGTGCCTCAGAGGGCTGTGCTGGTCCTCAGCATTTCTGCCTTTAAACGCAACCATGTCCCCAGTACAAAATGATAGGTGAAAGCTGCAAAAACACCCAGGGTCCCAAGCTACTGTTAGAACAGCCCTAGTCTTACCATAGCATCTATTAAAGTCAATGGGATTGTGTTTTCTTTGGTCAGAAAGTGTGCTAATAGCAGAGGAGGGTGCGTGAGAAAATGATGCTTGAGCTCACAGGGGTGTCTACCCACAGAAACATATAGGCTTGCACACACCTTTTCACCCCCACTCTCGCTTTCATGCCTTCTCTTCATTTTCTTTGGGTCATATTTGATAGACAAAATGCCAAGCCCAAATCTAGCATGGGACCTGCCAGGCCACGCATAGGGTGTGGAGGAGAGGGCTAGAGTTCTCAGAAATGTCCAAGGGGAAGTTGTATACATTTTGACCACCAGGATAACCTTAGATGCAGTTCTATTCCTCAAAATTGTGTCTCTGCCAGAAGGTACTATGTATGTACCTCTAAGTAATTTCTACAGAAATCAAAGATAAGCCCAGCAGTGATGGACATAGAACATGTGCATGTCAACTGATGGTAACTTGTGTGTGTCAACGTGACTGGGCTAAGGGATGCAGCTAGTGAAATGGCATTTTGGGATGTGTTGTTGGTAAGGGTGTCTCTGAAAGAGACTGGCATTTGAATCCGTAGACAGTAAAGCAGATTACTCTACCTATGCGGGTGGGTGGCCCTCACGCAGTCTGTTCAGGGCCTGAATAGAACAGAAATACAGAGAAAGGGTAAATTTGCTCTCTGTCTGCTTGATGTGAGGTATCCCTCTTCTTCCCTTGGACATTACTGCTCCTAGTTCTCAGCTTTCAAACTCAGACTAGAATTTATACCCCTGCCCCCACCACCCTGTTCCCCATGTGTAGTGAGGCCTTTGAACTTAAGCTGAATTACAGCACCAGCTTTCCTAGCTCTCCAGCTTGCAGACAGCAGGTTGTGGGACTTGTAGGCCTCCGTAGCTGTGATAGCCATTTCCTATAATAGCTCTCCTCATATTTCCTGTTGGTTCTGTTTCTCTGGCGAACCTAATACCACCAGCCTATATTTGGACTAAGGTTTGTAAGCTAAACTTATAAAGAGAAATGAGATAGTTGGCGTTGTAAAGAATGCTCCAAAATGTGAATGCTGACATGTAAATCAACTTGTATTGTCAACTGGTTTTCAAGATGACGTTGCTGTGAATAGCAGAATTGCCTTTTAAGTTTAGACTAGTGGTGCACACACAACTTCTTGTATACCGCTGCGAAGATGGCCAGGGTTGTGAACCTTCCCCAAAGGTGTATAATAAGGTTGGCCAAAGAAAAACAAAAACAAAAAGTTGGCATCGTACCCCGGACTCACATTGCCTCAACCTTTTGCACTTGTCCTAACCCAGTCCTTGACTGTTAAAACGTCTTTGCCACTATGTCCATACCACCATGAACACACCTGATGTTGTCTGAAAAACCTTTGCAAACAGTTGTATCTCGTTTGAGAAAATTCTCTACCGAGTAGCTGCTCAGGCTGGGAGAGGGAAAAAGAACGTTCAGTTTTTCCAAATAAATTTTTTTCATATTTAGTGTGTTGGCATCACCCAACTGCTCTGTTGTTGAGATGCTAATGTGACTGGCAGATAGTGGTTTTGTCCTACATGACAAAATCAGTTCAGTTCAGTTGCTCAGTCGTGTCCAACTCTTTGCGACCCCATGAATTACAGCACGCCAGGCCTCCCTGTCCATCACCAACTCCCGGAGTTCACTCAGACTCACGTCCATCAAGTCAGTGATGCCATCCAGCCATCTCATCCTCGGTCATCCCCTTCTCCTCCTGCCCCCAATCCCTCCCAGCATCGAAGTATTTTCCAGTGAGTCAACTCTTCACATGAGGTGGCCAAAGTACTGGAGTTTCAGCTTTAGCATCAGTGCTTCCAAAGAACACACAGGACTGATCTCCTTTGGAATGGGCTGGTTAGATCTCCTTGTAGTCCAGGGGACTCTCAAGAGTCTTCTCCAACACCACAGTTCAAAAGCATCAATTCTTCGGCACTCAGCTTTCTCCACAGTCCAACTCTCACATCCATACATGACCACAGGAAAAACCATAGCCTTGACTAGACGGACTTTTGTTGGCAAAGTAATGTCTCTGCTTTTGAATATGCTATCTAGGTTGGTCATAACTTTCCTTCCAAGGAGTAAGCATCTTTTAATTTCATGGCTGCAGTCACCATCTGCAGTGATTTTGGAGCCCCCAAATAAAGTCTGACACTGTTTCCACTGTTTCCCCATCTATTTCCCATGAAGTGATGGGACCAGATGCCATGATCTTTGTTTTCTGAATGTTGAGCTTTAAGCCAACTTTTTTGCTTTCCTCTTTCACTTTCATCAAGAGGATTTTTGGTTCCTCTTCACTTTCTGCCGTAAGGGTGGTGTCATCTGCATATCTGAGGTTATTGATATTTCTCCCGGCAATCTTGATTCCAGCTTGTGCTTCTTCCAGCCCAGCATTTCTCATGATGTACTCTGAATATAAGTTAAATACACACATGACAAAATAATTAATAGTAAAAACGAATGCTAACTATTTCCTGAACACCATGCTTGGTGCTTGCCATGGCTTATCCACCCCTCCAATCTTATGGGATGAGAGACAGGAGAGGCCTTCCAGAGAGAAGCAGTGAGGCCAGTACCCAATGAGCGAGGAGTCTGAGATGGAGCCCACACTCCTGTGGCATCTCAGGGATCAGGATGGGGCAACCCAGCCATGTGTCCAGCATCAACTCTTACCCCCTGCACCCAGGGCGCCCCATCCCCCCACTGATAGCACTGTGGGACCCCTGCCACTCCCAGTGCCCACCAAGCACACTGTGCTTTCAGGCTGTGCAGCGTCTGTGACGGACCTGGAACGTCCGCCTCTGCACTCTGCCTGATCGTTCCATGGTCCTGCAAAGCTCAGCTCAGATGCTCTGTGTTCTGTGCAGCTCCCCCGATCCCCAATGTGCACAGCCATGCTCCTTCCCCGTGTGCTGTGTCCACCTCGGAGTAGGGGCCTCTCTCTGGTCTTCCGGACTCAGTCTAGGCTCCCAACAGCGTCCATCGCCAACGCCTGACCCACAGCAGGTGCTCAGTAAATGCTGTGAACGAGCCTGAGAGTGAGCGGGTTTGTGGGCCAGGGGCCACAGACCACCCCTTCCAGGATGGACCCGCAGTGTGTGACTGCTCCATTTCTGGTTTCACGGGAATCCTGTACGGAGTCCTCTGGTCCAGGTGCATCCCAGCCTGCCTTTGGGTCTGCACTTCTGCTGCCTCCACTGTTTAATTTTTCTTCAAGAGGACTTTTTGGCTCATTGAAAAATTGAACAGAAGATAGAGTTCCCAGGTACCCCCTGCCCCTCCTTATGCATAGCCTTCCCTGTTATCAGCGTCCTCCACCAGAGTGGGATGTTTGTTACAGTTGATGACCTGCACTGACATGTCAGGATCACCCAGAGTCCAGTTTACCTTACCGTTCACTCTCGGTGGTATACACTGTGTGAGTTTAGACAGGCGTGTAATTGACAGATTCCCACCATTTTAGCATCATACAGAGTATTTCCACACCTTGGTGGTGTGGATCCAGGTAGAAACTGCCTTGCATTCTGCTGGGATTCTGAATCTGCCTTGCAGCCTGCTGGGATGCTCAGTTTAGACAACATATAAAAGTTTCCTGGATGCAGGATAAACCCAGGCCTATGGAAAGAGCAGGAAGGTTAAAGTGTGTGGTACTCTGAGCAGTGACGAAGGCATAACAGGGAGCTGACGTGTTTGCTCCAACACCAAGAATTACAGGACAATTTGTTATTCAACCGAAGCCAGTATAGTTGCTATGAAAAATAAGCCTGGGAACATACCTTTTCCTTGTTTTTATCTTTTTACATACCCATTCTATTTTCTAGTGCTGTAGTGAAGACATCAAAAACAATAGCTGATACTGTTTGCTATTCTCTTTCTTGCAAGAGAATAAGAGGCACGGCTCTAGTCAAAACATGGCTCTTATGTGCTAAAGGTATCAGCTTCCTGAAAGGGCTTGACAAATGCTAACATACTCTAAGAAACCGTGGTTGGAATGGCTTAGGAAAATCCTAGGTTTTATCAGGAATTATTTTTGCCAGATTAAGCCTAGCCTGAAGGCATCAATTACCTTCTTTCTTTTTCTTAAAGTTTTATTAAATAGAACTTGGCTTGTCTGATTTGCCAAAACCCAAGTAGTTACCGGACTAGTATCCCAGAACCTCACAGGCAGGTGTGTGAATGGGCTAAGAATTGTCAGCTTGTTTCAGCACTGGTAGTACTCTGGAGAAGAAAATGGCAACCCACTCCAGTATTTTTGCCTGGAGAATTTCATGGACAGGAGCCTGGCAGGCTACAGTCTATGGGGTCGCAAGAGATGGACACGACTGAGTAACTAAGCACACACAAAAAAATCCTCTGTGCTCTGACCATTCACTTCTGCCTCCAGGATTTCAGGCAACACTGAACCTTTTTTACTGTCTCCATAGTTTTTGCCTTTCCCAGAATGTTGTATAGTTGGAATCATTCAGTGTATAGCCTTCTCAGATTGACTCCTTTCACTCGCACTGAAGATTCCTTCATAGCTTGATAGCTCATTTATTTTTAGGGCTGACTACCATACTGTCATCTGGATGGGCCACAGTTTGCTTATCCACTCACCTACTTGAAGACATCTTGGTTGCTTCAGTTTGGGTAATGATGAGTAAAGCTGCTATAAACATTTGTGTGTGGTTTTTTGTACAGACATACATTTTCAGCTCCTGTGAGTAAATCCCAGCAGGGCAGTTGCTAGATCATATGGTAAGAATGTAGTTGATGTTATGAGAAGCCACCAAACTGTCTCCCAAGGTGGCTGTACCATTTTGCATTTCCACCAAAAATGAATGAAAGTTCCTGTTGGCATCCTTGCCAGCATTTGGTGGTGTCTGTGTTCTGGATTTTGGCCATTCTGATGTAGGGATATGTAGTGACACCTTGTTTAAATTTTCATTTCCTCCAGACATGATAGACCTGCCTCCACTTCTTCAGCTAGTGTTTTTATCTTTGTGCCGACACCCTGGCGTTTTGGAGGGCTGCCTTGCTTTCTTTTTTGCTTTTTTCTCTTTAAACTTCCACCAACAGTGGAAATTGGTAGAGCCCCTTTGGAGTGTTAATCAGAAAATACCTTATTTTCAAGTTTCTTAGAACATCTTTCCTTTGAAGGTGATGGCTAGGGATCACTTTTTGATTCTCAACATGCAGGGGAGGGGTGCAAAGTACAGGTACCAAAGGCACCCACTCTCCTGCTTAGGACTTGTTTTGATATCATAAACTCCAGAAAAATGCTCTGATTCTCTCCCTTGGATTCTGTTGCTGCTGCTGCTGCTAAGTCGCTTCAATCGTGTCAGACTCTGTGCGACCCCGCAGACGGCAGCCCATTGGGCTCCGCCATCCCTGGGATTCTCCAGGCAAGAACACTGGAGTGGGTTGCCATTTCCTTCTCCAATGCATGAAAGTGAAAAGTGAAAGTAAAGTTGCTCGGTCGTGTCTGACTCAGCGACCCCATGGACTGCAGCCTACCAGGCTCCTCTGTCCATGGGAGTTTCCAGGCAAGAGTACTGGAGTGGGATGCCATTGCCTTCTCCTGGTTCATCCATATAACTTAAAGCTCAGAAAGTTTTGTGGGGTGCTCCATTTGGGGATTCAGAATTGTAGCGCTCTTTCATAAAAAACTAATATATAAAGCTCTTATTCCCAATATTTGATTTTTAAAAAGCAAATGCCACATGGCCCCAGCTCTAGGTTACCTCCTGCGGCAGGGGGCTTGGAAGAGGCCAGGTGAAAGAGGGCTGGAAAGTAGCTGCATCCCCAACTTTGCAGTAAATCTACCTCCACTGGAGCCAGTACGACTTGGGCTTCACCTGCTGGGGGAAATACACCACATCTTGGATTCTTCCAGTTAACTGCTCAAATTGCCGTTATCAGCAGGAAACGTAGCCTTTCCCCCTGCGGCTTTTTCCCACCCCGCTTAAGCACTCTAAGAACATTCGAACATTCGGGGATTTGTTCTACGCGGGAGTCAGAGAACTGAGCGACTCCATCGGTGGTGGAGCACTCAGATTCAGGTGCCTCGCCGCGCAGAGCAGCTGTCCGCTGGGCCAGGACCCCTTGTCAGTCCCCATCCCATAGTCGCAATGTCCCCACGTGGGGAGCCAGCTGGCACCATACCATCCCGGAGCAGGAGGCTGGGCCAGCGCCAGGAGTCCATTGAATGTTCGAGCCTCAGATCCAGCCTTTCCCCAGACCCAGCTCTTGTTCCTGGGGGCCCCGGTTCGCCAACCAGGCCCCTCCTGTTCTCTCATGGATGAGCTTCTGTTGGGGCCTCAGCATCCATCGCCACCAGGGGCAACCTAATCCATCCGGAGATTCCCCCAAAGCCAACAGTGGAGCTCCCTGGCCGCTCTCCTGCCCCCTCTGCAGCCCTGGCCCCTCCCGCTGGCAACGCCTCGCCAATAGAGGGTGTTGCAAGCGGGTGCCTTGCCAGGTCACAGAAGCGGGCCCCTGGTTTTCCAGTCCTGTGGTTCTCTCCCCATAAGGAGCTGCCTGGATCTGACACAGAGGCGTTCCTGCTCCCGTGTAAGCTGCTTCCTTCCTGATGGAGCCACAGCACCTCTGGTTTTCAGATGGTGACCGCGGTGTTCATGGGGGTTCTTTCCGGAGCCACGGAGTCTGAGCTGCCAGCAACTGCATCTGCTGTGTGTCTCGGAAAGATGTCCCTCCTTCCGTGTCTTGCCGTGCCTGGTAACCGCTCTGATGAAGAAGGAGCTGCAGCGAAAAGGCACTTCTGTTGGTGACTCTCCCCCCAAGTTGAAATAATTATCTTTCATCCTGCTAACTTTAGCCTCCTGGGACCAGTTTAGTCTGGGGAACTGTTTTTGCTTTTGAACGCAAATGTTCTTCCCCCTCGCATCTGCTCCCCACAGGCTTTCCAAACACGCAATGGCAGACCATTGAGTTAGAATGTTTTATCCCTTGAAGAAAGCGTGTATGTGGTTTTCAAATATACATTTCCTCAAGAAAGCCGCCCCCATGTGGAGTATCCGCCTTTTGTGAGCAGGCGTCTAGGTGAACCTGACTTCCCTCCAGGGTTAACTGAGCCAAAAACGAATCACTTGCTTGGCTGCAGGGAGAGGGCAACCTCTGTTCTGCAAGGTTACCAACCCCATAACCCGCCAGCCAAGCCCTTCTTCTGGTTGAAGCCAGTAGACACGTTTTATTAAAAGATGATGAGGAAATGACCCAGAAGCACACATTTTCACCTCTTTTCCAGTCCAAAGAGAGTTGCTCCTAGGTGCTGTTTCTGCAGTCCAGCTTCTGACTTGCAAACTGTTCAAGAAGGAGGTGGTGGGCTGGATGGCTCAGAGCCCGCATGATGTAAGTTTCATGTTGTAACACATACATGTGCAGACAAAGGAATCAGACATTTGGAGGAGGGGCTCAGGGTCAGCCAATGGCTGTACCCCTATAGTTCATATGTCAAGGCACCAAGGTCCCTCTCATACCCATCAAGGTGCCCACTATCCAAAAACAAAGCAAAACGAAATCAGTGTTGGTGAGGAATGTGGAAACCATTTTTGTGCACTGTTGGTGGGAATGTAAAATGATGTAATTGCTGGAAAACAGTATGGTGGATCCTCCAAAAAGTGAAAGTAGAATTACCATATGATCCAGTTAATTACACCTCTGGGTATATATCAAAAACTGAAAGCAGATGCATAGAGATATTTGTACATCCATGTTCACGGAAGCACTATTCACAATGACTAGGACACAGAGGTATCCCAAGAGGCCACTGACAGATGAACGGGCAAGCAAAATCTTGGTATGTACATACGGTGAAATATTCAGTTCAGTTCAGTCACTCAGTCATGTCCGACTCTTTGGGACCCCATGGTCTGCAGCACGCCAGGCCTCCCTGTCCATCACCAACTCTGGGAGTTTACTCAAACTCAAGTCCATTGAGTCAGTGATGCCATTCAACCATCTCATCCTCTGCCATCCCCTTCTCCTCCCACCTTCAATCTTTCCCAGCTTCAGGGTCTTTTCAAATGAGTCAGCTCTTCGCAGCAGGTGGCCAAAGTATTGGAGTTTCAGCTTCAGCATCAGTTCTTCCAATGAATATTGGATTTCCTTTAGGATGGACTGGTTGGATCTCCTTGCAGTCCAAGGGACTCTCAAGAGTCTTCTCCAACACCACAGTTCAAAAGCATCAGTTCTTTGGTGCTCAGCTTTCTTTATAGTCCAACTCTCACATCCATACATGACTACTGGAAAAACCATAGCCTTCACTAAAAGGAAGGAATCCTGGACTTCCCTGGTGGCGCAGTAGATAAAAATCTGCCTGCCAATGCAAGGGACAAAAGTTCAATCCCTGGTCCAGGAAGATTCCACTTTAGAGCCCAGGAGTCACAACTATCGAGCCCACCTGCTGCAGTTACTGAAGCCCACATACCTGGAGTCTGTGCTTTGCAACAAGAGAAGTCACTGCAGTGAGATGCTTTCCCACGACAACAAATAGGAGCCCCTGCTCGCTGCAAGCAGAGAAAGCCTGCGTGCAGCAATGAAGACCCAGTGCACCCAAAAAGAAAATGAATAAATAACCATTTTTTTAAAAGGAAGGAGTCCTGCATTATGCTGAATGCAATAAGGCAGTCACTAAAGGATGAATGTTCTGTATGAGTCCACTTACCCGAGGTATTTAGAGTAGACAAAACCACAGGGCCAGAGAGCAGCATGGTGGCTGCCAGGGGGCTTGTGGGAGGAGAAGATGGGGAATCGTTGTTTAATGGGAGCAGAATTTCAGTTTTACAACATAAAAGGTTGTGGGGGTGAATGAATGACAGTGATGTTAACAAAACATTATGAGTGTATTTTAAACCACTAATCCGTACACTTGATGACTAAGATGGTAAATTTTATGTATATTTTACCACAATTTAGAGAAACAATTGGATTTAAAAAAAAAAAAAAAAGACACCTAGGCCCAGAGTAGTGAAGCCACTTGCCAGGGTCACACAGCTGGCTGCACCAGGGCCAGGCTTCCAGCTGCCTCCAGAGCCCTGCTGCAACTTCCCGGCCCAGTACACCTTGTCCTCCCACAAGTCACCGAAGAAGGAGATGAACCATGTGTGGCTTGTGCAGCTGCCTAGGCGCATGCATTTAGGGGACTTATCTATCCTTTATACCAAACTTCTTTTCCCTCGCCCCATCACTTTTCTCACCTTCGGAATTTCTCACCTTCAGAATCCGACTCCACTTTCTGAAGCCTTCTATCACTGACTAACAGGTTTAGAATTTTAAAGCACATGTACAAAAATAGAGTGCACAAAGGTGCACTGAGGGTGCTGATGAAAAGGTGGCAAAACTCCCATAAAATTAGAGTATTCAGAGTGGCCAGAGCCTGGGGTGATCTGAGGAGCTTGGGAAGTGCTGAGAACAACTTTTCAAATGAAGGTGGGGAGAGCTTTTGAAAGTCATATGCATAAGGCAAAGAGGGAAAGCAAAAGAACAGTGCCTCCTGTTTGGAAAAAGAGTTCCATCTGATGCTGTCCTTCTCTGCTGCAGGTCCTTTTGTGATGTCTATTAACTCTTTATTATGTCAAATTAGGTTTATCGAAGTCAAGTTCAGGCTCTCCTGCACACACCCCCAACCCCATCTCTATACTTCAGCCATTCTGACCTATTTTCCATACTTGAATATTCATCATGTCTTCCCCATCACATCCTGTTCCCCACTATTTCTCTAACAAATTCACCCACATCCTTATATTCTCAGACAACACTTGGTCAGGAAGACCTTTGTTGACACTCAGCCTAGATTATCTGCTCCACTGCACCATCCATCTCCTTTTGTAATTCTTAGTTCTTGTTCAACAGCTGTCTTCCCTGCCAAAGTTATTAATTTCCAGATTATTTTTGGTTTGTCCACTCTCAGATACCCAACACTTATCACAACAGCACTCAGAAAATATGTTTTGGATGAAAGAATTCTTCAATGAGTAGATGATATAGAAAATAGGACAAGTCAATACAGGCATGAAATGAAGGGAGAGAGAGATGTGGTTAGCCAAAAAAGAAGTGAATGAAGTGAGGGATGCTCCAGCTAGGTTTAGAAGAAAATGATATGAATTAGAGGAGATCCAGGAAGTCAATGAAAACATGGAAGTCTGAGGCAGGGTAGTTAGGAATCTGCCTTGACTAAAAGGCTGAGTGATTTATATTTCATTTATATAGTCTCCATCAACAGAATGATATTCAGCCTGGAAAAGGCAGAGTATGCATTAGTAGGAGGGAATAGAAGCCCGAGATGGCACCTAACTGTGTTAAAAATGTCATCTCTAGGTAAATGTCATGTAAATATCATGGTGCTGAATTTCAGAGCTGTTGTGGGTTAAACCTGGAGAAAAAAAGAAAGTGTCATTTAAGAGAGAGGAGGAAAGAGGCTTTTGAAAACTGTCGATGCATAAGCTTGGTATGAAAGCACAGTTAAGTTCTAGAGTAGGTTATTAAAGACCGCCTGTGTCCATACTTTCTGAAGAACACATCAACCGCTGGCATTACCAGAAGTTCAGTACACAAGCCATGCGAGCTAATGTGTCCTATTTTCACAGGACTTCAAGACTGGGAGGCCAAGGGGATATCACACATGAGCAAAAACACAGCATAAACCCCACCTAAGATAAAAGAAGATTTAAAAATTTTTTTAGCCACCTCACTTTTGAGAAACCAGGGTGCTACTATAGTTCCTTTTTGAGAGTCACCATGCACATTAGCTCATTAAAGACTCTGAGAAGGTCTACAGCAAAGAACATATTTAATATTATCCCCTGAAGCAAATGGTCCACAGAACACATTTGGAGAAGGATGTTTTGGACAAATTTCAGCAAAGTAATTTGTTAAGTTTTTTTTTTTTTTTAATCAGCTCTGAAGGAGGTGGAGAAATGTGGATTTAAAAATACCTGTTGGGATCAGAGCCAGATAGACACCTGTACCTGAAGAGCATTAATTAACTGATTAATAGTCACCTGTGAGGGGTCTCAAATGAAATGTCTCAAGACTCTGCCCTGTCTCCTGAAATGTTCAACATTTTATCACAACACGGAAAATCTGCTTCTAAATTTTTATTTATTTATTTATTATTTTTGGCTAAGCTATACAGTCCCTGGAATTCTCCAGGCCAGAATACTGGAGTGGGTAGCCCTTCCCTTCTCCAGGGGATCTTCCCAACCCAGGAATCAAACCCAGGTCTCCCGCACTGCAGGTAGATTCTCTACCAGCTGAGCCACCAGGGAAGCCCAAGAATACTGGAATAGGTAGCCTATCCCTTCTCCAAGGGATCTTCCCAACCCAGGAGTCAAACTGGGCTGTATAACCTTGGACAAATTTCTCAAGATCTCTTAGCCTCAAAGCCCTTTGATAAGAAACTATCTTCCCCATTTTGTGGAGTTATTTTGATGGTCCTGGAGTAGGGTGGATGGTCAGTGTATGCTTCTCTTCTCTTTCTCCCAAGTGAAGAAGGGCAGTTGGAGAAACTAGAAAGGTGATTTATTGGATACAGATCCAACAGAGAGACTGAACCAGTGGGAAAATCCCCCCAAAGGAGGTAGATTTGGCTGATGAAAAGTAAGAACTCCATAATAACCAAAGCTGGAAAACAAAGATATGGGCTTGGCTAGCTTTAGGTTGGCCATGGCACCACCACAGATTCTGTGTAAGAGATTTCTGCTTTGGGTGGGTGATAGGATTAGGTGACTCCCAAGATACCTTCCAGCTCCGGAGCCCATGATTCCATCTCAGCTAGACTGTTGATTGTTCTCTTCTATATGTAATCAGTTCATAGACATTCAGCTTCACTCATATATACTTATTTAAAGTATATATCTAGACCATCATATATAGATACTTATTTAAAATCACTCTTTGGCCATTCCCTATGGATGAGCTCTTTCTTGTTTTAGGGCCTCTTTAAAGCCTAGTTTAGAGATTTGTCCTTATTGGGAACTTAATAAATGGTGAAGGACTATTAAGAGAGATCAGTGGTGGTCTGATGACCACACACTCACACTTCAGACTCATACAGGCATGTGTTCAAATCTTGGCTCTATTTCTTGGCCGTGTGACCTTGAGCAAGTTTCTCTCTGGGCCCCCATTTCCTCATCTAAAAATAGAGATAGTAGTAATAGCTGTAAGAGATCAAATGAATAGGATATTCTAATTTCTTAGGAAAACAGTAAGTCTTCCATTTTTGTAGTTGCTGTCAGAGTGAACTTAAACCTTTTTGTTGCTGTTGTTCAGTTGCTCAGTCATTTCCGACTTTATGACCCTATGAACTGCAGCATGCCTGGCTTTCCTGTCCTTCACCATCGCCTGGAGCTTGCTCAAACTCATGTCCATTGAGTCGATGCTGCCATCCAACCATTTCGTCCACCCATAGCACTAATAGAGGGATTTTCCAATTACACAGTAAGCAACTTATGGATGAATTGGTTCCTTCCTTTACATTCTTATTTAAAAATATTTTCTCCTAAACAATGTTCTTGGCTATCGTGCCTTTTCTAAAACCAGCTTGATCATCAGGGAGTTCACGGTTCACATATTGCTGAAGCCTGGCTTGGAGAATTTTGAGCATTGCTTTACTAGCATGTGAGATAAGTGCAATTGTGTGGTAGTTCGAGCATTCTTTGGCATTGCCTTTCTTTGGGATTGGAATGAAAACTGACCTTTTCCAGTCCTGTGGCCACTGCTGAGTTTTCCAAATTTGCTGACATATTGAGTGCAGCACTTTCACAGCATCATCTTTCAGGATTTGAAATAGCTCCACTGGAATTCCATCACCTCCACTAGCTTTGTTCATAGTGATGCTTTCTAAGGCCCACTTGACTTCACATTCCAGGATGTCTGGCTCTAGATGAGTGATCACACCATCGTGATTATCTTGGTTGTGAAAATCTTTTTGGTATAGTTCTTCTGTGTATTCTTGCCACCTCTTCTTAATATTTTCTGCTTCTGTTCAGTTCAGTTCAGCCGCTCAATCTGTCCGACTCTTTGCGACCCCATGAATCGCAGCATGCCAGGCCTCCCTGTCCATCACCAACTCCCAGAGTTCACTCAGACTCATGTCCATCGAGTCAGTGATGCCATCCAGCCATCTCTTCCTGGTCGTCCCCTTCTCCTCTTGCCCCCAGTCCCTCCCAGCATCAGAGTCTTTTCCAATGAGTCAAATCTTTGCATGAAGTGGCCAAAGTATTGGAGTTTCAGCTTTAGCATCATTCCTTCCAAAGAAATCCCAGGGCTGATCTCCTTCAGAATGGACTGGTTGGATCTCCTTGCACTCCAAGGGACTCTCAAGAGTCTTCTCCAACACCACAGTTCAAAACCATCAATTCTTTGGCACTCGGCCTTCTTCACAGTCCAACTCTCACATCCATACATGACTACTGGAAAAACCATAGCCTTGACTAGACGGACCTTAGTTGGCAAAGTAATGTCTCTGCTTTTGAATATACTATCTAGGTTGGTCACAAGTTTTCTTCCAAGGAGTAAGTGTCTTTTAATTTCATGGCTGCAGTCTCCAACTGCAGTGATTTTGGAGCCCCCAAAATAAAGTCTGACACTGTTTCCACTGTTTCCCCATCTATTTCCCATGCCATGATCTTTGTTTTCTGAATGTTGAGCTTTAAGCCAACTTTTTCACTCTCCTCTTTCACTTTCATCAAGAGACTTTTTAGTTCCTCTTCACTTTCTGCCATAAGGGTGGTGTCATCTGCATATCTGAGGTTATTGATATTTCTCCCGGCAATCTTGATTCCAGCTTGTATTTCTTCCAGTCCAGCATTTCTCATGATGGTTCTGTTAGGCCCATACCATTTCTGTCCTTTATCGAGCCCATCTTTGCATGAAATGTTCCCTTGGTATCTCTAATTTTCTTGAAGAGATCTCTTGTCTTTCCCATTCTGTTCTTTTCCTCTATTTCTACCAGCCATGTGGAATTCCAGGATGAGGGAAGGTTGTGTTAAGCAAGTAAGAGAAGGCCATGAGCCTGGAGAAGGTGAGTGGGATGGGGGTATAACTGGAGAGAAGGAGTGTGATGGTGAGCTTGACCTCACAGAACCTTGCTGATCACAGAATGAATCCTGGATTTCTTCTCTCACACAACAGGAATCCATTGAGGCATTTTACACTAGGGAGTGATACTAACTGATTTGTATATCTAGAAAAGGGTGGAGTGGTGAGATGAGATGGGAATCTTGCAGATGATGCTTTAGACCAAGGTAGAGACAGAAGAGATGAAGAGAAAGCAGAGTCAGTCATACTTGGGACACATGAAGATTCATAACAACACTATTCACCATGACTGACAGGTGGAAATGGACCAAATGCCTAGAAACTACTGAATGGATAAACAAATACAGTATGTCCACATGGTCCTGCAATGCAGGAGCTGTAGAAGACATGGATTCGATCCCTGGGTGGGGAAGACCCCCTGGAAGAGGGCATGGCAACCCACTCCAGTATTCTTGCCTGGATAATTCCATGGACAGAGGAGCCTGGCGGGCAACAGTCCATAGAGTCGCAAAGAATTGGACATGACTGAAGCAACTTAGGAGAAGGCAATGGCACCCCCACTCCAGTGTTCTTGCCTGGAGAGTGATGGGGGAGCCTGGTGGGCTGCTATCTATGGGGTCGCACAGAGTCGGACACAACTGGAGCGATTTAGCAGCAGCAGAAGCAACTTAACACACACACATGCATGCGCGTCCATATGGTAGAATATTGTTCAGCCATAAAAAGGTTGAAGTTCTGATACAATGTGGATAAACCTAAAAAACATTATGTTGAATATAAGAAGCTGGTCACAAAAGACCCCATATCATACGATTCTATTCATATGAAAGTCCAGAACAGAACAATTTACAGAAGTAGATCGGTGGTTGCCTAGGGCTAGGGGGAGAGGGTGATACGAAGAAAGGAGAAATGGGGAGGGTCTTTTGAGATGGTGAAAATATTCTAAAATTGATTGTGATGATGATTACACATATCTGGAAATACACAAAAAGCCACTGAGTTGCATACTTTAAATGTATGGGTTATATGGCACATAAATCATATCTCAAAGATGTTTGATATAAAAGACCCCCACTTGGGAGGATGAGATACTGGTTTGGAAAAGGAGGAGCAGCCTCTCATCTCTACTTGCTCTGCTTCATTTGCCTTCCTCTCTGTGCACAAGGACCCTTGCCAACAAAGGTCCACCTAGTCAAGGCTATGGTTTTTCCAGTAGTCATGTATGGATGTGAGAGTTGGACTATAAAGAAAGCTGAGCACCGAAGAACTGATGGTTTTGAACTGTGGTGTTAGAGAAGACTCTTGACAGTACCTTGGACTGCAAGGAGATCCAACCAGTCCATCCTAAAGGAAATCAGTCCTGAATATTCATTGGAAGGACTGATGTTGAAGCTGAAATTCCAATACTTTGGCCACCTGCTGCGAAGAACTGACTCATTTGAAAAGACCCTGATGCTGGGAAAGATTGAAAGTGAGAGGAGAAGGGGACGACAGAGGATGAGATGGTTGGATGGCATCACCGACTCAATGGACATGAGTTTGAGTGAACTCCAGGAGTGGGTGATGGACAGGGAGGCCTGGCGTTCTGCAGTCCATGGGGTCGCAAAGAGTCAGACACGGCTGAGTGACTGAACTGAACTGAACTGAACTGTGATCAAGGAAAAGGGGGTGACCTAGGGCTTACTCTCTGTTCCACCCAGCCCAGTGACTGGACAATAGAAATCTCTGTAGCCCCAGATAAGATCCTCTGGATGGAGACTCATTGTCTAGTGTGGGTCAGTGGCAGGGAAGCGGAGTTCCCCAGTACTTACAGGCAGGTCCGCCCCTTAGCAGGGCCATATGGGATGAGTAGCTCCCATCCTCGGAGGTCGATTCCTAGGAGACGATTCTCAGATTTTTCAGACAGAACTAGCATGTAATGCACACCTTCCATGCGCCACATCAGTGTTAACTGCTGTCATATCCCTAATGCCACTTAATCCCTGATCTATACTGTGAAAAAGCTTCTGCTGACTAAAAGAAAGCATTCTCCATTGGGCTCAACTTGTGGTTTATGCCCAAGGTCATGTCAAGGCCATCACTGGTAAAAATCATCTCCCCAAGGGTAGGAAGGGGCCTTCTTGAAATGCGATTGCCAGCCGCAAAGTCTGGTTTACAAAAGGCGGTGTTTTCCGGTCACCGAAACACAGGGCTCGGAGTCCCTTCTGGTTAGTAAGCTGCACTGGCCAAAAAAGAAGTATTTCTGAAAAACACTTTAGAACCCATCTGATGGAAGAGAATCTGCTACAATTAATATTTGGTTCTTAAATAGGGATCTATGAATTGCCTGTTTAAAAGTCCTTCTTGGCCTTTATTAAATCCGATGTTACTCTTTAGAAAGAATGATTGGTAATGCCTGAGCCTGAAGGTGGGGAGCAAGACAGGGAAAAATTTGTCTTCTTTAACTTCAGCAGTGTTTACGGAGTAGGCAGAATCCAAATCCAAACCATATTTTCCAAAAATATTTTTCCTCTTAATTCTTAAATCCATGTGTACTATATGAGAAATCTAATCCGTATGTTTCTTACTCATTTACACTTTACTCATCAAAGCGTTTCCTCTGAAGAATTATTTGATGTCCAAGGAGACTTTAGAGACATTTTTCTTTTCAACAAGGCTTTGTTCTTAGAAATAAAGAAGTTGCTGCATTTGTGCATGCAAAGAATAAATGAACTTGAACCCCAGAAAGGTTGAACTTTGTTTCAAGTAGATTCTACATTCAGAAGAAACAATTTGAGAAATGAGCTTTCTCTTTTACATATTTTAAGGGCGGGGGTAGGGGAGAGCCTCCAAACGGATGCTTGGAATTACATGCCAGTTTCCTCTTCAGCTGTTGGTAAGTGCCCTTAGATAAAATCCACCTTTATCTCTGAGGTGGTCTTTGACTTTTGTTAGAAAAGGCTGCGTCTAACCTGATCTCTGTCTCAATCTGTGACAGAATGTGCCCAGAGGAAGGCAGGGGTATGCTGAAATTCCGAGTATGTGTTTGAAAGAACAAAGCTCCTGGTGAAAAATGTGCCATGGAACCACGAGGCGGACCACCACCTAACCCCTTCTGTTAGGACGAGGAGCAAAGCTGGAGGGAGACGAAAAGAAGTTTCTGGTTCCGAGAAAGTATCAGCGATCCTGAAACCTGGATGTCGAGGCAGGGCATGGCTTTGAAGGGAAGAATCTGAGTCTGTTGTGTCTGAGGTTCTGGAAGAACTGCCATCTAGGCTCCCGGTGCTCTCTGGAGAGTGGTCAGTGCTGAATCAGAGGACTGGCCTCGTGATGAGGAAGTGAAAGCCATGGATGGACCTCCAGAAAAGGAAGCTGGGAAGCCCAATGAACGCTGCACCTTTGGGACAAGCGCCTTGCGTTTCTTAAAATGCGATAGGGCTGCGTCTCAGTGGGGGCTCTGCAGCTTCTGAGGCAGAGTGTGGGAAAACAGAAGGGAGGCTTTGGGTTGTCCCAGTGATTGGAGGAGGCCACCCACCTTCAGCAGGCACACAGGGTGTACAGGGATACAAGATGTCCTACCATGCAGTAGACAGCTCTGCTCAATGTATATGAACTTGTAGATAGATTTTTCACTTAAATGAATGTCCAACGGGATATTTAGAAGTCAAGAGGAACCCAGAGTAATTTTTGGTCTGAGCTTAGACTCTAACTACAGTTTCCATATATGCATATACATTTTGCTCCATTTAAATTGATGCTCAGTTTCACAAAAATGGAATAATGTAGATAAAACATTGTACTTTGCTTTGCTGGAACTGAACAGTTGTTGCATTTCAGAAAATCACATCTCTGATGGCAATAATTTGCTAGAATTTGAGTTAGTTCTCTGCATAAATAGCAACTCCATCAAAGGTGATTCTGCATATGTATTCAAGCACCTGATTACTTTGTCTTCAAGTACTCATGTCCAGCCATAAGTTGAAATACATTTTCCCTCTCAAATAGATTCGTTTCTCTTATCCTTCACATTAGAGTTAGGCCACTGTATTGATTTTTAAAATTATTCCTATAGATAAGTTGTATTATCTATAACTTTCATTTCATGAGAGCAAAGGAAGTGTATGCTTGAAAACAGTTAAGATGATAAATATGTGTTATGTTTTATGTATTCTTTACCAAAATTTAAAAAAAGAACGTGAAATGAATGTTTATATTATGCATTTAACCCAGTTCAGTTCAGTCACTCAGTCCTGTCCAACTCTTTGTGACCCCATGGACTGCAGCATGGCAAACCTCCTTGTCCATCACCAACTCCTGGAGCTTACTCAAACTCATGTCCGTTGAGTCGGTGATACCATCCAACCATCTCATCCTCCGTCGTCCCTTTCTCCTCCCACCTTCAATCTTTCCCAGCATCAGGATATTTTCCAATGAGTCAGTTCTTCGCAGCAGGTGGCCAATGTATTGGAGTTTCATCTTCAACATCAGTCCTTCCAGTGAATATTCAGGACTGATTTCCTTTAGGATGGACTGGTTGGATCTCCTTGAAATCCAAGGGACTCTCAAGAGTCTTCTCCAACACCACAATTCAAAACCATCAATTCTTTGGTGCTCAGCTTTCTTTATAGTCCAACTCTCACATCCATACATGACTACTGGAAAAACCATAGGCTTGACTAGATGGACCTTTGTTGGCAAAGTAATGTCTCTGCTTTTTACTATGCTGTCTAGGTAGGTCATAGCTTTTCTTCCAAGGAGTAAGCGTCTTTTAATTTCATGGCTGCAGTCACCATCTGCAGTGACTTTGGAGCCCCCAAAATAAAATCTGTCACTGTTTCCACTGTTTCCCCATCTATTTCCCATGAAGTAATGGGACCAGATGCCATGATTTTAGTTTTCTGAATGCTGAGTATATCCCAGTTGAGTATTTAGCCCAGTATATCCCCAAATGCTATCATTTCAACATATAAATGAAATATCAACTTAAATTAATCAACAGAACAACTGGCAATGAGGTATTTTATATCTTCTTTCTCATACAAAGTCTTTGAAATCTGTGTGTATTTTATTCCTACAGCAACTATGAAGCCAGACTGGCCACACTTCTGGGGCTCAGTGGCCACGTGTGGTTAGTGGCTGCCATGCTGGACACTGAAGTCCTGGGTAATAGCTGGCACTTGCTGGGCAGCCTCGGAGTGCTAGGCACTGCTGCGAACACTTCAGAGGGAATGGTTCATTCAACCCTTATAACGCTCTGTGAGATAGACACAGTGACTGTCCTCACTGCCTGTGAGCAAACTGAAGCTCAGAAAGCCTGAGTCGCTGGGCCGAGGTCACACACCGTTATGACCTCGAGCAGAAAGCTAAATGCAGGCATTCTGGCTCCGGGCCCTGCCTTAACCACTGCTGTGGGCACCGTTGTAGGACTTTCCCCTCAGATTCCTTTTCTGACCTGGGGGCGTCTGCACTGCCCTGGCAACCTTGGGGCAGCAGGAACCTGGCTGGCCCACCAGGCAGGCTGGTCTTCCTGGCCACTCCTGACAAGCATGGCAGAGGCGGGGGCCAGCCCTTCTGAGAAGCAGACAGTTTCCCCTGCAACCTTCTCATTCTTATCTGGATTTCTGTGAAGAGAAATGGTGGGTCTGGCAAAGAAAGACAAATTTCATACGATATCACTTATACATGGAGTCTAAAATATGATATAAATGAACTTATTTACAAAACAGAAACAGACTCACAGGCATAGAAAACAAACTTACGGCTACCAGAGGGAGAGGAGGGAAGGGATAAATTAGGGGTTTGGGATTAACAGACACACACTGCTGTATATAAAACAGAAAAAAAATAGATAAACCACAAAGGTCCTACTATATAGCACAGGGAACTATATTCAATATCTTGTAACAAATTACAGTGGAAAAGAATATGAAAAAATATATCTATGTGAAATTAAATCAGTTTGTACAGCAGCAGCTGTACACCAGAAACTGACACAACATTGTAAATCAACTATTCTTCAATTTAGGGAAAAAAAAAAGTAGTGGGTTTGGGCAAATGGAGTCTGGACAAAGCACAGATGGGGCAGAAGATTGTCCCAACTCATGCATCTAATAAAGACTTGCTCCCAAGACCTTGCTGGTGAATTGTCTGCATTCCAATAACTTTTTCTCCTGGGTTTTCCTTAATAAGGACAGATTTCTTCACTTCCTGGGACTCCCTCAAGATTATACTGACAACTTCCCCATTAATTATCGAATTATGCCCTGTCACAAAATGATTACATTTGCTTCCTACCTAAACACCTCCTCTCATTGATGAAAAGTCTCATTTAAACTAATATCCTTTAACTTGCTTCATTTCAACACCTCCGTAGAGGCTACTAACAAGCTGACTCCTTGCCCAGCTGGTCCCTCCTCCCTTCCTTCTGTTCTCTGTTCCAAGACCAATTTAGATCTGGCGGAACAGGAAAGGGGGAGGACTCACCCTCTGAATTGGAGGCTTGGCTGGAACCTTCTTGAGGGATGAGGACACTTAGCACACGACCTTGAGTCTGCACCCCCCTCAAGAGGGAGACTCCACCGGCTGCTTCCAGAAACAGGAGAATTGCCTGAGAGTGCGGCCACTGGGGTAAAATGGACTCCCAGCTTAATGAGTCAGGTAATTATACCCAGATTCCCTTTACAGGGGCCTCTTAATTATTATTTAATAAAGAGATGATTCCAGGCTGTGACCTGTGAGGCTGGTGGCTTGATAACCATCTCGCTGGAGGAGTGCCTCCCCTCAGACGTGGTCCTTCTCTGGCAAGGAGATGGGGTGCTTTCAAAGGACCCCTCAGGCCTGCTTTTGAGAATATCATGTGCCAAGAAACTCCCCTTCCTGGCACTGTCTTCTCTGGGGTGTCAGATGGGCCCCTTCCCTGGAGTGCTCTGAATCAGGTCAGTCTGTTCCTCTGAGTAACCCTGATCTCATTTTGTTGGCAGCAGGCAGCAGCCTGAGGCCCTGCTGGCCACTCACGCCAGAGCCACTGGAAGCAGGAAGAGCTCCCTGAGCTCGGGGTGTGAGCCAGGCTCCCTCCCAAGCGCTTCTGATGCCTGCTTATACATCTCTCCCCATTTTACAGATCAGGAAACTGAGGCTCACTGGGGTTATGCACACTGCCCAAGGCCATACAAAATATGGAACTGGGAGAGCAAGGATTTGAACTCACATCTCTATGGCTCCAGAGGAGAAAGGCTTAATTCCTGTACCATACCACCCGGTGTTAGCTGGCCAGAGAGAAAATTATCTGGATCATGTTTTTCAAGGCCATAACTTTGGTAGAGTATCTAAGGACATCCATTGTCATCACTATTGATGGTGCATCGTGCTCTTGGTCCCTGACCAGGGACCTATACTGTAATCAAGGTTTACCTGCCCCATCTCAGTATATGAGACCAGGGATGATGGGCTTCTCATCCTGGCCAGACCCCAGGATGTCTTCCCTGGAAGTTTACAAACTGGAATTGAAGAAAAGAGGTGCTTTATCCACTCCCGTGGCACCAGCAACTAGGTAGATGTGAGCTCCAAGTACCCAGAGGTCATGGTCCAGGCTTGTGTAAAAGACAAAGACAATGTTGACAACACATAAAGAGAAAAATTTCGTTATAGTCAAGCCCCTGATTCAAATTCCTGGGACACAGCCCATGTATTTCCTGCAATTCAGCTCTGTGAATCCTTAAAGTTCCATTGAAGTTTCTATCACTTGTAATAAAACTGTTCTAACACACCATGCTCTGGAATTTGGTCTACTGTGGACAACAGGGAGCTTCTTAAGTGTTTTCAGGTGTACGACAGAGAGGCCTCTGTGGCCTGGTAGAGAGGCAGGCGTGGGGAGGGCCACGCGGTGAACAGGAAGACCACATGGGACTTTTTGCAATGCAGGCAGCAACTGAGAGACGACTAGAGGCAGAATCAAGGTGACTGGGGATGGGGTCAGGAGATACCTAGCTGGGAGAAGTGTTTAGATTTGATGATTGATTAAAATTGGGGAGATGATGCTGGAGATGCCCAAGATGATTCTGAAATGGGTGGTGAGGCCACTGGCTGAAAGGGAAACACAGGAGGCAGAGTGAGCCTGGGGGAGGTGAGTGGTGACGTCAGAGGCAACAGGCTTGGCCGTGGAGAGTTGACTGGTGTCCTGCTGCCTGTGTCTGTTACGCTGAGTGATATGTTCTGGCACCAAGACGAAGGTGTGCTCCGGCAATCACCTGCTGGTCACAGCCTCAGTCCTGACTCACCCATCCTGACCTGTGCAACACCCTCCTTTCCACCCGTCTCTCGGTTCCCAGTCATCAGTGGTTCTATTTTTGTCTTCACATCACCCTGCAGACTTGTCAGAACTGGTATTGTCTTCCAGAGAACTTGGGCTTTTTTCCATGGGATTCTGTTCTTCCAGCAGCTCTGTTGAATTGGGCCACCTTGGATAACTCCCTGCCTAGAGTGGTGGGGAAAGATGGCTAGCACAGTTAAAAACAAACAAAGGAATCATGCTGTAGGAAACTGACTCCAGCCAGTTTGACTGCTTATAATTATTTGTTGTGTGTGTGGAGGGTATCTGTAGCTTACCATAGTTAAAGGGAGCTGAGGATTATATTGATTAGATCTCCTCTATGAGGACTGCCCAGCTGGGGTTGATTGCATTGGGTAGGTTGCACTGAAAGCAAGACTCAGATCAAATCTTCTATACATACAAATATATACCATTCATAAAACAGGCACTACAAACATGCACAATCTTTTTTTCTTAAATTCAAGGAAATGTTTGCTCTCTGTCTGACACACCCCTTGTACAATGAGACAACATTCTAGCGACAGACTTCTAGTCAGAATCAGGTAACAGCCTTATCTGCTAAGTGTGGCTCACAGATCCAGTATGAAGGTTGTAAGCCCTTGAATTTGCAAATTCTTTACCCTGCTCATGTAAGCATAGGGTGCCCACATTGTATTTCTAAATATCCACCATTTCTTTTTCAACATTCATGTAATGAATGAAAATTATTTCTAAGTGAACAAACTCTCTACTGAGATTGGAAGATAAAGATTGCTGAGACTCTACCCAGAAATAAACCCATGCATATATGGCCATCTCGTATTTAACAAGGAAGCTAAGAAGAGTCAATGAAGAAAGGAGAGTTGCTCCAGTAAATGGTGATGAGGATCTTCACGTGCTGAAGAATAGAATTGAATCCCTATCTTACACCACTCACAGAAGTGAACTCAAAATGGATTAAAGATTTGAATATAAGACACGAAACTATGAGACTGATAGAGTAAAACACAAGGAGAAAGCCCCTGACATTGGTCTTGGCAAAGGTTTTTTGGTTACGACACTAAAAGCACAAGTAACCGAAGCAAAAACAACCAAGTGAGACGACGTCCAACGAAAAACTTCCTGCACAAAAAAGGGAAGAGTCATCAAGACAAAAAGCAGAGCCGCACAAAGCATCTGCAAACCAAATACGGAAGAGGAGAAAATATTTGCAAGCCATCTCTCTGATAAGGCGTTAATATCCAAAATGTAGAAGGAATTCATACAACTGGATAGCAAAAAAAAAAAAGACTCCAATTTAAAAATGGGGAAAGGACTTGAACAGACATTTTTCCAAAGAAGATATACTAATGGTCAACAGGTACATGAAAAAATGCTCGACATCACTAATCACCAGAGAAATGGAAATCAAACCACAACAAGATATCACCTCACACCTGTAGAACGCCTATCATTAAAAGACAATGGATAACTTTTTGCAACGGTGTGAAGAAAAGGGAACCCTTGTACACTGCTGGTGGAAATGCAAATCTGTACAGTCACTATGGAAAGAAATACAGGGGTACCTCAAAATATTAAAAATACAACTACCATATGATCCAGCAATCTCCTTTCTGAGTATAAATCCAAAGAAAATGAAAACATCTCTAAGAGATATTTGTGCACACGTGTTTATCGCAACATTATTCACAGTAGTCAATACTTGGAAACAACCCATGTGTCCATATAAAGAAAATGTTGTATATACAACATGACGCATTATATTGACTATGCTAATTGACTTTGACTGTATGGATCATGACAAACTGTGGAAAATTCTTAAAAAATGGTAATACCAGACCAGCTTACCTGCCTCCTGAGAAACCTGTATGCAGGTCAAGAAGCAACAGTTAGAACTGGACATGAAACAGCAGAGTGGTTCAGAATTGGGAAAGGAGTGCGTCAAGGCTGTATATTATCACCCTGCTTATTTAACTTATATCCACAATACCATGCGAAACGCCGGGCTGGATGAAGCACAAGCTGGAATCAAGATTGCCAGGAGAAATATCAGTAACCTTGGCTATACAGATGACACCATCCTAATGGCAGAAAGTGAAGAGGAACTAAAGAGCCTCTTGGTGGAGGTGAAATAGAAGAGTGGAAAAGCTGGCTTAAAGCTCAACATTCGAAAAGTAAGATCATGGCACCTGGTCCCATTACTTCATGGCAAATAGATGGGGAAATTCTCAATATCACTAATCACTAGAGAAATAGAAATCACACTGAAACAAGATATCAGGAAATAGTCGCTGTGGATTGTGACTCCAGCCATGAAATTAAAAGACACTTGCTCCTTGGAAGAAAAGCTATGACAAACCTAGACAGTGTATTAAAAGCAGACACATCACTTTGCTGACAAAAGTCCATATACTCAAAGCTATGGTTTTTCCAGCAGTCATGTACAAGTGTGAAAGTTGGACCATAAAGGAGGCTGAACACTGAAGAACTGATGCTTTCAAACTGCGGTATTGGAAAAGACTCTTGAGAGTCCTTTGGACAGCAATGAGCTCAAACCTGTCAATCCTAAAGGAAATCAACCCTGAATTTTCATTGGAAGGATTGATGCTGGAGCTGAAGCTCCAATACTTTGGCCACCTGATGCAAAGAGACAACTCACTGGAAAAGACCCTGATGCTGGGAAAGATTGAGGGGAAGACAGAGGATGAGATGGTTGGATGGCATCACTGACTCAATAGACATAAGTTTGAGTGAGCTCTGGCAGATAGTGAAGGACAGGGAAACCTGGCGTGCTACAGTCCATGAGGTCACAAAGAGTCGGACACATCTAAGAGACGGAACGACAACAATAGTGTAATATAATGCATTATAGTCATATCATATTAAATAACATTATACGATACATACACACAAACATAGATATATTATATATACACACAAACATATATGTATACACACACACACACACACACACAAACAATATCTACCCATTAAAAGGGAAGGAACTCTTGCCTTTGCAACAACATGAATAGATCTTGAGGACATTATGCTAAGTGAAGTAAGTCAGATACAGAAAGACATATTTTATGTTTTCAGTTATATTGGGAATCTAAAAAAGCCAAACTCATAAAAGTAGAGAATAGAATGGTGGTTGCCAGGGGCTGGGGGTGAGGGAGGTCAGAGATGTTGGTCAAAGGTACAAAACTCTCAGCAATAAAATGAATAAATTTGGGGGATACAATGCACAGTAGGATGATTATAATTAATGACATCATATTAAATATTTGAAAAGTAATTAACCTCCAATTAAAATAAAAAAGTTTAACAACAACAAAAAAGTTAATAGAGTAGATTTAAAATTTTATTACCACAAAAATGATAATTATATGAGGTGATGAAAGTGTTAATTACCTTTATTGTAGTGATCATTTTGTAATATATACATGTATCAAATCATCCCACTGCACACCTTATATTTACACATATTATAGATATCTCAATAAAGCTAGAATTGAAAAAAGATGGCTGAAGCTCTGGTAGAAGTTACCTCTGGAGTGTGACATCCAATTAGCATCTATCAAAACTTATAAAAACTCTGGAATGTGTAGTCCTGAGCAGGGTACTTCGAATGTTAACAAATTGCTCCTATAATTTAGATTAAAAATAACACATACATCTCTCTGTCTGGGCTGAAGTATTTGAAATTAAATTGTATGGCATGTAAGTCATGCCATATACTCACCTCAGAACCTTTGCAGAAGTATTCACTGCGGGCACTGTCTTCATCACCTTCTCACTGATTTGCCTGGGTAACTCATCACCTTCTCACTGATTTGCCTGGGTAACTCTTATTCAATCTTCAAGATTTAGAATAGCTGTCACTTTCTCCACAAAGCCCTCCCTGATCCTCCCTATCCCTACCAAGGCAGAATTGAATGACTCTCATGTCTCCCATAGCATCTGGGCTAACTTTTCATCACTGAGAATCAACTGGTCTTTCCCCATCACTTGATGATAATTCACAGTCCTTTTATCCCTAGTACCAAGCAGAATACCTGGCCATTAGCACAGGCCCAGTTTGTTTGTAAAATTGAATTTAACTCATGCAAGAAATCAATTTTCTTCTTCTGTTTCATTGCTTCCCATCCATGCGTTTGGAAAAGGAATTACCGGTGATGATTTGTTGGCCAAGGATACATAACTGATGAGAAGGAAATAAATGAGACGCAGTCCTGGATAGACCGTAAGTATGAGAATAATTTGGAAGTGACCAAACTAGAATAATTTTTAGTTTGTTTTACTTTAAATGCTCCAGGTCTTCACAGAGTTTGCACTTAAGGTGGGCTCTGGAGCTTCTGCTGGCTAATCTCTGATATTTATCCTGAAGAGAGAAAGCAATCAGAAGTCTTATTCACTGGATGCTTTCCTAGAAGTCCCGCAATTCCTAGTGGAGAGAAGGTCAGTGAGGTGTTCTCTGCCAGACAGAAAGCCTGCCAGGAGACTGCTGACCCCATTTTATCCAAATACACAGACCTGGACTTGACATTTGCAAAGTACAGCTACACAAACGGTGGTAAAATGATGCCCCACCTATTCAACCCACATCAAAGTGGCTAAATGGGGTTTTCAGTGGTAGAAAATAGACTCGGCAGAATACTTAGATACAGCCATTTATTCCCAGGGACTCTTTCCCTTTGCAGCCATAGATCTGTAATTTTAAATAAGACCAAGCCTGTATCTCATTGGACATTTTGTCTCATTTAAATAGTGAAGAAGGAGAAAGGATGATGTGGAATTTGTGTATTCAAAATTTGTCAAGTTTACACTCTTGGATATTAAGGAAAATATTGTGAGCAAATAACTGTTGACCCCAGAGGCTCCTGGAAAGGAACTGGAGCCTGGGGAGGGGCACGATTCCTGTTTCTCTTGCACATCCCTATCCACAGCTCTGACCTTCTCTCCACCTCAATCCTCTTTCCCGAGTCACCACGAAATCACCCCAGAATCAGCGATCTGGGCAGGAAATTGACGCGGGACATTTCTAACACAGAGTGGAAAAACTGTGGTTCTGGGAGGGAGGTTGGGCAGCAGCCGCTGAGGAAGCCGGCTGGCATTCAGGTGGAGGACTGGTCAGGGATGAATGGCCTGGGGCTTGTTATCCTTCCTTGTGGGGAGCAAGGGCTTCTCTGAAGAGCGCTTGGATACAAGTTCTTTTAATTCAGGTCATTCTGTGAATAAAATCTGGTGTATCTGTGTTCTTGGCTCTAAAAGTTCGTCACTCAGTTGTGTCTCTTTGCAACCCCATAGACATAGCCCGCCAGGCTCCTCTGTCCATGGGGATTCTCCAGGCAAGAATACCAGAGTGGGTTGCTATGCCCTCCTCCAGGGGATCTTCCCAACCCAGGGATCGAACCCAGGTCTCCTGCATTGCAGGTGGATTCTTTACTGTCTGAGCCACCAAGGAAGGAGGCTGGTTTAAACCTGACCTGTGGCCCCCCTTTGGCTGTTTGTTGGGTACTAGGAGGCTTGACCTCTGTGAACCTCAGCTTATCCAGCTACAAACCCTCTTGCAGGGCTCTTATAAGAATGAAACGAGCCTTTAAAATTGCTGACAATTATGGAATGCTTACTCTGTACAAAGCATGTGTTAAGATCTACATGAAGGGTGATTCTATAAAACAGATATCATCCTTGTTTCATAGGCGAGGAAATAGCTGAAAAAGCTGGACTAACTGGAGCCACACTGCTATCAAACAGAGAAGCTGGCATTCAACACTGAGTCATCTAACCCCTGTTACTCTCAGCCACTCTGCTCTAAGGGTTCATTGGATGGTCGGGGAAATGTTTTGCACAGTTTGAAACAGGGTGAACTCTCAGAGTAGGATAACTATGATGTCATAATGATGATGTTAAAGAGAGCTGATTTCAAACTAAGCTGAATCTGGAGGCAGACCGTGGAGTGACTCGGTCGTTGTTGTGATTGATTACCCATGTGATGGTCCTGACTTGACAGCCTAGGGAGAACCCCCCCACAGCTCTGTCAGCATTCTTTTAAAATAGAATCTCACATATAGCTGGCTCAGGGTTTTTAAAAATGTTATCAATCTGTCTTCCATGTCCTCTAGTTCAGTGATAAAGCAGCACCTACTGTCTTAGGTTAGGTTCCTTGGGGGAAAAAAAAAACAAGAACAACAACCCATAGGCAGAAAATTGATAGGCAAGTGCTCTAGGGATCATCGACGATGGGGAATGAAGGCTGAAGGACTGAGCAGAGAAGAGAACTGCACTGCAGTGCAGTCCCGACAAAGACCTCAGCCTATCCCACTGAGACCACTGGGGCTAAGATGGTCTGTGGTGGGCAGAAATCTAGGGTAGTACAAAGATTACTGCCCTGCGGTGTACATGTGGCGTCCCAGGTAGTGCTAGTGGTAAAGAACCTGCCAGCCAGTGCAGGAGACACAAGAGACACAGGTTCAATCCCTGGGTCGGCAAGATCCCGGGAGGCAACCCACTTCAGATTCTTCCTGCCTGGAGAATCCCATGGACAGAGGAGCCTGGAGGGCTACAGAGCATGGGGTCACAAAGAGCTGGACATGACTGAATGACTTAGCACACAGCACGCAATGTACATGCCTCGTGCAATTCCTTTACTGTGAGTACAGGCAGGGGATGTGAATATGGTGGACTGTCACACCCATGGTTAGGCTACTATTCAATTGACTTGGAGTTATTATAAAGGAAGAGTATCTGGGTGGGGCCTGAGCTAATCAGGTGAGGCCCTAAATGGATCTAAGCTCTTCCAGAAATGGGATTCCAAGCATGAGAGGGAATAAAGGGAGGGCTACATAACAAGAAGCAGCAGGAAGGCCCTAGAAAGCTGCGAACGGTCCCTGGTCAGCCCAAGAAATGGGAGAGCCACCTTAGAACCACAGGGAACTGGTTCTGCCAACTCCTGATGGAACTGGGAAGAGGGCAGGGAAACCTCAGATGAGACCACAGCCCCGGCTGGTGCCTTGGGTTCAGCCTGGTGAGACCTGAGCGGAAGATCCAGCTTTGCTGTGCTTGGACTTCTGACCTGCGAGATGACAAAGGGGTGTGGTTTATGCTTTATTATTTTAGTTTAAATTTTTCTTTTGAGATAGTTGTAAATTCATGTTGTAAGAAGCAATACAGAGAGGTCCTGTATACTGTTTACCTAGTTTCTCCCAAGGATAACATCTTGAAAATTTATAGTACAAAATCACAACCAGAATACAGACAATGAGACAGTCAAGACACAGAGCAACACCATCACTGCAAAGATGCCCCTGTAGTCTTCTTACAGCCAGTCCCCCTTGCCTCCTGCACCCCCTTCTTCGGTTTATCTTTAACTCTCTGCAGTCACTAGTCCATTCTCTATTTCTGTAATTTTCTCATTTCAAGAATGTTGTATGAATGTAGTAATACAATGTGCAACACTTGGGAATTGGATTTTTTCAGTTAGCATCATTCCTTGGAGATTTATCCAAGCCGTTGTGTGTACCAATTTCATTCTTTTTTACTGCAAAGTATTGCATGAATGTACCACAGTGTGTTTAGCCATTTACCTGTTAAAGAATATTTTGGTGGTTTATAGTTTGGGGCTGCTACCAGAAAACCTGCTTTGAGTGTTTGTGTACAGCTTTTTGTTTGAACATGTTTCCATTTCTCTGTGATAAATACCTAGGATTGAAACTCTGGGTCATACGCTTACTGTACAACCTTTTTGGCACCAGGGACCAGTTTCCTGGAAGACAATTTTTCCCCAGACTGAGTGAAGGGGATGGTTCAAGTGGTAATGCCAGTGATGTGGAGTGGTAGATAAAGCTGTGTGGCCTGGATCCTAACAGGCCTCGGACCACTGTGCTTCCATGGACCACGGTGGGCTGGGAACTCCTGATATAAGGAACAGCCAAATTTTTCTAAAGTAGCTAAACCATTTTGCCTTTCCACTAGCAATGTATGAATGAGCAACTTTAATGCTATCACAACTGTTCAGATTTTCTGATAGATGTATGGTGATGACTCATTGTGATTTTAACTTACATTTCCCTAGTGGCTAGTGATGTGAGGCTCTTTTCACAGGGTTATTTACTATCTCTGTATCCTCTTCAGTTGGAGAAGGGAAAGGCCACCCACTCTAGTATTCTAGCCTGGAGAATTCCATGGACTGTACAGTCCATGGGGTGCAAAGAGTCAGACATGACTGGGTGACTTTAAATGTAAATGTATCCTCTTCAGTAAAATGTCCCTTCATGCCTTTCCCCTCAAATCTAATTGGATTGTTTTTCTTTTATTATTTTGTTTTGAGTTTTGAGAGATCTTTACACATTTTAGATACTAGTCCTTTGTTGGAAAAATAGTTTGCAAATTTTTCTCATTGTTTGAAAATTATCTTTTCATTCTCTAACAGAATATTTGCAAAGCAAATTTTAAATTTTGATTGAACAATTTTTTTCTTTTATTGGTCATGCTATTGCTGGCAAGTCTAAGAATTCTTTGCTTAGCCTTGGATCACCCAAATTTTTTTCTGAAGTTTTCATTTCTGAAAGTTTCATAGTTTTACATTTTGCGTTTAAGGTCATGATCCTTTTAAGTTAATTTTTTAATAAGATGTGAGATTTAAGTTGAGGTTCATTAAAAAAACAGCCTTTTTCCACTGAACTATTTTTGTAATTTTGTAAAAAACTAGTTGGGCCTATTTGTGTGAATTTGTTTCTGGATTCTCTATTCTATTCCACTGATTTACGTGTCTTTCTCTCTGTAAATATCACAGCTCTGTCTTGAAATCAAGTGGGCTGATTCCTTCCATTGTATTCTTTTACAATACAATTTTAGCTATTTTAGTTCATCTGCATTTCCAAATAAATTTTAGAATAATTTTATCTCTATCTATAAAAAAAAATCTTACTGGAATTTTGATAAGAATTGCATTAAACCTACATAGAAATTTGGGAGAATTGACCTCTTAATTATGTTGAACCTTCCAACCCATGAACATACTATGTCTCCATCTATTTAGATCTTTGATTTTTTTCAACATTGTTTTGTTGTTTTTAGCACGGAAGTTCTGTAGATGTTTTGTTAGATTTACACTTAAGTATTTCCCTTTTTTTTTTTTTTGGAGTAATTATAAGTGGCATTGTATTTTGAGCTTTGATGCGCACCTATTCATTGATATATAGAGATACAATTACCTTATTATATACAATTGTGCATATAGAAAACAAATGTATACAATTTTTCTATGTTTGTCTTATATCTTGCAACTTTGCTGAACTCATTCATTTGCTCTAGGAGTTGGGTTGTTTTGGTTTGTTTATTTATAGATTCCATGGGATTTACTACACAGTCAACCATGTTATTTGCAAATAGGGACAGTTTTTTATCTTCCTTTCTGATCTGTATGCATTTTAATTCTTTTTTGTGTTATTCATTTGGTTAGAACTTCTAGTACTATATTGAGTAAGACTAGTGAGAATGAACATCCCTTCAGTTCAGTTCAGTCGCTCAGTCGTGTCCGACTCTTTGCGACCCCATGAATCGCAGCACACCAGGCCTCCCTGTCCATCACCATCTCTCCTCGGTCATCCAGCCATCTCATCCTCGGTCGTCCCCTTCTCCTCCTGCCCCCAATCCCTCCCAGCATCAGAGTCTTTTCCAATGAGTCAACTCTTTGCATGAGGTGGCCAAAATACTGGAGCTTCAGCTTCAGCATCATTCCTTCCAAAGAAATCCCAGGGCTGATCTCCTTCAGAATGGACTGGTTGGATCTCCTTGCAGTCCGAGGGACTCTCAAGAGTCTTCTCCAACACCACAGTTCAAAAGCATCAATTCTTCGGTGCTCAGCCTTCTTCACAGTCCAACTCTCACATCCATACATGACCACTGGAAAAACCATAGTTTTGAGTAGACAGACCTTAGTCGGCAAAGTAATGTCTCTGCTTTTGAATATGCTATCTAGGTTGGTCATAACTTTTCTTCCAAGGAGTAAGCATCTTCTAATTTCATGGCTGCAGTCACCATCTGCAGTGATTTTGGAACCCCAAAAATAAAGTCTGACACTGTTTCCACTTTTTCCCCATCTATTTCCCATGAAGTGATGGGACTAGATGCCATGATCTTCATTTTCTGAATGTTGAGCTTTAAGCCAACTTTTTCACTCTCCTCTTTTACTTTCATCAAGAGGCTTTTTAGTTCCTCTTCACTTTCTTCCATAAGGGTGGTGTCATCTGCATATCTGAGGTGATTGATATTTCTCCCGGCAATCTTGATTCCAGCTTGTGTTTCTTCTAGTCCAGTGTTTCTCATGATGTACTCTGCATAGAAGTTAAATAAACAGGGTGACAATATACAGCCTTGAGAGAATCCTTTTCCTATTTGGAACCAGTCTGTTGTTCCATGTCCAGTTCTAACTGTTGCTTCCTGACCTGCATACAGATTTCTCAAGAGGCAGGTCAGGTGGTCTGGTATTCCCATCTCTTTCAGAATTTTTCTAAGTTTATTGTGATCCCCACAGTCAAAGGCTTTGGCATAGTCAAGAAAGCAGAAATAGATGTTTTTTTCTGGAACACTCTTGCTTTTTCCATGATCCAGTGGATGCTGGCAATTTGATCTCTGGTTCCTCTGCCTTTTCTAAAACCAGCTTGAACATCAGGGAGTTCACGGTTCATGTATTGCTGAAGTCTGGCTTGGAGAATTTTGAGCATTAATTTACTAGCATGTGAGATGAGTGCAATCGTGCAGTAGTTTAAGCATTCTTTGGCATTGCCTTTCTTTGGGATTGGAATGAAAACTGACCTTTTCCAGTCCTGTGGCCACTGCTGAGCTTTCCAAATTTGCTGACATATTGAGTACAGCACTTTCACAGCATCATCTTTCAGGATTTCAAGTAGCTCAACTGGAATTCTATCACCTCCACTAGCTGTGTTTGTAGTGATGCTTTCTAAGGCCCACTTGACTTCACATTCCAAGATGTCTGGCTCTAGATTAGTGATCACATCATCATGATTATCTGGGTTGTGAAGATCTTTTTGTACAGTTCTTCAGTGTATTTTTGCCACCTCTTCTTAATCTCTTCTGCTTCTGTTAGGTCCAGACCATTTCTGTCCTTTATCGAGGCCATCTTTTTGTTCTGAATCTTGGCAGAGAAAGTGTTCAGTCTTTCACCATTAGGTGTAATATTAGCTGTAGGCTAGATACTTTTCAGGAGAAGGAGATGGCATCCCACTCCAGTGTTCTTGCCTGGAGAATCCCAGGGACGGGGGAGCCTGGTGGGCTGCCATCTCTGAGGTTGCATACAGTCAGACACGACTGAAGCGACTTAGTAGCAGCAGCAGCAGATACTTTTCAACAAGCTGAGAAAGTTGCCCTCTATTCTTATTTTCTTCTGAGAGTTTTATCATGAATACATGCTGAATTTTGTTAAAATTTTTTTGCATCAACTGATAAGACCATGTGGTTTTTCTTCTTTAGCTATTAATATGGTGGATCACAATGACTGATTTTCAAGATTGAACAGCCTTGCATTCTTTGAATAAACCTCCTCTGGGAAGGTGAGGAAGACCACTGGAAATGCTTTGTTGAATTTTAAGCCTCTTAAGAACAAATGGTGAGGCATTCACAGGCAATTAAGGAGGGAAAGAACTTCCAAGGTGAGGTATTACAGTTACAAAGGCACTGAGGCATGAAACTGGCTTTTCGAAAAAATGCGAATATTTCAGAATGTCTGGAGTGTTGAGACCCAGAGGAAGAATGGCAAGAATGAGACTAAGTTATAAGCAGAGCGCAGTTCCAAGGCTTTGTAGGCTGTGCTGTGGACAGTGGCCTTTCACTGAAGGTGATGGAAATCACTATGAGGCTGGACATAGGGAATGACCCTGTAAAGTTTCCCTTTTGGAAACCCCATGAAAAAGGAACAGGAAGACTGAGCCTGGAGAACTTGGCGAATCAATAGGAAGAATCCTGGAAAGGAAGGATGGAGTCTTGCAGCACCGCTAACAGTGAACGGACCATCTTCTGTCTTCAAATGCTTCTCCTCAGAGCCCCTGACCCTCCTTAGCCACTTGCCCAAGGTCATCTCAGACTCTTCTTTCTTTCATCTTCTACAGTTGATCAGTTGACTGAGCCTCTGTGTCCTCATTTCTTCGGTTCCTTTGCTCTACTCACTGCCACCAACTCAGTAAACCTGTAGTATTAGTTACCGCTCACTGGCCTCCTATGTCTGCTTTTTCCCCATCTCTGATCCATTCTCCTGGGGTAGGAAATGGCAACCCACTCCAGTGTTCTTGCCTGGAAAATCCTATGGACAGAGGAGCCTGGCGGGCTGCAGTCCATGGGTTGCAAAGAGTAGGACACGACTGAGGACACACACAATTCATTCTCTGTCCTTGCCCCTGCTTTCATCTTTAAAATTCTCTAGGTGAAGGTGAAGTCGCTCAGTCGTGTCCGACTCTTTGCGACCCCATGGACTGTAACCTACTAGGCTTCTCTGTCCATGGGATTCTCTAGGCAAGAATACTGGAGTGGATTGCCATTTCCTTCTCCAGGGGATCTTCTCTACCCAGGGATTGAACCCAGGTCTCCCGCATTGGAGGCAGACGCTTTAACCAATTCTATTTCTCTATAAAAACTTCAGAAAGGAGTAGCATGGTTTGGATCAAATGGAACAGACTGCTGGCTGCCTGGGGGCATGGACTGGGGTCTTAGGGGAACTACTTTGGAAGGTATTTAAGAGAAACCTCATGTGAGTTGTCAGGGGACCTCCAGAGCCAAGGGCTGCCTCTACAGCACAGAGCACTGATGCCTGAAAAGATGCCCTCTCTTTAGCATGCCTGACCAAACTGCTGCGACAAACTGCTCATTTTTTACCTTGTGGCCTCCCCCTCAAGCAAGCTGGTTAATGACAGGCACACAGACACACTCAATAGGTATTTGGTGAATTGAACTGAATTGAACATAGTTCAGCCAGCTTCCACTGTTTCTCCATCTATTTCCCATGAAGTGATGGGACTGGATGCCATGATCTTCGCTTTCTGAATGTTGAGCTTTAAGCCAACTTTTTCACTCTCCTCTTTCACTTTCTTCAAGAGACTTTTTAGCTCCTCTTCACTTTCTGCCATAAGGGTGATGTCATCTACATATCTGAGGTTATTGATATTTCTCCCGGCAATCTTGATTCCAGCTTCTGTTTCTTCTAGTCCAGCGTTTCTCATGATGTACCCTGCATAGAAGTTAAATAAGCAGGGTGACAATATACAGCCTTGATGTACTCCTTTTCCTATTTGGAACCAGTCTGCTGTTCCATGTCCAGTTCTAACTGTTGCTTCCTGATGTGCATATAGGTTTCTCAAAAGCCAGGTCAGGTGGTCTGGTATTCCCATCTCTTTCAGAATTTTCCACAGTTTATTGAGATCCACACAGTCAAAGGCTTTGGCATAGTCAATAAAGCAGAAATAGAATAGATTGCTTTTCTGCAACTCTTGCTTTTTCGATGATCCAGCAGATGTTGGTGATTTGATCTCTGGTTCCTCTGCCTTTTCTAAAACCAACTTGAACATCTGGAAGTTTACAGTTCACGCATTGCTAAGCCTGGCTTGGAGAATTTTGAGCATTAATTTACTAGCGTGTGAGATGAGTGCAACTGTGCTGTAGTTTGAGCATTCTTTTATTTGGGGGGGCTCCAAAATCACTGAAGATGGTGACTGCAGCCATGAAATTAAAAGACACTAACTCCTTGGAAGGAAAGTTATGACCAACCTAGATAGCATATTCAAAAGCAGAGACATTACTTTGCCAAACAAAGGTCCATCTAGTCAAGACTATGGTTTTTCCAGTGGTCATGTATGGATGTGAGAGTTGGACTGTGAAGAAAGCTGAGCACCCAAGAATTGATGCTTTTAAACTGTAGTGTTGGAGAAGACTCTTGAGAGTCCCTCGGACTGCAAGGAGATCCAACCAGTCCATCCTAAAGGAGATCAGTCCTGGGTGTTCATTGGAAGGACTGATGCTGAAGCTGAAACTCCAGTACTTTGGCCACCTCATGCGAAGAGTTGACTCATTGGAAAAGACCCTGATGCTGGGAGGGATTGGGGGCAGGAGGAAAAGGCGCCGACAGAGGATGAGATGGCTGGATGGCATCACTGACTTGATGGACATGAGTTTGAGTAGACTCTGGGAGTTGGTGATGGACAGGAGGCCTGGAGTGCTGTGATTCACAGGGTCGCAAAGAGTTGGACAGGACTGAGTGACTGAAATGAAATGAACTGAACTGAACAGCCAGCTTATTGCTTTACTATTATTTGCAATCTAATCTGTGTTTCTGGGACTTTTCTTTCCCCCTGCTCTTATTTACCTCAATGTTAGAAAATCTCTCCTTTTTCTGTGCTTTCCTGTGCTTGGCTTGGAGACAAAGGAAGCAAGTGCCCTAGGTTCTTAGCTACCCAAGACTGCTGGCTGCTGTGTCTGTGCACCAGGGTCATCCTGCCAGGCTCTCAGGGCACATTTTGGTGTGAATTGTGACAGTCTTTGGGGCAGGGATTGAGCTGTCTTTGTGATAAGGGTAGGGGCATGACACTCCAGTCTCTGTCAGTCCAAGGATAGAGAGTATTTATTTAGTAAATGAGTGCTAATATTTGGTTACATGCAAAGCCCCCAGGGAGTCATCCCAAGAACACAAACGGACATCCCAGGCTTCAAGTTCACCATACCCAGCCCCCACCACACTTCTGAATGCTCAAGATGGCATTCTTGGCCTTCCTTCATTCTCTTCCTTTCTGATCAGTTGCCTAAGTCCTCTCTGAGCCTCTTTTATGGTCCTATGCTGCCCAGGCATCCACTCTTGGCATTGTTGCTGCCTGACACCTCCCTCTTCCTGTCCCAGGTCATTTGTTCAAACTTGTGGTATCTCCACTTATAATAGCTATTAAGGAATTCTTCCCCAGTCCCAACCCTCTCTGCCCTTGAGTACTATCCACTCACCTCTTGACCATGATGACCTTCTGGTTTGGGGTCATCTTATCTTCTGTGTCAGGAACAGTGGTGGTGGTGTCAACAGTGAGAAGAGTGGCCTCAGGGTGGTCCAGGTGGTTGTGAGGATGCGCTGGAGGCTTGGCTGAAGGACAGGGGGCCTGCACAGTGGAGAATTCTAAGAATTATCCCTGGGAAGGAATACAAAGACACAATGGCAGCTTTTCATGACATCCTATAAAAATCAAGTCTCTGTTAATATTTCACCCAGTCTTGTAAGACTGGTGGTAGTAAAAGAAGCTTTATGTGGATAAGGTGGCTGGATCTCGCAGCCACAACTCCCAGGGAACAGCTGCCTCTTTAATTTCCTGCCCACAGTGTGACTCTCCATTCAATCCATCCAATGAGACCATATTGGAAAACAGACACCCTTAACCAGCACACTTAGACTTCAGAGGACCCGGGCTCCCTGGCTGTGTGATCCCACAGTATCAGCAATTCCCATCCTCAAATATTGTAAATGATCACTTGGAGCATTCATAAGCATAAATGGCTGTCACTAGTCTGCCTTCCCTGGTCTGTCTGTATGTCACGCATCCCCATAACCTACATCATAGCTCAGTGACTGCCACAGATTGATGCTCAACAAATACCTGTTAAATGAATGAAAGAATAGGAGGTGAATGACTAAATGAATAAATGAATGAATTTGGCTTACAGTTCAAGGATAGCAAAAGAGAAAACAGACCCAGAAAGCTAGTTAAGACTAAGGAATCTGGCTTACACAATGTAACTTACCCATCTCCAGCTTGTGTTCCTCTCCAGGGTCTCCCTGCCTAGCTTCTGGCATATCCCCACACCTCTCCCTTCCCACCTAGTGCACTGCAGCCCAGCTAGACCTCAAGATAGATGCACCGGGCAAGGAGAACAGGAACTCTCCCCATGGTGGGTAGGTCGAGTCTGAGTCCACCCTCTAAGATTCCAGATTCCTGTATGAAGGCCTACATCTTCTCGGGATGACATGTCTGCTCCTTTAGGGGGTGTGTACTTCCTCTAGGCCAGAAGGGTAAAGAGCTTTCAGCTCCTTGGCAACGTTCATCAGTTTCTCCTAAAGTACTCTATTGAGAATTAGCAAGAAAGTGTAGGTGATCCATTAGCAGTGTCTGCCATGGGTGTGGCCAGGAGGAGAGAGAGTTTCTATGGTGCCTATTTGCCTATGGCCTCAGCAGGACAACCTGCTTTACACAGCAAAGAAATCTAAGAGCCAAACTTAGGGGCATTGTTTCACACTTATCCTTTAAAGAGTTAAGGTTTCCCTTGTCAGCCTTCCCTTGTAGCTCAGTCGGTAAAGAATTTGCCTGCAGTGCAGGAGACCTGGGTTCAATCCCTGGGTTGGGAAGATCCCCTGGAGAAGGAAATGGCAACCCACTCCAGTATCCTTGCCTGGAAAATCTCATGGACAGAGGAGGAGCCTGGTGGGCTGCAGTCCATGGGGTCGCAAAGAGTCGGGCACGACTGAGCGACTAACACTTACTTGTTAGCCTTCATAGGTACTATTGCTCTACAGAAATTTGTGCTAAGTCTCTTCAGTCACATCCTACTCTTTGCGACCCCATGGACTGTAGCCCGCCAGGCTTCTCTGGCCGTGGGATTCTCAAAGCAAGAATACTGGAGTGGATTGCCATGCCCTCCTCCAGGGGAGTCTTCCAGGGCCGGCGATCAAACCCGAGTCTCTTAGGTCTCCTGTACTGGCAGACAGGATCTTTGCCACCAGTGCCACCTGGGAAGCTTGGTGAGGGGCATTTTGTGTGTCCTTTTCTGTTGCAATTTTTTTCCTTCTGAAATGTCACAGAAGCTGAAGGAAGCAACTGCAACAGGACAGTATTTCTTGAACCTGGTTCTGTCATTATTATTTTTGTAAATTTGATCATTTTATTATGAGCCCTTAATGGGATGCTACTGGGCTTCCCTCATAACGCAGTTGGTAAAGAATCTGCCTGCAATGCAGGAGACCCCAGTTTGATTCCTGGGTCGGGAAGATCCACTGGAGAAGGGAAAGGCTACCCACTCCAGTATTCCTGGGCTTCCCTTGTGGCTCAGCTGGTAAAGAATCTGCCTGCAATGCAGGAGACCTGGGTTTGATCCCTGGCTTGGGAAGATCCTCTGGAGAAGGGAAAGGATACCCACTGCAGTATTCTGGCCTAGAGAATTCCATGGACTGTAGAGTCCACAGGGTCACAAAGAGTTGGACAGGACTGAGCAACTTTCACTTTTATCCTCTTTGGCAAGCATCATCCCTGAGCTCTGTCAATGGTGATGGCTAAACCAGGGACAGGGTACTCATGGGGCCTCTTGTCCTCCTTGGGTCTGAACCACACCTTCCGATGGGCCCCAAAGGGAGTCTGGCTCAGCATCTGCATCAGTACTCGTGAGATTGAAGCTCTTGTTGGGAAACCAAGAAGCAAGGGCAATTGCTGGGCTCCTTGATTTGTAAGAAGTATCTTCAGAGCATGCACCCACTAGGCCTGTGAGTGATGGCAGCCGGGGAAGGGCCTGAGTGGGTTTAGGTGGGTTCTCAGATTGAAGCCACACAAATTTATTGAGCAGAGGAGGCAGAGGACAGTCTTTGTCTCACAAGCCCCTGGCAGTGAGCTACAGAGCCAGAGCAAAACAATAAAATGTCATGAAGAGCAGAAACCAAAGGCAGAGAGACATACAGCTGTGCAGATGAGGGGAAGGAGCTGGCAGAACACGATGGAGAGGTGGCTGAGACTGAGCATATGTGTCCAGTGAAGTCGAACATTTTCTTTGCAGATTCAAATTACCTTGTGAATTTTTTTCTAGTACTTTCTCATATCTCTGGGAGCAAATATGTGCATGGGGCATGTCTAAAACGGATGCATTTAAAGCAGTTTTTGAAGAAGCAGGTAGAGATAAGCTTTTAACTTTTAAACAGGGGAAGGGAGGGTTTTTCCCTGACTCAGTAACGTGGCAGAGCAACACATCTCTTCACTCAGAATGTCTCAGCTTCCCTTCCCACACTGTCTCCGGCTGTTTCTCAGACTCAGGACTTTTAAAAAATTTTATATTAGAGTGTCTCAGTGAAAACTTTCCTATTTCTTTTCATGGGGCTTCCCTGGTGGCTCAGATGGTAAAGAATCCTCCTGCAGTGTAGGAGACCCAGGTTCAATCCCTGGGTCGGGAATATCCCCTGGAGAAGGGAATGACAACCCACTCCAGGATTCTTGCCTGGAGAATTCCATGGACAGAGGAGCCTGACCGGCTGCAGTCCATGGGGTCACAAAGAGTCAGACACAACTGAGCAACTAACACACACACTATATAGCTGATTTACAATGTTATGTTGGTTTCAGGTGCACAGCAAAGCTTATACCTACACAAATATCCATTTTTTTCAGGTTCTTTTCTCATATAGGTTATTGCAGACCACTGAGCAGAGGTCCCTGTGCTGTATATTAAGTCCTTGTTGCTTCAGTTCAGTTCAGTTCAGTCTCTCAGTCGTGTCCAACTCTTTGCTACCCCATGAATCGCAGCACGCCAGGCCTCCCAGTCCATCACCAACTCCCGGAGTTCACTCAGACTCATGTCCATCGAGTGCGTGATGCCATCCAGCCATCTCATCCTCTGTTGTCCCCTTCTCCTCCTGGCCCCCAATCCCTCCCAGCATCAGAGTCTTTTCCAATGAGTCAACTCTTCACATGAGGTGGCCAAAGTACTGGAGTTTCAGCTTTAGCACCATTCCTTCCAAAGAAATCCCAGGGCTGATCTCCTTCAGAATGGACTGGTTGGATCTCCCTGCAGTCCAAGGGACTCTCAAGAGTCTTCTCCAACACCACAGTTCAAAACCATCAGTTCTTCAGTGCTCAGCCTTCTTCACAGTCCAACTCTCACATCCATACATGACCACTGGAAAAACCATAGCCTTGACTAGACGGACCTTAGTCGACAAAGTAATGTCTCCGCTTTTGATATACTATCTAGGTTGGTCATAACTTTTCTTCCAAGGAGTAAGTGTCTTCTAATTTCATGGCTGCAGTCACCATCTGCAGTGATTTTGGAGCCCCCGAAATAAAGTCTGACCCTGTTTCCACTGTTTCCCCATCTATTTCCCATGAAGTGATGGGATCGGACGCCATGATCTTCATTTTCTGAATGTTGAGCTTTAAGCCAACTTTTTCACTCTCCTCTTACACTTTCATCAAGAGGCCCTTTAGCTCCTCTTCACTTTCTGCCATAAGGGTGGTGCCATCTGCATATCTGAGGTTATTGATATTTCTCCCGGCAATCCTTGTTGCTTAGGAGTGTTTAATCTTTCCCTTTCTTGGTGGGCAACATATCTGACTTGAAAGTAAAGGACAGCATTCTGTATAATGGGTAAAGACTGACTATCTACAAGTGTTTATTTACTTATTGTTTAAAAATCATTTTACTAAGAAGTTTAAGAGACACAAAACTCTGTGGATGATTTAAAAGTGCACTGATAATGAATGGAGAAGAGAAAGCTCATTCTGCCTCTTCAGTCACCCCACTCGTGTCTGACACAGGAGGAGACTGTTTTCTTCACTTTCATTCTTGATATTTCCATTAAATGATGGAATTTATTAATTAATAATTTAATAAACCATGACAACAATAGCAGTATATAATATCTGTAGTGATCATGTAATTTATTATCCAAACTGGGGCTTTTGAAAGTGAAAGGGAATGCTAATGATCTTTAATCCAGGATAAGATGCTGGGAAAGATTGAGGGCAGGAGGAGAAGGGGACAACAGAGGATGAGATGGTTGGATGGCATCACCAACTTAATGAACATGAGTTTGGGTAAACTCCGGGGTTGGTGATGGACAGGGAGGCCTGGCGTGCTGCAGTTCTTGGGGTCTCAAAGGGTCGGATACAACTGAGCGACTAAACTAAACTGAACTGAATTGAACTGAAGACCTTAATCTTATATCCTGACATATGTTCACCCTAATAACAGAAATAGTACAGATTCTAAAGTTGGACCCAGATTTCAGTTCCAATTCCCCACGTACCTGCCTGCAGACATGCTTTTCACCTCCAAAGCCCCTCTTTGTTCATTTGATATTAATACTTACCTTGCAAGAGTGTTCCAAGGGTTAAGTGAGATAGTATATGTGAAATCAGCTAGCCTGGCACAGGGCTGGCATCCCAAATGCAGACATGTTCTTTGCTTCCTAGCAGTATTCCAGGGTTAGTGAGTTTGTCCCTTTCCTCATTTAGTCATGCATTCCGGAGTGAATTGGACAAGTGTGGTTTTTTTGGCCATGCCACACAGCATGTGGAATCTGGGATCTTATTTCCCTGACCCAAGATTGAACCCATACCCCCTGCATTAGAAGCATGGAGTCTTAACCATTGGACCACCAGGGATATCCCATACAAGCATGTATTGAACAAAAGCAACACATCTCCACGGGGGATGTTATGGAAACTTGTGGAGGTAGTATATTTGGTTGTCACTATGACTTTCGAGGCCACTGTTGGCATTGAACAGGAGGTGTCAAAGACACTAGACATCCTGAGATATGCAGAAAAATTCTGGACAACAAAGGCTTGTCCTTCAAACTCTCTGGACCTCTTAGTGTCCCAGTGGATATTCATTTTGGTTAAAAAAGAAAAAATCTCCATAAATCTGAGCTTAGAGACCAATTTTATTTTACATATAAATGCACAGCATTTTTCATAGAGTTTCAATATGCATTAGATTTTCCAGGAACGTATCAGCAATGTAAATTAAGAGAAGGCTTGAAAGATGATGCTGTGAAAGTGCTGCACTCAATATGCCAGAAAATTTGGAAAACTCAGCAGTGACCACAGGACTGGAAAAGGTCAGTTTTCATTCCAATCCCAAAGAAAGGCAATGCCAAAGAATGCTCAAACTACCACACAATTGCACTCATCTCACACACTAGTAAATTAATGCTCAAAATTCTCCAAGCCAGGCTTCAGCAGTACCTGAACCATAAACCTCCAGATGTTCAAGCTGGTTTTAGAAAAGGCAGAGGAACCAGAGATCAAATTACCAACCTCTGTTGGATCATGGAAAAAGCAAGAGAGTTCCGGAAAAACATCAATTTCTGCTTTATTGACTATGCCAAAGGCTTTGACTGTGTGGATCACAATAAACTGTGGGAAATTCTTCAGGTGATGGGAATACCAGATCACCTGACCTGCCTCTTGAGAAACCTATATGCACATCAGGAAGCAACAGTTAGAATTGGACATGGAACAATAGACTGGTTCCAAATAGGAAAAGGAGTACATCAAGGCTGTATATTGTCACCCTGCTTATTTAACTTCTATGCAGAGTGTATCATGAGAAATGCTGGGCTGCAAGAAGCACAAGCTGGAATCAAGATTGCCAGGAGAAATATCAATAACCTCGGATATGCAGATGACACCACCCTTATGGCAGAAAGTAAAGAGGAGCTAAAGAGCCTTTTGATGAAAGTGAAAGAGGAGAGTGAAAAAGTTGGCTTAAAGCTCAACATTCAGAAAATGAAGATCATGGCATCTAGTCCCATCACTTCATGGGAAGTAGATGGGGAAAGAGTGGAAACAGTGGAAACAGTGTCAGACTTTATTATTTGGGGCTCCAAAATCACTGCAGTTGGTGACTGCAGCCATGAAACTGGAAGGAAAGTTATGACCAACCTAGACAGCATATTCAAAAGCAGAGACATTACTTTGTTGATTAAGGTCTGTCTAGTCAAGGCTATGGTTTTTCCAGTGGTCATGTATGGATGTGAGAGTTGGACTGTGAAGAAGGTTGAGCACCGAAGAATTGATGCATTTGAACTGTGGTGTTGGAGAAGACTCTTGAGAGTCCCTTGGACTGCAAGGAGATCCAACCAGTCCATCCTAAAGGAGATCAGTCCTGGGTGTTCATTGGAAGGACTGATGCTGAAGCTGAAACTCCAGTACTTTGGCCACCTCATGCGAAGAGTTGACTCATTGGAAAAGACCCTGATGCTGAGAGGGATTGAGGGCAGGAGGAAAAGGGAACGACAGAGGATGAGATGGCTGGATGGCATCACCGACTCAATGGACGTGAGTCTGAGTGAACTCCAGGAGTTGGTGATGGACAGGGAGGCCTGGCATGCTGCAATTCATAGGGTCGCAAAGAGTCGGACACGACTGAGAGAGTGAATGGAACTGAACACTTTGTTCAGAATTTTACTAAGAGTTGCTCACCATCTCAGGAACTCCTGTTAGTAGCAATATGTCTGCAATGGACTGCGATGGTAAAATGGCGAAGGTTATGTCAGTCACTAATACAACACAACTGTCTTAAGCTGCAGGGGATTCCCCATGGAGGAATTAGCATCTGACCTCATATCTGCTGGCATGGGCAAGCTTGAGAATTTACATAATGAAATCACATTTTTTCTTACAAATTATTTTCCTTTTCACTTTTTTCATTTTTCTTTTATTTCTTTTTAATAACAGAACATTGTATTCACCAGTGCTTCCCTGGTAGCTCAGTGGTAAAGAATTTGTCAGCAGTGAAAAATCTGCCTGCAATGCAGGAGATGTGGGTTTGAGCACTGGATGGGGAAGATCCCCTGGAGGAGGTCATGGCAACCCACTCCAGTATTCTTGCCTGGGAAATCGCATGGACAGAGGAGCCTAGTGAGGTATAGTCCACGGGGTCACAGAAGAGTCGGACATGACTTAGGGACTAAACAGCAACACTTGTATTCACAGCAGAAACTGGTAGATGCCCACCAAAAGGCAAATTCTCCTGTCTCCTGGGTCCCCAACTAGACTTAATTTCCCAGCCACCCTTGCAGTTAGCTGTGGTCATGTTACTGAGTTCCAGCCAAAGGCCTCTGAGAAATGATGGACAACACTTCCAGGCCTGGCCCATGAAAACTTCGTGCACTCACCTTTCCATGTCTGCTTCTGCTCACCACCAACTGTTTACCTGCCCAGTCCTATGATAGGAACTAGAAACAAATTTCTGTTGTATTTAAGTCATTAAGTATCGAGTCTATTTGTTTTAGCAGTTGGCGAACCTTAACTAAGGAAATGTGGTTTTCTTTTTTTTTTTTTTAACACTTATACATGGATTTCATGTTAAGATAGTAATGAGGGCATTATAAAATATTAGCTATAAAAGAGGCCTTAGGTTTAATAGAGTTGAGAGTCATTAGCCTAGACTGTGGAAGGTTTTCTAAGAACTATAAACTGAAGAACAGATTGACTGAATTCATCAAGTCCATCATAGAGTGTGTACAACTACAAACACACACGTGTGCAGTTAATCACTAATTCCAGGCAGTGTGTAATGAGAACAACTGAATTATACAGATTGGTAACCTCCAACTTTTTTCATTTTGCAACTTCATTAGCTAAAAACTTTGTGAGCAAGCACACTGTCTCTATATGTACATTTTTCATAGAATTCAAGACACTATCAGCTGTGTATCACATTTTACATCCCGTGAAGAGAGAAAAATATTTTTGCAAATTAAATTGGGACATAAGGCTTTCTTTAGACATCAGTTGCAAAATACATCCTAATATGAAGATGTTAAAATGTGAACCAATGAGGATCTTAGAATTGCTTAAAATTGGTCATATACTTCTAAATGAATATATTAAGTCCATTTAAAAATATTCACAAAAATTGGTATTTAAAAGGCTGAAATTTATAAGCAAAATTTTCACTACTTTCATGTTGTACACCAAAGGATTGCCATAGGCACCCCACTTTGAAAACCACAGACATAGGTCCTTTGTAGGTTCTGAAGAAAGAGGGTTCCTATTGGCCATGCCTGTGAGGCTCTGGAAAAGTGGAACAGAGTCTAGATGGAAGGTGCTTCCAAGTACAGAACAGAGATGTTTGAGGGACCGAGAATGGACTTCAGGTCTGGAAGTGACTGAGATTCTGAGCTTCCGTGTTAGAACTTATGACAGAAATATTGTAGCCAGGAGAGGAACCTAGTCTTGGGAGAAATGATAACTCAAGGGGAAAAGAGTCTGTCCAAGGAGAGCCCACCTTGAACAGAGTGAGCAAAGGAGAGCTGGGCTCTGGATTTCATGTCCGCGTGGGAGAAGAATTTGCGTAGGTGCCATGTAAGTTGGATCTGATAAGCCAGGTGTGGATTTGCTGCGCCAATCTCCTCACTACTGGCTGTCACAGCACCTGAAATCTCTCCTTGGAAAATTAATCTTTGTCAGGTAAAGGACTGGAGGCCCCAATTAAAATACAATAGCGGAGGTGATGGAATTCCAGTTGAGCTGTTTCAAATCTTGAAAGATGATTCTGTGAAAGTGCTGCACTCAATATGCAAGCAAATTTGGAAAACTCAGCAGTGGCCACAGGACTGGAAAAGGTCAGTTTTCATTCCAAACCCAAAGAAAGGCAATGCCAAAGAATGCTCAAACTACCACACAATTGCACTCATCCCACATGCTAGTAAAGTAATGCTCAAAATTCTCCAAGCCAGGCTTCAGCAATACATAAACCATGAACTTCCTGATGTTCAAGCTGGTTTTAAAAAGGCAGAGGAACCAGAGATCAAGTTGCCAACCTCTGTTGGATCATGGAAAAAGCAAGAAAGTTCCAGAAAAATATCTATTTCTGCTTTATTGACTATGCCAAAGCCTTTGACTGTGTGGATCACAATAAACTGTGGGAAATTCTGAAAGAGATGGGAATACCAGACCACCAGTCTGCCTCTTGAGAAATCTGTATGCAGATCAGGAAGCAACAGTTAGAAATGGACATGGAACAACAGATTGGTTCCAAATAGGAAAAGGAGTACGTCAAGGCTGTATATTGTCACCCTGCTTACTTAACTTCTATGCAGAGTACATCATGAGAAACGCTGGACTTGAAGAAACAGAAGCTGGAATCAAGATTGCCGGGAGAAATATCAATAACCTCAGGTATGCAGATGACACCACCCTTATGGCAGAAAGGGAAGAGGAGCTAAAGAGTCTCTTAATGAAAGTGAAAGAGGAGAGTGAAAAAGTTGGCTTAAAGCTCAACATTCAGAAAACGAAGATCATGGCATCCGGTCCCATCACTTCATGGGAAATAGATGAGGAAACAGTGGAAACAGTGTCAGACTTTATTTGGGGGTCTCCAAAATCACTGCAGATGGTGACTGCAGCCATGAAATTAAAAGACACTTACTCCTTGGAAGAAAAGTTATGACCAACATAGATAGCATACTCAAAAGCAGAGACATTACTTTGCCGACTAAGGTCTGTCTAGTCAACGCTATGGTTTTTCCAGTGGTCATGCATGGATGTGAGAGTTGGACTGTGAAGAAGGCTGAGCGCCGAAAAATTGATGCTTTTGAACTGTGGTGTTGGAGAAGACTCTTGAGAGTCCCTTGGACTGCAAGGAGATCCAACCAGTCCATTCTGAAGGAGATCAGCCCTGGGATTTCTTTGGAAGGAATGATGCTAAAGCTGAAACTCCAGTACTTTGGCCACCTCATGAGAAGAGTTGACTCATTGGAAAAGACTCTGATGCTGGGAGGGACTGGGGGCAGGAGGAGAAAGGGACGACCGAGGATGAGATGGCTGGATGGCATCACTGACTCGATGGACGTGAGTCTGAGTGAACTCCGGGAGTTGGTGATGGACAGGGGAGGCCTGGCGTGCTGCGATTCATGGGGTAGCAGAGTCGGACACGACTGAGTAACTGAACTAAACTGAACTGAACGAAAGTAAGGTCTTTATTTCTTGTGAGTTAATATTTCAAAGGGAACAGGTTGCTGAGAGGAAAACAAATGTTTAGAAATACAGTGGGAAAGCTGGAGGTGAGAGAGAGTAGTAACTCAAAGAGGAGAAAATGTACTAACAGGAGAGATGGGAGGCTATGGCACCTACTGATGGAATTTTATGTTCATAATCTGCTTATGGAGTCTTGGATTCTGCACTGAATTTTATATATATAAATTATAAAACATATAATTAACATAAACAATTATATATATTAATCACCTTATGAGAAAATGCACATCCACATATACTGCAATCATATATCACACACACACACTTACAATGTAAAATATAATTATATATCATATATGTCTTTTTGAGTATTTTTATTATATACATATTCCTGAATTTTTTTCTTCTGTGAAAACACACATACATATATTTGATGCATAATAATTATTATATATAATTGTATTCAATTGAAATAATAAAAAACATCATTATTATATTAGAGTTATAATTATGTGTCATGTGCATATGTTTTCTTATAAGATGGTTTCTAGTAGAGAAAAATGATACGAAAACTCAGAAATAGCCATTTTTAACATTTTCTCAGCCTAAAAGCAAGAGAAGAAATCATAAGCAAAAAGTCCCATTAGGTTTGAATAGATACTTTCAAAATTCTGTAACAAAAGGTAAGTACCACCAAAACCAAGATTAAAAGGCAAACAGAAGAATGCATTTCCCGTAAATACAACAAAGGGTTGCTCTCTTTGCTGCATAAAGGGCTCAAGCAATTCAATGAGGGAAATGCAAAAACCCTAAACATAAGCAAGGATGCATACAGACCGCGTGAAAAGAAGAACTCTTGTTAGTCAGTGGATACAAGGTCCGTGAGGAAGGGACCGTGTCTGCGTGTTCACCACTGAAGCCCCAGGCCCTGGTCAGTGCTGCGTCACCTGTTAAGTAAATATTTGTTGAATGATTGATTTAATGAATGAACTCATTAATATAAGAAAAAGTCAATCTTGTGCTAATCAAAAGCATGAAAATTAAATTTTTGTGTCCATAACTAGAGCAAATATTTTTTAAATGGAGGAATATCCAAATAATATCTAAGGAATGTCCAAAGTAATTAATATCTGTTGGATCATGGAAAAAGCAAGAGAGTTCCAGAAAAACATCAATTTCTGCTTTATTGACTGTGCCAAAGCCTTTGATCGTATGGACCACAACAAGCTGTGGAAAATTTTTAAAGAGATGGGAATACCAGACCACCTAACCTGCCTCTTGAGAAATCTGTATGCAGGTCAGGAAGCAACAGTTAGCACTGGACATGGAACGACAGACTGGTTCCAAATCCGGCAAGGAATAGGTCAAGGCTGTGTATTGTCACCCTGCTTATTTAACTTCTATGCAGAGTACATCATGAGAAATGCTGGACTGGAAGAATCACAAGCTGGAATCAAGATTGCTGGGAGAAATATCAATAACCTCAGATATGCAGATGACACCACTCTTATGGCAGAAAGCAGAGAAGAACTAAAGAGCCTCTTGATGAAAGTGAAAGAGGAGAGTGAAAAAGTTGGCTTAAAGCTCAACATTCAGAAAACAAAAATTATGCCATCTGGTCCCATCACTTCATGACACATAGATGAGGAAACAGTGGAAACTGTGACAGACTATTCTTTGGGGCTCTAAAATCACTGCAGATGGTGACTGCAGCTATGAAATTAAAAGACGCTTGCTTCTTGGAAGAAAAGTTGTGACCAACCTAGTCAGCATATTAAAAAGCAGAGACATTACTTTGCCAACAAAGGTCTATCTAGTCAAGGCTATGGTTTTTCCAGTAGTCGTGTATGGATGTGACAGTTGGACTGTGGAGAAAGCTGAGCACCCAAGAATTGATGGTTTTGAACTGTGGTGTTGGAGAAGACTCTTGAGAGTCCCTTGGACTGCAAGGAGATCCAGCCAGTCCATCCTAAAGGAAATCAGTCCTGAATATTCATTGGAAGGACTGATACTGAAGCTGAAACTCCAATACTTTGGCCACCTGATGCGAAGGACTGACTCATTGGAAAAGACCCTGATGCTGGGAAAGATCGAAGGCCAGAGAAGAAGGGGATGACAGAGGATGCAATGGTTGGATGGCATCACTGACTCGATGGACGTGAGTTTGAGTGAACTCCGGGAGTTGGTGATGGACAGGGAGGCCTGGCGTGCTGTTGTCCATGGGGTCACAAAGAGTCGGACAGGACTGAGGGTCTGAACTGAACTGAAATTAATTAAGTGTAATGAAAAGGACTTTCTCATGGAAATCGATGGTATGACTCAAAAGGGAAGCAGTTTGTCAATAACATTAACCGTGATGCGTCAGAACTTTTCACTGCTCGCCCCATTCTTTTCTTTAAATTCTTCTTTTATTTAATTAATGTATTTAGGTTGCATGGGGTCTTCACTGCTGCTGCTGCTGCTGCTGCTAAGTCACTTCAGTCGTGTCCGACTCTGTGCGACCCCATAGACGGCAGCCCACCAGGCTCCTCCAACCCCAGGTGCACAGGCTTCCTCTAATTGAGACAAGTGGGTCGGTCTATGCTCTATTGTGGTGCATGGGCTTCTCATTGCTGTGGCATCTCTTGTTATAGAACACAGGCTCTAGGCATGTGGGCATCAGTAGTTGCAGCACGTGGCCAGCAGTGGTGGCTCTTGGGCTCAAAAGTGCGGCACATGAGCTTAGCTGCTTGAAGCGTATAGAATCTTCCCAGGCCAGGGGTCCAACTCCAGTCCCCTGCATTAGCAGGCAGATTCTTTACCATTGAGCCATCAGGGAAGTCTTCATCTACTTCTTATGCGTGGCACGAACACACCTCCTTATCCTGCTTCCCCTCCCTGGAGTCAGAACTTGCTGTGTACCTAGCTCTGCCCACTGGGTTATGGGCAGAGGTGATGATGTGTGTCACTTCTGGACGGAAGCATTTAGCAACATGCCCCTGAAGATGTGATCATGGGAGAGGCCCCCGCTGAGAAGGTGGAGCTGGAAGACTGAACAGCCTGGACTGCAGAAGGAAGACAGCAGCTTCAGAGAGTAACCTGAACTGAAAGATGATGTGTGGGACTAGGAACTAAATTCTTAATCACATTTTGTTAGGTCATCGAGACATGAGGGCTGCTTTTCCTGTGGCACACCTAGCTTATTTGATTAATATGTTTATTTTATTCTACTCATGTGAATATCTATTGAGCTAAGCACCTACTATAAGACAGACCCAGAAATTCCATTTATGAGGAAAGAGAAAATCATCCTAAATAAGGAAAAAGATATTTATATATGAAGATGCTCATTGTAAGGTTATTTTAAAACCAACATTCCCATAATAGAACAGTAACTCTCAAAAGAAAAATGTATCACATGCACTTAGTAGATATTTATAAAGAAGTAATAACATGGGAAAATATTTGTGACTGTCATTCTCTTAAATTTCCTATGCATATTGAAAAGCCAGATTGAAAGAAAAAACATGAAAAATGTTGAAGTGTGGTTTTGTTGAGTAGTGAAACTTAAGATAGTTTTTCCTCTTTATTTCTTCCTACTGTTTAAAATTTTCTAAGTATTTAAAAATAAAATGGTATTAATTTTCATAATGAAAAGCAGTCATCCTCTCCTAATGTTTAGATTTATAATAAATCGGTATTTGTGTTGTATCTTATTGCTAAAATTTTATTTTAAAAACTTTGGAAACAAACCTTTCCCAAGTTACTCTAAAATCCAAATGGTGGTTGATCTTTATATTTTTGCTACTTTTTTTTTGGTAGAAATGCAGACATTGCGAATTTTAAGGAAAATTTTTCTATCTATTCATCTTTTTAAAGACATTGCAAACTGCTTATTGATGTTTTTAAAACAGAATCTGATCTTGAGCAAGACTCTCCTCTCTGGAACCCATTGTCTTTGTCTGAACAACAGAAGGCTAGGTCTAATAATCTCTTAGACTCCTGCCAACTCTAGCAGCCTAAGATTCTATATTCAAGTGAAATAAGTTAATAATTTCAGATTGCAGAGGTGTCATTCAAGCAGGTTTTGGAAAAACATTTGTCTCATCAATTGTGTGAACAGGTATCTACGGAAACAAGTTATATTTGCATTCAAGGGAGATAATCATGTGTGAATTTATCTTCATATTATCTTCACAAAGATAAGCTTCTAATAGTATGTACTAGTAGATACGGCTTTACACCTTTTTTGGTTGAATCAAGTAAAAATCAGGATGAGATACCATCAGAGTTTCAAAAACTGGAAGGTTTCACTTGAAAATAAGCTATAGGGATCCAGAAAGTCACAGTATTCAGTAGACACGATTTTTTAAAGCTTGAGAAAAACACTCTTGGAAGATGGCAGAACTAACCAAGTAAACATGGAGGGCAGAAGAGAAAAACTAGAAGCAACCAGTATCATTTTTCCTTCAACCTGAGTCATTTTTTAAAAATTATTTATTCTTGATTGAGGGATAATTGCTTTATACTACTGCATTGGTTAACTGGGTCATTTTTAACCAATGATTAGCTGCTCATCTCTGGGCCTGAGCTTCTTCTACATGTAGAAAAGGAGAGACCTTAACCAGATGATGTCTAAGATTCCTTGCAGCTCTAATATTAACACAGTGATTGAGCTAGCATTTAGTATTTTTGTTATCATGTGATGTCTTTCAGCACCAGATGAAGAACCCAAAATCCAGGTTATGTGCAAAGAGGTGTTCTATGCTTTGATATTGTCTAATAAGCAGCACTGGTATCTTCTAGTTAACAGTTCTCGACTCCTCTGACACCAGTGACAAAAGCTGAACATGATTTAGCTTAATTGGAAAGGGGGAGACTTGGCTCATGTAAACACATCACTGAAAGAACGTGGGTCAGGTGACAAAGGACAGTGGATTCAGAAACTCAAACTCTGTCCAGACTCTCCCAGCCCTTTGGGTGTCAAGGGCTATGTGTGTCATGTCCCCTTTATCATGAGGGACGTGACTATGGGCAGCTCTGGGTCCTAAGCTTAGGATCAGAAAGAAAAACTAGCTCTCCAAGTAAATCAGGTAGAGACACTGATCACACATCTTGGGCTACTGCCCAACACCTGAGTTGATTATCATGCCCAGAGGTGGGAAATATGATGATCTGGCTCAGCATTTGCCCAGTCTTTGTTGTCAAGAAGATTTGAGTCTGTAATTAGGAGCTGAGGGAAAAGATGCTGAACAGAAAAATTTAGCTGGTGTACTTGTTTTCTGCTTCTTGTATGTTACAAGTTATCACAAACATAACGGCCTAAAACAGCTCCGTCTGTGAGTTCACAGAGCCGTAAGTCAGAGGGCTGTGCTTGGCATGACTGGATTCTCTACTCAGGATTTCACAAAGCTAGAAGGTGTTCACAAGGTTTTGTTCCCCTTGGAAGCACGAGGTCATCTTCTGAAGTCATGTGGTTTTAGCAGTATTCAGTCCCTTGTGGTTGTGGGACTGAGGTCCTCGTTTCCTTGCTGGCTGCTCTCAGCTCCTAAAAGCTGCTCACCTACCTTGCCACATGGCCCCCACCATTCTCAAAGCCAGCCAGAGCTGAATCTGTCTCACTCTCCCAGTCTTTTTCACCAGAAAGAGCCCACTCCTTTTAAAGAGTTAATTTGATTAGTTCAGCCTTGCCCCAGGATCATCTCCCTATTTTGAAGTCAACTGATCTAAAACCTTAATTATATCTGCAAAATCCCTTTGCCAGAGTACCTACCTTAGTGTCTGAGTAGGAGAAGGCAGCAGAGGGTGCAAAAGAGGGTGGGAATTGGGGACCATCTTAGAATTGTCCTGACTACCACTGCTACATGAGCTTAGGAATTTTAAATCAATCTTGAGCAGACCTATTCCAAAAGGCCAGTCATTCCAAGACTTGAGTTTACTCACGTAAGCAATTAGTCTGACAAATGAATTAGTTGCCCAAGAGTTAGGTAAACTCAAGCCTTGAACTCTTAGGCAACTAATTCATTTATCAGGCTAGTTGTTTGACTTGTATATAATGAAATGATTGAATATATTTGTTATTATTAATCTGATTCTCAATTTTAGGAAAAGATGGAGTATAAACTAAAAGCAGAGCTTGGTTAGTTAAAAGCACATTTTAAACACTTTTTGCATGCTCTTGCCCTGTGATCCCCTAAACTCAATTTAGTTCCCTCGTTGTACATTCTTATGGAGCCTTATTCTTTTCACTTGCTATGATCTTCATTGATTATTCAACACCACCCTCTAGACTACACATTGATGATGCAGAATCTGTATTTCCTGTTTAATGCATAACGTAGCATAGTGCCTGGCACACACAATAAATATTTCTAAAGCAAAGAGGACAGGTGTCACATATGTGGACTTGTGGGCCTAGGGCAGTGCCAGCACACATGGTAAGCGTTCTGTCAAAATGGAAGGACTTCTCTGGGGGGCCAGTGGTTAAGAATCCGCCTTGCAGTGCAGGGGGATGCTGGTTCGATCCCTGGTCAGGGAACTAAGATCCCACATGCCGCAGAGCAGCTAAACCTGTGTGTCACAACTACTGAGCCCAAGCACCACACTGATAAGTTTGGACTTGAACAATGGGAACTAATGAGAGTTTTTGAATGAGGAGTGGTGTTAGCTGTGTGCATGCATGTGAAGTCGTTTCAGTCATGTCTGACTCATTGGTTAGCTGCACATTCTCAAGCAAATATTTTGTCATTTGGAACCTCAGGTTTCTGATAAGAGGAGTTAGGTTGCCCAAGGACAAAGAGTCGTGCACATTCTCTGAACGTCATAATTCATTGCATAATTCCAGCACTCTTGCCTGGAAAATCCCATGGACGGAGGAGCCTGATAGGCTACAGTCCATGGGGTCACAAAGAGTCGGAGATGACTGAGTGACTTCACTCACTCACTCATGAAAGTCACAGCATTTTGCCTTCACCTTTTTGCACTCCTCATAAGGCAAGACAACCTGCTAAGAGACCAACTCTGTGAAGTTCATTTCACTTCTGTTTATTTAAGTGGGATTACCCTTGTGACTGCCTCTTGAGAAATCTATGCGCAGGTCAGGAAGCAACAGTTAGAACTGGACGTGGAACAACAGACTGGCTCCAAATAGGAAAAGGAGTACATCAAGGCTGTATATTGTCACCCTGCTTATTTAACTTCTATGCAGAGTACATCATGAGAAATGCTGGGCTGGAAGAAACACAAGCTGGAATCAAGATTGCCGGGAGAAATATCAATAACCTCAGATATGCAGATGACACCACCCTTACGGCAGAAAGTGAAGAGGAACTAAAAGCCTCTTGATGAAAGTAAAAGAGGAGAGTGAAAAAGTTGGCTTAAAGCTCAACATTCAGAAAACAAAGATCATGGCATCTGGTCCCATCACTTCATGGGAAATAGATGAGGAAACAGTGGAAACAGTGTCAGACTTTATTTTTGGGGGCTCCAAAATCACTGCAGATGGTGACTGCAGCCATGAAATTAAAAGATGCTTACTCCTTGGAAAGAAAGTTATGACCAACCTAGATAGCATATTCAAAAGCAAAGATATTATTTTGCCAACAAAGGTCCGTCTAGTCAAGGCTATGGTTTTTCCAGTAGTCATATATGGATGTGAGAGTTGGACTGTGGAGAAAGCTGAGTGCCAAAGAATTGATGCTTTTGAACTGTGGTGTTGGAGAAGACTCTTGAGAGTTCCTTGGACTGCAAGGAGATCCAACCAGTCCATCCTAAAGGAAATCAGTCCTGGGGGTTCATTGGAGGGACTGATGCTGAAGCTGAAACTCCAATATTTTGGCCACCTCATGTGAAGAGTTGACTCATTGGAAAAGACCCTGATGCTGGGAGGGATTGAGGGCAGGAGGAGAAGGGGACGACAGAGGATGAGATGGCTGGATGGCATCACCGACTCGATGGACGTGAGTCTGAGTGAACTCTGGGAGTTGGTGATGGACAGGGAGGCCTGGCGTGCTGCAGTTCATGGGGTCGCAAAGAGTTGGGCACGACCGAGTGACTGAACTGAACCCTCGTGACTGAGTAGTTCTTTCTAAGCCTGTGCTGTTGCTGCCTGGGCAGAGGAAGTATCCAAATGTGGAGGGGGTTTGAAATCCTTTATTATGGGGAAATTCTCCCATCTGCTTTGTAATTTTACTTCTAGGCAATAAGCGGAGATTCCTCTCTAGCTTGTTAATATTAATTCCAAAAACTACTGAAGGAGATGAAAGCTTGAGTTTAAATTTGTCAAATATGTTTTAACAGCAGAAAAAAAGAAAAGACAGTTGAAACACTGTCACACACAGACAGACGCACACTCACGCAGGCTTGCTGCTGCTGTTGTCATTCCATCCTGAGGATTACTTGGTTTAGAAAGCCGATAATGCACTAAACGCTTCCTATAAAATTCCTAGCCAGGGAGTGAGCTGTGTGATAAGGACCCCATATATGGGAGTGTGACTAAGCTCTGAGAGAAAATATGGCAGAGATGGCTGGCTACAAATCTGGGATAATTCCTTGAGACGGAAAAAAAGAAGGAAGGATAACAAAACCCGCGGTGCACAGGAAATGCCTGGCTCGCAGAGGGCGAGCACGTTTGTGTGGGAAAACACACAGCTTGACCAGCGCCAGCTCCCAGCAGAAAGATGTTTTCAAAATACTGTCTCCCCAACTTTCAGATGTCTAAGAGGTTCTTTGGGGACTTTTGAAAAGACCTTGGCCCTTCAGGTCGGGACATTTTTGAACAGCCTTTCTCACAGGCTTAGCTCTGTGTTCCTTGCAAACTGCTAAATCCCTCAACCTCTAGATTTTGTTTTGAAGTCATAAATTTCTCTCCAGGCATCTTGGTTTTCAGAAACCAGCACAGCATGTTTCATTTGTGAACAACTGGAAGAAAGCAACTTTACTGCCAACATTTTTTTAAAAAGATTTTTTTTTAAACTTCCATTGCCTTTTAATTTTACATAAAGGTATGCCCTGTCTGCCAGATGTTGGAAAGTGCAATGGAATTAATGTAGCTTAATCCTCAGAATCGCACTGGTTTGCTAGTCTAAAAATATCTCAACCGGCTAAAATGTTGGGCTAAATTTGCAAAATATAAACGAGAAGAGATGGGTGTAATGCCCCTCATTTAGCTTCAAAAATTCAGCTGCATGAGTGCATTTAGGACGTTATCTACCTGTAAGTCCACTCATCTTAGCCCCATTTCCTGGCAGACCAGACCATTGGAGGTGGGTTCAGTGGGGCTTGGATGATAGATGTGTATGTCTGGGGCAAGCCGCTTCACTGAGCCTCAGGGTTCTCACCTGGAAAATGAAAAAAAAAAAACTTTTCCCAGAGATGGGTAAACATGAAATGAGATCGCAAATTAAAGCATTGATCCCTAAGTTCTCACCAAATAAATGTCTGTTGTTATTAGATCATAAGTCTCACCCTATAGCTCAAACAGTAAAAAATCGGCCTGCAATGCAGGACCCCAGGGTTCGATCCCTGGGTTGGGAGGATCCTCTGAAGAAGGGAATGGCAATCCACTCCAATATTCTTGCCTGGAGAATTCCATGGACAGAGAAGCCTGGCGGGCTACAGTCCACGGGGTCGCAAAGAGTCAGATACGACTGAGTGACACACACACACACACACACACACACACACACTCTCCATGGGAACCACTGTGGAGGACACCAGTCAGTGGGCCCCACTCAGCTTTCGGTATTTCTGCTATAAGCCACATTTGTAAGGGTCAATACATTGAAAATGTTAAAGCTAAAGCAAGTTTCATCAGAATAACTTAATACACACCATCTGCTACCCACTCCAGTATCCTGGCCTGGAGAATTCCACGGACTGTAAAGTCCTTGGGGTCGCAAAGAGTCGGAAATGACTGAGCAAGGGTTTCATTTTCACTTTCACAATCTGAAGAACATTATTTCTTCAATAAAGTTCATTACTATTTCAATAATTATTTCATTATTATTTCAATAACTGACTATATATTTTTTTCCTTAGTGAAGCAAGTAAGGATTTATTAGGAAGGAAAAAGAGTACAGTACACGTGGATAGACACATGGGTGGGCTCAGACAGAGTCGCTGAGTGGAACCCTCGGGGCAGTTTGAATCCTTCTGTGGGGCCTCTTTCCTGGGCTTCCTTTGGCCAATCAATTAGATTTGCCTGGATCCATCCATATTTGGTATATCTCAGGATCCTCTCATGTGCACACACATCTCTCTCTGTTTTTTAACCTTAAGCTTTTTCTTTTGTCTTGAGATATAGCTGATTAGCAATGTTGGCAGTAGTTTCAGGCAAGCAGTGAAGGGACTCAGCCATATGTATGCAGGTATCTATGCTGCCCCAAAGCCCTCTCCCATCCAGCTGCCACATAACATGGAGCAGAGTTCCATGCACTATATAATAGGTCTTTGTTGGTTATCCATTTTAAATATAGCAGTGTGTCCATGACCTTCCCAGAGTCAAGTTCATTTTCTAAGTCTGTGGTGTGCACACATCTCTTAGCCGAGATGGATCCAACCACAAAGATCCGTGGGTTGATTATACATGTTTTCTACTGTTTCAGTTGACATCTCTGTATCAATCTTTCTAGTAAGTCCCAGGTTGAATGTCAAGGTCATTGCCCTCTTCCCTCACCTCCTTGGGAGGCTGGTGGCTCGAAACAGCTCATGACCCAGGTAGAGTTGCCATCAATCCTCTTTGTGTCTGCTTTCTTATTCCTGCTCACATTAATGTGCTAGTTTTCATCTCTTTCCTTTTCTCCTGGGCTCGCTCACTCCCTCTCTCTCTCTGATACTTAGAGTCATAAAGTTTTCAGATAACTGTTACTGCTACTGCTTTGCCTCTTTATAGTGACTGTTTGGGTTCAAATCCTCTGTTACTTAAATCTTTTGACCTCTGTGCCTCCATTTCCCTACCAGTAAAATGACTTGGAGCATGAAAAGACCTGCTTCCGACAGTATTAGGGAGATCCACCTGTGCTGTGTTCAAGGCCATGAGGCTCAATGAAAAGAGTGAGAGCTTTAGACCTGAAGGCGCCTGCCTTCGAATCTCAGTTCAACCATTTTTCAGTTGTGTGGACGTGAACAGTAACTTCATGTCTCTTGGCCTGATTTCTCATTTGGAACATAAAGCAGCAGACCGTTGTTGTTGCTTGCCCCATATCCATTTCCCATTTTCTTCAAACAATAAAAGCCTGATTGTGTTTGGAGCTGAAATATGCTCAGATAAAAATTTTTCATTTCCACTCTCCCATCTGATACTGGCCATGAAGTAGAAACCACCGAGGACAGTGGATGGAAGGTTATTCTAAAAGAATAGCCTGGGCTGCTGTGAGCTTCTCCCTTTGCCTTTTCTCTTCTCGGCCCCCCAAGAATCTGAATACAATGCCTGGAGGGACAGCAAGAGGCCCCATAACCCCAACATGCTAAACGTGAGGATAAAGACTATACACTAAGGAGGGCTGAACAGAAAGAGGGAGAACCCTTCTCTGATCGCCTCACAGGGTTCCCCGAAGTGCTGGGCTGCCCACCCCCAGGCTTGCAAACGCGTTACCATTCAAATAGATCCCCATCTTTTAAGTTTTTGTTGGCCAGTTTGTCTGTTATTTGGAGGCAGACTCTTCTCAAAATGGACATCCACAAGAACTAAAGTGATACTTGCTTCCCAGGATCCTTGTGAGAATAAAATAGGTTCAGTGTACAAAGTGTTTAAGGCTTTGGCGTCTTGGCACACAGAAGACTTCTAATAAATGCCCATTCCCTTCCTGTTTCCCATCATCACATTTTGCATTCTCCTTGGTACAAGCAATTATCAGAGCTATTTGGGTACCATCTTGGATGTTTTGCTTTTAATGTGCCCTTAAGTATGAGTTGCCCAACTGAACGTGATACCACAGTCAGATGGTCACTTCCTAAAGCACAGATGTTTCTAGGCTATCTTCCTAGAACAGAATCCCAGGAGAAGGGATGCTAATGGTCAGGTGTTCTCTGCACTAATCCAGGGCATTTGTGATAAAGTCCACCCCCATATTCCAGTACTGACATCTTTACTAAGAAAAGGGCCTGAAAACCACTGTCCTATTGGGTACCTTTATAGGTGGCTCAGTGGTAAAGAACCTACCTGCCAGTGCAGGAGACATAAGAGATGTGAGTTCAGTCCCTGGGTTGGGAAGATCCCCTGGAGGACCCAGTCTAGTATTCTTGCCTGGAGAATCCCATGGACAGAGGAGCCTGGTGGGCTACAGTTCCTGGCGTCACAAAGACTCGAACACGACTGAAGTGACTCAACATGTATACATATGTTTAGCTTTAAAAAGAAAAGGTACGAGGGACAACATATGGCAGCTTTCTTCAAATATCACTTGGGTCCTGAGGAGACTCTGCCAAGTATTTAGCTGTGTGGACTTGGAAACAGCAGCTTCTGGAAACCCTTCCAGTTCTAGGTAAAATGCATTGTGGGTCCTGGGCTTTGAAAGGATGAGCAAAGTATAACTCAGCAAATGTTTAGTGAATTGATTAATTAATTAGAGTTAAGTGTTTAGCCCTGATGTTTTCATGAGTAAATGCAGCTTAACTCCCAATATCCAATTCATTGGTGAGAATGTGCCTTTGTGTGAAATGGGGGTCACTTGGCTTTGGAGTCATTTGAAATCTGGCCTCTCTCTAATGAGCCCCTCTCTAAGAATGTCCAGAGAAAATTATCTTGAAGGGGCAAGACTTACAGCTATCCCCATCCCAATTTTAAAGGCAGTGGCTATTTAACTGAAATTAATAAGGGCAGAAAACTGATTTATGCAGAAATCATTTTTTTAGCCACTTGTTTTATTTCAACTGAGTTAGCATCACACATTCTTGGCATCCCCTCCAAGAAGTCTCCTCCAAAAGTCGACTCACTGGAAAAGACCCTGATGCTGGGAAAGATTGAAGGCTTTCAAAAGGGGAAGGGAGCAGCAGAAAATGAGATAGTTGGATAGCATCACCAATGGACAAGAATCTGAGCACACTCAGGGATATAGTGGAGGACAGAGTGGCCTGGTGTTCTGCAGTCCATGGGGTCCCAAAGAGTCGGACATGACTTAGCAACTGAACAACCAAAACAACAACAATAAAAACAGACAAGAAGTCTACACAATAAGCCAGAAACATATGAAATGCAGTCTTTGCTCTCAGAAATGTTATATTGACTGTACTTAAACTTATTAAATCTAGAATGTATGGAAGAGAAAATGTCCTAATGACACCAGTGGAGAAGAGAAAGCATGCACAAAATCCCCTAACGTGAAGACAGCATGTTGAGAATTGAAGCAAAAGGGAATTTTTCATAACTTGTATCTGGGTTTTATGTTATAGTGAAAAGCACTTGGCTACTACAGTTGGTTTTATGTACACCTCCTCTATAACTACCTAAGCACTCCATTGGGCAAAAACTTAATCAAATATCTTGGTTTCTAGTAAGTACATTTGCGGTAAGCATCAGTGACTGAAACAAGAAAATCTGAAGTATTTCTACCTACTTGGACACAATAAATGTTCACTTCTCAAATTCAGGTTGAAAAGGAAGGAATTTTGTCATGGAAACAAGGGAATGAGGTCTCTCACTTTTTATATTTTGGCTTAACACATTCATTTTACCAAGGACTCAGCATTAAGTTTGAAGTTCCAAAGCACCTGTTTTTGAGGTGATATTGGAAAGCAGCATCACATTTTCTTTTAATGCACTTTCCCCACTATCCATAAAAGTGAGTTGAAACTTTCCCCATCACTCGACTTCTACAGTCTGCCTTAAATTTACCTTTCTGTTCAAATTTGGTCAAATTTCAAGTAAAATCCTCTTTTACAAATTATGAGAAATTTTGAAAAATGAAATTAAGCTACATGACTCTGGCAGTGAGGGAAATGATGAGGTTGATGCTTTCATTATGACTTGTTTGGACCCTCTAAAAACCCGGCCATTTCCCCTCTTTTTAAACTTTTTAAAAATTAAAAGAAATGTATATAATGTTAAAAAGTTACACTCTATTTATAGTTACTACAAGACTTTGACTATGTTCCCCAGGTTTCTCAACACATCCTTGTAGCCTGCCTTACACTCAGTAGGCTGCACCTCCCACTGCCCCACCCCTATAATTTCTCCTTCCCCATGGCAACCATGAGTTTGTTCACTGAATCTGTGGGTCTGCTTCTTTTGTTTTATTCACTGAAAAGTGAGAGAGAAGTCATCAGTCATGTCTGACTCTTTGCAACCCCATGGACTATAACCTACTAGGTTTCTCCGTCCATGGGATTCTCCAGGCAAGAATACTGGAGTGAGTTGCCATTTCCATCTCCAGGTAGCGTGTTGTATTTTTTAGGTTTCACATTATAACAGATACCATACAGTATTTGTCTTTCATTGTATACACATTTCACTTAGCATCACGCCCTCCAAGCCCTCCATATTGCTGCAAATAGCAAAATTTCATTTTTAATGGTTAAATAGTATTTCACTGTGTGTATATATATGTGTATATATATTATATGTAATACACATATAACACATACATATAATGTATATATTATATGTCATACAGTCCCATTACTTCATGGCAAATAGATGGGGAAACAGTGGAAACAGCAGCAGACTTTATTTTTGGGGCTCCAAAATCACTGCAGATAGTGATTGCAGCCATGAAAATAAAAGATGTTTACTCCTTGGAAATAAAGTTATGACCACCCTAGACAGTGTATTAGAAAGCAGAGACATTACTTTGCCAACAAAAGTCCATCTAGTCAAGGCTATGGTTTTTCCAGTAGTCATGTATGGATGTGAGAGTTGGACTATAAAGAAAGCTGAGCACCAAAGAATTGATGCTTTTGAAGTGTGGTGTTGGAGAAGACTCTTGAGAGTCCCTTGGAATGCAAGGAGATCCAAACAGTCCATCCTAAAGGAAATCAGTCTTGGGTGTTCATTTGGAAGGACTGATGTTGAAGCTGACTATTTTGGCCACCTGATGTGAAGAACTGACTCATTTGAAAAGACCCTGATGTTGGGAAATATTGAAGGCAGGAGGATGAGATCATTGGATGGCATCACTGATTCAATGGACATGAGTTTGGGTAAACTCTGGGAGTTAGTGATAGACAGGGAACCTGGTGTGTCACAGTCCATGGGGTCGCAAAGAGTCGGACACAACTGAGTGACTGAACTGAACTGATATGTATATACACGCACCGATGTATTTATGTATAGGCTTCCCAAGTGGCTGTGTGGTAAAGAATCTACCTGTCAATGCAGGAGCCACAGAGGATGCGAGTTTGATTCCTGAATTGGGAAGATTCCTCTGGAGGAGGAAATGGCAACCTGCTCCAGCATTCTTGCCAGGATAATCCAATGGGCAGAGGAGCCTGGTGGGCTAGGAGGAGCCTAGAGGGCTACAGTCCATGGGGTTGCAAAGGTCAGACACAGATTGTTTCCATACTTGGCAATTATAAATAATGCTGCTCTGAACACGGGGGTGCATGCATCTTTTCAAATTAGTTTTTTCATTTTTTTTCTTCAGAGTACACGCAAGAGTGAAATTACTGGGTCTATGACTTAAAAATTGGCAGTTCTATTTTTAGTTTTTGAGAAACCTTCATATTGTTCTCTGCTGTGACTGCACCAATTTACATTCCAACCAATAGTATACAAGAGTTCCCTTTTCTCCACATCTTTGCCAATGCTTGTTATTTGTGTTCTTTTTGATGAAAGGCATTCTGACAGGTGTGAAATGATACCTCATTGTGATTTCAATTTGCATTTCCCTGCAGATTAGTAATGTTGAGCATTTATTCATGTGATTATTGGCCATCTGCATTTTCTCTTTGGAAAAATGTCTATTCGGTTCTTCTCTCTATTTTTAAAATTGGATTGTTTGGCTTTTTTGATGATGAGTTCTGTGAGATGTTTATATATGTTGGATCCCTTTGCAAATATGTTCTCCCATTCATTAGGTTGTCTTTTCACTTTGTTACTGGTTTCATCGCTGTATAAAAGCTTTTAAGTTTAATTAGGTCACATTTGTTTATTTTTGCTTTCATTCCCTATTCCTTAGGAGATAGATCCAAAAAATATTGCTGTAATTTATGTCAAAGAGTTTTTGCCTATGTTTTCCTTTAGGAATTTTAATGGTATCCAGTCTTACATTTAGGCCTTTAATTCACTTTGAGTTTATTTTTTATCTGGTGTTAGACTATGTTCTAATGTTCCAATTTTATTCTTTTACATGGGGCTGTTCAGCTTCCCCAGCACTACCTGTTGAAGAGACTGTCTTTTCTCCATTGTATATTCTTGCCTTCTTTGTTGTAGATTAATTGACCATAAGTGCATGGGGTTTATTTCTGTACTCTATCCTGTTCCACCGATATGTCTGTTTTTGTTGCAGTACCATACTCTTTTGATTACTCTATCATTGTAGTATAGTCTAAAGCCAGGAAGCATGATTCCTCCAGCTCTGTTCTTCTTTCTGTTCTTTTTGAGTTTCTCTCTCTCTCTCTTTTTGTTTGTGTGTGTTTCATACAAACTGTGAAATGTTTTGTTCTAGTTCTATGAAAAATGTCACTGTTTATTTTGACAGAGATTGCACTGAATCTGTAGATTGCCTTGGGTAGTACATTATTGTAACAATACTGATTCTTCCAATCCAGTGTGGAAAGAACACTGTATCTTTCCACCTGACTGCATCATCATCAGTTTCTTTCATGAGTGTCATACATTTTTTGGAGCACAGGTCTTTTGCCTCCTTAGGTAGGTTTATTCTTAGATACTTCATTCTTTTGAGGTGATGGTAAATGGGCCTGTCTCCTTAATACCTCTTTGTGATATTTCATTGTCAGTGTATAGAAATGCAACAGATTTTTTTTTTTTAATTGGAGGATAGTTGCTTTACAGTGTTGTGGTGGTCTCTGCTGTACATCAATGTGAGTCAGTTATAATTATATATGTAAGTACTACATCCCTCTTGCACCTCCCCACCCCCTCACCATTCCGCCCCTCTTGGTCATCACAGGGTTCCAGGCTGGACTCTGTGTTACACAGCAGCTTCCCCCCTGGTTATTCGTTTTACACATGACAGTGCATGTGTGTCAAAGCAACTTTATCAACTTGCCCTTCCCTCTCCTTCCCACGCTGTGTCCACCAGTCCATTCTCTACATCTGCATCTCCATTTCTTCTCTGTAAATAGGTTCATCAGGACTACTAATATTTTTCTAGATTCCATATATATGCATTAATATATGTTATTTGTTTTCCTCTTTCTGACTTACTTAACTTTGTATAACAAACTGTAGGTTCATTCAAAAAAGACACCCCACATCCAAGGGCAAAGGAGAAGCCACATGGAGATGGTAGGAGGGGCACAATCGAGATAAAATCAAACCCCATACCCGCCTGGTGGGAGACCGATAAACTGGAGAACAGCAATGCCAAAGAAGTTCCCCCACTGCTGCAAAGGCTCCGGGCCCCACAGCAGACTCCCCAGTCCGAGGACCCAGCAAAGGGTTGGAAATCCCCAGGAATCTGAGTTCAAAGGGCAGCAGGATTTGATTACAGAACTTCCACAGGACTGGGGGTAGCAGAGACCCTTGGAGGGCATAAACAAAGCCTCATGCCCATCAGGACCCAGGGAAAGCAGTCACCCCACAAAAGACTGAGCCAGACCTGCCTATGAGTGTTTGAGGGTCTCTTGTGGAGGTGTGGGTCAGCAGTGGCCTGACACAGGGACGGGGCCCTGGCGGCAGCAGCAGTTTTGGGAGCGTGCGATATTGGCACAAGTCCTTTTGGAGGTCACCAGTAGCCTTACCATAGAGCCTGTAGACTCCAGGACTGGGTCACCTGGTGGTCAGCTGTCCAGGCTAAACAACTAACAGAGAGGGAGCACAGCAAGCAAATGGATTAGAGATTTACTGAGCATGGCCTTGCTCACCAGAGCAAGACTCAGTTTTCTCCACAGCCAGTCCCTCCTATCAGGAAGCTTGCACAAGCCTCTTATCCTCATCCATCAGAATGCAGACAGAAGAAGCAAGAACTGTAATCCCACAGCATCCAGAACTAAACCCCAATCCCAGAAAGCTAATCAAAATGACCACGTGGATCAGAGCCTTGTGTAGCTCAGTGAAGCTATGAGCCATGCCGTGCAGGACCACCCAAGGTGGATGAGGCATGGTGGAGAGTTCTGACAAAGCGTGGTCTACTGGAGAAGGGAATAGTAAACCACTTTGATATTCTTGCCTTGAGAAGCTGATGAACAGTATGAAAAGGCAAAAAGATATGACTCTGGAAGATGAGTCCCCCAGGTCGTTAAGTGTCCACTATGCTACTGGGGTAGAGTTGAGAAATAACTCTAGAGAGAATGAAGAGACTGGGGCAAAGCAGAAATAACAGTCAGTTGTGGATATGTCTGGAGATGAAAGTAAAGCCCAGTGTTATAAAGAACAATACAACAGTATCACATAGGAACCTGAAATGTTAGGTCCATGAATCAAGGTAAATCAGACATGATTAAGCAGGCAATGGAAAGAGTGAACATCAACATCTTAGGAATCAGTGAAATAAAATGGGTAGGAATGGGTGAATCTAATTCAGATGACCATTATATCTACTACTATAGACAAAATTCCCTTAGAAGAAATGGAGTAGCACTTATAGTCAAAAAGAGTTCTAAATGCAGTACTTGGGTACAGTCTCAAAAATGACAGAATGATCTTGGTTTGTTTCCAAGGCAAACCATTCAACATCACAGTAATCCAAGTCTATGCCCCAACTACTGATACTGAAGAAGCTGAAGTTGACCATTTCCGTGAAGACTTCCAAGACATTCCAGAACTAACACCAAAAAAAGATGTCCTTTTCATCATAGGGGATTGGAATGTAGAAGTATGAAATCAAGAGATACCTGGAGTAACAGGCAAGCCTGATCTTGAAATATAAAATGAAGCAGGGCAAAGGCTAACAGAATTTGGCCAAGAGAACACACTGGTCATAGCAAACAGCCTCTTCCAATAACACAAAGACAGTTTTACACATGGACATCAGATGGTCAATACTGAAATCAGGTTGGTTGTATCCTTTGCAGCCAAAGGTGGAGAAGTTGTATACAGTCAGCAAAACAAGACCTGGAGCTAAATGTGGCTCAGATCATGAACTCCTTATTGCATTTATTGCAAAATCCAGGCTTAAATTGAAGAAAGTAGTGAAAACCACTAGACCATTTAGGTATGACCTAAATAAAATCCCTTATGATTATACATTGGAGGTGACATATAGATTCAAAGGATATATCTGGTAGACAGAATGCTTGAAGACCTATGGACAGAAGTTTGTAACATTGTACAGAAGGCAGTGATCAAAAAAATCCCCAAGGAAAAGAAATGCAAGAAGGCAAAATGGTTGTCCGAGAGGGCCTTACTTACAAATAGCTGAGAAAAGAAGAGAAGTGAAAGGCAGAGAAGAAAGGTAAAGATATACTCAACTTGGGGATCCCACTTGCCAAGGAGACATAAGAGATGTGGGCTCTTTCCCTCAGGGAGGGCATGGCAATTCATGTCAGTATTCTTGCTTGAAGATTCTATGGACAGGGGAGCCTGGTGGGCTAGAGTCCATAGAGTCACAAAGAGTCAGATACAACTGAAGTGACTTAGTGTGTATATACACATACCCAACTGAATGAAGGGTTCATAGCAAGGAGAGATTAGAAAGCCTTCTTAAGTGCACAGTGCAAAGAAATAGAGGAAAGCTATAGAATGGGAAAGACTAGAGATCTTTTCAGGAAAATTAGAGATACCCAGGGAGCATTTCATGCAAAGATGGGCTCAATAAAGGACAGAGATGGAAGAGACTTAACAGAGGCAGAGGAGGTTAAGAAGAGGTGGCAAGAATACACAGAAGAAACTATACACAAAAGTCATTATGACCTGAGTAAACATGATGGTGTGGTCACTCACCTAGAACCATCCTGGAATGTGAAGTCAAATGGGCCTGAGGAAGCATTACCACAAACAAAGCTAGTGGAAGTGATAGAATTCCAGCTGAGCTACTTTAAACTCTGAAAGATGATGCTGTTAAAATGCTACACTCAATATGCCAGCAAATTTGGAAAACTCAGCAGTGGCCACAGGGCTGGAAAAGGTCAGTTTTCATCCCAATCTCAAAAAATGCAATGGCAAAAAATGTTAAAACTACTGCACAATTGCATTATTTCATATATTTCAAGGTCATGCTTAAAATCCTTCAAGGTAGGCTTCCCAAGTACATGAACTTCCAGATGTACAAAGAAGATTTAGAAAAGGTAAAGGAACCAGAGATCAAATTGTCAACATTTATTGGATCGTAGAGAAAAGCAAGGGAATTCCAAGAAACCTCTACTTATGCTTCATTGATTATGCTAAAGCCTTTGATTGTGTGAATCACAAAAATCATGGAAAACTCTTAAAGAGATGGGAATACCAGACTACATTACCTGTCTCCTGACAAACCTGTGCAGATCAAGAAACAGGAGTTAAAACTAGACACAGAACAAATGACTGGTTCAAAATTGGGAAAAGAATCTGTCAAGACTGTATATTATCATCCTGCTTATTTAACATATATGTAGAGTACATCATGTGAAATGCTGGGCTGGATGACTCACAAGCTGGAATCAAGACTGCTGGGAGAAATATCAATAACCTCAGATAAGCAGATGATACCACCCCCATGGAAGAAAGTAAAGAGGAATTAAATAACCTCTTGATGAAGGTGAAAGAGGAGAGTGAAAAACTGGTTTAAAACTTGACTTTCAAAAAACTAAGATCATGGCATCTGGTCCCATCACTTCAAGGCAAATAGATGGTGATGAAGTGGAAACAGTGACAGATTTTCTTTTCTTGGACTCCAAAATCACTGTGAATGGTGATTGCAGCCATGAAATTAAAAGACACTTTCTCCTTGGAAGAAAAGCTATGACAAATCTAGACTGCATATTAAAAAGCAGAGACATCCCTTTGCTGACAAACGTTCATATAGTCAAAGCTATGGTTTTTCCAGTATCCGTGTATGGACTTGAGAGTTGGACCATAAAAAAGGCTGAGTGTTGAAGAACTGATGCTTTTGAATTGTGGTGCTGGAGAAGACTCTTGAGAGTCTCTTGGACTGCAAGGAAATCAAACCAGTCAATCCTAAAGGAAATCAACCTTGATTATTCACTGGAAAAACTTATGCTGAAGCTGAAGCTCCAATACTTTGACCACCTGATGTGAAGAGCCGACTCATTGGAAAAGACTCTGATGCTGAGAAAGATTGAGGACAGAAAGAGGAGGAGGCTATAGAAGATGAGATGGTTGGATGACATCACTAACTTAATGGACATGACTTTAAGTACATCCTGACATGAGGTGGCAAGACTTATTGAATGAACAGCAACAAGTTTTCATCCACATCACTACAACTGACTTAAATTCATTAATTTTTATGGCTGAGTAATATTCCATCATATATATGCATCACATCTTCCTTATCCATTCTTCTGTTGATGGGCATCTAGGTTGCTTTCATGTCTTGGCTATCACAAAGCATGCTGCAATGAACATTGGGGTACATGTGTCTTTTGAATTTTTTTTTCAGGGTATATGACCAGTAGTGAGATTGCTGGGTCACATGCTACTTAAGCAATCTCCATACTGTTCCCCATAATGGCTGTACCAATTGACATTCCCACCAACAACGCAGTAGAGTTCCCTTTTCTCCACACTCTCTCCAGCATTTATTGTTTGTAGTTTTTTTGATGATGGCCATTCTGATTGGTGTGAGGTGATATCTCATTATAGTTTTGCTTTGCCTTTCTTTAATAATGAGCAATGCTGAGCATCTTTTCATGTGTTTCTTTGCCATGTGTATGTATTCTTTGGATAGATGTATGTTTAGGTCTTCTGCCCATTTTTGGATTGGGCTGTTTGTTTTTCTGATATTGAGCTATATGAGCTGCTTATAAATTTTGAGATTAATCCTTTGTCAGTTGCTCCTTTGGCATTTATTTTCTCCCATTCTGAGGGTTGTCCTTTAACCTTATTTACTTTGCTGTTGCAAAAACTTTTAAGTTTAATTAGGTCCCATTAGTTTATTTTTATTTCCATTACTCTAGGAGGTGAGTCAAAGAAGATCTTGCTGTGACTTATGTCAAAGAGTGTTTTGCCTATGTTTTGGCTAAAGGCTTTATAGTTTCTAGCCTTACATTTAAGTCTTTAATCCATTTTGAACTTATTTTTATATATAGTGTTAGGAAGTGCCCTAATTTCATCCTTTTACACTTGACTGTCTAGTTATCCTGGCACTCCTTAATGAAGAGACTGTATTTTCTCCATTTCATATTGTTTCCTCCTTTGTCAACTATAAGTTGTCCATAGATGTGTGGGTTTGTCTCTGGGCTATCTTGTTCATTAGTCTATATTTCCATTTTTGTGCTGATACCATCCTGTCTGGATGACTGTAGCTTTGTAGTATTGTTTGAAGTCAGGAAGGTTGATTCCTCCAGTTTCATTTGTCTTTCTCATGATTGTTTTGGCTATGCAAGGTCTTTTGTGTTTCCATACAAATTGTGAATTTTTCTGTTCTAGTACTGTGAAAAATACCATTGGTAGTTTGATAGGGATTGCATTGATCCAGTGGATTGCTTTGGGTAGTATACTCACTTTTACAATATTGAGTCTTCCAATCCAAAAACGTGGTATATCTCTACATCAGTTTGTGTCATCTTTGATTTCTTTCATCAGTGTCTCATAGTTTTTTGCACACAGGTCAAATTTCTGTATATGAATTTTGTATCGTGCAATTTTACCAAATTCATTGATGAGCTCTAGTAATCTTTTGGTGGCATCTTTAGGATTTTCTATTGAGTTATAAGATGGTACAGAAAAACTTGAACAAACTTTTTGGCCAAACCAATGTATATATATAGTATGTCATCTGCAAACAGTGACAATTTTACTTCTTTATTTTTTTCTTCTAATTTGGATTCCTTTTATTTCTTTTTCTTGTCTGATTGCTTTAGCTAGGACTTCAGAAATGATGCTGAATAAAGCTGGTGAGATGGGTGTCCGTGTCTTATTCCTAATCTTAGGGAAAATGCTTTCAGCTTTTCATCGTTATCTTGTTAGCAGTAGGCTTGTCATATACGGCCTTTATTATGTTGAGGTATGTTTCCTCTGTGCTGCTTTCTGGAGAGATTTTTTTTTTATCATACATGTACGTTAAATTTTATCAAAAGCTTTTTCTGCATCTATTGAGAGGACCATATTGTTTTTATTCTTTAGTTTGTTAATGTGGAATATCACCTTGATTGATTTGTGGGTTTTGAAAAATCCTTGCCTCCCCAGGATAAACCCCACTAGACTATGGTGTATGATCCTTTTAATATATTGCTGGACTCTGTTTGCTAGTATTTTGTTGAGGATTTTTGCATCTATGTTCATTAGTGATATTGGCCTGTAATCTTTTTTTGTGATATCTTTGCCTGGTTTTGGTATCAGGGTGATGGTGGCCTCACAGAATGAGTTCAGAGGGGCTCACTCCCTGCAATGTTTCGAAACAGTTTCAGAAAGATAGGTGTTAACTCTTCTATAAATGTTTAATAGAATTCACTTGTGAAGTCATTCGGTCCTGGCTTTAAAAGCCCTAGAGTTTGTATGTTTAACTTTCTTTAAATCTTGTAAGAATGGGTGGCAAGCCTCCTTTGGGGGAAGGCAGGAGGAAGTCATGTGAAAATGAGTTGGTTCCTCAATACATGTCGGAGCCCTCTGCTGGTCTGGCAGTGCATAATCCGAATATTGCAAGGGAAGCCGTGGAGAGTGGGGACGAAGGAGCAGCCAGGTCCACCATACTTAGGGTTTGTCAGACAGCAGCAAGGGTCTTGTGTTCAGCTCTGAAGGCCACATTTTAATCCAGACATTTCAAAACCAGAGAGCCTCCAGAGAGACCCAAGGGCAGAATTCTGAGGTGCTGAGGTGTAACATCTATTCATCTTACAGCTGCTTAAAGGAGCACCTGATGTCCAGTGTGAAGAGATTCCCCAGCAAGGGCAGAGTGGCTGCCTCATGCTTGAAGCCTTGTCACTCATGAAGGGCAGCAAGGTCAGGTTTAGCATCCAACAGCAGCTCCATCAGAGTGGAAGATACAGAAAGTTGCACCCAAGAAATAGAGGCTCCTCATTCCCCCACCCATCCTTGGAATGTACGTTCCCACAGTGGGAGTTCTCCCAGGTACCTGGCTTTGAGAGAGTAAGGTGTTGCTGAGGCCATCTGGTTGGGATACGTGAGTGAGCCCAGTAAGTGCTCCATATAAACTTTAAGATTCTAGTGGGCAAGTGCGGAGATCTAATCATCTTATAGCTGCCCCAGTAGTTAGAAGCCAACAAGCTTCGTAAGCAAGTTCCCTTGTTTATTAAACCTGCTCTGAAGTAATCTGCTCGTTCTTTCCTCTCTCCTCCCTATGTGTATGCAAGGGCCAGTTTGTGAACTCAAGTTCAAGTTCAGTCACTCAGTCGTGTCCGACTCTTTGCGACCCCATGAATCACAGCACGCCAGGTCTCCCTGTTCATCACCATCTCTTGAGTGAACTCACAGACACCAAAATGAAGAAGCCTGTTCTGACATGGAGAACTGCCCCCAAATGAGACGACTGGCCTCATCTGAGGGTCTGGAGGTTATCCTAATAATGACTGATGGCTGTAAATCTCTTTAAAATCTACAACAAATTCTCATATGTATCATCTCAGTTGAGAGGTATGATCATTGTTTACTAAGGAGAAAATAGAGATGCTGAGAGACTGAATGACTTTCTTTTTTTTTTTTTTTTAGTTATAACCAAAGATTTATTTAAATTTAGTTTATCTCAAATTAAAAACAATATGTAGATTAATCTCCCAGAAGTAACATGGGTGGGTCCCCCTGCTTTCTACCACTTATTAGAAATTTCGCTAGGCAACCAAGGGATTGACGGGGAGCGTGAAATCTGAACTATTGTTAAATTAACGAGCTGCAATTATGATTTCTAAAGAACAGGTATAATACAAAATTGAGAACTTATCTCAAAATACAAATAAAGGCACTAATCACAATTTACATTTTTTCATCAGACAGTATCTTACAGTTGACTGATTTTTAATAAATGTCAGAATCAATGCTTCAATGTTAAATACGTGCTTGGGACAAAACATTCTCTTGGAGTAAAGGATAATCAGTTTTCATATTACTACAAGAGGAGATACCTAATGAGAACCCATCTTACATGAATTTTCTAACTGAACTTTTCCCAATTGTTGGCACAAAACTTGGCTGGACATCTATTTCAACACACAGCTAACAATTTCTAATCCAGAACCAACAATATTTTTAAAAAGCATTTAGAAAATAAAACAAATTGTATTTTAAAGATCAAATAGAAAACTTGAGTCTACACTAGTAGTCTGACAAAATACAATCGACTGTTAACACTTTCAGTATAATGCTGATGTGGTAATATAAAAAAACCATATAATTTGATAGAAGAAAATGGAGCCAGCCAATCTTATTAGATACAAGAAGAAAGATATCACAATAAGAACAAATACAGGAGTATTAAATATGATTTTTCTCAGGAAAGAATTCAGAGAATTATCCCCAGTATTTATGGCTACACAACCCAAGATAGAAATTCTGGCAAAGTGTGCTTTAGGTAAATGGAATTTTCATAATTTCTCCTGCCCCTACTCTATCCCACATACACACCATGTTGATTCTTGTCTACTTTTCTCTCCTGTTCCTGACTATACATTATATTAAAAACAAAATTTCCCTCTACCTGGTACAGTATCACTTAAGAAAAAGGTTGAAAACAAGGTTAATGAACAACTAGGTCCCAAAGCCCAGAGAGTTTTCCTCTGGTGATTTCCAGTTCAGGGAGTACTACCACTAAATAGGAATCAGAAAAATGTCACCACAGTCAACTAAATTATTTAGACTAAGTATAATAAATCCAGTATACCTGAAAACAGCAAAATTTAAACAACCTACAGTAAAAATATTAAAATATCGCTTTTGAGTAGGTATTGATATTTTTATGAACACTGAATCCTATTTTTTGCCCAAATGAAAGAATACTGCAAAAATAAAGTATTATTCTTTAGGTATGTGTTTTATCCCTTTCATTATAGCAAAAGCACATATTTGAAATAAAGAAGATCAAAACTACAATACTTTCCCCCTCTCTTAAGGTAGGCACTACTTAGATTACTGTTCGTATTAGACACTGCCTTAAAAATGTTTTAATGCTAGCCAATAAAATAAACTTTTGCTAGATTATGAGTTTTTAACTAGCAACAATTTTTTTAAGTTGTTAGTGTATTAAACTTGCGTTTCAGAGTAATATTCTAAAAGCCACGATTAAGTTCAGCAGTTTCCTATAATCTAGTAAAAGAATTTAGAACACGACGCATAATTACACAAATGGCAATTGTTTCAAGCCTATTACACTACAACAGTTTAAAGGAAAGTTGTATGGATTTTTTCAAGTAATATACTGCTGGTGGTAGAGATGCTATCACACAATTTGAAATTCTAAGAAATAAAATGAATTGTTTATTCTTCTGCTTTTTAGCTATTGCCAGAGCCAGAGCAGATGAAACAGTTAACTTTTGCTGATAATAAAGTTGTTTGTAATTGATAGTAAAAATATATTTCAAATGCCTTGTTATATTTTCAGTGCTGGTATACTTTAGTAATTTCTGATAGTTATATATGCATTAAATAATGTGACATTCTTAAAAATACCATATTTAATCAAGGTATTTACTATCAAAGTTGAGCTTTGAAATAAATATTTTACTATTATTAGTTTTTAACCCAAACCAATCTCGTGTTGTAGGCTGAAAACTGAACTTAATTCTTCTAAGCTAAACACCCTTCTTAACTGAGATGCTACTAGAAACTTAAAATTATTTCATGACTTGCAATAATGTGGGGTAAAGCAACTCATTTAAAAGGCAGGTCTCATTATTTTCATCCACTCCTTAAATATATATCTTTTAGGCATATTTCTTTCTCTATAATAAAGTTCTTTTCAAAAAGTAAGTGGTTTACAGAGGGAACAAATATTTAGTGCTAGATAAGTTTGCAAACAGTACCTGACAATTTCCACAACTGGTAACTATCTGGTAGGGGGAGGGAGTAGTCAAGAAATGAAAAGAAACTGGTCATTAAAGTTATTATAATACTTCAGAAAACATTAAACATATGACAAATATTTCTTAAAAGGCAGTCGTTGAATAATTAGAATAAGCAGTCTGAAGAATTCTGTTGCTGAAAACAGTTATACATTATGTTTATCCAACTGAAGATTAGTGCATTAAAAAAAAGTTAAGTAAAAATCTTTTATGTTCCAGTTCAGCTGCACTTGATTCAAGTGTTGCTCACAGAGGTTTGTGTTGTTATAAATTAATTAAACATGCTGCTGCTTTAGCAGCCAAATGTACTAGGTTCATGTCACAGAATAAATAGAGTCTCTTTCGAGCAAAAAGTTATCTCACACCAATCCGGGAGGTCATCCACTCTAGACCTTGGCATAACCCTTCTCCTGTTAAAGCACAGCAGGACTGAATGTGCCACGGATGATCCTTAATTGAGCTGAGGGTGAGGTATTTAGAGATTTCAGCTGCTGTCATACACCCTTTCATATCCTGTTTATTGGCAAAGATAAGGACTGCGGCCTTCCGTAAATCCTCGTGAGCCAACATTCGGTATAATTCTTCTTTCGTAATAGCTAGTCGTTCCCTGTCAATGCTATCAACCACAAGAATGATGCACTCTGTATTTGAGTAATACGTGTTCCAGGATGATCGAAGTGACTCTTGACCACCAATATCCCACAGAAGAAAATGAGTGTTCTTCACAACTATTTCTTCAACATTGCTTCCTATGGTTGGAGATGTATGGACCACTTCATTCATTAAGAACTGATAAAGAATGGTGGTTTTCCTGCGTCATCCAGTCCCACTATAATTACTTTGTGTTCTTGGTTACAGAAGAGGCTCCATAGTTTCGCGAAGATCAGCCCCATCATGAGCACCTTGGCGGGCCGCGGGGTCCCTCAGCAGCAGGTGCCGCTGCGCCGGGCCCCCACTGCGGGGCTGGCCGTGGGGCACCGAGGTAAAGCCGACTGGGACCGCGCGGCGAGGGCACTGGTTGGTGGAGAAGCCGCGATCTGCCGCTCAGCTACCGGTCAGAAGGCACTGCGCCACTCGGCCGAGACTCCTTTGTTCGAGCCCACTGAGCCCAACGCCGACCCGTAGTCCCCTCGGTCTGAACCCACCTACCCACCAGAGCCTCAACCAGCCCCAAGCCCCGCCTCCGCTCCGCCTCCCCTCCCGATCCATGGACCACCCCTGAATGACTTTCAAAACTTCATAGAATCATCTTAGAGCCTCTGAGTTAGAAGAGACAAAGAATGTTATTCAGACAGAAAAGGTATTTGAGATGCAAAGACCAATCTGAGGCTCAAATCAGTTCTCCTAGCCTCCTGGTCCATGCCCGCAGATTACGTCCCATTTCCTTTCAGCTTCTTTTTCGTTTGTTTATTTTCTGGGAATTTTCAAATTCTGTCTGGAGGTTCTTGCTGTGTCATTCTTCACCCCTCTTTTCTACACCCTCAACCACAGCTTAACAAGATGTTTAAACTTGAGTGAATTTCTTAAACTCTCCAAGCCTCAGTTTCATCATTTACCCACTGGAGGTGATGGTGGGATTCATCTCTTAGGCCTCATGCTATGAGTTAAATGAGACGATGCATATACATCTCTGGACACAGAATTAACACCCAGTGGGTTTTCAGCTTGATCTTTACCTTTGCCACACCTAGTCCCTGGAGAAGGAAATGGCAAACCCACTCCAGTATTCTTGCCTGGAAATCCCCATGGATAGAGGAGCCTGGAGAGCTACCGTCCAAGGGGGGTCGCAAAGAGCCTGACACAATGGTACAGAATTAGCACCCAGGGGTTTTCAAGTAGATTTTACCTCTGCTGCCACCCAGTCCAGGCCTTTGTAATTCCTCACTGGGAACCGTTTATAATTGCCTCCTAACCGGCTTTCCCACACCCATTTGTGCCCTGTCCAGTTGATTCTCCATACTGTAGATGAGGGGCCTGGCTTAAAACTTGCAGTGGTTTCTGCTGATTTTTAGATAAAGGCCAAGACCTGCAACAAGGCCCACAACCTGAGTGTGGTCTGGGCCCTGTGGGCCTCGCTGGCTTCACCTCATGGCAACCTCCTCTCATTCAACACTGATTACACCAGGCTCCTTCTCTTGCCATCTAGGCTCTTTCTCACCTCAGGGCCTAGAATGTTCTTCCACACCATCAGGAAGCCCGATAGCCTCCTGCCACCCTACACACTCTCAGAGCCCCATTTCCATCCCTTGATGGCGCTATGCCCACCACAGCTGTGCATTTGTGAGTATTTCACTACAGTCTGTCACAGTGTGTCTTGAGGGTCTTGCTCACCAGTGTTTCTCAACATCCAGTATGGGGCCTGTCATTAGCAGATGCTCAAAGAACACTGAGCGTGTACAGTTGTGAGAGCTGGACAGTAAAGGAGGCAGACTGCCAAAGAATTGAGGCCTTTGAACCATGATTCTGGAGAAGACTCTTGAAAGTCCCTTGGACTGCAAGGAGATCAAACCAGTTAATCTTAAAGGAAATCAACCCTGAATACTCATTGGAAAGACTAATGCTGAAGCTGAAGCTCCAATATTTTGGTCATCTGATGCAAACTGCTGACTCATTGGAAAAGACCCTGATGCTGGGAAAGACTGAGGGCAGAAGAGGATGAGATGGCTGGATGGCATCACTGATGCAGTGGGCATGAACTTGGGCAAACTCTGGAAGATGGTGAGGGAGAGGGAGACTGGCGTGCCACAGTCCCTGGGGCTGCGAAGAATGGGGCACGACTGGGCGACTGAACAGCAACACGAAGAATGTGAACTGACTGGAGAAAGGCTTTGTAGGGGGCTCTTCCATGTAGATTTCTGTGAGGCTTAAGCTAGAAGGTAGGACTCGATTTATTCCAAGAGCCCTTCCTTCTCTGGAATTGGATGATTCCACATGACTGAGCAACTTCACTTTCACTTTTCACTTTCATGCATTGGAGAAGGAAGTGGCAACCCACTCCAGTGTTCTTGCCTGGAGAATCCCAGGGATGGGGGAGCCTGATGGGCTGCCGTCTATAGGGTCACACAGAGTTGGACATGACTGAAGCGACTTAGCAGCAGCAGCATGCTACCTTGTACATTTCCCTCCCTTCCCTCTCCAGACATTGTCACCTTTAGATGAGCTCACAGGAGTCTGTCAATAAATCCTTGAAAACTTATAAACAAATGACTCAGAGCAGTAGAAAACAAGCCTTGAACTGTATTCTGTGCAAATTCTCATCTTGACATTATTTTTACTCCCCCACAGAATGTGAAAAATATCAACTCTTGTCGTTGGTGAGAATGCCCACTGGTAGCAACCATTTCTACAGTCCCTCTGGCAGTATTTTATGAAACTCAAGATGGTCAGACTTGATAACTCAGAAATTCTATTCCTTAGTAGACATCTGAGAAACTCCTACACTTCTGCCCAGCACAAAGAATGACTGGCATAGCAAACAAACAAGCATAATCACCTAATTTCTATCAACAGAAAGATGAACAAATAAAACGTAATATAGTCATACAGTGGGATACACTAGACCAATAAAAGAAATAAGCAAACCAGAACTTCAGGTGTTAGCATGTGTCTTTTTAAAAGCTTAATAATGAAAGCAAATCTCAGAAGAATGTATACCAAAAAATTCTATTTAAGGAAATTTAAATTTAAGTAAGTGAAACCACAAAATGTGTTGTGTAGGGATTCTTAACAATGTAATAAAAATATAAGGACCTCAGACAGAATGGTAAACAGTAGAGCACATGTAGGGCTGCCTCCAGAATGGAGAGAGTTGAAGGTGATATGAACACGGGTACCCAGGGGCTTCAACCAGCCTGCTACTATCTTATTTCTTAAGAGGGATAGTTGGTAAACTGCTCGTCATTATAATAGTATCGCTGCCATTTTGTCACATATCTGAACTATTTTATAATAAAAAACACCTTAAATATATTTGGAGTTACTGATTCAACTTAAAGTAAGAGCAGCCACTCTGGGTTTTATTGGGCTCCTATGCGTGTGTCTGGCTGGTGGTAAAGGGTTCCTTCTTCCCTTCCTGAGATGAGAGATGCCAGGTGAATTCTAAGCTTTCTTGCTGTCTGTGACCCTAGGACCCTCTCTCCCTGAGCATATTCTCAGAGGACCCTAGTGAGTATTCGGGCCAAAAATTTGAAGGAAGATGTTTGCCTTTAGCCTGGGGACCAGATACAAGATCCTTTTTGCTCTTTTCGGGACATAGCAAGAGAAAGGGCTGAAAAGAAAGAATGGGGCAAATAGATCAGAATTTAGCTCTAAAGTAGGTATTATTATGGACTTTCCCAGTGACTCATGTTAAACAATCCGCCTGCAATGGAGGAGATGTGGGAGATGTGGGTTCGATCCCTGGGTTGGGAATATACCCTGGAGGAGGCCATGGCTATTCACTCCAGTAATCTTGCACGGAGAATCCCAAGGACAGAGGAGCCTGGTGGGCTACAGTCCATAGGGTCCCAAAGAGCGGGACACGACTGAAGAGACTGGGCACAGGTATTTTTATAGATGAATCTTTACTCCTCTGGCCAGAAGGAAGGCCAAGCCTTTTGGTATTTACATCAGGTGTGCAGATAAAAACTGTTTATTCCACCCAAGAAGCCATGGCAAAAGCTGCATGGCCCTTGTTCCCCTCCACAGCACGCACTACACACCTGTCTTTCAGCGTTGCTCAGAGGTAGGGGTAGGGGATGTCATCCTACATTAACAGGACAGTTTATTTGTCTCCTGCTGATAAACTCTATAAAATGATGTCAACGCAATATCTGCTTCTGCATCTACCATCTCTCTGGCTCTTTGCTCCTTCTACAAAAGAGCGTAGGGAGATTATAGAGTCACCAGGGAAAGCCAGATAGGGCCAGTGATGAGAGCAGAAGGACCCTGAGCTACAACACTGGCCCTGCAAGGGTGCTTCCGTCCTCTTGAACTCCAGATCAAACCAACACTTCTTACCAAAAAATGTTAGACACAGCTCCCTGTTTTTCCTACTATCCTAACTCAACACCTAAAACAGGTCAAATCCACTTCATTTTGGGCAAACACGTCATAATTAACTGAGCCCAAGGCTTGGGAAAGATGTCCTTAGCGTGTCTGGTTTATCCTCAGGGCTAAGACTGCAGGAACCCCTTCTTTGACCTGCCTTCCTGCCTTGGATGGCCTCAGTGTTTGTGGGATCCACTTCAAGGCCTGCCTTCCAGCCTGAGGTTATTGTAGCCTCTGAAAAATAGTATCTCACAGTGAAAATCACTGCTTTCATCTTAACTTTCTGTCTCAGGGCAGCCTTAATTCAAAGGCAGATGGGTAGCAAAGGGTGAAGACTGGCCAGGGGATGGAGAAAGAATTGGGGGTTGCAGGGGAACAGGGAGGGAGTGGGGGGCTGCAGGACAGAGGGGCCGGGCCCAGCGTTTAAAGTCACCCTGCCCCCCCATTCACTGTGTGAGGTGCTCCTGTGACTGGCCTGTAACCTGCTCTCCTCTTCCTCTCTCACTCTCTCTGTCACACACACACTCCAGTGAGGGCAGGCTCTGAGCCGACACTGCCTGGATTCAGATCCTGGTCTGCCACTCAGGAGCTTAATGACCTGGGCCATGTTATCATGCCATTGGAGGCCTCAGTTTCCACCTTCTTTCCCAAAGAACATGAGTAGAAATAGTCTGCCTTGAACACATCGCCGGGAGGATGAAATGAGTTGATATGAGTCACATACTTAGTACTGGCACAGAGTAAGTCTGACACTGGTGTTTGGTCAATCAAACCAAGGGTAAGAAGGTAGAGGGTAAGGGCAAGGGAAGCAATAAACTGAGAAACTGGGACTGACATATACACGCTACTATATATAAAACAGAAAACTAATAAGGCCCTGGTGTACAGCATAGTGAACCCTACTCAGTACTCTACAATGATCTATATGGGAAAAAATCTTTAAAAAAAGTGAATATATATATATACACACGTGTGTGTGTATAACTGATTCACTTTGCTGTATACCTGAAATTAACACAATATTGTACATCAACTATGCTGTTATACAAATTAAAAGAAAAAACAGCTGTGAAATTTCCCATTCCTCATCCTCTCCCCACTTGTCCAGCCTCAGCTCGGCCCCTGTAAAACTCTTGAAGAGCCAGGCGCCTTCACACTGCTGTCCCCAGCTCTCCCTAAGCAGTGAGCAAGGTCGGGAGGCCAGGAACTCAACCACAAGGGTTCAGAAAAACCACTACTGTGCTGGAGGACAGCCCAAGGCCCCTCTTGCCTCAGCCCTAATTCAAAGGCAGGTGGGTAGCAATGGGTGAAGACTGGCCAGGGGCTAGAGAGTTTGGGGGTTGCAGGGAGTTTGGGGGTCACGTTTTCTGCATCTTGCTCAGGACCACTGAGGAGGAGGGGACATGTGGCAGCCCTTGATTGCTGCTGGTGCCTCTGGTTCCATCAGCCTGCCTTTGAGTGATGCTGGGTAGACACCATCCTGTCCTCCCTCTCTGCTGTTAGGTGGGGATTATAGAAACAGCAGCATCTCACACTCTTCCTTTCTCCTCCCTTGCAGCCCTGATCAGGGCTCTTGGCACATGTGCCTGGAAATACTGCTAATGTTTGTGAAATGATTAACACGTGCCTGGTTGTGGGCTAAACAGGGCTTTTCAGGTGGCTCTAGGAGTAAAGAACCCACTTGCCAATGCAGGAGACATAAGAAAGGCAGGTTCGATCCCTGGGTCTGAAAGATCCCCTGAAGGAGGGCATGGCAATCCACTCTGGCTTTCTTGCCTGGAGAATCCCATGGACAGGGGAGCCTGGAGGGCTACGGTCCATGGGGTCAAACCGAGTCAGACACAACTGAATCGACTTAGCATGCACACATGTGGGCTAAATGCTAAACTTTAATTCCCCAAGAACTCCTTGAGGCGGGTACTACTACCAAACTCATTTTTCAAGGAAGGTCAAACACAGGCCAGGGAGTTTAAGTGATGTGACCAGCACTTACCTTCCCTTAGACACTTATTCAGCCCTGAACTGGCTTGACTCTTGCACCGTATCTGTTCAGGGGCCTCTTAGATGTTGAGGGAGGGTGTGGCTCTGGTCCTCTTCTCTTCCATCTGGGTTTCCTGAAAGCACATAAAGTGTCTAACTCAGGGCTGAGTATCGAGTAAGCTGTTAACGAAAGGTAGCTATTATTATTACATAATATTTATTGAACTTGCTGTATTAGGCCCTGGAAGTGGGCCAAGAAAATAGGACACAATTCCTGTCCTCCAAGTGCTTACATTCTAGCGTGGGGTGGGTGAGTTGGGGAAAAGACACTGGCAACCAGAGTAAATTGCAGATGCTTTTGGTAACTGCTGAGAGGCAGCCTGGACTGAGGTCATTCGGGAGACATCTTGAGGGAGGAGGAAGGATGGAAAGATTTTAGAAAGAACAGAGGTTGTCTAGGACAGGATGCAGAGACTCCATTTTCAGAACCACGGCAAGACAAGGGTCAGCATGGGGAAGGTCTCACAGGTTTGGAACTCAGCCCTGTGATCAGAATCACTGGGTGTCCAGGGCTGCCGATGACAGGACGCAACGTGTGGCTGTGCCAGGAGCAGGACTGGAAGTCTGCCTGCGCAGTGGGGTCTAATGGCTGCATTTCATCATGCAGAAGTCTCAGGGTTTATTTAACCACTCATTTTTTGTTAGGCTTTCAGGTTGTTTCTCAATGTCCCACTATTATAAATAAGGCAGAGAGGCAAGATGGTAATAGACATGGAACTGATCATCAAAGAGGCCTGTGTTTGAATTCTTTCTCTGCCTCTTGTAAGCAATGTGACCACAGGCAAGTTACCTAATCTCTTGAAGCTTCAGTGTCATTATCTATAACATTAAAATGATAATGCTACCTAACTCACTGCATTGCTGTGAATCCAGGAAACCACATTTAAGTGACAGATACTATCTCTATACATTTGACTGCTTATCATGTGATTATTAGGTGCCTGACTCTGTTCTTAACAAGGCAGTTGTGAGGATCCTATGCCTTTTTAAGAAGGCCTTGTCACTAACATCCTGGTGCTCTATATAAGCGAAACCAGCAGGGTCTTGTCCAAGGTCACGAGGCAGAAGGAGGACAGTACTCAGTGTTGATAATCATGCGCCAGGGGGCTTTCCGGGGGCACGGGTGGTAAAGAACCTTCCTGCCAATTCAGGAGACACAAGAGATGCAGGTTCGATCCTTGGCTCTGGAATATCCTCTGGAAGAGGGCACGGCAACCCACTCCAGTATTGTTGCCTGGCGGGCTCCTGTCCGTGGTGTCCCAAAGAGTCAGACAGAACTGAAGCGACTTAGCACGCACTCATGTGGCAGAGCCCACTTCCTCACCATCCCTCCACTGTCCTGCTCAGTAAGTGCTAGCTGGTGCTGCATTTATCGTCGTCATGCTGCTGGTGGTACTGTGACAGATTTGGGAGAGGCTGAGGGCGGCTCTCAGTCACTTTCAGATTTTTAAGCTCCTGGTAGAAATGAGAAAATGCCCAACAGGGCTTTTTAGCATGTGGTGTATTTTAGGTGTTTATGCTTCACACATTCACAGTAGTAAATGTTTATTTAAAAAAATGCAAAAATTCAACAATAGACCTAAGAGATAAGCCCTCGACTGAGTTTCCCTCCAAGGATGCACCGAAGCTTCGGTGTCCCTGACACCCAACCCAGAATCTCCCCGGAGAAGCAGTGTTGGGGTCAGGAGCTGGTAGGACGGGGTTGCTTATCTTTGAGTTATGGGAGATGACCCCCACCATTGCTGCTGCTGAACAGTCTTCCGCAAGGCTGGTTTGTGGTGAAGATGAACAGGAGAGTGACTGGAGGGGACTTGGCATGCAAAGTAAATGCTAAACATTCGTTGTGTAAATGTTAACATTTTAGGATCCTGGAAATAATGCCATCCATTTATTTACAAATACCCATTTTTGTAGTAGGGAGTTATGTTAGATTCCAAGCAGCTTTTCTAAATTTTTTTGAGCAATTGCCATCCTGTTTGTTCTTAGGGATCAATGCTGAAACCACTGCCACCATCCCCCTCCTTCCTTCCAAATGAGAGTATAGACTAGAACTCGGTATTATTAAACAAATACTATTTGCAAAGTCCTGCGCTTGGAGTTGTAGCAACAAGCAGTGACATTAACCGCGGCATTCACAGAGCGCGTCGTTGGCTGGGGCCCAGGCCCGGTGCTTCCCACACAGAGTCCTTACTCAATCCTCAGGACAGCCTTATGAGGTCAGTGTGTTATCATCATCATGATTCTTCAGATGAGGAAAAGGAGGCTCACAGAGGAGGTCTATCCGATTCTACGTCTGTTGGCTTATTGTTGGGACTCTGCTCTTGCTGAAAGGCCCAAGTGACAGGTCAGACTGTCCCTCTGCAATTAAGTTTTGACATCTGTAAAATTGGGCTAGATTATTTCTAAGATCACTTCTAGCTTTCTGTCAGATAGTAGACATTTCATATAATCCGGACATTTTTCTTACAAATTGTACTTTCCTTTGGAAATCCACAGGATTTTTCTTATTTTTCTAACTTTTTTTTTAAGCTTGTAAGCTAGAGAGAAAAATGTATACATCTTGGTGAATGAATGGAACGAACACCCACTTGTAACCAGCACCTAGAAAAGATTCACAGGCTTCTATCTCACTTTCAGAAATCTGATGCCATGAATTCACTCATCTAGTTAATATTCACTGAGCACCCACACTGTGCTAAAAAGGTGATGCAGAGTCAAGAGAGTGAGGAGACATGCCACAGACTGGGAGAAAATATTTGCAAAAGATGCATCTGATCAAGCACTGGTGTCCAAAATATAAAAAGAACTCTCAAAACTCAATAAGAAAACAAACAACTTGACTAAAAGATGATTCAAAAGCCTTAAGAGCTACCTCATCAACATAGATATATATATAATTATCAAGTGAGCATGTAAAAAGATGCCCCATATCCTACATCATCAGGGAAATAGAAATTAACACAGCAAGATATCACTATGTACCTATTAGAATAGAGAAAATCCAGAACACTATCAGTACCAGATGCTGGTGGGGATGTGGAATAATAAGAATTCTCACCCACTGCTGGTGGAAATGCAAAAAGATAGAGTCACTGTGTAAGACAATCTGGCAGTTTCTCACAAAACTAAGCATATGCTCTTACCATATAAGCCAGCACCACATTCCCAGGTATTTACCCAAAGGAGCTGAAAACTTAGGTCTACATGAAAGCTTCCACACAGATATTTATAGCACCTTTATTCATCATTTTCAAAACATGGAAGAAACCAAGATGTCCCTCAGTAGGTGAATGGATAAACTGAATTCAGACAATTCAGTGCTAAAAGAAAGGAGCAGTAAAGCCATGAATAGACACGGAGGAGCTTCAAATGCATATTACTCAGTGAAAGAAGTCCATCTGAAAAGCTACATACTGTTTGATTTCAATTATATAGCATTCTGAAAAAAAGGCAAAACTATGGAGACAGTAAAAAAAAAAATCAGTGGTTGTCAGGGAGGTGGATAAACGGGTGGAACACAAAGGTTTTGGGGGCAACAAAACTATTCAGCATGATGCTGTAATGGAGAATGCATGTCACTATATTTTCCTGACAACACACAGAACCAACATCACCAAGACTGAATCTGAATCTAAACTGTGGACTTTGGCTCCTAGTGATGTGTCAGGGTGGGTTCACGATGGTAATGAATGTACCGCTCTGCTGCTGGATGTTGATAATAATGGGGGACTGGGGACAGGGCATATGGAACTCTCTCCACTCCTGGCTCTGTTTTGTTGTGAACCTGAAACTGCTCTACAAAATAAAGTCTATTTTTAAAAATTATGCAGAGTGGAAATTGTCATGAGGAGCCCCTAGTTTTAGCCTTGCCACTATAAAACCTGGGACAGACTACTCAATCCTTTCTGGAAAATAAAGAAAAAGACTTGATAAGATCAATGCCCTCCTTTAACTCTAGATCTTGTACCAGAAAAATTATATTTAGGAACTTAAATCATTCCACAAAGCACTTTGGTTTCACTTGAACTGAATCCCTCTTCATATTTAATTTTGTCCTGTGACTCTATTAAGAACAATTAATCAGAGTATACTGTGTGCTGTGCTTAGTCTCTCAGTCGTGTCTGACTCTTTGTGACCCCATGGACTATAGTCTTCCAGGCTCCTCCATCCACAGGGATTCTCTAGGCAAGAATACTGGAGTGGGTTGCCACGCCCTCCTCCAGGGAATCTTCGCAACCTAGGGATCAAGCCCAGGTCTCCCACATTGCAGGTGAATTCTTTACCATCTGAGCTACCAGGGAAGCCCAAGAATACTGGAATGGGTTGCCATGCCTTCATCCAAGGGATCTTCCCAACACAGGGATCGAACCCAGGTCTCCTGCATTTCAGGCAGATTCTTTGCCAGCTGAGCCACCAGGGAAGCCCAAGAATACTGGAGTGGGTAGTCTATCCCTTCTCCAGGGGATCTTCCTGAGCCAGGAATCCAAAGAGGACCTCCTGCATTGCAGGTGGATTCTTTACCAGCTGAGCTACCAGGGAAGGTGGTGAAGGTGAAGTCGCTCAGTCGTGTCCAACTCTTTGTGACCCCATGGACTGTAACCTACTAGGCTTCTCCGTCCATGGGATTCTCCAGGCAAGAATACTGGAGGGATTGCCATTTCCTTCTCCAGGGTATCTTCCCAAGCTAGGGATCAAACCCGGGTCTCCTGCATTGGAGGCAGATGCTTTAACCTCTGAGCCACCAGGGAAGGTAATCATATCTAAAACCTTCCTACATTTGTTAATAGTACACCGAGCACAGACTCCAAACAGAACTGTGAAGAAAGCAAGCCTCCTGTTGCTGCCCCTCAGCTCCCCTTCCCCTCTCTTCCATCTCCCTGGAGCCTAGGTTCCTTGGGCTCTTCTTCCCGCTTTAGAGAGACTTGCTGGCAGGAAGGGCCCTCTGTAGTTCTGTAGTTCTCCCTGACATGCTTGCTTCTCCTGGTTCATGAGGAATCACCATGGCCCCTTCAGGTGCGCCCTGAGGCCTCAGACCCAGACCTGTGATAGCCTCAGAGGTTCAGGCCTCTGTTTCCACACCCAGCTCCCTGACAGGACTCTAAGCCTCAAGATGATAAAAACCATCTCTTCCTCGGAGCACGGGCTCTGTTTATATGTGTAAATAAAGTCCCTTCCCATCAAACTTTACATTGCTGAGAAAGTCTGCTTTGTCCACCTCCTATGGGGATACATTTTCTCCTCATGATTTGCGGATCCTGTGTTTTCAAATTTTCCCACTCACTGAAATGTGTTTGTAACCTCACTTGTGTTTCTGCAGTCATTCAAGGACACGCGCAGAACAAAGACGCACATCTGTGTGAGATGGTCTTCATTCAGGCGTGAGTTTCAGTACTGTTGGCTGTGGGTTCAATGTTAATGAAGCAACACTATATGCTCAGCAAGTTGTCAACAGTATATATCTCTAAGGTTCTGTATTGTCAGTTGACAAAAAAGTGACCAGAGCCTGCAGGAACCTAACCCTCCTTTTCCCCTAGGAGCTCATATCAGTACTTGCTCATTCAGCACTTATGGTGACTTTATAGAATTACTTTATGGAACTACTTTGAATAATGACACTCAAGTGTATTTGCCTTTTTTTTTTTTTTCAACAGGGAGAAAAGTATTGACTCCCTTTATAGGAATCCTCTGACCGTCACAAACAAGTGAGTTTATTTGGCCAACAAACAAAGTGGAAGGCATGACCAGTCCCCAGGTCCCTGAACTCATGGTCCTCCACTGAGTACACAAGGTTTACAACATTCTGTCCCAGCTGACCCTAGAACATTTTCCAGAAAAGTAAAAAGAACAACCAAATGTCTTGCTGCTCCCTTTCCAGCATGTGATTTCACTGTGGGAAATCTAGACTTCGCAGTAAAGGAAAGGCCAATTGTTTTCAACACTTGACTCTATTAGAGACATCATTAATAAATAATCAGCTTTTAAACAACTTACCATGAGAAAAACAAAATATAAATTCTTACCCAGTCCTCAGATCTGCAACACTCTAAATTCAGATTCTTTATTAAAGATTAAAAGACAATTTAAGTATTAAAATATGAATTGTATTGAAGCTCCACACTGAAGATTAATATTGAGCAAAACAACTTTTTACTGCTCAGTAAATGTGAAGAAAAAGTATCAGAATTTGCCACTTAGCACTTGAATCTTGGGTCCACTAATTTCAAAAGCTTTTTTTTCCCTTCAAAAGACATAATGAATGAAGGCAATAACTTTAAAAACAAATAGGAAAAAATAAGAATTATAAACACAGATATTGTAATAATTCAACCAAATAATTCAACCAAGGGGCTGCTTAAACACAACTTGGTGGCTTAAAATAACTTGGGAGAGAGAAATGTATTCTTTCCCAGTCCTAGACGCTAGAAAAAAAAAGCAGACCCACTGGGCTGAGATCAGTGCGTCAGCAGGGCCATACGCCCTCTAGAGGAGCAATTGTTCTTTGTCTTTTCCAGCTTCTGATGAGCAATGCATTCCTTGGCTTTCGACCTCACCACTCTGTGGTCACCTGTTTTCTTTATGTGTGTGTCAAATCTCATCCTATCTCTTTCTTATCAGGATTTATTGCATATTGGTCCCCCAGATAATCCAAAATTTTATCCCCATCTCAAATTCTTTAACTTAATCAAAACTGCCAAGTTGTTGTTGGTTTTCTGTATAAAATGATATCCACAGGTTCCAGAGACTGAACCCGGGTCAATCCCTGCATCGGAAAGATCTTCTGGAGAAGGAAATGGCAGCCCACTCCAGTACTCTTGGCTGGAAAATCCCATGGATGGAGGAGCCTAGTAGGCTACAGTCCATGGGATCGCAGAGAGTCGGACATGACTGAGCTACTTCACTTTCTTTCTGGGTGGCAATGGTGGCTCAGATGGTAAAGTGTCTGTCTACAATGCCGGAGACCCGGGTTCGATCCCTGGGTTGGGAAGATCCCCTGGAGAAGGAAATGGCAGCCCACTCTAGGACTATTGCCTGGAAAATCTCATGGATGGAGGAACCTGGTAGGCTACACTCTATGGGATCGCAAAGAGTCAGACACGACTGAGTCACTTCACTTCAAAGGTTCCAGGGATTAGGAGATTAGGACATGCATATCTCTTGGGATGGGGCATTACTTAGCTTGCCACAAGCAGTAAACCTAATAATTCTATCTATGTACTTGTGATATAACCTAATGAAAAAGAGAGGTGCTTCTGAGAACACTCCCTCTGTTCCTGAGGCCCCCATATTTCATAGTCAGTTGAGATTTTTTTTTATGATAACAATGATGATAACTTTATCAAGCAGCAGCCATGTGCCTACTCCTGTTCTAAGTATCCAGGCCTTGCCCCACAGAATCCTCACAATGACCCTACATGGTAGGACAGCCATGCTTTCACATTTTACAGGTGTGGAAATGGAGGAGGCTAAATCCATCAAAACAAGACCCAGTTTCCCCCACAGTCAGTCTCTCCCATGAGGAAGCTTCCATAAGCCTCTTAGCCTTATCAGAGGACAGACGGAATGAAAACCACAGTCCCAGAAAACTAATCAAACTGATCACATGGACCACAGACTTGTCTAACTCAACTGGGTGTTGTTTTTGCTTTGGCTCTGTCTCTTTATTCTTTCTAGAGTTATTTATTTCTCCACTGATCTCCAGTAGCATATTGGGCACCTACCGACCTGGGGAATTAATCTTTCAGTGTCCTATCTTTTTGCCTTGTCATACTGTTCATGAGATTCTCAAGGCAAGAATACTGAAGTGGTTTGCCATTCCCTCCTCCAGTGGATCACGTTTTGTCAGAACTCTCCACCATGACCCGTCCATCTTGGGTGGCCCTACACTCATGCAGCAAAAACAACACCCAGTTGTGCATGTGACTGGTGATAGAAGCAAGGTCTAATGCTGTAAAGAGCAATATTGCACAGGAACCCGGAATGTCAGGTCCATGAATCAAGGCAAATTGGAAGTGGTCAAACAAGAGATGGCAAGAGTGAACGTCGACATTCTAGGAATCAGCAAACTAAAATGGACTGGAATGGGTGAATTTAACTCAAATGACCATTATATCTACTACTGTGGGCAGGAATCCCTCAGAAGAAATAGGGTAGCCATTATAGTCTACAAAAGAGTCTGAAATGCAGTACTCGGATGCAATCTCAAAAACGACAGAATGATCTCTGTTCGTTTCCAAGGCAAACCATTCAATATCACAGTAATCCAAGTCTATGCCCCAACCAGTAACGCTGATGAAGCTGAAGTTGAATGGTTCTATGAAGACTTACAAGACCTTTTAGAATTAACACTCGTAAAAGATATCTTTTTCATTATAGGGGATTGGAATGCAAAAGTAGGAAGTCAAGAAACACCTGGAGTAACAGGCAAATTTGGCCTTGGAATACAGAATAAAGCAGGGCAAAGGCTAATAGAGTTTTGCCAAGAGAATGCATTGGTCATAGCAAACACCCTCTTCTCACAACACAAGAAAAGACTCTACACATGGACATTCCCACATGGTCAACACCAAAATCAGATTGATTATATTCTTTGCAGCCAGAGATGGAGAAGCTCTATAAAGTCAGCAAAAACAAGACTGCAAGCTGATTGTGGCTCAGATCATGAACTCCTTATTGCCAAATTCAGACTTAAATTGGAAAAAGTAGGGAAAACCACTAGACCATTCAGGTATGACCTAAATCAAATCCCTTATGATTATACAATGGAAGTCACAAATATATTTAAGGGACTAGATCTGATGGATAGAACCTCCTATATGGATGGAGGTTCATGACACTGTACAGGAGACAGGGATCAAGACCATCCCCATGGAAAAGAAATGCAAAAAGCAAAATGGCTGTCTGAAGAGGCCTTACAAATAGCTATGAAAAGAAGAGAAACAAAAAGCAAAAGAGAAAAGGAAAGATATACCCATTTGAATGCAGAGTTCCAAAGAATAGCAAGGAGAGATAAGAAGGCCTTCCTTAGTGATCAATGCAAAGAAGTAGAGGAAAACAACAGAATGGGAAAGACTAGAGATCTCTTCAAGAAAATTAGAGATATCATGGGAACATTTCATGCAAAGATGGGCTCAATGAAGGACAGAAATGGTATGGACCTGACAGAAACAGAAGATATTAAGAAGAGGTGGCAAGAATACACAGAAGAACTGTACAAAAAGATCTTCACTACCCAGGTAATCATGATGGTGCGATCACTCACCTACAGCCAGACATCCTGGAATGTGAAGTCAAGTGGGCCTTAGGAAGCAACACTACGAACAAAGCTAGTGGAGGTGATGGAATTCCAGTTAAGCTCTTTCAAATCCTGAAAGATGATGCTGTGAAAGTGCTGCACTCAATATGCCAGCAAATTTGGAAAACCCAGCAGTGGCCACAGGACTGGAAAAGGTCAGTTTTCATCCCAATCCTAAAGAAAGGCAATGCCAAAGAATGCTCAAACTACCGCACAATTGCACTCATCTTACTTCCCCTCATAGCTCAGTTGGCAAATCATTTGCCTGTAATGAAGGAGACCTGGGTTCAATTCCTGGGTCGGGAAGATCCCCTGGAGAAGGAAATAGCAATGCACTCCAATACTCTTGCCTGGAGAATCCCGTGGACAGAGAAGCTTGACAGGCTATAGTCTACGGGATCTCAAGAGTTGGACACAACTTAGCCACTAAACCACCACCACCACCACACACTAGTAAAGTAATGCTCAAAATTCACCAAGCCAGGCTTTAACAGTATATGAACCATAAAATTCCAGATGTTCAAGCTGGATTTAGAAAAGGCAGAGGAACAAGACATCAAATTGCAACATCTGCTGGATCATTGAAAAAGCAAGAGAGTTCCAGAAAAACATCTATTTCTGCTTTACTGACTATGCCAAAGCCTTTGACTGTGTGGATCACAATAAACTGTAAAAATTCTGAAAGAGGTGGGAATACCAGACCACCTAACCTGCCTCTTGAGAAACCTATATGTAGGTCAGGAAGCAACAGTTAGAACTGGACATGGAACAACAGACTGGTTCCAAATAGGAAAAGGAGTTCGTCAAGGCTGTATATTGTAACCCTGCTTATTTAACTTATATGCAGAGTATGTCATGAGAAATGCGGGACTGGATGAAGCACAAGCTGGAATCAAGATTGCTGGAAGAAATATCAGTAACCTCAGATATGCATATGACACCGCCCTTATGGCAGAAAACAAAGAAGAACTAAAGAGCCTCTTGATGAAAGTGAAAGAGGAGAGTGAAAAAGTTGGCTTAAAGCTCAACATTCAGAAAACTAAGATCATGGCATCTGGTCCCATCACTTCATGGCAAATAGATGGGGAAACAGTGTCAGACTTTATTTTGGGGGCTCCAGAATCACTGCAGATGGTGATTGCAGCCATGAAATTAAAAGACGCTTACTCCTTGGAAGGAAAATTATGACCAACGTAATCAGCATATTAAAAAGCAGAGACATTACTTTACCAACCAAGGTTCATCTAGTCAAGGCTATTGTTTTTCCAGTGGTCATGTATGGATGTGAGAGTTGGACTATAGAGAAAGCCGAGTGCCACAGAATTGATGTTTTTGAATCGTGGTGTAGAAGAAGGCTCTTGAGAGTCCCTTGGACTGCAAGGAGATCCAACCAGTCCATCCTAAAGAAAATCAGTCCTGAATACTCATTGGAAGGACTGATGCTGAAGCTGAAACTCCAATACTTCAGCCTTCTGATGCTAACAGCTGACTCATTTGAAAAGACCCTGAAGCTGGGAAAGATTGAAGGCGGGAGGAGAAGGGGATGACAGAGGATGAGACGGTTGGATGGCATCACCGACTCAATGGAAATGAGTTTGAGTATACTCCAGGGATTGGTGATGGACAGGGAAGCCTGGTGTGCTGCAGTCCATGGGGTAGCAAAGAGTCGGACATGACTGAGCAACTGGAATGAACTGAACTGAACTGAAATCCATGTTAACTGAGGCACAACCAGGCTTCAAAATTGAGAGTGTCCACCTCCCACAACGGTGTCTCTGGTTGATTGGGAGTGCACCACACCTGACTCCCTGGAGAAGAACATCCCTTGGGCAGGAGCATGAGCCGCTGCTGCAGGTGTTCCAAGACTGCCTGGTGTTACACAACTGGCTTGTGGGCTCTGGCTCCATGACCTCCACATTTCCCTAAAATAAAACACTGTACTTGGAGAATAAGAATATCTCTTTGTGTCATAATGATAGTGTAGCTATTCAGAATATTTTAAGTTTACATGAGTATGCAGGCAAATCTTACTTTCTTATAGGTGGAGCTGATCTAACACGTTCACTCCCTTTGATTTTGGATCCTGTGCTGTGCTTTGCTTAGTTGCTTAGTCATGTCCAACTCTTTGCGACGGACTCTAGCCTTTCCCTTATCCAGGGGATCTTCCCCACCCAGGATCGAACCCAAGTCTCCCATATTGCAGGCAGATTCTTTGCCGCCTGAGCTACTTGTCCTGGAGCACATTGCCTCCTAGCTTGTGCTCATGCTGCTCTTCTCCGTTCAGTTCCCATCTCCTTTCTGGTCATCTGGCATCACACAGTGAGCACCTAGTTATATGCAGGGTATTGGGCTAGGTGCTGCCCATATAAAGGCAATTAAACAGGAATCCTCCCAACAGCGGAATCTAAAGCCAGTTTATTCCAACACTCTTCAAACTGGTTAGAGCTAGTCTCTGGTTTATTTATTCCATTCAACAAATATTTGTTGGGCATCCTTTGTGCCAGGCATGAAGGGAGTAAAAAATAAAAAGGTATCTAACCAGCCTTAGAGAGGGTAACTAATGCTTCCAGGAGGAATTACGAAGCTTAAAGATGGATAGGAACTGTCCAGATTCATTTCCAGAGAGTAGAGTAACTCTGCAAGGCTGGGTGTGAGGGGACCAAGGAAAAAGTGGCAATGGATAAGGGTGAGGGGTTAGGGTCAGAACTTGGAGGGGCTTGAATGCTATGTGAGGATTTCTAGACTTTATCCCAAGGGGGAAAATGAGCTCTTGAAGATGTTTTATTTTTTAATAAATAAAAAGTTTATTTACATTACGAGAAGAACAGAGACTCCATACAATACATGCCGACAGAAGTAAAAGAGTACATTGTGTGTCTCTCACTACAAGTTCCTGAGACAAGAGTTAGTGCCCTTAAGTATATAATGCATATAAAAGAAGGAAAACAATAAAAACTTTTTAAAAATTGGCGCAGATTATACAACGTCAATCTCTTGGTTGTGATACTATACAAAAATCACCAACAATATTACCACTGGAAGACATTAAGTGAAGGGTATTATTATCACTATTATTTCTCACAACAGTATGTGAATCTACAAAGATCTCAGAACAAAAGTTTTTTTAAAGGCACACGCATACAAAAATAAAGTCAAAGAGATCTTCTTGGGAAGGAAAATACTGATGTAGTAAAACAGCACAATGGAACCGCTGGTAGCTTCTGAACACCAATGAGAGCAACCTGTCCAGTGGAGCTTTGGATGCGACTAAAGGTTCAGCTGTGGGTCTGTAACCCACATTTTCACTGCAAAAACAAACAAACAAAAAAAAACCCTGAGAATGCTTAGAGCATTGATACATGAAGGAAAAAATGGAATGACTCAGATGGCAATGAAATTCTAAGAAAAGTAAGATTGTGTGGTTAGGGGAAAGAGGTGGCTGCTGGACTATGATTCATAAGTGGGTTTAGATGTCCCTAACACCCACCTTACTATCAAATAAGTTTATGTTCTTTCATTGGCTATTGTAGGAAACAGTGCTCCCCAGTGGCTTCCTTCCCTTCAGGAGCTTCCAGTGATGTTTCTAGCAATGTTCCCTGGATTCTAATGAATACTTGATATAAACTGCATAGCGAAATTAAACCCAAATATGGAGTAGGACATGCTCAGGTCCTGATGCTCAACTCATAAGGGGAAACATGCCATCACAAACAGGTTAGAACTTACCAGCCTCTTGAAAGGCTTTTAACAATAGGAGTAATGTAATCAAATGTGTCATCTAGAAGATCTCTTTGTCAGCAGGATAGACAATTTATTTGGGAGGGAGGTGAAAGTTCAAAGGAGAAACAGTAAGGACTTCCACTAAAGGGGCAGTGGCAAGAGAGAGGAGACAGATTCCAGAATTACTTAGGAAGCAAAAAAAAAAAAATCGCTATTTTAATCATAAGAAATTCCCATTAGAGGTTGGCTCTTGAATCTGCTGGGATCAAATTTGGCTGCAAAGCAGAATGTTCAGTAGTAGTGGTTTAAACAGGATAGATGTTTGAATCTGGCCCCTTGTCCTGGAGACTTCAGTTCAGATGTGATCTGGTGGCTCCAGAGTCATCAGGGTGTCAAGTTCCTCCTGTTCTGATCTACATTGCTAGTACATAGCTTCTGTCTTTAAAGTTATATTTTGGTCCAAGATGGCTGCCAGAGCCCATCTAACTGGTCCACATCACTGCTGGTAGAAAGGAAAGAGGGAGAAAACTGAACCACCAACTTCCGCAGAGCCTTCCCAGGACTTCCACATACATCAATGTTTACATCTCATTGGCCAAAACCAATGGCTACACTTATGAATGAGGATGATAGGGAAATGATATATTCTAGCCCTGCTACCATTACCAGTATATATGGAGTGGATATCTGATGAACACTTAGCAATCTCTGTCACAGCCATCAATTAAATGAGACACAGAGAAGGCGAGAATATCCTAGTCCTCCAGGGGGTGAGTCACAGAATGTGGTGGACACTGTGTTATGTCTTCCAGGTCTCCTTCCAGGAAGGACTTTTGTCTCAACTGCAGGGAGCGTTTCGACAGAGAACTTTCATCTGTCAGACTCTTCTGAGAGCTTTTGCACCCAAGGAGCCTAGACAGCCTGCACGTAATGACCACTGATGCAGGAATATAAAGGCACGTCCATCTTCATCCAACCGAGGACAACTCAGAAGGACTATGCTAGCTCCACATCCTTCGTTGGAGTTGGCCGAGGCTATCGTTGAGTTACATGGTACCGTGAATTTTCAAGTGAGAAACTAAACTCCCCAAAGAAATGACTAAGTTCCCATTTCTTGCCACAATTTCTCTCTTTCTTCCCCCAGAAGGGACTCCTACTTTCTTGCCCTCCCTTCCACAGCGTGGAGGCCATGTTCACTCTTTAATAAACATCCTGTGTGCCGCGATCTATATCAGAGTCTGCTTCCCAGGCCGGTCAATGTGGCAAGGAGGGAGGGTACATCTACTGAAGGTGTCAGAAACTCTAGAAGGAGGCGAAACGTTCCCATTTATTGAAAGCAGAATGGGCTAGAAAGATGGAGACATGCTGCTTTTCCAATGTGTAACTATCCATCTAGGTTTGGATAACCAGATCCTCAAACTTGTTAAAACTGCGTGAAGAAAGGAAAATGGCCCTTAGGTGAGAGCTGAGTCTCCCTGGAAGGGAAGCGTCTGAGCGGGCTCATGAGGCCACTTCCACCATCATTAGCTACACTTAGAGCTTTTTTTTCTTTCTTTCTTAGATCTTGACTAGGCTCCAGAAAAGTGAGATGGGACTCAAAATGCAATAGATAAGAGAGGGAAAAATTACTCTACTTTTGAGGCATTTTTCTCTCTAACTCAGAAGCCAACTTTCCTTGCTCTGTCTGGGAGTTTACAGAATCTGGCCTAAAACAGTCCGTCATTATAGACACCCCTTCCTCTGGCTTCCCGGTGACTGAGATGGTAAAGAATACACTTGCAAAGCAGGAGTCTCAGGTTCGATCCCTGGGTCGGGAAGATCCCCTTGGAGAAGGGAAAGGCCACTCATTCCAGTATTTGGCCTGGAGAATTCCATGGACAGAGGAGTCTGGTCGCGGGGTCGCAGAGTCGGACACAGCTGAGTGACTAACACTTTTCCTTTCCTCACTTCCTCTGGGGTTCCGTCTGCCCATTTGTAGAAGCTGGTCTGCACAAATGTTCACTTAGCAAGAGACCACCTGAGCACCCAGTCGTGTGTGAGGGGTGCTCATGACACATGGAGGAAAATCACAGAGGGGCCGGAACCACGTCAGCACCCGGCTCTCAGGCAGCGGCCCCTCCCGCGAAGCCCCGCCTCCTCAGCGGCGCGCGGGTGCGGACCCGCAAGCATCACACGCGCACCTAAAACTCCGTGGCCAGAAATGCTTTTCCACGTTCATGACTTGGAGCAAACATTATGCACATCGTGCCTCTGAATACACTCACTTCTGGAAAAAAGAGAAACGCAGCAAGAAAGGACACCTGCCATCGTTTCTTCCTGGAGTTTCGATTCCCGGTTAGGGAGCCACAGCTGCAAGCACCACAGGCCTGCGCACTGTGTGGCTTTTGAGGTTTGCACACTCACGGATCTCTGTCTCTTCCTGTTTGCCTCTGTCAACAACTGACACTGCAGTCTTTATTCAAAAAGTGCATTTGAGATGGCACCTTTTCTCACGAAAGCGCTTCTCAGGACAGGGTGAGCAAGCAGTCCACAGCAGTTTTCTCCTGGTTTATTTTTAAATTTTTAAGCAACATTGGGCTTTTTTGTTGTATTAATTTATTTATGGCTGCACTGGGTCTTAGTTGTGGCATGCAGGCTTCTCACCCCACATCATAAGGAATCTTTGTTCCCAGATCAGGGATCGAACCCACACCCCCTGCATCTGGAAGGCAGATTTTTAACCACAGGATTTTTAAGACCTGAGAACCAGGAAAGTCCCTCTTGGGGTTTATTTTAGTGAGAAGTGCAAGGAAAAGATCCTCTGTTTGAAAACCCTAACTAAGCTCACACAAATCTGTAAATAAAATTTCTTGGAAACTTTTATTCATTTTAAAAATCTTCCAGGGCCTGCTACTTGGAGTATGGTAGATATTGTTTGTTGCATGAATACATGAAACAGTGAATGAAAGAAGTAAGGAAATGAATGACAATTACTGAGTGAATAAATGGAAGTGAGCTCAAGAAGCCTACTGGTACGAGGATAAATTCAGTTCATAAAAGGTGTAACACAGGAAAGCCTGAATGCTGCGAGGAGCAGGGAGGGAGCGATCACATCGGGTGAGATCCGTGAGGTTCAAACTGGCTGTATCTGGCAGTCGCCAGGAGGTTTCACAAATCCTGGAGTCCAACCTGTTAAATCAGAGTCTTTGGGGGTGGACTCCGGCAATGGTGTTTTTAAAAGCTCCTTCAGTTCAGTTCAGTTCAGTCGCTCAGTCATGTCCGACTCTGCGACCCCATGAATCACACCACGCCAGGCCTCCCTATCCATCACCAACTAACTCCTGGAGTTCACTCAAACTCATGTCCATCAAGCCATCTCATCCTCTGTCGTCCCCTTCTCCTCCTGCCCCCAATCCCTCCCAGCATCAGAGTCTTTTCTAGAGAGTCAACTCTTCGCATGACATGGCCAAAGTACTGGAGTTTCAGCTTCAGCATCATTCCTTCCAAAGAAATCCCAGGGTTGATCTCCTTCAGAACGGACTCGTTGGATCTCCTTGCAGTCCAAGGGACTCTCAAGAGTCTTCTCCAACACCACAGTTCATAAGCATCAATTCTTTGGTGCTCAGCCTTCTTCACAGTCCAACTCTCACATCCATACATGACCACAGGAAAAACCATAGCCTTGACTAGATGGACCATAGTCGGCAAAGTAATGTCTCTGCTTTTGAATATGCTGTCTAGGGTGGTCATAACTTTCCTTCCAAGGAGTAAGCATCTTTTAATTTCATGGCTGCAGTCACCATCTGCAGTGATTTTGGAGCCCCTCAAAATAAAGTCTGACACTGTTTCCTATCTATTTCCCATGAAGTGATGGGCCAGATGCCATGATCTTCGTTTTCTGAATGTTGAGCTTTAAGCCAACTTTTTCACTCTCCTCTTTCAATTTCATCAAGAGGCTTTTAGTTCCTCTTCACTTTCTGCCATAAGGGTGGTGTCATCTGCATATCTGAGGTTATTGATATTTCTCCCAGCAATCTTGGATTCCAGCTTCTGTTTCTTTCAGTCCAGCATTTCTCATGATGTACTCTGCATAGACGTTAAATAAACAAGATGACAATATACAGCCTTGACGTACTCCTTTTCCTATTAGGAACCAGTCTGTTGTTCCATGTCCAGTTCTAACTGTTGCTTCCTGACCTGCATACAGATTTCTCAAGAGGCAGGTCAGGTGGTCTGGTATTCCCACCTCTTTCAGAATTTTCCACAGTTTATTGTAATCCACACAGTCAAAGGCTTTGTCATAGTCAATAAAGCAGAAATAGATGTTTTTCTGGAACTCTCTTGCTTTTTCCATGATCCAGCGGATGTTGGCAATTTGATCTCTGGTTCCTCTGCCTTTTCTAAAACCAGCTTGAACATCAGGGAGTTCACGGTTCACATGTTGCTGAAGCCTGGCTTGGAGAATTTTGAGCATTACTGTAAGAAAACGCCACGGGAAGAAAAAGCCACCTCTAGGACCCGTTAGTAAAAAGGCCTTTATTGGGCGGTTGCTCTCGGGCAGAACTCCCAAGGACAGGCAAGCGAGGGAAGCGAGGAGTCTGCAAGGTGGGGAGCGGTGCGGGAAGGTTTTATCGTGAGGGCTGGGCTGGCAGACAGGCCAAGTTTTTCCCATGTAAGGCAACAGGTGCGGACCACAGCAGGGGTTGGTTGCCCATGGTCTTTCTGGCATTTCCCGATTGGATCGGGCTCCAAGGCCGGCCCCGGGGGTCGGGTCCGTTCCCTGGTTCCGGTTTGGTCATCAGCCGCCCCTGGTGCTGACCGGATGCCCCCTTTCTGGCCACGTTTCAGGCAGCTCGCCCTTTCATCCCGGCCTTTTTGATATAGGATAAGGGGCGCCGAATCTCTCTGGCTACTTTCTGCTGAACAGGGGCGATGGGGAGGGTGGCCGAGATGCTCTAGGGCAGCTGTCAGGCTTGTCTGAGGACGCTCGGAGGGGAGTCTCGGTATGGTTGTCACAATACCATTAGCTGGAGTGCGTGGGGTTTTGGCCTCAGTTGGCACATGTTTAGGGGTATGTTTGACAGACAATTAAGAATACACGGCCCGAAGAGGAGGAGAGCTAATATAACCAGGATAAATATAAAAATAGGTTTTTACCAGCCAAATTTAAACCAGGAGGCAATTTCGGTCAGAAGGGAAGGTGAACTTTTTCCCAGTCGGGAGATGCTGTCCCGCACCTCAGTAAGGGCATTGGTAACATTCTGCGAAAGATCTGGAATATATACACAGCACTCTGTTTTTATAATGGCACAGGTTTCCCCTTGGGCGGCTGTGAGGATGTCGAGGGCCATCCTGTTTTGCAACACGGCCTTGTGCATTTGCTTTTGTTTTTCATTTAGGGCTTTGAGAGCTTTAGTGGTTTTTAACAAAGACTGTTTGGTGAAATTTGTGAGGGAGTCGACACGGGTCATGATGTCTAAATTTTTAACCGAAGGCACAAACGCAGCGGCCAGGTAGTTGTACCAGTGAAAGAGTGACCTGGCCCATCTGGCTCTGACAAGGGGCAAGTTTGCTGGTGTGGGCATCTTTCCCGTGTGAATTTGTCTGGGGGCGAAGACAAATCTTAGAGTGCATTTGCCTACCCACCCAACAGGAAGTCATGGCCACACATTATTACCACATATCCACTTAGTGCCGTTGGGCGCCACCCAACGAATACCCGGGTTGTTTGTCTAATCAGATCCTGGCCATACATTGGCCTTATCTACATTAAAAGTCACATCAAAAACCGTTTTACATAGAGTTTGGGACAGTATCCCCACATGCTTTAACAAATTGCTTGGTAAATCTGTCTGTCCATATCGAGGTTGGTGCTCACTCTGTTTTCAGCATAGATCAGCCGATCTAATGAGCTGCCCCGCTTCCGGTGTCATCCAGAAGTACTCGTCTCAGATCTGATAGTAGTCTCCGAGGAAACGGGATGATTTTTGAGCTCGGTCTTTGTTTTGGGAGTTGTTGGCATAACCTGTGAATGCAGAAACTATGACCTGGTGACTGACGGTAACGTTGAAACGGACATTGGAACTGGAGGTAGTATTTCTGCACCAAGGAAAGTTAGAATATTTATACGTAAGGCCCGAGTAAAATCGCTTTTGCTGTTTCAAGAAGCCACATAGAGACTTTATAGCATCATCGCCTATTGGCATGGCCCCACCACGGCAGCCCGCTCTGGACCGAAAGGGGCATGGCAGTGTAGACCCAGCATGTAGAGGTATTATAGTAATTAGCATAGTAGTGTGTCCAAGAGATAAAAACATTAGCCTGAGCCCGAGGAGAGTCAGGACTTAGGCCGAGCATGACACCTGTCAGGCAGAATGCCCACAACTTGGGGGCCTGCCATGATGACAAGCCCAGTCTGTGAGATGAGAAACGTGTTGAATCTTTTATTTGGGCGGCGGCCTTGTAGCAGACCCAATTTGGGGAACGTGTAACAGGTTGTCTCTTCCTGGGCTGGCCGGTAAGTTTTTGTGAATCTAATCTGCACTGCTCTTTTAGCCAGGGTCCTGTAGGGACCTGTGGACCCTGGACAGAGTCAATGGAAAAAGAGCACCGCCCAATCTGGGCTCCTCATGGGAATAGCACCTTAGAGGTAAGGAACAGCAATTTCAGTAAATGACAGGAGGCAATGTCTTTGGTTATTTTGGAATTGGGGGAAGAGGAGTCCGGGTGATAGTTAGCTTAGTTGGTCCAGTAAGGACAGAATGGTAGGATCTTTTTCTTTAAGGTCAGGGTCAGGAAAACCTGGGGTGTGAGCTTAAGTCGGGTCAGGTGGTACCAGGGCTCGTGTCCCAGGAGTATGGCTGCCGTAGGAGTGGTGAGGATTACCGTATGGGGTCCCGTCCAGCAGGGTTGCAGCAGGTGGGGGTTAAGAACTTTTAGCAGTACCTGATCTCCTGGGGCCAGAGGCCGGATCGGCTCGTTGTTGTCTGCCGGTCGTGGCAAAGCATGGTCAGCGTGTTTTTTCAGCAAGGACCATAGGAGGGAAAAGAGAGGGAGGTACCCCACGAGTGGGGAGTCTCTCTCTCCGGGAGGTAGGTTAGGAGATAAGGCTTTCTGTAAAGCAGCTCAAAGGGGGTTAAACCTGTCTTTGTGTGAGGCGTGGGTGCGCACACGGATGAGCGCCAGAGGAAGGAGGTCGACCCAGGACAATCGCACTTTTGAAGCAAGTTTGGTCAGGTGTGTCTTGATGATGCCGTTTACTCGCTCTTTGAGGGATGTGGAGATGCCAGGCGATGTCTAAGGCTGCAGCCACCTGCTGGGAAATCTTGGTGGGGGAAGACAGCGGCCCTGTGGGAGTTTTTTAGCTGCAGCATACAGAGGCTTGGCCAGGGTGGTGTAATTTGGGACCCAGTGTCGGAAAAGTCTTGTCAGCCCTAAAAAGGACAATATCTGCTCTCCATTGGCTGGAGGACAGATGGACCGGGAGGAGGCTATACCGATCTGCTGTCAGGGCTTTAGTGGTGGGAGTGATTTGGAGACCTAGATAGACAACAGAGGTCTGGGTCAGTTGAGCCTTGGATTGTGAGGCTCTGTAGCCCAGGGAACCAAGGAAATTAAGAAGAGTTGCAGTGTGTTGTCTAGAAGTCTCTTCCGAGGGGCTACAAAGGAGTAAGTCATCTACGTATTGGAGGAGAGTGCTGGGATGAAGTGAACATCTGGCTAGGTCTTGGGATAGGGCTTGCCCAAAGTAATGGGGGCTGTCTCTAAATCCCTGCGGGAGGACGGTCCAGGTGAGCTGAGGGGTCAGGTGGGTGTCAGGATCTGTCCAGGTGAAAGCGAAGAGAAACTGACAATCGGGATGAAGTGGGATGGTAAAAAGGCATCTTTGAGATCAATAACAGTAAAATGAGAGGTTTGAGGAGGAATGGAGGAGAGAAGGGTGTAAGGGTTAGGGACAAGCGGATGGGCGGGGACCACCGCCGCGTTAATCAGGCGGAGATCCTGCACCAGCCAGTAGTCTCCGGAAGCCTTCTGGACAGGAAGGATGGGCATGTTACAGGGGGAGGTCGTGGGATTAGGAGACCCTGTCCCATGAGACAGGTTGATGATGGGCTTTAGCCCCCTGAGGCTACGAACAGACAAAGGAAATTGAGGTCGAGCCGGAAAAGAGGTGGGATCTCTTAGCCGAACGAGGACTGGAGGGTGGTGCCGAGCCACCACTGGAACTCGGGTATCCCAGACCTCAGGACTAACAGGAGGAGTCAGGGGGTCTGTGAGTAGCATCAGGAAGGCCCCTGACGTGGGGGCCAATCCGGGAGTCAGGTGGAGGGTGGCCTTTAGCTTAGCGAGTATGTCCCTCCCCAAGAGTGGGGTAGGGCAGGAGGGTATGACTAAAAAGGAATGTGTGAACATGGATGAATCCAGCTGACAAGACAGAGGTTGTGTCTGGAGAGGACATGAGGGTCGGCCGTCAATTCCCATAACCGAAATCTGAGAAGGATGCAAAATGCCCCCAAAGGAAGGAAGAACCGAATAGGTAGCCCCCGTATCAACCAGGAAGTTGATAAACTTACCCGCTACCTGGAGCGTTACCCTGGGCTCGGCTTGGGTGATCGGGGTCCCCGAGTCTGGGCGGCATCAGTCTTTGTCGAAGCTCAGCAGCTCCAAAGCCGGAGTAGGGCAGGAGGTCTCCCTGGGGCGCTCTGGTCCCCGGCCCCTAGAGGTCGGGGCCTGAGAGGCCTGGGGACAGTCGCTGGCCCAATGTCTTCGTTGTTTGCACAGTGGACATGGCTTGGATGGAGGGCGCGGGTTAGGGCACGTCTTGGCCCAGTGTCCTTCTTGGCCACATTTGAAGCATGCCCCCGGAGGGGGTTTTTGGGGCCCCGAGCCCGCTGCCGGCTGCAGAGCCACTACCAACGCCTGGGTCTGCTGGTTTAGGAGGCTTGCCTGGAATTTGGTCTTTTGTTTAAGCCTTGCCTTATGGCTGGCCTCAGCAGTCTCTTTACGGGCATTGTAAACCTTGAATGCCATTTTTATCAGATCTCGGATAGGGGTCTGAGGGGCCATCTTCAGCCTTGGCCAGCTTTTTTTGGATATCGGGAGCAGACTGAGAGATAAAACGACTGGCCAAGGTGGCTGCCCCTACAGGGGACTCAGGGGACAGCCTGGTGTATTGAATGAGGGCCTCAGTAAGCCGATTGAGGAACATAGCTGGATTTTTATCAGGCCCCTGAGTCACCTCATCTAATTTAAGGAAATTTACAACTTTGTGAGAGGACACCTCCATCCCATCAAGAAGGCACTCTATCATATAGCCTACTTGCTGCTGGCCACCACCCCCTCCTGATAGTTTCAATCAGGGTCAACGTCGGGGACCGCCTGAGCCCCCGGGGGGCGCTCGGGAGAGGGATTGGCAATGTGCCTCTGATCGGCCTGAGCTTTGGCTGCCGTCCAGATGGCCTGCCTCTCCTCGGGGGGTGGTGGTGGACCCTAAAATGACATAGATGTCCTGCCAGGTCAAAGTATAAGCACAAGTCAAGCCAGTGAACTGTTTAATGTACTGAGTAGGATTGGAAGAAAAGGATCCCAGTTTGGCTTCAATCTGTGCCAGGTCCTGGAGAGAAAAAAGGGAACATGGACCTGGGCTAGGCCCTCAGCGCCAGCTACTTGTCGAAGAGGGAGTAGCGGGGCTGGGGGAAGGGGGAGGCCCCCAGAGGGTTGCCGTGGGAGCGAGTGTGGGAGCTAACCGGAGAGGGGGAGGGCGTGACGGAGGGAAAAGGAGCATATAAGATAGGGTTTAGGGCCAGAGGATCCAGGGCCGGCAGCGGAGTCTCGGGGGCGGGAACGGAGGTAGGAGGGGCCGGAGTGGAGGGGGAGGGTGAGGGTAGAGAACCAGGGTCGGAGGAGGGGAAAGAATAGGGTTAACTGCCGGCTGGTTGGGGGTCGAGGGCGAGGCTGGGGCCGGGGTGGAAGGGGAGGGAGCCGTGGGAGAGGTATAGGAAGGAGGAGCCACCAGGTCTTCTGGAGGAACAGAGAAAGCAGAGGACTCAGAGACGGGAGGAGTTGGCTTGGAGCCACGTGGTGCTGGGGGAGGGGGCGAGAGCACAACGCCCAAAAGGCCTGAACATAAGGGACCTCAGACCATTTTCCCGTTTTCCGGCAGTAATTGTCCAAATCACGGAGGACGTCAAAGTCTAATGTCCCTGTGGCTGGCCAGTGAGCCGTTATCCAGAGAATATTGTGGCCAGGCCTGAGAGCACAAAAAAGTAAGCTGTTTAGGGCGGATATATCCCTTAGTCTTAGGGTCCACAAATTAGCCAGTAGGCACTTTAAAGGAGTAGAATATTGGGGGGTCGGGTTTGGAGGCTGTCAATCTCATGGCGACCACCAACAGCGGAGGTTGCCCCTGCCGTCCAGACGTCTCTGGGCGGGCCAGGGGCCGGAGGATCCCCGCAGCCGCTTAGGGCGTCCCCCTTGCAAGCTGGGGACCGAGGAGGGGCCGTAAAGGCCAGAGGATCTCTCCGCACTCGGTCAGGACGTCTCCCTCCCGAGTGGAGACCGAGGAAGGCTCCTGGAGCCGGTGGTCAATCAGTCGCTTAGGACGTCTCCCTCATGAACTGATGACCGGGAGGGCCCAGTAAGTGCGCACCCGTTACAGGGCCCTAGGAAGTGGTCGCCAGAGAGGGCAAGCTCCAAAGCCGAAGGGACTTACCCCGTTTCCTGCCATCCGGGAGGTTGGTCAGTCGCCTGGGTCCGGGGCTACCGTGGCGGTGGAGCTCGAGGGGACCTCAATGGCAAGAGCCGGGAGGCCCTCACCTCGAGCCCCACGTTGGGCGCCAGATGTAAGAAAACGCCGCGGGAAGAAAAAGCCACCTCTAGGGACCCGTTAGTAAAAAGGCCTTTATTGGGCGGTTGCTCTCGGGCAGAACTCCCAAGGACAGGCAAGCGAGGGAAGCGAGGGAGTCTGCGAGGTGGGGAGGGGTGCGGGAAGGTTTTATAGTGAGGGCTGGCAGACAGGCCAAGTTTTTCCCATGTAAGGCAACAGGTGTGGACCACAGCAGGGGTTGGTTGCCCATGGTCTTTCTGGCATTTCCCGATTGGATCGGGGCTCCAAGGCTGGCCCCAGGGGTCAGGTCCGTTCCCTGGTTCCGGTTTGGTCATCAGCCGCCCCTGGTGCTGACCGGATGCCCCCCCTTTCTGGCCACGTTTCAGGCAGCTCGCCCTTTCAATTACTTTACTAGCATGTAAGATGAGTGCAATTGTGCTGTAGTTTGAGCATTCTTTGGCATTGCCTTTCTTTGGAATTGGAATGAAAACTGACCTTTTCCAGTCCTATGGCCACTGCTGAGTTTTCCAAATTTGCTTGCATATTGAGTGCAACACTTTCACAGCATCATCTTTCAGGATTTGAAAGAGCTCCACTGGAATTCCATCACCTCCACTAGCTTTGTTTGTAGTGATGCTTTCTAAGGCCCACTTGACTTCACATTCCAGGATGTCTGGCTCTAGATGAGTGATCACGCCATCGTGATTATCCAGGTCGTGAAGATCTTTTTTGTACAGTTCTTCTGTGTGGAGATGCCAATGTTCAGCCAGAATTGAGAACACTGGGACAGGAGGACCACAAAGGGATTCACCAAGGAAATGGTTTTGAAAACAACCTTTAAGGATGGAGAGAGTTTTTTTAACTTTTTATTTTATAGTGGGGTATAGCCAGTGAACAATGTTGTGGTAGTTTCAAGTGAACAGCGAAAGGACTCAGTCATGTACGCGTATCCGCAAGATACGTGTACCCCGACGCCATCCGTACATGTATCCATTCTCCACCAAACACCCCTCCCATCCAGGCTGCCACATAACACTGAGCAGAGTTCCATGTGCTATACATTAGGTCCTTGATGGTCAACCATTTTAAATATAGTGTTGTATACATGTCCATCTCAAATTCCCTAGCTATCACTTCCCCAAGGATGGATGGGGAAGACAGAGTTTTGACTTGTAAAAATGAGCAAGAACTGGGGAAGATGTCCTGACCTCCTTTCCCTCCCAACTGCAGTTTCAGGCAGTCTAATTGAATTGTCTAATCCAGACAGATATTGGCAACTGGTAATGATGCACCTAGGCAGTGAAATGGCTTTCTCCCCTCTGGACCATCTAAGAGCCTGGTCACTAGGGTCTGAGGGACTCAGGGAGGGGCTGAACACTGAATATCCCGGCCTGAGGGATCGCCCATCCCAGGGAATGTCTGTATTCACTGGTATATCCCTACTCAAGAGCTGTATAGGGAGGTTGAGGCCTTTCATCCTTGAGGTTGGTGTCTCATGAAAAGATGGAAAATGCAAAGACTTCCCTTCCTGAGGTGCCTTCACAGGGATGGGACAACCCATCACTGGTTCCACTGCCAGGTCCTGTGTCAGGGACCCAGAATGCCTGCCACTGCTCATGAAAGTGATGCTACAGAAGGTTCTTAGCAGCTATACCCAAGCCCCAAGGGGCAAACAAAGAAAAACAGTACATTAAGGCTAACAGCTAGGGAGAGAGAAAGAACAAACAAAGCAATCAGAACATAAAAATAAAGACATAAAATGTTGGAGCCACTGGAGGAGTAGTCTACAAACTATACACAAATATAATAATAATCAGAGAAGCTGTGGAGACTTAAGAAAACCTTCAGAAGACAGCCTGTCATGCAAACAGACAAATGTGATAGAAACAAACTGAATTAAGAAAAGAGTAATTGAGATTCACCTCAGGGCCTGGAGGATCAAGTAGAGGAAACAACCCAAACCACAGAAATGATGGCTTCTGTCAGGGAAAACAGCAACCCCAGCTGGAGAAGGAGGAACAGCTGGAGAAGAGGCAACAGTTAAACAATGATGCAAGACAATTTCCTACAGATGAAGAAAGATGCATACCTGTCTTGCAAGTTTTCACCAGATTCTGCACCCACGTATATCTTGGTCAATTTCCAAATTCCAAAGGTAAAGCAATCAATCTTTCAGTTCACAGGTAAAAAGAATAAGAAAGGAAAATCACACTGGGGCTCAACTCTGCTGCACTAAAAACTAGAAGAACATTTATAGACTTTGGAGAAAAAAGGATTGCCACCTAGGATTCCTATGCTGGCCAAGTTAGTGTTTATCGATCATCAAGAAAGAAAGATATTTGGGGGTGTGCAAGAATTCAGAGAACATATTATTCCCATAGCCTTTCTGGAGAAAATACTAAAGAAAGGGCTCTAATTAAAAAACAAATGAATCATAATAGAGAACTCAAGATCAGGAAAAAGAGTGAGTAAAAGGAAAGAGTAGTGAGCTATGATGCTTGCTATTTATATAAATATATGTAATATATCAATCTATCACTGTAGGTTGCCTGAGGATGTGTAATATAAATTCCAAATAAGGACTCTTGAAATAGGTAATGAATGTTCCCAGGAAATTCTAATAATAATAATAATCTGCAATGAAGAGTTCTTCTGTATCTTAGCAAAACCTAGTAGTGGGAGAAGGATGAAGCAGCAAAGCAAAAGCACTTATTATATCTCCTTTGGAGAAGGAAGAGGAGGGAGAGAGGAAGATTAAAGCCTTCTAAAGGAGAACCAGTAAACATGAAAGATGAGTGAGCTAAATAGGAAAGAAAATCACATAAGGTACTATTGATTAAATCCAAAGGCTTGTTCATACGAAGTTCAGTGGAACTGATAAACCCTTCCCTAGTCTCTTTAAAGAAAGACAGAACAAAGAAATAAACAAGAACACCTGAAACTCACATCATGGTATGTCAATTATATCTCAATATAAAAACAGACAAAATTGAAACTGAAAAAAAGTCATCATGACAGATACAGAAGAGATTAAAATAATTTTAAGAATGGATGACATGCTATTCTATCACAATAAATTGGAAGATCTAGAAGAAATTACCAAAATTAATCCAAGTAAAAACTTGAGTAACAATTTTAGTGGGAGAGAAGAGAAAGGTTGTTAAATATCAGCCATTAACAAGGGTATCAGGACAAATGCTTTAACAGCTGTTTTCCAATCTTCAAAGAATAGACAATATCAGTATTAATTAATTTATTCTAGACCATGGAAAAATTGAAAGCTTCTCAGTTAAATTAATTTTTATTTTAAAATAATTTTATGAAGCAAACATGATTTTAATGCTAAAATCTGATAAAGATAGTTCAAAAAGGAAACTGTGGACCAGCCTTATTTCTAAATAAATATTAACAAATAGAATTTATCAATCTGGCAAAAAATAGCACACTGTAACCAAGCAGATTTATTCTAGGATTACAAAGCACAACATAAAGAAATCTATCAACATGAATATTTTCATCAATAAGTTAAAAATGAAAAACCATATCCTATCAATAGTTCCTGAAAAGGCATTTGATAAAGTTGAGCAGCCATCATTATTAAAACTTTAAGGAAAATAAGAATGAAAGTGTAGTTGTTGGATATAATTGTCTCTTTATAAAAATCAGTGGTCCATATCATTCTTATTGGCCAAATACCAAAAGCATTTCAAAAAAATCAAAACCAGAAAAAAATACCTACTGTTGCCAATTGTAACTCAACATTTTCTTTGAGATTCAGAGATTCAAACAAAGCGTGGTAAGGTAAGAAAATGGACTGATACTGAAGCTCCAATATTTTGACCACCTGATGCAAAGATCCAACTCACTGGAGAGGACTCTGATGCTGGGAAAGATTGAGGGCAGTAGGAGAAGGGCATTGACAAAGGCTGAGATGGTTGAGTGGCACCACCAACTCAATGGACATGAGTTGAGCAAACTCTGGGAGCTGGTGAAGGAATGGGAGACCTAGCAAGCTGCAGTTCACAGGGGCACAAAGGGTCAGACATGACTTAGCGAAACAGCAAAGAAAATGAAGAGATTAGCAAAAGCATGTGAAAGAGGAAATAAAGTATTGGAATGTTTCTTTTTGCTCACAATTCTGTCTCTGCATTTCAGATTTATGCCTGCTATTAGTGTTCCTGTTTAACATTGCCTTGAAGGTTTTTAAAAATAAAATAAGAACATAAAATAAATATAACAACCAGCACCCCACAAGCCCCCCTCCTCCCCACTTCTAGTCTCCTCCAACACAAAGGTGGAAACCATCTATTATCTTGACTAATACCATACTTTGCCTTCAGTAGGTTTGGTTTTTAGTTGAATAAAACGTGCTTAGAACTTCCATGGACAATAAATGTTCAGAAGATAAGAAAAATAGGGGAAAAAGTAACAGTAAGAGGTGCCTAACCTTATGGGATATCAGAGCACTCTAAAAAGCCATTGAAATTAAACCATTGTCTGCAGGAAGAGACCAACAGTGAGAGAAACAGAATTTGGATGAAAAATAATCAATCCTGGTACATGTGAGCATCTAATACATGACACAGTTGGTAAGTCAAGTCAGCAGGGAAAGAATAAATTATTTAATATGTGATACTAGTCCAGCTTGCTAGAACAAGTTAATGGCTATCCTATGCCATATCCATAAACAAAGTTTAGACGTACGTAGGACTTATTATATTTCTATGAAGTAAAACAATAAATAGCTTAGAAGAAAATTTAGGTAAATAGATTGGGAAATCTTGGTAAATAGGTTGGGAAATCTTATCAGGATGGGAAACTCAGAACCTCTGAAAGAAAGACATATTCCACTTATTTAAATTGAAAATGCTGCTAAGATCATAGATTTGGAGGGGAAAGTTTCACAGATAACTTGATAAATGATAAATAATGACACTATAAAAAGAGCTCCTACAAATTGCCCAGTTAGAAAAATGGGCAGAGTATGATAGATAATTCATAGAAAAGCAAATCCAAATTCTCAATAAACTTGAAAAGGTGCTCAAGGTCACTAGTAGTCCACAGACTGCAAATTAAGTTTACAGTGAAATATCACTTTATAAAGATCTGAATGGAAAACATTAGATAGAGACTGTTGCTAGTAGGGGTGTGAGTATTCTCCATACTTTACTGTTGAAAACATGATGGGCCATTTTGAAAGCAATCTGGAAATACATGATGAATTTTAAAATACACATGCTTTTTAAACCTGGAATCTATTCTGTAGAAGCAAGAACATCAGCACATAAAGATACATGGATAATAAAATTTATTGCTTCACTTTATAGGGACAGAAACTTAAAAATATCTTATCAAGAGAAAGATAAATAATGGATAAATTTTGAAAGACTATCATCAAGGATTATTATGTAGCCAATACAAAAAATGAATTAGAACCAGAGGACAGGGATGTCCACAAGATATTTTTGAATGAGAATTGGAATATGTACAAAATCCATGACCTAGTTTTTCCAGAGAAAGCAATGAACTACCTAAAACCCTACATAGAGGTTCTATCAATTTATCATCCATCTATCTGTCTATCTATCTAATCTATCTAGGTACTGTGTATATATTATCTTATATCATTATACGACAATGTAGAAAGTTAAAAGGTTATTAGCACTTGGTTATCTGGGGGTAGGGGATTGGAGCACAGAGTCGGTGGGGTGAATACTTGAGAAGACTAAGAAGCGGGACGTTGCAGGGAATATATGGATGAGAGTGAATAGTTGCACTCATCTCTCAAGGGGATTTCGAGGGTTCTGGGTATACCCAACCCAAAGCTCAAACTCCAAGGATGCTGGTGGGGGCTCTCTTGGGGGATTCTACGGCCAAACTCTCCTTGGAGCATGTGGGTGCGGGAGGTATCACAGAGCAGGTCTCCGTCCCTCCCAGCACCTGACCTGGTGAGATCACAACACGATGAACCCCAGAACACCTGGGGCACCCCTGGTCTGGGATGTGCAAGACCTCATGCTGTGTTCAGGGTGAATGCTCCTGCCGGTCTCCTGCCCAGGGCACCCTGGTAACCATGGGATCACTGTGTGTACGGAACCCAATAACCCCGGGGACCTTAGGACCCAGTCTGGTTAGGTCAAAATCCTATTGAAGTCCACAAGTATTTATTAAACCCTAGTTTTCACTTACATCTCATAAAAACATTCAGGGATCCAATTCCTATTCCATATCAACCATCTCAAACTACCCTATTTCCGGGTTTTACTTTGAGATGATAAAAATGTTGCAAAGCTAGGTAAGGTGGGTGGTTCCACCGCAGGGTGAATGTAACTAAATGCCACTTAATTTTTCACTTTAAAAGCCTTAATTTTATGTTATGTGAATTTCACCTCAATAAATCATTTAAGGGGAAAAAATGCCAGCTGAAAATTGCTTTTGTTATCTTACTCTCAGCTCTACCAAAAACATTCCTCAAAACTCAGTCCACAAACCCGTCCAATTTATTCCCTTCTCTTTTCCCTCCTGTTTCTAGTTCTGTTTGCATTCATCCCCCATTCTCTGTCTCAAATCCCGAGACAGGCTGGAAAACATGAACTTCTGCATGGGGGGCTGAGAAAAGAGGGGAGCTGAGGGGAAAAAGACACATTTTCTTTTAACAGGTGGTGGTACCCAGTGAGGCACCGTCAGTATTACTCATTGGTAAGTGTGCCTCTTTCACATATGGGAGCTTAAGGTAATTTGGGTAGCAGCCGTCCTCAGCAGCTTGTCTTCCCCACACCCTGAGCCACTGCCCCTGCCTGTCACGACAGCTGTTCTCAGCCCCTCCCACCCCCTAACTGGGTGCCCCCATCTAAAAGTTACTTTTGGAAGGGGATAGGGAACCTCCCTTGTTTGGTGGGAGGGAGTCAGGTTGGGAGAGCTCTGCTGGGCAGCCCCATCTTGCAAAACAGGTAGCTTTGTTTACTTTTCTCCATTTTATTTGCAAAATTGTACCCTTTACTAAACAGCCTTGGGACTCAAACACAACAAAGACAAGCACAGTAAGATGGCATTTCATTAAAATACAGAAATGCAAGTAGTCAACATTATGATGGAGCGGCAGAAATCGCCGCAATTAGCAAACATCCAAGCAGCCACTGCCACTTAGCTGCTCAGCCACTGAGAGGGCAGGAGATGGGCGTGTCCGGCTCAGCCCTTCACCCTGTTCATCCCGGGCAGGGCGGGAAGACAGGGGCAGGCCAGTCTGCAGCGTCTGGGCCTCCAAGGCTCCAAAAGACACCCTCCAGCCCCTGCCTCAAATGAAGGTGGGCTCCCTGTGCTTTTACGGATTAACTGTGGTTTTAGGGAATCAATCTGATCATATTACTGATACCAAAAGTCACTTGGAAAGTCATTATGGTACAGCAGGAAGAGCTTTCTACTCCCCACCCCACCCTCCCCACACTATTTTATTTTTCTTTAAGTCAAATTAAGTGTGAAGTGAAAGTCACCCAGTCATGTCTGACCCCATGGTGGATACAGTCCATGGAATTCTCCAGGCCAGAATACTGGAGTGGGTAGCCATTCCCTTCTCCGGGGGATCTTCCCAGCCCAGGGATTTCAAATCCTGGCTCTGTTCCTTACCAGCTGTGTTGGACTTGTACAAATCACGTCAATTCTGGAGGCTTCTGTTTGCTCATCTCTGGGGCAAGGTCAGAGTGATATCATTGGTTTACTAGGAGTCTCTGTTCAGTGGGGACATAAACATGAAACGGTTTATTTTTCCTGAAATTGTTTCCAAACTCTCCACGCCACTCCCAACACCCCCACCCACCCTGCCAACAATTCTCACTGGGTAGCAGCTCCTCTGAATGACGAGTCAGCCCAATTCCATGTATTTCAGTCACATCTTACTATTAAGGGGTTATATTCAGTCCTTAGATTCTGCTTTGTTCATTTTAAAATTTCAGTCTTTTATCCATTTCAAATACTTTCCCTTCCCTCTTAAAACTGCCAGACGAAATGCAGAATGCCCATGAAATTAAGAGTTTTAGATAAATAAGTTTTTAATATATGTACTTCTCATTTTGCTTTTAAATCTGGGAACCCTCCCTCAAGCACAGGCTTTAGGGAGGTGGTTCTCAACTCAGGCCATTCATTAAAAATTTCAATGCCTGTGTTCCATTCCAGATCAGTTAAGTCGGCATATCTGGGCATACCATGAGGTTTTTAAATTCCTCCAGGGTTGAGACTATTCCAAGGTTTTGCAGGGTGGTCTGGCTTCCTCTGGCTCTACCAATATCTGCCACTTCCCAGTATGCTTTGCTTTGGTTTTTGGGTGTAGAGAAAGGTGAAGCCAGTCTCATTTTATTAGACTACTGATTGTAGACTAGTAACCCTCTCCACTGGTCACCAGTGCTTCCATTTGGCACCAACAGGCTGTTTGTTCCCAGTGCATGGTGGGAGTCCAAATAAGGGCTCTCCTGTGAAGCGCATTTTGTTGGTTCTCTGGATGGCCTGTGTGTAGGGGAGGTCTTCCTTCTGTGTGCCCCTTGCTATAGTGGTGGAGGTGGTTTAGTGTCTAAGTCTTGCCGACTCTTCTGGGAGCCCGTGGACTGTAGCCCGCCAAGCTCCTTTGTCCATGGGATTTCCTAGGCAAGAATACTGGAGTGGGTCGCCATTTCCTTCTCTGTTCCCTGGTATAGAGATCAGGTTTTGTTTGCCTCTCCAAATCAGCTCTCTGCCAGAAGTAATTTCCACCCCCAACAATTTCTTGCTGCTTGCTGCGCAGCACCATGTTACACTCATCATAACTCAGACTTGCTGAGGTTTTCTAAGTGCCCAGCCCTGTGCTCAGCTATTTCAAATGTTATCTTGCTTTAATCCTAGAAACAGGGTGGATTCCCCACTTTTCAGATAAGTAAATATTAACTAGTAGAGTTTAAGTAATTTGCTGAAGGTCATACAGCTAATAAAAATCAGAGCTTAAACTTGCTCCAGTATCTTGCCTTTATCACTATAATTTATAAATACTTCTACTGTAATGCAATTTATTAAACTTATCTTGCTGTCTACTACACAGCAGGCACTTAGTAGATATTAGTTCTCTTCCTAGATAACCTCATACTCAAAATCTATCATCATTGAGTACTATTTTTATGCCTTTCAGTCCAAGTTACTAGGAAACAATTTAAAGCTTTGTTTCATCATCCCCATATAGTAATCTATTAACTAATTTACTCTTTTAAAACATATAGTATATGTCAGGTTCTGTGCTAGCACCAAGATAGAAAGTAAGAAAGCTTTAGCATTCATTTCTTGTGGCTGCTGCTACAAATTACTACAAACTTGGTCACTTAACAGAAATTTATTCTCACAGTTCTGGAAGCTGGGAGACTGAAATCAAGGACCACATTCCCTCTGAAGATTCTAGGGGACCATCTCCTTGTCTCTTGCAGTTTATGGTGAATCAAGGTATTCCCTGTAGTGTGGCTGCATCACCCAATCTCTGCCTTGGTCTTCACATGACCTTCTCCCCGTGTTTATGTCTATACTTATCATTGATTCTAGGACCTACCAATATAATCCAGGATGATTTCACACACCCTAATGGCAGAAAGTGAAGAGGAATTAAAGTCCCTCTTAATGAAGATGAAAGAGGATAATAAAAAAAATTGGCTTAAAACTCTATGTTCAAAAACTAAGATTCATGGCATCTGGTCCCACGGCCTACTGGAAAATAGATGGGGAAAAAATGGAAACAGTGGCAGATTTTATGTTCTTGATCTCCAAAATCACTGCAGATGGTGACTGCAGCCATGAAATTAAAAGACTCTTGCTCCTTGGAAGAAAAGCTATGACAAACCTAGATAGCATATTAAAAAGCAGAGACATCACTTTGCCAACAAATGTCCATATAGTCAAAGCTATGGTTTTTCCAGTAGTCATGTACTGAGGCGAGAGTTGGGCCATAAAGAAGGCTGAGTGCCAAAGAATTGATGCTTTTGAACTGTGGTGTTGGTGAAGACTCTTGACAGTCCCTTGGACTGCAAAGAGATCCAACCAGTCCATCCTAAAGGAAATCAGTCCTGAATATTCTCTGGAAGGACTGATGCTGAAGCTGAAGCTCCAATACTTTGGCCATCTGATGACAAGAGCAGACTCCTTGGAAAAATCCCTGATGCTGAGAAAGATTGAGGGCAGGAAGAGAAGGGGATGACAGAGGGTGAGATGGTTGGATGGCATCACCGACTCAATAGACACAAGTTTGAGCAAGCTCCGGGAGATGGTGAAGGACAGGGAAACCTGCTGTGCTGCAGTTCATGGGGTTGCAAAGAGTCAGACAAGATTTAGTGACTGACCAACAATGACTCATCCCAAGGTCCTGAATTTAATTACATCTGCAAAGACTCTTTTTACAAAAAAGGTTACATTCACAGGTTTCTTGAGCTAGGATATAGCCATATTTTGGGGGGGTGGAGGGTACTAATTTAACAATACAAAATTATAATGGAGCTTCCCAAGTGGCGCTAGTGATAAAGAACCTGCCTGCCAAAGAAGGAGAATTAAGAGATGTGGGTTTGATCCCTGGGTCGGGAAGATCCCCTGGAAGGGGGCATGGCAATCCACTCCAGTATTCTTGCCTAGAGAATCCCACAGACAGAGGAGCTTGAAGGGCTAAGTCCATAGGGTTGCAAAGAGTCGGACATGACTAAAATGACTTAGCACAGACAGCACAAAATTATAATGTGGTGTGTTGGAAAGAACTTGAGTTTGGTCTTTGGAGTGAAAAAAAAAAAAAAACATATATCAAATTCCACCCAAGGCATTAACTCAGGCAAATTATTCATGTTTTCTAACATGCCCATTTAGGTCTTCTGAGAAATGGTTGGAATCAGATGTGCAAGAGGCTTATTGGAGGACATCCCTGTGGGATTCCTTGGGATTCCTGACTTGTACTTTCACCAGATGGACTGTTCTGCATGATTATATCTAGCTGCAAGGGAGTCTAGGAAGAATATATTAACTTCCCTGTCTTTATTGTACAGATAGGCAAGAGGGAGAGAGGATTTTGAGTATCTGATACATAATACCTAGATAATACAATATCTGAACTATACAATATTGGTGTCCACAGTGCCTGTGGCGTGGCATTTGGAAGCTTCAGTTCCTCTCATGGAAGCAAAGTGCCTAAATTGGCCTAAATCTTTGCTTGAGGAAGAGGGAAGGGTCATCATGGTGATGTTTGGAAGTGTACTGGTTTGCCAGATGAATGAGGACATTATAGGCAGAAGATGTACATATGCAAAGATGCAGATCTGTGGGTCAGAAAGGCCTGCTGAAGGAATGATCAGCAGTTTGGGAAAGTTAGACCATAGATAATGAAGTAGAGAGTGTTCAAACCTGATGAAAAGCACATCTCACATCAAGAAATTTGGATTTTATCCTGTAAAGCAGGATCTCCAGCATTTTTACTGTGTCATTTTAGTCATTAAAAATCTTTTTGGCATGTACACGCCTTATGTACATTTATTTATGTACCTATAATTGCTATATTGGAGAATGCAATGGCACCCCACTCCAGTACTCTTGCCTGGGAAAATCCCATGGACGGACAAGCGTGGTGGGCTGCAGTCCATGGGGTTGCTAAGAGTCAGACACGACTGAGTGACTTCACTTTCACTTTTCATTTTCATGCATTGGAGAAGGAAATGGCAGCCCACTCCCAATATTCTTGCTTGGAGAATCCCAGGGATGAGGGAGCCTAGTGGGCTGCTGTCTATGGGGGTGGCACAGAGTCAGACACGAGTGAAGCAACTTAGCAGACTTGGCAGTAATTGCTATATACCTATACTATGCTGATATAACTGTATATTAGCATATATTATATAGTGGGATATAACTGTATATTAGCATCACTACAAACAAAGCTAGTGGAGGTGATGGAATTCTAGTTGAGCTGTTTGAAATCCTGAAAGATGATGCTGTGAAACTGTTACACTCAATATGCCAGCAAATTTGGAAAACTCAGCAGTGGCCACAGGACTGGAAAAAGTAAATTTTCATTCCAGTCCCAAAGAAAGGTAATGCAAAAGAATGCTCAAACTACCGCACAATTGCACTCATCTCACATGCTAGTAAAGTAATGCTCAAAATTCTCCAAGCCAGACTTCAGCGATACGTGAACCGTGAGCTTCCTGATGATCAAGCTGGTTTTTAGAAAAGGCAGAGGAACCAGAGATCAAGTTGCCAACATCTGCTGGATCATGGAAAAAGCAAGAGAGTTCCAGAAAAACATCTACTTTTGCTTTATTGACTATGCCAAAGCCTTTGACTGTATGGATCACAATAAACTGTGGAAAATTCTGAAAGAGGTGGGAATACCAGACCACCTGACCTGCCTCTTGAGAAATCTGTATGCAGGTCAGGAAGCAACAGTTAGAACTGGACATGGAACAACAGACTTGTTCCAAATAGGAAAAGGAGTATGTCAAGGCTGTATATTGTCACCCTGCTTATTTAACTTCTATTCAGGGTACATCATGAGAAACGCTGGACTGGAAGAAACACAATCTGGAATCAAGATTGCTGGGAGAAATATCAATAACCTCAGATATGCAGATGACACCACCCTTATGGCAGAAAGTGAAGAGGAACTAAAAAGCCTCTTGATGAAAGTGAAAGAGGAAAGCGAAAAAGTTGGCTTAATGCTCAACATTCAGAAAACAAAGATCATGGCATCCAGTCCCATCACTTCATGGGAAATAGATGGGGAAACAGTGGAAACAGTGTCAGACTTTATTTTGAGGAGCTCCAAAATCACTGCAGATGGTGACTGCAGCCATGAAATTAAAAGACGCTTGGTCCTTGGAAGAAAAGTTATGACCAACCTAGATAGTATATTCAAAAGCAGAGACATTACTTTGCCGACTAAGGTCTGTCTAGTCAAGGCTTTGGTTTTTCCTGTGGTCATGTATGGATGTGAGAGTTGGACTGTGAAGAATGGATGCTTTTGAACTGTGGTGTTGGAGAAGACTCTTGAGAGTCCCTTGGACTGCAAGGAGATCCAACCAGTCCATTCTGAAAGAGATCAGCCCTGGGATTTCTTTGGAAAGAATGATGCTAAAGCTGAAACTCCAGTACTTTGGCCACCTCGTGTGAAGAATTGACTTATTGGAAAAGACTCTGTTGCTGGAAGGGATTTGGGGCAGGAGGAGAAGGGAACAACAGAGGATGAGATGGCTGGATGGCATCACTGACTCGATGGACACGAGTCTGAGTGAACTCTGGGAGTTGGTGATGGACAGGGAGGCCTGGTGTGCTGCAATTCATGGGGTCGAAAAGTCGGACACAACTGAGCGACTGAACTGAACTGAGAGTATAATCTCCCTGAGAGTGGGGATTTTTTTATTCACCACCTATCCCCAGAGCCTAGATGGCCCCTGTCATGGAAAGATACCTAATCAATACTTGTTAATAATGGAATGAAAGTGTTAAAGAACCGTAATTCAAGATTTCCTCTTGCACCCCATGTGTCATCTCGCCACACTTGGCATGCATGCCATCCTCCCCTGGATTTCATCAGCGTGGGTAGTAAGAGTTTCTGAAGGGTTTGAAACAGTAACATGATAAGATCTCAGAAATACCATTCTGAGTGTATGGAAGAGACAGAGAGCATGTTAGCAGGTGGACTAGAATGGTAAATCTTGAGCTTGTAGGAGTTCATGGACCAAAATAAAATTTACTGTCTTAACCATTTTACAGTTTAGAGTTCTATGGCCTTAAGGGTATTCACATTGTTCTGTGACAGCACCACCGCCCATCTCCAGAACTTTGTCATCTTCCTCAACTGAAAATCTATGCTTCAAACACTGACTCTTCATTCTCCCAACCCTTTAGCTCCTGGTGAAAAACCCTCTGTTTTCTGTCTCTATACCTGACTCTCCTAAGTACCTCATCCAAATGGAATCATATGACATTCATCTATGTTGTAGTATGTATCAGAATTTCCACTTTTTGTAAGGCTGAATGATATTCCATTTGGGCATATTCCACATTTTATTTATCCATTTTTCTGCCAGGTCTTTTCCACTTTCGACTATTGTTAATAATGCCGCTATGAACATGAATTTACCAATATCTGTTTGAATCCTTGCTTTCAGTTCTTTTCGGTATATGCTTAGAAGTGAAATTGCTGTATCATATGATAATCATACATTTAGTTTGTTGAGGAACTGCCATTGCTCTCCACAGTGGCTGCACAGTTTCACATTCCTACCACCAGAGCACAAGGATACTTTCCTCATACCAGCACTTGATATTTTCTGTTTTTTTTTTTAAATATATATAATTGCCATTTGAATGAGTATGCAGTAATATCTCATTGTGGTTTTAATTTGAATTTCTCTCATGATTAGTGATGCTGAGCATCTTTTTATGCATTTATTGGCCACTTGTACGTTTTCTTTAGAAAAATGTCTGTTCAAGTCCTTGCCCGTTTTTTAATCTGGTTGTTTTGTTGTTGGATTGCAAGACTTCTCTATATATTCTGGATATTGATCTCTTATCAGATTGATAATTTACAAATACTCTTTTCCATTCCATGGGTTGTCTTTTACTCTGCTGATACTGTCTTTTGATGCAAAAAAATTTTATATTTTGATGAAGTCCAATTTTTAATTGCTTTTTTTCCCTTGTTGCCTAGGTGCTTAGCATCATACCCAAGAAATCATCACTAAATCTAATATCATGAAATCTAAATCCCTATGTTTTCTTCAAAGAATTTTCTAGTTTTAGTTCTTATACTTAGGGCCTTGATCCAGTTTGAATTAATTTTTATATATGTTGTAAGATAAGAGCCCAATTTCGTATTTTAAGAGTGGGCTATTAAGTTTTGAGCACTTTATTTTAAACAAATTTAGATATATGGAGAAATTCACTGCAATGTCTTTAATTTTCCTTTACCCTGAAGATTGGTGCAAACTTCATCAGAGTCTGTGGGATGACATTTGGAAACCATAGTCTAAAGGAGAGACGGTGATGGCTTGAACCAGAGCTGCAGAGTGGTGTTGATGGAGAGGCCCAGTGTGGGAGATGCAGAGTCAACAGGGTATCATGCTGTTTGTTGATAATGTTTGGGCATTTTTCAAACATCCTAATTTCCAAATATAAACTTCAATATATTCGTGGAAACATGGTATAGTTGTTCAAATTCCAGCTCTGCCCTTACTATATGACTCCTCCTCCATAAAATGACATTAACAGTAATACCTCCTTATAAAATTGGCAGGAGGATTAAGTCACTGAATATTTGTAAAACCCTTAGAAGAGTGCCTGACATATGGTAAGTGCTGCTTAAATAAAAAACTACCAACTAGAAGTTTCTGGGGTCCCTGATGGATCACTAAAATTTATCCCCTTTCCAGACACACATCTGCCTCCTTCCTCTCCTGACCCATGGCAGAGTCTGCTGGGAAGGCAGTCAGTTGACTCTCTCTAACTTCTACAACATAGACTCATCTCTGGGGACCAAGAATAAATAGTTGGCCTGTTATTGATTAGAACTTGAGGTCACTATTTCCAGTGACTATTGATCTATTTAGAACACTGTGCAGTCACTGATTTACAGAACAGCGTCCTGAGCATGCAGAAGAAGACACCCCACCTAGAATGGCAAAGCTAATGGAACATAGCTCTGGCTGGGCAGAGTCCTTCAGGTGATGCCAGCATTTAAAATCATACGAGGATCTATCTTAAATGCTCGGTCATTGTCTTTTCTTAATCATACACTCAGACAACAATTCAATGTATTGTGATGTTTATTACATTGTAATTTATAGCAAGGGAAGATTGGAAATGGCTTATATGCCCAACACCAGGGGACCGGTGAGTAAATTAAAGGCAGCCACACGACAACTCTCAACAGATAAGATCCACGCTCCCGCCAGTAGGATCCCTGGGCTGCCCTGGATTCTGTACACACTGCATCCTGGTTATCAAACTCTCCTCCAGTTCTGTGTGGTCATCTTCTTTCTATCCAGTAATTTCCCCCTTGCTTAAGAAGGAAGAGCTAGTTTCTGTTGCCTTTAAATGAAAGAACTTTAATACCATACCCTAATTGCTTTAGGGACATACATCTTTTTTGTTTTTTTGAATTTATTTATTTTTTTAATTACAATACTGTATTTGTTTTGCCATACATTGACATGAATCAGCCATAGGTGAACACAATCTCCCAATGCCGAAGCCCCTCCCACCTCCCACCCCACATCCTCTACTTGAATCATCCTGTGCATCAGCCCCATGCGTCCTGCATCCTATATTGAACATAGATTGGCGCTTCGTTTCTTACAGGAAAATATACATGTTTCATGGGTCGGAAGAGTCAACATAGTGAAAATGAGTATACTACCTAAAGCAATCTACAGATTCAATGCAATTCCCATCAAGCTACCAGCAGTATTTTTCACAGAACTAGATCAAATAATCTCAAGATTTGTATGGAAATACAAAAAACCTCGAATAGCCAAAGCAATCTTGAGAAAGAAAAATGGAACTGGAGGAATCAACTTGCCTGACTTCAGGCTCTACTACAAAGCCACAGTCATTAAGACAGTATGGTACTGGCACAAAGACAGAAATATAGATCAATGGAACAAAATAGAAAGCCCTGAGATTAACCCACACACCTATGGACACCTTATCTTCGATAAAGGAGGCAAGAATATACAATGGAGTAAAGACAGTCTCTTTAACAGGTGGTGCTGGGAAAAGTGGTCAACCACTTGTAAAAGAATGAAACTAGACCCTTTCTAACACCATACACAAAAATAAACTCAAAATGGATTAAAGATCTAAATGTAAGACCAGAAACTATAAAACTCCTAGAGGAGAACATAGGCAAAACACTCTCCGACATAAATCACAGCAGGATCCTCTATGATCCAACTCCCAGTATACTGGAAATAAAAGCAAAGATAAACAAATGGGATCTAATTAAAATTAAAAGCTTCTGCACAACAAAGGAAACTATAAGCAAGGTGAAAAGACAGCCTTCTGAATGGGAGAAAACAATAGCAAATGAAACAACTGACAAACAACTAATCTCAAAGATATATAAGCAACTTATGCAGCTCAACTCCAGAAAAATAAATGATCCAATAAAAAAATGGGCCAAAGAACTAAATAGGCATTTCTCCAAAGAAGGGACATACATCTTATATCCTGAAGTAAACTTAGCTCTTCGATGCTAAGGACTCGGTCTTTGTTTTCTCTGTACCTCTCCTAGTTCCAGGAATGGCAGGAATGCAAACGCTGTGGATTTCCCTCGAGTAGGTGGGAGGCCTGAGGGGAAATCTAACAAAGCACTCCTGAAAGGTCTGTACAGTCCCTGGGAGGCTTAAGGTATGGGGAAGATGACAGGAAATAAGGGCCACCTCCCGTCTAATCAGTATCCGACAAGGGCTTTTCAAGAACAGAGCTAGCTTTTAAAAGGAGGAAAAGTCTGTTTATAAAAACAGTCTCTTAACCCGCAGGCCCAGCTCATGGAGAGGGTGATCAGCACCTCGGGCCCTGAGCTGAATCCCGCACTATCTAATTAGAAAGGGCTCTGGGGACATTTCAAGGGGCCTTTCTGAAGTCAGTCTTATACCTGCTTCCAAAGTGAACCCTCCCAATCAGGTTTTCCTTTTCTTTTCTTTTTTTAAAATTTTTTGATGTGGACCATTTTAAAATACTTTACTGAATTTGTTACGATCTTGTTTCTGTTTTATGTTTTGGCTTTTGGCCTTGAGGCGTGTAGGATCTTAGCTCCCCAACCAGGGATCCCCAACCACAGACTCCTCATTGGAAGACGAAGTCATAACCATTGGACCACCAGGGAAGTCCCTTTTATCTTTCTTTTTTTGGACGAAAACAATTTCATAGATGATGTCTACTGCGCAATGAAGTTTTTGTACAGTATCTATCTGTCCTCAAAAGAAGTACATCTAGACGGGGGTAAACCTCATAGCCGCTGGCCTGAGCTCGGGCGGCCTGCCCCTCCTGTGCACCTGTCTGTCTATTTCAGTCCCTGATTTCCTCTTGGGTCTCGAATCTGCTCCCTTCAGCAGGAACGACAGTGCTCAGATTCCTTCCTGGCATCACCAGCCTAACACTCACCTCTTCTGCTTAGATGCATGTCCCCCAGAAAGCCTTCTCCGATCCCACTCCAACCCCTGCCTGCCTTCTCCCCTCCCCCATCTCTGAGCCCACCCCCACATCCCCGGGTAACACACTGCCCCTGTTCACCCTCTTCCCAGCACTTTCACACTGAAGAGCAGCAGTCTGCTTGTCTGTCTCCCCGCTAAACTGCATGGAGACCGCATGAGGCCAGGGACTGGGTCTTACCCCCCAATGCAGTCACCGCATTGGTGCTTGGTATATGGCAATCCACTCCAGTACTATTGCCTGGAAAATCTCATGGACAGAGGAGCCTGGTAGGCTACAGTCCACGGAGTCACAAAGAGTCAGACATGACTGAGCGACTTCACGTTCACGCTATAGAGTTCACTCATTCGCTCAGCGATGAAGACTGCATCCTGTGTGCCAAGCACTGGGAGCAAATGACGAACTGAAACAAAATTCCTGTGCTTACGGAACTGCTCCTCTAGCTCAGGAGACAGAGGTGAATCAAAGAGACAAAAGTAAATATTATGAAACATCTCTGAGGTGCTAAGCTCTGTGCTAGATACCAGAACACAACTCTACACTGTGATCAGTTCAGTTCAGTTCAGTTCAGTCGCTCAGTCATGTCCGACTCTTTGTGATCCCATGAATCACAGCACGCCAGGCCTCCCTGTCCATCACCAACTCCCAGAGTTCACTCAGACTCATGTCCATCGAGTCCATGATGCCATCCAGCCATCTCATCCTCGGTCGTCCCCTTCTCCTCCTGTCCCCAATCCCTCCCAGCATCAGAGTCTTTTCCAATGAGTCCACTCTTCACATGAGGTGGCCAAAGTACTGGAGTTTCAGCTTTAGCATCCTTCCTTCCAAAGAAATCCCAGGGTTGATCTCCTTCAGAATGGACTGGTTGGATCTCCTTGCAGTCCAAGGGACTCTAAGAGTCTTCTCTAACATCACAGTTCAAAAGCATCAATTCTTCGGTGCTCAGACTTCTTCATAGTCCAACTCTCACATCCATACATGACTACTGGAAAAATCATAGCCTTGACTAGACGGACCTTAGTCGGCAAAGTAATGTCTCTGCTTTTGAATGTGCTATCTAGGTTGGTCATAACTTTTCTTGCAAGGAGTAAGCGTCTTTTAATTTCATGGCTGCAATCACCATCTGCAGTGATTTTGGAGCCCCCAAAATAAAGTCTGACACTGTTTCCACTGTTTCTCCATCCATTTCCCATGGAGTCAGAGTGGAAAAATACATGTGTGATACAACGGAGAAATGCATGAGGCTCATGATAGGGGACTTGACCTTCACCAGGTGGGTGGTCAGGGAGGGAATCTCCTGAGGAAATGACCCTCTTAACTTCTTATGCCTGTGCTTTGGACACAGTAAGAGGGATGTGTGTGTGTGTCTAGATCTACATGTCAATCTAGATATAAAACTACAGCTAGAACTGGAGATGATAGAGGGATATCCTGAGACGGGACAGTGAGCAGCAGGTAGCTAGGCAAAGAGGAAGGAGCCTTCGTGGGGTGTGAACAGCAGGTTGAAAGGCTCCGAGGTGGAAGGGACTGTGGGGTGTCCAAGGCCCTGGCTGGCATGCAGGCCCACAATACAGACATGGAGGCAGATGGGTTGCAGAGACCGGAAGTCAGTAAGTCTGCCTCCGACGGCCACAGCAGCCGCAGTATACTCACTACTGGAACATGGCCTCTGTGTTTACCTGCCACACTGGCTGGGGTGGTTCCTCTTTCAAGCAGGAGTACACCTCCCTGCTCTCAGCCTTTGCTTCCCCTTCCAGCTTGCTGATTAGCTGCTGATTTATTCCAGTTGATTCATGGATGTGGCCTCTCAGGGTTCAAGCCCACCCGCACAGTCTCATTGGTACTTCCTACGCACATGGCTCTCTCCCTCACACCCTGCTTTCTACTGCCTCCTGAATCCCCTTGTCACACAATCTGCTCTGCAGAGTGACATCCGGGAGCCAGACTCTGTTATAAAGGTACTGTGAAAAGGCATGCAGGTGGCTTAAGCCACACACTTAAACAGCAAAAAATTAAAAAAAGAGGCTGAATCATTTTCTAACTTTGCTCTTAAAATTTTCTCTCCTGCCTCATGTAAAGCTGAAGAAATCTTCAAGATGATAACTTGAATTTCCTTGAAGGAGTTAATGTAAGGCTTCTAAACCTATCTGTGCTGTTGGAACAAACCAGGGAGATTCCTTTAGTTTGCTTTTCTCTTTTCACATGTCTCTTTGACAGATCAAATAATACCCAGATGCTGGAGCATGCTACGTTGCTTCAGTTGTGTCTGATCTGACTCTTTGTGACCCGATGGACCATAGCCTGCCAGGCTCCTCTGTCCACGGGGATTCTCCAGGCAAGAACACTGGAATGGGCTGCCGTGCCCTCCTCCAGGGGATCTTCTCAACCCAGAGATGGAATTCATGTCTCTTGTCTCCTGCGTTGGCAGGCAGATTCTTTCCCACTAGCGCCACCTAACTGGCTCTAATTACTTTTTGCTTTTCCTTTGCAACTCATGGGCTCCTGGGACAATTCATGAAGATTTTGTGTATGACCCAACGCCGCAACCCTCACCATGTAGGAAGCTCAGGAAGAGATAGCACAAGAGAGGAAAGACAAAAGAATCCAAGAGTGAGAGAGCTCCATGACAGAAGTTGTTTGTCAAAGGAAACTGGACAGTGAGAAGAGCGCCTGGGGTGTCGGAAGGGTTACTTCCGCCATAGGGCCCTCCCTGGGGGACAGTGATCGAGTGATGGCTGGGCAAAGATGAGATGGCTTCAATCTAGGATGAGTTTGCAAGCAGAGAGAGGGAGATCATGGCCATCTTCAGCTGAGGAATGAAGACACAGAACGATGACAGCGAGAATGGGACTTCTCCAAGCCAGAGACATCACTAAGCAGTTGGCCACCTAATGATTTCTTGTAAGGTATCTTGGATCTTTAAGAAGATATTTTGTAATTAGAAGCCACGCTAAAATGACACCACTGAACAGAATGATATCTTCACTTTTCTTGTAGATGTATTTTTCTGTCATAAAAAGTGGCATATGCAGAGGAAAAGCCTAGACACAAATAATGGGATCCCATCATCCCTAGCCTGTGGATCTTTCCCTAAAGTCTGTGTTAATCTGTGCATGTAAAAGTACCCTCAAACTTTCCCCCAAATTAGGAAGTCTCATGGCATATTCTATGTTCTAACTTGCTTTTCCTCGCTTCAAAATGTATAATGATGTATAATATCAATATATATATAGATTTGTATGACTTTTTATGATAAAATAGTACTCAATTATATAAGTTTTGAGCAATTTCATTCCCTCCAGCTTAGAAATTTGTCTTTTTGCATTTTTTAATCATTATAAACAATTTTACAATGAAATCTTTGCCAATGAAACTCAGTACACAGCCATGATGATTATCTCAGGGTAAATTCCTACAAGTAGAATTACTGGAACAAATGGCATATTTTTAAAGAATTTGAATAGGATTACAGAGTACCCTTATAAAGATCATGCCAATTTATATTTCTGGGTCCTGCTGGCAATGTAAAAGCATTCCCATTTTCTCCCATTCTCAGTAAAGTGTATCTTACAAGATGTTAATTCAGGAGAAAGCTGGCAATACTGATTAGGCAGACTTGAAGAGAAGTAAGCATCAAAACTTTTTCACCGCAGTCTCCTTCCATTGTGAGCTTCCTCACACTCCTCTATTCTGTCTCCTTGTTTTCTCCTTGGCATGATTTGGGTACCCATCTCTCTCCCGCATTAAGTCTTAACAGGTTTGAAGGTACGGAACATGTCTAATTCAATTTATATTTTTCTGTATTCTTAGGGCCTAACACAGAGTAGTTTGTTGGTAATAGATTTGTTAAATATTTGTCTAATAAGGTAGGTTAATTGAATTAAAATGTATGATTTGGAGCCAAAATAGCTCAAGAGACAGACACAGTGTAGAAAAATAGCATTCGGTAAAATTCTGAAAAGACTGAACATGAGTGTTTTATCTTGACATCCGAAAGCTGCTTAGCAAGAAGCTATACTCTTGGGTTCCTAAAAGAATCCTTGCCAATGTCGCCCACAGTCAACAGGCTCATTTAGTTAGTCATTCATTTATTCAGACAGTTACTAGGGACCTGTCAAGCACCAAGCACATCAGTGAAATGAACCCAGTGGCTGCACTCAGGGATTTTGCTGTGAAGCTGGAGAGCTGAAACATACACATTGATTCCACGAGAGATGATGAGTACCCATGACATGCCAGGCCCCAGGGATACAGAAATAAATAATATCTCAACCATGACCTCTAAGAGCTTATGATTCCGTGGAGCAGAGAAACTGGAGAGAAATAATTTCACCATGGTGTGATGAGGGCTCTGCCTGTCACAGCAGTGCACCAGCAGAAGGCACCAGCGTGTGGAAGGAAAAGAATGAGCTTCAGGATCAGGCAGGCCTACATTTGAATTTATAATCTGCTTTCTAGTTCTGGGACCCTGGGCAAGCCACTTCTAGCTTCAGTTTCCTTATACCCGGTTTTCTAGGAAATAATGTGTGTAAAAGGCCTTCAGTATCTGTACGTGGTAAGTGATTGTCCTTAGCAGGATGAGGGCAGGGATTCACAGAGGAGCGGGTGCTAGGATTGAACTGGGGACGGGGGGGCGGGGGAAAGGGACATTACTGGGCACAAAACGTGGAGAAGAACATTTCAAGGAAAGGGAACAGCATGTGCAAAGTGGAAGCATAAAAACCACTTGTCCATTTGGAAAATCACGGTTCTTTAGTGATGTTGTACCAAACAACACAGAACAAGGAAGGGCGGGGAGTAAGGAGCAGGAACTGAGCGAAAGACAGATCACCGCGTGGCTGCGTATGTCATGGTGAGAAGCACGGATGGCACCTGCTACGGCTGATACGTCCAGTACAGCAGTCACTAGCCCCGTGTGAGCGTGTAACTGTACGTGAATGACAGACATCGAAAGCAGACTTCCAGTCACCAGAGGGAAAAGTGGGGGGAAGGATAGATTAGCAGTTTGGGATTAGCAGATACAAACTACTACATATAAAATAGATAACCAACAAGGACACACTATATACCACAAGGAACTATACTAAATAACTTGTAGAACCTTTTATGAAAGTATATGTAGCACCTTATATGAAAAAGAATATAGTTTGTTCCAGAACACACGCTGAAGCTCCCAGCTGGAGGTCTGAAACAAGCTAGCCAGCCACCACAAATGGCCTGGTGTTGGCAGACAAGATCACAACGGCCCTGCAGTAGCACACGGGCTGGAGACTGGCACCAGCAGCTGCAGCAGGAAAAATAACCGCCTGGAAGAATATATGATCCACCCTGTGCAAGAACGCAAGACCCCAGGAGGTCTGTTCCTGAAAGTGGTTTCTGCACAGAATGGGCAAATTGCAATCACTGTTGATGAATAATTGAAGAAATAAAGCTTTTGACAGAGGATGAGAAGGTTGGATGGCATCACCAACTCGATGGATGTGAGTCTGAGCAAACTCCAGGAGATGGTAAGGGACAGGGAAGCCTGGGGTGCTGCAGCCCTTGGGGCTGCAAAGAATCAGACATGACTGAGTGACTGCACAGTAATAAAGCTTTTGACATTCAGAGTTTTTACAAAAGTGCCAATATCTGAGATGCAGAATTTTATATCTTTGGCTTCTTTAAATTTAGCAATACAGACAACATAGAACTCTGTTTTTTTGTCTGTATTTTGTCAGGCAATATAGACAAAAAAAAAAAAAAGAACTCTAATCTTCCAATTAAAAAAATTTCACATTGGGCTTCCCTGGTGGCTCAGTGATTAAAAAGATTTGTCTGCCAATGCAGGAGACATGGCTTTGATCCCTGATCCAGAAAGATCCCACATGCTGCGGAGCAACTGAGCCTGTGGTCCACAACTACTGAACCTATCTATGCTCTAGTGCCCAGGAGCCTCAACCACTGAGCCCATGTGCCACAGCTACTGAGGCCCGCATGCCCTAGAGCCAGCCCATGCCCCACAACCAGAGAAGCCACCGCAATAAGCCTGTGCACCACAGCTAGAGAGTGGCCCCGCTCTGCAGCCAGAGAAAGCCCGCACAGCAACAAAGACCTGGCATGACAAAAAAATAAATAATTATTAAAAAGAATATATATATATATATGTATAACTAAATTCCTTTGCTGTGTACCAGAAACTAATACAACACTGTAAATCAACTACACTTCAGTCAGACTGTGAATCAAATATTCAGTTCAGTTCAGTTCAGTTCAGTCACTCAGTCATGTCTGACTCTTTGTGACCCCATGAATTGCAGCACGCCAGGCCTCCCCTGTCCATCACCAACTCCTGGAGTTCACTCAGACTCACGTCCATCGAGTCGGTGATGCCATCCAGCCATCTCATCCTCGGTCATCCCCTTCTCCTCCTGCCCCCAATCCCTCCCAGCATCAGAGTCTTTCCCAATGAGTCAACTCTTCGCATGAGGTGGCCAAAGTACTGGAGTTTCAGCTTTAGCATCAGTCCTCCCAGTGAATAGTCAGGACTGATCTCCTTTAGGATGGACTGGTTGGATCTCCTTGCAGTTTAAGCAACTCTCCAGAGTCTTCTCCAACACCACAGTTCAAAAGCATCAATTCTTTGGTGCTCAGGTTTCTTTATATTCCAACTCTCACATCCATAAATTTAAAAAATGAACCAAAATAAATAAATGTAACTGATTAAGTATGAAATAAAATGTAAAATTCAGTTCCTCAGTCACACAATGCACCTTTCAATATTCACACTTCATCCCAACATTCACATGAAGCTAGTGGCTACCATATTAGACAGTTCAGATACAGAACATTTCCGTCATCAGTTCAGTTCATTTCAGTCACTCAGTCGTGTCCGACTCTTTGCGACCCCATGAATCGCAGCACACCAGGCCTCCTTGTCCATCATCAACTCCTGGAGTTCACTCAGATTCACGTCCATCGAGTCCGTGATGCCATCCAGCCATCTCATCCTCTGTCGTCCCCTTCTCCTCCTGCCCTCAATCCCTCCCAGCATCAGAGTCTTTTCCAATGAGTCAATTCTTCCTCAAGAAGTGGCCAAAGTACTGGAGTTTCAGCTTTAGTATCATTCCTTCCAAAGAAATCCTAGGGCTGATCTCTTTTAGAATGGACTGGTTGGATCTCCTTTCAGTCTAAGGGACTCTCAAGAGTCTTCTCCAACACCACAGTTCAAAAGCATCCGTTCTTCGGCGCTCAGCCTTCTTCTCAGTCCAACTCTCACATCCATACATGACCACAGGAAAAACCATAGCCTTGACTAGACGGACCTTAGTTGGCAAAGTAATGTCTTTGCTTTTCAGAGACATTTATATTGGACAGTGCTTCTCTAGAAGTCAGCAGACCAGAAGTATTGGTCTCATCTGGGAGCTTGTTAGAAATGCAGACTCTCAGATCCCCACACCAAGTGAAGTGGAATCTGCATTTAATAAGATGCACACCATCCCCACCCCATTCCAGGTAATTCATATTGCATTTAGAAGTTTAAGACGCACGCTCTCTAGAACGCAGAGCCACTGAATGGGTTAGGAAGAGACAACATGGTCAAACTCACAATGTTTTTCTTTATACTTTCTGTTCAACATCCCCCATTTCCCCACCCTACCCCCTCCAGCAACCACCATTCTACTCTCTACCTCTATGAATAGAGACAGAATTGTCCTTCTGTGCCCATCAATAGCAGGTTCATGCATGTTGTAGCAAATGTCAGGATTTTCTTTTTAAGGCTGCATATCATACACCTCTCTCATGTTTTCTTTATTCACTCATCCATTGAGGGACGCTCAAGTTGTTTCCATTCTTAGCTGCTGTGAACAGTGATATAGTGAACATGGAAATGCAGGTGCCTCTTGGTGGTGGTTTAGTCACTAAGTCGTGTTCAACTCTTGCGACCCCATGGACTGTAGCCTGCCAGGCTCCTCTGTTCATTGGATTCTTCAGGCAGGAGTACTGGAGTGGGTTGCCACTTCCTTCTCCAGCAGGTACCTCTTTGAGATATTAATTTTATTCCCTTTGAATATACAATACTCAGAAGGGAGTTGCTGGATCATACAATAGCTATGTTTTTAATTCTTTGAGGTACCTCCATACCACTTTCCATAACGGTGAACCAATGTACGTTTCCCACTCATTGTTCAGGTGTTCCTGTTTCTCCACATCCTTTCCAGGATTTATCTTTGGTGTTTTGATAACAGCCATCCTAACAGGTCTGAGATGATATGTCCTTGAGGTCTGAATTTGCATTTCCTTGATGACTAGTGATATTGAGCATCTTTTCATATATCTGTTGGCCATTGGTATGTCATCTCTGGAAAAATGTCTAGTCGGGTCCTTTGCTCATTTTTTAAATTGGCTTATGTGTTTTCTTGCTATTGGTTATTCCTTGTATATTTTGGATATTAACCTTTTATCAGATATACAGTTGGCAAATATTTTTCCTATTTCCATAGGTTGCCTCTTCATTCTATTCATTGTTTCCTTTGCTATGCAGAAGCTTGTTTGCTTGACAAAATCCCATTTGTCTATTTTTGCTTTTGTTTTATATGCTTTTGAGGTCATTAAAAAAATTATTGTCCAGACCCATGTTTCCCTACGTTTTCTTCTAGCAATTTTACAGTTTCAGGACTTAATTTAAGTTTTTAACTCACTCTTGAGTTGATTTTTGCATATTGAGAGAGATGAGAGTCCAATTTCATCTTTATACATATTGATATCTGGTTTCCCCAGGTCCATTTACTGAAGAGACTGTCCTTTCCACATCGTGTATTCTTGGCACTATCATTAAAGATTGTCTGGTCATGTATATGGGGGTTTATTTCTAGGTTCTCTTTTTCTGTTCCATTGGTCTATATGTCTTTTTATGTGAGAAATCATAGTGTTTTGATTACTGTCGGTTTGTAAAATAATTTTAAACCAGAAGGTGTGATGCCTCCAGCTTTGTTCTTCTTTCTCAAAACTGCTTCGCTATTCAGGGTCTTTTGTGATTAGAATTTTTTTTCTATTTCTGTGAAAAATAACACTGGAGTATTGATAGGAATTCAGCTGACTTTGTAGATTACTTTGGGTAGTATGGGCAGTTTAACAATATCAATTCTTCCAGTTCATAGACACAGAATATCTTCCCAATGACGTGTGTCTTCAGTTACTTTCATCAATGTTTTTCAAACCTCCATTTTAGAAGTTTATTCTTGAACGAGGATAACGAAAAGAAAGCAAGACCAGCAGAAGGGAAACTGGTTCGGAGACAGCAATAGAGCTACTGTTGCTGCTTTTGAGTAAATTTTTAAAAGGCAATTTTTCTTCATCGAAGCAGTCTAGACAGGCCTGGTGAGCTGAGTACAGGCTACGTTTAAGCCTTGCTTCGGCCCAGGCAACCTTGTGCAGTGAGCCAAGTGCATGATCGTATGAGGAAGCATCTCGGCAGGTGTCCAGGTGAGTGATGTGGGAAGCCTGAAGCACGTAGCTTTAGGATATTGATCAACAGCAACAAGCACCACTGTATGTAGCATTGCTTTGTAACAAGCTATGTGTGTTTTACACATACAAAGCAAAGGCAGTGGCAGTTGTGAGAAAGTAAGAATCTGTACTACAAGGACCAGTAAGGAGGGCTGGCCTCTTCACATCATGTGCTAACGGGCAGTCCTGCCCTGAAGAGTGCCTGTTTAATTTCACGTCAGGAAAGAGGTTAATTTCCTTAGACCAATGCCGGTATTTCTTGTGTGTAATACCCATAATTTGAGGTTTGAACACAATTGCAGTAAATTATACTCATCACAGAAAAACTTCATTAAACTAATAGAGGTTTATTCAAAAGAGTGTTGTTTTAAGCAATCAGTATCCTCAAGTTGAAATGTACGTGCTTGTTTTATAATAAAGGAGATTATATGCTTCTGAACTTTATTCATTGGAAGCCTGGTTTTTCTAAAATAATCGGAGTTCTTAGAAAATGTTAACTCCTTTGGAGAATGGTCACCTTTTAAATCGTGGGACATAATGCTGAAAACGATTAAAACTAACAAAGCTACAAGTAGCCTTATGTGGGAAAAAAATCTTTAAAACTCAGTTCTCCCTAGTCTGAATACTTCTGGATTTCTCAGACAAGGCAAAGTTTTCTTTCTGCCCTTTGCAATGGCTTTATATAACATGAGTTGAGGCAGAAAAAAATGTCTACCATTTGCTACAAGAGTGTTGTACACAACACATAATTATATTGGTCAGAGTTCCTGCAGGCATTTGATTGGCACACTCAGCCAGGTTATCAGCGGACTGTTGAATAAAAGGATCATTCACAGCTGTTAGGTGGGCTGAAGGGAATCAGTGGGGACTGCAGCAGTATGCTGCGGAGAAGGCGATGGCCCCCCACTCCAGGGCTCTCGCCTGGAAAACCCCATGGATGGAGGAGCCTGGCGGGCTGCAGTCCATGGGGTCGCAAAGAGTCGGACACGACTGAGCGACTTCACTTTCACTTTTCACTTTCATGCATTGGAGAAGGAAATGAACCCACTCCAGTGTTCTTGCCTGGAGAATCCCAGGGATGGGAGAGCCTGGTGGGCTGCCGTCTATAGGGTCACAGAAAATCGGACACGACTGAAGCGACTTAGCAGCAGCAGCAGCAGCAGCAGCATGCTGGGTCTAGCAACAGCTGAGAGCTGTTACCAACCTAGGCTGGAAGCAGGAAAGGGAGAAGGTATTTTTGAAACTCTGTCAGTGAAGGCTGATTGGAAGGAGCCCTGGCCTTTGATAGAAAGATGCAACTAACTTACCCAACCTGGAAGGAAGGAAAATGCGGGAATAAATGTCCCAGCCTTCCACATTCCTTCTCCAGGCGCTTCATGTTGGCCAAACCTAAGAGGAAGCCAAATGGTAAGAGAGTCTAATGTTGCAGTCCCTTCAGGAAAGCCCCCAACAAGAAGCTACATAGAGCAGGGTGAAGAGTGAACAAACAATATCCAGCATCACTTCAAAGCCACAGACACAGTCAAACACTTATTTTACATGTTTATAATACCTTATGGTTAGCAAGGAATTTCAAATATCCTTGAAATATGCACCTCAGAGCAAATACTCCATATATATTTGTTAAGTCAATGAGATGTATTGTTTTCAATTGATCTATTTTTTTCTTATTCCTAATAATTAGATTTCTTTTATATTTTTTATTATGGAAAAATATTCCTAATTTACCATTTTAGCTATTTTAAGTGGCCGTATGTGCATTCATGATGTTGTATAACCACCATAATTATCCAGTGCCAAAAGTTTTTCATTATCCCAAATGGAAACCCCATGCTACAAGTTTATTTTTAAAGTGACAGACTTCTGTGCAAAAATTTGTGGAAGATAATTTGTATATAAGAGCTATTAAATGGTGTGACAATTTTCCTGTTAGAAAAGGATAAAGGATAAAAAAATAACCCAAGTTTCAATATGACTCTGTCTAGAAAATCCCATGGATGGTGGAGCCAACTGGGGTTGCTACAAGTCAGATACAACTGAGCGACTTCCTTTAACTTTTCACTTTCATGCATTGGAGAAGGAAATGGCAACCCACTCCAGTGTTCTTGCCTGGAGAATCCCAGGGATGGGGGAGTCTGGTGGGCTTTCGTCTATGGGGTCGCACAGAGTTGGACACGACTGAAGCAACTTAGCTGCAGCATAGATATGTAGTGAAATACATGGTTACTATGTTGGTACAGGTGTAACTGCAGTTTTGGACCATGAATTTTAAATCATTATAACTTGACTCAAATATATCTTTATTAATCAAAATAGTACAATAATACGTTTTTTGCCAATGAGAAATAAGTTTATCCCTGTAGCATGAAAATCCATGCTTTGGGATTCAACAGCTCTTAGAAAGCATTTTCTGCCTCCTGCTGACCGTGGAAGCATTTTCTCTGCAGAAAGGTATCCAGATGCTTGAGGAAGTGGTAGTCGTTTGGTGAGAGGTCAGGTGAGTATGGCGGATGAGGCAAAACATCGTAGCCTGATTCGCTCAACTTTCAAAGTGTTGGTTGTGTGACGTTTGGGTGGCGTTGTGGAGAAGAATAGGGCCCTTTCTGTTGACGAATGCTGGCTGCAGGCATTGCAGTTTACAGGGCGTCTCATTGATTTGCTGAGCATACTTTTCAGATAGAGTAATTTCACCGAATTCAGAAAGCTGTAGTAGATCAGACCGGAAGCAGACCAATGACCGCTGACCTTTTCTTGGTGCAAGATTGGCTTTGTGAAGTGCTTTGGAGCTTTTTCTCAGTCCAACAACTGAGCTGGTCATGGCCAGTTGTACAAAATCCACTTGTTGTTGCATATCACAACCGAATCGAGAAATGGTTCATTGTTGTTGCACAGAATAAGAGAAGATGACTTGCCAAAATGATTTTTTCTGATTTTGTCGGCTCATAAGGCACCCACTTATCGAGTTTTTTTCACCTTTCCAACTTGCTTCAAAGGCCGAATGACCGTAGAAAGGTCAACGCTGAGTTCTTTGGTGACCTCTTGTGCCGTTGTAAGAGGATCTGTCTCGATGATCCTCTCAACTGGTTGTTGTCAGCTTCTGACGGCTGCCGACTGTGCTCCTCACCTTCAAGGCTCTCGTCTCCTTTGCAAAACTTCTTGAACCGCCACTGCACTATTTGCTCTTTAGCAGCTTCTGAGCCAAACATGTTGTTGATGTTGCAAGCTATCTCCACTGTTTGCTTTTTATCTAACATTTCCCTAGTCTAAAATAAGTGAAAAATTAATAGCAAGTAATAAGTCTTTAGCAAAAAAAGTGAGAAATGCACATTAAAATAATGTATAACATAACCACATTTATTTAAAAAATGTATTCAATGTCAAAGGCAAATTCAGTTCAGTTCAGTCGCTCAGTCGTGTCTGACTCTTTGTGACCCCATGAATCACAGCACACCAGGGTTCCCTGTCCATCACCAACTCCTGGAGTTCACTCAGACTCAAGTCCATTGAGTCAGTGATGCCATCCAGCCATCTCATCCTCTGTCATCCCCTTCTCCTCCTGCCCCCAATCCCTCCCCAAATCAGGGTCTTTTCCATTACTTTGCCAACAAAGGTCTGTCTAGTCAAGGCTATGGTTTTTCCTGTGGTCATGTATGGATGTGAGTTGGACTGTCAAGAAAGCTGAGTGCTGAAGAATTGATGATTTTGAACTGTGGTGCTGGAGAAGACTCTTGAGAGTCCCTTGGACTGCAAGAAGATCCAACCAGTCTATTCTGAAGGAGATCAGCCCTGGGATTTCTTTGGAAGGAATGATGCTAAAGCTGAAACTCCAGTACTTTGGCCACCTCATGAGAAGAGTTGACTCATTGGAAAAGACTCTGATGCTGGGAAGGATTGAGGGCAGGAGGAGAAGGGGATGACAGAGGATGAGATGACTGGATGGCATCACTGACTCGATGGATGTGAGTCTAACAATGCAAAAACCGTGATTACTTTTGCATCAACCTAATACACAGAAATATTGGGCTTCTCTCATAGCTCAGCTGGTAAAGAATCTGCCTGTAATGCAGGAGATCTGGGTTCGATTTCTGGGTCGGGAAGATCCCCTGGAGAAGGACATGGCAACCCACTCCAGTGTTCTTGCCTGGAGAATCCATGGACAGAGGAACCTGGCAGGCTACAGTCCATGGGGCTGCAAGAGTCAGACACGACTTAGTGACTAAACAACCACCGATACACAAAACTGACACATCGACTGTAGTTAATTCAAATATAGGACCTGGATATTTAAGGAAACAACTTCCTGTTGACCACCTTTATGACCAAATTGGCCAGAAAGTTGATCAGTGTGACTGTTCAGATATTAATGCCTTCTGAGAGCACTGCCTTCTTCCTTTTCCAACGAGGAAAAATAGCCATTTTCAATTCTCAAAACTTGGCAATGAGGCCAAAACAAATTCCCAAAGGAGTTTTGAGCAAGCATAATTTCACAGTCAGAATCTGGTGCTGGGAGGGATTGGGGGCAGGAGGAGAAGGGGATGACAGAGGATGAGATGGCTAGATGGCATCACCGACTCAATGGACGTGGGTTTGAGCGAACTTCAGGAGTTGGTGATGGACAGGGAGGCCTGGCATGCTGCAATTCATGGGGTCGCAAAGAGTCGGACATGACTGAGTGACTGAACTGAATTGAACTGAATTTCACAGTCACAGCTGGCCTGTTAGTGGCAGATACTAGGTCCAGTCCTGCATGGGCCGTTGACTAGCTGCGCATTGCAGAGCTCGCCCACCTCGCCTCCCTTATCTGTAAAACAGCAGGTCTGGACTTTGAGCCCTAAAGCACCTTGTGACTCTAGCCTCTGTCCAAAAACTTCTGAAGCCTTCACTGAAAAAGTCTCACAGTCTAAAGACAGCAAATATCTAAACACACGGTATTTACCCTTCTGATGAAATAGCCAATGTGGAATTTTACCCTTTTGACCGATCGTGGAGGTGAAAGTCAACGTTCTGTGCATGTAAAGCCAGTGGAGAAACAAGTAAGCCAGATTCACTGACTAATGTACTTTTTAACGGGTATTTTAATGACAAGGAGAAGCTGATTCTGACCTTTTATCTGCAGCACAGTTCTCCCAGTGGTGCTGGCAGACTGGCACTGATCCATCCCCACCTGGTCTCCTTGGTAACCAAGGGCCCAGATCTGTGAGATGCTTGCAGGACATCTGGCCAGGATTAAGGCACAGGCGACCATGATAAGAGATCAAGCCCGTAGCCCCGGCCTTTGACGACCCCTTGCTAATTAGGGCTGTGATGTGGAGCAGTGCTGGCAGTCAGGCTGGTACATTGGTTGAGAAGGTAGGAATCAGACTGCTCAGGACTAAACACCAACCTGTCTCTCACTAACGGTGGAACCTTGGGCTAGTTTTAATTTGCCTCTCTAGGCCTTCAAGGAGTTTACTAAAAGTACCTTCGTGTGGTTGTCAGTAGTAAATGCATTTAAATACTGAAAGTTCCTAAGCAAGGGCTCAACATGAATTAGCCAGCAGTGGTAACAATGAGGAGCTACCCTGGTGGCTTAGATGGTGAACTCTGCCTGCAGTGCGAGAGGTCTGTGTTTGATCCCTGGGTTGGGAAGAGCCCCTGAGGATGGCATCCCACTCCAGTATTCATGCCTGGAGAATCCCATGGAAGAGAAGCCTCGAGAATCCCATGGAAGAGAAGCCTCCCAAGCTACAGTCCATGGGGTTGCAAAGAGTCAGACATGACTGAGAAACTAACACACAAGCAGTAACAATGAGATGATTATACAACACTGGTAAGAAAAACAGAGCTTTTTTGAGATGACCGCATCCAGTATTGTTTTAGGGAGATCCTAGCAAAGGTGGTGGGGCTATAAAAAGACAGCTGGAAAAGCCTCTGGTCTGTTCCTTAACAAATACACAAAGTTAGATTGGGCTTCCCTGGTGGCTCAGTGGTAAAGAATCCACCTGCCAAAGCAGGAGACAAGAGTTCGGTTCCTGGGTTGGGAAGATTTCCTGAAGGAGGCAATAGCAACTCACTCCAGTATTCTTATCTGGGAAATCTCCTGGACAGAGGAGCCTGGTGGGCTACAGTTCATGGGGTCTCAAAGAATCTGATACAACTGAGCACGCATGCACAAACACACACACACACATGTACACAAGGTTAGAGTATCAGGGCAGGATTATTTGAACAGCAGGAGAAGATTGTGAAGGTTGAAATCGATGGCTTTGGCAACAGACAGATCTGAGTTAGGATCCTAGCCCTGCAGATTACTAGCTGTGTAAATTTAACTTAATCTGACCCCTACTCTCCTCAAACATACAATGGGCAGAACCTACCTCAGAGGGTGTGTTGATGATGAAATGGATAAAGTATGAAAAGTGCTCAGCACTCTTCCTAGGTCCCATCCTGCTCCATGTGGTCCAGTGGTCTCCCATATCACTCCCATATCTCCCATACACTTATTCATTCATTTCATCTGTCAAACATTTCCTAAGACTAGCTTTCTGTTTATTACCAAACCTGACCCCAGGAATTCTGAGATGATTCTGAGATGAAGTTCACACTTCTGAATATCTAAACAGCATAAATATCCTCCTGCTGCTGCTGCTACTGCTAAGTCACTTCAGTTGTGTCCAACTCTGTGTGACCCCATAGACAGCAGCCCACCAGGCTCCCCCCATCCCTGGGATTCTCCAGGCAAGAACACTGGAGTGGGTTGCCATTTCCTTCTCCAATCCATGAAAGTGAAAAGTGAAAGGAAGTCGCTCAGTCGTGTTCGACTCTTCGAGACCCTATGGACTGCAGCCTTCCAGGCTCCTCCGTCCATGGGATTTGCCAGGCAAGCATACTGGAGTAGGGTGCCATTGCCTTCTTCATAATATCCTCCTAAATATCCTAATGTCCCAATCTCATCTGGAAATGAATCACAGATCCGCCCAGTCACAGGAGAGCCACCTCAGAGCGCCTCATGCACTGGTGTGACATTATAGAGGAGGAGCAGTCAGGAGAGGGGTGAGGAGGTCAGGACTAAAGGAGGCATCTGGAAGGTCTTGATGGCTGAGGACAGGTAGTGTGGTCTCGGGGTGAGGGGTGCAGGCTCGTCTCAGAGGCTGCCTTCAGCATCCCAGATCTCCTATGAGCTCACACAACGTAGGTAAAGTTGCTTCATCCCTCCCTGGCTCAGCATCCTGGGCTGTAAAAATGGTGAAATGAAGCTTCCTTGGCTGTGAAATGGTGAAGTGATAATATTTAAGAATAGTGGCTCAGACGGTAAAGAATCTGCCTGCAATGCAGGAGACCCAGGTTCAGTCCCTGGATCGGGAAGATCCCTTGGATAAGGAAACGGCTACCCACTCCAGCATTCTTGCCTGGAAAATTCCTTGGACAGAGAAACCTGGTGAGCTACAGTCTATGGGGTCTCAAAGAGGCGGACTAACACTTTAAAGAATTAAATGAGTTGAAACCTGATGAAGCATGCAGCTTGTATTAAAAATTATTGTTATGGTGTGGGTGAGAGAAAGGGAGAATTTTTCATGCACTAAGATATCAGAAGCTTTTCTTTGTTTTTTAAACTGGACATTGTCCACATAATGCTGCTACTGCACCCCTTGAAGTTGACAAAGGTGAATCCTTACTTTATCCCCAAAGAACCCAGTCTCACTTGTGGCTTTTCAAAAATAATGGGGCTCCCAAAGGCCTGGGTGCATGTGCGAGTGCTAAGTTGCTTCAGTCATGTCCAACTCTGTGCGACCCTCTAGACTGTATAGTCTGCCAGGCTGCTCTGTCCACGGAATTTTCCAGACAGGTTGTCATACCCTCCTCTAGGGGATCTTCCGGACCCAGGGATCAAACCTGTGTCTCCCGCAGTCCCTGCACTGGCAGCTGGGAAGCTCAAAGGCCTGGGGGAGGTACTTATTTACCTGCACTCGGGGCCACTTTCAGTAAGAGCTGGCTCACTGTTATGTGGGAGCCTGGAAGCCCCTTCTCTTTGGTCATCTACCCTCCCACAACCGCTTTCACCCCTAGGGTCCCAGCTCCATCCTGTCATTGGCCCTGAGTGGGAGCTAGTGAATGGCATCTCTCAGGGTCCCTCAGGTCCATGACTGAGGTCCTGTTTGCCCATGTTTTAAAATTCTTCAGGAAGGGCATCCACTGCATAAGTCAGACTCTTTCTTTTTAAAAATATTTATTTGTGTCATTTCTTTGGCTGCACCAGTTCTCAGTGGTAGCACACAGCATCTTCGATCTTCACTGCAGCATGCAGAGTCTTTAGTTGTGGTGGGCAGGATTTATCTAGTTTCTTGATCAGGGTCCGAACCCCAGACCCCTGCATTGGCAGCATGGAGTCTTAGCCAATGAACAGCCAGGGAAGTACAAATCAGGCTCTTTCAAGCTAAAACCAATCTCTTCCCAGAGGATAATTTGTATTTTATACTAAAGACCCCTTCCCTGCTAAGGGAGAACAGGGAGGGACAATGGGGGTGAAAGCATTGACCCTACATAAAATATTAATGTCCCTGCTCGATCCTCCACACTGAAGTCTGGCAGAGAGACCGTTTCGTGGCTTGCTTTAATTATAAGTTCACCCAGTGCCAAGCTTAAGCCCCCAAGGTCTAATTTAGGAGGGTTAAGGGTTTAGTGGAGGCTTTGCATTGCTGAAGAGCAGCTGGAGAGGAGCATTGCCTTGTGCCCCAAGTAGGATTCTGATTTCCAGCAGCATCCAAAGAAAGTCCCATCATCCCAGAGACTCAGTGGCCAGCACGGGCTCAGTGTGTCACCACGAAGCTCATCATCGGATGCGTCTGGCTTCTCTGGCCAAGTTCGGAAGAGCTCTCTTATCGTTTGGTGGTCTGGAGACAACTAAGGCTGTCTTCACCTTCTGTGCCACTGGCTCATTTCTGTTTGGGAAGAGCAGACGCTGCTAGGGCTTCCCTTTGCCCTTGACAGTGGTGAAGGAGCCCTGTGGACTGATCCTTCCCATCACAGGTAAGGACCAGTAGTTTAGAAGAATTTAAACAGCAAGCAGCATTTCTTGAACAACTAACGTACACACTGCAAATGGCTTGATCCAGTGAGGAGGGAGAGATGAGAACGCCAATCACTGTAAAAGGAGGAAAGACCAGAGGGAAAAGGTATATAGGCCCTGGAGCTGGGAGAGCTAGAAACAGCTTCCCCAAAACAAGTGCAAATTGTCTCAGAAGTAAGGTATAATTCATAGAGCATCTGTTTTGGATATTGCACTTATTTCAATTAATTCTCTCACCAGAGTCACAGAGCTAATAAGTACAGAAACCGGGGTTTGAATCTAGGTTGGTTTGAACCCAAACCCATTTCACTGCATCCTGCTGTTAAGGAACAAGGGAGGCCTGGGCAGGTGGCTTGGGCAATGGGACCTCAGGCCAAGAGAACACCTCCCCAGAAGAGGTAAATCTCTGTGGGGTCGAAGTCAGACTGAAAAGGCCTGTGTAGAAATCCCTTCCTAGGTCTGAGGCAGACACATGGCATTGCTCGTTGCTGGGCCCTGAAGGGGCCTTAGAATTGTTCTCAGCGGCACAGAGCAGGACCACATTATCTGCCATATAGAAGAGAATGGAGAGAATGGATCTGGAGGGAGACAGAGAAGTCCTAAAGGAACCTCGCAGAGCCAGAGGCTCAGGAAGGATGACTTGAATTTTCTCAAGTTTCCAGTTGCCTTAGGGGGAAAAGTTAATAAAATTCCACTGCTAAAAAGCTGAGGCTAATGCTTACCCAAGGAAAAGGAAGCAAGGTCAGAATGACTTTTTTTTTTTTTTTTTCTCTAGTCTCATGCTAAAATTTCACCAATACTGCTGGTAAACACTTGTTGACTACCCCCAAATTCAGACTCCAGAATGGTACTGAAAGCTTAGGGAAGGAGTGCCCCAAATTGGGCCTGGGCATAGAAAACTTAACAGCAGAACAGATTGATACCAGCTGCTTGCTTTGCTTTCTCTAATTAAAGCACTCTCCAGTTAAGGAGAAATGTTAAAGGCTACCCAGCTTTGGTTGAAACACGTATGTTGGACTGAACTAACTTGAGACATTACTCTGACTCAGCCAGACTTTGATTAAAAACCTGCATCATTTTCTGCCTCAAGTTTCTGAGCACTAGGTTGTTGTCTGAAACCCAAAAAAAGGTTAATCTCCACACTCCATTAAGAGGAACAACGATTTCTCAGGTAGGTTTTTTTTTTTTTCCTGCCTGCAATATCTTTGTAATATTCTTCCAAGGGCTCCTGTGGGCTTAATATATACGGCATTCAAAAATAATAGTAAATGAATTTCTATCCATTTCACTGAGGGAGTTTTTCCCTCCATTTGTAATCTTTTTTTTTTTTTTAATGATTATCTTTGCCTTGCAGGAAACAGAAGTAGAGGTGATTTGGGGCCATCTGTGTAATTCTGGGATCAGCTCTCTGTGATCAAAATGGAAATAAATCCCAGATGAGAGCCCCAACTGTTTGAGAAGAACATAGCAAAGCCCAGTGTTCCTGACCAAGTTGTCACACACAGAGCAGAACTATGGATGAGAGCCGTACAACATCTGTTGCCTGGGTAACCATCCATCCACTGAGCCAGCCCTGAGTCATAAATGGTGTGGGGAGGAAGTCTGCTAGGATAGAGAGCAGTGCGAACTCTTCCCTTCCTTCCCCACCTCCATACATGGCCTAAGGATGCCATACAAGGTTAATAGGAACCTCTGTGTGTGTGTGCTCAGTGGCTAAGTCGTGTCTGACTCCGTGATCCCATGGACTGTATAGCCTGCCAATCTCCTCTGTCCATGGGATTTCCCAGGCAAGAATACCAGAGTGGGTTGCCATTCCCTTCTCCAGGGGATCTTCCTGATGTATCTCCAGCGTTTCCTGCATTGGCAGGCAGATTCTTTACCACCGAGCCACCTGGGAAGCCCCAGCAGAAACGTACTGGATCTAGATCCCTAAAGACCCATCTTTCCCTAACCCTCATTCAAAAATTCATGGACCTCCATTAGTCTCATCACAAAAGCTCTCCAGATTCTTTTTTATAATATATATATATATATTAAACTTTATTTTTAAATAAACAGCAAAACATTTTGTATTGGAGTATAGTCAATTAACAATGTTGTGATAGTTTCCGGTGAACAATAAAGGGACTCAGCCATACATATACATATACCCTTTTCCCCAACCCCTCTTCCATCCAGGCTGGCATATGACATCGAAAAGCTCCCCAGACTCTTATCAGTGCTAGTGCATTATCAATGCTGAGCAACACTGCTCAAAATGCTGGTCCTCGACTGGTGCCACATCGTCTGCACACCAGCACCTGGCTCCCAGGCTGCACTGTGAGTAGCATTAGAGCACTGACGCCTTAGGACCAGTATGGCAGCCCACCGGAGCTCACACACTTACCTGCAGGGACAGGAAAACCTATCATGTGGGTTTCCTTTCATGCATTTCATCACATCCTTGATACTACACACAAATTTAAAGAGAAAAATTAATAAATATGCCTTTGCTGAGTAATTCATTCCAGTTCTCTAAAAATACCCTTAAGTATATTTCCCAAAGAATTGAAAATAGGTATTCAAACAAAAACTTGTACACAAATGTTCATAGCAGCACTATTCACCATAGCCAAAAGAAAACAACTTAAATATCCATTAACAGCTGAATGGATAAACAAACTGTGGTGTATCCACACAGTGGAATATTATTCAGCCATAAAAGGAACGAAGTACTGATGCATATTATCACATGGATGAACCTTGAAAGGTCTTCCCTGATGGCTCAGCGGTAAAGAATCCACCAGCCAACGCAGGAGCTGGAGGAGATGTGGGTTTGATCCCTGGGTCAAGAAGAGCCCCTTGAGGAGGAAACAGCAACCCACTCCAGTATTCTTGTTGAGAAAATCCAAAGGAGAGAGGAACCAGGCAGACTCCATGGGGTTGCAAAGAGTCATACATGACTTAACGGCTGAGCACGCATGTACAAACCTTGACAATATTATCTTAAGTGAAAAACTAGGGACAAAAGGTCACATATTGTATGATTTCATTTATATGAAATATCCAGAAAGGTACATACATGGAGATAGAAAGGAGGTCAGAGGTTGCCAGAGACTGAGATGTCATCTGAATTTTACCTCAATTAAAAAGGAGTATGTATAAAAGAAAGGTGGAAAGAAAATGTAAAAAAGAAAAACAAAGAAAAAGTATTCCCCAGAGTTGCACCACCCAAAATCCAACACTCTTCTCACTTTGTTCCAGTTTATGTTCCACAGAATTCATATTGCATTTATAATTTACATTTTGTTTTCAAATTTAATGTTATTTCCAAAGTATTGCTTAAATACTGGTAAAGCTCTTTGATATTTATTTTTAAATTGCTTCTTAATACTATTATTTTAATTTAAATGCAGATATCTGCAGATATATATGAAAATATATATTCATATACATCGTTGCCAGCACTGACTAGTCTCCTAAAAGATAAAAAAAGGGAATAGTGTATGGTTGTTTTAATACTATTTCATTTGCTTGTTAGTAAGCTTGTCATCCTACAGTTTTCTTTTTCAAATAATAAATGTTTAGTAGAGACTTCTTTTTGTCTTTGTCCGAGTAGAGAATAGCTAGTTATTATTGTTTAGGGAGAAGTTAATAGTAAAGACTTTAAAAGATTGGAGTAGACTAAACTAGACACAGTTGTCCCTAAAGAAGGAACTAAAGAATTGGAAGATTGATATGATCAAATAACCTGGAATGCAAGACTGAACAGAGAGAAAATATGCAAGATAAGCGCATATAAGATGAAAGTTTACAATCCTGGTGAAAATCAAGTAGGTTACATCTGTGAAGGATCTGACCTTGCATGATTGAGGAAGGTGGTCAAACACTCTACAAGACTATTGTCTTCCAGAATGATGCTGGAAGAGCTACGTTCCAGCCCTGAGGGATGCTGACAGAGAATCACAGAAAGAACGCAGAAGAGCATCAAGACAGATCCTGAGATGCAGGCTGTTTAGTCTTACACATGCTTACCTGGTTATACCTCAAGGTATGGAATGGGGGATAGTGCCAAAAAGAGCTGTGACTGTGGAGGCCACGCAGTCTGTCTTTTCCAGGAATTAATAGATACTAAATTCCAGGCCTGAAACTAAGAAATAACAGCAATATAAATTTTTAATTTAATCTGCAGCTTTATAGTATTGAGATGCTACTCACACAGAAATGTGGCAAAAAGCCACCAGGGTCACACTAAATTACTGAGCCTTGTTAATGAGTAGCTGAGGATGGGACATAGGCCCACCATGTCACTGACTGGCTTTGGACCCTTGCCCAGAGCCTTGCTGATCCTTAGCCTTGTCTCCTTCCTAAGCCTCAGCTTGGTCCCCTTGCTAAGCATCCCTTTTCGGGAATGCAAAGAATAGCTGAGAAGAACAGAAATTTCAGCATTACACTGAACACTGCCCAACATTAGTCTTGTCTCTGCTATTCTTTAGTAATTCCAGGGGAGAATCTCAAAAACTAACAAGGACTGCTGAGGGTGGTGGTCTGTGAAGATGCAGAAAAGATGACCCTCTCTTTTCCATTTTTGAGTAAAGCAACAGGAAAAATGGGTTCAACTTTAGTGTGCCCAAAGAGAAACTGTGATTGAACATGACAAAATTTGTTGAAATAATGAATGCATGACAGAGGAACTTCACCTCTGGTGAGAAGACGCTATGTTCTCAGTGGTCATGTCTCCATCCTTTGAGGCTGAATTGTGATATACAGTAGTAGTTTCTCACTTTCTGTCACTCAGAGCATGATATCCTGCAAGCCAATCCTGCCTTTCAACCAGAGCAACTCTGCTCACAATCATTTATATACTGGAGTTGTATTAAGACACTGCTTGAAAACACAGTCCTATTTAAACTCAAAACCTTTTGCACAGCAAAGGAAACAATAAACAAAACGAAAAGACAATCCACAGATTGGGAGAAAATATCTGCAAATTATGTGACCAATAAAGGATTAGTCTCCAAAATTTACAAACAGCTTAGGCCAATAACAGCATCAAACAGCCCAGTCAAAAATGGGCAGAAGATCTGAACAGACATTTTTCCAAAGAAGACATACAGATGGCCAACAGGCACATGAAAAGATGTTCGACATCAGTAGTTATTAGAGAAATGCAAATCAGATCTACAATGAGATATCACCTCTCACCAGTCAGAAAGGCTATCATCAAAAATCCACCAACAACAAATACTGGAGAGTGTGAGAAGAGAAGGGAATCTTCCTACACTGTCGGAGGGAATGTAAATTGGTACAGCCACTGTGGAGAACGCCATGGAAGTTCCTTTAAAAAGTAAAATTAGAGCTACCATCAGTTCAGTTCAGTTCAGTTCAGTTCAGTTGCTCAGTCGTGTCTGACTCTTTGTGACCCTATGAATCGCAGCACGCCAGGCCTCCCTGTTCATCACCATCTCTCGGAGTTCACTCAGACTCACGTCATTGAGTCCATGATGCCATCCAGCCATGTCATCCTCTGTCGTCCCCTTCTCCTCCTGCCCCCAATCCCTCCCAGCATCAGAGTCTTTTCCAATGAGTCAACTCTTCCCATGAGGTGGCCAAAGTACTGGAGTTTCAGCTTTAGCATCATTCCTTCCAAAGAAATCCCAGGGCTGATCTTCAGAATGGACTGGTTGGATCTCCTTGCAGTCCAAGGGACTCTCAAGAGTCTTCTCCAATGCCACAGTTCAAAAGCATCAATTTTTCAGTGCTCAGTCTTCTTCACAGTCCAACTCTCACATCCATACATGACCACAGGAAAAGCCATAGACTTGACTAGACAGACTTTAGTCAGCAAAGTAACGTCTCTGCTTTTGAATATACTATCTAGGTTGGTCATAACTTTTCTTCCAAGGAGTAAGCGTCTATTAATTTTATGGCTGTAGTCACCACCTGCAGTGATTTTGGAGCCTCCCAAAATAAAGTCTGACACTGTTTCTACTGTTTCTGTATCTATTTCCCATGAAGTGATGGAACCGGATGCCATGATCTTTGTTTTCTGAATGTTGAGCTTTAAGCCAACTTTTTCACTCTCCTCTTTCACTTTCATCAAGAGGCTTTTAGCTCCTCTTCACTTTCTGCCATAAGGGTGGTGTCATCTGCATATCTGAGGTTATTGATATTTCTCCCGGCAGTCTTGATTCCAGCCTGTGTTTCTTCCAGTCCAGCGTTTCTCATGATGTACTCTGCATAGAAGTTAAATAAGCAGGGTGACAATATACAGCCTTGACGTACTCCTTTTCCTACTTGGAGCCAGTCTGTTGTTCCATGCCCAGTTCTAACTGTTGCTTCCTGACCTGCATACAGATTTCTCAAGAGGCAGGTCAGGTGGTCTGGTATTCCCACCTCTTTCAGAATTTTCCACAGTTTATTGTGATCCACGCAGTCAAAGGCTTTGGCATAGTCAATAATGCAGAAATAGATGTTTTTCTGGAACTTTCTTGCTTTTTCCATGATCCAGCGAATGTTGTCAATTTGATCTCTGGTTCCTCTGCCTTTTCTAAAACCAGCTTGAACATCAGGGAGTTCACAGTTCACGTATTGCTGAAGCCTGGCTTGGAGAATTTTGAGCATTACTTTACTAGCATGTTTGATGAGTGCAATTGTGCTGTAGTTTGAGCATTCTTTGGCATTGCCTTTCTTTGGAATTGGAATGAAAACTGACCTTTTCCAGTCCTATGGCCACTGCTGAGTTTTCCAAATTTGCTGGCATATTGAGTGCAGCACTTTCACAGCATCATCTTTCAGGATTTGAAAGAGCTCAACTGGAATTCCATCACCTCCACTAGCTTTGTTCGTAGTAATGCTTTCTAAGGCCCACTTGACTTCACATTCCAAGATGTCTGGATCTAGATTAGTGATCATATCACCATATGACCCTGCAATCCCACTCCTGGGCATTTATCCAGAGAAAAACATAATCTGAAAGGATGCATGCACTCCTGTGTTCACTCCAGCACCGTTTATAATAACCAAGACATGAAAGCCACCTAAATGTCTATCAACAGAGGAGTGGATACCAAAGATGTGGTACATATAGACAACGGCATATACTCAGCAGTTAAAAAGAATGAAATAATGCCATTTGCAGCAACATGGATAGACTTAGAGAGTGTCATAGGGAAATCAGATAGAGGAGAAATATTGTATGGCATTCCTTATAGGCGGAATCTAAAAGAAATGACCGAAATGAACTTACTTACAAAACAGAAAGAGACTAATAGAAAACAAATTTATGGTTGCTGGGGGTGGGGAAGGGATAGTTAGGGAGTTTGGGAAGATCATGGACACACTGCTATACTTAAAATGGATAACCAACAAGGACCTACAGCATAGCCCATGAAACTCTTCTCAACGCTATGTGCCAGCCTCAATGGGAGGGAGATTTGGGGGAGAGTGGATATGTGTTTATGTATAGCTGAGACCCTTTGTTGTTTATCTGAAACTATCATAACATTGTTAACTGGCTATACTCCAACATAAAACAAAAAGTTTAAGGTTTGGGGAAAGAAAAGATTCAATTAGAAAATTTAGTTAAGTAAATCTTGGGGAAGAAATAAACACAATGGTACAGGTAAGTTAAAAATAAAAAGACGAGCAAGGTAGACCGTGCAAACACTAATGCAAAGAGAGCTAGAATGGCTGCATTAATAACAGACAAAGTAAGTTTCAGAGCAATGAAAGTTACCACTGATAAAGACAGACACTACACCACAATAGAAGTGTCAGTTCACAAGGTACACTCAAGTCTAATGTGCACGCAACTAGCAACAGTTTCAAACACACGAAACACAAGCATACAGTACTAAAAGGAGAAATGGAAAAATACACAGTTACAGCTTCAATATTCTTCTCTCAGGACTTGATAGAATAAATAGACAGAAAATCCATAAGGATATATGAATTGAACATACAATCAACCAGCTACATCAAACTGGTGTAACATCAGCTCTAAGAAATACTGATCCCTGGGCCCCACCCCAGACCAATGACATCAAAATCTCTAGAGGGTGAAGTCCATGCAAGGGTATTTTTGCAAAGCAACCTCAGTGCTTTTGCTGTATAGCCACCATTGAGAACTACTCCTTGAAATACTGAAAAAGTGATAGAAAATTATCTGGGGGCACAGATGAATTGCCAGGGCCCTTTCTTCAAGGCGGGTGTCACTGGGTTTGAAGAATATGCTTGAAGTTATCTCGTGGGAAAGGATTAAGAGGAAAGGCCTTCAGGCATGGGAACAACATGTACCAAGCCACAGAGATATGAAAGGGTATTTAGGGAATGAAGTACAAAGTATATCTATTCTGCCACCTTACACACACACACACACACACACACACACACACACACACACACTTGTACATATACATACGTGTGTGTGTGTGTGTGTGTGTGTGTGTGTGTGTGTATATATAAATGTTAGTCGCTCAGTTGTGTCCGACTTTTTGCAACCCCATGGACTGTAGCCTGCCAGGCTCCTCTGTCCATGGGATTCTCTAGGCAAAAATACTGGAGTGGGTTGCCATTGTAATTCAAATGCTTATTTCCTACTGTTAGGGTGAAACTTACAAATGACCTAAACTTTCACAAAGCTCTACATGGAGAAGGGATAGAAAATATTTGAAGACAGGTTCTCACTGTGTAGGAGAAATCTGGGGAGTGAAAATCACTAAAAATTATTTGTTTGTATCTCAGTTTACATACAAGGATTTAAATATTGTGATAGACTGAAACACTCAATCCATAAGTGAAAGTCGTTCAGTCATGTCCAACTCTTTGCAACCCCGTGGACTGTAGACTGTCAGGAGCCTCTGTCCATGGACTTCTCTAGGCCAGAATACTGGAGCGGGTAGCCATTCCCTTCTTCAGGGGATCTTCCCAACCCAGGGATGGAACCCATGTCTCCTGCATTGCAGGCGGATTCTTTACCCTCTGAGCCACCAGGGAGCCCTAAATCCATAAAGCCCACTGGAATAGAATGTTTTTGTGTTCAGCCTGGGCGGGTTTGGCTTTTCCTTTTGTTCCCTCTCTAGCTCTCTAGTCTCACTTCTGGCTAGTCTCCCTCTGCCCCCATACCACCTTGTAGTTTATCCTTTAACAGCAGAAAGAACACTGGACCGAGTCACCTCCATACTTCTTGCTTCTGTGCCTTTGCTTATGTCGTGCTCCTTGCCAGGATGGTCTCACTCTCTAGCCCCCATCCCACCCTGGTTAATCTTCTACTCTTCAACTCAGGTATCACCTCTTCCAGGAAGACTTCCCTGAATGGAAGTGCTTTGGTTGGGTCTTAAAGATCCTGTAAGATCCTTGTTTGTAAATTCAGAATACTTTGCATTTTTCTGCATTGTCTTTGGATATGCAGTAAAGTTTTATAATTTTATTTCTTAATTTTGAAGCACAGATCTGAAGGAGGTTCAAAAAGCTTATGTCATTTCTGAGTCTCCCGGGAGCAGCTGGAATCCTCTATTGTGGTTATTTTGCAAGAAGCAGATTTGAAAGATTGTAGCAAACAGACATTTGTTTGTCTTGGGTATTCCAGAAAACATTGAGGAGGGCCTTAGAAAACAAAACTCTAAGCTGTGGCAGGTGGTGTTATTTCAGAGAAGAAATTAGGCATTAATAAGGTTGGTAACACTAGACCCTGATGTCTATCTCCTCTTCGTGTTGGGAAGTTGTTGGAGGGATGCCAGAGTGCTCCATGGACACATTCTAGGCTTTCTAAGAAACATAAAATTGAATCCCCAGAGGCCCTTTAATGTAGGGGTGAGGTTTGTCAGCTGTAAAGTTTTTAACCGGAAGTGAAAACCCCAGGTAAACATTCATTCTCCCTCTCCCTGTGGCAGGGGACAGAAAGAGAGAGCACAAAAGTCTTCACAGAGTAAGGAAATTAACCTGGCATGGTGATGGTGATGAGAGTTTTCACAATGGGACATTATAACCGTCCTTTGGGACAGAGCCGCCTATTGCCCTGCTTAATGATCTAACTGTGAAGAATAAGACTATGTTTGATAAGATGTTGCGTGAAAATAAAAGTAAGCTACAGAATACGACGCGAAGAGCCGACTCATTGGAAAAGACCTAGTGTTGGGAAAAGATTGAAGGCAGGAGGAGAAGGGGATGACAGAGGGTGAGATGGTTAATTGGGGTTTCCCTTGTAGCCCAGTTGGTAAAGAATCTGCCTGCAGTGCAGGATACCCAGGTTCGATCCCTGGGTCGGGAAGATCCCCTGGAGAAGGAAATGGCAACCCACTCCAGTATCCTTGTCTGGAAAATCTCATGGACAGAGAAGCCTGGTGCCTGCTGCAGAGCGTGGGGTCACAGAGTCGGCCACAACTGAGTGACTAACACACACACAAATCAACGAGCATGAGATTGAGCAAGCTCCTGGAGATGGTGAAGGACAGGGAAGTCTGGCTTTCTGCAGTCCATGGGGTCACAAAGAGTTGAACGTGACTTAGCAAGTGAACAACAGACTACTAAGGTCTTCCCAGGTGATTCAGTGGTAGAGTCCACCTGCCAGAGCAGGAGATGCCGATTCAATTCCTGGGTCGGGAAGATCCTCTGCAGAAGGAAGTGGCAACCCACTCCGGTATTCTTGCCTGGGAAAGCCCATGGACAGAGGGAGCCTAGTGGGCTACAGTCCACGGGGTCACAAAGAGTCAGACAAGACTGAGTGACTAAACAACAGCAACAGGTTATTATACTTGATGTTGTCATAACTCTATTTAAAAACAGGAACACAGGTGCGTTACAAAAACAATTGTGAGGAATGTCATCAACTTTTCAACAGTGATCGTCTATGGCTCTTGAGACTACAGGCAATTTTAAAAGATTCTTTTCCATTATGGTTTATTATAAGATAGTGAATACAGTTCTCTATACTATGCAGTGGGACCTTGCTGTGTGTCCCTTCTTTATATAACAGCTTACATCTGCCAGCCCCAACTTCCCACTCCATCCCTCCTCCAGCTCCCTCCCTCTGGGGAACCACAAATCTGTTCTCTATAGGTAATTGTTTTTGCTTGCTTGCAGTTTTTGGTATTTTATCTATTTTTTTGTACTGAGCACATTTTGCATTTATAGTACAGAGGCAGTGAGCTTTATTCAATAATAACAAATAAATAATAGCAAATTAAAAGATGTGCAGGAAGAGGGCATGAGCTGGACCTAAGAATCAGATCAATCAAGCCGTGAACTTGCAGAGTGAAGATGTGGACGTGGTCGTTCCTTATTCTTTGCCAGTTTAACAAATGGAAAAGGCAATAACTCAGTATTTTTAATTTTTCTTATTTTAACACCAGTATTATTGAACCCTTCTCTTTTGGAAAAAACACCGAGAAAGCACTGTGGGAGTCTGCCACACAGTATGATACCATCAAAGGGGCACCCACAGTATTCTCTGTATACACAAAATTCACATTTCTATTATCAGGAGTTTTCCTTTAAAACTGGCTGAGCTTCCAACAAGTGCATAAATGAGTTTTATAGAATTCTATGTTCCACCAGGGAATCTGTTAGCCTCATGTAGAAAATCCTCAGAGTGAGCCCATGGGTAGTAGGTGAGGTGGGTGGGCTTTGGAGAAAAACTGACAATACAAAGAGGAGAAGGCAGTCCCGTGGCTACACTTTTCATACACAACTGGTACCCAGGTACCTCCATGCCAGCCTTTATGTTCCACCCCTGGGCTGGGGCCAACCATCTGCCCCCTGGAGGAACCTGGTAATAACACTGTCCACCTATCAGAAGTGGGGTCAGTCACTGACAAAGAGTTAAGGCTTGATTAGAAAGTGACGAGCGAAGAGGAAGTGAATCAAACCTCACAGGTATTTCTGTGGCTCCTGCTCTCTGGTGCAGACCCATTGAGAGTTTGTCCAGGAAGCCGAAAGAATCATTCGGTTTCTCAGAATCACAGTGAAGTGTCACTCCGGGGATTCCCCTCAAAGTCCTCGCCTCATGTTGAGCCATGACTTGTTGACGTTCATGCCTATGGGAAGAGTTAATGTTAATATCTGTTAGGATCTCCCTACATAGACGAGCCACTGAGAAAATGCTCCTGAGCTTCGGGATGCTGTTATCATACCTGGTATCATCATTACCGTCACTACTGACTTTCACTAAATCGATTGTGTAATCTTCATAGCATTTGATGACTATCCTTTGCTGAATCAATTTTCTGAACGAAATCTTCCTAGTGTGACTGTGGAACTGAATGAGGTTTTAGAACACAGCAAGCATGAGCTTGATGGCAGGTTTAGCTGGGTGTGGGAAATGAAAAACAGGAATACTTACAATTAGACAATGACCAGTGACAACTATTATTTACATAACAAACAGTGATACCAATAGCATTAATGACTAATATTTGAATTAATTCTATATTTTAAATTCGCATGTAGTGAAATCAAGTGTGTGTGTGTGTTACAGCACTATGCATTTTAATATTTGTAGGGATTCTCCTATCCACCAGCACATCAGGGTACAGAACAAATCCATCACCTCAGAAAAGTCCCTCATGTTGCTCCTTTGCAGTCACACTCTCCCCATCCTTACCCCTGGATACCGATCTGTTCTGTATAGCTACAGTATTGTCCTTTGCTCTAGGTTGCTTCAGTCGTGTCTGACTCTGCGATGCAATGGACTGTAGCCTGCTGGGCTCCTCTGTCCATGGGATTCTCCAGGCAAGAATACTGGAGTGGGCTGCCATGCCCTCCTCCAGGGGATCTTCTGGACCCAGGGATGGAACCGACATCTCTTATGTCTCCCGCGTTGGCAGGCAAGTTCTTTACCAGTAGCACCACCTGGGAAGGTCTTATGGTCTTTCAGAGACTGTCATATAAGTGGAATCATACAGTATATAACCTTTTGAGATTTTCTTTCATTCAGAATAATGCTTTTGAGATCCATGCAAGTCATTGCATATATTAGCAGCTGGTTCGTTTTTGTTGCTAAGTACTCCACTGCACGCCTGTGTCATAGCTGATGCATCATTTATGGAAGGACATTTGGGTTGTTTCCAGTTTGTGGAAATTAAGAATAGGGCTTCTCTAAATATTTGTGTACAGATTTTTGTATGAACACAAGTTTTTATTTCTCTAAGGTAAATGCCTAGGAGTGAGATTGCTGGGTTATATGGTCTATATTTAAAATTACGGGGAAGTTTCAGAGTAGTTGTACTATTTTGCATTTCCATCAGCTATGAATGAGAGTTCCAGCTGTTTTCCATTCTTAGCAGCACTCTGAGTGGCCAGTAATTCACCGTTCTACTAGGCATCTACTGATATCTCATTGTGACCTCAATTTGCATTTCCGTGATGGTTAATAATATTGAATATCTTTCCTCATGCTTCCTTGCCATCCTTGTATCCTCTTTAGTGAAGTATCTATTCATCTTTTATCTGTATTTTAGTTGGTTTATTTTCTTACTGTTGAGTTTTGAGGGTTTTTAAAAATATATTTTGGATATAAATCATTTGTAGAAAATTTAATTAGCTAATATTTACTCCCAGTTTGTTAGCCCCTCTTTTCATCCTCTTAACAGACAGTGTATCTTACAGACAAAAAGGTTTTAATTTTTATGAACTTTAACTTATGGTTGTATTCTTTTATGAATTATGCTTTTGTGTCATCTCTGAGAACTAACCCCAAGTTAAACAAATATTTCCTCCTGTGCTTTCTTCTAAAAGTTTGATAGTCTTAGATCTATGATCTATTTTGAGTTAAGTTTTGTATAAGGTGTGATGTTAGGTCAAATTTCTCTTTTTGTTTGCCTATGGATGTCCAAATGTTCCAACATATTTGTTGAAAAGACTATCCTTTCTCCATTGAACTGCTTTTGGGCCTTTGTCGAAAATCAATTGACTATATTTGTGTGGGTCTATTTCTGGGTTCTTTATTCTCTTCCATTGACCTATGTGTCTATATCCCTTTACCAATACCTCCACTGTCTTGATATCTGTAGCTTTATAGTAACTCTTAAAATCAAGTAGTGTGATTCCTCCAACTTTATTCTTCTTTCTCAAAATTTCATCAGCCAGTTTTCAATGAGATTTGCTATGAATTCAACACCGTGCCAAGCACCTTATGTGAATGATCTCATTTAAGCTTCACAAAAAACCTTTGAGGAACTGCGTCGGTTCAAGTCTGCGAAGAAGCAGATGTCAAGGTGGATTTAAAAGTTCAAAAGATTTATCAGGGGCAATTTCTATAGCGGATGAAGGGGTGAGGGAGCAGGGGTAACAGGGAAAGATCTCAGGTCATGATGCTGGGAAAGGCCTGACACTGTGAAAGGAGCAGATCAGGAAGGAGGCTGAAGCAGGAGACGCAGACTGAGGCACAGCCTGGAGGAAATCTTGGCCAAGCTTACAGGGGATAATCCAGAACAAAACTTTCCCGCTAGAGGAGTCCCATGCTGAGCAGCAATCTCCAGGCTCTCGTACTGGAGCCCTACCCCATGTGCTAAGCTGTCAGTTGGAAGCAGCCTGAGCAATGTCTGGCCTCTCTATAAATGCTGCAGAGGAGTTAAAACTCGGAGAGATCTGCTTCTAACTCTTATTATTTCCCCACATGCAAATTTCATCTCACGACTAAATTTAATTGCAACATTACAAACAAATAAAATAATTTGAGCCCTGCCCCTCCTCCCCCGCCCACCCTGCGCAAAAATGAAGATCTCACTGTTAAAAGAGTTAGAAATTCTGTGACATTTTTCTACTCTGGCAAGATCCAAATATTAGTAGAACTATATTTGGATATAGTGCATTTCTAATGGCTTGTAGATCCATTTCCCTGGCCACAGACACAGAACTGGACCTGGAATCTATTTCTTGCCCTGGTTCCTCATTAGTTGATCTTTTTTTTTTTCCTTAATAACATTACCTCTTCCTCTTCTTCCTTTTTATCTCTCCGTGTAAATTTCTTCAAAGATCAATGTCAACATCCACTCATATCCTCCTATCTGGTCAACAGAAGCCAGCTGTCTTCTGTTTTATTAAAAACCACATTCAGAATCTCTTTAATCAATGTGCTTATTTAACATTTGTAATAAAATGCTAAAAAGTGAAAAAGCTTCTGTACAACGTTTATCACTGACTGGCAAAACTTTCACTGTACTTTGATACTTTAGGGTGCCCTGTTGAAGCATTCAGAATATTTCCATTTGCACAAGACATTTTTAGTGAGAGTTAAATGCGTATACTGACCAGCAGCTGGCAAATCAAGACTTTTTCTCCACTGATTTTTCACCAATCTTTCTATTCCTTAGGAAAAGAAACAGAAATGTTAAAGGTGTTTTTAGTAACAGCAAGGATAGCATCAATGTAACTCCCATTTTACAGATGAGCAAAGTGTGGACCTGAAAGTTAAAGGGACATCTAAAGCAGTGATGAAAGTCCAAGTTTCATGACTCAAAACATGTGCTCTCTTCTCTATACATGAACGTCTGTATATAGCATCATAATTTGTCAACAGAGAAGACAAACAAACCTTTAAAAAGTAAATAGTTGACAGAAGGTTTGGAGTGTTTGTGAGCATGGAACATACCAGGCATCGCATGTTTATGTAGGAGCTCAACCACTCACGCTAATGAGAGAATAACCTCAAGAAGTTTCAGAAACAGTTGGATGAATGAACGAATGATTGAGGGCCTGCCTCAAACCCAAGCAAAGCCACCACTGCCAGCATCGGGGTCCAGGGGGTGACCACGGAGTCCCACCCATTTCAGATCATCTCTTCTGTTCATGATGTCACATTTTCCTCCTATTTGCCTTGAAATAGGTAGGCCTCTGCTAAGGGGCAGTGAATGGAGAGGGTTTTCCCTCAGCCCTGGACAAAATGCACTTTCCCCTCTGGGAAGGCATGGAAATGAGGGGTCGACCTTTCCAGAGAGCATATCTAGGTGAATTAAGTTCACGCAGAGCATCCTCCTTCTACCCTGCTCCCTGTGACCACATCACTTAACTCACCACATTGTCTACATGTTTGTCTCCGTCATCACTGAGTGAGCAATGTGATTTCAGAAGCACACTCAACCACCTTATACCCTACAGCACCCATCACAGTGGGCTTCCTGGTAGCTCAGCTGGTAAAGAATCCGCCTGCAATGCAAGGACAACCCGGTTCTATCCCTGGGTGGGGAAGGTTCCCCTGGAGAAGCGATAGCTACCCACTCCAGTATTCTTGCCTAGAGAATCCCCATGGACAGAGGAGCCTGGCGGGCTACAGTCCATAGGGTTGCAAAGAGTTGGACATGACTGAGCAACTCAGCACAGCACACAGCACCATCACAGCTCTTGATATAGTTGACACTCCTTAAGCAATGGTCCAAATGAAGGAATGAGAAATAAATGATCAGTGTCAGGGCTAGGTTTTCTAGTACTCTGATGAGGAAGAGGAGGAAGATAAAATGAGGAGGATGACAATAATGATATCAGTTAACATTTATTAGCACTTATTATATACCAGGCACTCTGCCACATGTTTCACACACAATCTACTCAAGTTCTCACATCAGCCTTTACAAGGTCGCAATTTCCACTGATCACATACACATCCTAGGAAGCTGGGGCTTATTAGGGCTGAATAATCTGCTCTGGACCACACAATGAGTATATGGCAGAATTATGTCTGTTAGACTCCAGGGAGAGTAGCCTTAACTTTTATGTTATTCTGCTGGTCATACTGTCCAATCCAGAGAACGAATGCATGGTCCCAACCATGGTCTTTCAGAGAGGACAGGAAAAATTCCCTGAAAGATCTGGGAACCAAGTCACCTTAGCAAAGGGGGAAAAAATAATTTAGTGGATGTTAGGGCTCCATCTTCAAGGAGCTTACAGCCATAATAAGGAGGTGAGATCAACATACATATTATATTAATGAGATGACCCAGACACGTGAAACTGACTGTCTTGATATCCACCCATTTATCTAGACAGCCATACCTCTACCAGTTGGTGCGTGCACCCTATATGCCCCACACTATGCTGAATGCTTTACGTGCATGCTTGCATGCTTAGTCGCTTCAGTCGTGTCTGACTCTCTGTGACCCCGTGGAGGCCTGCTAGGCTCCCCCGTCCCTGGGATTCTCCAGGCAAGAACACTGGAGTGGGTTGCCATTTCCTTCTCCAAATCTTTACATCTACTTTTAAAACAATCCTTCCAACAACTTTTAGAAAGTAGATATTGTCTTCAATTACAGATGAAGACATTCTGGTTAGGAAAAGTAAGCAATTTGTGCTAGACCACAGAACTAAGACCAAGTGGTGGATTTGAGTTTCTGAGCCAGGTCACAGGGCTGCAGACCCAAGATGACAAACTGCATCCTCCACGTACTCTGCACCAGGAATGGTAGGGATCTGGCAGTTACGCCATTAAAGGAGAATGTGTTTCCAAAATGGAGACATCTTGATGAAAAATGAGGATTCTTAGCAAAGACTTGTAGATCTTGTATAAATAGTTATTTTCCAGATTGGCTAATAATTCAGCCAGGATCTTATGTACGTACGGAGCAGACAGATATTTTATCTTCTGCCCAAAGGTGATAGGTCTGTATAAGGGCCACATGAGGCATCCTGAGTAATGGGGTGATGGAACATGATGAGGATAGAAGTCCTATAGCCCAAGGACTCTGGAAGCCTGAAGAGCAGTGGTCTGCAGTTAATGAGGGAATGATGAAGGCCAAGTCCACAATTTCACCCAGAACTGGCTCTGTTTAAGGATGTGGAAGAATCATGCCTTGGAGACTTATTCTTGGAGGTTATTCTGCTTATTTTGTTATTCTGCTTACATAAGCAGAATATTGTCTAGTAAAAGAACTAACATTTTGGAGCACTTAATATATGTGCCAGTGTTCTAAGCAAGTTTTACATGATTTCTAATTAAGTTTTGCATGAATTGTACCTCATTAAATTCTCACAACTAGCTATTAGGCAGTTGGCTCTCAAGAAAATAAAAAAGGATTGAAATAATGAATACTATATGTATTAATCTGTGCCTTGGGTTAATTTAACTTAGCAATTTGTTTGGAGCTATTTCCAGATGAGCATATAGTGATCTACTACATTCTTTTAAATGGATACACATTATTCTATAGTATTGATGTAGTGTGATTTATAGAACTATTCTCTTGTCCTTGGATGTTTATGACATTTCTGTTCTCTTTATACAAGCAACAATCCAATGAATGTTTTTGTTCATACAACCTTGTATACATTGCCAACATTTCTATGGGATAAACACCGTTGTAGAGTGTCACTGTTCTTTTTAAAAACGAAATACTCAAACTTTATTTGTTGTTGAGTTGAAGAAACAACTCTAACTTCTGACCTAAATTGGCTTTTGAAAGATTCTTTTTCTGTTTTAATATAAAGTTGAAAAATATTTTTTTCAAGATAGGAGGCATAAATTATAGGCCTCCTATTTGGATAATAGACCAAAGCTACGCATAATCATAAAAGAGCTTTAAAATTCTATTCTGTGCTTCAGCATGAGGCAAATAGAGATTTTCAGAATAATGAATATAATTTGGGGTGTTTTGATGTCACGTTTAGGCTTTACATTTTATAGTAATGCTTTCCATTACTCCTATTTTCAAGCTTTTTTTTTTTTTGTAGATTTGTTTTCTTACATATGGAATAACAAAATATGGGGAGAAATGTACTAGTGACTCCTCACGTATTTTTTTAAAAAACATATTTTGCCTCTGTACATACTTTGATTCAGCTACCATTCCTAAATCCCGAATTTGTCATTTCAGAATTAGAATGCAGTAGCAGCAGTAGTGGAGTGGGAGGTATAAACTATTGGGAATAAGACAGGTTCCAAGATGTGTTGTATGAAACAGGGAATATAACCACTATTTTGTAATAACTGTAACTGGAAAGTAACCTTTAAAAATTGTATACAAATTTAAAAAATAAATAAAGATGAGGAAAAGAAAAAGAAATGCAGTTGGTGGCTAGAATCTGTAGGAGGTGAAGAAATAAGCCAGACTACAATGTTGCCTGTGGGGTCCTCCGCCTGTAAAGATGGCTCCTACACCCTGAAAGCATTACAGATAAGCTACCCAAATGTGCATCAACAGATGAATGGATAAACAAAATGAAATATATACTTACGGTGAAACATTATTCGGTCTTAAAAAGGAAGGAGAGTCTGACACATGCCGCAACCTGAATGAACCTGTAAGACATTTTGTTAATTAAAATAAACCAGTCACAAAAATACACATTTGCTGTGACTCCACTTACATGAGGGCCCTCTAGAGGAGTTAAACTCAATGTAGAACGGAGGCCGCCAGCGGCAGAGTGCGGAGGAAATGGAGAGCTATTGCTGAACGGGTGCAGAGTTTCAGTTTTGTGAGATAAAAAGTTCTGGAGATCTCTTTCACAACAATGTGAATATACTCAACACTACTGAACTGTATGCACACTTAAAAATGATGAAGATGGTAAATTTTATGTGTATTTTATCACAACTTAAAAAATTATAGATGGGGACGTCCCTGGTGGTTCAGTGGTTGGGAACCTGCCTTGCAGGGCAGGGAGTGCAGGTCTGAACCCTGGTCGGGAAACTAAGATCCTACCTGCTGCGGAGCAAGTAAACTTGAGTGCTGCAACTGGAGAGTCTGTGCGCTGCAAGGAAAGATCCTGCCTGATGCAGCAAAGATCCTCTGTGCCGCAACTAAGAAGCGAGACAGCCAAATAAATAAATATTTAAAATTTAAAAAATAAAACTTTAAAAAATTACAATGATTTAATCCAAATAACAAGACATCTGCTGGACTCTGAGGCACCTACTCTCTAGTGCTCACATTTAAAGTTGCATTTTTAAACTTAGTTACAGTAGTTGGTGTAGCCTAGACCCCAGCAAGTTGACCTCAAAAATGTCAAGTGGCTAAAACATACTAAAAGGTCATTTGTCTCACAAAACAGTCACCGGCAGGTGGTAAGTAAATGTTAGTTAAATGAATGAATGAGTGAAAGTGGCTTATATGTATGAAAGTGAAAGCAGCTCAATTGTGCCTCTTTTCAACCCCCGTGGACTATATTGTCTATGGAATTCTCCAGGAAAGAATACTGGAGTGGGTAGCCTATCCCTTCTCCAGGGGATTTTCCCAACCCAGGAATCAAACCAGGGCCTCCTGCATTGCAGGCGGATTCTTTACCAGCTGAGCTACCAGGGATAAGATGGGTATACAAGCCCCAATACCCAGTATGAATCTCAGTTTATTAACTCAGATGTGAAAGAAATGAGAGTTTCTTCTTCCAGAGTTAAAATTGCTTGCATGCTTAATCAGTTGTGTCCGACTCTTCGTGACCCTGTGACTGCAACCTGCCAAGCTGCTCTGTCCGTAAGATTTCCCAGGCGAGAATACTGGAGTGGGCTGCAATTTCCTCCTCCAGGGGATCTTCCTGACCCAGAGACAGAACTTGCGTCTCCTGCATTGGCAGACGAATTCTTTACCATTGCGCCACCTATATAATTAAAATTAAAATATATTAAATCCTCCTTCTGCCAGGCTAGGAGGTCAAAGATAAACCCGAGGCTGCACTTTGCACACTGTGGCAGCATGCTTGTGCTCAGCCGCTAAATCGTGTTCGACAATTTTGTGACCTCATGGACGGCAGCCCCACAGCCCCTTCTGTCCATGGGATTTTCCAGGCCAGAATATTGGAGTAGGTTGCTAGTTCCTTCTCCAGGGGTAGGCAGAATAATGACCTTCAAAGATGTCCACACCCTAATCCCCAGAACGAATGGAATATGCTCAGTTCAGTTCAGTCCAGTCACTCAGTCGTGTCTGACTCTTTGTGACCCCATGAATCGCAGCACGCCAGGCCTCCCTGTCCATCACCAACTCCCAGAGTTCACTCAGACTCAGGTCCATCCAGTCTGTGATGCCATCCAGCCATCTCATCCTCTGTCGTCCCCTTCTCCTCCTGCCTCCAATCCCTCCCAGCATCAGAGTCTTTCCCAATGAGTCAACTCTTCCCATGAGGTGGCCAAAGTACTGGAGTTTCAGCTTCAGCATCATTCCCTCCAAAGAAATCCTCAGCAAAAGTACTTTGCAGATATGATGAAATAAGGGAAGATTATCCTGGATTATCTGGGTGGCCAAATGTAGTCACTAAGGGTTCTTATAATTGAAAGAGGGAGGCTGGAGGGTCAGAGTGAGAGAGAGATGTACCGATGCTACTCTGATGGCTTTAAAGAAAGAGGAAGGGGCCACAAACCAGGGACGTAGGAGCCTTCTAGAAGCTGGAAAAGGCCAGGAAGCAGTTCCTCCAGGAGGAACTCTGGCCAGCTGATACGTTGATTTTAGCCCCATGAAACCCATTTCAAACTTCTGATCTCCCGACTGTAAAGTCATAAATGTGCGTTGTTTTAAGCCACTAAGTTTGTGATAAATTTTTTTAGCAGCAATAGGAAAATCATACACACCATCCTCACTTTGCTGTCATGGTAGCTAAATTCTGAAAAGGGGGAGGCAACAGTATGCAGAAAGGTTGTATAGAGCACAAGGACTCAGAGTAGAAACCGTCTGGATTCAAAACTCAGGTCAGTCACCTGTCTGGTTTATAACCTGAGTGAAGTTACATAACTTTTCCAAGAACAGCTACTTCCTCACCTGTAAATTAATATTCTCCTCTGTAAACTGGGAATGAGATCAGTACCTACTTCTTTGGGCTACTGCAAAGAACGAATGTGTTCATTTAGGTGGAGGACTTAGCACAGGGTCTGGCATGCAGTAAACACTGTATCACTTTAGCTGTCATTGTGATTACTCTTACTATTATCATTTGGTCTTGGGTCTTGATTGGTCCATGCTGGTTCCTGCCAAGTGAACCCTAGACCCAGTCTGTCTGTGTTTCAGTTAATTCTCTTCCAGAATGTCCTGCCCACTCTGGAAACATGATGCTGATTCCCACACCAATCTGAAACAGGGACCCTCACCCGGATCCCTTGGAATCCTTTTTATCTGCTGGTTGGTGTGCTTGTCCCCTTTGCTTCTGTTTGGGCTCCAACTAAACCCTCTCCAACCTCGTCCAGAGAATTGCTCTTGGGCAATGGAAGCCACTTTGCCCAGAGTGAAGATGTCCTCATCCAAGGTCAGAGCTCAGGGGAAGGGTGTGAAAGTTTTGCTCACCTGTTTGAAGGCAGGACAGACTCTGCAATACACTCTATGCTCCAAAGCTTGAAGAGGACTGGATGGAACCCACCTCCTTCCCCTTTGGATCCCGCTGCACTCCCCACCCTACAGACACCTCTCGCGAGAACTGCAGCCTATCACTTGCAGGTGAAGTGCACCTTTGGCTCTGTTTCTAGGAAACTTCATCTGAAATGTGGCCCAAGTTCTTGAGACACATAATAGGGGCTGTTTAGGGCACATGATAGGTGACCTGAGTGAGAGATGATAATAAGAGGCTGTGGGACCGCAGAGGAAGGAGAGATTTGGGCCTGAGGAGCAAGGAAGGAGATCCAACCAGTCCATCCGAAAAGAAATCAGTCTTGAATATTCATTGGAAGGACTGATGCTGAAGCTGAAGCTCCAATACTTTGGCCACCTGATGCGGAGAGCTGACTCATTGGCAAAGACCCTGCTTCTGGGAAAGATTGAAGGCAGGAGAAGAGGACGACAGAGGATGAGATGGTTGGATGGCATCATCAACTCAATAGACATGCGTTTGAACAAGCTCCGGGAGTTGATGACGGACAAGGAGGGCTGACGTGCTGCAGTCCATGAGGTCGCAAAGAGTCAGACATGACTGAGAGACTGAACTGAACTCAACTGAGCAAGGAAGGTGTTGCAGGTGGCCTGAGCCGACATTCCAGCTGTACGTACCTCATCAAAAAGCATCCTTTTAGACCGGGCTTTGTTGTTGGCCACCTTCAGATGTCATTGTGTCCTATGCACACAGAATGTGTGATGCTATTTTCAACTCAAACTTAGTTGTCACAAAGTCATTTTTTTTTCTTCAAAAGTAATGATGCTTCTAGCCTTAGGTCCTCTATGTTAAAGGTAAGACTTAAAAGCTCAAATATTTTTGTACCTGGAAACCAAATACAAAGTTTCCAAGACAAGTAAAATTATGTTTGTAGTTTTTCCTGAATAGCTTTTAAAAAACCAAATAAACCATTAAAATTTGAAACATTTCACCAGTTTATACTATGATCTTGTTATTGTCCCTTTAGATGACATACTTCTTAACATGCAAGCATGTATTGCCATTGTGTCTCAGAACATCAGGATTTTACTTCATTAGATTTTCTGGGGTTTGCATGTTTCTGCCCCTTCCTGACATTCCCCACTACCCAAGACAACTCCTGCCCCTATTTCAACTCTTCCCTCTCACACTTGCCATACAAATGCTTCTCACGTGCATGCTAAGTCACTTCAGTTGTATTTGACTTTTTGCGAGCCTATGGACTGTAACTTGCCAGGCTCCTCTGTCGAAGGGATTTTCCAGGCAAAAATATTGCAGTGGTTTGCCATGCTCGCCTCCAGGCGATCTTCCAGACCCATGGGACTGAATGCACGTCTCTTGTGTCTCCTGCATCTGCAGGTGGGTTCCTTACCACTAGTGCCATCTGGGAAGCCCCTTACATAAGCCTTTTTAAAAATTTTAAACAAAAGAACCATGGCCAATGGCAAGCCATTCTGGGAGTGATAAGAATATCATATGAATTCCCTGGGAAAAACATTGACTATGTGTTCCATTGGAGCCACAGAGAACAAACCTAAAGGGCAGTGAGCAACAAGGTCCTACTATAGCACAGAGAACTATATTCCGTATCTCATGATAAACCATAATGGAAAAAAATTATTTTAAAAAACAATGTATATACATATGCATGTATAACTGAATCATTTTGCTGAGCAACAGAAATGAACACAACATTGCAAACCAACCTCATTCAATAAAAAAAATCTAAATTAAAAAGCCTGAAGGACAGCGTCTTTCCCAACACATTAAAGTGTTCAATGAAAGGAAAAATCAACAATGGCCAATCATACACCATTGAACAGGACAAGAAAAGCGGTAAGCAGCGACTCTCCATCACCCATCTGCTTCTCTGTCCCCTTCTTTCTTATGCATTGGCACCTTATCTTTTCTGGACTGTTGCCAGGAACCAAACATGAACCAAACTGAACGGTGGGAACCGGCTCTGAGCTGATTTAGTTTGGGAACACAGCCCCTCCTCCGGTCCTGCTGGCACCCCCTGGAGAGCCGGGCCCAGCCAGGGTGGCGGAAAGGCCACATGTCCTCCCCTGGACCAGGCGTGCTGGACCATGAAAGGGGGACTCAGAAGGGCCTCCGTACCTGCCCTTTGTCTATGACTCACTCAGAAACACACTCACAGCTATGCTTGGACACTTGCACACGGAGAGTCTCCAGTGGAATTCTTTGATCTTTGCTTGAATGACAAAAAGGACGCTTTTATTTCTTCCCATGTCTTTCTTTAAAATATACATTGACATATGCTTTGGGGGCTTCTGTGCAGTCTTTTTTTCAGTAGCCCTTTGCTTTCCTGTTTTTAGTTCTAAACCAAGGATGGAGATAGACCAGGATCCAGATGCCTTCTAAATCACTTCAAGGGCAAATAAAGAATTGGACTCATAGACACAGCATGCAGTAGTTAATCATACTGAAGTATTTTTTATTTCTAACAAAAGCCTGTAAAATGTCATCTCCATTTAATACAGTAACAAAAGCAGATGAAAAATAGAGTGATTTGGTCAAAACTCATCAGATTATGGCAGAGGCAAAGCAAGAAACCAAGAACTCTTTGATCTGAACCCAAAGAGCTTGTGTAACTTCCAGTTTAATGGGGCAACAGTTGTGAGTACACATCTTTGAACATAAAACAAAAACAGAAATATAACTTCTAGCTCACTTACTAATTCTCAGAGAATGCAGCCTCCAGTTTTAGAGTTTTAAAGTCTATTTCAGCATTTGAATGGTTTTAGCACCAACCTCAATTAGGGTTTTTTTAGATTGCTATTAGCGGCATTCCTTTTATAAGATACTTTTCTAAATAAAAGGAAATTAATGTTAACATATCATCCCCCTTTCCCCACCCCTAAATGTGTATTGCTGTTTCTTATTGTCCATAAAAGCAATAAAGCTATCATCAACAACTTCCACCTTTATGACTCACTCCTTGGGTACCTGTCTTGAGAACACTAAAGCTGTGTGGAAGAACCATAATTCAAATGGTCCCTTAGAAAGAAGTACTATCTTTCAGTCTATGACAAACAATCTGCAGTGAGAATGTTAAATGCAAGCAAACTGAGAGGTGTTTAGAAGAAAACGTCACCAGGGAAGAACACGAGAAAATAGCAGAAAGAAATAAAATAATTTATGGCTTTTCTCAAAATTATCAAGTTGAGGTAAGTTTTCTGGATTTTATCCATTTCTTTACAAATATGAAGATACTTATGACTTTTATTACTAGGTAAAATATCTATCCAAGAATATAATCTTGTATTTGAATTGTAAGAAGGGCTTTCTTACTCTATTTTCTGTACATGATTGGCCAAAATGGAACTACTGTCTACTAAATTATTTCTGCCCCTTGTTTCCCTGTTATTTAAAGAAGTTCCAAGATTTGAGAATTAGCTTTAAACTCATAGTTTGCAAATCATTTTTTGGCATTTACTGGTGCTGTTATTGTGTAAAACAATTATTATTTCTAACTCTATTCATGTATTTATTCCCTCCCTTTGGAGGACAAAAATAAATGGACTTAGACTTAAATAAAATTAAATGGATGTAATATTTTTCAGGGCTTCCCTAGTGGCTCAGACAGTAAAGAATCTGCCTGCAATTCAGAGACCTGGGTTTGGTCCATAGGTTGGGAAGATCCCCTGGAGAAGGGAATGGCAACCCAGTCCAGTATTCTTGACTGGAGAATCCCATGGACAGAAGAGCCTGGAGGGCTACAGTTCACGGGGTCACAAAGAGTTGGACATGACTGAGTAACTAACACTGTTACTACTTCTCAATATTTTTCAATTAAAAAGATAAATATTCTCTATGCTATTAATGATCCCTGCCATCCCCGCATCAGTGCTCTCTTTTATTGTCCAAAAGGGAAGCAAATGTTTTATAGGTCAGTGAAAGTTTTAATGGACAAGTGTTCAAAACCTTTATCTATAATTCTAATTTAAACTAATTTGAGTTTATGACCTTTAGGGAGATTTGTGGTCCATTGCAGATTATTATTACAATAAATTATTTTCCAGTAGGGTTCAATATAAAGGAAATGAGCAGGATTCTATGACTAGGCAGAGGAGAAGTTTTCTAAGAAAAACAACCATGGGTTGGAATGAGAAATTTTTTCCCCGTGATATCTTAAAATGTGAGTCAGATACTAATTTGTCCTGGGCGATTTAGTTGAAGTATCTCTGGGGGCTGTGTGATGAATTACATGACTCTGAAGGTTCTTTCCATTCCTGTTATGTGATGATAAATTTGGGCATTGCATTAGATTTGTGTTCTTTCAAATGGGTGACATGGCTTTCTCTTCTTTGACTCCAATGAGAAAAATACCTGCTGTGAGATTTTTCTTCTTAGGCTTTCTGTCACTTTTCCTATTTGAAAACAATGAAGACAGATACAATTATCTATAAAAGGAAATAGTGAAATTGAATCCCTACCTCATACCAAATACAAAAATCAGTTATCCATGGATTAAAGATTATTTCTCAAATGCAAAACTTTAAAACATTTTTGAGTTTTCTAGGTGACTGACCATAGATCTTTTAAATACATCAACCTGTAATGGCCATCAAATAAAAGCCTGAGCTATTCAACTACAGTAAAACAAAGAACTTTGGCTCATCAAAGAGACTTTTCAAAAGTGAAAAGATAAGACTGAGGGAAGGTATCTGAAATATACATAAAAAATAATATTAAGGTATACACAGAACTCCTTCAAGTTAATAAGAAAATGACAATCCAATAGAAAAGCATGAAAAAGAAATGAAGAGGTAACGTACATGGCCAATGCGAATCAAGACTACGAGACAGCATTTTATACCCATTTAATTGGCAAAAATTTAGAAGTCTGACGATGCCAAATATTGGAAAGGATATGAATCAAATGTAAATCGCTACATCCATTCTGCAAAATAGTTTGGCATCACCCAAGTCATGTCTCATGACGCTGCAATTCTACTCCTGGGCGTGTACTTGTGCAACTACCCAAACCCTCATATTTCAGGGAATTAAGGATACTCACAGAAGCCAAATAGACACGTTATTCTGTGACAGTCACCCAGTAAAATGGATGAACTACACCCATGACAACATGGGTGAATTTTAGTTCCATAATATTAAGTGAGAAAAGTAAGTCTGAAATATTAAAAAGCAAAGCAAAATGAAACAACATATTGTTTTAAAATAACATTAAAAGTAATAAAGAAAATTTAGGATGATTGCTTCTGGAGTTGAGGAAGATAGCACATGGGTAGGTTTAACTTAGGGATCACTGTAGATCTTACACTGAATGGCAGGTTCTTAGATTTTCATTAAATAATTGTTAATAAAAAATAACTGAAAAGAAAAGATAGTTATGCTCAAAGAGGAGAGTGTGAACCAAGTATTATGATTAACTAGGTTATATATATATATATATATATATATATATATATATGCTTCCAAAAGAAATAAGACTAATGTTTTCACAATTGGATTGTGTTTTTGTATTTCAAGTCTTATAAAATATCTATGAACCTCCATTCATAGATTCTATACTACTTAACCATATGTACATCCACCTTCTCCCACTTTATCTCTTCTTAGTGCTTCCTTTTGGGGTTGCAGTTGAAAAAATGGGCAAAAAAATGCTTTAATGTTTTTCTCAAAAATCAGTGAGCCTAGAAAAATGACTTTCTAGACTTTTATCTTTACACCCAACAGCACATGAGTGCACATCTCCCCTAATTAACAGTGGTGACTTCATAGTTCTCTGAGTTTTTCACTTCTGCCTACGGGGCCACTTTTTTCCTTCAGTCTTGCTAGGGGTAATACTTTTATCAATCTTTTCAAAGAACTGACTTTTAAATTTATTTTCTTTATGGTTTGTCTACTTTCTATGTTGTTAATCCTGACTTTACAATTTTCCTTCTTTCTACCCTTTAGTTTATTCTGCTTTTAAGTTGAAAATGTAGGGAGTTGACTTGAAGCCTTTCTTTGTTTCTAGCATAAGTATTTAAAGTTATACACTCCTTGGGACTTCCCTGGTGGTCCAGGGGTTATGAGAACACACTTCCACTGTAGAGGTCATGGGTTCAATCCCTGGCATGAGAACTAAGATCTCTGCCTGCTGCACAGCACAGCCAAAAAGTAGAAAAAAGAAAATTTAAGTTATGCATTTATCTCTAAATGCTGTTTAGTTATATTTTACAAACTAATATTTTCATTCACTCAAAAAATCTTTCTACTGTATCTTATGATTTCTTCTTTGACCTACCAGTTATTTAAAATTACAGTTTAGTTTCCAAATGTTTGGGCCTTTTCCAAGTATCTTATTGTTATTACTTTTAAATTTATTATTAGCTTCTGATTAGTTTCTACTGTGGCCAGAGTATATATTCTGCATGATTTAAACTGCTTCTGAAACTTATAGATGCTTATTTTGTGTGACAGATTATGGTGTACCTTGGTGGATATATCTTGAGAAGAATGTACATTCTGCAGGGGTTGGGTATGGTGTTCTGTAAATGTTAATAAGGTTAAGTTGAGAGATAGGCTTATTTATATCTTTCATGTCCTTATTGATTTTTAAAATCTATTTATCTTGTCAGTTACTGAGAGCATTAAAATACTCAGCTATGACTGTCTTCCTTAGTTCTGCCAGTTTCACTTCATGACTTTTGAAGCTCTGGTACTAGTTGCATACACATTCAGGATCAGGATTATATGTTTTCCTGATGAATTGACACTTGAACATTATGAAAAGTCTTTTAAAATCCTTTGTAATATTTTTTGTCTTGATATCTATTTTGTCTGGTATTAATACTGCTACATTTAATTTCTTAGGCTTACTGCTTAGCAGGAATGTTTTTTCCATTTTTAAAATTACAACCTATTTGGAGCTTAGTCAGTTCAATTCAGTCGCTCAGTCGAGTCCGACTCTTTGCGACCCCATAAATTGCAGCATGCCAGGCCTCCTTGTCCATCACCATCTCCTGGAGTTCACTCAAACTCAAGTCCATCGAGTCCGTGATGCCATCCAGCCATCTCATCCTCTGTCATCCCCTTCTCCTCCTGCTCCCAATCCCTCCCAGCATCAGAGTCTTTTCCAATGAGTACACTCTTTGCATGAGGTGGCCAAAGTACTGGAGTTTCAGCTTTAGCATCATTCCCTCCAAAGAACACCCAGGGCTGATCTCCTTTAGGATGGACTGGTTGGATCTCCTTGCAGTCCAAGGGACTCTCAAGAGTCTTCTCCAACACCACAGTTCAAAAGCATCAGTTCTTTGGTGCTCAGCTTTCTTCACAGTCCAACTCTCGCATCCGTATATTTGGGGCTATATATCTATAAATGCATTCCTTTTTAACTTCCCATAGTTGAGCCTTACTTTATTTTTCATAAAGCAGTCTACTTTATTTATCTATGGCCATGTCATGGGGCATGTGGGATCTTGCTTCCCGGACCAGGTACTGAACCCACGCCATCTGCAGTGGAAGCAAGGAGCCTAACCACTGCGCTGCCAGGAAAGCCCCGAGTGTCACTTTTCCATCCAGGCTGATTTCTGCTTTTAAGTGATATGTGCAGTCAATCTGCATTTAATACAGGTATTGCTACAATTGGGTTTAAATGTACCATCTTGCCCATTTTATTTCATTTGCCTCAAATGTGAGATAAGGTGACTAAACATTCTGGAAAACAACTCAGTTCCAGGCACACCATAAAAGTTTGGTTACCCTCAGGTCACAATATGGATCCTCACCTTATCAACATCTAATTCTAATTACTATTCTACCACTTTATATAAAAGTCAGAACCTTAGCACCCATGCCATTCTTTTTGCTATTTCTCTCATGGATTTTATTAACACTAAGAACACATTATAAAGTCTAGGCTAGAACTGTAAATTTTTTTTTACTGTAAACAATCAAATGTTTAAAAAAAAAAAATTAAAAGAAAAATGTATACAGTTGACCCTTGAGCAACATGGATTTGAACAGCATGGGTCCACTTATACACGGAGGTTTTTCCCCAGTAACTATTATAGCCACACGATCTGTGGTTGGTTGAATCTGTGGACGCAGAACTGCAGATATGGAGCGCTGAGTATGGGGCTTCAGCATCCACAGTATTTAGTATATTTTGGTGGTGGTTTAGTTGCTAAATTGTGTCCGACTCTTGGGACCCCATGGACTCTAGACTGCCAGGCTCCTCTGTCCATGGAATTCTCCAGGCAAGAATACTGGAGTGGGTTTCCATTTCCTTCTTCAAGGGACCTTCCAGACCCAGGAATAGAAAGAACCCAGGTCTCCAGCCTTGCAGAGTCTTTTTTTTTTTTCCCTATCTTACAGTCTCTCTCTCTTTTTTATTCTTTACCGAATGAGCTATGAGGGATGATCCTTGGTATATTTTGGTGGGTCCTAAAACCAGTTCCCCCTAGATGCTGCAGGATGACTGGAGGTATATTTACCATTCCCGGTGTTCTTTCATTCCTGTCTGTAGATGTAACTTCCATTTGGTACCATTTCCTTTCAACATGAAGAATTTCCTTTAATATTTCTTACAGTGCATATCTGCTGGCAGTAAGTCCTCTCAGCTTTTGCTTATTTGATCATTTCTATTTCATCTTCATTTTTCAAAGATACTTTTACTAGATAAAGAATTCTGGGTTGACAGTTATTTTTTCCCCTTCTAGCACTTTAAAGATAATTTTTCACTGTCTTCCAGCCACAAAGTTGCAGAAAACTCAGTCAGTAATTTCTGTTTTTATTCCCCTGAGCCTAATGTGTCTTTTAATCTTGACTTCTTAAAGATTTTATCTTTATCATTGTTTTCCATCAACTTGACTAGACTGTGCCTAGGTGAGGTTTGTTTTGTATTCATCTCACACACTATTTGTTGAGCTTCTTGACTTTAACTTTGGAAAGATCTCAGCCACTGTTTCTTCAAATATTTTTTCTGTCCCGTTTTGTCTCTCTGTTTCCTCTTTTTTCCCCTCTTCACTTGCCTCCCCTCCTGTTTCCTCTCTTCTGTCCTCTACTCTTTTCAGACACTAATCCATGGGATTTTCTAGGCAAGAGCGCTGGAGTGGATTGCCATTTTTTTCTCCAGGGGATCTTCCTGAACCAGGAATGGAACCCAGGTCTCTCGCCTTGCAGCCAGACGCTTTACTGTCTCAGCCACCGGGGAAGCCAGCATATATACATTAGACTACTTGATATTGTCCCACAAGTTAAGGAGACTCTGTTCATTTTAACTTTTCTGATATTTAATTTTCTGTTCTAGAATCTTCATCTAACTCTTCTTTTATAATTTCCATTTATGTGCTAATATTCCTTATCTGTTTAATCCTTTTCTTAATGTATTTATTTTTAAATAGAGGATACTTGCTTTACAATATTGTGTTGGTTTCTACCAAACATCAACGTGAATCAGCCATAGGTTCATCCATGTCCCCTCCCACTGAACACCTCTCCTCCTGTTTAGTTTTTACATCCATCTTTTCCTTCAAGCCCTTGACATATTTATAGTAGTTATTTGAAAGTCTTTATTGGGTAAATATAACATCTTGGCCACCTCAGGGTTAATTTTTATTGAGCATCTCTTTTTCCCTCCTTAATTATTGGTCACATTTTTCTGTTTCTTTGCATGTCAAGTAGTTATCAAAGACATTCTGGATATTGTGAGGAACAATTTGTCGGAGTCTGGATTATTTTGCCTTCCACCAAAGAGTATTGAGTTTTGTTCTGGCAGGCAGTTCCAGCAGCGGTAGATTTTCATGTCAGGCTTGGTTCAATGCTCTTTAGGGTAGGTCTATTTTGATATTATCTTCAGTCCTAAGGAATGGCTAGAACTCACTCTTAATATATGGTCTTGCTCTGATTTTCAACTGAATGCAGTGATGTCTGTCTACTCTGGCTGGCCCGGGTATCCACATCAGCCAGCACTACGCAATCTCCCTTATCTCTATTCTGCTCTTAGCTTCACAATAGCTGTCTCCTACTAGGCTGCTAGCCCTCTCCAAGTACAAATGATGCATCCCCACCAGAGCTCCGGGGTCACCTTTGCCTAGCTACTTCCTTTCCAGGACTCTGCTCACAAATGCTGCCTTCTGCAGCCCCAGTCTTTCACCCCCTCCTCCTCAACTCAGCCAGACTGCTATTGGGCTTTCCCTTCCTGAACTACAGGCCAAAAATTTGCCCCAGGAAGAAAACTAGGGTAGCCATCGACATCCTTTATGTATTTCCCTTCTCTCAAGAACTACAGTCCCGTACTTCCCGTTAGGCAATGCTTTGAAACAGCAACCTCATTTGTTTTGCCCAAATTTATAGTTGTTTATGATGGAGGGGGAGCAACCCAGTAGCAGTGACTCCATTCTGGTCAGAAGGAGAGGCGACATGACTTGATTCTTATAATCTTTCATTCTGTTTTTATAAAACTTTGAATTTTTATAGTGTTGCAAAGGAAATTGAATTATGACTTATAGTCACAGCTCAGAGATCTAATTTCTCATGCTTTTGCAAAGCTGTCACATCCCAGCTGCTCTGAGTTTTTTTTTTTCCTCTCAGTTGTCAGGATATTTTTCTGGGACACTTGTGACCTCTCCTTCTACCCGATGTTTTCCTTCTCATGTCAAACTTAGGCTCACCACCCACAAAGTTTCTTATTGATATCTTCTGGAATATCCACCTCAAAATTTAAATTCTAAGAATCCTAAACCCTTTTAAGAAATCCAGCATTCAGTCATTATTTGTGCATTATAAAAATGATTCCAAAATCTGTGCATTATAAAAATAGATTCCAGAATCTATTTTCAGTCTAAGCCATATTTGGGCAAACGATCTCTAATACGTGATTTTTCTTACTTTTATGTATGTCGAAATTTTGTATAATAAAATGCTATAGCAAAAACAAAAAGAAAATTCCAAAAGTTCATCATTAGTTCTCTCTCATCTGTCCTAAAACTATTTCCTTCAAAACTAAGTGATGCTCTTAGTTCCAAGTCTAGGAGTTGATGGGTGAGTATCTCTCCAAGATAATTCTCATTACTTTATAAGCATCAATCACTTTCCTGTTATCCTTAATCTTGTCTGAGCTTGACTATTTTGTTTAATCTCTCCTAATTAGATAGCTCCTAAATCTGCAGGCATTTTTGCTACTTTCCTCTAGACCCTTCAAATGTCCTTTTACGTCTCATTTTGAAGCACAGTAACCCCAGCTGCATCTGATTCTCCAGGAGAGCATTCATGATGCATCTAGACAAGAAGATAAACATCATCTAGTAAGAAGGTGCTGAGTCCACACCTCGAGTCTTCTTTAGCTTGATACACATAAAATCTTCTAATTATGTTCTCTAATGACAATACAAGTCATTTGACACTTGGTATTAAAAAATAGTTTACAAAATCTGCAAATAAGAAAACCAAAATGTACAATAGAAAACAAAACTGGAAACTTCCTCAGTGAAATATTTATAAATTTCTGCTTATGCCTTTAAACAGCTAGCAAGTAACTAGTGCTTCCAACTCCTAAGAAGAATTTATGGAAGAAATTTCAGAAGATTAAAAAAAAAAGTTCTAGACATGCTGGTCTGGGAATCCTGCCTCTAAAACTTAAAAGCTGAGTCAATTTGAGCAAATGAGGGAAACTCTCAGAGTCACAGTTTCTAGTCTGTTATATGAAGACATTTCGTGGTTTGCATGAAGTTTTCCCTGAGATGTTCACCTTGCAAAGAACACTTGTTCTTTAAACCTTCTCTGTGCTCACTAAATGGGTTTCAAATCCTAGATCTGTCTGACTCCATAGCCCATTCTAGCTACTCTGTCATAATTTCAGTAGTGTATTTCATTTCAGAAAATATAAAAGATAGGGCTTCCCAGGTGGCTCAGTGGCAAAAGAATCCTCTTGCCAATGCAGGGGATGCAATACATGCAAGTTTGATCCCTGGGTTGGGAAGATCCCCTGGAGTAGGAAATAGTAACCCACGCCAGTATTTTGCCTGGAAAATCCACGGACAGAGGAGCCTGGTGGACTATAGCCCAGGGGGTGCAGAGTCAGACACGCCTGAGCCACTGCATGCACACAAAAAGAAAGAAAGAGGGACTTCCCTGGTGCTCCAGTGGCTAAGAAGTCACCTTGCAATGCAGGAGATACAGGTCCTGTAACTGGTGAGGGAATTAAAACTCCACATGTGGTGGAGCACTAAGCCCACACGCCACAACTAGACAATTTGTGCACTGCAACGGAAGATCCCTCATGACACAGCAAAGATCCTGTGTGCCACAGCTGAGACCCAAGGGCAGACAAATAAATAAACAGATAAGTAAATATTGAAAACAGAATACAAGATAGCTTAGCAGGGTCCATCCACAGTGATTTTGGAGCCCAAGAAAATAAAACTGTGGGCTTTTCTTTTCCCCTTCCATTTTTTCCCCTCCTATATTCCGTGAAGGGATGGGATAGGATGCCAGTGTCTTAGTTTTTTGGATGTTAAGTTTTAAGCTGGCTTTTTCACCCTCCTCTTTCACCTTCATCAAGAAGCTCTTTAGTTTTCCTTCACTTTCTGCCATTAGTGTGGTATCATCTGCATATCTGAGGTTGTTATTTCTCCCGGCAGTCTTGATTCCAGCCTGTGATTCATCCACCCTGGCATTTCACATGATACACTCTGCAGAGAAGTTAAATAAGCAGGGCGGCAATATACAGCCTTGTTGTACTCTTTCCCCAGTTTTGAATAAGTCTGCCATTTCACCTCTGGTTCTAACCATTGTTTCTTGATCTGCATACAGATTTCTCAGGAGACAGGTCAGGTGGTCTGATAATCCTATCTCTTTAAGAATTTTCCAGAGTTTGTTGTGACCCATACAGTCAAAGGCTTTAGCATAGTCAATGAAGCAAAAGTAGATGTTTTTCTGGAATTCCCTTGCTTTCTCCATCATCCAAAAAAATGTTAGCAATTTGACCTCTGGTTCTTCTGCCTTTTCTAAATCCAGCTTGTATATCTGAAAGTTCTCAGTTCACGTACTGCTGAAGCCTAGTTTGAAGGATTTTGAGCATTACTTTGCTAGCAGGTGAAATGAGTACAACTGTACGGTAGTTTGAGCATTCTTTGGCATTGCTTTTCTTTGGGATTGGAATGAAGACCGACATTTTCCAGTCCTGTGGCCACTGCTGAATTTTCCAAATTTGCTGACACACTGAGCACAGCACTTTAATAGCATCATCTTTTAGGATTTGAAATAGCTCAGCTGGAATTCCAGCACCTTTACTAGCTTCATTTGTAGTAATGCTTCCTAAGGCCCAATTGACTGCACATTCTTGGATGTCTGGTTCTAGTTGAGTGATCACACCATCATGGTTGTCTGGGTCATTAATGACCTTTTTGTAGCCTGAGTGAAGAAAATACATTAGATCTCACACCTGAAAATAAAACTGAGAAGAAAATTTACCTGAGAAGACAGATGAAAACACAAGTTAAAAAAATATATAAGTGTACTTAAAGAGCTCAAATGCACCTGCAAATAAATAATAAAAAATAATACTAAAAATATGATTTCCTAATAAAAAAATCAGAAGGTGAAAAATGATCACTGCTAAGATCTAAAATGTATTTATTTATTATAAAATAGGCTTTGTGTTTAGATGATTTTGCCCAACTGTAGGCTAATGTGTTTGAGCACGCTTAAGGTAAACAAAGCTAAACTGTTATGTTCAGTAAGCTAAGTGTATTAAATACATTTTTGAGTTATGACATTTTCAATTTACAATGGTTTTTATCAGCACATAGCCCTATCATAAGCTGAGGAAGATCTGTATTAGCAAATAATAGCAAGTTCTCAAAACTGATGGACTAAAAGCAAGTAAGTTTTGTTAAAGGAATGTGGAAGTGGCTTGCTATTAAAAAAAAACTCACTCTCAGGGAACATCAGCACAATTTATTACATCAACTAGCTAAAGGACAGAACCCATAGAATCTTAGCAATAAATCTTGGAACAGAAGGGCTTTCATCAAATTCAGTAACTATTCCTAATAAAACCTCATAATAAGTAATGAAACATTTCATCTGCTAAAAACCACCTGCAAACCAACCACAAGTATTATTTTAAATGCTAAGATACACTAAATTATTTTCCTTAAAATCAGGAGATAGATTGGAATGCCTTGTTATTATCCTCATTGTTTATAACTTCTGTTGTTAAATAACTGGCATAAATATTAGAAAAGATAATAAAACCACACTTTTTGCTGATGATACAATTGTATGCCTAGAAATCCAGAGACTCTATTAAAAAGATATGAAAGTAACTAAGACTGAACTGAACTGAACTGAAAGAATATTAAAAGATGGTAGTAATGGCACCCCACTCCAGTACTCTTGCCTGGAGAATCCCACGGACGGAGGAGCCTGGTAGGCTACAGTCCATGGGGTCGCAAAGAGTCGGACACAACTGAGCGACTTCACTTTCACTTTCTTCACTATACAAAATGTAAGATAAAGCAGCTTTCCTCTAGCAATAACTTCCTAGATGAAATAAGGAAACACTATAACAGTGCTAAAATATATATTAATATGGGACTATCTATAAAAGAAGCTCACATGATCTATAAGGATCTATAGGAAACTATAAAATCTTATCAAAAATGGAAAGATCTTAACAAAGTTTAATATAACATTTTCTGGTTTGACATAACTTAATATCATAAAAACATTAATTGTCTCAAAGCCAATAATAAATTTAGTTCAATCCCAAATGGAATTCTAAAATGGTTTACCTGTCTAAAATATTCTTAGAATTTATATGGATGAAAAAACACCCAAAGATATCCAAGAAAACTATGGAATAAAAGAAAACATTGTGTAGTTAGACAGTAGGAAGATTGGCTTTGGAAATATCAGAAGGCACTGTATTATCAAGGTAGTCAAATGATTATGGTATGACATGGAAACAGACAAATCAGTTGTTAGGATAGTTACTTGGAAATAGATTATAGTATATATATAAATATATGTAAGATGGATTAAGACCATAGTTGTAGACTGATGTATTTAGAGCAAGTATGCAAGAGCTCATATAAGAAAGAAGCATGTTACCATGTAGAAAAATGGGAAAAGGATACAAACAGATAATATACATAAGACCAACTCCAAATATAACAAATACAAACAATGCTTCAACGACTTCCCTGGCAGTCAGTGGTTAAGACTGCCTTCCAATGGAGGGGGTGCAAGTTTGATCCCTGGTCAGGGAGCCAAATGGAGAAGGCAATGGCACCCCCACTCCAGAACTCTTGCCTGGAAAATCCCATGGACAGAGAAGCCTGGTGGGCTGCAGTCCATGGGGTCGCTAAGAATTGGACACGACTGACTGACTTCACTTTCACTTTTCACTTTCATGCATTGGAGAAGAAAATGGCAACCTACTCCAGTGTTCTTGCCTGGAGAATCCCAGGGATCGGGAGCCCAGTGGGCTCCCATCTATGGGGTTGCACAGTCGGACACGACTGAAGCGACTTAGCAGCAGCAGCAGCAGGAGCTAAAATCCCCCTGACTTGGAGGACAAAAAAAAAAAGAGAGAGAAACAGTATTGTAACAAGTTCAACAAAGACTTTAAACATGGTCAACATCAAAAAAAAAAAAAAAAAAAACACCTTAAAAAAAAGATGCCCTAAAGTACTGCTAAGTCACTCCAGTCGTGTCCGACTCTGTGTGACCCCATAGACGGCAGCCCACCAGGCTCCCTGTCCCTGAGATTCTCCAGGCAAGAACACTGGAGTGGGTTGCCATTTCCTTCTCCAATGCATGAAAGTGAAAAGTAAAGTGAAGTCGCTCAGTCGTATCTGACTCTTAGTGACCCCATGGACTGCAGCCTACCAGGCTCCTCCATCCATGGGATTTTCCAGGCAAGAGGACTGGAGTGGGGTGCCACTGCCTTCTCCGCCTAAAGTACTAGTGCTAGTACTCCGGAAAATGCACATAACACTAGCAATGAGCTGTCATTTCATACTTATTAAATGGCCAAGAAGAAAGTTAGCATCTATTGCTGGCTGCAACGTGGAGAAAGGAAAAAGCATGCTCTGAAACATCCCTGGCGGAAATGTGAAAACTTTCTGTTGTGAAATTGTCAAACATCTCATAAAATTAAAAATATTTATACTTTCCAACCCAACAGTCCCACTCTTAGGAATCTAGCCTCCAGAAAGAAAATCGTCATGAATTAAGGAAATATATAAATGGTATTTCCTGTAAGATTGTTTTTAGGAAACCACTGGAAACAGACTGAATGCCTTATTACAGGGAAATGACTGAATCAAGTGTGAAATACCCATACCAAAGGAAATATGCAGCCATTAAAAAAAAAAATGAGTGAAAGTTCTGTCAAGTGACTTGGAGGAATTTCTATAAGATGAAGGAGGTGTTTAATGTGATCTTTTTGCAAAACAAGTAAGAGCAAAATTAACCAAAAAACTTACATGTGTGTCATGTATTTGTGTATGTTTCTATATAGGGTTATACGAGTTGGGAGGGGAAAGGAAGACATTCAGATTGGGCTGTTCACATAAGTCACCTTGGGCTGTTGGTGTTGGGGTGTGGTGAGTGAGCAGGTGGCAAGAGGTGCTTTCACAAGGCAACAGTGGAGAGAAATCTGCAGAGAACTTCTCTTCCTTTGTGATGGGGCATTGCTAACAGCTACAAAAGAAAGAGCAAACATTAGACATACTGAATTTTGACATTATGATACAGTGTATTTTTTCCTTCCCAGAAACATTTTGCTTATTTCTCTCTGAATTCAAAAGAGTAAGGGTTTTTTGTTTAACAATTCAATTCTCTTTACTTCTTTAGAATTTAAAATTTTTACACTCCCTCTCTAAGTTTTTATGTAGATTTAAATTTGCTATGGTGCACATTTTTCTAAAGGTAGAATGCTGGGTTCTCTTGTTTACTATGCCCTCACTGATGCTATTTTTTTGTTGTTTGCTTTGTACTTTTAGACACAACAGAACATATTTATATGAGCAAATTTTATTAATATTCAAATATTCTATCCTAGGTTATAATTAATAGGTGAGAATTAAGTGTCTTAAAGTTCTCTTTATTTGGTTGAGGGGATCAGGGAAGGCTACCTGGAGGAGGTGTGACACACAGTAAGCCTTCAAATGTTTGCCAGTGAGGACACTTCTAAACTGACACTGAATGGTCAAGTAAGAATTAGCGAGAGAACTGGGAGAACAGATAGGTTATTTCAGACAGAGGAAACACTAATAATGACAAGGGCATTTATTGGAAACTATGTACAAAATAACTCAATAACTGCTTTGATGCATGAGCTCACAAATTCCACACATTAACCTTACTATTTCCAATCTACAGATGAGGAAACTGAGACTTGGTCTATGCGCTGTTGGGTGTCAAGGCCTCTTAAAGCACAATAAAGGGTGGAATTATGAGTCAAACTCCAGTCTCTGTGTTGCCAAACTCTGAGCTATTATCCACTGCAGTTTACTAACAGCAGGTATAAAATGCAAGATTCTGTCACCTGAGTGAGTTAACAGGTCACCCAGGCATGACCACACTGCCTGTTTCACATTTCACTACCTGAAAGAATTTGGTAACATTTCACACCTGGATGTTTGTGCACTTTGCCAGCTAGACCTTTTAGAAATATGTTCAATGAAGCAATTGCCAGTATTAGCCTGCAGGTGGTCCCAATATTGATACTATTCTATTCAAAGAAATATTTATGTATTTTATTTTGCTTTTAGAATATTTAAGATACCTAACTCTACTTTCCCCAAGGTAATTCAATAATGTAAATACCTTTTTCCTAATTTTTTTCTGAAAATCTAAATAACTTTTATGGTAGGCTGTCTTCACGAAAGCTGTTCTTTACTCATATATGTATAAAGCAGTAAATGGCAAAGATTCTGTTCTATTCCAAGTGAAAGAAACACAGTCAAGACTCTACCTCATTTTCAGCTCTTTGTCTGAGATAATTTGTTTATCAGGAACAGAAATCCTCTAAAACTAGCTAAGGAAAAATGAGGACTTTACCTTAAAGACTTGACTTTACCAAAGTATTTTGTAGATCCCAAAAGAATTGAGTTGATTTGGATCTCAAAAAGAGGCTAGGAAAGGAACTGGAAAAAAAAATCAAGAATCTTACATTATTCTGGAGTCATGTGTTCTCTGATTCTCTCCTCTCTGTTCACCTGATTTATTCTTTCGACTGCAGATCAGCCCCTTCTGTTTCAGCACACAAGAACCCTTGCTGGTTTGGGATAACTCCCAGGTCAATGTACAGTTGAGTTAGACTCTAAGTTCCCTAGTTTAAATGATCTGAAGGGTGAATCTGGCCCACTAATAAATGGCCTTCTCCAAAATCCAGCCCTGGTCTGCATAATTGTGAGCAAGGGGATGTGGGCTTTTAGTATATAGTATGGAGGGTTCCCATCCAGGGTCTTGGAGAAGATGGATCTCTAAGAATAGTGGGGGGAGAGGGGCGGTAAGGCTTGCTGCCGTTAAAGTAATCGTCTATGCAGACAGTAGTAACAAGAGGAATACTATTTTACATCAGATCAACCAAGATTAGATATTCCTGTCCAACTGGAATACAAGTGCAGTGCAAATAATTTGAAGATACCTTTATGGAACCTTTCTAATTTCACAAATATAGCTCTTAGGAAAATGTTGCTTGATGCCCAAGAATGATATATTCTATAAATATGTTTTCTTTAAATTTTCATATCTGATTTTAGGGTGAAATTTGACATGGACCTTAGTCACAGACTTGTGACTAACTCTGTTTAAAATGTGTTACTGTAACATATTTTGAGAAAATTCATGTGTCTACCCAACAAGGACCAGGTGTGTGCAGGCGACTCACATCTATTTGTCAAATGAATGGATGCCAAGTTTTGCCAGTCTTTCAAGAACCATGCCATTCTGTTCAGTTCAGTCGCTCAGTTGTGTCCAACTCTTTGTGACTCCATGAATCGCAGCACGCCAGGCCTCCCCTGTCCATCACCAACTCCCGGAGTTCACTCAGACTCACGTCCATCAAGTCTGTGATGCCATCCAGCCATCTCATCCTCTGTTGTCCCCTTCTCCTCTTGCCCCCTAATCCCTCCCAGCATCAGAGTCTTCCAATGAGTCAACTCTTCACATGAGGTGGCCAAAATATTGGAGTTTCAACTTTAGCACCATTCCTTCCAAAGAAATCCCAGGGTTGATCTCCTTCAGAATGGACTGGTTGGATCTCCCTGCAGCCCAAGGGACTCTCAAGAGTCTCTCTCCAACACCACAGTTCAAAAGCATCAATTCTTCGGTGCTCAGCTTTCTTCACAGTCCAACTCTCACATCCATACATGACTACTGGAAAAATCATAGCCTTGACTAGATGGACCTTTGTTGGCAAAGTAATGTCTCTGCTTTTAATGTGCTGTCTAGGTTGGTCATAACTTTCCTTCCAAGGCTAGGAAAGCCAAAAGAATGTTCTGCCGTCTGTGTTATTCAAGAGATAATTTATGTACTCTACGATTTTGACTTTCCTGCCTGTGTCCTGTTGCCCAAAATGAGACCATTTTGTTCAACATTAGCACAGACTCAAATTATGAAACTCAAATCAGCCAACATCCCTGGCAAAGGCTTGACAGAGGTGAACAGGGAGAACAGTGTGAAGACTGAGGCTTAGAACAGATTTTCTCGGCTGGCCTGTGGATATTCATCATGGCCTCCACTCATTTGCCATTATTAGCACTGGTAATATCTGGCTGGCTAGATTTCATCATAGTCTCAGGTTCTGTTCTCTTCTGGGTGAATTCAGTCAGCTACTAAATGGATTTCTAACCCAGAGCCTTGGGAATATTCCAGGGGATGTTGAGTGGAAAAACCACCAGGTAGCATTTTTTTCCTCTGCAGTTTCTTGCTCTGACAGTTCCTCCTGGAACATAACACCTGCTAGTCCACAATTATCATAGGATAGATATGTAGATACATATTAGGTTCTCATTTTTATTTTTTATGATTCTCAAACTTAGTCTCTCCATTCTGTTTATTTGTTATATTTTCTTTCAAGATTCTTGAGAAAGGGCATTTATTTTTAGCAATCAGTGAAGCTATTTGCTGTGGCTCAGATCATGAACTCCTTATTACCAAATTCAGACTTAAATTGAAGAAAGTAGGGAAAACCGCTAGATCATTCAGGTATGACCTAAATCAAATCCCTTATGATTATACAGTGGGAGTGAGAAATAGACTTAAGGGCCTAGATCTGATAGATAGAGTGCCTGATGAACTATGGAATGAGGTTCGTGATATTGTACGGGAGACAGGTATCAAGACCATCCCCATGGAAAAGAAATGCAAAAAAGCAAAATGGCTGTCTGGGGAGGCCTTACAAATAGCTGTGAAAAGAAGAGAGGTGAAAAGCAAAGGAGAAAAGGAAAGATATAAGCATCTGAAGCAGAGTTCCAAAGAATAGCAAGAAGAGATAAGAAGGCCTTCTTCAGCGATCAATGCAAAGAAATAGAGGAAAAGAACAGAATGGGAAAGACTAGAGATCTCTTCAAGAAAATTAGAGATACCAAGGGAACATTTCATGCAAAGATGGGCTCAATAAAGGACAGAAATGGTATGGACCTAACAGAAGCAGAAGATACTAACAAGAGGCGCCAAGAATACACGGAAGAACTATACAAAAAGATCTTCCACGACCCCGGATAATCACAATGATGTGATCACTAATCTAGAGCCAGACATCTTGGAATGTGAAGTCAAGTGGGCCTTAGAAAGCATCACTACAAACAAAGCTAGTGGAGATGATGGAATTCCAGTGGAGCTGTTTCAAATCCTGAAAGATGATGCTGTGAAAGTGCTGCACTCAATATGCCAGCAAATTTGGAAAACTCAGCAGTGGCCATAGGACTGGAAAAGGGCAGTTTTCATTCCAATCCCAAAGAAAGGCAATGCCAAAGAATGCTCAAACTACAGCACAATTGCACTCATCAAACATGCTAGTAAAGTAATGCTCAAAATTCTCCAAGCCAGGCTTCAGCAATATGTAAACTGTGAACTTCCTGACGTTCAAGCTGGTTTAGAAAAGGCAGAGGAACCAGAGATCAAATTGTCAACATCCCCTGGATCATGGAAAAGCAAGAGAGTTCCAGGAAAACATCTATTTCTGCTTTACTGACTATGCCAAAGCCTTTGGCTGTGTGGATCACAATAAACTGTGGAAAATTCTGAAAGAGATGGGAATACCAGACCACCTGACCTGCCTCTTGAGAAATCTGTATGCAGGTCAGGAAGCAACAGTTAGAAATGGACATGGAACAACAGACTGGCTCCGAGTAGGAAAAGGAGTACGTCAAGGCTGTATATTGTCACCCTGCTTATTTAACTTCTATGCAGAGTACATCATAAGAAACGTTGGACTGGAAGAAACAGAAGCTGGAATCAAGATTGCCGGGAAAAATATCAATAACCTCAGATATGCAGATGACACCACCCTTATGGCAGAAAGGGAAGAGGAGCTAAAGGGCCTCTTGATGAAAGTGAAAGAGGAGAGTGAAAAAGTTGGCTTAAAGCTCAACATTCAGAAAACGAAGATCATGGCATCCGGTCCCATCACTACATGGGAAATAGATGGGGAAACAGTGGAAACAGTGTCAGACTTTATTTTGGGGGGCTCCAAAATCACTGCAGATGGTGACTGCAGCCATAAAATTAAAAGACGCGTACTCCTTGGAAAGAAAGTTATGACCAACCTAGATAGCATATTCAAAAGCAGAGACATTACTTTGCCGACTAAGGTCCGTCCAGTCAAGGCTATGGTTTTTCCAGTGGTCATGTATGGATGTGAGAGTTGGACTGTGAAGAAGGCTGAGTGCCGAAAAATTGATGCTTTTGAACTGTGGTGTTGGAGAAGACTCTTGAGAGTCCCTTGGACTGCAGGGAGATCCAGCCAGTCCATTCTGAAGGAGATCAACCCTGGGATTTCTTTGGAAGGACTGGTGCTAAAGTTGAAACTCCAGTACTTTGGCCACCTCATGCAAAGAGTTGACTCACTGGAAAAGACTCTGATGCTGGGAGGGATTGGGGGGCAAGAGGAGAAGGGGACAACAGAGGATGAGATGGCTGGATGGCGTCACAGACTTGATGGACGTGATCTGAGTGAACTCCAGATGGTGATGGACAGGGAGGCCTGGCGTGCTGCGATTCATGGGGTCGCAAAGAGTCAACCACGACTGAGCGACTGAACTGAACTGAAGCTATTTGAAAAGTGATTAGTTTTGCTACTGTATTTGCTGTGCCTCTCAAAGCACAGTCCTGAAATAAGGACTTGAAACCAGAGAGGAGCCAGTCTGGCTCTAGTCGCAAGCTAGACGTACTGTGTTTGATACAGTCCACCAAATTCTACTGAATTTTAGTCCATTATCAGTTAAAAATATTTCAAATAGGTAAAAGCACAGATAGGGGACTATCTGTAGTGATAGTTAAACTCATAGACTGAGTGATAGTGTCCCAGCACGTGTGCTTCCTGACAGCTCAGACGGCAAGAATTTGCCTGCAATGCAGGAGACCCATGTTCAATCCCTGGCTCGGGAAAATCCCCTGGAGAAGGGAATGGCTACCCACTCCAGTATTCTTGCCTGGAAAATCCATGGACAGAAAAGCCTGGAAGCTACAGTCCATGGCGTCACAAAGAGTTGGACTGAGCAAATGTCACTTTCCAAGCAATCCTTATCTCCAAGGTGATGGCACTAGGTGGTGGGGCTTTTGGGGAGGTGCTTGGGTAATGAGAGCATAGCTCGCATGGATAGGACTTGCACCCTTACAAGAGGCTCCAGAGAATCCAGCACCTCTGCTACTACATAAGGACGCAGTGAAAAGACAACTGTCTCTAAACCAGGAAGCCTCTTCTCACCAGACATGCAGCTGCCAGTGCCTTGATCTCGGATTTTCATCCTCCAAGTGTGAGAAATGAATTTTTGTTGTTTATAAGCCTCCTGGTCTATGACATTTTTCTTAAAGCAGCTCAAATAAACTAAGACACAGGTCTTCACCATTTTCAAGTTTAGATGTGTGTCTAACACGGAGGACAACCCTGCTCCCACTCAGCAGGGTGAATTTTTTTGCAGCCAGCTCTTGTGTAAGTGCTTTCACAGTCTGTGATTTTCCCATGGTCAGATTATCCTTTCGGCCACACCTATTCATGCACTTAAGCACCAAGTCTTAAAGATTTGTTATCATATACCTGATATTATGTGACTCTCAAAATAGTTGTCGTTCAGTCACTACATTGTGTCTGACTCTTTGCAACTCCATGGCCTGCAGCATGCCAAGCTTCCCTGTCCTGCACTATCTCCTGGAGTTTGCTCAAATTCATGTCCATCGTGTCAGTGATGCCATCCAACCATCTCATCCTCTGCTGCCCCCCTTCTCCTTTTGCCCTCAATCTTTCCCAGCATCAGGGTCTTTTCCAGTGAGTCGGCTCTTTGCATCAGGTAGCCAAAGTATTGGAGCTTCAGCATCAGTCCTTCCAATGAATGTTCAGGGTTGACTTCCTTTAGGATTGACTGGTTTGATCTTGCTGTCCAAGGGACTCTCAAGAGTCTTCTCCAGCACCACAATCTGAAGGCCTCAATTTTTCGGTGCTCAGCCTTCTTTATGGTCCAACTCTCACATCCATACACGACTAGTGGAAAACCATAAAACAGTACCATCTCTTTATTACATAAATTCTCCTTCAGACGATTTATTAAAAAATACCAAGTCACTGAGAGTCTCAAAAATGCCAAGAGATTTGGGATATGTCAGTTGCATAAATGCATTCCTTTCACAGATGCATCTGCTAATTCATTTTTACCAGTCTGCCTAAGCTGAAACAGAGAGCAGTCTCCATGCTCATTAGGTGGATGACCCAATAAACATCAATAGCTGTGACAGCCAGTCGAGAAGTGCTTTTCCCCCTTTCACTAAAATTCTAGTTTATTTGATGGGTTCTTAACTGTTGGGGAGATGGGGAGAGTGGCCTTGCCCAAAGCCTGGAGAGCAGACTGGATCTCTTTTGGGAATAGAGATGGCATTTCTTATATTGTTCATTGTCCTTTGGAAGCTCGTTTTAGAAGCTCTCCATCTCAAGAAATTCTTCAGTCCATGGATGAATTCTACGGAACCCACAGGTTCTGAAACCCAGAGACTGGGGGTTCAAGTCTCCCTACTTGGAAGCTGCTGACTCTGCATGTTTAGCCAGACCCTTTTCTGTGGGGGTGGTGGTAGTAGGGGTGGGAGGAGATGGGATTTGGGGTATTGGTGAGGGGAGCTAAGAATACTTTCATCCAGGATGACAGCGGCCCTTGGACTGGTAGCCCTGCAGAAGCAGGAATGGCCACATTCAGCCGTGTTCAAACCACAAAGAATTAATCTCAAAAACACCGTCATAGGTCATACTCCCCAAAACCAAGCAAGACCCAGTCCCACATCGATCCACAGGTACCGGCTCAGTTTCTGTGGAATCAGAAACATCTGATGTTACAGCTACCAGTCTCCTGATATTTTTCTGTTCTGTCCACTCTTCCATTTTCCAAACTACCTGTTGGCTGCCAACACCTTAGATTTGCCTGTTGGGAGCCTGGTAGTTGGGACTTTTAAACAAAGAAGTGGACATCTCAGACTCAGTTCTCTTAATGTTTCCTCTGGTTCTCTAAATTTTTTATCTGAGATTTCTTCCATGAAATGTTACTAAGACATTGTAATTCTCACTTAGAGCATGAGTCTAATTTATCCCAAGTTCAAAAATTTTCACTGTCTAGTATCTGTGCGTGCTCAGGCGTGTCTGACTCTTTGTGACCCTTTCGGCTGTAGCCCCCCAGGCTCCTGGGTCCATGGGATGTTTCAGGCAAGAAAACTGGAGTGGGCTGCCATTTCCTCTTCCAAGGGATCTTCCCACCCAGGGATGGAACACGCCTTTTTATGTCTCCTGCAGTACAGGCAGGCAGATACTTTTGCAGTTTTAGATCAAAGTTTATCCAAGAAATTCCTACTGTGTATTTTATGAAGCAGGAATGAGAATACAGTGGTGGACAAGACAGAAAGTTCCGTGGTTTCCTAGAGCAGGCATTCTAGGAGCAGAATGGCTCCATAATTCATTCACTTCAGAAGTCAGAGGGAAAAATAAGGCTAGATATAGGAAGGAACTATGTGTTTGCCATGTTGTATAGTGTACTATAGACCCGAAATTGAAATAAAGACTTCACAACAAAATATTTCAGATCGATTACTTCCATCCAGGAAATAATACTAATGTTTGCAAACTAGAAATTACTTTATCCCTCTTTTCTTTACAGTTCTCTTAAATCGGTAATTATTCAAGGTCTCCATCCAATTCTCATCAAATTGCCCTATTTGTAGCTTGCTATTTCTGTGCTGAAATGGAGCCTATAAAATACCTCAGGGGCTTAAACTGTGCGAGGCAAAATGGTATTTAAGTCTTTAGTTGAAATTATAAGCTTTGCAAGTGTTGCATTTTTAATTTATGGGAGTATTCCTCCACTTCCCTTTTTGGGGGAGGGTGGTTAGGGAGAGTGGGAAATACTCAATATACGTTTACTATATTGACTGTCTTTTCTTTAAATACAATTTTCATGAACTGGAGACTTAGAAACACTTCACACTGCTTGAACACAACTGTAAACTTCGTGGCTTCCCGCCCCCCGCCCCCCACCCCGAGCAGTTTCTTACCGCTAGTCCAGCTGTCGCAGGCAGAAAAGCTATTAATAAATACATATCTCGTTTTTCACCGATCTTTCTTCCAGAAAAGTGCAAGTGAAAAGGAAATAGAGAAGAAGGAGTACGGAGGAGGAGAGAGGAAAAGGAGCGAGAGACTAGGGGAGAAAGAAACCAGAGAATGAAGGCGTAGCAGAGTGCTGGAGCATGGACTGAGGACGAGCGGACCCCGCGCAGCCGCGGCGCGGAGCCGCCTGTGGCCACTGGTCCCCGGAGCTGCCAATCCGGGCGTAATCCTGGAGGAATTTCTCCCGGGTTTCGCTGGGAGTCACACTGCCGCCTCCTCCTCGGGCGGCCCGGAGGAGTCCGGAGAAGCCGGCTGGGGAGGAAAGAGGGAGGGAGCGGGAGGAGGAAGGGAGGCGGGGAGGAGGAGGAGGAGGACTCGGGGAGGGAGGCGGCGGCGCAGGAGGAGGAGGCGGCGGAGGAGGGGCGCCGCGGCTGAGCCACTAGCCTGGCTCGGACGCGCTACTCTCCAGATACTCCGGGAGCTCCAGCCGCGCGGATCGCGCGCCCCCGCCGCTCTGCCCCCAAACTTCAGCTGCAGCTACATTCCAAGCCATCTAATTTATTCCTCAAAAAAATCAGAAACGGAGCAGCGACACAGGGAAGGAGTCCGCGGAGGAGTAAAACCACAGCAGAGCAACAAGAGCCTCCGAGCCGCCTCCCCCGCCCGGAGCCACAATCCGGCCTCGGGAGTGGAGGAGCCAACAAGTGAGAAGGCGCCGCGGTCCCGGGGCGCAGCCGGAGGAAGCGGGCGCTCCGGAGCCCCGAGCCCCCGAGTCCCCTCGAGCCCCCCGAACCGCGGTCGCTGCGGCAGCTCTGCTCCTGATCGTTCTGCGCGAGCAGCGCCGGGCGCTGGGCGAGAAGCTTCGTGTTCTCCCTCGTTGCAAGCGGGCAGCTGGGAGCCACCGGTCCCGGAGGAATATGCGGCGCGCTTGGATCCTGCTCACCTGGGTCTTGGTGGCCTGCGTGTCCGCCGAGTCGGTGAGTTGGGCCGGGCGGGGGGCGCGCGCGCCGTTTAGGGTGCAGAGGCCGAGTCGAGTCCGCAGACCCCGCGGAGAATCGGGGAGCGCCCCCTGGGGGATGCCCCCAGTCCCCCGCTGCCAGACATATAGCTGGGGATCCCCCGGGGATCTAAGGGATAAATGCGCTCCACGCCTTCTCCCCTTTCCCTTCCCGCAGAAAAGCGCCTCTCGCTGAAGTTACCCCGAGGTCCCCCGGGATGAGAGCGAAGGTATTGCCGTTTTGTCGAACCGCTGAGGCCGCTGAAGACGTTCCCAACTTATTCACCCTCCCGAGGGTCTTGCTGCGTGGCCGAGAAGGACCGATGGGGAAGGGGGACGGGAGAGAGGAAGCGTGCATAGGGCTTCGAGGGAACTGGTCCCCCCACGCGCGCTCCCCGAGACGGGGACGGCCTGGAAACTTTGGGGGTCCCTTCCTCCGTGCAGCCTCCCCCGCACCCTCCCCCGCGCCAGTTTCCCTACTGGATTGAATGCAGGTTCTGGGAAGATGGGGCTAAGCTTTTTAAGAAACCCGCGAAGTGTCCGAGAGGAAAGTTTGCAAAAAGTTCTTTTGTTTGATGTTCCCAGTGGCTGGGGCTAGGGAGCACACACTACGGGGTAACGCGACCCGCGGAGGCGCGCAGTCCTGGGTCCTGCTGGGGGGGCGGGGGAGTGCGTGGAAAATGCACCCGAAAATGCCGGGGTGCGGACCCTAGACTCCCAGTCCCGGCGACCCGTCCTGCTTGAGGGTCCAGGGGTCTCGCGGGCCATCAGGAGCGGGAGGGCATCTCTGTATGGATCGCGTTCGAGCGCGGCAGCTGGGCGAGAGGAGGGTGCGGATGGCACTGCACTCGGCCTCGGGTCGCCTGGCCGCTCGCAGCCTGAAGCTTCCAGCCTGACGCGCTCGCTCTCGCGGACCCCGGCCGGGGTGCCCCCAGGCCCGGGGAGTCTCTTCTCTGGCCCCGGCTGCGGGCAACCCAGCCTCCCTCCGCGGCCTTGGTGGTGGGAACTGGGTTCCCCTCCTCTGGCTCGGAGGATTGGAGCTGGTTTCCCTACGACGCCCAGTGAGCGCCCTCTACAGGGAAATGCCTCCTGGGCTTGCCCTTGTGCCTGGCCGCCCTTACCTGGGCGCCCCGAGCTTTGTCCGGCTGGGTGGAACCCCGAAACACCCGCGAGCCCGTCTGCAGCCTCAGCGCGGTCCGGGGCCTCGGGTAGGGAGGACAGCTGTTTTTACCCTCCTCTCGTTCCCCATACCTCTTCCCTTGGCTACTTAGCAACGTGTCCATTTCTAATAAATCAGACCGTCCCTTCCAAGACAAATCATGTCATCTTTAGGGGTGGTTTTGTAAGGTTCACTCCCCCCGCGCTCCTCCCCCCGCCTTAGGCGTGTCTCGGCCCCCTCCCTTTTTTTTTTCTTTTTTCCTTTTAAATTGATACGACTTAGGATTGGGAAACCTCTTTGGCACCGAGCAGCTGATGTGGCATTTATCATCAGTGCAGAGGGGCTCTGGGTGTGCTAGCAGGTCGCCAAACGTTACGCGGAGATTGGAGAGCGTAGACGAACACATTTGGGTGCCCCGGCTGGCTGTAGAGCTCCGAGCCTTAACGGCATTTCTCTTTGGCATACGATCGTTTTTATCCGTTGGGATTGGTAGTCTCCCAGCCAGTTATGAACTTTGGCTCTTTGCACACCAAAAGAGACAGATTCTCTGTTTCTTTCAGAAAATCATTATTGTTCATCTTGTTGCAAAACAGGGCAAAGGGAGAACTCTACGTAAAGGTTTTCTAGCGAAGCCTGCGTAAAAACCTGTGCTGGGCTAAGGAGGTCCCTTTTTGCTGAGTCCTGTTTGGAGATTTGCTAGAAAGTGTTACTATTTGAGGATTCTACAGGAAGAATATCTCCCTGGGTTTTTTTCTTAAATGCAACAGTGATTCATAAGGAAGCTTTTTGGCTGAACGATAGCTGTCTTCTCCCGTGACACCCTCCCCCTGCCCCAACTCTGTATCTTTGGGGTTCTAATATTTCTCATTTCCACCCAGAATTGGATGCTTTCCAAATGAGGTGTTTCACCGTGATAGATACCATTTTCAGGAATTGGAATATCATTCAAAAGGGTGATTAGAGATTTTTAAAATGTCAGCTGTAGCATGAATGAAGACTGTAGCAGAGAGTCTTTGTGGGGGAGGCAATTTTTCTCAAAAGCAGCTGTTGCAAGGCCCAGGAAGGCCAGTAGTTCATTTAAATTACTTTTCAGTCTCTATTTGTTTCAAGTGTAGCCGCATAAATGAAAGACTTCATTTTTCAACATTTTAGCCATTCTAGTACATTATTTCCAGTACTTTGCATTTTAATGGGAAAACTGCAACCGTTTTCAGGGAGTCAGAAATAGTGATCATCTGAACTCAGAGTCTCTCTTTTTTTTGGAAGGAAAAGTGTCCGCAGTGCGTTCTTGAGTTTTCTACCAAGTTCAACGGGGGAAAAAAAGGAGATTCTCAGCAACTAAGGCTCAAGGCTATCTGTCTGTGGAAGGGAACCAGTGGCCCTTGGTTCTGCATGCTGGAGACAGCAGGGAGAGCCTGGCCATGGCCGTGCATTTATACTTCCCACTGACCATGCGAGGGGAAAGACTGACGGAGTGTGGCAGTAGTGATATGCTGCTGTTTTTCTATCAATTTTTACATGATTGTTTATCTTTAGAAATAATACATTGCAGACTGCTATAAACACGTAATGTGACCTGGAGATATGTTTAAGAAAAGGAAGTGTTTTGAACTAGTGGAATTTTATACCCATGCTTAGATGTGTGTAAATTAAAAGAAACTGTCAAATCATTTGGACCCATGCATTACCTCTCATGTATTATGAAAGGCAGGCATTGGAAAGTTTGCATTCGAAGGAAAAATTAAATTGGAACCATATAACCTTTTGCAGTTCCTTGAAAAAATAAATTTTGGCTGCTCTAGTAATATAGCTAATTATACTTGCTAGGGAATCTTAGAGGAACAAGGGCTCTTTCTCTGTTAGTTGGATTTTAGCAGTAGGTAGATGTCTCTTAGGAAGGAAAGATCTTATTAAGATCAGGCCTGTGGAAGAATGGGTGTCCAGAGGAATCTGAGTACACCTTCCAACTCCTCCTTCTGGGACCTGGAACGTGTAATTTTGATTGTACTTGCCATTTGAGGGACTGTGTAACATACTTACACACGTGGCATCTTGAATAATCACTAGTTTCAAAAAGATTTCAAAAGATCATCTATTTTTTTTTCTGGGCAGAACTAGTCCTCAAGTCTCCAGAAGCCCCCAGTGACCTCACTGGCCAACTTAAGGGGCCAGGAGTCTACTCAAGTTGGCAAAGCCCAAGGTTGACCCAACCACACAGAGCCTGGCCAGCTCTGTCATTAAGGTTTATAGGAGTTCGGTTAAGTCACTGTGCTATCGGGCTGTCTGTTGGCAGGAATCTTGGTCACAAGAGGAATGTCATCTGAGTTTAGATTCTCACGAGATTGTCTCTCCTCCATTGCCAAAAATCAAACCAGAAGATCTTGCCCATCGTTTTCTTCTTCGTAAGACAGAAGACCTGCTGTTCATGCCACTGTCGAAGGTACATTCATGTATTTCAAAACCACCTGATTCTTTCATGCACCAGAAGCCAGATAAAGTTTTAGAGAAAAGCAAGAAGTAATGAAGAAGAACTGGCTTGTTTTTGCAGAAAACAAGCTACTCTTTTAGTCGCCTCTGTCAGTACCCTCATCTTAATTCTAGACTTTCAGATTTGAATCTTGAAGTCAGGTCCCTGATGTATTCATAGTTGTTGGTTTTGTAACCAGTTGACCACTGAATGCACCAACATGTTGTTCATTCCATGATATTTATTCAGGATCTACTAAGTGTTCGGCGTAAAGGTGTGAGCAAACCAGGCAGCCCCTCTGTCTTCTTGGAGCTCATATGTTGGGTGATCGAGGTAGCATTCCTTTTCACGTTTTTCTTTGTTGGGGCCTTGTCAACATGTAAAGCTGACCTGGTGGCTCAGTGGTAAAGAATCCACCTGCCAGTGCAAGAGACTCCAGTTCAATCCGTGGGTCAGGAGGATCCCTGGAGGAGGAAATGGCAACCCACTCCAGTATTCTTGCCTGGGGAATCCCATGGACAGAGGAGCCTGGCAGGCTACAGCCTGTGGGGTCGCAAAGAGTCGGACACGATTTAGCAACTGAACAAGCCAGCATGTTTCCCACATTAGCAGCCATGTCAGCACCCTTCCTGGCCCAAACATTTATCCCGTTGGGTATTTACAGGATAAATGAACACCTGCTCTTTGATTTATCCTGTACCACTTTGTGTTTTCCTTGTTACCCTGGTGTGGAATCTGAGTACCTCTGCCTTTCCAGGTGGCACTGGGGGTAAAGAACTCGCCTGCCAGTGCAGGAGACATAAGAGACCTGGTTTGATCCCTGGGTTGGAAAGATCCCCTGGAGGAGGGCATGGCAGCCCACTGTAGTATTCTTGCCTGGAAAATCCCATGGGCAGAAGAGCCCGGTGGGCTACAGTCCCTAGGGTCACAAAGAGTCGGACGCGACTAAAACCAGTTAGCAGAGTGCACAGCACAGCTAGCCACCGCCCTGGCCCCTGTCCCTCTCCACCACGCCTCCCCACCCTCGCCCACTAGCCTCACTTTCATGAATGGCCACCTCTTCAGTGTTTCTCCTTTTGAATTCTGTTGATTCATATCCATGCTCCCAGGGAGCCTTTTATGATTGATCTAGCCATATTTTTTCCTCTTTCTGTAAGGCAGACTGACAATCCAAATCACTGAAAGTATGTAAAAATAAAGATTTCAGGGCCTTCTAACAATCAGAAGCCTAAAAGGGGGTGGGTAATCTGTATTTTTATGAAGCATCTCAGATGATGCTAATAAAGCAGCCACAGTTGGTAACCACAGGTCCAGTCACACACTTTACTCCTTCTTACAAGCTATTTTGTATTAGTCCTGAAGCTCCCCCGGGTAGGAACCTGTGACCCTGAGGGCCAAGATAGAGATAAAGGACTTGGGATGGGGAGATGGTGGCACTTTGCTGCTTACTTCCTGTTAGGACTTGGAGAAGATACTAAATATTTGAGTCATTTAAAAAAATACATATGTGTGCATATAAATTGCGCTTGAGAATGCCTTTATAACAGGACTGTTGGAAGGGTAAAATGAGGGAGCATGGAAATGGTACCTAAGGTACAGAAAATAATAGTATTTTTCTCTTTTTTCTTTCTTGGGCTCTGTTTTCTTGGCTATGAAATGAGAGAGCCATATTTGATGTTCTTGAAGCCCCTGAGCCCTCTGAGGGCATGGAGACTGGCCTCATCTGAGGAGAGGGCCCTTGTTGCCATGACTTTGACCCCTGCAGTAAACACCTGTTGATGCTCCATATTTAAGTGCAGGTGCCCATGGCCTGGGAAGTTGGATTCTGTCAGACCTGCTGACACTCAGCTTTGCTGTGGCCCCTGAAGATGGTGTGGCCTGGAATCAACTGAATCCCCCAGCCCCAGAGGAGGACCTGGGCTAGTTTTGCTGCAAGTTTTGACTCTCTCGACCTCCAGTTTCATCAACACTGTAGTGTTGGTGTGAAGAATAAATGAGTCCAGTGCTTCCCATCCGTGTATGTTCCCGCTTCCTTCCGTGTCTGTGTTGGTATCCTTCAGCTGGATCAAGTTTCTAGCAGGTCAGAAAGAGAGAGTTACAGTGGCATCGTGTGCTTGAGTGCCCCTGAGTATCTAGAATAAGATGGCAGGGAGGTGAGGCGTGTTGGGGAGCTGTGAGTAGAGATAGGAGGCATTTTGATTCTTTAAGAGTAGAAATGCATGGGAGAATTTCTGGGGTGATTGCTTAGAGGGGTGATTGGCTCTGAGTAAGAAAGGATTCTTGAAATAGATGGTGTATGTCTGTTTTTCCTCTGTTGTCTCAAAGAGTTAATGGGACTAATTGGAGAATTTTCCATTTGAATCAGCAGAGTGAGGCCAACTGGTATACCTGTCAGTGCTGTGTGAGCTGGGGCATGGTCTTAGACTCCAAGCTATAGAAAAATGTTATTAAAAATGAAATATGTTTTCACATTTCTCTCCTCTGCTGTTGAATCTGTTCTGTGAGAAATGTCACAAAGATGCAGTAGTTGTGTCCTTTATAAAGCGTTTTGATGTTTATTGTCTTTTCTTATGATTATACAAGCATATTAAATATGAATAGTACAGATGTTCAAGGAGAATGTACAATTAATAGAGTTTAGTCTCATGGTAAGAACGACACATAGAACAAGATACCCAGTGAAAGGAAAATTATTTTTAAAAGTTCTTATCAAAAAAAAGTAAGTTAAAAATAGTATTTTTGTACAATTTATTGTTAAGTATAAAAGCAATAAAAGTAAATGTATAATGTTGAAGGCAAAAGTGATGTTTTGCACACCCATAATTAGCAATCATAATCCCTGTGGGACCTCAGCTTTCTCATCTATAAAATGATGAGGTGAGCTAGAAGAACTTTCTGTCTTTAATATTTATCTTTTTCTATGTGCTTCAGGGTATAATTGGAGCAATGTTAAGATTAACCTAATCAATAAGTAATTATTAAGCTCCTGCCAAATACTTACTGTTCTATTACTGGAGCAAGGAACTTCATGTTACAGAAAAGCAAGTCATTTCTGCTAGCTGGTGGTAATCAGTTAACTTGAGCTAGGTATTCATCATGTACCGGGATTATACACATGACTCTAAATATTCAGGATCTAATGTTTAGTGGTTTCCGCATGTATGTTCTCATATAAGCCAGTGTATTATAGCCTCAAGAGCAGTTAATGCGATAGAACTCACTTTCACTGTAGAGGGAAGACAGCATGACTTGTTGATGTAATTTGGAGGGCTTTTTGAAGCATAAACCACCGCAGGGATCTCAGGCTACTCTCTTGGTTTCTGGCCTTGACCTTCATTTGCAGAGATGGGCCTTTAAGTGCCTTCCCTATGGGTTCTTTGTATAGCACTGGAGCCCAGCGTCAGTGCTGTGAGGACAAGAATCTAAACGAGCAGATAGTGGAGCGGCTCAGAGCCTGCGCGTTGGAGTTAAGACGCGCCTGGGTTAGGGTCCCCTTACTGTGTCACCTTGGGCAGGTCTCTTAACCGCTCTGTGCTTAGCTTCCCCGTCCGTAAAGTGGAGTATCCTCAAACAGGGTCTCAGGACTATGTAAGACAGAATACACTGGAACTTTAAGCACAGTAGCGTCTCTACACCCTATGTCACACGCTGCTGCTGCTAAGTCGCTTCAGTCGTGTTCAACTCTGTGCGACCCCATAGACGGCAGCCCACCAGGCTCCCCCGTCCCTGGGATTCTCCAGGCAAGAACACTGGAGTGGGTTAGTCACTAGTATTCTAATTCCTGGCTTTCTGCCTCTAAAGTCTGGGGATTTGACACACTATATGGGCTCATCTGATAAGTTCAAGTCCAGAGAGCAGCCCAGAATATGCATGATAGAATGGTTTTTCATAGCTGGGTTCTTTCTCTGACTCGGGGAGGCCTAGCTCTACCCTGAGATATTGGGGACATTTTTGTATTGATATACTCGAGATACTGTGGGTTTGGTTCCAGGCCGCCGCAATAAAGCAAATATCACAAATAAAGCAAACCACATGAATTCTTTGGTTTCCCAGCACATATAAAAGTATGTTTATACTATACTGTATTCTGTTACGTTAAAAAAATAAATGTACATTATCTTAATCAAAAATACTGCTAAAAATGCTAACCATCATCTAAGGCTTCAGCAAACTCTAATCTTTTTGCCGGTGGAGAGTCTTGCCTTGATGTTGATGGCTGCTGATTGATCAGGGTGGTGGTTACCAAGGGCTGAGGTGGCTGTGGCCGTTTCTTAAATTAAACAACAATCAAGTTTGCCACGTAGATGAACGCTTTCTCTCAGGATTTCTGTGTAGAATTTGGTGCTGTATGATAATTTTACTCACAGTAGCACTTCTTTCAAAACTGGAGTCAGTCCTCTCATACTTTGGTGCTGCTTTATCAACTTAGTTTATGTTATATCCTAATCTTTTGTTTTCATTTCAAAAAGCTCTTTGAAAGATCAAAAAGATCTATGAAGATATTCATAGCGTCTTCAGGAGTAGATTCCATCTCAGGAAACCACTTTCTTTGCTTATCCATGAGAAGCAACTCCTCATCCATTGAAGTTTTATCATGAGATTGCAGCAGTTCATTTACATTGTCAGGCTGTGCTTCTAATTCTAGTTCTCTTGCTATTTTCATCACATCTGCAGTTAACTTCCTCCACTGAAGTCTTGAACCCCTCAAAGTCATCCCCTCAAAGGGTTGGAGTCAGTTTCTTCCAAATGCCTGTGAATGTTTATATTTTAATTCTTCCCATGAATCACAGATGTTCTTAATGGCATCTAGAATGGTTAATCCTTTCCAGAAGGTTTTCAGTTTACTTTGCCCAGATACATTAGAAGAATCACTATTGATAGCCTTATGAAACGTATTTCTTAAATAGTAAAAGTTGAAATGATCCATGGGCTGGAAAATGAATGTTGTGTTTGCAGACATGAAAACAGCCTTCATCTCTTCTCTTAGCAATCACCAGGTGCACTGTTAGTGAACAGTAACATTTTGAAAGGAATCTTTTTTTAAAATTCTGAGCAGTACGTCTCAACAGTGGGCTTAAGATATTAAGTAAACCATGTTGTAAACAGAGGTGCTGTCATCCAGGCTTTGTTGTTCCTTTGACGGAGCACAGGCAGAGTAAATTTAGCATAATTCTTAAAGGTCCTAGGATTTTTGGAATGATAAATGAACACTGGCTTCAACTTCAAGTCACAAGCTTTATTAGCCTCTAACAAGAGAGTCCTTTGAACTTGGAAGTCAGGCATTGACTTCTCCTCTGTAGCTATGAAAGTCCTAGATGACATCCTTTTCCAATAGAAGGCTGTTTCATCTACACTGAAAATCTGTTTCGTGTCGCCACTTTCATGGATTATCTTAGCTAGATATTCTGAATAGCTTGCTGGAGCATCTACACCAGCACTTGCTTCTCACCTTGTACATTCGTGTTACAGAGATGGTTTCTTTCCTTAAACCTTAAGAACCAACCTCTGCTAGCCACAACCTTTTCTTCCACGGCTTCCTCACTTCTCTCAATCTTTGCAGAACTGAAGAGAGCCAGGGCCTTGCTCTGGATTAAGCTTTGGCTTAAGGGAATGTTATGTCTGGTTTGATCATTAAACTTTTTCTATATCAGTGATGAGGCTGTTTTACTTTGTTCAGATTTGTGTGTTCACCTAAGAAGCGCTTTCATTTCCTTCAGGAACTTCTCCTTTGCATTCATAACTGCAACTGTTGGGAACAAAAGGCCTGGCTTTTGGCTTCTCTCAGCTCTAGACATGCCTTCGTCACTAAGCTTACTCATGTCTAGCTTTTGATTTAAAGTGAGAGACTCTTCCTTGTACTTGAACGAGTAGAGGCCGCTGTAGGGTTTCTAACTGGCCCAATTTCAATATCATGTGTCTCAGGGAGCACGGAGGCCAAAGGAGAGGGAGAGAGGCAGGGAACGGCTGGCCAGTGGGGTGGTTAGGATATATACAGCATTTGTTAAATTTGTTGTTTTAAATGGGCAAGATTCATCCCCAAACAACTACAATGGTAACATCAAAGATCACTGATCACTACAACAAATACAGTAATAATGAAAAAGTTTTCAAAATGTGAAACAAAGCCACAAAGTAAGCAAATGCTGGTTGGAAAATGGCACAGATAGACTTGTGAGATGCGGGGTTGCCTCAAACCCTTCATTTCTTAAAAAATGCGGTATCTTTGAAGCACCATGAAATGAAGTATGCCTGGGCTCAGCCTTTTCTGTAAACGTGGGCAATATGAGAGAATGTGTCATTGATTATTTCTGGCCCATGATAAGTTTCTCCAGTAATTTCATCTCTACAACTCTCTCCAAAGGAAATAACTGTAGCTGGGTAAATGTATTTATTGAAGCCTTACTTATGATAGTTAAAAAACTAGAAACAACCTTAGTGTATAATACTAGAGGAATGGTTAAACAAAAGATTCTGAGTTACACATTAAATATCATACAGCCATTAAAAATGGATTTGAAGAATGTTTATAACTTGGAAAATGTTTATAATAGAAAAAACTCTGATATACAGCTGTATATAGATGACTGTGTAAATCAACTTCAATAAAAAAGCTGTACAGTAAAACCCTGATTATCTTGAATAAATCTGTATATATCTATAGATATACGTGATGGTAGTGGTGGCTTAGTTGCAAAGTCGCATCTGACTCCTGCCAGGCTTCTCTGTCCATGGAATCCTCCAGGCAAGAATATTGGAGTAGGTTGCCATTTCCTTCTCCAGGGTATATACTGTGTATTTATGCATCCACAAATCTATGCACATAATGAAGTTGCATAGAACTAAATGAACACAGACATAAACACAAATGAATGCAGGTAAAACTGGGGAAATCTGAATAGGAATGGTTGATTGTATCAATGTCAGTATCCTTGTTGTGATGTTTACTTTAATTTTATAAAATGTTACCATTGGGGGAAATTGGATAAAGGGTACAAGAGACGTTTCTATATTATTTTTTACAATTTCAGGTGAATCTCAACAAAAAGTTGAATCTCAATTTCAGGTGAATCGGAACAAAAATGTGAATCTCAGTCAAAAAACTGCATTAAAAAGTGGCACCACATCTAGGTGGTTTTACAAACAAGTTCTGCTGATCCTTCAAGGAACAGACAATTATTCCAAAGCTTAGAGAATGACAGAAGACTGTTCTTTCTCATTTCATGATTTTAGCATTATGTCAGAAGCAGGTCAGGTAAGCGCAGGAAAACAAGTGTTTAGGCCAGTTTCAATTGTGATCATAGATGCCAAAATTTAAAACAGAATGTTATCAAATTGCGTACAGAAGCTTACTGAAAGAATAATGATGAGTCCAAGTAGGGTTTACCCAAGGAATGCATCAACATCAGAAGAGCAGTGCCGTCATTGACAGTTTAAGGGAGATGATGATATGCTAATCTCAACAAATGCAAAAAAGCATCTGGTAAAAGTTTCAGTTCAGTTCAGTTCAGTCGCTTAGTCGTGTCCGACTCTTTGCGACCCCATGAATTGCAGCACGGATAAAAGTTTACAAAAATGTTAATGTAAGGGTCTAATATCTGGTTAAGTGAAGACTTACTGTAGAAGGCTTGGTACATCTGTGCTGAAGGCTCAATTCATTTGACATGTTTAGGATCCAGAAGGGCCACTGTGTACTGAGTTGTTAGGCAACGGTCTGCCTGCATGGATGACAGGTGTGTGACATTGCAGTAAGTATGGGTCATAACATATATAGATCCAACTCACATGCAGTCGTACTCCTAGTGTTGCCACGTTTCACTTGTGCGCCTACCCAAATCAAGATAGCACAGGGGATGATATTGCAGGTTTTGGAATCAAGTATACTGTGGTTCGGTTCCTGGTATTACCCCTGAAAGCCATATGATCTTGGGGCACAGTTGCTTATCATCTCTGAGCTCATTTTTCTTTTTCCAGTGTAAAATCGGGAATTATAATATTTTGCTTTGGGGTTAATTTTCAAGACTCGCCTCTGTAGTGACTGAACACTTCTAACAAAAGAACTAACGCATAGTAGATGTTTTAATCTCATTTGGTTCTCTTTCCTTTCAGCGTCAAGTTTTGTGATTCTGGAATGTATTATATATGCATCAATATGTATGCATGTTTCTTGTTTCTCGCTTGCATTCTGACCCTTGGCACTAAGGGACATACATTTTCACACAATTTATGACCAGTATGTTTTTCACTAAGCAGGGTGTGATGCGGAATTTTTTTTTCCTGCATCATCCGTTTCCTGGATTATATTCAGGTGAAGCTCAAAATAGACTTGCATACAGGTTGGAAATTTAGTTAAGACTTGAAATATCTGACCTAGTACCTGGACAATCCCTTCAAGGTGGTCAACATTGGAATCCTATTGTAAACACTGATTCATCTGTTAGGTGCACTAATGAATTAAAATCTTAGCTTCATTTATGTCTCACCTCTGTCTCATTTAGCTAAGAGTAGGGAGTATTTTTTAAATTTTAATTTCATGGCTGCAATCACCATCTACAGTGATTTTGGAAACCAGAAAAATAAAGTCGGCCACTGTTTCCACAGTTCCCTCATCTATTTGCCATGAAATTAAAAGATGCTTACTCCTTGGAAGGAAAGTTATGACCAATCTAGACAGCATATTGAAAAGCAGAGACATTACTTTGTCAACAAAGGTCCGTCTAGTCAAAGCTATTGTTTTTCTACTAGTCATGTATGGATGTGAGAGTTGAACTATAAAGAAAGCTGAGCGCTGAAGAATTGATGCTTTTGAACTGTGGTGTTGGAGAAACCTCTTGAGAGTCCCTTGGACTGCAAGGAGATCCAACCAGTCCATCCTAGAGGAAATCAGTCCTGAATATTCGTTGGAAGGACTGATGCTGAAGCTGAAACTCCAATACTTTGGCCACCTGCTGCGAAGAACTGACTCATTTGAAAAGACCCTGATGCTGGGAAAGATTGAGGGTAGGAGGGGAAGGGAACGACAGAGGATGAGATGGTTGGATGGCATCACTGACTCAATGGACATGGGTTTGGGTGGACTCCGGGAGATGGTGATGGACAGGGAGGCCTGGTGTGCTGCAGTTCGTGGGGTTGCAAACAGCCAGACAGGACTGAGCGACTGAACTGAGCTGAACTGAAGGGAGTATTTTAATTGTATTTGAGTTGATCAGATTTTGTAATTGTCTGATTAGTTATTGGATGAAGATTATATTTGGTAAGGCAGTTGTTGTTTAGTCATTTGACTCTTGTGACCCCATGGACTGTAGCCCACCGAGCTCCTCTGTCCATGGGATTTTTGAGGCAAGAATACTGGAGTGGGTTGCCATTCCCTTCTGCAGGATCTTCCCCCACCCAGAGATTGAATCTGTGGCTTCTGCCCAATTTCCTACATTGTAGGCGAATTCTTTACTGCTGAACCACTGGGGAAGCTGTGGTGAGTTAATTCATGTTACTGCATATCAACCAGGTGCAAAGCTCTTACTTGTCTCGTGAGTTAAAAAATGACATGATACCTACCTTCAAGCCACTATTATCTATCTTTTGATTATTCAGGGCAATTACAGATGGGTTGGGCCCATATTTAACATATGCACTCTGTAAACTGTCTATCACTTTGTTTTTGTCTGAATCTATTTTGGCATATCTAGCAATCACAATTGCCTGAGAACTACAGTTGAGAAGGGTAAGAAGAACTGCTTATAGAAGAGAAGTTACTGCTTTCCCAGGCAAACAAAAAGTCTTCCCTAAAGTGGGACCGTGTCTTAGAGAGAAACCAGAATTAGATGCTGGGTTTTGATCCTTTTTCTTTTCTTCCATCTGCTCTGCAAGGAAAGATGTCTGAATATTAAAATGTACAAAGAGCAAGAAATTGTTTAGAACCTGAGTAGTCTATTGATATTTATATCAGGGGAGAAAGAAATCTTACGTTTCATCCAATTTAATTTTCCACACTCTTTAAGCTTTGGAAGCTTAAAGATTAGAGCTAGATCTTATATTATGTTTGAAGAGTTGATCAAAAGGTCTTAGTTGATGAATGAAAGAGGTATAAAAGTGTTGGGCTGATTTTCATTGTGTTCGTTTTGGATTCTGCCTTTTCAGGATATAACAGTGGATTTGGGGGCTGGAATTGACTTGTCCAAGATCACATAGTTAGCTAGTGGTAGATGTATAAATTGGGCACAGCTATCTCATTTATTGCTGTTTTTCTTCTTAGCATAACACATTTCCTATTTGGCTCCTTCTTCCTCATTCCCTACACTAATGACTAGCACTTAATACACTTACTTCTGGCCATATTTGATGAATAAATGAAGTTCCAAGTGGGATGTACATTATTTGTTACATACTCTGCATCAATGTGGTTCATGTGTTTTTGTGCAAAATGAATATTTAAAGTGATGTTTAGATAGTTTCTGAATTTTTAGCCAGAAATGTGCTCCTGCTAACTCCTTTATTGTCTGTGAACCTTTGAACTCATTTGGGGAGCAGGGCTGAGAGCACTGGGATCCAGAAGACCCACAGAGATCAGGGACTGAAATCAAGTTGATTTGTAAATCTTGGGAAGATAGTAGGCAGAGATAAAAGCTTCTTGGAGATTAGAATCAAAACTAGAAGCAAAATCCTCATGAATTAATACCACATTTTATTTGAGTAGCAAACTGCTGTTGCAGGTTGAGGAGAACATTCTTTAGATTTTTAGACTAAAATTATGTCAGTGCCTTCAGGGAAAAGAGTCTGTGGAACTGAGGGCCCAAGTAGAAGTGCTTTTTCCAGTGCTGGGTGAAGGTTTATCTTCTGACATCTTTTCTCTTGAATACGAATGTTGTAAATCTTAGTGTAATAATATAAATACGTTTGAGCCCTAGTTTTTCAGAAAATAAGTCTGTGGGGTGATATTTTGAAGAAGTGAATTTTGTTAAAAGACAATAGCATGAGACATCACCACTCTGATCTCCTCTGTGCTCAGAGCTCTGATCAGCACATCCCATTTATTGCCTAGAACTGGTGGTATTACTTGCCACGGCTGTAGTTTAGGTGACTGAGCAGAAGTCAGATCCTCCGTTTTTCTACCTTTAGATAGTCCTGGTTTGATACTATTTCAAGAGAGCAGTGAGGGTTTAATCACTTTTTAATGCAGTCTCTGATGGGTGCAGCCCCCATTAGTGATGGGTCAGACCCTTCATTTGCATTGTTGAGCTAATAGTCTAGGTCACCCATTTCCTAATTTCTTTACCAACATTCAGCATCTTACCTTGAAAGCTTTCCTCCACAAGCTTCAGTCTGGTAATAGAAACTCTTTAAAAGCCAGATCTGCTGGTACCTGGCTGCAGGGCTTTCAGCAGGTTACTGAGTTTTCTCATCTATGAAAAGGAGATGAGTCACAGTAGCCGTTCATCGAGATGCTGTGAGGATTAATGAGCACTTAGGAGAGGGCCTGGCGTAGACTTGGCGCTGGTCTCCGGCTGACGTGCATTGAAATGGATGGCTAATAAGATATGTTGATCAAAGAACCTTTTTGAGGTTTTAAAACCTGAGGCTGAGAAGAATGATGGTGCTGCTGACCGGATAGGAAAAACAAAAGGAGAGGCTGACTTTTTTTTTTCTTTCTTTTTTTTGTGGCTGTTGTGTTTTGGTGATAAGAAGAGGTGTCTTTCCTCTTCAGCTCCTAGTCTTCTGTGAAGAACAAGTTCAGGATCAGTGATTCTCAGTCTTTCCTGGATATTAAACTCACCTAGGAAGCTTTTCAAAGCTTTCTGTGCCTGGGCCCCACTCAGGACCAATTAAACCAGAATCCCAGACAGCTGGGAAAGCTCCCCGGGTGATTCTCACTTCTAGAAGATTTGAGAACTATGGTTCTGGATGCTTGTTTGATTGTCCCCTAGCTCCTAGCAAAGACTGAGGGCAAGAGGAGAAGGGAGCGACAGAGGATGAGATGGTTGGACAGCATCACTGACTCAGTGGACATGAGTTTGAGCCAACTCGGGAGACAGTGAAGGACAGGGAAGCCTGGTGTGCTGCAGTCCATGGGGTTGCAAAGAGTGGGACACGACTTAGCGACTGAACAACGGTAACAGCTTTGAAGGAAGTCTGGCACGCAAGATTTTGTCCTCTTAACCCACTGTCCACTGCATGTGACCAGCCACGTGGAGTGCAGGGGCTTCCCAGGACAGATCTGCTGCTGGGCACAGTCTAAGCTGCATACAATTGGGAAATACTCACACCCTCCCAGGGCTTCCCTTGTGGCTCAGCTGGTAAAGAATCCGCCTGCAATGTGGGAGTCCTGGGTTTGATCCCAGGGTTGGGAGGATTCCCCTGGAGAAGGGAAAGGTTACCCACTCCAGTATTCTGGCCTGGAGAATTCCAGAGAGTCGGACATCACTGAACAGCTTTCACTTTTCATGCCCTCCCAGGCTTTTCCTTTTCTACCCTGCTCTTTAACATCTCTTTCTGTTGCTTCACACTCTTCTGATAATTATGTTGGTGGATTAGGATACATGTGAGAACTCTTTAGACAAAAGATTATACGTGTATAAGTTAAATTTGTCCGAGGACGTCTTTAAAAATTTGAAATATATCCCTTGCCTTTTGAAAACTCTCCTCGGTGAAATGAAGGGTGCCTGTCTTTTTGGTCTGGTTGCAGAAAAGCATGTTTGGTCAGCTTGGTAGATTTGCCTGAGTTCAGGCTTTGGGCAGAGAGATGGTGTGTTTGACTGATTGGAAATGTATTCTAGGGCTTGTCTGAATGCACTGGTCATGTGTAAGCCATCTACACGTGTCTTAAATGACGGCCCTCTTATTGTAGCTGCACTTCAGCTTTTTGGACCTGGTTCAAGTTGAATTAATTCCATGGAACTAGAATGTTTCCGGTTGGAGCCGGGAAGAGAGACTGCTTTAGGCTGTCCTGTGAATAAGACATCCGAGTTGTCTTTAGTTCTTGCTTAAGTAAAAAAGCAGCAGCCCATTATCTACTCTATTCATAGTTTACTTTGTTCAGATAGCTAATTCGGGAGCATGTTTGCCCTCGCTCAATTCTAAAACACAGTTTTCCATCCCTTGAATAAAAGGGGGGTATCTTTAATTGACTCGGGGAGAAAAAAACCTTGTTTAAGAATTCTGGAGTTCTCAAAGCTTTTAAAAACGGGCTCCGCAGTTTACATTAAAATGCTGACCCTTTAGAAACTGCCATTCAACATGGATCTGTCCTACGGTACAGTTGGAAAGAAGTATTATTCTGAGTGAGCTGTTAAAGTGAGCTGTTTGCTATGATTCATAGGCTTTTAAACCTGATGAGTCTGTAATAGCCAGAATAAAATTCAGCATTATTACTGTTTATTATTTTGGTTAGAACAGGGTTAAGTGTGTCCTTAGAAAAATATTAAGCCTTCACAGAGACTAGTCTTAGAAATTTAGGAAACGGACCTGTGAGTTCTCCCCTCCCCCAGAGGAGGGCATGGCAACCCACTCCAGGATTCTTGCCTGGAGAATCCCGTGGACAGAGGAGCCTGGTAGGCTACAGTCCATAGGATCACACAGAGTCAAACACGACTGAAGTGACTTCGCACACACACATGCCACGCACCCCCAGTGTATCCTGATAGATGTTCCAGAGCACCGATAGAATAAAACTGGCAGATAAAGGCATTTGCTTTTAGTGGAAATTTTGGTCTGTTGGAGGCATTATTAACTCTAGCATTTGCTCAGGGGTTCTCAAAGTGGACAGATCAGAGCTTCTGTATCACCATGAGACATGCGGGTTCTGGGCCTAACTCCAGGCCAACCGAATCAAATCTGTGGGTGAGATCCAGCAATCTGAGTTTCTAAAAGCCCCTCAGGTGAGGTCTGTGGCTCACTAGAGTTTGAGGACTCCTGAGAAATGGTTCTCATCCCTAACAGCCCAGGCACCACTAAAGGAGGGCCCCTGGGGGAGCCCACGTGTCAGTGGGCTTTTGTTTTGTTTCGCTGTTTTCAGCTGCCGTGGTGATTCTGCTGTGCAGCCAGGCTTGTAGACCACTGCTTTAGGGCGTCACTACCAAAAATGTGGGCCCTGTTATGGCAGCCTGAGCATCACCTGGGAGCTCATTAGAAATCCAGAACCCCAATCCGCACCTGAGACTGCTGACTTCTAATTTGCATTTTAACAAGACTCCCAGTGACTCATAGGCACATTATAGTTGGTGAAACACTACTTTATAGAAATAGTGAGTTCCATTTATAGAAGTCAGCCCCTAGGATGCCCTTAATTTACAGTTCTGTTGAGGAGACAGAATAGCTGCTTTGGCTTCTGTCTGATGTTGACTCAGGGAATCAGGCAGTGGTTGGGAAAAAGGGATGGCTTGGGAGATCCTCCTGGGACTGTTAGGCTTAACGGTAGCCCATAGCCATGGCCATAGCCGTTTAAGCCATAGCCATAGACATTTAAGCAGTGAAGACATGGTCAGGTGCAAGTAACAAAAATTCTAGCTTGGATCGGCATGAGCAATAAAAAGGAACTTTTCAGCTGAGATAATGCAGAAGCCCAGGAGTAGTTTTGCCTTCAGTCTGGGCTGCATCCAGAAGCTGAAGTATCAGGTCTCAGGTTTTACATGTCTCTCAGTACAACTTTCCTTTCTTAGGTTTAACTCCCAGAATTTATACTGATTAAGGTAGCAGCTCAGCTGTTGTTAAAAGAGATCCCGAAATACAGTGTCTTAAAATAGCTGTTTTATTTCCTTTTGACATAACAGTCCAAAGACAGGGCTGCTGGGATGGTTCTGCAGTTTTCACATGCAGCTCTCATCTCTGGTTCCAAGGTGGCTGCTTCATCTTTACTGTCTCCCAGCCAGGAGAGAGGGTCAAGGAGAAGATGGGCCCATTCCTCTTTTTTTTTTTTTTAGCCATACCCTACAGCATGTGGGACCTTAATTCCCCAGCCAGGGATTGAACCAGCGGCCCCTGCGTTGGAAGGTGGAGTCTTAACCGTTGGACTGCTAGGGAAGTCCCTGTCTATTACTCTTAAGGCCATAGCCTGGAAGTGTACGCATCACTTCCACCTATTAATACACCCCATTGGTCAGAGTGTACAAGATGCAATGCAGGTTGGGAAATGTAGTTTCTCCACGGGCAGCCACATGCCTGATAAAAATCTGGGGAGTTTGTATTACTAAAGACAGGAAGATTTTAGATATCCATGACAACTAGAAGAGACCACTCCCCTTGCGGTGGCGAGATGGGTCTGGCAACTCCAAGTTAGCAAGCAGCCCATCTTCTCAACAGTTGTGGTAGAAAGACCTTCTCTTTGCCAGTTATTCTACTAAGAATCTGAGAAGAGCTTGTCATTGACTCTTGATTGGCTTGACCTGACTGTGTCTGGCCTGGGCCACAAGCATCATCCCTGGAACTATAAGTGGAGGAAGAGGCTGAATCCCTTAGATGGTGCTGGGAAAAGCTTGGCTCTCCAGATAAAAACGGGGGTACTGTTAACCTGAAGGGGGAGAATGTTGGAGTGGGACGGCTCGTCTGCCCTTCCCTGTGCTCTGGCTCTTACTATAATCACTTTTCTTTCCTCTTTCAAGCCTGATCTTCACCTTACTTGATTTTTCCAGAGTAAGATGTTTGGCACACACAACATTTGGCCTTGGGGCTTACACTCCTGAGACCATGTCTTGGAAGTGGGCTCATATCTTGCAGGGGGAGCGGGGGTCATAACTGGGAAGGGGTCCTAACTGGGAAGTGGAGGTTGTAACTTGGATGTAGGTTCAGGCATTGCCCTTTATCCATGTGAAAACTCCTGCATCCATCTATTTAGTGACCAGTTAAATAGCAGATGTCAGTCAGTCAGTTCAGTCGCTCAGTCGTGTCCGACTCTTTGAAACCCCATGAATCACAGCACGCCAGGCCTCCCTGTCCATCACCAACTCTCGGAGTTCACGCAAACTCACGCCCATTGAGTCCGTGATGCCATCCAGCCATCTCATCCTCTGTCGTCCCCTTCTCCTCCTGCCCCCAATCCTCCCAGCATCAGAGTCTTTTCCAGTGAGTCAACTCTTCGCATGAGGTGGCCAAAGTACTGGAGTTTCAGCTTTAGCATCATTGCTTCCAAAGAAATCCCAGGGCTGATCTCCTTCAGAATGGATTGGTTGGATCTCCTTACAGTCCAAGGGATTCTCAAGAGTCTTCTCCAGCACCACAGTTCAAAAGCATCAATTCTTCGGTGCTCAGCCTTCTTCACAGTCCAACTCTCACATCCATAAATGACCACAGGAAAAACCATAGCCTTGCCTAGATGGACCTTAGTCAGCAAAGTAATGTCTCTGCTTTTGAATATACTATCTAGGTTGGTCATAACTTTTCTTCCAAGGAGTAAGCGTCTTTTAATTTCTTGGCTGCACTCACCATCTGCAGTGATTTTGGAGCCCCAAAAATAAAGTCTGACACTGTTTCCATTGTTTCCCCATCTATTTCCCATGAAGTGATGGGACCAGATGCCATGATCTTCGTTTTCTGAATGTTGAGCTTTAAGCCAACTTTTTCATTCTCCACTTTCACTTTTGTCAAGAGGCTTTTAGTTCCTCTTCACTTTCTGCCATAAGGGTGGTGTCATCTGCATATCTGAGGTTATTGATATTTCTCCCAGCAACCTTGATTCCAGTTTCTGTTTCTTCCAGTCCAGCGTTTCTCATGATGTACTCTGCATAGAAGTTAAATAAGCAGGGTGACAAACTTACACTTTTAACTGGCATTTGGACCTAGACAGGCAAAGTAAGTGGAGAACTTGGGGGTGCTAAAGCCGGGGTGGGGGAGTGTTTACTGTCAACTTAGTTGTGTATGGAATATTTGAGGATTATTGGCACGTTAGATAAAAGACATTTCAAGAGCAAATGTATTTGATGAGTTTAATAAACATAAGAGACTGCAGCAATGTACTTTTCATGTCTTATTTTAGTGATTGGTAAATATTAATAAAGGAGAAGATAAATTTGTTTATATTTGACTGGTAAATGCTTTTTAAAAACATTCTAAACAGTTTGCATCTTTAACAGCAAAAGATTGTATAAATAGAGGTCTTTAGTACATCAGTGATGAATGTTATAAAAATGATGAATTATGCTGTTTACCTCTCATTCTCAAGGTTTTGTTTCCTTTAATATGTATATTTTAGTGACTTATTCATTGCACAAAAGATCTGAGGTGGTTTCCAAGACTGCAAACTTTTCCACAAACTTTAAAAGAAATGGTATAAGTGGTTGAATTATATGCAACAGGAGTATTTTTAAAGCATACTGTGTTTAAAAACAGTTGTGACAGTTAAATGATAGAAAAATAATTCATAATATTCAAAATTACATGCAGTTTCCAAGCCTCTCAACTGAATGCTTATTGTCCTTTTAATAAAAATATGGATTGCAAGCATATCTGATATAAATGAGTTAAAATTTCATTTGCCCAGAACTTGGTGTATTACGTTAATAAGATTTATTCAAAAACACTATTGTTGGTTTAATAAACATTAAGAGATGCCTCCTAGTGTTTGCTGTTTTTCTCCCTGGGCATTCACTGCTCTTGTGAGCCTTTACCAGACTGCTTTTGTAGTTTTGTGCCTTGAGGTATAAATAGAGACAGAAAACCTAGAAGATTCAAACCAATTCCATATCATAAACTATTTGCAGATGTGTTTAGTATTCATTCAGAAAACCTTTTAGTTAATTTCATATAAAACTACTCTCCTTTAGCATCTCCATGTGCGAGAGCTTGTATTTATTTTACTGGAAAATTTAAAAACAAAAATATTTTTCTGGAAAGCATCATGATGTTACAAGCACCAGGAAGACATAATGTGATGGCTTACATCTGACCCTTTGCCTTCTTAGATCTTTCATTGTTTTGGACAATTAGGAATAAAAAGGGTGGTAGCTTCCAAGGAGACAGATTTTGATTGAATGAAAGAAAGCCCTTTCTGAAAGGCAAGCAGGGATGGAGTAGGCCACTTCAGAAGTAGTGAGGCCCCAGCCTAGAAGTAAGTGAGCATGTGCTTGGATGGCCATTTGTTTGGGATCTTTAGAAGAGATTCAGAGCATCAGCTGGCTGGGAGGTTAGTTGACCTTTATTGCTTCCTTCTAACCTTAGATTCTATTGTTCTTATAATATTTTGAAGTTAGACACTGAGCAACTTAAAATAGATTTCCTTTCCTAATATCCTGGCTTTAGACTACACATTGTTTCCTTAGTCGAAGGACCAATTTTCTGTCCAACTGAAAATTGGACAGATTTCGATTGGCCAACTTTAGGCAACAGGAAAACTATTGAAATGTACCATTGCCTCAAAGGTCAGGGGACCTTGACAGGTGCTTAAAACAGGCAGAATGGCCAGCTTGATTGCCTAATGTGAGCCAGAGAGGTGTGTACCTGGGGGACGAACAAACTCAAGTCACAGAGAGGGGCCAGGACTTGAGGACGAAGGAAGAGTCTCCAAAGGACGAGAAGCAGCTGGCCTCCAAGCCAGCGTGGAGGGTGTTAGGGAAAGGAGCCACCGTCCCAGTGTGTCCCAGCAGCAGGAGGGCGGCTGAGCTGCCCAACCATTCACTCCTCCATCACTTTGTGACACACAGCCAAGGTCCTTTGCTTAGACCGGGTGAGGCAGTCATGCTGTGTCATGATCACCCATGACCCGCGGGCTGTGAAAGTCGCTCATTCGTGTCCCGACTCTATGTGACCCCATGGACTGTAGGCCATGGAATTCTCCAGGCCAGAATACTGAAGTGGGTAGCCTCTTCCTTCTCCAGGGTGGTCCTCCCAACCCAGGGGTTGAACCCAGGTCTCCCACATTGCAGGCGGATTCTTTACCCGCTGAGCCACCAGGGAGGCCCTTATGGGTTTCCTTATGAGGCTTAAGCTACTGTTGTGAAAGACACCCCCGGAAACAAATGATGGGCTGCAGGCTAGGAACTAACAGGAGGTCGGCAGGTCGGGAACCGTTTCTCTACCTCTTCCACAGAGCATCTGCTTCGTGCTTTCTTGTTTACTCTGCGTGAAGCAAGACTGCTGGCCATGTAGCCACAAGACTCGGGGTCCTGTAAGCTGGCCTTTCTCTGCCGGTAACCAGCAGTGACCTCTGGCACATCCCTCAGCCTCTTCTGTCTCATTTTCCCTAAAATCCATGATCTCTGCCACCGAACGTGCTATAGCTCAATAATGGCTGCACTTTTTTTTTCTTTAAGGAAATAATTTTTTTTTTCTCCCTTCTGCCTACTGCCTTGGAATAAAGTTTGCAAAATTCCGGTCCACACTGTAACATGGTACTCTATTCTCTTCTCCTTCGTCAGCTGAGTACATTGGTTCCAGTTGTCATTTAGAATGCTATAATCTTCATGACTAACCATTTCCTCTCTTGGAGACGCCACTCCTTCTAGCTGCTGTCGCTCAAATTTCTTCATCCCAGATAGGAGGATGGAGGTTGCTTCTGAATATGGGAAATAGAAATTTTCTGGAGTAGGAGGTGAAATTCTCACAGTAGGGAGAATGTGGTCCACCTGCTGGGGGCAGGAAACAGCTGCAGTGTGAAGGCCAGCTGTCCTTCTGTGCATCAGAGTTCCCAGCAGATTTCTTGCCTCAGTTTTAGGCTCTGAGTATTACACACTACATGTACAGTTTTGTTGTCCTGGAATCTAATAGTTCTGTTGAAAACTGGCAAGCAAATGCACTCTGCAAAGTTCCTGAGGCTTTGAGTAGCTCAAGTATGATATTCTTGGGGGAGGGGAGGGCGCCTCCCAAGGACGGACTGAATCTGCTCTTCCAAAGGTGGTGGACGTTTCACCCAGTAAGATTCAGCCACAGATTTTCAAATTTGAATATCTCCCAAATGCCTGTGAAGTTGATGGCCAGAATTGTTATGAAAAATGCTGCCTGTGATCACGACACACCCACTGATTTACAGCTCATTAGCCCCAGGACTGCCCAGAGATGCCTTTCCAGGTGGATGGGTCTCCTTGCTCACCTTGGGGGAGGGAAGGGGTGGTTTATTGAAAGTGCTCAATCTTGGCTCCCGCCCTCGACTCTGTATTTTAATGTCTAAATACTGAAGTTATAGAGTAACTGCTCTAGGTTGGAGAGCTAGAAAGCTTGGAAGGACTTGTGTGGACTCCACCTCTCTGCTAATGACCTTTTCGGTGTGTTTATTTCTGGTCTGTGTGGTTTAGTCGTTAAGTCATGTCTGACTTGTGATCCCATGGACTCTAGACCGCCAGGCTCCTCTGTCCGTAGGATTTCCCAGGCAAAAATACTGTAGTGGGTTGCCATTTTCTTCTCCGGGGGATCTTGCTCACCCAGGGGTCGAACCCAGGTTCCCTGCATTGCAGGCAGATTCTTTACCTTCTGAGCTACCAGGGAAGCCCTGGTCTGAGGTCCTCTATTAAATATGGAATTTGGCACTGAACTCAGGATCAAAACATACCTTGCATTATCTGAAAACAGTTTGTTGTTCAAAAAAATCATTTACTTGGCCATGCATCACCGGCAAACAGTCTTTCTTTTTGCTCTTAGTAGTTGATGTGCATATATTTGTGTGTTTATATATGTATATATAATTTAATAGCTTTAAGATATAACTCATATACCACAAAGTCACCCATTTAATGTGTACAGCACAGTCTAGTGATTTTGGTATTTTCACAATTGTGCAACATTTGCTACAATTTGATTTTAGAACATTTTTCATCACCCCAAAAGGAAACCCTCTCATTCCATCAACAGTCACCTCTGATTCCACCCCCACTAAGTCCTAGGTAACCATTAATCTGCCTTCTGTCTTTATAGAGTGTCTCTGTAGTTTTGTCTGTTCTGAACGTTTTGCGTAAGTGAAGTTATATAATATGTGGTCTTTTGTGACCAGTTTCTTTCACTTAGCATTAATTTCTCTTCCTTGCCAAATAATATTTTGTTATGTGGATGTACCAAATTTTGTTTACCCATTCATCAGTTGATGGACATTTGGATTGTTTCAACTTTTGGGCATAATGAACAGTACTATGGGGCTAGTGGCTCAGCTGGTAAAGAATCGGCCTGCAATGCGGGAGACCTGGGTTTGATCCCTGGGTCAGGAAGATCCCCTGGAGAAGGAAATGGCAACCCACTCCAGTATTCTTGCCTGGAGAATCTCCTGGACAGAGAGGCTGGGTGGTCTACAGTCCATAGAGTCGCACAGAGTCAGACATGAGTGAAGTGACTGAGCAGGATGAACAATACTGTTCTGAAAATTTATGTACAGGTTTGTGTGTGGACATATATATATATATATATTTTTTAATCTTGGCTATATACATAGGGAGTGGAATTGCCGGGTCATATGGTAACTCTATGTTTAACATTTTGAGAAACTGCCAAACTGCTTTCCAAAGTAGCTGGAATATTTTATATTTCCACCAGCAGTGCACGAGGGTTCTCAGCATCCTTGCTAACACTTGGTATTATCTGGCCTTTGATCATAGTCCTTCTAGTGAGGGTGTCATGGTACCTCATTGTAGTTTTTCGTTTACCTAACGGAGAAGGAAATGGCAACCCACTCCAGTGTTCTTGCCTGGAGAATCCCAGGGAGGGCAGAGCCTGGTGGGCTGCCGTCTCTGGGGTCTCACAGAGTTGGACACGACTGAAGCGACTTAGCAGCAGTAGCAGCAGCAATGACTAATGACGTTGAGCATCTTTCTGTGTTCCTATTAACCACTTGTATTTCCCTTTGGAATATGACTGTTTAAATCTTTGCCCACTTTAAAAGTGGGCTATTTCTCTTATTACTGAGATTTGAGTGTTCTTTCTATGTTCTAACTGCAGGTCCTTTATCAGATACTCAGTTTGTAAATCTTTTCTCCCATTCTGTGGACTGTCTTCATTTTCTTGGTAGTGTACTTCAAAGCACAGAAGTTATAATTTTTATTAAGTCATGTTTATTTTTCTTTTGTTGCCATATATGAGGAACACTTTCCTCACTTTATTCCTATGTGTGTTAAGAATTTTCTGTTTTTAGGTCTTAAATTTAGGTTTGTAATCCATTTTAAGTTAATTTTAATTTTTGCACGTGTTATGAAGTAGGGGTACAGCTTTTTTTTTTTTTGCATGTGGTTACTAGGTGTCGCAACATATTTTATTAAAAAGAATATTCTTTCCTCCATTGAATTATCTTGGCACCCTTGTCAAAAATGACCATAATGACCAGTAGATCATAAATGTAAGGATTTGTTTCCAAACTCTTGATTTTACTCCATTTATCTATATGATCTATATACAGTATTATATGGACAAATTTATCTATATAAATTTATATATATTTATCTGTTAAAATATATTTAATATCCATTAAATATATCTGTTGAGTTCAGTTGCTCAGTCGTGTCTGACTCTTTGTGACCCCAAGGACGGTAGCCTGCCTGCCAGGCTTCTCTGTCCATGGAATTCTCTAGGCAAGAGTACTGGAATGGGTTGCCATTTCCTTCTCCATGGGATCTTCCCGACTGGGGGATCAAATCTGGGTCTCCTGCATTGCAGAGGTGAGATGAAGTCGCTCAGTCGTGTCCAACTCTTTGCCACCTTGTGGACTGTAACCTACTAGGCTTCTCCGTGCATGGGATTCTCCAGGCAAGAATACTGGAGTGGATTGCCATTTCCTTCTCCAGGGGATCTTCCCGACCCAGGGATCGAACCCGGGTCTCCTGCATTGGAGGCAGACGCTTTAACCTCTGAGCCACCAGGGAAGCCCCTGCATTGCAGAAGGATTCTTTATTCTCTGAGCCTCCTACCTGGTGGCTCCCTGTGTGTGCCTGGCCACCCCTTAAACAATGGTACATTTTATCATTGTTGCCTACACGTGTAACTATACGAATAAAGGTATATCCTACTGTTGATCTCATATTTTATTGGTAATTCTGGTGAGAAGAGGCTAGGAAGCACATAAGAGGGGGGATTGAAGTGACCGGTGCTCTTCGTTTAATGGTATGAAAAGCCTAATCACGTGCTCTCAGGATATTTCTTGGTTATTTTAATATTTAATGATAAAATACGTGGCATAGAAAGAGTAAGAAACAAAAATTTGCTGTGATACCGGGTGCTTCTGCCTTGTGGTAATAGTTAGGAAGATGGCCTTACCTTGAGAGCAGTTACTTTGCAGATAAGTAGTTGAAACTTCTTTCAGAAATGTCTAACTTTTGTTCTTGGGTTCATGGGAATTTTAGAGATACAGGCTTTTAATTGTTCACAGCTGGTGCATGAATATAGTGGTAATAATAATTAGGAGCAATACGGTTCACCTCTTTAAGTTGTTAATTTTAATCCACTAAAGTTTTTTGATCTGAAGTCTGGCAGCGTCTTCCAGTGGGAACATTTGGAGGGGTTCCATCGTAGTTTTAGTCAGGAAGTATGCGTGTCTGCCTTGTCTTGCTAATTTGTTACAATGATTTCCATGGTTTGATTTTCATCTCTTCCACCTAAAAGCACACACACAAAACCAGCCCACACTCAACAAAACCCGTACTACAGGGCCCTTGAGGGGGGGGTGCAGCAGGCACCAGGAGCCTGGATCAAGCATATCTGCGGCCCTTGTGGCCTCGGGTGTGGCCCCCTTACCTGATGGAGATGGGAGCCTTGTTAGGAGAGGAAAAGTGAGTTTGAATTACGAGCTTGTGAATGGAGGTCAAAGCCCAGTGTGGTTAACACTCATTACTTCGTTGGGATGAAAAGAATGCTTCCAATTCCCTAGCTAGTAGAAGCAATTGTAAAGCTGATTTTATAAGTTATTTATTCCTCCCACCTTGCTTTTTGTCAAGTCTTCAAATTCCACAGTATTAAGACAAGTTTCTGGAGGCATTCACTCTCCATGACTCCATCTTAGGGAAATTTTTCTAAGTGATAAATATTTATTAGTGAATAAGTATGTATTTCCCTGGCTGTCCAGTGGTTGATCCTGCATTTCCACTGCAAAGAATGTGGGTTCAATCCCTGGTCAGGGAACTAAGATCCCACATGCTGCATGGCACAGCTGAAAAAGAGGGGGAGAGAGAGAGAGAAAAAGTATTAAAAAAGGTATATTCTTGAACAGTGATTTCAATGGAAGTAGTATTCTGAGAAATTTTAAAGCAACAACAAAACAGATTTCGTATGAGAACATGTAATTATATCAAATTGTTAAAAGATACCTCTTTCACCTTGGATACCTCAGGGAGAAAAAAAATCTTAAATTGACATTGTATATGTGAAAGAAATGTAAATCCTAATTTTGGTTATTTTTAGAAGTTAGTAGTAGAACATTAATTACATGAACAAATTTATAGCTTCTCATAATTCACACTGACCCCGGTTTGGCTGAGACGGCCCACTCTTGTGTTCTGGAACTAAGTGATTTCTCCTAGCACATCCTCTTTGCTTTTCCCACAAGACTTCCTGGAACAAGACAGCGTTCGCCAGGTAGAGTTGATACAAGAATCCTGCCAAGATAACTTTGTGATGACAACCTTTTTGCTTTTAAAAGTACACATTGTAAAAAAGCTCCCTTGAATCTACAAATAAAACCCACTTTATGAAGCTAGGTTGTTATTCACATTGTACTTCCAGGAACACAAGTTGGAATTAGTTTTCATTTCAGAGCGCCGTCAAAGTGAAGTGCGACAAGTCAGAGAGCCTCGGGAGAGGCTGTGACCTTGTGGGAACACCAGGTCAGTATTGGGAATTAGTGTGAGATCCCCAAATGCGGCGGTTTCTAAGTGGGTGATTTTTGTAATTTTATTCACTTTTGCTAGCTCATGAAAAATTGTCAGAGTGAACAGAGGGACAGCATTAGTCCCCTGAATAAGGAGCCCTTACATCCCTATCCCTCAAAGACTTTTTTTTTCATCCCATCCTATTTGTAGGTGATCAGCGTGCGGACACTGTGTGTGCTTATGTCTTCTAAGTATTTACTTCTGGAGAACCAGCTTGAAAAAGCAAAACAGAAAAATCCATTGGCATTTTGAGAGTTGAATCCACAGAAGATGTTGTTTGCAATGTGCTGAAAACATAAGGTTCAAACAGCCGGAACAGGCCTGGTGCCAGGCAGTTTTACTGTGAGAGAAAGAGGAGGTCTGAAGCAGTCCTTTTAGGATTATCTCCAACTCAGCAGCTGCTGTCTGAGTTTGATTATGCACATCCTGCTCCGGGAGACCTGCCTTAACCCTAGGGCCCCTGGGGAACCTCAGGCCTCTCTTTAAACAAAAGGCTCTTCCCCTGGACACCCAAGGGCAAAAGCCAAAACAATATGGAGGTTAAAAGAAAGTGGAGCTTTTAAAGACTGGATTTGAGAGAACAGTCTAGGAAGGAAACTTGAGTGCAGAAGTTTGGAACTTGCAAGAGCCTTTTAAGACTCTCTGATTTTACAGATGAAGGAGCAGAGGCTTGGGGAAGTTAAGTGACTTGCCCATAGAGAACCAGTCAGAACTGAAATCCAGATCTCCTCGCCGCCCTCCTACCCCGCCACCCTCACCACCCTACCCGTCCCCGCCAGCCCCGGTTTGTATAGGATCACATGCTTTAAAGATGGGATTCTCACACCCATATAAATGACGTGTTGTATATTTTTGAAAATTGAGCCGAAAGAGAAGAAACGTTGAAAGAGCATTGGAGTTAGGAGCTGACCAGGTGTATTCAGATTATTCTTTCAAGCAGCAGAGTTTCCTCAGTGTGTAAATAAGTGGACCAGTAAATAGATTATTCCAGTAAATTCTGCTTAAGATTTTTAAAGGTCAGTTCAGTTCAGTAACTTAGTCGTGTCCGACTCCTTGCGACCCTGTGAACTGCAGCACGCCAGGCCTCCCTGTCCATCACCGACTCCCAGAGTTTTACCCAAACTCATGTCCATTGAGTCGGTGATGCCATCCAACCATTTCATCCTCTGTCATCCCCTTCTCCTCCTGCCTTCAATCTTTCCCAGCATCAGGATCTTTTCAAATGAGCCGGTTTTTAAAGGTGGAACCAGGCATATTGGAGAGGTGTTGGGAGGGAAAAGTTGAACCTAGGAAGATGGTTCTGAAAACTAGGAAGGATGTTTGTGTAAGGAACTCTTATTCAATGATAGTGGTATCTGCAGCTGGGCTACAGCCTCTTTGCATTTATGACCTCCAGTCTGGTGAAGGTAGGTGGGCTTCCATTATCTGTGCTGAAGAATGCATGTGGGATCCTTGAGCCTAAGGCTGTCCAGGTAACAAAAGGCTTTGTTGGAGAAGATAGCTGCCTAGAGTTCTTGGAGAAGAATGCGTGGTTGGTTGTTTTACATTTGTGTTGGGAAGTGAGAATTTCCCCCTGCCCTATGGTTGTAATAAGATGAAGTTTTCTTCCTTTTAATATTCGAAAGCTAATTTCTTAAAGAAAATAATACTGAAATCCAGGGAATATTACTAAAATAAATGTGGATCCTTTCTCTTCTTGCCTGGTTAAAGGACTGAGCTGGTAGTTTTGTTTGGTATAACGGCACTGGGTAACATTGTTGACCTAAAAGGGTTTTGATTAAATGAGAGAAAAAATCAGAACACTCTTATTCACTAACATGCCAGTTGGATTCGCAGCCTATTTTTATACTTTTTAATGGTGGAATTTTTATTCTCCTTTTAAGGTTATATTGAATGTGAGCTGAGTATCCTTTTCTACACCCCACCATCCTTTCTGTGAAACCTAAGAGAAAAAGACTACATTTAGGATACCCTGAGATACACTGGGATGTGTTTCTTTGCACTTAATTTTCTTTCTAGGATTTTGGTGACATCTGTAGCTGAAAATAAAAGGAGCGATGGGTGATCCGGAGCATGTCTCAAACAGGCAAATGTGAGAGTCTTCCTTTAGAGCTATGCCTTAGGAATGTCTTTTATTTAGTGGCCTAATTAGGACAGGCTTGTATCGGTTTATTGATTGACAAGCTTTTGAAGTAGCTGTTGCCTGCAAGTGTGAATTTTTAAAGCAGTTACCTGATTTTCTTTTTTTCCCCTCTGACTGGAGAAAAGTTAGGGCATAAGAAGACGCTGTATATTATTTTCCTTGTTCTTCACCAAAGATAGACAAAGTTTTGGGTTCTTTGGAAAAAGAAGTTTATCCGAAGGTCATGAGTCTTTTCCTCCTTTGTTTCCCTTAATTGATAGCAGCGGCTCTTTGTCCCTTTGGGATACATTGTCTTAATGCTATTCTTATGCTGTAATGATATCAAAGGAGGCAACTAAAGTGATTTTCTCTGTAGGCAATTGTTCAGTTTATGATATATTATAAAACTTTTTGAAGAGCTATTTGTACTCATCAGAGAGGAGAAGTAGCTTAAGGATATATGATCTTTATTTGAGATAGTTACTAATCTATCTAATTGGATCTTTAGAGCAAAATGGGCAGTTTGTGGATGTGTAGTGCAAGATGAATTCTGTGTAAGTGCCACCTCTGAATTGTCAGCTTGCCCAGAAGTGACATTTCTCAGCTGGGAACTTTCTCTGGGTTGTTGTTGTTGAGTCCTAAGTCGTGTACGATGATTTGTGACCCCACTCCAGCCTTCCTTGCCCATTACTATCCCCCGGAATTTGCTCAAACCCACGTCCATTGAGTCTGTGATGCCATCCAACCGTCTCATCCTCCGTCACCCTCTTCGCCTCCTTTCTCTGGGAAGGGTGTATATATATATATATATATTTCTGGATTAGTCTCACACTAGTGAAGTGTTTTTCCTACCTGCTGCTCTCTGCCTGGGGTTGGAATTTTTCCCGTTTACTGCTTGTCACTTGGCCTTTGAATGGAAATGTGTCCTTCCTTTCAGAGTCAGAAGAAATTTCTCTGAAGACTTATTAATTCAGTTGCTCCATGGCAAACTCCACACACTACAATGATAAACCTCTGAATCTGAAATCTCTTAAAAGTTTTTTCTTCCCAAAATGTGTACAATGAATTTCTGAGCTGCTAAAAATCCCGCATTGTATTGCACTGTCATTCTCTGTAATCTCGTTTTAGAGGATTTGGTGTTGTTTGGCTTCTCCAGCTAAACCACATTAACATGAAATTCAGTCTTTTGAAATGTAGAAGCATTGTGGGAAGAATAACGGGAGATCCTAGATTTCCTTGAAGAATGGAAGAGGGATGTATGGGGAATATACATGAATGTCCCTTTCCCCGGGCCTCAGACGGTAGAGAATCCGCCAGCAATGTGGGAGACCTGGGTTTGATCCCTGGGTTGGGAAGATCCTCTGAGGAAGAAACTGGCACCCCACTCCAGTATTCTTGCCTGGGAAATCCCATGGACATAGGAGCCTGGTGGGCTAGAGTCCATGGGGTCACAGTCGGACACGACTAAGTGACTAACACATACACACACACACTCAACCATGTTTGGAAATGTGACTTAGTAATTTTGGTTGGGAGTAAAGCTTGTTCCCGGTGCCTTGGGCCCCTTCCAGGAGTGCCACTCGGAGTCCTAGGTGTTGTTGGAGAGGAACCTTTCATTCTTGGCGTTCTGGGGGAGATTTACATCTGTAAGCCAGATAAAAATATGTGGCAAGGTGATAAGTTTAATTGGCCCACTATTATAATTATTCAGTAGGAGGTGACTGTGGAATGGCTATTCTAGCCCAAAATGCCTGGGAGGAAGGGGGAGGAGACCCACTGAAAACAGCAGCAACATTACAAAATGTTGGTTTAAATGTGCATTTAATAGCAAATTATCCTGTCACTTTAAGAAGGATGGAGGGATTCTTAACCAAGTGGGATTAGAATCCAATCCCCCGACCCCCAAAAAAAGAGGTGGGCTTTTTTTGCAAGGATAACTGTGGGGAATTCTGTGACGATCTCTCTCCCCTTAAGGAGTACCGGGGGTAACAGGATTTAGTGGATGTAAACTCGCCCCAACCCTCAGCTAGTCATCCTTCCCCCAGGTGTTGCGACAGGCAGCACGGCCGCAGGCTGGTGTGGCTCCAAGAGTTGGGGTGTCTTGGCTTCTTTCAGAAAAATCCCAGTGGAAGGGAATGTGGTAAAGCAGCGTATTTTTCTTTCACATCAAAGGGCAGGGAATGTTGTGCAGACAGTGAGCTAAGGAGGAGGGAGCAGCCCTTCGGTGCGCGCTTTGGGAAAGTATGTGTGGAACGCGGTGGTTCGGGGACCAGGGCCCTCCCCAACCCCCAGAGGGTCCAGGTGCCTGCCTGCTTGCTGTGTTCCTGGAGCCCAGTGACCGGAGGCTGAAATTGCAGCCAGATGAACCGAAAATAAAATTGATGGCTTTATTGGACGTTCTTTTCATGAAATTTAACTTTCTAATGTGCACATTTATCACTCGGGATGGCATTATCCGTGGCTGACCTTTCGTTTGGGGGAGCTGCCACTCGCTGACTGCTGCTCCCTTCAGCTCTGCTTTGATTCCTCTCCACATCTGCTGAACATGTGAGATATATATATGTGTGTGTGTGTGTGTGTGTGTGTGTGTGTGTGTGTGTGTGCAGATTATATATATATATATATATATATATATATATATACTTTTTCCTCTGAAGCACACTGACAACTGGCTAGAAAGATTTAATGAAAATCAGTCAGAACTAATTTTAGCTAGCTATTCCAGTTTAGGGTCCGGGCTCTCCTGGTTTCTTTTCAAATGTAGACATGGGGCTTCCTATAAGTTGCTGGGGGAGCATGGGGCAGCATGGGGAAGGCTCTTTGGGCAGGAGGCTGGGGGTCTTGGGCTTATTTCCACCCCGCTCCACACTGCCCCCCTTTAATGATTTGGGGGTGGCTGGGAATCATAATGTTATCAATGTGCTCAGTAATATTTAAAAATCTTCCTTCCTTCCCTTCCTCCTTTCCAGTAGGCATCAGAGCACTGCTGTGGTTACACCTAATAAACCTCAAAGACTTCCCTGGACTGTTTAATGGGACCTCATGGCATGGCAACCCACTCCAGTGTTCTTGCCTGGAGAATCCCCATGGACAGGGGAGCCTGGTGGACTGTAGTCCATGGGGTCTCAGAGAGTGGGACGTGACTGAGCACGCACGCGGTGGAGTGTCATGCGCCCTTCCATGGGTGGTGGGTGGGTTCTTATTTTGAAAAGATGTGACGACTGAGGACTTTCCAATTATTACAGTCTTTCATGGGATCAGAATTTGAGGGAGACGAGACTTAGGCTGTTATTTAACAGGTCATCGGAGCTTCCACGTGAGCGTTGGGGGGGTGCTGGAGGTGTTGGGTTCACAAACATAAAATTGCAGTCTGTGTTTCCGCTTGCTCCAGAGAAGTGGCTGGAACGCCTGCTCTCGCTTCTTCAGGAGAATCCCAGTCAGGATGTCACCATCTCCCCAAGTGCTCCCAAGTGTTTGTGGCTGCTCACTCCTTCTCCCTACGACATCCTCTGTCTCATCTTTGGCCAATCTGGAGGCAGGAAGTAGTGGGACTTCCGGCTTGGGTGTGAGGTCACTAGGGCAGGAGGTGGCCTTGTCTTGGACGCGGTCATCCTCTCACCTTGGGGTTGATGCAGCCTGCTTTCTGCAGCAGCTCCATGCTCAGCCTCCCACCTGTGCTTGGTGAATACTGCTCGGCCTTGTCACTGCAGCACTGGATGGTCGCCTTAGGTGCCTGGACAGATTCCTTGTCAGAACACCCTTCCCAGTAGAGGGAGGCTGCACCCTCTTGCCCCTGTGTCCTGATGGGACTGCATTACCTCTGAGCTGCTTAGGAGATAGGGCCAAGGTTCTTGCCCTGGGATCTACAAGTCAGGCCCTGTTGCTCTAGTCTTTTCCTTCTCCTTAAAGCTTCCTTATGACAAAATCTTCCAACCCTCCAGGCAGGTTTGCTGAACTCAGAGTAGTGCTTAGAAGCGTTGAGACTCTCCTCCTCCAAGATCATGCCTTACGACAAACTGGATTCCCAGGTCTTTATTGATTTCTGGGGTTTTCCGTTGATAGTTGCGTTCCCCCCTCTCCTCAGGAAATAAAGCATTATTTGGCCTTACTTTGGCCATAAGTAGAATCAGAACGAGACAAGGATCTTATGTAACTGAAAGGGTGCTCATTACAGTGCTTCCAGAGGGGAGGACTCAGGATGTTTGCATATCTCTTATCAGTGTACAGAGCTTTTTAAGTTTTACAGGCTTATCAAGATCACTCATCATGGTAACTCTGTGGGGTGGGCATCATTGACCTTGTTTCACAGGGAAGGAGAGTAGTCACCCCTTGAGGCTGGAGGAGAGGCTTAGCAAAACTAAGCATTTGATCCAAAGTAAAGCATCCAGTGGTAGAGATGGTCTTGGCTCTTGGACTTGACTGGTAGTGGTTTGCCTTGGAGTATTTCTCTGTGATTTGGGCCTGGCCAAAGTGGCTTTGTACCGATTACTGTAATAGGTCTAAATTGATTAGATTTCAGTAAATACATACTGATCATCTATGATTCAAGATTTAAACATAGGAATCTTTAATGGCAGACTGGAAGTTTTGTAGAGAATGAAGCATCAAAAATCATTTTACAGAAGCAAAAAAAAAAGTTACAAGTTTACATGCTTGATGTACAGACCGAAACCATCCTGTTATTACATAACAATATGTGTTTCTCGTTTTGCCTCGTGTGGCCAATAAATGCAGAAATTTCTTTACTCTCTTCTTTGCATTAAAAAGGTGGAACTAATGTCTCTAGCCTGTTTTCAATGCTATGAGGGAGAGAGAGGAACTTCTTTCTAGATTATAGGAGTGCCAAGGAAATGGTCTCCTATTAACAGTGGATAGATTGTGCCTGGAGACTGGTGGAAATGCCCCATTGAGGGGAGGAGAGGAAACAGTTGAGCAAAAAGTGAGGAAAGGTCTTTCCCATTTCTTTTGAGTACGAAGGGCCTTTGTAAGAACTTGGGGTACATCACAAGGACAAAATGGTCAAGCCAGGGAATCCAGAATTGGATTCTATATTGATTCCCCTGGATGTCACCGTGGGTTTCACTTGGCTCTTGTTGACCCATCCGTAAAACCGGGATGGTGATATAGCTTTGAGGAAGGCTTGGAAGGTACTCAGAAGGTCCTGGATCTGCAGGGGATGGAGGTTGGGAGCTGGCCACCAGCCTGGAGGAGAGAGGCAGGTGGCCTCTGGAAGGTGATGACTCCACGCAACTGTCTTTCTGATGTCTTCGTGGCTCCAGTTCCTAATACTTGGCTCTGTGTTCACGTGTCAGAGTCACACTTTGTTTTCCATGACTCCTATTGATTTTTGGCATGGACGCACCAGGATTTATTTCTACAGCAATACGGTGATTGACCCGTAATGGGTGCTCAGTAAATACTGGTTGAGCGAATGTACCCCAAGGGGAAGAGGAACAATGTGCCTATTCACAGGTGGGGAGAGAGCATGCGTGCGGGCAAGTCTCGAGCTTCTTTATTTCTGCCTCTGGAGTGTTTGAATGCACGCTTCATAGCAATGGAGGCAGTGCTGCCGCGCCATAAATAACCCCAGAATCGGTCTTTGTTTCCCACTGCATTGCCCAGGTCACGGCTTATCAGGAACAGCTACCGAGGAAGGGACCGCCCTTCTCCCGCCTCTGCTGGGTGCTTTCTGCCTAAGCTAGCCACCCATTCTCAGGGCTATGTTTGTCCTTCTCACAGAGAAATCTGATCATGGCACTCTCCTTACTAGTAAGTGTCCTCAGTGGCTCCCTGTCGCCCCCAGTAAAGTCCATACTCCCTGTGCCCTCTGACCTGGTCCTTCTACTGTGTTGGATATCAGGACCCCCTTGGGCAGCCCCTGCAGGGTGTTTGGGTGTGAAAGGCGGTGGAGAGGGGATGGCGTTGATCTACCAGATGTACGTAGTTAGAGCTTCTGGGTTTAACCGGGCAGTTTTAAAACCTGCTCTGAGTTGGCCTCCAAACAAGCTGAAAATCAGTATATTTGGCACACATCAGTACAGTACACTAAGAAAAAGGCGTTGGATGTTTGGAATAGGTGCAATAGTTCATGTTAAGGGACAGAGAAAATCGTGATGCTAAAGGATCTTTGCATATAGTCTTCAAAGACCTATTCGATAAAGTGTTTTCAACTGACCCTGTAGTTTATTTGGAAGAATATATATATGTTGTATAGGTGCACGTGTATCTATGCTTGCATATATCTTTTAATTTGGAAAATAACTGAGACAGAGACTTGTATTACTGGAGATTGAAAGTTACTGTAAAGCTATAATAATAAAAGAGGATGACGTGGGTGTAAAAATGTGCAAGCAACCAAACAAAATAGCACCTCTCAAAAATTTTTAGTGTGTGAAATAACAATTATATGGTAAGTCCTTGGGAGAAGGTACTGGTTATCTGGTAAAGGAGGTTGTGAAATTGGATACTTTAAAAAAGCCCACACAACCTATTTAGATCTTTGCCTCAGGTCATCACCAAAATACCATTCTTGTGCATTGGGTTATGTATTTTTAAAACCCTAAACCAAAAAAATATTGAAAGATATTTGATCTCTGAGTAAGGGTGTCTTTTAAGGCTGAAAGCAAGAAGCAGTGGTTGCTCAACTTGAGTACATAAAATTATTACTTTTACCGAGGAATCATCAAATGACCAATGGTCACTAGTACCAAAAATGCAAGCCCAAACAAGTATTCATTCTTCTAACATTGTATTAGGCAAGATTTAGAAAATGCAAATACTCATTACTCATTCAGTTCAGTTCAGTTCATTTCAGTCGCTCAGTCATGTCGGACTCTTTGCGACCCCATGAATCGCAGCACGCCAGGCCTCCCTGTCCATCACCATCTCCCGGAGTTCACTCAGACTCACGTCCATCGAGTCAGTGATGCCATCTAGCCATCTCATCCTCTGTTGTCCCCTTCTCCTCCTGCCCCCAATCCCTCCTAGCATCAGTCTTTTCCAGTGAGTCAACTCTTCGCATGAGGTGGCCAAAGTACTAGAGTTTCAGCTTTAGCACCATTCCTTCCAAAGAAATCCCAGGGCTGATCTCCTTCAGAATGGACTGGTTGGATCTTCTTGCCGTCCAAGGGACTCTCAAGAGTCTTCTCCAACACCACAGTTTAAAAGCATCAATTCTTCGGTGCTCAGCTTTCTTCACAGTCCAACTCTCACATCCATATATGACCACTGGAAAAACCATAGCCTTGACTAGAGGGACCTTTGTTGGCAAAGTAATGTCTCTGCTTTTCAATATGCTATCTAGGTTGGTCATAACTTTTCTTCCAAGGAGTAAGTGTCTTTTAATTTCATGGCTGCACTCACCATCTACAGTGATTTTAGAGCCCTCCAAAATAAAGTCTGACACTGTTTCTGTATCTATTTCCCATGAAGTGATGGGGCCAGATGCCATGATCTTCATTTTCTGAATGTTGAGCTTTAAGCCCACTTTTTCACTCTCCTCTTTCACTTTCATCGAGAGGCTTTTAGTTCCTCTTCACTTTCTGCCATAAGGGTGGTGTCATCTGAATATCTGAGGTTATTGATATTTCTCCCAGCAATCTTGATTCCAGCTTGTGCTTCTTCCAGCCCAGCATTTCTCATGATGTACTCAGTACTCATTAGAATATGCTTAGCCATCCTTTCAGGAAAGAAATTTAGTTTTAAAAAGTCTAGATATTTTTAAGTTGTTTGGATTTTATATATACTGGGGGAATATTTCTATTTAAAGACTAACATAAATTATTTAAACATGGAAACCTCTAGTTTTATAACCTTGGTTTTTCATCTTAGTTTTGTGGTTGCTTTTTAAATAACAAAGGCCCTTTGGACTTTGAGTTGTCCAAAAGAGAGATACCTACAATTTAATGCTTTTAATCATATACTATTCCATATAAAATAGGGCAAAGAGATTAAACCATCAGGGAAAGCATGACTTATTCAGGGGTTTTTTGACCCTTAATATTCTAGAAGACCATGCTGCTGCTGCTAAGTCGCGTCAGTCGTGTCCAACTCTGTGCGACCCCAGAGACAGCAGCCCATCAGGCGCCCCCCCGTCCTTGGGATTCTCCAGGTAAGAACACTGGAGTGGGTTGCCATTTCCTTCTCCAGTGCACGAAAGTGAAAAGTAAAAGTGAAGTCGCTCAGTCGTGTCTGACTCTTCGTGACCCCATGGACTGAAGCCTACCAGGCTCCTCCATCCATGGGATTTTCCAGGCAAGAGTACTGGAGTGGGTTGCCATTGCCTTCTCCATAATGAGGCATTATATGTAAAAGACAAGTCAGCCTAGACTCCAGTTTCTGAACTATTCACATTGTAAGTCACAGAGTGACTTGGAGTACACTGCTTTAGCTCTCTGGGTCTTAACATCTTGATCTGTAAAATGGGAGAGTTGAGTTAACTCACAGTTTCCCAGCTAGGATGCTGTGGCATAGCAGTGCTGAGATTTTGATGTGTCTGAGCTCTCGGGGCCACTGAACAGAGCCTGTGGTGGAGGCCACAGATCTGTCACCTCCAGCCAAGAATAGCCACTTCTTTCTCCCAGTGGGTTGTGCAAATACTACCCCAAATCACACTTCACTGCATCAAACCTGGATGAAGCAAGTTGTTCTACTTTTAGATTCAAGAGGTGAAAGCTAGGTGGGGAAGGAGATAATTTCTGATATCACGATGAACCACTCATCCTTTTGACTATTCAGTAGTGTGTTTAAAAATGAACAGAGGAAAATACATCAGAATGTTATCAGTGATTGTTTTTGGTGGTGGGCTTATGGATAATTTTTTCTCTTATTTATAATATTCTGTGTCTTTCAAATTTGCTGTGTTAAGAATGGGTTACTTTTAAAATGAGAATAGTCAACTAAAAACAAAGTCTTCCTGTAGCCATCGTCATATTCCAAAACTCCATGCGTACAGGTGGCTGCTGTGGTTGTTTCTCTTTATGTAAATATCCTGGGGGATTTTCATCCCAGGGTTTCTTGCTTGGGCTGGTTTATGCTGTGAGGAGTAACCTTTGAGCAGAGGCCTGCTGTTGAGGGAGTTAGAAGCCTTCTCTTTACTCAAGGGTTGCCTACCCCAAAAGTCATCTTCTTCCCCAAATGTTTGCTGCCCTTTCTCCGGCCCTGAGATCCCTGGAATTATTGAGTAATTCTTCTTTCTTTGTTCTTCTTGATCCCCAGTGTGTATATAGTTAGATGTCCCTTGTGCCCGCTCAGCTAAGCAATGGAGAGTCTGCTTTTAACTTGTCCTCTCTAAGGCAGCCCTTGGAGGTCCTTTGTCATTATTAATCAGCTCCCTCCTGCTTATTTACATCTTTCTGATAATGAGTTGCCTGGAACTTTCCGACCTAACAGTTTAAACCAAACCAGAGATTGTGGGCTTTTTTTTTCGTCTCTGGTTGGTTTTGCTTTACTTTGAGGAAAAACAATATAGACATTAAAGATGTTTAAACCCTATTTTCTCTGACTTCTTAAAAAGCATTTTTGATTGACTCCAAACATTTTAGTTCTCTGAAAAGTGTGACTGTTTTGTCTAAATGTTGGAGGTGGCAGGCCCATGGGGCATGAGAAGTGCCATTATAATTCTTCAGCAAAATTTTAGAATGATTAATAGGGAGGCTACTGGGGCATATAGTAATGACTCATAAAAGTCAGAATATGCTGTAATACTCTATGTATTAACACTGTGCTAAATATTGATTCCTTCCTTTTATATAACACTTTAGTGTCTTACAAGGTGCCTTGACCTTCTGAACAGAGATAATAACTAAGGTATTCAGTAATAGAAATTTCCAATTGGCGGCACGTGAGTAAAGGGCGTTGTAATTGTATATTTGATTTTTATACCAATGTTGCTTTCTTCGCGAGACGCCCGTGCAGTCGGAGCCTCTGTCACAGATGTGGAGTGTCTCCTGGTCACACAGCACCGTGCTCTGCACTGCAGCTGGCAGTGTCATGAGCCACTGGCCACGGGCCGGAGCTCAGACTTCCAAGATGTCAGAGTTGGTGGGGACCTTGAGGTCATCCAATCCAGTGCTTCCCGGTCATTTTCACTTCATAGAACACGTTGCAAAGGTTCATACACTCACTGTGGGGAGACAGATGGCTGCTTTTGGCTGGAGGTGTGGCTCTGGGGCCTCCAGTGTGGGCTCTGTACGGATGCCCCGAGGCCCTGAGGGCATCAGAAGCGTGGCACAGCTGGGCCAGCACATGCCAGCGGGGGACTGCGATCTGATCCAACCCTCCCATTTTACAAATGAAACATCTGTGTTTACACATCGGGACCTAGAGAGGTAAAATAGCTTGTTCAAGGTCACACAGTGAATTAGTGATGTTGCAGTAGGTAGAATTGGAGCATTTCCGAGTCTGAAGTGGCTTCTCTTTTACATAGAATGATCTTTTTCAGGATCGTTAAGGACCATAAAGACCTTTTACAGGGCATGTTTTCCCAAAAGGTTTATTATCTCTTTGCCCTATTATATAAAAGAGAAGTATATGCTTAAGAGTAGTAAATCATACATATATTTCTTTTCAACAATCCAAAGAATAAAAGGTTGTTTAAAAAAAAACAGTAAAATGAAAGTTACGAAACTGGAAACGGCACAGCATATATAAAAACCACCCAAACCGTTTTAAAATATTTGATTTACACAAATCAAAAATGTACTCAGTGTTTAAAAACAGTAAGTTTGGGAGTTGTCTTGCTTTTGAAATTCAAGAGAAAGTACAATGGAAAAGGAGATGAAAAATGTTAATAATCACAATGAACTGCCTTCACCTCCATCCTTACGTTTAAGCCCTTTAAGAATACTAAGTAGCTGTGGTTCTCTGGGGGTAGTTTTATGATTCAGTTCTGGTAGCTTCTGAGTTCTCCTTCCACCCCATGGTATGACTCACTGATTCTAGTATCGTCACTGCTTAGTTCAGACTTACATACATCCATGTGTGTGCCAGTGAGGATGGTATTGGAACAGGGCATCTAGTTTTCAGTTCCATGACTGAACTACAAACTCTGTGTGCCAGTTTAGGACAGTTTATGGCATGCTAGAGTTGTGACATCAGATGGATTTGTTCCATCATTACCTCAAGATATGTAAGTCTAGACCAGCATCACCTACCATTTACAGCTGTATCTTAATCTCTGTCTCCTTTTTCTTATCTATACAGTGGGGAAATCTTAGTACCTGTCTGCTAAACTTTTGGCACAGGTTAAATACTTTTATAAATGCAAAGACTCAAGAATAACATCTGGCACATAGTAAGCCCACAATAAATGTTAGCTACGGCTATTATTTGCCACCATGATTGTCTTGGGGCAAGGGGCAGGTGAGGCCTTCAGGTGTGGGTAAGAGCTATTCTACCTTGTCAGTTTCAGACTAACACCTTTATAAAAGTAGCAGTCACCTAACTGCGTTCTTGCAGCACCAGGGAGTGTGAATCTTGCCAGGTACCTCCAACAGGCTCCTTTTGAGGGGGGTTTGTTGGACTTTCTTCTTTGGAAGAAAGATAAAGAAAGCCTGCCTTCTGGGACATGGGGAAAATGTCCCATATTTAGCGTTGTAGACTGTCGTGGAATAAGAAGGAGAGATAAAGATCCCAGCTTTTGACTTTCCTAAGACTGGCAGCTAACCAGTATCTTCAGCGTGGTACTTTCTGAGCCATGTGCTCCTCCAGACAGTGTGGGGGTAGGGCTGGAGCTTTGAATTCAGACAAGCTGGCTTTGGCTTCTGGCCACACGTGACTGAGCTCGTCCTGGCTGTGCCTTCACCTCCTCTGGTAGTCCTTCCAGTGGGAGCCAGCTGCCACAGGTGTACGAGCTATCAGGGATGCGGAGTAAGAGGCTAGCCAGGTGTCTGGAATGTAGCCCGTTTGCCATGAATGTGCCTTGTCTCTTCTGAGTTCCTTGTTGCCAGAACTGTGGTTTCATTTTTTGACTTTATTACCTGCATCTTTGGGCAGTCTTGTGTGGTAGCCCAAGGCTGTTTCTCACCAGTGGCCTTTCCATGGTGACTTTCAGCTAATGGTTCTCAGGCTCCTCGTCCTCTGCCTTCTTCTCCCATCATACTGAGTTTCTTCAACCCGTTTAGTTTTTTCGCCCAAGTTGTGCCTTCATCCCAGTCGCTGGCCTCACTGTGCTTCTTGCTGTCTCACTGTCCTGCCCCCTCACCCACAGGATTGCCAGATAAAGTACAGGATGCTCAGTTAAAATACAATTTCGGATAAACACCTAATTTTTTTAACATGAGTGTGCCCCTTGCCCTATGTGGGACGTATTTACACTAAAAAGTATTCATTATGTGAAATTCAAATTTGACTGAGCTTCTCTTATTTATGACTCTGACAACCCTATGAATATCTGTTGCCATTTACACTGCTGTGGCATATTTTAGCTTTAAGAATGCCAACAGGAAAAGAGAGGCTTCCTGGGTACCTCCTGAGGCTGCATTTTGACTGCCTTGGAAAGAAAATGCCCGACGGTTAAGAGGAGACTCTGGCAGTTGGTAGGAAGCTCTGTGATGTCAGGGCAGGAGATGCATATCCACTTTGATTTGGGAGATTGACACAATATTAAAAAAATGATCATTTAGCAGTTCAGCGTTATGTTAGGCAGTTTTATGAAACGTAGAAATGGCTTTTTCATGCACCTCAAAGGCATGATGTTGAAATGGAAAACCCAAACAGGAATGATTTGTGTTCATCAACTGTGAACACTTAAGGAAATGTCCATTGGGAGTACCCAGTCATCAGATGACATGGACTTACCCTACAGAGAATCTAATTTATGGGTGAGAAATTTGAAAACAGAATGGCTTATGCCAACTTTTCTTTTTCTTCTTTTTATTTCTTCCCTTTCGCTTCTCTCCTGAAAGACAGAACTAGAGCTGTGGATAAGAATAATCACGTGAAGGTTGGCTATGGCCTGAGTGCTCCCAGGTAGGGCTTTCACTGGCAGCTCTGTGATGCTTGCTGAGTATCCTCTGGGGATGAGTGGTCATCATATTTCCTGAGTGCCTTGTGTGTGCCTGGCAGGGCTGAAGGTGCCCGGGCTGCAGCAGCAAGTGGCCTGGGCCCAGTTCCAGCTTCATGGAGCTTGTACTCCAGCAGTGGGGGCACCTTGAGAAATACAAAGGTGTGCCAGGTTGGGCGGAAATCCTGGCCTCCAGGAGCCCGATGAGGATTGGCTTCTGTGTGCTTTCCCTCTGTTTAGTCAGAAAGGGTGCATCACTGGCCAGAACACTGGAAACCTGTCTAGGCACTGTTGTTCGGAAAGCTCATCAAACCTCAGGTCCCTCATTGGGGAATTTTACACCAGAATCTTCAGTCCAACCTGACAGCGGCAGGCTGTAATAAAATAGCTAGCCAACCCTCCAGTCGATCTGTCTTCTCAAAATAATGAAGGGGTCTTCCATGTTTTGTCAGACAGCATGCCTGCTAACACTGGCACATTAGCGGTACCTTCATAGTCATCTGCTGTTATGAAAAATGGTGGAACTTGGTTCATTCTAATGACATTACGATACATTTGAGGGGACTGAAAAGATTGTACTGTAAGAGTTAGGTGTTTCTTCCTCACCAGGAGAATTTAGAAATGGTGCAGAGTAAGAGAGAAGACTGGTGGTTCTGGAAGTTCTCAATTTTTTTTTTTTTTTGTTTTTTTTTTTTTAGATAAGAGAAAAAGCCTGATTTTAAACCCCTTGGAGTCTGAACTCTTGGCTGTATTCTAGAAGCTTCTTGAGCTGCTTGAGAACCCCAGCCTGAAGTTTTTACAGGACCTCACAGTGTCCAGATATTTCAGAGCTGTCACAAAGTTCTCCATAAGTTCTGGAAGCAATATACTTAAGGAATAAATGCCTGTTGTGGAGTACTCTTTAAGGCTCCTTTCTCTGCGACAGTAATGAGGTGGTTATCGAAAAGACTGCCTAGAAATCAGTGGTTTTAGGTGTTCAGGGAAGTCAATCTAATAACTTTTCTTCTGAAAGATTTTTGCTTTGGGATATTTTGTTTATTTTGTACTACTTTCAAATGCTCTTTTAATGAGCCCAGTATTTTGTAGTGGGCCTATAACCTAGCCATGAATTTTAAGGATAATTTAGGGGGAAAGTTCATTCTTCTATTCCTTAAGGACTAATATACTTAAAAATATCTGTCAGCTTTGTCTTTAAAATCTTTTTATTTACAAGTGACCCCTGACTTCAAGCCTAATTGGTTTCCGAACGTTTAGTCTTGAGGCCTGGCCATAACACAAACTCTTGTTTCCTGTAGGCTGTGTTGAATGTAAAGCTTATGTGATGTATTGGGCTTCCCTTTCTGGAAATCTGCTGTATAGTATCAAAAATAACAAAATGAATATGAAAATATATCAGAAATTAAATTGTCCTTTTTAAAAGACAAATGTTTATTAAATATTTTAGATGAAAGATAGTTTAAAAAAGAAAGCTTTGCTGTAAATAAATGTTACTTTGGGGAAATTTTCCTGCTTAGGTTGGATTGATGGAAGTTGTTAGTTCAGTTTCCCTTAAGCAAATATAGGTATTTTTGCCATTGCTTCAGGTCCCTTAAAATTGTATTATATTATGGAATGGTCTGCCTCAGATTCTCTTGTGCATGAAAATTGATAGAAATGCCACTAAGTTTCTTAATTGCTGAAACCTGAAGGAGGGGCAGTTGCCACAGCAACTTCTGTAGCCACCCATACTCTGATATTTCAGAAGGATCTTCTTTGCTGAGCTGTGAATGAAGTATTAAGAATTCATTCAAGTCTTCAGAATGAGCAATTGCTGGAGAAATTCATTTGCCCTCAGTACAGTTAGAGCAGACAGCTAGCTGGGTGTGAGCTGTCCCCAGGAACATCAGCTGTGCCAGTCAGTGACCTAGGTGTTGACTTTCGGGGTCTGATTGCCATCAGCTTTGTTACCCCTGTGAGGATCTTATAAGAGGAGAGGCAGCTACAAATTGAGCTGTCTTTGGGGTTTGTTGCCTGGCCATTATTAGGATGTTCTCCTTTAATCTATGTGTGTTTGTGTCTCAAAAAGTGAGCAAAACCAAAGTTTTGGCTAAGAGAACAAATTTATGCTATAATCATTTGTTGGTTTTTCTTTTCAATAAGAAAACAAAGCAGAGCTTGGCATTACTTGTAAATAACCAGCACTGACCATAGAATTTCATGTTGGAGTGACATTAAAGGAAGATCTTTTATCTCCCATGTTGTCAAAGATGAAACACATCTAAGTGTGAATGAGATGATATTTAAGTATTTTCTTCAAACATCTTGGGCACTTCTTTTTTTCTTACAGATCATCTCATTTGGTTTTGTGCTTTGTAGAGTTGCATACATGGTAAATTACTTAAGAATGTGTGGATGTATTGACCCTTTCCGGTTGAATTTCTTTTGCTCATGGTTAAGGAAGCGTCAATCTATAAATCAACATGTGTTAAGTGTAGTAGTTATTTGCCTGACACCAGACCGTAGGGGTCAAAGGAAGACACGAGGAATGACCTCTACTCCCCTTAAAGTCTCCTGACCACTTATTAGTGGTTAAAAAGCAGTAAGACGTGAGTTTAATGAGTTTTTCCCTACCAGTGCATTCTACTCTCATTTTTTTCGTTCATCCTGTTTGCTTGTGTTAGATAACATTTCTGGTCTTCTTAGTCTTGTGGGTTACTCCCCTACTCAGATTTTCCAGTTTTCTAAAGTGTCCTTTTTGGATCAGGGTCTATTTTAACAGTTTCCTATCCTTTGGGAGGGCTTCCAGGGTAGCTCAACTGGTAAAGAATCCACCTGCAATGCCAGAGACCTCAGTTCAATTGCTGGATCGGGAAGTTCCCTGGAGAAGGGTTAGGCTACCCACTCCAGTATTCTTGGGCTTCCCTGGTAGCTAAACTGGTAAAGAATCCACCTTCAATGCGGGAGACTTGGGTCTGATCCCTGAATTGGGAAGATTCTGGTAAAGAATCTCCCTGCAACATGGGAGACCTGGATTCAATCCCTGGGTGGGGGAAGATTCCCTGGAGGAGGGCATGGCAACTCGCTCCAGTATTCGTGCTTGCAGAATCCCCATGGACAGAGGAGCCTGGCAGGCTACAGTTCATGGGGTGGCAAAGTTCCAGACACGACTGAGTGACTGAGCACAGCAGCATAGCACCCTTTGGAACGTCATATGAGAGGAACAGACAGAAGCAGTTCGGACTAATTAACATGGTTGGGAAAATAGGGCCATATTGACAGGAAGAGTTCCAGAAGAAATGCTTCTAAAACAAGTCATTATATTTAGCTTCATGAAGATAATTCGATCAGCTTCCAGGAAGTGCTAAAGAGTAGGAAGAAAAGTGTCGTGTTAGTTCTGAATAGCATCTCATCTACGTGTGTCTGATGTCTGTTTAGAATCTCAGGATGGTGGAGGAGGGAGACGGGAAGCCTCTCCAGGTGCCGCGGTGAATGCCTTGATGCCGCAGAAGTCTGTTGATCTCGGCAGGTCCCCGGTGCTCCTGCCTGCCTTGGAGGTCTCCCTTGTGGAGACAGTGGCTGCCCAGAACACTGCCCCCAGCCATACACACACAGAGGCTTTATTTAAACTTCTGTGGTTTGTGGAAGTCAGGATTTGAAAGGCTTTATCAATTGTTTATTCATTCTGTGGTGGCTTTCTCTTTGCAGATGAAGAGGCTACCCTCTTGGCCTTCGTGAAAATAGGTTTTCCTCCTGCCTTGAAACAGAAGCTTTAAAAAATAAACTGATAAAGGCAAGGCGTCTTACCAGGACAATCTCAGTTCACACAGGCCCAGTGAGTTATTAAGTCCCGTACTCTCCTTGAATGGTAGGGCATAGAAGAGAGCCTTGGGAAGCATTTTCTTACATTTTTAAAAAATGCAAGTTCATCTCTGCTTCTCTGAAAAGTGAAAGTGAAAGTTGCTCAGTCATGTCCAACTCTCTGTAACCCCATGGGCTATATAGTCCATGGAATTATCCAGCAGAATACTGGAATCGGTAGCCTTTCCCTTCTCCGGGGATCTTCCCAACCCAGGGGTTGAACCCAGGTCTCCCACATTGCAGGCAGATTCTTTACCAGCTGAGCCACCAGGGAAGCCCTTAAGAAAGAGATTTAAAACTCACACTTGAGGAGACTGTGTTCCGGTCTCTGAGGTACTTTGATTCAAAAGGTATTTATTATAGAAAAAAAGCACATATGTACATTGGGTTATTACTCAGTTTTAAATAGAAGACATTCTGAGACCTGCTCCATGGATGAACTTTGACAAGATTATGCTGAGTGAAATAAATAAGCCAGTCGTGAAAGACACATGTTAAGTGTTGTACGATTCCACTTTTATTTATGTGAGGCACCTAGAGCGGCCAGATTTCTGGACACAGAAAGAAGTAGAAGGGTGATGGCCCAGCGACTGAGGGCAGGAGAAATGAGGATTTGTTTAATGGGTACAGAGTTTCAGTTTTTCAAGATGTAGAGAGTGGATGGTAGTGATGGGTATAGAACATAGTGAATGTAAACACTCCCGAACTGTACAGCTGAGACTAAGGTCATGGCATCCGGTCCCATCACTTCATGGGAAATAGATGGGGAAACAGTAGAAACAGAGTCAGACTTTATTTTTTTGGACTCCAAAATCGCTGCGGATGGGGACTGCAGCCATGAAATTAAAAGATGCTTACTCTTTGGAAGGAAAGTTGTGACCAACCTAGGTAGCATATTCAAAAGCAGAGACATTACTTTGCCAACAAAGGTCCGTCTAGTCAAGGCTATGGTTTTTCCAGTGGTCATGTATGGATGTGAGAGTTGGACTGTGAAGAAGGCTGAGCGCCAAAGAATTGATGCTTTTGAACTGTGGTGTTGGAGAAGACTCTTGAGAGTCCCTTGGACTGCAAGGAGATCCAACCAGTCCATTCTGAAGGAGATCAGCCTTGGGATTTCTTTGGAAGGAATGATGCTAAAGCTGAAACTCCAGTACTTTGGCCACCTCATGCGAAGAGCTGACTCACTGGAAAAGACTGATGCTGGGAGGGATTGGGGGCAGCAGGAGAAGGGGGACGACAGAGGATGAGATGGCTGGATGGCATCACAGACTCGATGGATGTGAGTCTGAGTGAACTCTGGGAGGTGGTGATGGACAGGGACACCTGGCGTGCTGCGATTCATAGGGTCGCAAAGAGTCAGACACGACTGAGCGACTGAACTGAACTGAACTGAACATGATATATTTTATGTTCTGCATATTTTCCTCTGATTTTTAAAGATATTTATTTATCTGGTTTTTGGGTGCCCATTATACTCCAGTGACTGACATAAGTGTCTCCAGATTTAGGGGAGCTTTGCAGGTCAGTGGGAGGTGAGGGTGTGATGACTGCTGGACTGGGGGTACGCTTACATCTTGGTGAAGGATCCTTTGGCCCTAAACTCAGGTGAACCTGCACTGAGCTCTGAGAAAGGACCTCACCTGCTTCTCTGTGATGCCCATTTCTGCCTGGCTTAGCCTCCCAACATGTGGTGTGGCTTGTCGCTGTGTCTCCAGAGCCTGTGCCTTCAGGATCACTTGAACCAGTTTTCTCCTTTAACTGGTTTGCTATCTGATCCATTCCGAAATCCAGCTCTGCCCTTCCTCCTTGGCCTCCGTTTTTGAATCACCTGTTTGGTGTGTGAGGATCTCCAATTTTACACCCTAGATCATTTTCCTTCTTTGGACTGTCCATTCAGGGAGGACATGGGCTCTGTGGCCCTCTGACCTTGGCAGCACCCAGCACAGTAAAATGCACTTAATGAATGCTTTGGATGAGGATGAGCCTCTGAAGTTGAAAGCTGATGTTGTTGATGCCTGTTTAATTGAAGGTTACTGCTGCTGCTGCTGCTAAGTCGCTTCAGTCGTGTCTGACTCTGTGCGACCCCATAGACGGCAGCCCACCAGGCTCCCCCATCTCTGGGATTCTCCAGGCAAGAATACTGGAGTGGGTTGCCATTTCCTTCTCCAATGCATGAAAGTGAAAAGTGAAAATGAAGTTGCTCAGTCGTGTCTGACATGGACTGCAGGCCACCAGGTTCCTCCATCCATGGGATTTTCCAGGCAAGAGCACTGGAGTGGGGTGCCATTGCCTTCTCCATGAAGGTTACTAATGCCTCTTTAACAGTGAAGGACAGTCTTTCTTCCATTTCTACCAGAGACCAACAAGCTGTCAGATTTTCCAGTGGTCCCATAGGGTCGCAGAGTCGGACACCACGGAAGCGGCTTAGCACGCACACGGGCTTAGCATATGTCCTGGGTTTTCATACCTGATTTTCTGGCTTAATTATTAATAGCTCCCCTCTTTCCCTCTCCAAAGTGCCCTGGTTGAACAATAAATTTCATTGCTACTGTGGTTAAAGGGAGGAACTTGTGGAGAAAATCAGTTATTAAAGAAAAATGAGGAGCAGAGGAAGGCAACTTGAAGCTGCTAGATATTCAAGAGATGAGGAATTTGAGAAATAGCTGCAGAGTCTGGCGTGTTAGGGGTTCTTTGGATGGAAAAAAGTATTTGACTCTTAATTATAAGCATGCTAGTTAAATTATAAAGCATATGCTAGTCTAATATGTTAGAATTTGAAAGTCTTGAGGGCTGTATGGGATCAAAGGAGGATTTGTTTTAATTAGTCACATTATAGAATCCTTTAGTGCAGGTTAACAGGTTAATATGTTTACTTAGGGCTTCAAACATTTTTATGGCTAATGGCAAAAGAGTTCAGTATAAGGTACAGATGTGTGTATGTGTCTTGCATTTGTTTCTTTAACTATGAAAATGAATTTCAGTCTGTTAAAATTCTGTTCTTTATGTGTGTATGTATTTAACTTAGATAATTGTATAGTGGATATTCGTTATTGATTGACCCTAGCTATTTAAAAAAGCCAAGATGATAATGAAGGAAACTAGGTAGGACCATAGTAATATCTTTATAATTATTGAGGGAGCATCTTGTAATCTGAAGAAAATAAGTGTTTTTTTTAATCGAATATCATGTAGGATTTTTTTATGTTGCAGTTTTTAATTTAAACAAATTTGAGCTGACTTTCTGTTAAGGAAGTGTCTTTGTTTATTAAACAGAAAGACTAGCTGTAAGATGCTTTCAGGATTGGTCTTCTAGCAGCCCAACAATTTTAGCATCATCTTGTTTATTTCCATTTTTCCGCTCTGGCATCTGCCTCTGCCTGAGCCTAGAGCTCCCCTTGCTGTGGACAGTCATATTATTTGAGTTTTTTTTTTTTTTTAATTGAGACAATGTATACTTTAAAATATATTTTAAAACTTTTCAAAACTTACCCAGTAATATTGCCTTACATTTTGAAAAGCTTTATAATTTTACGAAGGATGTTCACATCCATGTGTTGGAATAGCACTTTTCCTGGGTGGGGAAATTATCATTTGCATTATATTTTTCATATGATGAAACAGAGTGTGAGTGACTTACTCAAGGTGTTATAGCTGAAGAAATGAACCTGAACCAGGGCTCCTGACTTTGTGTCCTTTGCTCTGCCAGAGGCTCCCTCTCGTTTCTTGTCTGCTGCTATTGCTAAGTCACTTCAGTCGTGTCCAGCTCTGTGTGACCCCATAGACAGCAGCCCGCCAGGCTCCCCGTCCCTGCGATTCTCCAGGCAAGAACACTGGAGTGGGTTGCCATTTCCTTCTCCAGTGCATGAAAGTGAAAAGTGAAAGGGAAGTCGCTCAGTCGTGTCTGACTCTTCGCACCCCATAGACTGCAGCCTACCAGGCTCCTCTGTCCATGGGATTTTCCAAGCAAGAGCATTGGAGTGGGGGTGCCATCGTGTTCTTCTGTCTTCTTGCCAAACATAGTTTTCCCCCAGTTTTATTTCCTTGGAGGCTTAATTTGAGGTTGGGCCACACTATTGTTAGGAAAGAACCCGCGGGCCTTTGGACTGATTGGACATGGTTTACCCATCAGCAAAGTGACTTGACAGATGTAAAGTCATCCCTGTCCTACGGGTGTACCCAGGAGAAGTCAAGGAGCGTCAGTTCAATTATCCTTTCAACAACTCTGCCTCAGTTGCCCGTCCCATCCCATTCAGATCATAAGGATTTTTCCTCTGTGTTCCTAAGCTCTTGCCCTCCCTGCTTGCTGACTGTCCTCCCAGTCCTAACCTCAAAAACTGGGTGAACTGCTGCTGCTGTTTTCTCTATTTATTCTGGTCATCACTGCCTCTCTCCCGAGCCCCTCTAGTACCTTGACTTTCTCTCGTAGCACTTGCCACACACTGCGTTGCGCTCTAGCTATTTGTCTTTATTATATCCCTTCCTACAAGACTGTGCTGAGTCCTCAAGGGTAATAACCATTTCTCGTTCATCTTGGTGTCCCCTCCGCCCTTAGCATGTTGCCACATATCTGGGAAGCTTTGCAGTTAATTTTTTTGAATAAATGAGGATTTAGGAATGGTTATGCCCACTCATGGCCTTTCCCAGTGCCTCAGCGGTAAAGAATCCGCCTGCAATGCAGGATACACAGGTTCGATCCCTGGGTCAGGAAGATCCCCTGGAGGAGGCCATGGCAACCCACTCCTGTATTGTTGCCTGGAGTATCCCATGGACAGAGGAGCCTGGCGGGCTACAGTCCATGGGTTCGCAGAGAGTCAGACACAACTGAAATGACTTCACACGCTTGCACACATGCCTACTCATAAGATTTGAGGATTGAAGCTGTTTGAAACACACGCATATTCTTGGGCAGTTTATTATTGGTAAAATTATCACCCGAATTGTACATAACTTAAAAAGTAATTGTATATTTTTATGCAACAGGTTATCATGTGGAGTTTTAAGCCTGCACTACTTTTTATGGGCCTGTTTAATTAAATGGCACAGGGGTTTTTGAGATGCTGCTGGGAGGAGGGGGAGGGGCAGAGCTGAGGTCTTTCCAGAAGCTCAGTGAGCTGGCTCTTCGCACTGTCGGTATATCCTGTTAGGCTAAGCCCTGGCACAGCTGTCTTCACCTGACTAGCTTTGCTCTGGTAGCTGGCATCCATTGCATTAGCTGAGAGAGCAGGTTTAAAGGCTTTAACTCTTCTCTGCCTGGGCTCTGTTTCAGAAATATTTTGGAGGCGTTTCAGAAAGTAGAAACTCAACAGACAAGATTTTGGTGGTTTTTGAGAGTTCTTTCTTTTAATGTTGACATATTTACATTCATTCCGTGTTCTTCCAGTTCTGTAGAACCAGGACTGGGCTAATCACTAGTATTTAAGGACTAAGTGTTAGTCACTCAGTTGTGTCCGACTCTTTGTGACCCCATGCACTGTAGCCCGCCAGGCTCCTCCGTCCATGGGATTCTCCGGGCAAGAATCCTGGAGTGGGTTGCCATTTTTTCCTTCAGGGGATCTTCCTGACCCAGGGTTGAAACCCAGGTCTCCCACATTGCAGGCAGATTCTTTATTGTCTGAGCTGCTAGGGAAGCCCATTTTAAGGAATAGGTAGTTCAGATGTGTAAAGTTAGAAAAATTCACTTGCGAGAGAGGCTCACTGAGCTTCTGGAAAAGACCTCAACTCTGCCCCTCCCCCTCGTCCCAGCAACGTCTCAAAACCCCTGTGCCATTTAATTAAGCAGGCCCATAAAGTAGAACAGGCTTGAGAGAGATCAGAATAGATCAGTCCGTGTTGGGGAAGGAAGGGCTTTGAGGTAGGCCTCTTGAAATAGTTAACATTTAAGTAGGTGGAGAATATTTTCATGTAGAGATAAGAAACAGAACAAAGTCTTAGGTGAGAATGAACACGTAAATACTAGGAAGGAGGCAGGCAAGGAGAATCTCACCCAGGCGTCAGTGAAAGATGATTTATGAACAAAGGTTCACAAACTGTGGGTGCATGAGAAATGTCCATGAGCTCTGTAAGCACGCACGTTCCTGCACCTTACTCTGAAATTCGGTCAGTTCAGCGTGTTCTGAGGTTTGGGGTGTGGCCTGGGCATCTGCATTTCTGACAAACATCCTGCTAACCATGAACTCCCAGAGTGCTGGGACCCCCTGCTTTGTGGGGTAAACAGGCTACCTTGACAGGGTAGCAGGGACGGCATTTGGCATCCCTTCCATTTTTGGACGGGGTTTTGTGACTTAAGGTGGGGAGACCAGAGCTCTGGCTGGAGGAGCGGTTCTGGGGCTGCTGAGTTATCCTGGTGAGGTGGTACAAGCTGTGAGGGGACAGGGAGCGGGGAAGATCAGCAATTAAAGGGCAGAACTTTTCTTGCAAAGAAGCTATTAGCTGAAGGAGTTTGCCCTTCTGTAGACTGCTCAGAAACTGCAGAGGAATTTTCCACTTACATGATCTATTGCATTTTTTAGAAAGGAAACCCTTTACATCCACCCCATGAAAGGCCCAACAGTGGTCCCTTACAGAGTCCAAAATAGCCTAAGGTCAGAGAGTGATCCAGTTTGACTAGGAGTCCATGGATCCTGGAAGGAACCTAAGGATTTCATGAATCACCTGCCAGAAACTAGAATTTTGTGTGGACAGGCCAGTTTCAGGGTGTGGTGAGGGTCCAAACTCTTTATTATGTTCTCGGAGGAGCCCTTACTAGCATTTCAGTTCAGTTCAGTTCAGTCTCTCAGTCGTGTCCCACTCTTTGAAGCCCCATGAATCGCAGCACACCAGGCCTCCCTGTCCATCACCAACTCCTACAATTTACCCAAACTCATGTCCATTGAGTCAGTGATGCCATCCAGGCATCTCATCCTCTGTCGTCCCCTTCTCCTTCTGCCCCCAATCTCTCTCAGCATCAAGTTCTTTTCCAATGAGTCAGCTCTTCGCATGAGGTGGCCAAAGTACTGGAATTTCAGTTTCAGCATCAGTTCTTCCAATGAACACCCAGGACTGATCTCCTTTAGGATGGACTGGTTGGATCTCCTTGCAGTCCAAGGGACTCTCAAGAGTCTTCTCCAACACCACAGTTCAAAAGCATCAATTCTTTTGTGCTCAGCTTTCTTCACAGTCCAACTCTCACATCCATACATGACCACTGGAAAAACCATAGCCTTGACTAGACAGACCTTTGCTGGCTAAGTAATGTCTCTGCTTTTTAATATGCTATCTAGGTTGGCCATAACTTTCCTTCCAAGGAGTAAGTGTCTTTTAATTTCATGGCTGCAGTCACTATCTGCAGTGATCTTGGAGCCCCCAAAATAAAGTCTATCACTGTTTCCCCATCTATTTCCCATGAAGTGATGGGACCAGATGCCTTGATCTTAAGATTCATTTAGGGTAAGCTAATTTGGCAGAAGGAAATGGCAACCCACTCCAGTATTCTTGCCTGGAGAATCCTATGTACAGAAGAGCCTGGCAGGCTACAGTCCACGGGGTCACAAAGAGTTGGACACGACTGAGCGACGCACGCAATGACACGAATTTAGTCCTTGGGCTTCCCAGGTGGCACTAGTGGTAAAGAACCTGCCTGGCAAAGCAAGAGACATCAGAGACACGGGTTTGATCCCTGCATCAGGAAGATCCCCTAGAGGAGGGCATGGCAAGCCACTCCAGTATTCTTGCCTGGGGAATTCCATGGATAGAGGAGCCTGGCGGGCTTCGGTTCATAGGGTTGCAAAGAGTTGGCCACGACTGAAGCGACTTAGCATTGCACAGCAATTTAGTACTTGACTGATTAGCTGGCCTGCTATCTCTCACTTTTCTGTTTTAAAAATCTAAAACAAATTCCTGTTAGTGAAAAAAATTAGCCAGGTAAGAACACAGAAGGCTCCAGTTCAGAGAATGGAGTGATGGAGGAAACATGGACCTCCTTATAGAAGACCCTCTCTTTCTTTTGTGTGATGGGAATGCCGTCCTCATAGTAAACTGGAGGAAAAAGGAAATGGGGCCAAGTTTTGTAGAACGTATGATGGAGTTTTCTGTTCCTCAGTGGTCTCAGCTAAAAGTACAAAGAAAGGGAGGTGAATTATTAGTTATTGCCATCAAGTTTGGAGCTGAGAAAAAAGGCTGGTGTGAAACAGGACTATGTGTGAATGGATTTCTCAAGTGTTTCATTAAAGATTTGTCAGAATGGTTAGTCCTTTAACCATCTAGAGCCCCTCACCTCTGATTCCTTATGTAGAATTACAAAATGCTTTTGGGAAGAGGGCTTGCACACGCCTTTTGTTTGAATTTCCATATATTGATTAATGGGCCCAGCCGTGCATCCTGCCGTGAATTCCCTCTGTTGATGGGAGCCCTCACAAAGAGCAGAGCTCTTCTGAACTAGCACTTTCCACGCAGACCACAGGCTGCTATATTGGGTGTGACCATTTTTTAAAAGGCCGCTGTGCTAGAATGAAAACGGACCATTTCTAAATGGCCTATTGATTCGCAAAACCTTTTTGTGTGAGGTTGAATGGTCTTATATCCGAGTTGAGTGGAAAGCGCGGGCTATTTTCAATTTATTATTGTGTCTCAAAGGCTTGAGTTGATGGCGTTTAGGCTGTGATGTCCCGTCCCCCGCCCCCGCCAACCCACTGTTGAAAGTTCCACTCACATCTGATACCTCGGATGTACATATGAAAATCTGGTTCAGTAGCTTATCCTATAAAAGTCTCCCACAGACACACTTACAGTGTGAGTCACAGCTGGTAAATAAGGATCCAGGAGACCTAATTATGACTCAAGCTCACCCATAAACTTGGGGACCACCTCCCCACCAATGCTTTCCACCATTATTTAGAGAAGAAACTGCCGGCAGTTGTTAGGGTCTGCCTTCATTCGCTGTATCCCAGTATTTAATCGTGAGGTTAGTCTGGACTCTTCATAAAATTTGCACATGGCAATAAATGGTATCAGGGTGTACCTAGATAGAGGATTTTTTCCTGCCTGCTGACATAGGATATTGAAGTGGCTCTTATGTAAAACTATGGGGTCTGAATTTAAAGGATACTTTGTCTTGATGGGTGACCTGATTTGGGTGGTTCCTGGTTTGGCTTTTTATGCAGAGTTTTAGGCAGGTTTCATAGATGTTTGTCGCAATAGCAGCAGCAACAGTAATAATAAAGGCAGTTGAGATGCCCGTGCTTTATCTTTCCCCAGACATGAAAGGCCAAGGAGGAAGAAAGTTCTAAGGATCACAGATGTTTTTTGCTGCAAACTGCAGTGTGATCCATCTTGATAGAAGGATTCTACTCACCTTCAGGCAATCTTCCCTGCAGGGAGCGAGCTGCCATCCTTTCTCTTTTCTTAGCCTATATTTTACCCCATCATCTCAATGCTTCCTTTTTTTTCTTCTTGAAGTGACAGGAATATTCATGAAAGGTGAGCTATGACCTGAAATGGACCAGTGAAATTGCTGGTCTGAGCCCTCTGTTGAAACTGTCAGTTTTAATGGGTGAGAATCTGCTTTGCAGTGAACGCAAAACAGGGAATTTGCAGCTTTGAGAGCATGCGCTTCACTCATCTTGATGTTGATTTTGGTGGTGAGTAGGACCACAGCAACAAAAAAGCTCTGATCCTCAGCTTTAGAGCTTCCTAGACGAGAGTGTGAGCATAGAGTAGACATCATGTCATGCGTTTTTGCAGCGTATTATGTGTTGGGTGAAATTTCTTCTTATCATTGTTCTAGCAAATTGAACTCAAATGTGTTTGTGTATCTTTTATCTCTGTCTGTCAGAAGCATTTCTTGGGTAGTCTGAGTGTAGGCATCTAAAAATGGAGTGTTGAAAGAACACTCTTATACTGAAATTGAGATCCTTAGTTCTTCAGGTAAACTTAGGGAAGAGTGTTGTATGAAAACAGTTGGTATAGCAGTGTTTCTGAAATGTTCTATTTTTCTCCTTTTCATTCATTTTCCTCCCAGGAGGAGATCTTGATATGCGGAAAAAGCAAACAGATTTTCCCCCAATGTTTACATGTGTTTCCTGCTCTTGAATCACAGTCCCCCTAAACAGCTGGGAGGCTTGAGGGTCTCCTGGCAATGTGGGATACCCGAATAACAAAAGTCTTATCTGTTAGTCTTATCTAACTCAGAAAATGGATCTGAAGCCTATTTGAGAGCTGTCCAGCAACTGCTGTGAACTGAGCAGCCTTTTTAGAAATGAGTGACTTATGAGATGGTGGGAAAGGGGGGTTCAACCCTAATAACAGTAACTCTAGGAAGTGTTAATACAGGTTGTAGATAGAACCAGTTGTCTTCACAAGTAGGCCCGTTGGAACCAGTAATTCGGGGAATGTTTATTAATTGGCCCTTTGTTTCTCCTTAGTTGGCGTGTCTTCAGGGACAATATGGTTTTAAAAGACCTTAAATCAGTTTTTCTTCTGAGGGCTATAGTGATAACTTCTGCGTGTTTGCATACCCTGAAATGCCTTAGTATAGGGACTCAATAAGTACTGAATATTACTCAAGTAAGAATTCAAAAAATTATTGAATTTTATATTTTTAAATTTAATGAACATTGTTTAAAACAAAACTTATTTAGGTTGAACCAGAGCCTAAAAACTGTTGTAGTGATTAACTGTCCTAGTCTTTTAGCTCAAATAATAGAGTTAGAAGAACTTTTCTGATTCATTGGTTTTGAAATCCAGCTCCTTTCAAGACTTCTCTCTTGCATTTTGGTTTAAAATTTTACACTTGGGCCTTTGGGATTTCTGTAGTAGTATATAGTTCCTCCAAATATGGGCAGCTTAGATAGGCTGAGACCTCTTGGCTCACATGAAAATTTGAACCCCCAGCGCTTGTCAGTGATCTCATATTTACAAGTGTGTATAATGTAAAATGTAAGAATTAAAATCAAAGTGGAAGATGGGATAGTTGCCCCAGTCTAAGTGTAGGATTTTTGATAGAATCTAGCGATAATTCAGTTCAAGCAGTTGATGGAGAATGCTAACAGTCATTCCCAGAGAGAGAAAAATTCTACTGAAGAAGAAAGCTTAATGGCCATTGATACTATCATTATTGGCCCACTTGTGTAAGCTGTACAGTGAGGAGGGAGTTTTGATACCCCCCGCCCCCCATTGTGCACATGTAGCACCTCCATTGACTTGGGCCGATTCCCAACCAACAAACAGACCCCTAGAACCCTGGAGAAGTAACTTAGCCCCAAACAAGACCCCTGACCTCCCTTCTCCAGGCATGTCTCATTAAAAACTAAAGTGCTCCACTGAAGTATATTACAATGATTCTTATTTAAACTGGCAAATCATAACAATTCCAGTAGTCATGTATGGATGTGAGAGTTGGACTATAAAGAAAGCTGAGTGCTGAAGAATTGATGCTTTTGAACTGTGGTGTTGGAGAAGCCTCTTGAGAGTCCCTTGGACTGCAAGGAGATCCAACCAGTCCATCCTAAAAGAAATCAGTCCTGAATGTTCATTGGAAGGACTGATGCTGAAGCAGAAACTCCAGTACTTTGGCCACCTGATGCAAAGAACTGATTCATTGAAAAGACCCTGATGCTGGGAAGGATTGAAAGCAGAAAGGGAAGGGGATGACAGAGGATGAGATGATTGGATGGCATCACCGACTTGATGGACATGAATTGGAGTAAGCTCTGGGAGTTGATGATGGATAGGGAAGCCTGGCAAGCTGCAGTCCATGGAGTCGAAAAGAGTCAGACACAACTGAGCGACTGAACTAAACGGAACTGAACTGAATTATAACAATGCATTGCACTTTTGTAACTATTCCTCATCAGCATTTGGAGCCCCCAGGAACCTTTTGCGTGGAACCTGCTTCTGGAGTTGCAAGAGTTAAATTGCTTCTTGTTGATGAGTGACCTGCATTTTTCTAGTCCTAGTATCATCAGCTGGAGAAGGCAATGGCACCTCCCTTGAGTACTCTTGCCTGGAAAATTCCATGGATGGAGGAGCCTGGTGGCCTGCAGTCCATGGGGTCGCTAAGAGTTGGACACGACTGAGTGGCTTCACTTTCACTTTTCACTTTCATGCATTGGAGAAGGAAATGGCAGCCCACTTCAGTGTTCTTGCCTGGAGAATCCCAGGGACGGGGGAGCCTGGTGGGCTGCCGTCTGTGGGGTCGCACAGAGTCGGACACGACTGAAGCGACTCAGCAGCAACAGCAGCAGCAACAGCAGCAGCAGTAGCAGCAGTATCATCAGCTCCTGGTTCCTTCCCACCATCTCCGTGATCATCAGTCTGGAAAGGTCCCTAAGTTGCACATAACTCACAGGTTGCTATTGAGGAGGACTTGAAACTTTTCTCCTGCCAGCCAAGTCCCACCTGAGCAGGGCTGCTGGCAATAGGAAGTGACTGTCCCGGGGAGCTCCAACTTGCTTCTAGCCCTTTGGCCCATTAACTCATCCCCTGAGGGAAGTATTCTTCGGCCCACACCCAGCAGGTGGTGTAGGTGCATCTTCTTCTTCTTCTTAAAGTCGCTCAGTCGTGTCCGACTCTTTGTGACCCCGTGGACTGTAGTCTACCAGGCTCCTCCATCCATGGGATTCTCCAGGCAAGAATACTGGAGTGGATTGCTGTTTCCTTCTCCAGGGGATCTTCCTGACCCAGGAATCAAACCCAGGTCTCCCGCATTGGAGGCAGCCGCTTTAACCTCTGAGCCACCAGGGAAGCCCGTGTTGGTGCATAGAAGACACCTTTACATGCTTACTCTGGGTTCCTACAAACCCCCAGAAATTCACCTCTCACCCACTAAATGGGATTAAGGGAGAATCTGCTTAAGAGATAAGAATCTTATTTCTTGGCAATAATTTTTCTTCTCAAACCTATCTCTACATAGGACATTAGAAAAGTCACTTCATCAGTAAAAAAATTACTAGTAACTAATGCTATGCATGGCTTATTTGAGTGCCAAGCAGCTGTCCTAAGTGCTGTGTCTGTTCAGTCGTGGAATCCTCCCTGCCTTCATGTGAGGCGGGTATACTGTTACCCAGCCCAAGTCAGAGATGAGTTAACCAGAGAGACCCCGGGGCAGGTAAGTCACTTGCCCAAAGTCACCAGGAAGGAACCAGGAAGTAGCCTAACCTATCCAGCCCCAAGGCCTTGTCCTTAAGCTCTCGTACCTCTCATCACCAGTGCAAGCTCGTTTCAGAATGGGTCATTTTGGGTTCTAACGGGCTTTTCAAGTGGTTGACTCTGCTTGTTTATGAGAGCAGGCAGATCGTTTTGGGACTCTATGGAGGGAGAGATACCGAGGAAGAAACCAATTATAGAAAAAGTTCTTAACTAGCTCAGCGAGCTTGCCAGGCCCTCTGCTCTGAGACTTTAATCTCTCTACTCTGATTCCATCCCAGCCCCTACCGTGGACTCAGGTGCCAGAGTCTATTGTGCCCAGTTCTTTTTTCTTAGAATATGTTTTCTCAGATATCTCCATTTCCATCAGCTCCCCTCTTCCTCCTTCCTCTTCCTTGAACAAGATCAGCCTGTGCTCACTCTTGGGGGCAGGGTGAGTACCCCATGAATCAGGGACTTGATCAGCAGTGTGAGGGACCAGTTCTTGCTGCCTTCTTGGAGGACTTGAGTCTTGGTTTGGGAAAAGGAACAAACTTCAGCATTCTTTAGAAGAAGCCTTGAAACATTGGTGTGTATCTGCCTTGCCCCTAACTTGATGGTGTTCTTCTCCAGCTGGGCTCTGCTTAAAGCCTTACTTCACCCAGACTTTGTTCAAGTTGATGTCTCAGTTTCCACGTGAAATAAGGAATGAAATACAGATTCTAGTGTCTAATATTAAACTCTAACTTGTTTTTACTCACGAGTTCCATCTTGAGACTCTGTTCTACCCAGAGGTCCCGAAGACCTTCTTTTCCTCTTTTGTTCTGATATATTAAAGTTCTTAGATTATATTCCATGTTATTGATCTTGGCACATATGTGTTTCAAAACTGAAAGGGAAGTAAGTGGTGCAATGTTGTTGCCATGCATTTGTCTGAATTCTATCCAGCATCTAAAAGGAAGGCGTTCTATCCAGCCACTGTTTTTTGACTTAAGATCAGTTTACACTTCGCCTTTTAAAAAGTGGATTGTTTCACTCAGTACCTTTGGTGTTGGTGTACCTAGGCATTTATTCTGACTCAATATCATTGTCAAGTCCTAACTTTTACTTAGGACAACATTTTCTAATATTCTTACTTATAGGCAGTCTTTCTCTGCTTTCAACGCTAAAAGGGACAAAGGTTTTAGGTTTCTGTTCCTAACTCTTAACATACAATTAAAAGTATTTTTATACTGTTTTGAAGGCTGTCTATTTTGTTCTGCGGTTCTGTTGTTCTGTAGAAGGGATACTTTACAGTCCTTCAGCGTGTACTTAGTTAGCTTTTCCTAGAGTGGTCTCCCCTCCCCCATCCCACGTTGGAAGATGGAATGATGAAATTCCTGGGGCTTCTTGAAGCTTCTTGCCTTTGTTAGTCGGTAATGCTTCTCCAATTCATTAGGCTTATAAGAGTTTTCTGGTATTGAATGAAAAAATCTTGTAGATATTTCAGTAATTTCAGAATAGCTATTTTATAGTCAGATTGATGAAGAAAAAAAAGCAATTTTAGGTTTGAAGTTAATATGTAATGAAAATTTCACATTTTAAAAATGATGCAAAAATCTGACACATTTATTTTACAAAAGTTTACACCTTTATTTTACATTGAGGGATAAATTGCTAAAAGACATAAGTTTCATTTGATAAATATTTGTGGAAAAAAATGTGTTTTACAAGTCATACTTTTTAATAGACTCAATTCCTATAAAAGCAGTATTAATTTTGGAAAATATTAATTACAAGCATTCAATTTTGATAAGAAATCCGTAAGTATGGTATACTCATGGATTGTTTTAGAATGTACTTTTATAAAATTTTATACTGTTTTATTCTTTTGATTTTTAAAACATATTTTTGAGGATTCCTGTAGCAGTTTTAGCTGCAAATGACCTAGAAGTTACACTGTATAATATGAAAATAGCCTAAACTGTGTGTGTGTGTGTCTACTGAGTCACTCCTCTTGCTAAATTTGATTGCTTTAATCTCTTCCTTTTAGGAAGAGATAAGGGTCATGGGAAGTTGTAGAGATAAGCAAGCCTTACACCAACATCAGTTTTAGAGCACCCTGCTTTTTTTTTTCTTGCTTGCTATTTTTGGCAGCAAGAACTGCACACACCAAGAACGAAGTAGATGATACAGTCACTTATCCATCGTAAAGAACCGCAAATGTATTTTTTTTCTTTATGCTTTATTGCTCTACTTTAAAATATTGCCTTCAAACCATGAAAGCCACTTGTACTTACTTATGTCTAATTATATACAAGGACTGGTAAGCTTTCTGTCTAGTTTGGCGCCAAGCTCTCTGTGTAATAAGGTTATTGATTGATGACATAAATTCTGGATTAATACCAGAGATATTTTTCCTGAGGAAGTTTACATGGTGATTACTTAAGATTCCAGTATATTGAAATATAATATATGGTATATTGAAATATATGAATAGCTGAAGAGCAGGCTCTCCATCCATAAAAGGTCATAGTGTAGGTTAACATCTGAATTTTAAATAGGTCTTAAGTTTTGTAAATATTATTTCTTTCAGTGAAGCACAAGTATGAGCATATTACCCTTAAAGTGTGTTGTATCCACCTGGGAAGCCTCCCACCTTTGGGCACATGTTTCCTAATTTGATGTTAAAAGGAGCAAATAGAATTTATGCAAATCATGGTTTATGTTCCGATATTTAATTTAAAATAACCTGTAATCTTATAATGCCAATGATTTTCTAAACACTTTACAAAGCGACTTCACATGCTTTACCTAATGTATTCCTTACCGGATGCTGGGAGATAGATCTTGGTACCTTCGTTTGACACACTGACTGAGGCAGAGGTTGCCATCCACTTGTTTTTGATCTGGAACTTGGGACTAGGAAGCACTCATCTGATTTGGGATCCAGTCCACTTTCTGTCGTTGCTACTTGAAGCTTTTTGGGGTTTTGTTATTTCCTCTTTTTAATGTTAAGGTATGGACACACCCTTACCTACCAGCTGCACGTCTGGCCTCTGCCTGCTTCTCCGCCCCATCTCCTCCTGTTGCCTGCTCTCCTGTCACGCAATAGCATGGGCAAATTTCAGCTTCTCTTGTGGGCCACTTCCTTGCTCCAGGGACTTTTACATAAACTGCTCTTTCTTTTATTATTTTTACATTTTGGCCACACTGAGCAGCATATGGGATTTTAGTTCCCCGACCAGGGTGAACCCTTGCTTCCCGCCCCCTGCAGTGGAAGCACAGAGTCTTTAACTGCTGGACCGCTAGGGTTGTTTGTTGTTGTTCAGTAGCTCAGTTGTGTTTGACTCTTTGCGACCCCGTGGACTGCAGCACACCAGGCCTCCCTGTCCATCACCAGCTCCCGGAGCTTGCTCAAACTTGTGTCCCTTGAGTCAGTGATGCTATCCAACCATCTCATCCTCTGTCATCCCCTTCTCTTCCTGCCCTTAATCTTTCCCAGCCTCAAGGTCTTTTCCAGTGAGTCAGTTCTTCGCATCAGGTGGCCAAAGTATTGGATGGCCAAGGGAGTCCCAGACAGTATTATTTCTGTGTGAAACGTTCTTCGTCTCTGTTTCTCTTTTCTTTTCTTTCTTCCTTTAGTTAAGGCCTGTCCACCTTCAGCTCTCAGAGCAGTCTCCTTTGACCACTCCTCCCCCACCCCCAGCACACACACATGCTCGTGGCTCTGCTCACCTCTCCTGGGAACACTTATTTCTCCAATCTGTTTTCATGGCAGTTGATTGACTCTCATTAGACCAAGCTCCAGAGGGACGGGGACTCTGTTCAGTTTTGCACCTTGTGTTATAAAGGGGGCGTACGACCTCCTTGTGGGGTCTTTAGGGATCATCACAAATGGCCGCAGAGGTTACCCCCCAGAGAGGCATATGAAATTAAAGGTGTTATCACACTCACAGGTCCTGGGAGAGGGAGGCCCAGCGTGCGGCGCGGGGGGCTGTGTGCGAGGAGCTCCAGGGAGCACACTCAGCAGGGCAGGTGGGGGCAGGGAGGACCCTGGTCAGGTGCCTTCACTGGGCTCAGGTGGGGAATACAAGCACAGGAGGTGAACTCACTGGTGTGTTTGAATGTCACTAGCTCACAACTGGGGGAAGGCAGGAAGGGGGGATGTGTGGTAGGGCCAGCTTTATTGCACTGGGGCAACTGGTCATTGGCATGAGGTGTTGACAGCCTATTTGTGGTGATTTTGAGGCAAAGGAAAAAAAAGAAGTTGGGATAATTGACACACATTATATTCTCAGCCTTTAGTATGGTGCCTAGCACTTTAGGGGTTTCATATTCCTGGATGGGTAGGCGGATGGATGGTTAATACAGACTTTGTTTTGTCTCCTTTCTTAGGCCACTAGAATCGGGGGCGCTTAAGGGATTCAGTTAGCGTTCATTAAGAGTAGCTGGTGTGGGAATTCCCTGGCAATCCAGTGGTTAGGACTCAGCCCTTCCACTGCAGTGGCCTGGGTTCAGTCTCTGTCCAAGGAACTAAGATTCTGTAAGCCACAAATCAGGCCAAAAAAAAAAAAAAAAAGAGTATCTGTTATGGCATTTGGGTAGATTTGAATAACTTAGAAATGTTTTGTTTAGTTCAAAGTCCAATCAGTTAACCAATGTCTATTATGAGCCAGGGTGTGAAGTGTTGTAGCTTTCTGGTCGTCTTTATGTCTCCATTGTAGCATTTGCTCATAGTTTATAGAGCAATGAGAATGATTCACCTTGTTGAAAGAAGCCACAGGGTAAACGTGCACAGCTAATAAATACTGATATTTATTTAAGGGAGCTGCGTAAACATTTAAACGCAAAATGTATGTCACTGGAGGAATTTAATAAAGTCAGCTAGATTAAAATTTTTTCCCTCTGGTGTATAATACTTCACAGTCTTGAAAGTTTTCAGAAAATGTGGCTACTTTTCAGTTACTCCTGACAACACTTACTCTTCAGATTTAATAGCATTTTCTGCACCAATGTCCTTCCTTTGTTCATCTCTCAAACTCCCTTTATTGACACTGCAAGTTGAGGCATCCATACAGATCCACAGGCTTAACTTATTTGCCTGCTGTAGAGAAGGTTCGATTTAGTATAAATTTTCTCTTGGTCTAAGAATGGTAGATTTCCAGCTTGAGCAGTGATAAATTGTTAAACTTTTAGTGAAAGCTAGACCTCTCAACTTCCCCTTGAGCTTGGCTGTTCAAACATAGTTTGTCTGCAGTGAATTCTCAGAATATCACACAAACACGTATGTTCAAATATGATTAAGTGACATACTTGGAAGTCCGAGTATGAATTGGAAAATTTATGGTTTGGATTATTTTTGTAATGTAAGTTCAGATTTTTCATCATTATATTTCCCTCTTTGGGGATGATCATTTGAGAAGTTAACTACATATAAGCGAGGTTTAAGAAATTTTATTATGTTTAAAAGAGAAAAGACTAAACATGGAAATGATTCTTCCTCTTTGGCCACACTATTGCTCTCATGCTGTGGATTTTAACTTTTAACCAGTTTTAATATTGGATCAGTTGAACATTTTGTCCTATGTGTGGTCACTCCATACCTTTATGTAAGGATGGTGTTTCTTGCTAAACAGTATTTCTGTCTCTTTGATACTTGCCCCAAGCTCAAGAAGACAATACCTCTGTTGTAGAGCAGGAAGGTCTTAGAATGCCAGGCTGGGATTTTTTTTTTTGGCTGGCAAGGTGGGGGCTGGCGGGGGGGATATTTTTTTAAAGAAGATACACAAATGCAAGAGGAAGGTAAGTATCTGATCCTGAGGATAAATGTCAGGGCGTGTCTGAACTGTGTCTACACTCAGTGTACTTTGTAAATAAAGCCCATAATTGGTACGCATGAGTAGTTAGCAGTTCTAATTGCATGAAACCCATCTGAGAAGGATCCATTCTGTTCTTGGCGGTTGAGGAGATTGTAAGTGTAGGGTAGAGCTGTGTGTCATTTAGAAATGGTTTGCTAGGGTTCCGACATGCTGCTTTTCTGGTGGGTGGAGATGGGGAGAGAAGAAAATAGCTGGATTTGTCTTGATTCTTGGGAAAGAAGAGGATTTATGATTCAGGCTCAAGGCTTTGGTAACTAGGAACAATGCCCAAGCAAAAGATATAGCCAATGGTGGCTTCATGGCAAGAAGCTGAAAGACCTCCATTGATAAGGATGTTGCCTGTTTAGGCGCCTGTGTTGGTTGCTGTCTTCAACTGATACTTGATATGTATGGAGGAAATCTTTTCAAAGTGAACCCAATGACAACGTATTTCTGAATGTTACCTCTTAAAATACGCTTTGAGTTCTGATGACTAAATTCCTGACACCTAGTGGGTGCTGTGAAATATTTATTGAATGGAAGAATGAATGTGATTTTTAAATGGGGTAAGTCCATATACAGCATAACTAAAAAACAGAGACTTTACTTTGCCCACAAAGGTCTGTCTAGTCAGTAGTCATGTATGGATGTGAGAGTTGGACTATAAAGAAAGCTGAGCACTGAAGAATTGATGCTTTTGAACTGTGGTGCTGGAGAAGACTTGAGAGTCCCTTGGACTGCAAGAAGATCCAGCCAGTCCATCTTAAAGGAAAACAGTCCTGAATATTCATTGGAAGGATTGATGCGGAAGCTGAAACTCCAATTCTTTGGCTACATGAAACGAAGAACTGACTCATTAGAAAAGACCCTGATGGTGGGAAAGATCGAAGGCGAGAGGAGAAGGGGATGACAGAGGATGAGATGATTGGATGGCATCACCGACTCAATGGACATGAGTTTGAGTAAGCTCCGGGAGTTGGTGATGGACAGGGGAGCCTGGCGTGCTGCAGTCCATGGGGTTGCAAAGTGTCAGACACAACTGAGCGACTGAATTGAATTGAACTGAACTGAAGTCTATATAAACCAAATATCCATTTTTGAAGCATTTCCATAAATCATGTGAAATTTTTTATTCTTCTGTGTACTAAACTAAGTGATACATATTAGTTAAGCACTTCACTAGAAAACTCTTAAATCACACATTGTCTTAAATCTCACCTATAAAGATAATTTCCAGATTATTTCATGGGTTGCTAGTGAACGAAATTAGAGTTAGGAAGTTAGTCTACTCATGGTAGTTTAATGACTAAACTATCTCCTTTATACACAGTTCTGATCTATGTGCTTGTCACGTGGGGTCTCCACCGCACAGAATGATGATGGAAGCAAGCTCACTGTATTTGGTACAAGATTCAGTGGTGACTAGATGGGATGTAATAAGAAAGAAGAGAGTCAAGGCTGAATGGTCAAGAAGCATGTGAGACTTGAGGTAGGCTTAAAAGATACAGGATTTTGAAGGCTAGTGAAAGTGAGTCACTCAGTCATGTCCGACTCTTTGCAACCCCACGGACTGTAGAGTCCATGGAATTCTCCGGGCCAGAATACTGGAGTGGGTAGCCTTTCCTTTCTCCAGGGGATCATCTCAACCCAGGGATTGAACCCAGGTTTCCCGCATTGCAGGCGGATTCTTTACCAGCTGAGCCAAGGGAGAAGAAGGGAAGGGATTGCTGGAGAATCCCCCTAACTTGGAGATGGAATTGAGTGTGAAACCGTGAGGAGGGCGACTGACTTGAGGCTTTTATAATAGATGGAAGATGAGGAGGGGTGTGGTGCCAGGCAGAGCATTTGGAATTTAATAAGATAAATAATAAGGGACCATTGAACATTTCTGAAAAGGGAAGTGGAGGAATGAAACTGTGGTTTTAAAGATAAGCTTGACTTGGTATGTCTATGAGTACTTCTCATGACATTAGTATGACTTGCAATTTCCATGGCCCTAATGACCAGTAATAATTTAGTGATTAAACTTCTCTGAGTATTAGGCTTTTGTCTCCATTTTTATGTCTCTTTAGGTCAGAGTACAGATAAGTAAGTTCAGTCCCTTCCCTGCAGGAGGAGAGGTAGAGGAAACTCAAGAGGTCTTCAGCCAGATTCTAGCCAAGCTGGAATTAATCCAGGAATAGTAAGTCAACTTTTCTCTTCTAGCTACTACTGACCTTCCTAATGTGAAATGAATTGTAAATACTTGGGGAAACAAAAACACCTAGGTCATAGTTTTTGAGTTGTTTTCATCTTGATCTTAAAGATGATGGAATATTGAAAATTAGTACTCTAGTGTTCATTTGATGTTGTAATAGCTTTATTGAGATATACTTCTCATGCTCTACAGTTCATCCACCTAAAAAGTACACAACTCAGGGTTTTTGTGTATTCAGAGTTGTGCAGCCATCAGCACACTCTAATTTTAAAACTTTTTCATCAAGCCCCTGAATGAAGACCAATATCCATTAGCAGTCACTTCCCTCCTGCTCCTAAGCCCCACGCCATCCTCACCTCATCTCTCATGCCTCCCAGCTCTAGGCAACCACTAACCAAACTTCTCTCTCTATAGTTCAGTTAATATTTATTTAAACTAGTAGTTTATAGAATGTTACCGCAGATTTCAGCATCAGAAGACCTGGGTTCAAACCCCAGTTTCCTAGTACAATGACCTTCAGAAAAAAATTAGCTTTGTAAGTCTGTTTTCATACTTTTAAAACATGAAAGCTACTTCACAGCTTTTTGTGAAGATTAAAGGACGTTTATATAAAAGTATTAAGTGAGGTATGCCTTCCACAGGAGGTATGTAACTGAATTATTAAAGGGTTTCAAATATTGATCCTTCAAAGTAGTTGGTGAAGCATAATACAATGCGTAAAATCATCTGGATACAAAAGGACAGAGTTTATGTTTTTAAGGCTACAGTTTTATTGTCGGTGTGACTTTAGGGTTTGACTTTTAAGATGGAAGAGTGCTTCTGGATTTCCCCGTAGAACCAAGTATAGTGCTACTTAAAGCTGTTTTTGGATCACAGACTCCTTGGAAAATTTGATGAAGGCCGTACACATACACTTGATTTCATTTCTTTTAAAAATCAAGAGGCTGATGGATCCTTTAAAACTATCCATATACTCCCTACATAGTATATTGAGCCCTTAGTCTTTTAAAGGAGAGAGAAAATAGCTCTTCAAAGCTAAAGTGAATAGTCCCACACACTGGCAGGAAAACACAACCTTTAACTTGAAGGGTCTTTGTTGATCTCCTAGTTTTTAATGTCCAGGTCAAAGTGTGCCCAGTAAGTGTTTGGCCCAGCAAAGTGGACTTTCTTCTAGGCACAGAAATGTACACACATCTCACGTAGAGAAGAAATGGAGGGCAGTGTCCCTGAAAGTCATTGCTGGGGAGAGGAAGAAAAAAACAACCAGAGCATCTGCCATATTGTAAGCAGTGCCCCCTCACACACCCCTGGGCCTGCCCATGTTAGAACCCTTTATAAACAAGCACTGATGCCCACTGGTCCGCGGGGATGCGGAATTCACAACAGCCTTCCTGTATGTGGGCAGGATGGCCTTGATTGAGTTTCTACTCCAGATAGCTGCTGCTTGATACCACTCCACTCTTGTTTGTTTCATCGGGGTTCTGTGGCCCCATGGTGTGGCCTCCCTCAGTAGATTTAACAAAGTTCTTATCATATCAAAACAGCAGATTTCGTCTTTGTCATATCTATTTTCCCAGTTCCTTCCCTTAGCTGGAAATGTTTATTATTGTGGGAAAATATGTAGGTACCAGCGGTGAAAGGATCTGACGAAGAACAGAGTCCAGAAGGTTGTGATGGGGAGAAAAGATGAGCTGAAAGCGAAATGAATACTGGTGAACACAGAATGGCCAGGTGGCCCTGACAAATAGGAAGGCCACGTGCTGTCCAGCCTTTGCATCATAGTCCTCTATCAGATGTGTTTTCCATAAATCTTTTCTCCAGTCTGTCGCTTCTCTCTCATTTTCTTGACTGTGTAGTTTGCAGGGTAGAAGTTTTCGGTTTTAATGAATTATTATCAATTATGTCTTTCAAGGATTATGCTTTTGGATTCTCTCTAAATAGTCATTCTCATACCCAAAGTCATTTAGATTTTCTCCTGTGTTATCTTCCAGGAGTTTTGTGTTTGACATTTAGGTCTATAATCCATTCTGGGTTAATTTCTCTGAAGGATGAAAGTCTGTGTCTAGACTTTTTTTTTGGCATGTGGATCTTCCCAGGTGGCGCTAGTGGTAAAGAACCCACCTGCTGGTGCAGGAGACCTAAGAGACGTGGTTTGATCCCTGGGTCAGGAAGATCCCCTGGAGGAGGTTATGGCAGCCCACTTCAATTTTCTTGCCTGGAGAATTCCATGGACAGCGGAGCCTGGTGGGCGACCGTCCATAGGGTTGTAAAGAGTTGGACATGAGTGAAGGGACTTAGCATGCATCCAGCACCATTTGTCAAAAAGGCTGCTTTTTCTCCATTGTACTGCCTTTGCCTCTTCGTTAAAAATCAGTTGACTACACAGTTGACCTTTGACCTATATGTGGGTTCGTTGCCTTTTTTTTTTTTAATAGTAAATATGCCAGTCCCACACGATCCATGGTAGGTTGAATGGCTGGTGTGATAGACAGATGGGGAGGATACAGGCAACAGTGGATACAGAGAACAGACTATAAGTTGTGTGTGGATTTTCAACTGCGAGGAAGGTTGTCACCCCTAAACCCCTGCGCCGTTCAAGGGTCAGCTGTACTTCTGCGTCTGTTTCTGGGCCACAACCTGTTAGTGACTTAAAGTGACAGCGGTGGTACGGTTTCTGAACTGCCCTGCCTCCCTTGCTTGCTCTTGGCGGGACTTCTGCAGGCGATGGTCAGCCAGGGGAGCCAGAGGGCAGGGGGCTATCATGGCAGGGCCCCCATGATCTTAGGAGCTCTGGGAGTTTCCGAGGAAAAAACTCTTTGTTGCCAGGGTAAAAGGGAAAGTTTCTGTAATAGAATAACAATGAGACTAAGGCTTGTTTCCTGCTGTTCGTCAGGTTCCCCATTCATAACACTTTCATTCTTACTGATAAGATAATTAGAGCAAAATTCTGTGTAACTACTAGAACCAGGGATTCCTTTGAAACAAATATAATTGGTAATTCTCACCTTCAATTCTTCATTCTAGGGCAACCTGAAATACAATTAGGGCTGTTTTCAAGCAGAGCTGTTGTGTTTAAATTACCCCACTTCTTTTACTCTCTGTATCTACAAGCTGATCTCAATTCCAGATTTCCCACTTGGGGACTTGGATGGTTCTGCTATTTGGTGATAGGTTAGTAAATGTAAGAAAGAAATTCACTATGGAATTCCATTCTTTTTTTTTTCTTTTCATTTGCCCCGCCAATATCACTTAACTTTGTGGCTTCAAACCATCATTTTCACATGCCCGCATCATTTCTAATCTCTTTTTCTGGCTCTGTGCTCTTTTCTTTTCACTGTTCTGATAACCTGGTAGACGTTTTCCTTGGATGCTCTGTTGGTATCCCAAACACCAAAAACAACACTGGCTGGTCTTTTCTCCCACATGTACCTTTCTCATTGCTTTTCTATAAATGGTGTCTGCAATGGTGTCTGCTGCCAAGCCTTACTGAAATTTCCCATCTTGAGACCTTATAAACTCCTCCTTTGTCCCTATTTCATTGTCTTGCCCTAGAGTATCCTTCCTGATAGCTTTCCATCAAGGCTTCCCAGCTCTTCCTAATCCACCCTTTTAAGGATCTCACTTCCTGCTCCCAAACTTTCAAGTATGCCAGCATTTTGGTTGTTCTTTGACAATTCCCAGTTCAAAGTTTGGGCATCCTGGGCTGGCACTCAATATCTTCAGTTTCCTGGTTTTAAAAACCTAACTTTCCTCTTATTTCTACTACATTTCCTCATGCTCTTTTCTACCTAAGTGTTCTTTCCATGTCCCACCCCATTTCATATAAATATCTTGTACTTTTTTCCTTTTGTGTCTTCATTCTCTTCTAAGCTAGTGGGCCTCAGACTTCAGTGGGCATTAGAGCTACCTGGTAGTCTAGTAGCTGGTCCCGCCCCCAGAGTTTCTGTTTCATTAGGTCTGGGGTGCAGTCTAAGAATTTATGGTTCTAACAAATAGCATCATGCTAAATGCTGGGCTGGATGAAGCACAAGCTGGAATCAAGATTGCTGGGAGAAATATCAACAACCTCAGATATGCAGATGACACCACCCTTATGGCAGAAAGTGAAGAAGGACTAAAGAGCCTCTTGAAAGTGAAAGAGGAGAGTGAAAAAGTTGGCTTAAAGCTCAGCATTCAGAAACTAAGATCATGGCATCTGGTCCCATCACTTCATGGCAAATAGATGGGGAAACAATGCAAACAGTGTCAGACTTTATACTTGGGGCCCCCAAATCACTGCAGATGGTGACTGCAGCCATGAAATTAAAAGATGCTTGCTCCTTGGAAGAAAAGCTATGACCAACCTAGACAGCATATTAAAAAGCAGAGACATTACTTTGCCAACAAAGGTCCATCTAGTCAAAGCTATGGTTTTCCAGTAGTCATGAATGGATATGAGAGTTGGACTGTGAAGAAGGCAGAGCACTGAAGAATTGATGCTTTTGAATTGTGGTGTTGGAGAAGACTCTTGAGAGTCCTTTGGACTGCAAGGAGATCAAACCAGTCAATCCTAAAGGAAATCAGGCCTGAATATTCATTGGAAGGATTGATGCTGAAGCTGAAACTCCAATACTTTGCCCACCTGATGCGAAGAACTGACTAATTTGAAAAGACCCTGATGCTGGGAAAGATTGAAGGCGGGAGGAGAAGGGGATGATAGAGGATGAGATGGCTGGATGGCATCACTGACTCGATGGATATGAGTCTGAGTGAGCTCCGAGAGTTGGTGATGGACAGGGAGGCCTGGCATGCTGCAGTCAATGCGGCCACAAAGAGCTGGACACGACTGAGCGACTGAACTGATGAACTGAACAAATGACCGGGTGATGTTGATGGTGTAGAACTTGTACCTTGCTCTTCAAAGCAATTTTCAAAGCAGACACGGAAGTATTACAGCCCATATTTAATACATTTGGGTTAAATTTAGCACATAAGAAGGTTGTCCATTATCCACATCTGTGCACTGGAGTTTGTGTACAGCAGTGCTAAAACGGAGTTTTGAACTTAAAAATGTGTATAATTTTAGCTCTTACTCTGTGCCAGCTGACAGGCCCTTTGCCTGTAAAAGCAACATTGAATTAAGGGTTATACTTCTGTTTCCTCTCTACATGCTACATGAGGATACTTGTCATCTTAACTCGTGGGCCACAGATGGCCTTGCTCTGTCATTACAGACCAGCAGGCTCTACAGCCAGTCAACTGCCAATTACCAAACTACAGGGCTGTACACTGGAAGTAATGCCAGCACCTTGGTTGTTTTCTGTTCCCAGGCCTAGGCATGGCCTTGTAGCTTGGTGGCCTGGTAATTACACCCTTTTAAAGACTCAGGTGTCCCCATGTGTCCTGATGAGAAGGCTACACATTTTAGTCTTATTTTTAAATGTAGGGCTCTATCCTTGTCCCATTGAAAAATGGATGAGTAGGCCGCCTGTACCATCACCAGGGGGTAGGAAAGAGCAGGTAGGAAGATGTGGCCTCCAGCTTGTTAGAGCCACTTCTGTGCTTTTCATTTTTCAAGGGCAAGTCCAAGGGTGCCTGAGTTTGAGGAGGGTGTCTGGAAGATGACCAGAACCTAAAAGAAGGCTTTTCACTCGTCTTCTCATTATAGTTACATTCTCTGGGTCTAGCCTGCAGTCCTTTAAACTTCTATCTAGCCTGTGGCCTGGCCTCACGCGGGGAAGTAAAGGATCTCTTTGGAGCTTCTTTTGTAAAGTATTCTGAAGGGAAAGTCTGAAGAGTGCTTGCCGTTGAGTGAATGTGCCTAAGACGTACTTACCTCTGGACTTTTAATATCTAACCCCCAAGCAAAACATTCTGAGGAAATGTCTTCTGATTCTAGATATCTTTTCCTGTGGTTCGTCTTAGAAGTTTTCTCGTTTCTGTGTAGTTAGGTGATGAGGTTGACCTTGCTGGTGCTTTGCAAAGTGCCTTGCCCATTGCTTTGGGAGTTGAACTTTGTGATCCTTTAGAAAACTGACTTCATGCCTTCTGTTGCATTTCAGTCATTCTGTGTCCATTCTTTACTTCACAAACTTTGATAAATTAGCAAGCAGTGGGATAGGTATCTTTTTCTGCCCAGGTATATTTATTTATTCTTTAAAGTTGTACTTTGAGGAAAGGAAAGTAGTTTTTAGGAAAATTGTAATGCATTAAACATGTACAATAAAGCATAAAGCATATCAAGTATTTTAATTACACTTTTAAAAAATGAATATTGTATGACTGAATTATTGTATGAATGAATAGTGTACATTAATACACTGAGGTCTTATTTCTAAAGTTTTTTTTTTAGAAATAAGTTTACTGTTTAATAGTAGTCTGGTTAAGTGTATACATTCGCTGTCTATAAGTTCAATTTTTTAAAAATTCTCAGAATTTTTTCTAGAGGTGAAAGTTATATTAGAGATGCCCAATCTCTTATTTTATAGTAAGTGCGGTGAGGCCCTTTGATTCTTGTTAGATAAGAAATGGAATCTCTTTGGGCTTCCCCAGTGGCTCAGCAGTAAAGAATCTGCCTACAATGCAGATGTGTGTTCGATCCCTGGGTTGGGAAGATCCCCTGAAGGAAGGCTTGGCAACCCACTCTAGTATTCTTGCCTGGAGAATCCCATGGACAGGGAAGCATGGCCGGCTACAGTCCATGGGGTTGCAAAGAGTCAAACACGACTTAGCATGCACATGTACACACATAGTGAGGCCCTGATAAATCACACTGATTTCTGAAACCACCCTGAGTCCGACTTTTATCTTTTATTCAGATGATATCTCAGGGTCCTGTGGAGTTGTCATACTGAGAAGAATCTTCTGTGTTTCTCTGTGTGGAAGAAATAAGTTTAGGTTGAGTCTTAGTGTAGTAGCGTTTTGGATAAACAGAGCATAGCACGCATGAACCCTAGCACTGTTCTTGCGTGGTCTTGCTTGTTGCGGTAGGGACAGGGCAGGCAGCAACATTGCTGTAACTGCAGGGTTGAGAGTGTCGCCTGGTGGCTGTCTGTCTTCCCTGACTCCCACTGTTCCCCCATCACACATCCCACATAGACTGGGAAAAGCTACCTTTCCTTCCACCAGTCCTGCCCTAGGTGTGTCTGACCAGACAGGCCTCATAGATAACGGTCATGAAGAAACTGAAGACATTTGGAGTGAAATGGTGTTTCCCTTGGGGGTGGGAAGGGAAGGAAGGGCCCAGGAGTGGAAGACTCGGGGGTCAATGACCCAGAGTGTTGTGGAGTTGAAGTTCTGCAGCCAGTTGAAATACCTGAGTTGTCACACGCTGGACGACTTGTATTCTGAGTGAAGAATGCCATATGCATGATGCTCTGGAGATCTGGGCTTGAGTCTGCCTTCTTTTCTGCCCCTTACATTACTTATTAGCTTGTGATCTTCAGTAGGATTCTAGACTCACATTTTTTTATATACTTTTTAAAGACATTTATATTTTATATTATGTTGATTAACAATATTGTGATAGTTTCAGGTGGACAGCAAAGTGGTTCAGTTGTATACACACACATCTGTTCTTTTTCAAATTCTTTTCCCATTTAGATTGTTAACATAAAACTGAGCAGAGTTCCCTGTGCTATGTAGTAGGATATTACACGTCTTTATAAAAATTTTTTAAATTTATGTAATTTTAATGGAAGGATAATTGCTTTACAGTGTTCTGTTGGTTTGTGTGAAACATCAACATCAAGCAGCCATAGGTATACGTATGTCCCCTCCCTCTTGAACCTCCCTCCCACCTCCCTCCGCATCCCACCCCTTTAGGTTGTTACAGAGCCCGGGTTTAAGTTCCCTGTAGGGTCACCTTTCTTTTTTCAAACAAAAGCTCTTATGTATTTATTACCAAGCCAGCTCACTAATACAGAAACATTAAAACAAAGAGACAAATCATTTTCCCAGTAAAGCACATTTGGCTGTCCAGACAGTAGTGATGTTTCCACAGTGATATGGGAAGATGCAGGTGACCTTGATACAACATCATATGTGTGCCAGCTCAGGTGTGCAACTCCTTATAGACTCAGCTCAGTTCTTCTCCAGTGTCTCCTCTTGGAGCTGTACCTGATTTTGTTACGCGTTATCATCCAATCCATTGGGGCGTTCGGACAGTTCTGCTTTTGTTTCTTGGCCACGAATCGCTTGATCTTGAAAGTCTTATGAGAAGACTTGGTGAGAACAGAGAGAAGTGAGAGCATCTCATGATGGAGAACAAGAGAGAGCACCCTTTTGCTGTTGATGGTGCCCACTCCCTGGTCTCCCTCATCTGGGTGCCAGGAGCGCTAACTGCCTCACCCGGCTGTGGGAAGCCATCATTGGGTGATGTGGAGGTGTGGCATAAAGCGGTGAAATGAAATGTCTAGTGTTTTATCATGATAATTATCCTGGTTATAGTGTTTATTATATTGGTTGACTTTATTGTGGGTTTCTTAGATGCTTTCTCTTAAAGAAATCGGGAATTTTAATTTGAAAGCACAATTCATGTAAAAGCGTTAGAGTTGACTTTGGTAAATTCATGAACTTAAACACTTAAACTCTCTCCCAGCCTTTAATTATTGCTTGATTGTTTAAGAGCATTTAATTCATCCTAATGCTATGGCATTATAGAACCATTAATAGTGTTATGGCTTTGGAAGCAAAGGCTGCAACTAAGTCCTTAGAATCATAACAAATATTGCGAAAGGGTTTTAAGTTATTCTACTCACAATATTTCTGGGAAAATAATGAAGTATAAACCATTACAGATTTTATTTGGGCCTATTTTACATGTCTAAAGAAGCTTTTATAATAACCGTTGTAGTTGTTTGGTTCATGTGAAAGTAAGCTGATAAGCATGTGTAACATAACAGAAAATATTTTTGCTGATCTTAATTTCCCTAAGACGTTAGTTGTCTTTTGTTTTAAGTCATTCTGACCTTGCAATTTGAGAAGCTTGGGCCTTATTTTCATACGTTAGTTCCATGGTAAGCATTTATATTTAATGAGGGGGTGTGTGTACGTGTTTGTGTATGTATGCTCAAGTATATCTTTATTTCTGTCTACATAGTGAAAATTTTATAGTAAGCTATCATGGCTATAACAGTTTCTATCAAATGTCATCAGAGTCTGACTAAGGAAATTCTGGTAGCAAAAAGATAGGGAGAATTCTCATTTCTCAGTTGCAGTTTGAAGAGAAAATGGTTTCATAATGACTTCTTATGAAAGCCTTAAGTTTTGGCATGTTCTGCCATCTTTATTTTGATCAAGTGTTCACAAGGGTAATTTAGTAGTCATAGATATTTTTTTCCTAAATTTATTTTTTCCATAAAAGCCTCATTACCCAGCTATATTCTGAGAAGTGGAGCGAGAGTAACATCTCTTGAGTACTGAATGTGTGGCAGGCACAGTCACATATGCAGGTGGCATTATACTGTTGGAGAGGTATACTCTCACTTTTTAGGAGGAGAAACTCCTGTGAACTCTTGCTCTGCTTCAAACCTAGGTCTGCACATCTGTATGTTCCCCACTGCTTCCTTTTCTGCATGCTCAGTCGTGTCCAGCCTTTCACTACCCCATGCGAAAGGACTGCAAAGGCTGCCAGGCTCCTCTGTCCATGGAATTTTCCTGGCAAGGTTAATGGAGTGGGTTGCTATTTCCTACTCCAGGGGATCTTCCTGACTCAGGGATCAGACCTGCTTCTCTTGCGTTTCCTGCATTGGCAGGCAGATTCTTTACCACTGCGCCGCTATTGCCCACTCTTTATCTAATACTCTAGTAAAGGTGGTTCTAAACTTGAAGGAGTTTTCTTTGTCAACTTTTCCTTGAAGGAGTTTTCTGACCATAGCTCAGGCTGCCATTTTGGACAAGTGGGTCTCTTCTGAGTTTTCTCAGTTTTCTTTGCTTTGTCTTAAAAGTTATATGAGGTAGGGGCTAGGTAAACCCAATCTGCAGCAAACCCTGTGGGTTTTTCATCTCTTACTCAGAAGTACTTAATTACTCTTGGCACATCCTATAGTGAAAGAATACATCTTGTGGGGGTGGAAAATGATATGGTAACTATAATGAATAAAATTGTTGGCCAGTCACAAGTTAGTTTAAACAGAAGTAGGGAGGAAGCAGCTCAAAAGAATTTGCTTTTCATAATATACTTTTAAAACATAATCAGAATGTGTTGAAGATACGAAGCAATCTTCCAGTTGCTAAAATGGGTGGATGAGGACTTGGTGATAAAGCCCTGAAGCTCTGTCTGTGTTAGCTAGACAGGCAAGGTGGCTGGAGAGGTGATGTATGTGGGTCAGACAGGCTCAATGACTTGCCTGAGGGAAAACCTGGAGGTGGGAGTCTCACTTGGTGTTCTTGATTCGTAGGTGGGAAATAAACACCACAGAGATTGAGTTAGAGGCATCTTTTCTTGCATCTGCAGGTTTGAAGAATGTGAACTGGTTTGGTACTGTAAGTTGAGCACGAGTCTGTTGAAGCCAGGAGCTGGTTGGTGTAAACCATGTGGAAAACCATGGCTCAGGTGGCCAGTTTGGAAAAGTAGGTCTTTACTCCTAAGGGAAAAACAGGGGGAAAGTTAATTCATTCAATAAACATGTCCTGAATATTTTCTGCGCTTAAGTAGGGAAGCAAGTGATGAGGGAAACTCTTTGTCTGTGGGGATAGGAAGACATAAGTCAGAGAATAATAGAAATGAGAGTCACGAGGAGTAATGAAAAGTCATTATGTGATCAGTGAAGGGTGAGGAGTTACATGTGGCTGTTGCTTAGGTGGAATGTTCTTTCACGTTCACTTTCCCTTCTTCCTTCTTATTAACTAAGCCTAGAGATCCTTTCCTCCATGAAGGTCTTTCCTGACCCCCTATCCCAAGACTAGGTTAGATTTATTGTTGTGGGGACTTAAAGTTCAGTATAGCACCCCTAGCAGACATCTGCCCCCTGGATGATAGCTTACTCTTACCTCACTTTAAGCCCCTGTGATAGAAGCGGCCATGTAGACACAATACCCTTCAGGAGGTTCTTAAGTATTTGCTAAATGAAACTATAAATGTTGGGAGGTAGTTGGAGAGGGCCCTGTAATAATAATAGATATTTGTTGAATGCTCATTATGTGCCAGGCAAGGCTGAGTCCAGGCTCTTAACCAGCGTCTCATGCTGCCCTGAGCCTTTTTGTGAAAGGGAACATCTGATTACTGGTGGTCTCCAGGGATGTTGCCATTCTAGATAATAGAGGATCTCAGTGATATGTTGGAGATGGAGTCTTCCATTTGTAAAAACATCTGCTCTAGAGACATCTGTCTAGAAATATTTAAATGATTCTGTTCTATTTAATATATGCTTGGCTTAGAGCAGAAAACAAAACATACAAACGAAAAACAGAAGACACAGGCCCTACCTTGAGGAGCTTATATTCTGCTGAGCATAGATATAAAAGTTAAAATAATTTTGGCTAGAGAAAAGTAAGTGAAAAAGTTAGAAAGGTGATGTGGTAGACCTATGCTATCCACGATGGCGGCTACATACCACATGAACACTGAGTAAATGAATCAAGGCCATTCCCCACTGTGAAGAGCTTAAGTGTAAGATGCACACTGCAATTTAGAGACTTAGTATGAAAAGAAAATTATCAATATCCCATTTTTTCCATTGATTTCATCTTAAATTGTTTATGTTTTCAGTCGCTAACTCATGTCCAACTCTTCTGTGACCCCATGAACTGTAGCCCGCCAGGCACCTCTGTCCGTGGGATTCTCCAGGCAAGAATACTGGAATGGGTTGCAATTTCCTTCTTCAGGGGATCTTCCCAACCCAAGGATTGAACCTGTGTCTCCTGAACTGCAAGCAGATTCTTTACCACTGAGCTGCCAGGGAAGCCAATTGTTTATGAATTGGGGTAAATACAACATAATAAATAAATGAGAGGTGAAATATGCCAGACACTAAAGGACAAATATTGTATATTGCACGTATTATATGAGGAATAATCAGATTCCAAAGACAGAAAGTAGAATGGTGTTTCCAGGGGCTGGAGGGGCAGGAAATGGGGAATTATTGTTTGATGGCTACAGAATTTCAGTTTGGGATGATGAAAAGGATCTGGAGATGGAAGGTAGTCATAGTTATTTGACAGTGTGAGTGTACTTAATGCCCCTGAACTGTACATTCCCCACATGGTTAAAATGGTGAAATTTATGTCCGTTTTAACCAGTTTTTAAAAAGCCAAACAGATGAATTTAATTGGAAAAATTTCACTGCTAAAAATTTAAAATTACACATGTGGTTTCCATTATAGTCTTTTTGGAGTGTGTTGGGATAGAGAGTGGTGGGTAAGACGGTCATGAAAGGCCTTTTGAAAAGATTTTCTAAAAGAAAGATGAGTCCTCTGAAATGAGAAGGAATTGACCACACAGAAGCCTGAGGGAGAGTTTCAGGCAGACAAAGAGCTAGTGCAACGATCCTGTGGTGGAAACAAGTGGGACTGCTTGCTGGCGGGGAGGGGCCGGCGAGTGAGATCAGGATGGGAGCAGATCCTGCAGTCTTACAGGCCATGGTGAAGAGTTCAGGTACTGCTTCTGCTCAACTTGAGAACTGAAACAATGCAATTAAAACATGCAAGTTCTGTATAGATGAAACCATACAAAGTTGCTGATGTTTCTGACCTATAAAATGGTAATTTCCTCTCATCAGACCTCATAGCGGGATTTGTTTCACCCGTGATGTGCCCTTTCTGCAAGCAAAGAATGCACTTTGATTGTTTCTAATTACTCATTCTTTGGTGGCTTCCCCGGAGACCAGCGCCCCTTCCCGTTGGCTTGCAGAGCACAGGGCCTGACAACACGTCTGTGTGGAAACGGAAGAAAACCTAGATGATCACAAGCTGATGCTGTCACAAGGAATGAAAAAAAAATCCTGAAGGCAGTCTCTGGAATGTTTCCTATTTGATAAACCTTTGTCTGGGTCAGCTTGGTGATTCTTGCAACCTGGAAGAAGAGATAGTAGTATCATTAGTACCTTTGCATCTCTTGTCTGTATGGAGTCACCGGGGGTATTTATTATTATTGCACAGGGGGACTTTTCCTTCTAGAAAGGCCCTGGCTCAGGACAGGTAAATGGAAGGGTTGGCCTTCGCCGTAGCTGGGGAGAGTTGTTGGAAAGGCAAGTTGGGGTGCTTTAACCTTGTATTAAAGGCCATCAGCGCCGGCCCAGGTCGTATCTCAGCCGTGCTGGGCTTCCCGAGGCCACCAAGGTGGTCTTGAGGTGTGTTATTACCACCTCTCCTGGAGCAGGGACCCGGAGACAAGGAGAATACCCTCCAGTTCCCGTCTTCCCTCCCGCCCCTCAGCTTTTAGGGGACCAAGACTGGATGGGAGGTTATTCAGAGGAGCCTTAGCTCTACACTATGGAGGGTGTGTGCGTCCAGGAACAGGAATGATAGTGAGACGAGGCTGTGTAAAGGGGCAGGTCATGAAGGGCCTTTGGGGAGAAACTAAAGAACTTTTATTCTGTAAGTAAATGAGGAGCTTAAACGAGAAGTTCCAATTTGTGCTTTGGGAAATATCAGGTTGGATATAGTGCAGATGATGGATTAGAGGGGCTGGACTGGAGCCACGGTTGATGAGTCAGATTATGGCAGCAATTATGTAAGAGGTCTCAGGCAGACAGACTGGATGGCATTAACGTGCGTAGAATCTGTAGGACCTGACAGCTGATCACATGAGGGATAAGAGGATAGCAGGACTTTTTAAAATGACAACAGTGGTTGCTGTCCTTACAGTGCATGTGTGTACCAAATTTGAATGGATGAGACCTCAAAATATTCACAACATAGGGCAGGTATTAGCCCCATTTTATAGCTGAAGAATCCTGAGCTTTAGTGATCACATGGTGAGTTCACCATCACTCACATACAACCCTGACACCCAGGATTGGAATGAGGGTTAGAGTCCTTCACTGAATCAGAAATACAGGCAGAAGCAGGCATGGGGTTCCCACAGCAGTGGTTTGAGATTTGATGAGCTTGGAGACCGAGCAAGCAGGACGTGCCAGTGACACTTCTAGGGAGAGAATCAGAAATGAAACTTGATGGGTGACAGATTCCTCCCCTTATATTGAATGAATGGATTTTTATAGTCCACTGGGCCATGCTCCAGATAGTTAGGCAATACGGGAGTTAGAAGGGGCTTATGAGACTTCAACCTGAAATCAGTACACCCAGACAGAAACTCAGAGGTTTAGTCCATCTCCTTTTGGGTAAGATGAGAAAATAACAATGCCTGTCTCCCGGATTTCATGGGAAAATTAAAGAGAGACAACCTGTGAACCAGCACTGTAAACTGGAAAATAAAAACCTAATGGATGATTATTTATAATTGTGTAGATTTTTTTCTTTTAGGCAGATCAGCTACCATTTTATTGATTAAAAAAAAAAAAGACTGTTACTCAAACTCAGGCCAATCTGGGGAGCAACACAACTTTCTTAGGCTGTGTCATAATGAAGCCAGGGGGTCACAATGATCTGGTTAACCTTTATATAAAACAAACCAAACAAGCTTATCAGGGCTGAAAAACAAAGGAAAGTCTCTGTAACTACCCTAAACCCAACTCCACCTTCATATGAGCTACCCAAATATGGAGTTCCTCGTGGGGTTAGAAAGTGGTGAATGAATGCAGCTCCTGACTTCTGTTAGCTGATCATTTGACAGTAAACGAAGATGACACAACAGTGACCCACAGAAACAGATCACAATATGCAGAGCTGAGAGATCTTCTGGAAATTACGGGACAGATTCCTGCTTTGTGGCTCAGACATCAAAAATTACATCACACGCCTCTCCTGTGTTTAGAAAGCTAGCTTGCACAGCACCTAGGCTACCAGGAAAAGATGTCCAGTCATCCCAGGAGAGCACAACACATCCAGACAACTTTTTTAAAAATTATATTTTTTATTTTTAATTGATTGGTGATTGCTTTACAACACTGGTTGATTTCTGCCATGCATCAACACGAATCAGACGGAAGGGTACAAATGTCTCCTCCCTCTCGAACCCCTCTCCCTCCCCCTCTAGGTTGTTACAGAGCCCCAGGTTGAGTTCCCTGAGTCATGCAGCCAATTTCCAATGGCTATCGATTTAACACGTGTTAGTGCATAGGCTTCCAAGCTATTCTCTCCATTCATCTAACCCCTCCTTCCGCTCCCTGGGCCTTGAGCTTCTGCCCCAAGGGAGGGAGGGAGTCCTGAAGGAGGAGAAGTTTTTACAGAAGAGGAAATCCCCCTCATTGGCAGGACCAAGGGGAGTTGCGGAACCTCAAAGAGCTGTGCAAAAGTGGGGGCTCAGAAGGCAAAGTACAGACAACTTTTAACGCCCCACACAGCCCAAAGAATCTGAACTCACCTCTTCCCTCTCCATCACCTGAGATGCCCCAAGGCCCAAGGCAGTAATCTTTATCCCTAGGTGGACTCAGTGGTCCCCAGTAGGTGGCCAGAGAAGTTTCCAAGGCCAGAGACTGTTTTCAGAAAATGAAAGATTTTAGGTATTAACCATCTTCCTCTTTAACATGAACCAACATTTTCCACCAGGGGCTCTGGAACCAAAGACGATTAAGAAAAAGATTTGGCCTGCAGCACCTCCGGTGCAAGGAGAATACCCTCCAGTTTCCCGTCTTCCCTCCCGCCCCTCAAACCTCCCCCAACCCCCACCCCATGCCTAGCGGGTATCATCTCACCTTCTGCTTCACGGTCTCAGTGCTTCCTGTAGCATCCTGCATACAGCAGGTGCTCAAGAAGTGAACAAATTAACTCTTGGTTTCAGTAGATACAGGGTGGCCAGGCACTTTTCGCCCTGGGTCTTCTCAACTTTCCGGCATCTCCGAGGAGTTGGCAAGGCTGGACCACAGACTGTATCTTTAGGAAAGACCCTGGATGGGTAGCTGAGCCACGAGAAGACCTGGAGTCTGCCCTTGGGAACTTGGGGTGAAGAGAAATGAGGTCACTGTCACCACAATTCATCCACTTTATCACTGTACAAAAGCCTGTGTATGATTCACGTGTATATAGCCGTGGACTTCCCCGGTAGCTCAGCTGGTAAAGAATCCACCTGCAGTTCAGGAGACCCTGGTTCCATTCCTGGGTCGGGAAGATCCCCTGGAGAAGGGAGTGGCTATCCACTCCAGTATCCTTGGGCTTCCCTGGTGGCTCAAATGGCAAAGAATCTGCCTGCAATGCAGGAGACCTAGGCTCAATCTGTGGGTTGGGAAGATTCCCCTGGAGGAGGGCATGGAAGCCTGCTCCAGTATTCTTGCCTGGACAATCCCCATGGACAGAGGAGTCTGGCGGGCTGCAGGCCACGGGGCTGCAAAGAGTCACACACCACCGAGCGACCAAGCACAGCATAGCACGTATACAGCAGCAGCCATCTCACCAGGAATTTATCCAAAGTTGTCACTTGACTACTCAGAGTTTACTCCAGAATTGTCCCTAAATATTCCTGGCAGAAGCAGCCGTCCACATCCTCCCCCTACCCTCAGCAACAACCAGCTGGGAGCGATCAGCCATGGTTACTGTGTCCATTAGCCGAAAAGTAACAAAGCCGGGTCTCTTGGCCCTGCAGGCTGTAGGCTCTTACCCTGTTGTGACCGAGATCACACTTGTCCAGAGTCATTTGACAGCTTTCCACAGAAGATTGTGAGGCATTAGTCTTATTGTTTTGTGAGAAAGACATTGAACACTTCTATCCATATGTTATGGTCTGGAAAACTCAAGAACCACCTAGAACTTACTGCATTACATGTTATGTTTGAAACCTCTAGAAATCCAAGCCTCTCTCCCACTGTGGGGATTTGCTTTGTCCCTTCCTAAAAAGATGCAAAGCCTGCTAAAAGTGTTTCTGACCGGGTTTTGACATCTCTGAGTTTCATTGTTGTTGTTCAGTTGCTCAGTTATGTCTGATTCTTTGCCACCCTGTGGACTGCAGCACGTCAGGTTTCCCTAACTTCACTATCTCCCAGAGTTTGCATGTTCAGATATATAGCAGTGCCTGAAAAAGGACCTCATGATCTACCTGCTGTGGGTCTTAGAAATGCAAACCTGTCTTGAGAGAGAAGGCTATGACCAGGGGAAAGGATTTATGCTCTAAGACTCCAGTTGCTCTCTTTATTTGTTGGTCTGTTTTAGCCAACTTTTTACTGAAGCGCAGTGCCTTCGGGAAAGGACACAAACCAGAAATGTACAGCTTGAATTTGCAAATCACCCTTTTCATATATTAATATATAATAATTTCTAGGACTCAGTGCCACCACCAATTTCTTGTTGAATTAAGTGGAAGGAAGGTGAGGATGGAAATGGGAAGTTCTGAATCCTTTTCCCTCGACACAGCTGTTTGATAACTTTCCTGTCACTTATGTGCTCAAGGAGGTAGTTTTGTTCTCCTGGTGCTAATATTTGAGCCACTCACAGCCTGGAATTTTTGCCTCCAGTTTGGTTTCTTTTGCCTTTTAAATGATGAATCCCGTGAAGCCCTCCACCCCATGTATGAAAATGGTGTGCTCTTATCTGTGTGTGTCGGATACTTGTTTGTCCAAAGAAAGGACACCTAAGAGTTTATCTGCACACTTGGTTCTGATAAGGGAGTTCCTATCTAAGGTGGATTCCGCCCCCCCTTATTCTGAAGATGCCTCTCTTATCCCCACATCTTTCCCTTTTCTGTCTTCAGAGGTAGAAATTCTTTAGGGCTGTAGTTTATCTCTCAAATTTACAACCTTCTTTTCTTCTGAAAGATTTGTCTGATCACCTCCCCTCTTCCCATGTGGTCCTTTGTGGGTCCAGTTAGTTGAAGCAACTTAACACAAGCTGTTGTACTTTTCAGTGAAGTTCAATCCACTCTTCCTCCCGGTTAGGAAAACGTCACTTTCTTGACCCATTAGTGATGAACCTTATGATTAGTCTCGGTGTCATATGAAATGTTTTCAGCTGGAATTGTCTCCCCCATTACCCCAAAACTTTTTAATTATGAAAATTCTTAAACATACATAAGAGCTGAAAGACTGTCCTCCACCTGAATTCAGTAATTGGAAGTCATATTTGCTTTATTTATGTGCAGATTTTGGAGGGCTGTGCTACCGACAGTAAAATTTATCCATGGGGATATTTCATCCCTGAGCACTTCAGTACGCACTCCCTGTGAGTAAGGACAGTATTTTATATGAAAACAGTCTTACCCAAGAGAGTTAATTCTAGGTCCATGCTGCTGCTGCTAAGTCGCTTCGGTCATGTCCGACTCTGTGCGACCCCAAAGACAGCAGCGCACCAGGCTCCCCTGACCCTGGGATTCTCCAGGCAAGAACAGTGGAGTGGGTTGCCATTTCCTTTTCCAATGCTGAAAGTGAAAAGTGAAAGAGAAGTCGCTCAGTCATGTCCGACTCTTAGCAACCCCATAGACTGCAGCCCACCAGGCTCCCCGTCCATGGGATTTGCCAGGCAAGAGTACTGGAGTGGGCTGCCATTGCCTTCTCCAGTACTGTCTTCTAATATCCAGTCCACATTCAAATTTCCCCAGTTGTCCTAAGAATGTCTTTTGTAATTTTTTTCAAAACCAGGCTATACCAGAGTTTTTATTTCCTGTAGTTTATTAGTGCGTCAGAGACTATCTGGGTGGTTGTGATGGCTCAGGGGACAGAACAGTGTTGCAGTCATGTAAACATTTCTCCAGGAGAAGATTGCCTTTACCTGTCTGTGGTTGGCGGTTTCCTTACTTGCTTGATGCAGCAGTGGAGGCAACAGTGAATTAATAAGCATGAATGCAGACACCCATCACTGCTGTGAATGGACCACTTATCACTCCTAGAAGTCCAGAAGGTCTCATTTATTTCATGCAGCTAACTGTATCTGCCATTGATTTGATGGAGCCATGTACACACATTTTTAGCACCTAGGAACCATTGCGTGTGTGCTGGTTTGCCAAAAACGTGTGTTGTTATTCTGGAAGGGAGCATAGCTCAGGAGAGATACATGGGCAAGAATTCTCATAGTATTTAGGTTCTTGTAGCTCCCAGCACCCCGTCGTTTCTCTTATTGTTGCACCCACTGGTTGTAATTAATGAACCAATATTGATACATTATCATTACTTATAGTCCACAGTTTGCATTAAGGTTCACACTTCGTGTTGTATATTTCTGTGGGTTTTCAAAAATGCTTATTTATTTACTTGGCTGTGCTGGGTCTTAGTTGCAGTACGCAGGATTTTTAGTTTCCCTGGTCTTAGTTGCAGTACGCAGGATCTTAAGTTGTGGTTTGCAAACTCTTAGTTGTTCCATGTGGGGTTTGGTTCCCTGACCAGGGATTGAACCCAGGTCCCTTGCATTGGGAGTGCAGTCTTAGCCACTGGACCACCAGGGAAGTCCTCATTCTATGGGTTTTGACAAATGTATCATATCAAGTATTAACAATTACAGTTTTCCACAGGATAGTTTCACTGCCCTAAAAATTCCCTGTGTTCCACCTGTTCATCCGTTCCTCCTTCTCCCTGAAAATCTGACCTTTCTGCTGTCTCCAGTTTTGCCTCTTCCAGAATGTCATAGTTTTGATCATACACTGTGTAGCCTTTTCAGACAGACTTTTGTCACTTAGTAATATGCATATATGTTTCCTCCATGTCTTTTAGTGGCTTGCAAGCTCATTTTAGCTTATCACTGAATATTATTCCATTGTTTGGCTGCATCACACTTTGTTTATCCATTCACTTTGTTTATTCATTACTGTTATTCTTAAACAGATGATAGAACTTTTCGGCACATAGTAGGTATTTGGTTAATCAGTAGTTATTAAATGACTTAGACTGAATCCTTACTTTTTTCTGACAGGTGTGTGGTGCAAAGGGAGTGTTGTCATGGAAAAGGCAATTCTGTGTTAGGAACTGATTTCTGCTAATGTGCAGTTATCGTTTAAGGAGAGAACATTTAACCCCATAGCCGCTTAGCCCAGCAACTGCAGACAACTTTGATATGCCCAGGCTTCAAACAACAGTTTAAACATTCTCCCTAGCATTGCAGTGTCCACTAGCATTGCATTGCAGTAGCCACTAGCCATATGTGGCTATTTCCATTTAAATTGATTAAAAATAAAATAAAAAATTCAGTGCCTCTGTTGCACCAGCCATATTTCAACCACTTGATAACTGTATGTGTCTAGTGGCTTCCACGTTGGACAAAGCTCATCTAGAGCATTGTCATCCTCACAGATAGTTTTGTCGAACACCCTTGATCTAGAGCATTCAAATAGAAGGATGGGATTGAAGTGAGTTGACCAGGCCGATTCTGGCTTCTCTTTAAGGCTTAGCTGTTTTGTGCTGCAGCAGTTTTACAATGGAAGAGAGGAAGGCCAGAGATTTGTCTGCTGGAGCAAAGTTGCTTAAAATAACTTACTAGGGATAAAAAGGCTGCCCAGGGCAGTGAAGCTGTGAAATCCTCCTTGTGTGACAACCCCAGGAGGCCCAGCTTGACAAAGGGTTAGGCCCTTGATCAGCTAGTGTTAAGGACTTTTACAGAACTCTGAGTTCTTGCTTATTTAGTTTGGTGAAAAAGCAGGGGCCTTCTCTAATTTGAGGGGTTGGGGTGGGTGTGGAAAGGGAGTTAAACTTCTCAACTAATAAGTTTGCAAATTGTACACGCATCCCTGAGTAAAATCCTGTGGTCCTTGGATTCCAGGAATGTGAATCTTGACCGAATATCACATATTTGCCACAGAAATTGTAGCTCTGTCCCTTGAAATTGAAATTACTCTTATTTGGGAGCAAAAGCAAATGGCAGTTAAGTTTTCTTGTGTGTTTTTTTCCCCTTCTTTTTGCTGGCTCTTGGATTTGATCAGATCTAATTTCATTCACATGGTAAGAGCCATGCTGACACAAAGTATTATGGGTTGTCAGTCTGCTCAGATCTCAGTTCTGTATTCATTTTAGGTATGGCATTTTACTGAAGTCTTCAGGTTTTTTTCTTCTACATTGAAGTCCAGATAACAGACATTATATGAAATTGTGCTTTTCCTTAATGCCTAATCTCGAAATTGGCTATTGATGCTGGTGAGAGTTTTTAATATAATTTTCAACTGAAAGCACCAAATTGCTCTGTTTGCACAGTGCAGCTTTAAATATTGACTTTTCACCTTTTGGCATGCTCAGGCTTCTAAGGGGCCTCATGTGGAAAGGCAAATTTGACAGAATAATATATCAACCAGAATTCCTGTGAAAAGACTTAAAATATTCTGGTATTTGGACGTCCAGTCAGGATGTGACCACTTGGAATCATGACTGTCTATAAACACGGGCTTAGAATTGATAGTTTCTCTAAGAATAGGCACAGAGAAAATAGTATATTATCTTGCAAATGAAGAACTGGAAATGCCAGACCTCAAATGAAGACGGATTTCCCTTTAATCTTTCAGCTAGTGTCACCTGCTAAACAACTCTCAGAAGAGTTGCTGAGATTTAATCAGTATTTAATAATTATTGCATTTGTTCAATTGACTTTGCTTTAAAAACTAACACATCAGCCCTCGAATAAACGGCAGGGTAATGGATGGATTTCTTATATTTACTATGGTTTTCATTTAATTTTAAAAAGTATATTTTAATTTAGACACTGTTTCATGTTAGCAAAGTCTCGAGAAATTGATTATGGTTTCTTCACATGGGGTTGTTTTCTTAAAAGCCATGCAAGGGGAAAGAATCAATATTAGAGCTTTCTGAGTGGCAGCTTTATGCAGAGCCCCCCAGCACGATTGATTACAACTGTTTTTGTAAAAGATTTAAAAAGAACAATCTGTATTAAAAACCTCCTTCTTTGCTATGAGCTTGAACCGTTCCAAGCGGGTTTCCATGGGGGGCTGCGCTGCAGTGTGACCACTTGAAGGGCTTGTGGCCGCAACGGCGGGCCAGGGCAGTCGGATGAGAAAAGGCTATTAGGTGAGGGGGTGTCGGAGTGCATGCCAAAGAGGTTACCGTGGCAGCCCGAATTCCTCAGCCTCCAAAGCAGGAGAGGCAAGAAGCAAGTGACTTTTCTACCAGTGGTGTGTAAAGCAGCCGGAAAAGAGCGATGAAAGTCAGTCTCTGTTCCAAAGCATTGGCCAAAGGCAGGGATGTTCAGGCCAAGTAAGGAGGCATAGAAACGGATAGCCCCCAGTTTCCACACCCCCAGCTGCTGCCTGGAGGCCAGTGAGGAGTGGATGCGTCTTCCATGGGCCTCTGACACCGAGCACCAGGAGTGCGCTCTAGTCACGCTGCCTGCTGGTGTTGTCCCAGTTAAATAATAAACTCCACTCCGTGGGCAGAGGCGCTGTGTGGCAGCAGGGTGCCTGGAGCAGTCACATCTATCCAAAACCGGTCCCATCTCGAACGGCTGTGACAGGAACAAAGCGAGAGACCGGGAATGTGGGCTGGGCTCCCCAGTCTTTACTTCTCAGTAAGACCTGTGCTCTTTCGGAAATGAAGATGTAACAAGCAGCCCTGGGTGGCTGTCATCTGAGAAGGTGGGGCGTTTTACATAGACCTTGCCATGTGTTGCTTTGCAGAAGGCACTTGCAGGGCTAGGGTGGCCCATTAATTTGGGAAGAAGTCAAAATCCTGGGGAATGTGGGAATTTTTAGAAAATATTGCTACATTTAGTACCCATGAGTGCTAAATCACCCCATAGGCCTTTGGTATGGCTTGCTTTAGAACTGATGGAATCAGTTGGTAAGCAGCCTTTGTTACTGGATTTACTTGGGGGAAAAATTCCTTGAGATGATCTAATGTGTTTTTGACTCCCAACGATTAATATTTGCTTTTCTTTACCTCCTGTATTTTTAGAAAATGAAGTGCTATTTCTCTTACGAAGTGTGCTTATGAATGTGTGTTCCAACTGAGACTTTTAATTATCACTAGGGAATTACCATGAATCGGCCTCACTTGGATGCAAAAAATAATAATGATGGGCTCTTTTCAAGAAAATATATTCTCAAAAGCATTTCTTAAATATTATTTTTAATTGCGCATGTAATTTTACCATCTTGCAGGCTCCCCTTTTCCCTTCATCTTCCATACCCTTGTATCGTAAGAATATAGGATTCCATCAGCAGGATGTTGGAATGTCTCCATAGATGCTGATCAGAAAGACAGAAGGCAGCGCTGGGTGGTGGGGATTAGGTTACCTTTTGGATTTTTGAAGTTTTTCCCCACATGTTATATCATTGTTGGGAAAAAATATGACTGTCCACACAGCTTCTTTCCTCTTCCTTTGGTAAGATTGTAAATATTATCTTCAGATAAATAACTCATAAACAACACTCGACAACACCAACATGAGTGCTTTCTCAAATGCATTCGCATAAGAGATGGCACAGGTCACGTGACTATAAACGTACTCCCTGTGAAACAGGTGCTTTTGTCTGGGAGCTCAGGTTTCATTTCTTGTGGAATTTTTACGGGATCCACAGTGGATTTCGTAATCTGTCTCTAATACCTTTAAATCTTTGCCTGCTTCCTTTGTTAAGGAAACGATTTCTTTAAAGGCTGCTTGGTATTCTTTGTTAACTGGTTGAAGAGTTCGGTCAGGAACAATTCCTTTCTACAACAAAAAGATATACAGGGCCAGGGGCCATGAGTCTTGAGCGGAATCCGGATGTTTTTCTGGGAGATAATCAAGAATGTGATTACCTTCAGCTCCCAATACAGCCACCACTGTGACTTGGCACTTGGTATTAAAAATCCACCCTTCAGAACAGTTTGCCTTCAGTTTTGAAATCTGTGGGCTCATCACCTTTGGAGGTATCTCCTTCTGTCTAGCTTTGTTCCTTTTATTTAGATAAGCACTGTCACGTTTCCAGTCTTCCAGGGTAAGGAAGTAGTCACATGTCATGTTCTTCATCGAAAAAGTCTCCTAGATCAGGTAGTCACCTTGGCAACCCAAGGCTTTCTAGAATCAGCAAAAGGAGAGAGAGAACAAGAGGCTCTCCTTACAGACAGACAACATCGATGTACCAGAGTGAAATGAAACTCGCTCCGTCATTTCCGACTCTTTGCAACCCCATGGACCGTGCAGTCCATGGAATTCTCCCAGAATACTGGAGTGGGTAGCCTTTCCCTTCTCCAAGGGATCTTCCCAACCCAGGGATCGAACCCAGGTCCCCTGCATTGAAGGTGATTCTTTACCAGCTGAGCCACCAGGGAAGCCCAAGAATAGTGAAGTGGGTAGCCTATCCCTTCTCCAGTGGATCTTCCTGACCCAGGAATTGAACCGGAGTCTCCTGCATTGCAGGCAAATTATTTACCAACTGAGCTATCAGGGAATGTAACAGAATGTGCCCTGAAAACCGGGAGCAACTCAAAACATCTTCAGGGCTCACTGGCACATCAGCCCTGGAGTATGTCCGGGCACAGTGCCTCCAGGTCAGATAGTGGCCACTGCAGGTGGGGACTAGACAGGAAGGAAGATTGTTGACTGCAGCACCAACAGCCACACCTTGACGTGAAGTGTCTTCCCTGCTTTAAATAACCCAGAAGCAAAGTGTAACTAATGAGATGGATAATGAGACCCAGGGCATTTTAGAACCTAGAATCTTAAGATTCAATATCCATTTTACTAGACCTTTTGCCTTTATGGCTTTAGATAAACTGGATCAGGAGTAACCAAGGCACAGTGGTGTGATTCTGCGGCACTTTCCTGAAGTGTGCACTTTTTTTTTTTTTTAATGTTTGTCACTTATATACCTGTATACTTCCATGATGCTTTCTTTAGGCTCTTTCTACATGTATGTAGCTGTCTGTTTAAATATATTAGCTGTTAAAAGTACTGTTGATGTTTGGAAACTGGTTCCTGGCCATTTCCATTGTTTGAAGCTTTAGCAGCGTATGTATGTTGGGAAAATATAACAGTAATTAGGAACAAGATCATTCACAAGCCACCAGCCTCACCAACTGACTCTTCATTTTTCTATTGATTTTTTTAGAGTTGTAATATTAGAAAATATTAAAGCAATATATACTTTCTAAATGCAGTGTATTGTCCAAACATTTTTCCTCATTGTTCTGTGGAATATGATTTTTAATGGCTATGTTGAGAAAATTAATTTATGATACATAATTGACATAGCTATCCTTCTGTAGTTGTATTTACATTGTCTCAGTGGTTTTGCCTTAATTCAGTAGTAAACATTCCACCTCGCCTTCTTTTTAGACTATTTCCTTAGGATAATTCCTGAGAATAGAAATATCTGATCAGATGGTAGAAAAGATTTTATATCTTCTTTCAACACATTGCCAGTGTGCTTCCCAAAGGGCTCATGCCCATTTCTGTAAGTTGGCATCTTTCACATAGAGCTCCTCTTTACAGGCCTGAAGGAAAGTGTCTGTATCAATGTTCAGTCTCAGTGCTGCCTTAGACCTGAAATAGGCTCAGTTGGAAACTCCATCCACCAACTGCCCCTCATCTCTTGAGAGCAAGTTTATTCTCCAGCATTAGTTGGAGCCTGGCAGGGTGTGGTCTGCCCTTTGGACCTGAGGTCTTTCCCATTTTCCTGTCCCATAGGCATCCTGGGGCACTCTGTCAGCTCCCGTATAGTGTAGAGAATGTATGTGACTGTGCCTCGGGGCTTAAAATTGTAGCAGTTGAAAAGCCTTTAGAGTGAATTATTAAATCTAAACCAGAGCCTTTTGGCTTCCTGTGCTTGACTTGGAGTCTGTTCCATTATGGTAGTTTTACAAAACACTTCTGAATGAGAAATACATTCCAAATCTCTTTTTCCCCCACCTCTCCTGCCAAACGCCACCAGGAAACAGAATCTGGTTACTTCAGTTAGAATATATTAATCCTGACCCTCTCCAGCCCTTGGGACTTTTCAGGTTAGGCCCACATGGCTTCTATTTTTACTCTAGTCTAAACTGTGGTCATATGGATGGCAAAATAAATACTAGAATATTTTAGTTCGGGAGGGAGAGAGGCAGCAGTGCTTATAATAACATGGCAGCAAACCTCTCTCTTCCCTCTGCTTGATATTCCAAAAAGGAAGAAAGCACCACTCAGAGCACATCTGTAAGTCATGAACATTTTCCTTTTGTGTGTCATGCATATTCAACATAACCCCCCCTCCCCGCACGGCCCAGGCGTTGCTTTAATATCCATTGCTCTGTAAGATCCCTAGTTTTGGTGCCAACAAATTTAATTCAAGACCCAGGTAACTTCTCTTCTCTCTTTGGACTAAGAATCCAAACCCTTTATCACAAAGAGAAGTGCAAAGTGGTGGTGTGATCTGCTCTTGTCCCCCACTGCCCACCCGTCACCCCCCTACCTCCTTTTTCACATCCATGTCCCTGAAGAGGAAGACTGGTTTTGTTTACATTTGAAAAGACCCTGATGCTGGGAGAGATTGAAGGCAGGAGAAGAAGGGGACAACAGAGGATAAGATGGTTGGATGATATCACTGACTCAATGGACATGAGTTTGAGTGAACTCCGGGAGTTGGTTATGGACAGGGAGGCCTGGCATGCTGCAGTTCATGGGATCGCAAAGAGTCAGACACGACTGAGCTACTGAACTGAACTGAATCCTAGGAAGAAAATTTTTTAAAAATTGAATTTCACAATATAGATGTTTCAAAACTCAAAAGTTACAAAAGGACATAAAGTGAAAACTCTCTCCAGGTGAGAGATTTTGCATTTAATTAGTTGACCATGTAATTTTCTCTAGGTGACAAAGCATAAAGTATGTCAAGAATTTAGGTGCAAGGCTTAGATTTCTTTCTGCTCAATTTAGTTGATGGCTTTTCTTCGTGAGATGGTAGCCTATAGAGACTGAGGGCTGTGCAACAGGGGGCTTTGTAGAGTGATATGGCTGTGACATGATTATGGGCAAGGGAGCAGATTCTTGCATATTGGCAAAGAAGTATCTGTAATCAGGGCTGTTTGTTGTTACCAAGGCCTAGTTTAAAGAGAAATGGGACCGAGGCCCTGAATCCTGCCTGTTCTTTGTTGTAATGCTTGGGGGTGGGGGCAGGGATGCAGAGGAGAATTGCATCCTTCAGTTAAATAAGCATACAGGGCCTTCTGGGTCCTCCTGTTTGAGATATTGGTTTAAATTTACCCACCAAACCATTTACTGAGCCAGGACCATACTATAGACTCAACAGACAAACGCTGTAGGAAGAAAAATAATGAAGCAGCTACTCCAGCGTACCTATGGTGAGACATCTTTTGTGACAATGATAGAGATTCTGTTGAGTCATTAATATACATTGAGATGAGCCAAGTAATCCTTTGGGCAGAGTTTTTTGCTATTGTTTTTCTTAACATGCCGATTGTTGGGCTGAGCATTTTATTAGAGAAAGATTTTGTTTGTGCTTTGTTGGCTAGAAAATCGAAGTGCTTTGACCCACATTCTGTTCTTTTTTAAACAAAGAAGAAAATTTCGACTGTGAAGTACACTAACTCAGTGTTACTTTTTGAAACACTTTTCAGCCATTCCGATGCACTCCAGAGACTAGTGTTGTGCCCAGCTCCTTGGAGGCATTCTTAATGAGTTGGCGACTTCTTCTAAAGTCCTCCTTATCTTTCTGTTAGTCCTCCTCGCAATATAAGGCTGAATTCCAGATTCCGCTTTTCTTAAGGAGACCTTGTACGAGTTCATGGATTGAGTCGTTCCCCTCCCCCCACCATGTGTTTTAACCAGGTAACTTGTTTCAAATATGCGGTTATTTTCTTTCACCCAGTGGCTTTAAGCTTGCTTTCAGCCTTTCAGAAAAATGTGACCTCTCCTATTTGTTGAACCTTTACCCATATGCTGGCTCTAAAGCAGTAGGAGATATAGAAAATACCAGACCTGCTCCTGGTTCCTCAGCCTCTTCAAGTAATGTACATTCTAAGGGGTGAGGTAAGATTATCGCATTCAACAGGAAAATCTGCCATAACTAGTAAATTCTGAATGAGTGGTTCAGACCTGCAGAATTGTACGTAGTTACCTGTAGGAATTCTATCATCTCCCATGCTTTGGTTTGTTTCAGAAGGTTCGTGTAACTAGTTGAATTCTTTCACAGTCGCTGATGATTTGACTCTCTTAGAGTTTATTTTTTGATGTGACATTTTTATGAGCAGCCCAGTCATCTTTTTGCTTCATACTTCACACCCAAATGTGATTCTGCCTTCATAAACCTGATATTTTTCTTTCCAGAATTGGGTTTATTTTCCTAATAGACACAAGTAAATAATTTATACTAAATTCCCACTTAATGGAAACGCATGCTGAAGTGTTTCTTAAAGTTAGAGACTAGCTTTTTATGTAATTAAGGACCAGTGTATGTGTTTGAAGCAGGTCTGAGCTTAAAGACCTTTCTTAAGGATTTAAGTAGGGATTTAAGAATCTGCTTTCATGTGTGACCTCAGCTTTTGTATGAGTTACACACAGGATGGTAGAATAAGTCTAGGCCATTGTTAGATAGCAGAGCATTTTATGTAAACAAGTCCTTAGAATAAGTGCTTGGTAAATACAGTAGCACTTGCCTGTAAATATATAATGCAGTCATATCTCACACATGTTCAGGGACCACAGTATGCTTCCCAACAGTAAACATAGGTTTTTTTCCTTCCACTACATCTTTGATTTGGATGGGACACCTAATAGAGATGAAGGTGTTACTAAAAATGAATGAATGACAGTTGGCATCCTTCACAGGGGCAGTGTACAGGATGTTAGGCAGAGAAGAAATTGTTAAGCTAGAATTCTAACTCTTCACACAGATTTTTCCCCATCTATAATGCCAAAAACACTAGTTCTGAAAGATGTTAAATAAATTTTCAGGGCATGTGGGGAGAATTTCCATGGCCAAAGTTTGAAAGTGTTGGATCAAGCAGAGTTCAACAAAACTCTTGTATTACAGTTCTTCTCAGGGCCTTTATTATGATTACATGTGAATTACAAGGCGGGGGTGGTGGGGGGGTGGGTAGTGGGCAGGCCCAGCAAGGCCAACACTCTCAGTGAGCACACACTTTGAAGCCCTGACTTGGACATGAATCCTTATTCCCCACTTCTGAGCTGTCTGTCTTTGGACAAGCCTCAGTTCCTTGGTCTGCAGTGGAGATTGTTGAGATGATTAGATTTGCCAGTGCTTATAAAACACTTAACACAGAATGCCTGGCACATAATAAACACTTAGGAGTTAGCTACAGTTAATCCCTTGAACCCCAGGCTGACTAGCTCTGATAGCTTCGTGTTGTGAGGCATTACAGTTCAATAGCAACAGCCCAGAATTTAGGTGGCAAATGTTTTGGGCTCCAGTTTGACCACCAACTAGACTGGATGATTTTTAAGTGACTTTATCACTGTGATGTTCTGTGTCTTCACTTTTGAAAGAAATAGGTCATCCAGATGCCTATAATGTCCAGTCAAGCTCTAAGATTATATGTTCCCATGGGCTCTACCTAAGCCAGTGTTGGCAAGTTCATCTTAAGGGCAAGTATATCATCCATGTGGGAATATGTAGGAGAAAATTTTAATTATTATTTCATTTACAGTGTGTGTTCAACTAGTAATAAAATAGGTTATTAAGTCATCTCTGGAAAAATAAGCTAGAGTTACAGCCAGGGTCGTGCTTTGTAATCACCATGAAAGTAAATAAGCATTTGTGTCTTTGAGGCCAAGTCAGGTCTGAATGTGCCTTTATGCTAAAACTAAGAAACATCATCCAGGTGCTTGTTTTCTATGAGGTGATTCAGAGTGTCATAACAGGCCACACAAACATTTAACTTTTACGTCTGAAGGCTAATTTTCTGAAGGTTGGGTTTGGGGTGGTGGTATCCATAAATAGGCTTTCTACTTTCTGACTTTGCTATCAGCCTACGTTTCCACCATGTGTGCGTGCAAGCTAAATCAGTGCAGTTGTATCCAACTCTTTGCAACCCTAGGCAGCGTAGCCCACCTGGCTCCTCTGTCCATGGGATTCTCCAGGCAAGAGTACTGGAGTGGGTTGCCATGCCCTCCTCCAGGGGATCTTCTCAAACCAGGGATCCAACGCACATCTCCTGCAGCTCCTGCATTGCAGGTGGATTCTTTACCACTGAGCCACCAGGGAAGCCCCAGTTTCCACCATAAGGTGAATTTAACACCTACAGCTTTGAGCTTTATCTTGACCACTGTTCATTGGTTGCACTAGTTTAAGGCATTTAGAGGACATCCATCTAGTAGATAAAGCAGTGTGTCTTTTAAGGAAGACCTCAGATTTCCACCCCAGCAGTTGGAAACATGAGATCTGCTGGATGTACGCTTTACCTCATAATTAAAAAACCAGCAAGTAGATTTATTCGGTTGCCATCTCACACATTTTCTTTGCTGAGACAATGGGAAGATTTGTGATATTTCTTATTTTGAGATTAGTGCCCTTGTGGTCTTCTGTGCACCAGATCAGCATTTTCTCTGTTCATTTTTTATTACAAACACCATATATGTTTGGGCTGAACTGTTTTCTCAGATTATTGGTTTTCATCATCCTCAAGTACGCAAGCCCCTCAATTTTCTGTCCTTGGAGGAGTTTATTTCCTCTTAGGGGTTTTGTATAAAGTAAGTTGATGTCACCAGGTCTGAGTGGAGATTTTTGTTGTCTTTGATTTGTGTGTGTGTGTGTGTGTGTGTGTGTGTGTGTGTGTGTGTGTGTGTGTGTGTGTGTGTGATGGAACCTGGGGTTTGGGTGGAGGAAGTGGCAGTAACTGACTGGAAATGCAGGTGAGGTCGTGTAGTGGAAGAATATCTTTCAAGGCCAAGGAGTTTTTATTTTATCCAGTGGAAGACAGGGAGCCAAGAAAGGGTTTTTTATATTAGCAGGGGAGCAATGTGGTCATGTTTAAGAATGGTCCCTCGGCAGATGATGGATTCAAAGACAAAGCCCTGAGGGGTGGCTGAGGAAGGACACCTTTGCAAGGGTCCAGGCCCAGCGTGGCACGGTTGCTGCAGTTTGAAGGGCAGGGAGGAAGCGATAGAGTTGGGAGACAAAGGCAGATTTTACCAGCCTTCAAGCATCACCTCCTCTGTGGAGGTAACTCGGGGGCTCGGTTTCCATGGCTGAACCTCTGTTTTGTCCTGCGGTTGCTTTTCCTCCTCGCTGTACCTCCTTGCTTTCCACATCTTCCCTCTGCTCTCCCACAGCATGTCTCGCATCAGCTGAGGGGAGAACGGTCTGAAAGACCAGCCGTGTTTTTCTTCCAGCTTGTACTCGGAGCCCTGGTAGCCAGCAGTATTGACGCTGCCCCTTGGTCACGGCCAGTCCCCAGTGAAACAGATTCCATAGGAAATCCTGCCGTCGAGCTGGGCCTCTGCACCTTTCCTCCCTGTTGGTTTCTTTCATCCGGGCACTCTGTCTCATCGAACGCAAGAGTGTTCCGTGTGTCTTGGGGTTTTATGCTTAGTGAGGCAAGTCACAGTTGGCTGGCGTAGAAGCCGTAGTCTTGAGTCACCCCTTTTCTTGGCTTTTGGAAAGATGCGTGTCTTGCCCCCAGGGAATGTGAGTGCAGAATTCATTTCCCTTTCTGGGCATGTTAACTGCAGCAATCCTTTCTGCACAGAGTGTGGAATCTTCACCAAAGGAATTGTCATGTTTGCAAAGATTTTTGTTTGTTTGTTTAGAAGAAAAGACAGTGGAGGTTTTCTTTGAGCATTATCTGCTACCTTGGGAAAAGAAGCCTGCTTATATGAGATCAGGCTATGGAAGGCTCTGTGTGTGTGTGTATGTGTGTGTGTGTGTTTGTGTGCACGCGCATATGCTAAGCTGCTTTAGTTGTATCTGACTCTTTGCAACCCTATGGACTGTACCCACCAGGCTTCTCTGTCCATGGGATTCTCCAAGCAAGAATACTGGAGTGGGTTGCCATGCCCTCCTCCAGGGATCAAATGTGCAGCTCCTGCGACTCCTGCATTGGATTTTTTTACTGCTGAGCCACCAGTGAAGCTTTCTACAGAAGGACAGATATTGGCAATTCCTCTTAGGTGCTTGGTGTCCCCGTCAGAGGAGGAGATAACTTTTAGTGTGATGTCATAATTATTTGTACCACATCAGACAATGGAGGAACAAATCCTTTTAGCTGCCTTCGAGCACATTAAACATCCCATCAGCCCCAGGACTGCCCTGGAGCCTCGCAGAGCCTGAGGCTTCTCTAGATGTGTCCTGAGCCCAAGTCTTGTAGCAATTCAGGTCCCACAGCCTCCTCCTAAGGAGCTGGTTGTCACAGAGAAGTGAGCTGCTTGTCAAGCCAGCCTGTGTGGTTGAGTTGTGAGGTGGCCACAATCCTCTGGGAGAAGTGTTTTGGCCCATCTGCCTGTGTGTGTGACGGACGTGCCCATCTAGCAACTGGGTCACCTAATGAATAGACTTGCACTTTATAAGTAGGGATTAAATATTTCGTGTGGCCCGTGCCACCTCCAACTTCTTTGACAGAGCCAAGAGGAAAAAAATCATTCACTGTTGAGAAAAGGCAAACAGGTTTCTGCTTTTAAGTTCAAGGTTGCGCAAATAGGTCCCTGTCCACGTGTACAGTTTGGGACTGATGATCTCCAAGGCTTCGGATGGAAAGATATCAACCGTAGGAGTCCCCCAGGACGCGTGACATGTGTTAACTCTGAAGCCTGAGTCAAAGGCCAGTTTGTTTTAGGTAATCTCAGTCAGCAAATATTTATTGAATCCCCATGCCTTCCGAGAGGGCCAGAGAACTGAGGTCATAGGGCCCTGCCTTCTCCAGGTGTGTCCTGCTGAGGGGCCACAGAAGAATGCACACCAGACAATTAACAATAACACCGAGGCTTTGTCTTCAGCTGTTCCGGCTAAAAATCCAAAATAGTAGTTTCTATCAAGGGGACATGGAAGGGCTGAAAAAACAGAGCCTGTTTTGAGAGAAAGAATGCGAGGGCTCTGCCTGTGGAGTTCATAGGACAAAGTTTAGTACACGCAGGATAGCACACGGCCCAAGCGCTGTTTGCTGAGCACCTGCTACCCACCAGATGGTGTGATTGGGGGAGCTGGGTGAACTGAGGACGTATGAAGCACAGTCCTTGCCCTCGTAGGAGCTAAGAGACTGCCAGGGTCAGTGACGCCGATGGTGGGGCTGTGGAACCCACGGCTCCTGATACTGTAGGTTCACGAGCTTTGGGAACCCCGGCCTGGACTGGTGAAAGCCTTGGAGACTGCTATCATGCAGCATGGCCTCGGAGGGCAGAGTTAAGCTCTGACTGTTCTAGGAAAATTCCAGCACACTCTGGTCTCAGGGTGGTCATTCAGTGCCTCCAGCCAGGCCACTGAGAAACCAGGGCCTCATTAAGGTCTCAGTTCTCAGAACGTGCCGATGTGGCCGCTTAAGCAAAGCGGGCATCCATACCTTCACGGTAGTTGTCGCTGAGGCCTGGAGGACACTGGCTTGGCTTTAGGACACTTCGGTCTCTCTAATCAGCTGTTGAAACCCAAGAGAAGAAAGTGGTGCTGTGATGGGGTGGCCCCGGTGTCCTCCTTGGAAGGTTCCAGTCCAGTGACAGCTGGAGCAGAAGAAGGCTTTATTTCATCAATAAAAGGAAATTTAATGAAAGCCACTGTAATGAGGGAAACATTTTTTTGTCATTCCTGTTAAAAACAAACATTCCATTTGATTTTTTAAAAAATAAGACAATAATGAGTGCTGCCTTTTTCCAAACACAAGGGTTTTTTAGAGGCTTACAGGCTGCTGTATTTGTTTCTGGGCTGTCATGAGATACTGGTGGTAAAATATCAATTTACTGAAACCATTTAAGAAAAATTATACATCTACTCAGCCTCCACTTCATGCGAATGACTCTCTTGACAGGATTAGGTTGAATTTTAACACTAAAACTCTTACTGAAGAGCTAAGAAGCTGTGGAACTGGTCAACTTAGTGAATGATCCCTTTCCCTCTTTAGTGTGTGATTTGCTGTTACCCAGTGCCAGGAATATAAAAAGAATGCGCTTGTGTGGGTTTATCTGCATTTGTCATTAAGGCTCCACTAAGCCTGTGGGCCCCAGATGCGGCTCGCGGTGGGCTTGCCCTGGTCCACAGCCTCGCGGGCCCTGCTCCTGGCGGGGTGTGGTGCTGGCCTCTGTATGGCCCCCGAGAGCTCCTGGCCGTGCTCGTGCCTCTCTGAGTGTGGCCGGGCCTGTAAATGTCCAAGGGACCTTGACGCATCCCTGATTTTTCCCAAGCACCCTAATACATCCCCAAGGAAGTCTTCAATGAGTTGACTGTCTTGCAGCTTTTCCAGTCAAGGAGCCTCATGGTGACTCTGGGAAAGCAGATGGCTCTAGCTAGCCCTGGGGCCACTGGCACTCAGACAGCTTTAGTGGGAAGTGAGGAAATAAGCCCGCGATAGTGCTTCTGAGGCATCTTCTGAGGATCCACTGGGTTAGGTTTCCCTCAGGAGCGTTGTCTGTGGTCAGCCCTTGACGTCATGCGACTCATCAGGGTGTGCCGAGGAAAGGTAGGGACAAAAATCGGTTTAAAGGAACAGGAAAGAGGGACAGGTAGTCACTGAGGTATAAGCCTGAACAGTGAGATGAACGAATAAACTCATTTCCTAATTTCTCACCATCCTGAACTCCCTCTCTCTCCTTTCTCAGCGGGCAGAGCTGACATCTGATAAAGACATGTACCTCGACAACAGCTCCATTGAAGAAGCTTCAGGAGTGTATCCTATTGACGATGATGACTATGCTTCTGCATCAGGCTCAGGTAAGGCTAGCTACATCCACACTCATCTCTATTCTCTGTGTTTGTGTATGCATGTGCACACACACACACACACTCTTACACACACACACACTCACACTGTATTGAACGTGCTTCAGGGAAGCGAGTAGGAGGCATAACTGTTAAGGGCACGCTCTGCGGAGTCACAGTGCCTGGATGTGAATTCTAGCTCCCAGCTACTTGAGCTGTAAGATCTTGGAAACATATTTAATCTGACTGAACCTTAGTTTCCTCATTTATAGAATGGAAAATGATAATAATCCCTCCCACATAGGGTTATGCATCTTAAGGGGTTGATACATCTGTAACTCAGAGCTTGCTGCTTGGCGTGTAGTCAGTGTTCTGCCAACATTATCAGAGTGATATCATGAAAACCACCCTCAAATACTAGTTTCATAAAACTGCCAACCCTACCTTAAAGCTTATAGATGAGACCAAGAAGAGTTACGCTTTTTTACTACTAGTGTATTGCTCAAAAGTAGGAGGGAGAATGCAGCAGCCAAGTAAAATGATTGTACACTGATATCTTCAACTCCTGTGGTGTGAAAGTGAAAGTGAATGTGAAGTCGCTCAGTCGTGTCCAACTCTTTGTGACCCCATGGACTGTAGCCCACCAGGCTCCTCCGTCCATAGGATTATCAGTTATCGATTACTTCAGTAATGCCTCGTAACAAACCATCCCAAAATGTAGTGGCTAAAAACAACAGTCATTTTGCTTAGCTCCTTATTGTTCAGGGTGGCAGTTTAGGTGGCCTGACTGGGCTCTTTCCCATGTCAGTGGTCAGCTGCAGGTTGAGTGTGCTGATCTTGCTGGGCTCTGTCCTATCTGTGGGGTAGCCGGGCAGACGTGGCTCTGGTCATTGTGGGCTCTCATTCTCCAGAAGGCCAGCCATTTGTCCACAGGGAGGAGACAGAGATCCCAAGATAGCAAGTAGGAGTGTGCAAAGGCTCTTGAAGTCAAGGCTTAGAATGGGCCCAATTTCACTACCATGTTTGATAGGTCAAGGCCAGTCATAGGCCCAACTCAGACTCTGCTTCCTGGTGAAGGGAGCTGTAGGGTTGTCACAGTGCAGAGGAAAACACTACAAGGAAGAGAAAGGATTTGATCATTTTGCAATCAATTTCCCATACCTGGGACATATTTCACCTGTGCCAGGATTGGCTCCCAGGAAACTGAGAAAGAGGAGGAGCTTGTGCATGTATTAATGATCAGATCAAGAAGGTAAGGTCAGCAGCATGCTAGGCAAGTCTTATCCAGGATCTTCCTTGATTTGAGTTTCATTTAACATTCAACATTTGTTAAAAGTCTGTGTAGTCAAAGCTACGGTTTTCCAGTAGTCATGTACAGATGTGAGTGTTAGACCATAAAGAAGGCTGAGCGTCAAAGAATTGCTACTTTCAAACCATGGTGTTGAAGACTCTTGGGAGTCCTTTGGATAGCAAGGAGATCAAACAAGTCAATTGTAAATAAAATCAACCCTGAATATTGATGCTGAAGCTGAAGCTCCAGTACTTTGGCCACCTGATGTGAAGAGCTGATTCATTGGAAAAGACCCTGATGCTGGGAAAGATTGAGGGCAAGAGGAGAAGGGGATGACAGAGGATGAGATGGTTGGGTCGGTCCATTAGACCGACTCAATGGACATGAGTTTGAGCAAACTCTGGGAGATAGTGAAGGCCAGGGAAGCCTGGTGTGCTGCTGTGCATGGGATTGCAAAGAGTCAGACATGAGTTAGCAACTGAACAAATGCTGAATGTAGATGTCTCACAATCCAATCAGCGTAGGCTTCAGAATAAGCCAGAGCAAATTAAAATTGTATCTTTAGGAGAGATCTAGCTATATAAGAATGAGGATCTTAGGTTGGAAAATGGCAAGTATAAGAAAGACAAGAAGGGTTGTGGCCGACCTAGTTAACAGTGAGCTTACAATGCAGTCCTCTTGTAAAAATAGCCCTGGTTATTCTGGGGAGAGTGATATATATCACACACGCAGGATGAGTGTGAAAAGTTGTTCTCTGTAGCCCACAACTCTATTAATATTGTTCACTCATGGCACCTCTTTTTTTTGTTAACACCTCAAAAGTGCTTTGTAACTGTCTTCTTCAAAATGTCTCAGGAAATATACCTATACATACATTTTAGTCCTCATTTCACAGATCTTAGAATCTGAGAGTTGTTAGAGACTTGTAGAGGTTATCCAAGTTATTTTTCTGATTTCTGCTAAGATTGTCCTTAAATTTAATATAAAGAATGCAGATTCAGTTCTGCTCCTCTGGAAGCCCTCCCATGTACCCCATCCAGGTGGAAGGGGATTGAAATGGTAGTTTGAAATCCTGACCCACTCATCAGACAGTTTGAGCTCTGACTTAAATGTGGACCCACATTGCTTCTGCCTTGGCTGCAACCTTGGGCAGATCATTGCTGCAAAGAGGTGTATCGTTCTGGATTTTGGAAACCTCCTTGCACTATACCGGGGATGTTGATTTTCAGCTTAAAGATAGTAGAAGCTATAACTAAAATTTGTAAAGCCCATTACTTATTACTTATTTACTGCATGTCAGACACTGTTCCTAGTCTTATAACATCTCTATAAAGAGAGATTCTGTTACCTCTGTTTTTCACATGAAAAAATCTAAGGCCTGAGGAGATTGAATAGCTTGCCTCCGATCACACTGTTGGAAGGAAGTGGAGCTGGGATAGGGGCCAGGGAGCTGGGCTTGAGTGTGTTCTCTTCACTCCTTTGCTCTACTGCCTCCTTGTGTCCTGAAACCCCACTCTAGAATGAGGAGGCCCTGCCGCAGTGATGCACAGTCCCTGGTGGAAACTGGATCTCCTGGGTTTTGGCCAGTGTTCCCTCTGTTCTCAGTACTGTCATGGTGTTCAGTAGAGGAGCACAGGGCCTGCAGGAATGTCCCAAGACTCAGAGGGTACCTCCCGGGGAGAAGATGTATCATCCTCTTACTGTACATGTGGACTCAGGGGTGGGCATTGACAGACATGAAAACTTCAACCATCCACTTAAACGTTTCATGGACATTCACTGTGTGCCAGACGCTTTGGACACACAGAGATGAAAAACTAGGTCTCTGTACTCAATGAACCAAGAGTCAGATGAGAAAAATGTAGAAATGAGAAAAAATATAATTGTTACACCATGTCATGGATGATATAGCATAAGAAGATGCTGTACAACAAAAGTGTAAGAGTTAAATGCAGAGTTCTAGATGAAGGTGACAGATGGAAGGTATATACCTTCCAATACCCAGCTAAACTGCCTGTAAACTAATTGGGCCTAAACTCATGAGGACTAATGGAATAGTATAGGAGCCAAAGGCCACGATGTTTTGAAAGCTGGGAGGCAAATGGGCTTGTAGTAACAGACTTGGCAGACACGAGAAAGCTGAGTTAGCCAGCTGTGGGGTGCGGACGGGGGGCGGAGTGGGAGAGCAAAGAAGCAAACTAATTTTCATGGCAGAGTCCCCACAGGGTCCCTAGAATTCACGCCACTAGATGGAGAGTGAAGATGGTACTGAACTCAGGATGACTGACTGAAAGTTTATGAACTAAGTAGATTTCCCACCTGAAACTATCACAACATTGTTAATCAACTTCAATACTTCAATACACAATAAAAAGTAAAAACAAAAAAGTAAGTGGATTCCCTAATTCCTTCCCATCAGAATGCAACAAAGGGTTTGATGCTTCTGACCTGAGAAGAAAACTGGAGGTTTGTTATCTGGAGAGGAAAAACAGAGGGGTCTTTGGACTGGAAATGTATCAGGCACATTTGGGGATGGGGGCCCCACATTGAAAACAGAGAGAGTAAGTTCTTAGATTAATTCTTAGGTTATTGCAGAGATTTTCCCAGTTGTCTTCTCCCAGTCAGTTCCCAGAACTTGGCCTTCACCCTCTCTAGGGACTTGAACCAACTCAAAGGAAATAACTCTAAAATACTGACATTGGCATTTAACAGACTTCTTCTGTGTGCTCAGAGCTTCTAGTCAGGTGCTCAACCTTTCCCTCTTAAATATGAGAAGACAACCAAGGCTCCCTGGACATTTACAGGAGAGCTGTAAATGTCTGAAAGATCAAGACCTTCCTATACCTCCAAATTGGAAGAGAACAGAAACTCACAGTGAGAACTTAGAGAAAAACTTATTAAATTTGGAGAGATAAGGTGCTTTAATGTTGAAACAAGAAGAGGATACTATAAAAAAAGAACATTGTGAGAGTGCAAGAGTCCTTGGAGAGTGAAACTGTCATGTCAGAAATGAACAACTCATTAGGAAATGAGATGATATGCAGATATTTATTCAGTTCATTCAACTAGTATTTAATAATGACCCGTAACATGGGGAAACAGACACCACTCTAGGTGCTAGGGACACTTTAGTAAATAAAATCTAACGATGCTTTCTCTGATGGAATAATCGTATTTATTCCTCCCTATATTCTCTATTTCCCAATTTCATCTGTGGAAAAAAAAGTGCATTATTTTTTAAAAAGATGTATTTCTTCAGAAAGTAGAAGAAAAAAATTTTTTTTAAAGAAGAGACTCAGTGAACAGTGGAAGCAGATGAAAATAGTTCCATGATGGAGAAAGAGGGGATGACACTGATTTTAGGAAGGAGAGTTTAAGCAGGAGAGTTTCCAAGGTGGAAACAGGCTTTGGGCTCAAGGCTAAGCTGTTTTAGGCACAAAGGTCAGTGAGAGCTGAAAGTCAGGGGTGAAGGGGATGTGATCAATGGAGTCCTCAGATTTCTGGTTTGGGCAAGAGGGTCAATCTTTTTAATAAAGATGATAAATGCAGTGGAAGAGCCACCTGAGGTGGGTCACTTGTCTAATTTAAGAAGTGCTAACTTGAGAGAATTTTCTACTTTACAAAATCTCTTCTTTCACAACAAATTCTCCAAACTCCTAATTTGGCAATTTGTACTTGCAACTATTGTGAGCCAAGAGTCTCAAAAACCCTTAATTGAAAAAATTTAATTTCTCATTGAATTTTTTTCCTAAGAAGCAATCAGTCATATTATGTATAAAATTTTGATGGAAAATCAGGGAAGCTGATATGAGAGAGCACTGTATTTGGACCCATCATTATTAATGACTTACATTTACGTAACATTTTATGTACACAGAATGCTTTCAAATATATAATGTTTGCACCTCTGAGAATTAGTTGTTATCTCCATTTTACTGATGAAGAAACTAACTCAAGCATTATTTGTCCAATGTCACAGAGATAATAAATGCCAGAACAAGTACTAAGTTTGTTTAATGCCAAATCCCATATTTATTTCAATATACTCTTCACCATTTTTTTTTCTGAATAATGAGTGTACATGCTGGAGGAAATCAATATATTAAAATATTTAAAATGAGTCATATTCATAGCTTTGCACTTTTCCTAGTATCTTACCTCATATTTTTTGAACTGCTTGTTGTTTTAACATGATTCCATGCAGAGTCTGGGGCTATTCATCATTTTTTCCTGTCTGAGGAAGCAGGTTAGTTTGAGTTACAGACTTTGAATTTTTGAATTGTTATAAGTTTGACAAATGATCAACTTAGAAAGAATGTTGTATTTGAATGTGAACAATTCTCAAATGTTATTTTTGTAAAAGGCAAAATGAACAAACAAAAAGACGTAGTGCCCAGTTGGAAGTCAGTGGTCAGTCCTTACTGCACAGGTACTGGGTCAGTGCCTGGAGGTGTTGGGATTTTGTTAGACACTCTTGGGGAGCCAATCAGACACAATCCCTCAGCCATAGGAAGCTTGTGATAAATGCAGTCTTAGGGTAAGAAAGGTGATGCTAAATAAGCAGGTGATGAAGACTCTAATGTGGAAGGAAGGCCTTCTCCGAGGCATGACATTTGTGCTAGCGTCTAGAGATGAGGTTTAGAAATTAACTAGGCAAGGACTTCTGGCAGAAGATCAGGGGACCACAGCTGGAGTCTAGGGGATAACAGGATAAATGATGCTGAAGCAAACTGATAGAAAGGTAGGCCAGGACCGGACTACACAAGAAGAGGCAGCGGCGTTTCATATTCACCTTGAGAGCAGTGGAGTGCCTCTGGTACCAGTTTTAAACAGGAGAGTGATGGGGTTGCAGCCCGTCTGTGCACAGGGGACTGGGAGGAAATGGAGAATGGAGGTACAGTGATGATGGGAAGATTGGACGGGGGTGGAAGTCCAGGAACCCTAGAAAGGTGTTAAGAGTGGAGATGTAAAAGAAGGTAAAATCCATAGAACTGCGTATGGATTCAATGTGGTGGTGAGGAAGAGGGGAGGGAGCCAGAGCTGTGATTTACAGGAGCGAAGGGTTCCACTCACTGCCAGATTACATGAGGAGAAAAGACTGAGTTTGTAGAGGGACAGGCAGGGAAATCATGAGTTCTAGTTTTTAAAATTTTATTGACGTATAGTTGATTTACAATATCGTATTCATTTCTGCTGTACGACAGTGCTTCAGTTGTGTATATTTTTTCAATATTCTTTTCCATTATGGTTTATCACAGGATATTGAATATAGCTCCCCGTGTTATGCAATATGACTTTGTTGTTTATCCATTCTATGTATGATAACTTGCATCTGTTAATCCCAAACTTTCAATCCTTCCCTCCTCTCTGCTGGCAACCACAGGTCTGTTTCATGAGTTCTATTTTGAACGTGACCGAGATGTATTTACTACCTTTGAGTCATTCAAGTGAAAAATGCCAAGTAGGCTGGTGGATATGTAGGTCTAAATTTTGGAGGAGTGGTAGAAAGGAACCACTTGGGTTAGCTTGGGTTTCATTTGTATTTAGATATAACAGAAGCCATGGGTGAGAGAGAAAGTGTAGAGTAAGGTGCAGCCTAGGACTCACCTTTAGGGAACTTTTCATATTTTGTGTCCAGGTAGAAGACAATGAATCTGCAAAGGAGACTTAGAAATAGCCAGAGAGGTGAGGGGAAAGCCAGGAAGTCAAAGTCAGAGAAACCCAAAGATAGTGCATCAGAAAGGAGGTGAGAGTTGACAAGCATCCAATGATACTAGGAGCTTCAGTGAGATGAAGACCGCTCTGGAAAATGCCACTGCATGAAGGGGAATGGTGACCTTAGGAAAACAGTGCCAGCAGTGTGGTGCCAGGGCACAGTCGACTAGGGCAAGTAGAGCAGAGAGTGGAAGAGGTGGTGTGGGAAAGAGCTGGTGAGTCTGCACAATCCCACTGAGAAAGTCTGGCTATAAACGGGGGAGGAAGTGCAGCAGCTCACTCACGTACAGGGTCGGCGTTCCCTTTTCATGGTTGTTGGGATGGAAAATGGAAAATATAGCATGTTTCAGCATCGAAGGGGAGCAATCTCTTGAGGAGAGACTGAACACACAAGCAAAAGAAGGGCTACTTGAGGGTCTTCCCTGGTGGCCCAGCAGTTAAGAATCCACCTTGCAATGCAAGGGACATTGGTTCAACCCCTGATTGGGGAACTAAGACCCCACATGCCATGGAGCTGCTAAACCCATGCACTGCAACCAGAGAGCCCGGGTGCGGCAGCTGCCGAGCCCACAGGCCACTGCTGGAGAGTCTGTGCCACAGTGAAACATCCCTCAGGCTGTAACTAAGACCTGACGCAGCCCAATAAATAGTTTTTAAAAGGGCTACTCGAGAACATTCAGGATAATAATAATGTAGAAAAAAATGCCAGACTCCCCACAGATCCACTTTGAAGTAACTTCTTCAAACTCTGAAGACTGCAGGAAGGTTTATGCTGAGTTCCTGAGGAGCAGATATTGTGAAAAAACATGGCTCTGTCATCATCAACTTTAGACCACGCAGCCTGATACTGTAGAATTCTGTGTCGTGACTCATGTGCTTAGCTCGCGTTGCTTATTCTTCCAGGAGCTGATGAGGATGGAGAGAGTCCAGAGCTGACCACATCTCGGCCCATTCCAAAGATACCGTTCACTAGTACTGCTCCAAGAGTGGAAACTACAACGCTGAGCAAGATACAGGACAAGGTCCCTGCTCAGACAAAGGTGTGTTTTATTTTGCATTGCGTCATCAGGTTATGGTCAATGTGCCTTTTTAAAAAATTGTACAGAATGTTCCTTTTAAGAGGCACCTTTTAAAACTGTGGAAGGACAGCTGGCCTTTTCATTATATTGTAAATGGCTCCTCCTTACTCTTCATGATCGTTTTGACATTTGCCACCCACTGCTTTTTTGTTGTTGTTGTTAAATAGGCTTTGTTTTTCAAAGCAGTTTTAGGTTCACAGCAGAATTGAGTGGTAAGCACAGAGAGTTCCTGTATACCACCTGCCCCCACACATGTTCAACCCCCAACCACTATCAGCATCCGTGACAGAGAGGTACACTTGGTACAACTGATGAATCCACATTCAGTTCAGTTCAGTGGCTCAGTTGTGTCCAGCTCTTTGTGACCCCATGGACTGCAGCACGCCAGGCTTCCCTGTCCATCACCAACTCCTGGAGTTTACTCAAACTCATGTCCATCACGTCAGGGTTGCCATCCAACCATCTCATCCTCTGTCAACCCCTTCTCCTCCCGCCTTTGATCTTTCCCAGCATCAGGGTCTTTCCCAATGAGTTGGTTCTTCACATCAGGTGGCCAAAGTATTGGAGTTTCAGCTTCAGCATCAGTCCTTCCAATGAACATTCAGGACTGATTTCTGTTAGGATGGACTGGTTGGATCTCCTTGCAGTCCAAGGGACTCTCAAGAGGCTTCTCCAACACCACAGCTCAAAAGCATCAATTCTTCAGCGCTCAGCCTTCTTTATAGTCCAACTCTCACATCCATACATGACTACTGGAAAAACCATAGCTTTGACTAGATGGACTTTTGTTGGTAAAATAATGTCTCTGCTTTTTAATATGCTGTCTAGATTTGTCATAGCTTTTCTTCCAAGGAGCAAGAATCTACATTGGCTGGTCATAAACTCCTATAGTCCAGAGTTTAATTTAGGGTTTGCTCACTGAGATGTATTACCTTGTATGGGTTCTGACACATCTCTAATGGGCATGTATCCACCATTAGTGTAGCCTACAGAATAACTGCACTGTCCTAAAGTCCTCTATCCCCTACATGTTTGTTCCTCCTGGCCTCCCAGCCCCTGGAAACCACTGATTTCTTTTTACTATCTCCGTAGTTTGTGCCTTTCCAAAATGCTGCATAGTTAGAATCATGTAGTATGTAGTCTTTTCAGATTGGCTTCTTTCACTTAGTAATTTGCATTTACGGTTCCGCCATGTCTTTTCACAGCCTAATGGCTAATTCTACCTATTATTTTTATCACCCGGGCCTAGCTTATAAACAAATCTTTTTACAGGGTGCTTCTTCTTAAGGAACTCACAGCCCAGTTAGGAAGCAAAACCTTTTCAGTTTATGTGATGAACATTAAGAAAATTTGTTTTTATTTCATAAAGAATTGGTTGTGAGTTAAAACCACTGTAAACTTTACATCTGCTGAAATAGGTTATGGACTAAGAAGACTCCAGGTACTAATCTCAATAAGTATTTTCCCAGTCTTTTCAGGCCCACCACCAGTGGTATGTAAACTTCAGCTTTTCCAATGATAATGATGAATGTGGGTACATATCTATATTTATTTTGAGAGCTGTCTTATTAAGAAATAAGATCTTTGGCCTTAAAACAGAGCAAAGGTTTCTAATGGAAACTAGGGGACTGCTGATTTTGGCTTTATTAGCATGGTATTGCAATTAGCTGACCAGCTACTAATAGGTAAGCTTCTTAAGTTGGAAAATGCATGCTACAGTCTGAAGAAGGCTGAAGTTTCAAATCCTGGTGTTGTTGTTCAGTTGCTCAGTCATGTCTGATTCTTTGCGACCCCATGGACTGCAGCACGCCAGGCCTCCCTATCCCTTCACCGTCTCCCAGATCTTGCTCAAACTCATGTCCACTGAATCAGTAGTGCCATCAAACCATCTAATCCTCTGTCATCCCCTTCTTTTCCTGCCTTCCATCTTTCCCAGCTTCTGGGTCTTTTCTAATGAGTCTGTTCTTTGCATCAGGTGGCCAAACTATTGGAATTTAAGCTTCAGCGTCAGTCCTTCGAATGAATATCCAGGGTTTATTTCCTTTAGGGTTGACTGGCTTGATCTCCTTGAAGTCCAAGGGACTCTCAAGAATCTTCTCCAACACCACAGTTTGCAAGTATCAATTCTTTGGCCCTCAGTCTTCTTTATGGTCCAACTCTCACATCCATATATGACTACTGGAAAAACCATAGCTTTGACTAGACAGACCTTTGTTGGCAAAGTAATGTCTCAAGTCCTAGATCTGGTCAAGTGTCTTAGCTTCTCTGACCCATTTCTCTTGGGTCCTTGGGAAGATTAAATGTGAGGGCATGCAGCATGGCACCCGATACCCAGCAAGCACTCTGTAAGACTTCATAGAAGTCGGTTAGAGTAGTAGAGACTGGGGCAGTTCCCCAAGGGAAAGTGTGGAGTAACAGCAGCAGGAGACTGCAGACACTGGGGGATAGCATGCTGCTTAGGAGAGCTTGGAATCACAAGTGTCCCTGTTTGGTGCTCACCCGTCTGTTGGTTAGAAATGAGATGCTGCCAAGGTTTAACAGCAGACAGGATGTGGAAGACTGTGTCATGAAGGTAGGGACAGGCTGTCTCCAGAGTGAAAAGTGTCCCCTCTGCAGGCAGGACGGCGCATGGACTTCCAGCCCGATGACGCCCCTCCCCTTCCCACAGTGCACTTGTCCTTCCCCTCCCCTTCCCACAGTGCACTTGTCCTTCCCCTCCCCTTCCCACAGTGCACTTGTCCTTCCCCTTCCCACGGTGCACTTGTCCTTCCCTTCACCTGCTAACCTCCTACTCACGCCACTCCCCACACAAATACACAGGGTGGGGAGGAACAGGGCTGGCTAGGTGTCTTCAGATGTGGAGCAGCTAGGACAATCCTCTCCAGCCTGGAGTGCTCTCTGTTGGGTGGAGAAGGGCCTGTTTCTATTAGCGGTAGACCAACTTCACAGGCCAGGCGCTAGGAGAAAGAGGAGCTGTGAGCCGTGAGGCAGACCCATCTGGCTCCCTGCATGGTAGCTGCTCCAGAAATGGATTCTATTGAATGAATGAAAAGAAAAAGGGAGAAGTGAAAAGCAACAGGTGCAGGTGAGGGTAGGTCATCCGGGGTGGCCGCTGAAAGACGCATCTGACTTTACTGCACGTATATGTGACCACTGGTCGTGACTGAATCCCCTGAGGTCAGGAACCGCTAGGACTCACTAGCTTGAGACACGGAGAAGGAAATGGCAACCCATTCCAGTACTCTTGCCTGGAAAATCCAATGGACAGAGGAGCCTGGTGGGCTGCAATCCATGGGATCGGGAAGAGTCGGACACGACTGAGCAACTTCACTTTCACTTTTTACTTTCATGTATTGGAGAAGGAAATGGCAACCCACTCCAGTGTTCTTGCCTGGAGAATCCCAGGGACGGGGGAGCCTGGTGGGCTGCCGTTTATGGGGTAGCACAGAGTCGGACACGATTGAAGTGACGCAGCAGCAGCAGCAGCAGCATCAGAGACAAGAAACTCAGTTTTGGCGTTTTGTGGTAGAGTTTTTATCCTCAGGAAAACCTAATTTGACATAGAGCTGTCTGGTCAGTTGACAACAATAGGTTGAAAACTGATGTAAGTTTTTAAAAATTGACTTTAAGGGAGTAATTGTGTCAGATTGAAATAAAAAAGATAGCTATTTGGCAGATGAGCTCAGAAATGAAGGACCCCAAAACATTTTAATGTATTCTTGGTATCGTTTGTTTTTGTTGTAGTAACAATAAAAGTTCATCCATTTGTGGGAGATTTATTGAGTGCTACTCATTGTGTCGAACACTTTTTGCAGTACTTATCATGATAATATTAATATTAGTGATTAAAATTTCTATTTCGTAATTACATGGCACAGCTAAGTTAAACATTGCCTTTCAGATACCATTAATACAGACTTTGCTTTTGAGTGGGCATCACAGTGGCATTGATGTTACTGTTACAGATATTCTGTCCAGTTTGTTGTAAATTTATGTGGCTAAAATAAAAATACAGATATCTGTTCAAGCAGAGCATTGCTCGTAACCTTTTACTCCGTTACATTTTCATGGTATCCAAAGAATCAGACATGGATATGACATCTTTAATTGACTTCATCTAATCATCTATGCTGCCTTTTCATAATTTCACTTTACACATGTATATGAGAGTCCAGGGATTTCAGATTACTTCTGTATTATGGAAAGTATTCTTATTAGTCAAACTCTTCCTTTCATACAATAAAACTTGTAAATTTAAAGAGTAATTGTTCCATCCAGAGCACTTAGAAGCTTGTGCACTCATTCCTGTGAGTATGTGGTAGCCCCAGTTCTGTGGAGACGTCCTGTCCCCCAACCTGCAGACCCCCTGAAATGCAGGCTCATTCCTGGCTGTTGGATCAGAGGCTGAGTAAAATGGAAATGTTAACTCTCTCAAAGGATTTTAGGGATTGAAAAGACTTGGGGAGGGAATTCATGTGATCTGTCATATAAATGAGACAAAGATGACATGGATGAATTAAATTCCATGTCTAATGTCACAGCAGCTACTTACCTTCACCTCACTTACCACCAGAACTCACTTCTTCTTTCCCTTATCACAAACCTGGGTATCAACCTACTTGAGTCCCTTTCCTGACTCTCCCTTAGCTGCTAATGAACAATGAAAAGTCTCCTAGATTAGAATCCAGATAATTCATTTTCTCATCTATTGAGTTGTCTGTCCTTCTGCCAGGCATCCAATTAACGATGGGCTTTCCGTGAGAAGAATGGAGGAATTGAGGCAGAATACTGTCAATGAGCTTTTCTCTTTGCTTTCCCTTGGTACAGGAAAGCCAGGGGAGACCTTTATTTTCTTCTCTCACAATAATGTAGCTGCTGCTGCTGCTGCAAAGTTGCTTCAGTAGTGTCTGACTCTGCACAACCCCGTAGACAGCAGCCCACCAGGCTTCCCTGTCCTTGGGATTCTCCAGGCAAGAACATTGAGTGGGTTGCCATTTCCTTCTCCAATGCATGAAAGTGAAAAGTGAAAGTGAAGTTGCTCAGTCGTGTCCGACTCTTTGCAACCCCATGAACTGCAGGCCTACCAGGCTCCTCCATCCGTGGGATTTTCCAGGCAAGAGTACTGGAACGGGGTGCCATTGCCTTCTCTGCACAATAATGTAGAGAATAGTGAAATTTGGAGTGCACATTGTATGGCAGTGAAATGATCATTTTCCTGTAGTCTCTGCTTTTTGTAAGTCATGGCGGGTTGAGGGTTAAGTCAGTACAAGGTTTTTGTGTGGCTTAGGAAAATAAGACAGGCATTCTTTATCATGCTTTATTATACGTCATCTTCACGTCGTCTTCAGTGGAAACCAGTCTAGTGCTCTATCCACTGAGGCAAGGCCCACTGACCTGGAGATCAGATGGATACACCTAGTGATCCTTCTTGGAAACACTGATTGACCTTAAGGCACCCCAGAAAGGTGAGGTCTCTATGCTTTTTAACCCTCTAGGCTAAGTAGCTAGTGGCCATATTGGATGGATGCTGGCCTTCAAAAAGCCATCAGGCATTTAACTGGGCCACAGCTTAGAATCCTAATGAAGGTGGTTGGCTGCTCTTAGGAAGACTAGTAAAGATAGAAAATATTTTTGTCTACAGTAAGAGACTAGTGGAATTGACAGTGTTTTTCGTCAGTAGTGTTGGCCAACAAGAACTTGGCTAATAGAGAAGAACCGACTCATTTGAACTGAGCTTATCTAATTCAGTGGTTGTCAAACTGTAGAATTATCTGGAGAGCTTTAAATAAGTACCAACAATAAGCAGTGCCAGTTTTACTCAGTCCAGAACAATGAAACAGTCTCTAGTGGTGGTCTTTTATATATATATGTATTTTTTTTCTTTAACTTTTCAGGTGATTTCAGATTTCAGTGTAATCTTAGGTCATTTGTACACAATGGCCGACATTGGTGCTGAAGGTTAGAAAGCCAACAGATGATTTCTGTGATGGTATAATGGGCTATAAAGTGTTCTGGGGTTTTTGAGAGGTGGAAGATCAGGGCTTTGTGAAGGACAAATGGATAATGAAAGAAGTGAAAATTTTGTATTGGAGTTAGCTAGAAGAACTGTATGAACTGAGGCACAGATGTTAGGAATCAGTTTTGGTAAGTAAGTGGTAATACAGATGGCTTTTCAGGGCTTCCTACTGGAGATTAAACAGTGGCCTTGGGAGATGGATTGGAAGCCACCCAACACATGCAGTTAGGTATCATGTGGTGAAGACCTAAGTAAGGCCTCAGGAATAAGAATCCATGGAAGACACTGAATTTGAAGGAATGGTGAAAGGCAAATTGAAAGGACTATATATATATATATATACACACACACACACATATACACACACACACATATATATATATATGATATATGAGGTATCACTTAGTCATGTCCACCTCTTTGCAAACCCTGTGGACTGTAGCCAGGCAGGCTCCTGTGTCCATGGAATTCTTCAGGCAGGAATACTGGAGTGTGTTTCCATGCCCTCTTTCAGGAGATCTTCCCAACCCAGGGATTGAACCTAGGTCTCCCACATGGCAGGCAGATTTTTACCATCTGAGCCACCACCAGGCAAGCCCACTGAAAGGACTGTGACATACCAAAACATATAACTTGAAATGTGCCGAAATAACTTTGGGGGCCCAAGAGAATAGTAGTTACTATTGATGAAAATGGGGAGGGGGTTGATCTGTTATGATGGTACAGCCAAGGATGAGGGTCCTGTAGGGTGCTGGTGGGTAGGAATAATGCTGCCTGGAGGTGAGATGGTGAGAGCTGTAGAATACTCAGGAAACTGAGAGAGTGCCCTTCACTGGACATATAGAAAAAGTGAGGTCCAGAAAAATAGTGGATCAGGGCCACACAGGAGCTCCTTACAGAACCCAGGCCCCCTGAAGTCTAGGTTCTAATCCAGGGTGTGGTGAAGGTGTGAAGTGAAGTGAAGTCACTCAGTCGTGTCCGACTCTTTGCGACCCCATGGACTGTAGCCTACCAGGCTCCTCCCTCCATAGGATTCTCCAGGCAAGAGTACTGGAGTGGGTTACCATTTCCTTCTCCAGGGGATCTTCCTGACCCAGGGATCGAACCCGGGTCTCCCACATTCCAGGCAAACACTTAACCTCTGAGCCACCAGGGAAGCCCAGGGTGTGGTAAAGGTGTAAGAGTGAATAAATAGTGGAGATCATTACAGATGAAGCCTGTTGGCTGTGCCCCACAGAGTGGTAGCAGGCAGAGCCCTGGGGAGAACACTCAGGGAGAAGGCCTGCAGGGAGGCTGCCATCGCAGTACCCCAGGTCACAGAAAGGTGATGAAGGAGTGAGTTGGATTGGGTAATGATGTTGGGTTGGAGCAGCCAGAAAGGGATGGTGGCCTGAAGACTGAAGAGTGGTAAGAAAGCTAGAGACCCTTGTAAAATGTCAGCTTAGCGAATAACCACCCGTTCAGGTTATTGCAAACTCAATATATTGTCCGTCTTGACTGTACATGTGATGGGTATTGTATAAAACCATGCACGATGTGAGTCCACCATAGGACTCACCCATTGGTATACACATCACACAAAGGGATTATTTCATTTAGTTTCTAAACCCAGTGTTTGAATGAAAAAAAAAAAAACTTGGGAAAGTACTTACTATTTCTTTCTTCCAGCACATTAAAAGATTTTTATAATCTTTTTTTTTTTTTTTTTTTGCCTATACCAGTCACCTGAAGAAATTGATAAGGAAAAAGTTCACCTCCCTGACTCAGAAAGGAAAATGGACCCAGCTGAAGAGGATACAAATGTATATACGGAGAAGCACTCAGACAATCTGTTTAAACGAACAGAAGTCTTAGCAGGTCAGTAGCCCAGTGGAGGGTCCTTAAACAGGCTTCTGTTTGTCTGAGTGATGTTCAGAAGTGTCAGCAGGGTTTGCCGGATGTTACCTTACTACTGAAAACCATCTTGAGCGCCTGTCACATTTCAGAGGGAGTGAGGCAAGTGTTAGGCAGAGGTTGTCTCCGTTTTCTGTCAGCTCCCTCAGCCTACCCCTTGGCTCGTCATTTGAGTTGGGGTGAGGAGAGGCAAGAAGAAAGTTAAGGCCTAAATTGGTCTAGAACAACTGGGTGTCAGGTATGGCAGAATGTGTTCAGCCAGGCTTGATCCAAGACCTCCTGATCTCAAGATAAATTTAAGAGAAGAGAAGTTTTTTTATGGAGAGGGCCGTTGATACAGTGCCTACGGCACAGAAGGATGTTGTCTCTAATCATAAACAAACTATTAACCTTTGATTTTAAAGGGAAAGATTTGCAAGATTTTAGAACACCGTCCTTTTTAAAAATTTTTGTTTTATTGAAGTCTATTTGATTTACAACGTTGTGTTAGTTTCTGATGTACAGCAAAGGGATTCAGTTATAGATATAATAGGTTACATCTGCTAATCCCAAACTCCCATTCTAGCCCTCCCCCACACCCACCCCCTCCCTTACCAACCACAGATCTGACCTCTACCTTTGTAGAACACTTGATCCTTGAGAGGAAAGTCCCAAATCCAAGATGACAAAGGAAATTTGCATGCTTTTTTCACAGTTCCCTTTGCAAAATTTAAGTCAGTTATGTCATGTTTTGTGTTTTCATTGAAAAAGCAATTAGAAGATTAGATTACAAAAATGTGAATGCTGAAAAGGCTTAAGAGTTTTAATGTATGGAACTAGTTGAGGTCACAGCCAGATTTTTTCTTATTGAGGCTTTTGGGTGATATTATTAATACTAATCAAAGGAAGTATTATACCTCTCGAAGAATGTCAGCTTTGCTTAATTACCTGGTTGCTTCATTGAATCCAGTTTTTTTTTAGTTTGGGGGTTTTCAAATTAAGCTTTTTATGAAAGTGTCGATAAATTGGCCTTAACAAAGCTAATTTCTACCATCCTTGAATCTCTTCTAAAAGTAATCTTCCTTTTGGTGTGTTTCAGCTGTCATTGCTGGCGGAGTTATCGGCTTTCTCTTTGCAATTTTCCTTATCCTGCTGTTGGTGTATCGCATGAGAAAGAAGGATGAAGGAAGTTACGACCTTGGCGAACGCAAACCATCCAGTGCTGCTTATCAGAAGGCACCTACTAAGGAGTTTTATGCGTGAAAACTCCCATTTAGTGTCTCTATTTATGAGATCACTGAACTTTTAAAAATAAAGCTTTTGCATAGAATAATGAAGATCTTTGTTTTTTGTTTTTGTTTTTGTTTTTCATTAAAGAGCCATTCTGGCACTTTAATGATAAAAATCCCATTGTATTTAAATCTTTTCATGTATTTCTTTAGAACTACATAAAATTCAGACTTAACATCTGCAGTGTTCTGTGAATAGCAGTGGCAAAATATTATGTTATAAAAATGCTCAATGTACATGGAATCAGTTTAAATTTCTGTGCGCAAATATGAAAAGAGTGTTTTTATCCGATGGTTCGAAGATGAAAGCTATTTCATTTGTGTCAGCATGTCTCAGAGTGACCTTATCAAGTTGGTCTTACTTTGTTAATTTATCTGTTGTTCCCCTCTCCTCTGCTCGCCCTTGAAAACAAAACAAAATTCTATGCCTTTTGTAGCTGTTACAGTGCAATTTGTCTTTGGGTAATTCAGATAATGGTAATTCAGTGTATATGTGATTTTCAAACATGTAAACTTTAACCTCTACTTTGTATGAATTTTTAAGTGTCCGACTGTCCATTTTACACTTGCTTTATTTTTCATTACCTGTAGCTTCAGGCAGATTTGCAACAGCAAATTAATGTGTAAAATTGGATTATCGCCACAAAACTGTTTAGTCATGTCTATCCATTCAGATCTTCTTTTGAGAGGATGTGATGTGAGTTACTGACAAGCCTCAGCAAACCCAAAGATGCTAACAGTATTTTGAGAAGTTGCTGCAGATTCCTTTGGCCACTGTATTTGCTAATTTCTTGCAATTTGAAGGTACGAGTAGGGACTTAAGGAAAAAAGCAGTTTTGTTCTTACAAATGCATTTAAGTTGTAAACGTCTTTTTAAGCCTTTGAAGTGCCTATGATTCTATGTAACTCGTTGCAGACTGGTGTTAATGAGTATATATAACAGTTAAAAAAAAGTTGGTATTTTATAAGCACAGACAATTCTAATGGTAACTTTTGTAGTCTTATGAATAGACGTAAATTGTAATTTGGGAATATAAAAACTACTGAATAAATCATGTGGCCTAATATTGAAAATGTCACTGTTATAAATTTTGTACATTTTGATCAAATGTACACTTTCCCTTTGCTAATGACTGTCTGCTCTCAAGGATGTTGTGGGTTTGATTTCTGAGTGTTCCACGGTGTCTGTAATTCAAAACCAAAGAGCTCATTTGATGAGGCTGTTTATTATCAGATTCGCTTCTGAAATGGCCAGAGGAAATCTGAATGTATCATCCTGTGTGTGTTTGGATGTAGATATTGGAAGGCTGCCAGGGAGGGAATTGTGAGTTTCACAACCTTTATAGAGATAGCTGATGGCAATATTGAGATGGATACCTACTCTGGCAAATAACTTTTAGGACTATCATTTCCAAAGAACTAAAGAGGGCTTTCCTGATGTCAGTATCTATGGTTGAGTCCTCTGGATTGTTTTACCTTTGAAACTGTGCTCCGAATCTCTCCTGAAGTTTAACCGAAGAAGTAATAGATGGAATACCGTAGTTCACACTATGGGGAAGAAGAGTCCCTCAGGGAGGTTCTAGGCGTTAAAAGGAGGGCTTCACTGCTTAGGAATGAGATTGCCAGAGAACTGTGATGCCTGAGGAAGAGATGGAAATGTGAGGGTACCCTGGTGCCCTGGCTGGGGACTTATAACTGAACATTTCCTTTTTCTGTTTTACCACCAATTTTGTTTTCAAGTGTGAATTGCCAAAGTAGGAAGAAGACAGCAAAAACAGCAACCTTTCCAACATATAATTTGCTTTTAACGAAGTATGAATACTTGCTTCATTTAGAGAACATTCCCTGGAATTGCCACAGAACTCAATTTTTAAAAAAATTGATACAGCACTCAGAACCGTGTTTACTTAAATTCTTGATGGCCTTAATTCTCAAAGTCCTGTCCCATCACTTACAGAATCAGTCTACTGCAGAGTGATTAAAAGGAAGTGATAGTACTTTCTAAAGCTGCACAATGTCCCTTGGTTATGGAGGTTATGAGTGTAGTGGGTATACCTCTAACTGTGCAAAGCATAGCAAAGTTCAGTTCATAGAATATTAACTGCTTGGAATATTCATGCCAGGAAAAGGAAATTTCTGGCAAATATTTTGTCACTGCTGTAAAGCAAAATATTTGTTAAAGTGCCAAAATAAAGTCTGTCATGCTGAAAGTAAAAAATCATTGTATAGACTGACATCCAGTTTTCTTCAACTCTACTTTTTTCTGCTCAGTTTTGTTTTTTTGTTTTTGTTTTTAAGATTCAGTAAATACTACCATGAAAAGTATTAGTAATGATTACCAAGTTCAGGAAAATTTTTGGTAAAATATAAATATTAAAGCCAATGTGAAAATTTCCTGTTTCCTTAACCACATCTAAATGATTTCCTGTGTGTGAATATGGCTTTCTTTGAGAAGCTTGCAGTATTCAAACTGTCCTATTTTGAGCATATGTGGGTAATGGTATGAGCTCATTTTTAAAAAGTTTCACCTGCAAGTGCCTAGTACCTGAACGTCAGGATTAGGACATGGTTAATAAAGTTGAATTTAGGTTAGACAAGATTATAGAAATTACCATCTATTAACATGAAACTGAATACTTTCAGATCAGATGTTTAAGGAATTATATTTTGGTAATTTTTTTTTGCAAGTAAAAGACAATATACACTTCCTTATTAAGGATATAGCCTGTTTGTCTAGGGTCTAGGAGACAGCTAAATAAGGAGAACAAAATTAATTTACCTTGGTTGCCCTAAAAAACCAAAGGGTACAGTAACTTTGTAGTTTTTAGGAATTTATTTCTTTAATATCTCAGATATTTTGAAACCATAAGGAAAATTTTTAAGTGAGGAGCAAAAATATAAAACAAAAAATATTGCAGGATTAATTTTATAATCCTACATGTGTGCTCAGTTGTGTCTGACTCTGTGACCCTTTGGATTGTAGCCTGCCAGGCTCCTCTGTCCATGGGGATTTTTCAGGCAAGAATACTGGAATGGGTTACCATTTCCTTCTCCAGGGGATCTTCCCGACCCAGGGATGGAACCCACATCTCCTGCATTGCAGGCAGATTCTTTACTGTTGAGCCATCAGGGAAGCCCTAATTTTACAATAAGGATATTCTTTACAGCGTTATTATAATTACATAATGAAATGCTTGAAAAAGTGTATTAAAATGTGTTTGGTTTTAAAAGGCAATGACTAAGCAAAACGACCTCTAACTTGAGTTTTTAAGCTCTAAGCCTCTGGCAGACAACAGTGAGACCCTCAGAGGTTTCCAATTAAAATAAATCAAGCCAGCTGATAAATAGATTTATCTAAGTAATCACTAAGGTTTTCTTCAGTGCCAAAGGAGATCCAATCAGTCCATTCTGAAGGAGATCAGCTCTGGGATTTCTTTGGAAGGAATGATGCTAAAGCTGAAACTCCAGTACTTTGGCCACCTCATGGGAAGAGTTGACTCACTGGAAAAGACCCTGATGCTGGAAGGGATTGGGGGCAGGAGGAGAAGGGGATGACAGAGGATGAGATGGCTGGATGGCATCATTGCCTCAAGGGACGTGAGTCTGAGTGAACTCCGGGAGTTGGTGATGGATAGGGAGGCCTAGCGTGCTGCGATTCATGGAGTCACAAAGAGTCTGACACGACTGAGTGACTGAACTGAACTGAATATTTTATGACCATAGTGAAATCAGAGGTCTGTTCATCTCTGGGGAATTAGACTTAGTTGGCATTGAAAACTTGCAAAAGGATATAACAGTTATCTGCCATTATCAGTTCAATCACTTAGTCACGTCTGACTCTTTGCGACCCCATGGACTGCAGCACTCCAGTCTTCCCTGTCTTTTACCAACTTCCAGAGCTTGCTCAAACTCATGTCCATTGATGCCATCCAACCATCTCATCCTCTGTCGACCCCCTTCTCCTCCTGCCCTCAATCTTTCCCAGCATCAGGGTCTTTTCCAATGAGTCAGTTCTTCGCATCAGATGGCCAGAGAATTGAAGTTTCAGCTTAAGCATTAGTCCTCCAGTGAATATTCAGGATTGATTTCCTTAAGGATTGACTGATCTCCTTGCAGTCCATGGGGCTTTCAAGAGTCTTCTCCAACACCACAATTCAAAAGCATCAATTCTTCAGCGTTCAGCTTTCTTTATAGTCCAACTCTCACATCCATACATGACTACTGGAAAAACCATAGCTTTGACTAGATGGACCTTTGTTGGCAAAGTAATGTTTCGGCCATATAGAATTGATAAAACAGAATGAATTTTGTTCCACTCTGTCTCCTAACTCTAGGCAACTTCACCCTTATTTATGGTTCTAGGATTTCATTCCTTTTTGTTTATCTGCTGCAAATGGTCTTTAGCAGAGCTTTTTCTGACCAAGAAATCGTGGTGACTTTGGGAAAACTGGTTTCCTGTGAATTAGCTGGAAGGGTGTAACCTGAGCAACTGTCCTAACCCATAAATAGCAGAGTGAAGCTTTAGGCTTTGGTGCTTCAGATGTGCTGAGTGCAAGACTGATTCATTCCAGTTGCCTCAACAAAATAGCACACATAAGCCACAAATGCTATGTGCAAGGCATTGGAGGTTTAATCAACAGATATTTGCCTAGTGACTTGTCCTGGGCTCCTTCCTAGAAGCTGGGGGTATAGTGGTGAACTAGGTAAACAGAAATCCTTCTCTCATGGAGTTTGGAGAGGGCTGTATAAGAGAAACAAAATTCATGGATAAAATCAACAAGTAGAATGGACCTGACCCAGGCTGATGTGAGGGACTGAGGGCTTATTTCAGTCCAGGTGGACTAAGTATGCTGTGGTCACCATGTCAAAGTCTCAGCAGCTTAAAACAGGAAACATGGTGCTCATGCCACAAGTCCATAGGTTGGCAGAGAGAGCAACTCTGAACAATCGTCATCCTCACTCCAGGTCTTGGGCCAGTGGAGGAGCCATGATCCAGAGCACTGCCAGCCTTGTGGCAGAAGAAAAGTCATGGTGAAACACACAGTGGCTCTTGGGCATCCCCTCAGTGGCAATGTATGTCACTTTACCCACGGGCAAACCAAATCACATGGCCACAACCAGCTCCCCAGGTGCAGAGATGTACAATCCCACTCTGTGCCCCTAAGGACAGAGGTGGGCTATTTGGGAACAGCTGTAATTACTACCACCTGGTCAGGAACGCTCTCCAGGAGAGTAGGGCCTGAATGATACCGAGCCAAATGTGCTCACATTAGGATGGACATCCAGGCTGTGGGATGCCTTTCAGAGGGACGGGGCTCGGCATGTGGGAGGCACAGTGAGAAGTCCAGTGGTGGCTGAGCAAGTGCACAGCTGTAGAAGAGGTGGGATAACAGTGCTGAGATGAGTACCTCCTGATTAGTCTTCTTTCTTCCACCTTTGGTCCCTTCTATTTTAGTTCCTGTAAAGAATCTAGGCTGGTCTCTACAATATAAATTATTTATGTGACTTCCTTCAGTGGCTCCTGTGTTACTGAGAATAACATCCTGACTCCTTATACGTGCCCTCCAGATCTTTAGGAACTGAACCCTGAACAATGGATGTAAGAAGACGGGGCAGAGGCTGGGTGGGTGGGTAAGCATGGCCAGTTCAGAGGTCATGATCGTTACCCAGCAGAGAAATGATGGTGGATTGGCCTAAGGTGGTAATAGTGGAGACTCAGAAGCCTGGAGAGGGACTGTTGGGGAGGTGGAATCAATGGCTCTTGCTAAAAGATTGGAAGGAACAGAGAGGAAAGGAAGGAAGAAGAGGTCACTCATATTTTTGACTGAGCTGGGTGATCCACATTTTGAGAAGGAGAGACTATCAGGGGGAATTGGCTGTTAAAACAAGATCTCTTTGGACCATGTTAAGTTAGAACTGTTAGACACCCACGTGGAAGTGTCTGGTGAACAACTGAATGCAAGAATCTGGAGCCCAGAGAAGGGGTCTGAGCTGGAGATGTAAATTTAGCAGCAGTGTCCATTATTGCCTATTTGTACTCTGACTCACTTCCTTCTCTTCCCTGCTCTGCATGGAAATTGGGGTGGGGGTGACCCATGCAAGCTATGTTCCCCAAATTTCCCTGCCAACTGACTTCTGAGAAAGTCTGACCAGCGTTGGCAGGAGGCTAAAGATCAAGAGGAAGGGAAAAGCCAGAATATTTTCCCCTCTGCCTGCTTATAGCAGCATCTCCAGCTTTAATGCGTCTCCTCTACTGTTTGGATTCCACTGGTCCAGCCCTCCTCCGAGTCCCCCTCCCGCCACCCCCACACTGTTCCCAGACTCTCGTAAACCCCACCTTGCCCTCCTAGTCTCTCCAGCCTCAGGGAGGGTCACACCTTCCTGCTGTCGCTCTTCTCTGGGTTATCTGACTCTCCCCGGTTTGCCTGCACAGCTTTTCCAATGTCTTTGTCAGTAATTCCCTGGATTAAATTCCTTCTGTTTTGTTACCCCGAGGGGGTTCTGTTTTCCTTCCTGGCCCCCGACTGATGACACAGGAGTGCGCAGCATGGAGATGGTGGTACTAAAGCCCTGGACTAGATGAGGTCACTGGAGAAGTGGACAGTGGAGCAGGAGGAAGGCCCTAGGCCTGCCTACTCACACCGTCCTTTGCAGATGAGACACTGCCAGAGTCGCTCTAGTGCTGGTCCCGGGACTGGATTTTCATTTTGGCAGATGCTTAGCAGGAAATCCCCGTAATGCTTGATAGGGTGCTCATTTTTGAGCACATTAATAAGCATGTTAAAGTATCTACTTCTACCAGGTCATTAATAACATACATGATGGAGTGTTGTTAAAACTGAAAAAAGCATTGGGAGGTAGTTAAGAACTATCTGAATATTCAGGAAATATCTCTGTCTTCTGTGTTTACAATAGGAAAATACCAGTACACTAAACAGTAATTCTCCTACTTGTAACCTTGTCCTGGGATCATTGAAAGCAGAGCTTTATTTGCTCCTTAATTACATTCTGCTCAGGTAAATACCAGAGTAATCTGGCATTTCCTCTGCCCAGACTAACTGCAACAAAAACTGGTAAAGATGGTACAAAATGTAGATGAGTTTGGCTGCCTGTCAGACCCAGAACTTGGAGATTAGGGAAGATTTCCTTTTCGAATCACCCCATATCTCCATCCTCTCTTCTTCTTCTTCTTCTTTTTTTTTTTCCTAAAGCAGCAATTACTCTTCTTTTTCTCATTCAGTTCACTTTTTCACATGTAAAATAAAGATGATAACATACACTGCATGACCTGTTGTAGGAATCCAGTGAGGCACAGTTGGTGAGGTAATGCACTTAATACACTTTCTGGTATGGTTCTGGTAGAACCTCATTTCAGGATCATTTATTCATCCCTTCACCAACTGCTTCCTGGGCACCCACTATGTACCTGGCACACAGGTCCAGCCCTGGGGATACAGGAGCCAATGAAACAGTTCCCCAAGTAACTTACATTCTAGTGGGAAGAGATTGACCGTAAATATGTAATGTGTCAAGAAGAAAGTGACATGTGAGCAGAGAAGAAGGAAGGGAGGGACTGAGCTATGGTGGGTGTGGTAGGAGGTCTGGAGCATTGGGGAACATTCTATGCAGAAGGAGCAGTAAATGCCAAGACCTAGTATGAAACCAAGGAGCAAGTGGGTTAGAGACAAGTAATGGGCTGTCAGAGAAGGGCCCACATGCCAGAGGATATGTGGATGGCCTTGTAGCTGAACCAAGGAGCGACGTTACCTGTCCTACGCTTACAATTATACAAGGCTGTATATTGTCACCTTGCTTATTTAACTTATATGCAGAGTACATCATGAGAAACACTGGACTGGAAGAAACACAAGCTGGAATCAAGATTGCCGGGAGAAATACCAATAACTTCAGATATGCAGATGACACCACCCTTATGGCAAAAGTGAAGAGGAACTAAAGAGCCTCTTGATGAAAGTGAAAGAGGAGAGTGAAAAAGTTGGCTTAAAGCTCAACATTCAGAAAACGAAGATCATGGCATCCGGTCCCGTCACTTCATGGGAAGTAGATGGGGAAACAGTGGAAACAGTGTCAGACTTTATTTTGGGGGCTCCAAAATCACTGCAGATGGTGAGTGCAGCCATGAAATTAAAAGACACTTACTTGTTGGAAGAAAAGTTATGACCAACTTATATAGTATATTGAAAGGCAGAGACATTACTTTGCCGACTAAGGTCCATCTAGTCAAGGCTATGGTTTTTCCTGTGGTCATGTATGGATGTGAGAGTTGGACTGTGAAGAAGGCAGAGAGCTGAAGAATTGATGCTTTTGAACTGTGGTGTTGGAGAAGACTGTTCAGAGTCCCTTGGAGTGCAAGGAGATCCAACCAGTCCATTCTGAAGGAGAACAGCCCTGGGATTTCTTTGGAAAGAATGATGCTAAAGCTGAAACTCCAGTACTTTGGCTACCTCATGCGAAGAGTTGACTCACTGGAAAAGACTCTGATGCTGGGAGGGATTGGGAGCAGGAGGAGAAGGGGACGACAGAGGATGAGATGGCTGGATGGCATCACAGACTGGATGGACGTGAGTCTGAGTGAACTCCAGGAGTTGGTGATGAACAGGGAGGCCTCATGTGCTGCGATTCATGGGGTCACAAAGAGTCGGACACAGCTGAGCCACTGAACTGAACTGACGCTTACATGAATTACTCTCAAAACTTAGGAGTCAACAGAATCAGCAGGAAGGCTGGATCCTGCCCCCAGAACTTCTGATTCTATAGCTGAGAAGAACTCAAGAACTCTCATTCCCAACATCTTCCCAGCTGCAGCTGCTGCTGCTAGTCCCAAGGACCCCACTTTGAGAACCACTGCTTCAAACAGATTGCTTTGATTATGGTGTTGAGAACAGACTGGTTGTGGATGGTGAATGTGGGCAAAAACACAAGTGGGAAGACTAGTGAGGCCGTTTCAGTCCTCAAGAAGAAGACATGTCCATCACAGATGGCAGTGGTGAGAAGTGGTGGATTTTGGAGAGCCAAAAAAAAAAAAGTTTTAGTCACATCTGACTCTTCTGTGACCCCAGGGACTGTAGCCCACCAGGCTCCTCTGTCCATGGAGTTCTCTAGGCCAGAATACTGGAGTGGGTTGTCAGTCCCTTCTCCAGGGGATCTTTCCAACCCAGGGATTGAACCCAGGTCTCCCGCATTGCAGGAAGAGTCTTTAGCATCTGAGCCACAGGGTGTTGCAGTCCTGGACAACCATAGAGAGACAACCATATTGGAAGGCAGTGGCAAGAAGTGATGGCCACATGTTACATGCCTGCTTTGGCTTCAATTTTCATTTTATTGAGGGGCTAGATCAGGTGTGATTCATTTTGCTGCTTCCCAGCCTGAGCACACCTAGGCCAGTTCTGGAGAGCCGTGGTGGCCAAGTCTGAAAATCCAGATGAATACATAATAAGTGGTTTATTGACAGTATATTTTAATACCTAATTACATTCTACAATTCACATTTCTATACTTTATGGCCACCCGTATTTTGAAAGTGTGGCCAACAGCAATTACTAACAAGCCCTGGGTGACACTCTTCTCCCAGATGGCTGCAAGCTCCTGACTTTTCCCTTTTTCTTAAGATATCAGGAACCATTGTCATGATCCAGTCCCCAGTCAACCCACTCCTCCCTCTTCACTCCTACAACTTTCAACATGTACCTTTGTCAAGCCTCATGTTACATACCTGCTTTTGCTTCAGTTCTCAGTGTATTGAGGGACTAGATCAGGTTTGATTCATTTTGCTGCTTTCCACCCTGGGTACCTAGGCCAGTTCCTAGCCTTGGATAATGGACACACACCCATATCATCAGCTCTCTTACTAGCTCTTACAAAATTCTTCCCTGAAATGTAGTAAGGCACCATATGTCTGGGACATTCAGCCAAGCCAAACCAAACCAAACAATCCATATCATGTCAAAAATCTAAACAGAATCCAAGCAAGTAGGTATTCACAGATATTTGTTAAGACCTTGGGCTTGAACATCCCCCCACTTAAAACACGGAATGTGCTCTTGATGGGTTAATGGTATTCTTGCAGATACACTTTATCATTTTGTAGATAAATATTTATCATTTATACAGCAGGCTGATTTGTGTTTTCTCCCTTTGTTCTCTCAATATTTCCGTTATGGTGCCACATAATCACCAAGCTGGATCCATGCTGTCCTGAGATCCAAAAACTACCCTTTTTATGACCTCCCCTCCCATTTATGTGAAGGAGGCTGGGCTGTAAGCATGGTATGAAAAAAATTCTTATATGCCATCTTGATTGCTAACATCTGTTCAAATTTCCATTCATAAATTTAAAATTCAGGCTTCTGCAGCCATCTGTTTTCTTGCAACAATTTGAAAAGAAGAAAAGCCCAAGGCAGATGTGCAGGTGGGAGAGAAGATTTCGCCTGGCTCGGCCAACTTCGCCGTTTCAGCTTTGCTTTCATTCACCGCCTCAGCAGAGGAAAGTGCGGCTGTCATTCCTGCCGGGAGGCACCCCAGCCCCTGCGTCACAGTCTCCTGTCGCACCAGGACAAGGGATTAGGAAATGAGCAAGGTGTTCTTTTTCTCCACATTTCTCTTTTTAGTTCATTTAATCATGTTAACCTCATATGCTGGACAACTTGTAAAAAAAAAAAAAAAGAAGAAGAAGAATTTATTTATTTATTTTGGCCTCAAGGTTTGTGGGATCTTAGTTACCTAACCCGGAGAAGGCAATGGCACCCCACTCAAGTACTCTTGCCTGGAAAATCCCATGAACAGAGGAGCCTGGTGGGCTGCAGTTTATGGGGTCGCTAAGAGTCGGACACGACTGAGCGACTTCCCTTTCACTTTTCACTTGCATGCATTGGAGAAGGAAATGGCAGCCCACTCCAGTGTTCTTGCCTGGAGAATCCCAGGGATGGGGGAGACTGGCGAGCTGCCGTCTATGGGGTCGCACAGAGCTGGACACGACTGAAGCGACTTAGCAGCAGCAGCAGCAGTTATCTAACCAGGGCTCAATTGTACCCTCGCCCTTGGTGATGAAATCCCAGAGCCCCAGCCACTGGACCCCATCCCTAAAAAAATGTTTTTTGTTCATTTTGTCATTGCTTTCTGGTGTCTTCTCTGTCACCCCTTGTCTCTCTCTCTCTTACACATCCACACAAACACTATGGATGGAGTGCCCATTTATGAACAAGAGGACAGGTACTGAATTCCTACTGATCTGCTCTGATCAAGTCTGCCTGGCAGAAGCTGGAGAACGGGAACCCATTGCTTGCCGGGATCCTGGGTGATTTTGTAGCTTGCGGGGCCACTGGGCCTCTCATGAGGAATTTCTCCGAGGATGACTTTGGCATGGTTAATGGATATGATTTGGCAGCTGTAGGACCCAGATGTCAAGCTAGGCAATGGCCCTTTCTGATTTTGCTCTTGGCATTGTTATCGATGTCTAGGGGACTGGGCTGCTTCTAACGCCGCTTGGCTTTATTCCATCAGTGCTGTTGCAGCAACTGTGAAATGCCTTTGAAAGCTGACATGACATTTTGGAGGCCTGCTGGGCTACAGTACTCTTTTAAATGCAACCTAGCCTGGGACTCACTTTTAGCTTTATCTAAATTTTTTTTTTCTAGTTTATCTTGAGAAATAAGCTGTCAGCAAACCACATGCAAAGTCTATTTCATATTCTTCTGTGCCTCTCTGAAAACCTCAGCAGTATGAGCAAGGATCCACCCATCCCAAACCCTAGTTTAACAGTCCTGTACGTAAGCTGGTGGTTTGTGGGATCTTCTTGCTGGGCCCTATGTACTTATTTTCATTCTACTCTGACATTGCTTTTATATATAACTCATGACTGATCTCATTGTGTGACCTGGGATGAATCATTTAACCATTTTGACAACTTCTTGAAATAAGTGCCATGAGAGTAGACAGAAACTCGCCTCCCTTAGGCTTGCTGGTGGAGATGATGGGGGAGATGTTTGCATGTGTGGGGAAGGGCCAGGCCAACATGACTGACACACAGGTTCTCAACTTGCAAGTTACCCGTGATTCTGAACAGCTGTTGTCACCCCATCACAGGAGTCCTGGCCGCTAATCTCACCCTCCACCCCTGCTGTCAGTGGAAGCCTCGAGCAGTTTCTGCCTCCCCCTTTGTTTCTCAGAATCCCTGCCATGTCCCTTTCTTCCACTCCCTGGACTCCTCAGGATTCAACAGTGAGACTCATCTAGAGTCTCAAGCCAGAGGTTGCAAGCCTCAGTTTATAGCTTTGTGTCAGAGTAAAATGAGTCCAGAGCAGAAACAGCAAACGCCCAGCTTCAGGGCCTCTCTTCCTACATTTCTCTTCATGGAAGACATTATTAACTGATCCTGGTCTGCTAAGGACAACCTCAGAGTTCTTCTCTAGACAGCACTCACTGCCTTGTGCAGCAGCTAGTCACTGGTTAGAACTGAGTTGGGAGATAAAACCTCTTCACCATCCTTTGCCCAGAGGGACACTGGTCTTGAGGCCATGGTTGTTATGAATCAGCCGTGTCATTAAATAAATTTGAAATATTTCAAAAGATTGGCCTAGGACCAAACAATTTGCAGTACTGTTTTGGTGGGAAATATATTAGAACTTAAAGCGTCAGCTTGCAAGTGAACGTTTGGAAAGCAACTGGCACATGCGTGTGCTTCCTCGGTGACTCAGTGGTAAAGAATCCACCTGCAGTGTTCGAGATGCAGGCTCCAACCCTGGGTCAGGAAGACCCCATGGAGAAGGAAATGGCAACCCACTCCAGGATTCATGCCTGGGAAATCCAATGGACAGAGGAGCTTGGTGGGCTACAGTCCACGGGGTCACAGACTTGGACACAACTTAGCAACTAATCCACCGCCACCACATAAATGCGCCAGCACAACTCCTGCACTTTCGTTATGTGGCGGCAAGAGCGGCCGCATGGGTTGAGGTCGAGAACTGGGACTTCCTAGTTCTAACCCTGTCCCCGCCTCTCGCTGGTTGTGTGACTTTATTTTTACAGCTTAACCTCTTTGGGGCTCAACTCTTTCAACTATAGCATGGGGAAGGTAATAGAATTACCCTTCTCATAGGATTATGATGATGATGAAAAATGTTTTATTTGGGACTTCCTTGGTGGTGCAATGGATAAGAATCTGCCTACCAGTGCCAGGGACCCAGGTTCAATCCCTGGTCCGGGAAAATTCCACATGGGCAATTAAACCCACACATCATAACTACTGAAGCCCAAGAGCCTAGAGCCTGTGCTCTGCAACATGAGAAGCCACCGCGGCGAGAAACCCACACTGCAATCAGGAGAAAACCCACACGCAGCAACAAAGATCCAGCGCAACCAAGAAGAAATGAATCAACCATTTTTAATGTGTTAAAAATGTATTATTTGTAAAGTCCTTAGAATAGTGCCCGGCATACAGAAGGTGCAGTAGACGAGTTCATGAGTTAAAATAAATGCCACATCCCAATCTGAACTGGGAGGCTCTGTTTCTTTTCTGTTTTTCTTTTCTGCCTAGGGATTGTCTGGCTATATTAGTCCATTTTAATACCATATAGAAGCATTTCAGTTACCTCACCTGTAAAATTTGAATTAGCGCCCAGCTGCAGAAGGATATTGGGAGTACTAAATGAGTCAATACATTTGTAAAGTGTTAAATGGGATTTTCAGGTGGCTCAGAGGTAAAAAATCCAAGGGCCAAATAGAAGACTCGGGTTCTCCTATAACCTGAGAACTTGGGTTTTGTTCTCTTTAGGAAACAAAAAATGAGATGATTGCAAATTTTGTAGTTGTATAAATGAGGCGCTATGTGTACCTATTAATAACTTACTTAGCACTCTGTTTTTGTTGTTTAGTTGCTAAGTAGTGCTCAATCCTTTGTAATCCCACACACTGTAGCCCCCAGGCTCTTCTGTCTGTGGGATTTCCCAGATAAGAGTACTGGAGTGAGTTGCCACTTCCTTCTCCAGGGGATCTTCCTGACCCAGGGATCTAACCTGACTCTCCTGCTTGGCAGGTGGATTCTTTACCACTGAGCCAACTGAGAAGCCCATTTAACACTTTGCAAATGTATTAACTCATTTAGTACACTCAACATCCTTCTGCAGCTGGGCATTAGTTTCAGTTTTACAGGTGATTTAAGTGAAATGCTTCTAAATAGTGTTAAAATGGACTGATACAGCCAGATACATCCTTAGGCACCTCTCAGACACATGGAACAGAGGTGATCACCCCATTCCAGAGACAAGCAGATGCTTCGAGGACTTTGCCCAACGTCTTCTGTAACATCAACACATCCCAGCTGATAAAAATGTGAGTTATTCAAGGTTGTGTACACTGATCCATTGATTCTTTCCAGCTAATTCTCTTATTTAAATTTTACTTTAAAAATATCTTTTACTATCACAGAAAGAGGGCATGGACACTGTTATATATTAGAAAATAAAGACAAACAAAAAATAGAATAAAATGCCACTCAATGAGTACCAGTACTAAGGTTAGTATTTATCCTTCTAGAACTTTCCTTGTATTTATTTTTGTGTGTGTGAAATGAGATCACGTTACGCATACTACTTATTCTATGCTGCTGTTGCTGCTAAGTCGCTTCAGTCATGTCCGACTCTATGCGACCCCATAGACGGCACCCACCAGGCTCCGCCGACCCTGGGATTCTCCAGGCAAGAACACTGGAGTGGGTTGCCATTTCCTTCTCCAATGCATGAAAGCGAAAAGTGAAAGTGAAGTCGCTCAGTCGTGTCCGACTCTTAGCGACCCCATGGACTGCAGCCTACCAGGCTCCTCCGCCCACGGGATTTCCCAGGCAAGATTATCCGAGTGGGGTGCCATTGCCTTCTCCACTTGTTCTATGTAACCTGCTTTTTTTTTTTTCCTGGTGAACAATGTCCATTTTTCCATTTCAGCACGTTTCATCTCATCTAATAACAAACCATATTTACATTACCCAGTCATCTCGAAAGTGTGCTTTGTTGCTGTTTATCCAAATTTGAATCCCATCCAAGACCATGTTTGCATCTGCTTGTCATATCCCATGAGACTCTTTTAATCCACCCCCTTTTCATGACACAGAGTCTTTGAAGAGACTGGTCCAGTTGTGCTGCATCCTTGACCTTTGCTTTCTTAAATTTGGGAACGATCCTAAATTTACAGAAACATTGCTGTACAAATAATCTGTTTTGTTTTTTTTTCCTGAAGCATGTGAGAGTGAGTTGCTAACGTGATGTCCCATCTCATCCAGGCATTTAAGTATGTATTTCTTATATATATATATATATATTAAAAAAAGACATTCCCTACATGACCACAATGCCACTAGCAAATCAGGAAATCAACACTAACATATCATTACCAGCTAATCTTCAGATCCTCTTCAAGTTTCTTTAATTACCCCAGTAAAGCCCTTCAGATGAGGGATTCAGTCTGTAATAACATGTGGCGTTTTGGTGTCATTTTAGTCTCCTGTGATACAGAACATTTTCCATCTTTCCTTGACTTTCATGACCTTAACATTTGCAGAGATTTGAGGCTTTTGTAAAGCATCCCTCCACACAGATTTGCCTGATGTGTCTTCCTGATTAAATTCAGGCTGTGTGTCTTTGACAGAAATATCACAGAACTGATGCTACCTCCCATCAGGTGTCAAAAGATTTCGATTTGCCCCATTACTGATGATGTCAGGGCTCAGTGATAAAGAATCTGCCTGCAATGCAGGAGACTCAAGAGACATGGTTTCGATCCCTGGGTTGGGAAGATCCCCTACAGGAGGAAATGGCAACCCACTCCAGTATTCCTGCCAGGAAAACCCCATGGACAGAGGAGCGTGGCGGGCTGTAGTCCTTGGGGTTGCAAAGAGTCAGGCGTGACTGAGTGAGGAAGCATGACGCAGCATGATGATGAGGCTAACATTGACCATTACGCTGGCATCTGCCTCCCAGGCACCTTTCCCTTTGTAATTTGTCAGTGCCTTATGGGGATTTATTTTGAGACTAGGGAAATATCTCATTATGCTATTTCTTTTTAAAATATTTGTTTATTTGACTGCACCAGGTCTAAGCTGAGGCATATGGAATCTAGTTCCTCAAGCAGGATCGAACCCCAGGCCCCCTGAATTGAGAGCACAAACCTTGTTGAGAGCACTGGACCACCAGGGAAGTCCCTATACTATTTCTTATCATACCTTAGCATTTTTAATTTATTTTTATCAGTATTGATTCATGGATTCCTACTTTAATGGGTCACAATCTATAACTACCTTTATTTATTTTCATATTTAGTATTATTCCGTATTTGGCTAGTGGGAGTCCCTTTAAACTGGCTTCTGTGACTTTTGGATGTGACATGTCTCTAAATTCTTTGATCACTTTTCAACTTTCTGGAACAAAAAGAGGTTTCAGGGTGATCTTGTACTTTTGTAGCCCAGTTCTGGAATCAGCCATTTATCCAAGGATCCCTGATGTTTTTTAAGTGCAGAATAGTGTTCAGAAATCACAGTCTGGACTTAGGATGTTCACTGATATTGGGGTATCACTACTCCCGGATCCTCTCCTCCTCCCAGTGCACAGAAATAAGGGATGTGTATTTGTGTGTGTACACGTTTACATTTTAAAAATCTATTTATCATCTCTCTGTTTATTCTCTATATATCTGTATTGTAAACTGTGCGTTCACAACATCATCTTCAACTCTAATTCAACACGCAGAGTTCATACTAGTTTTCCTTTTTCTGTATTTGTAATTTCCTTCTCCAACCATGAGGCATCTAGCTTTCCTTGTCCTTAATGTATCTTCTTATTTAATCAACCCACTTCTATGTAACCAATCTTTCATTTGTCCTCTTTATAGCACTTGGGCTCCAGTACCCGACACTGAGCTGACCTACCACGTGGCTGCCCTATTCACCCAGCTCAAGCCCTGACACTTCATATCACCACACCCCACATCTGTCTGGGCATCCTCCTCACCCCACTGGGGCTCCCACTCCATACCAGCACCTCCCCCAACACCCAGTGTGGACGTCTTCCTCACTCCGCTCAGGCTTCACTGTCTTTCACTGAGTAGCACCCCTGTGAGGAAGAGACACCCTCCTCACCTTGTCTGGCCACGACACCCCACACGGGGTCACACTCCCACATGGAGCCTCGCCTCTTCCCACTCAGCCTTCAACTCCTCACTCAGGCAGCTCAACCACTTAAACACCCTGCTCACCCTTCTCAGGCCTGTCTACCTCGTGCCAGGCCTAGCCCTGTGTGGATATGCTTCTCCTGCCACGCAGACACTAGCGTCCTCCTCTGGGCCACCACAGCTCACCAACCCCTAGGCCCCCAACACACACACACACACACACACACTTTACTTGCTCAGCTCCATCTAATTGATTTTGCACAAGCTGCTCAGGAAGAAGAAAGAAAGGGAAAGAATAGGAGGAAGAGAGGCCATAGTTGACTCTGGTGGATGAGACTGCTATCTTCCTCTCCCACCAGTGATCAAGACCCTGGATCCATGCCTACTGATCCACGTTTAGTAGTAACTCCACAAATACCATGAATTTATTTTCTGTGGCTTTTTTTTTTTTTTTCCTTTGAGAGAGACAGAGAGAGACATAGAGAGAAAGAGAGGAAGAGAGCCAGGAAGAGATTTCTATTTTTCTTTCCCAATGGATTTGGTGAAAATAAATGTCAGTTTGATAATAATTAGTAGGGAACTGATTAGTTTGCAAAATAAACCATAACAAAGTACCTCAGACTGAGCGACTTAACTCAGTTTCTCACTGTTCTGAAGACGAGGAGTTCAAGATCGATGTGTCCACAAGCTTGGTTTCTTCCGAAGCCTCTATCTTTGGCTGAGAGATGGCCATGTCCTAATCACTTCTTCCAATAAGGACACCAACCCTATTGGATTAGGGCCCACCCTAATGACTGCCTTTTAACTTAATTACCTCTTTGAAGATTCTATCTCCAAATAAAGTTACATTCTGAGGCACTGGAGATTAGGACTTCAATAAGAATTTTGAGGAGACACAATTGAGTCCACAGTAAGGACATACTCCAATAAGGCGAAAAGTCTTCATAAGGCTAAAAGTGACCAGAGTTGCCTTATGCAATATAGATTTTAAAGAGCTTCATATTTTTATTATTATTAAACTTTTTATTTTGTATTGGGGCATAGCCATTAATAATGTTGTCATAGTTTCAGGTGGACAGCAAAGGGACTCAGCCACATCTATACATGTATCTATGGTGTATCTGGTGGGCTTCCGTCTATGGGGTCGCACAGAGTTGGACACGACTGAAGTGACTTAGCAGCATCCTCCCCCAAACTTCCTCCCACTGAGGCTTCCACACAGCATTGAGCAGAATTCCCTGTGCTATACATTAGGTCTTTGTTGGTTATGCATTTTAAATATAACAGTGTACACACCCATCCCAAACTCCTTAACTATCCCTTCCCCCATCCTTCCCTCCAGCAAACATTATTTTGTGCTCTAGGGCTGTGAGTTTGTTTCTATTTTGTAAATAATTTCATTCGTATTATGTCTTTTTAGATTTGGATGTAAAGGATGTCATTCTATGTTTCTGTTTCTCTGTCTGACTTTCTTCACTCTGTATGACATTCTCTAGGTCCATTCATGTTGTTGCAAATAACATTATTTCATGCTTTTACATGGCTGTGTAATATTCCATTGTATATATGTGTCACATCTTCTTTAGCTGTTCTTCTGTAGATGGACATTTAGGTTGCTTCCATAAGACTTCCTTATTTGAATGACTAACCTCTTCATGAAAGTTTATTCTTTCTTCTATTTTCCCATCAAAAATTCCTATTAACAAATCTGGGGAAAATAGTCTGAATAACTTTGGTGGATGACAGAGGGAGCTTTTGTTGTTGTTGTTGTTTGGATTTTGGCAGGAGTTGCAGCACATAGCTTGCAAGGTCTTATAAGCCCTGACCAGGGATCAGACCCATGCCCCCTGCTGTGGAAGCGCAGTCTTAACCACTGGACTACCCCAGAGAACATTTTGACCTTTAGGTTTCCTGAATAGCATAAATTAAAGCCAAAGGCAACAGCATGAAAAGAAGGGGAACATATATTAAGGGGCCCTGGTAGGTTTGCTCCAGGGCCCATGGAAAAACCAAAATGACAAAGTGGTTCTTGCTTACAGAGAGATGTCAGGCTCAGGGGTCCTGGGGCAGGCACAGAGGCTGGAGATATGGGTCCATAGGATACGAAGGCTGCAGCCCAGGGCTTTTGGAGGAGCTAAGTTCAGGGTGAGACTGAAATAGAAGGCCAGGCTCAATGGCCAAATGGTCAATCCAAAGAGATCTGGGTACCAGACCACAGGCTAGAAATAGAGACAAGCAACCAGGGAAGAGGTTTAGAGTGGAGGGTACACAGTGGAACCTGGAGCAATTTTCTGAACCTCTGGGACATAACTAGGAACGGTCTTTAGCTCCCCAGTAGTCTCAGTCATGGTGAGCTTAGCCCTTACAACCAAATCATGTACTCTATGAATTAGGACTCTCTGGGAAGCAAAGAGCAGAAACACTAACTAAAATAAGCTTAAATATTAATAAAAAAAAAAGGGAATCATTTGTGCATGTAGCTGAAAGGGGCAAATCTACTTTCAGAAACAACTACCTCTCAGGGTTCATGTGGTATCAGTACTTTCCGCCTGGCTTCTGCTCAACTCTGCTTCCCTCTTTGGTTTGACTGCATTTTTTAACCACATGAAAAGGGCTAGGAAAGATGTTTTCAAATAGATCATCTTCCACTTTCCTTTATCTGTCCAGAAGAATCCACCCTTTTTCTTCCAGTGTCTGCAGTACATTTTAAGGAAGACTCTAGTTCAGTTTGAGTTGTATATCCATTAACAAATCAGTCACATGGTCAGGAAGATGGCGTACTCTGGGTTCATTCTGGGTGTGGTGGGAGCAGGCACAAGTGTACCAGAATCACGTGAAAGGAGAGAGCAATGGATCTCTAGAAGGGTAGCAAAGTGCTGTCACCAGAGGAAGAGACTATGGAGGCATGGAGAGGGGTGGGGCGAGCCACAGAACCATTCCAGGCTGCTCTACCCAAACCAAGAGTGATCAATTTTACAAATTCCAGCCATCTCCTGTCCTGAAGTATCTGTGTGCTAGAATTATCTCTATCATGTCCAGGAATGACCTTGGAAGACTAGGTCTGAGGACTCTTAACGTTCTTACTGTGGCGCCGGCTTCCTTCTGAGTCAGGCCCTTTCTCTACATGCTAAACTAGTGTCTACTCTCATCCACTTAAAAAAAATTAATTAATTAATTGGCTGCCCTGGATCTTCATTGCCAATCTCATCCACTTTTGTTTGTCATGTTAGTGTCCACAAAGAGATTGGTAAGAGTTACACTGACTCGAGCACATGTAGTGGGCAAAGTGTGTCCAGGGTTGGCCAAGCAAAGGAGTGAAGCTTCAGGTCTCTGGTGAGATAGTCCTTGCCGAGAGACCTCACAACAGTTTCTGCCTCTAGGAGAAAATATTATAATATACTCACAGATAAGGCAGATAGCATTCACCTGTTTCTCATTGTACCTTCTTCATTCTATCGGTTATCTTCTGTCACCGATTACACTTGTATACACTCACCATGTGCCAGGTGTCATTTTAAGTGCTTTTTACAAATACCAGCTTCTTTATTCCACATAATCTTCATATCCTAACATTTTGTGTCAGAGTTGAGGAAAGAATTTTTCTTATGCAGGTTTATGAAAATCCTCAAATTGATCCTAAACATTTGAAAGTAATCAATAATTAAAATGAACAATGAGAAACTTGTTCAGTCACTAAGCCATGTCTGATTCTTTGCAGCCCCATGAACTGCAGGACACCAAGCTTCCCTGTCCTTCAGCATCTCCCAGAGTTTGCTCAAACTCACGTCCACTGAGTTAGTGATGCCACCCAACTATATCATCCTCTGTTGCCCTCTTCTATTCCTGCCCTCAGTCTTTCCCAGCATCAGAAACTTACCTCAGAGCAGATCAGGGTTACCTCCCTCCTCCACCAAAAAAAAAAAAAAAAGAAGAAGAAGAAGAAGAAGATGTTAAATAAGTAAATTAGAAACAGTTAAAACTGGACACGGAACAACAGACTGGTTCCAAATCAGGAAAGAAGTACATCAAGGCTCTATATTGTCACCCTGCAGAGTACATCATGTGAAATGCTGGGTTGGATGAAGCACAAGTTAGAATCAAGATTGCCAGAAGAAATATCAATAACCTCAGATATGCAGATGACACCACCCCTATGGCAGAAAGCAAAGAAGAATCAAATAGCCTCTTGATGAAAGGAAAGAGGAGAGTGAAAAAGTTGGCTTAAAACTCAACATTCAGAAAACTAAGATCATGGCATCTGGTTCCATCACTTCATGGCAAATTGACGGGGAAATAATGAAAACAGTGAGAGGCTTTATTTTTGGGGCTCCAGCAGCCATGAAATTAAAAGATGCTTCTTCCTTGGAAGAAAAGCTATGACCAACCTAGACAGTATATCAAAAAGCAGAGACATTACTTTACCAACAAAGGTCCATCTAGTCAAAGCTATGTTTTTTCCAGTCATCGTGTATGGATGTGAGAGTTGGACTATAAAGAAAGCTGAGTGCCAAAGAATTGATGCTTTTGATTTGTGGTGTTGGAGAAGACTCTTGAAAGTCCCTCGGACTGCAAGGAGATCAAACCAGTCAATCTTTAAGGAAATCAGTCCTGAATATTCATTGGAAGGACTGATACTGAAGGTGAAGCTCCAGTACTTCGGCCACCTGATGCGAAGAACTGACTCATTGGAAAACACCCTGATGCTGGGAAAGATTGAAGGCTGGAGGAGAAGGGGATGACAGATGATGAGATGGCTGGATGGCATCACTGACTCAATGAACATGAGTTTGAGTAAACTCCAGAAGTTGGTGATGGACAGAGAACCCTGGTGTGCTGCAGTCCACAGGGTCACAAAGAGTTGGACGTGACTGAGTGACTAAACTGAACTGAAACATGTAGTCCTTGGGTCTTCTGAAAATTATAATTTCAGACAGTCCTCTGAACTATCTTAATGTGATATAACTAAATGGAATTCAATCTTCTAGGTACTAGATACTATGGTAAAAAATGACAACAAAACAAAACAAAACCCGTGTGCTTCATTGCTTGGTTGTGTCTGACTCTTCGTGACCCCAGGGACTGTTGCCTGCTAGGCTTCTCTGTCCATGGGATTCTCCAGGCAAGAATACAGGAGTGAGTTGCCAGGCCCTCCTCCAGGAGATCCTCCCAACCCAGGGATCATTCGAACCCAGGTCTCCTGCACTGGATTCTTTGCCATCTCAGCCACCAGGGAAATCCTGGTAAAAAAAAAAAAAATATGCTTACTTATTTGTTCTTAGCCAATGAGTCACAGTTCCTGCTCTCATGAAACTTACTCTGTAGTGAATAATAGGGAAATGTGGCAGAGACTGATAAATGTCTCCCTGTTTATTCCATCCTTCTTCATATTAGTAACAGAATCCCCAGAAGTCTTAGCTGTGCTTGTGGTAGGCAAGTGAGAAACTACTTTCCTAGCACCTGTGTAACTAAATGAGGCTATGAAATTATATTTGGGGTAATTAGATGTGAGCAGAAGTGTGCAACTCGCAAGTCAGTTGATTGAAGAATCTCCTTCTCACATCTATTGTCTCCCCTTCTCATGGAGGGAAATGTGCAGATACGGTACTGGGGTCTACCTTCAACCATGGGTAAGAACCACACTCAAGCATCCTATCTCAAAATCAGATCCCTGAAAGAGAAATAAATCTTAGAGAAAATGACTTAAGTAACTCTGATTTCCATTATTCCAAGGATGGTACAAAGCTATACTATTGTAGATACATAAGATAAAGGTTAAGTCATTTCCACCATGGATGCTTTATAGCATTGAACCTCTCTTGATTGAGAAGGGATGCTTGAGGATGTTGAAGAAAAAAATTAAAAGAAATCTGCATTCCTGGATGTCCACAAGGACCTCAGCCTCCAAACCATTTTGACTGCGTGCTCATTTTGAACAATATGAGAGAGAACTGAATATCATTATTATTTGAGTTTCTATGTTTTGTGCTGTCTCATATTCAGCAGCTTAGCCTTTTGCCTATCGAATCTATGCCAACAGGAGAATGAGCATTGCCATGGGACTCAAGAGAGCTGGGTTCAAAGAGGTTTTTGATGTTGGGCCAGTTGGTCTCAATCTGAGAAGATAAATGAGAATAGCTTGGGGGTTGTCCTTGTCACAGTGCTTTGGGCAAGGGAGCCCATCTGGACAGAACAGTGGTTACACACTCAAGGTGAACATCTGTAAACCAATGCCAGGAGGGTGCTTTTCCCACTTGCCTCCTGCCCTGCTTTGTCCTAGATCCTTGTGGGGCAAATACCCCTCTTATTTATGAACCAAAAAATTCAAACTGCCAAGGAGTAAAGTGAACATGTAAAAGAGCTGTCAGACCAAACACATATCATTCAGCTGACTTTCTTTGGAAGACACACCTTTCCTCAAAGATAGAAAGTTGTAGTTGCCGGCAGAGAGGGTGTTAGTGGTCATCTTAGGGGAGTGCTGTATTCTGGGTTCTACTCAATTTTTGTTTCTCTCCAGTATGTTGACTTGGCAGCACCAAAGCCAAACCACTGATCTCCCTTCTCATACTTCTTATCAATAGCCATGGCACATTGTAGATAGCTAGCATTGGTGCCCCAAACGGAAAGCCCATGGAGAACATCACGTGCAAGTCTTGTGATAACAAGGTGGGGGAAGATATCAACCTATATTTTATGGATGAGAAAGCTGATGTCTAAAGAGTTTTAAATAACTTTAAAAAGGCCGCAAAGATATTAAGTGATTGGCTCCACAATTGAAGTTCTTTCTATAGACTACTTTCCATGTAGTCTCTAAATATTGAGTAAAAATGTCCTCTGTGGTAGATTGAACTGTTTTTTAAAATACTTTGAGACTATGCCAATATCATACTTTTTAATTTAGTTTATTTACTTGGCTGTGCTAGGTGTTAGCTGTGGCATGTGGGAGTCCAGTTTCCTGACCAGGAATCGAACCTGGACTCCCGGCATTGGGAGCACGGAGTCTAAGCCTCTGGACCAGCAGGGAAGTCCGCTGGATTGAACTACTGACCCCAGGTTTCCCTTCTCCTTGTATCTACATTCTTTACAAGTGAGTTGATTGTTTCTCTCACTAGAGGCACAGGGTACTGCCCTGCCTCTTTACTTTGGACTCAGCTGTATGACTTGCTCTGGCCAGTGGAATGTGGGTGGACATCACTACGCCCCCTGTTCAGAGCCTCAGCCTTCAGAGACATCACAGTTTCTCCCTTCCTCTGGGACTTCTGTCATTGCCATGGAAAGAAGATGCCCTGGATGGTCAACTGCACCAAGGAGGAAAAGAAGCCCCCATAGGCAGTGCTTCCCCAGGGCCCAGAATTAACACACCTGGATCAGATGTGGAGGCCAACCTACAGCAAGGGACTGAGCCCGGCAGACTTGCAGAGCTGAGCAGCCAGCTGAGCCCAGCCTAGAATGGGCCTGGCCAGCCTGGAAGACATGAGCAAAAATAAATGAGTTGTTTTAAACATTGAGATGATTTGTTATACATCAATAGCTGGCTGAGACAATCTCTTAGAACACTTTTTATCCACTGTAGAAATTTTTGCACTGTCCTGAAATTGGGATGAGAGAGGTAATTATTCTGCTTGTAAAAGTTCCCTGTAGCTTCTAGGATAAAGTCCACACTCTAACTGATCTCCAAACAGTCTTGGTTCTTACCCTTGCCTGACTGTCCACTCTATCATCTCTACACCCTCGCCATGCTGGGTCCCCACATTGATCATTACGTTTTACACCTTCTTGTCTTTTGTGTATTGAGCAGCCTCTCCCTGGAATGTTCTGACTCCTCTGCCTAATTAATTCCAATCATTTTTCAAGATGAAGCAAAACATCACCTAATTCAGGAAGCTTTCTTGGCTCTCCGGTATGATTTAGATGCCTCCGTAGGGTATGTTCACCTTTAATCCAGCCCTTGTCACACTGTCTCGAAACCATCTTTTCACATGCTTGCCTCTTCTACCTGCCTCTAATCTCCTTGAGAGTAGAGACTGTTTCATTTGTCTTTGATTCTTGGAATCCATCACAATACTAGGCTGAGGACAACCCCCCATAGGGAATGAATCATAAAACATTCCCAAACTAAGAAATCTTTCTCTATTTCCAGAGGAGGCGCTTTTTTCCTCAATAGGAGAAGCATTTTAACTGTACATGATCTCCCAGGCCCCATACCAAGTACTTCAGGGCTGCCACTATGTTTTTTTAAAAAAATTTAATTGTGACACAAAATTTGCCATCTTAACCACTTTTAGGTGTACAGTTCAGTAGCACTAAACACATTCACATTGTTTTGCTACCATCATCATTGTTTATCTACAGAACTCTCTTCCTCTTGCAAATCTGAAATTCTGTACCCCATAAACAATAACACCTCATTCTCCCTTAACTTCAGTCCCTAGCAACTACCATCTACTTCCTGTCTCTATGAGTTTGACTACTACAGATACTTCTTATAAGTGGAATTATCAATCATTGTCCTTTTATACTAGTTTATTCAGCATAATGTCCTTGAAGTTTATCCTTAAAGCATACATCAAATTTTCCTCACTTCTGAGCCTGAATAATATTTCAGATTTAGGTTTTTGGGCTAATATTTTAGAAAATCCTAATCTACCATTATATTTTAAAGGTAAAGTGACATCTCATGAACAATGAGACCAAGAAAAAAAAACCCAGCTGGACTTGGTCCTGCAATTCTGGGAAAACTAAATTGTTAATCAGATAATTGCAGAATAGCACATTCAAAATAAATATCAAGCAATTCCTTTGAAATTCTGGTGTTGGAAAACAGGGTCACCACCTGGTATATTCTATATTTATTTGGTTTGGGGAGTGCAATTTGGCTGCAGTTCATCATAATTAAGAACAGTATTATAATGGAGTTTAGCTCAACTCATATATTGGCTTTGACTTATGTGACACATGTTATCATTTGGATTTGTTATGTGAGCCAAAAGCTTTATTTCAAACATGGTTTCTACCATAGTGTTGTTCTCTGCTGCGGATGGAGGAATGGTTTTGAAGTATAACCCATTCTCTTAATTTCTTTCTTTTTCTGGCAATGCCACATGATATGCAGGGTATTAGTTCTTGACTAGGGATTGAACCTGTGCCTCCTGCAGGGAAAGCATGGAGTCTTAACCACTGGAGTGCCAGGGAAGTTCCTATACTTAATTTTACCTCTTGGTTCTTACATGGCTCTGCAAGTCAATTTACTTTACCATTATGGTTATCCTGGCCAGCTTAGTCTTAACTATTACTAGGACTTACAACATGAATATTTATTGAGTGCCTACTATATGTTAGACAGTATTCTCGATGCTGGAAATCCAGTAGGTAAAAAGGAAAACTATTTGCCCTTGAGGAATTTTCAGACATCATATAATAAACATGCTAAATAAATACTATTACATAGTATGTTGGAAAATCTCATGCATGTGGAAAAATTGCAGAGCAGGTTAAGGGTGGTTGGGGTTGGTTACAGTACTAAATAGGTGAAAGTGAAGTGAAAGTCGGCTCAGTCATGTCAGACTCTTTGCTACCTCATGGGCTATACAGTCCATGGAATTCTCCAGGCTAGAATATTGGAGTGGGTAGCCCTTCCTTTCTCCAGGGGATCTTCCCAACCCAGGTCTCCCACATTACAGGCAGATTCTTTACCAGCAGACCATGCAAGGGAACCCCAACAATACTGGAGCGGGTAGCCTATCCCTTCTCCAGGGGATCTTCCTGACTCAGGATTTGAACCAGGGTCTCCTGCATTGCAGGCTGATTCTTTACCAACTGAGCTATCAGGGAATCCCATATAGTAGGTAGTCAGGGTTAACCTTATAAAGAAGATGAAAAGTGACCCCAAACCTGAAGGACAAGGCTGAAGAAGAGTTGGTGAAGTCTAGGAAGAGGAGCAGCTAGTGCAAAGTTGCTAATGCGGGAGTGTTTAAGGAGTGGCAACAAAGAAAGCAGTCTGATGGGGGAAGGCTAACCCTGGGGAGAAGAAGTGAGGATGGAGGCTACACCACGCAGCATCTTGTAGGCTGTTATTAGCACCTTGACTCTCTGGATAAACAGGAAGTTACTGGAGATTTGAACAGGATGACATTATCTGACATTCACTGTTAAAAGTTCAATTCCAATGTTTAAATTTAAAATGCTTTAACTATGGTAAAAGCATGGAACATAAAAATATATGACATATACACTTTAAGCATACAGTTCAGTGTTAGGTACATTTCCAATGTTGTGCAAATCTTCAGACCTTTTGCATACTGCAAAACTGAAAACTATATCCATTAGACAACTCTCCATTTCCCCTTTCGTCTAGGCCCAGGCAACCATCATTCTACTTTCTGTTTCTATGAATTTGACTACTTTAGTTACTTCATATAAGTGGAATATTATGAATATTTGTCTTCTTGTGAGTGGCTTGGGCTTCCCTGGTGGCTCAGTGGTAAAGGATTTGCCTGCCAATGCAGGAGATGTGGGTTCAGTCCCTGGGCCAAGAAGATCTCCTAAAGGAAGAAATGGAACCCGTTCCAGTATTCTTGCCTGGAAAATTCCATGGACAGAGGAGCCTGGTGAGCTGCAGTCCATGGGGCCACAAACTTAGCAAAATGTCCTCAAGATTCATCCACATTGTAACATTTGATAGCATTTCTTTCCTTTTTAAGACTGAATAATACCCATTGGATCTATATACTGAATTTTGTTTATTCATTCATCCACTGGTGAAAATATGGATTGCTTCCACTTCTTGGCTCTTGTGAACAATGCTGCTATGACCATGGGTGAGCAAATATCTCTTTGAGACTCTGTTTCAGTTCTTTTGGATATATACCCAGAAGTAGGATACCTGAAACCTATCATAATCCTGTTTTTACAGTTTTGAGGATTTTTCTTTTTAAATTTTTGCCACTTTAAAAATTTTTTTAATTGAAGGATAATTGCTTTACAATTTTGTGGTTTTCTGTCAAACATCGATAAGAATCGGCCATAGGTACCCCCGTGTCCCCTCCCTCCTATCTCCCTCCTGTCCCACCCTTCTAGATTATCACAGAGCCTTTCTGCAGTGACTGCACCATGTTACATTCCAACCAACAGGGTGCTGCTGTTCCAGTTTCTTCATAACTTTGCCAACACTTGTTATTTTCTGGTTTTGGTTTTGTTGCTGGCTGCACTTTGTGGCATTTGGGATCTTAGTTCTCTGAGGGATTGAATCCATGACCCTGCAGTGGGAGCTTGGAGTTTTAACCACTGAACCTCCATTGAAGTTCCTGTGTTTTTTTTTTTTTAGACAGTAGCTATCCTAATGGGTATGAGATGGTATCTCATTGTGGTTTTGATTTGTATTTCTCTAACGATTGGTGAGCATCTTTTATATGCTTATTGAGTATTGCATGTTATCTTTGAAGAAATGTCTATTTAAGTTCTTTGCCCATTTTTAATTCAGCTATCTGGGGGTTTTTTTGTTGTTGAGCTATAGGAGTTCTTTAGATATTTTGAGTATGAGCCTCTTATCAGATACATGATTTGCAAGTATTTTCTCCTGTTTTTAGGGGGAAATTTTCACTCTGTTGATTCTGTCCTTCAAAGCACTGAAGTTTTAAATTTTGGTGAAGTCCATTTAACACATTTTTACTGTTGTTGCCTGTTGCTTTTGGTGTCATATTTAAGAAATCATTGCCAAACCCAAGGTCATGGAATTTCTTTCCAAGGTCTTCTTCTAAGAGTTTCATAGTTTTAGGTCTTATGTTTTGGGTATTCAATCCATTTTGAGTTAATTTTTGTATATGGTATAAGGTAAGAGTGGAATTTTATTAATTTGCACGTGGATGTTCAGGTTCCCAGAACCATTTTTTGAAGAGACTATCCTTTCTTTATTGAGTAGTGTTGGCATCCACGGCAAAGAACATTTGGCCATATACATGAGGATTTATTTCTGGGCTCTCTGTTCTAAGCCATTGGTCTATATGTCTGTGTCCATGCCATCAAACATAAAGGAGTCAGATAGAAAAGAATATAAATTGTATGATTCCATTTATATAAAATTCCAAAATGATTTAATCTATGGTATTAGAAGTAAGGGGGTATCCTTGTGGATGGGTAACAACTGTAAGGGACATGAAGGGGTTTTGGTGGTACTGGTAATATTATTTATTGATCTTCATGTTGATTTATATAGGTATGTTCACATGAAAAGTCACTGAGTTATATACAGGTATTTAGCATTCATAACTATCAGACTCTTTATACTATTTAGTATAATCTTAATTAAAAGTGGTTGCCTAGAAACAGAGAAATATGATCAAAATCCATTGATTCTATACTGCTTTTAATTATAATGACACTCATTTTCCCCCACTGGATTTACAGTAGACAAGTTAAAGGAACAGATATAAGTTTCAGCCTTTCATATTCAGAGACACCTCTTTTCGCATACCTGGGAGAGCAGTTAGAAGTGAGTGATGAAAGGGAATAAGTAATGCTTCTTATTGCATTCTTTGAAGAATCAACATAACATTGGGTTTTGTCAGCTGACAGATAGCATTTGATTATAACACCTTCTCTAATTGCAATATTCTGATGATGCCAACTTTGACAAAAACACCTTTTTTTTTCATAATGCCAAGTTGATCAGGACCCACCAAAATAAGGACCTACAGTTATTCCTGCAAACCCACGTCAAGGGAAAAAGAAGGTGTAGACCTCTCTTCAGTAGTGTGCATATTAGAACTTCCCAATCTGTGTGCCTTGGTACACTTTGTGTTGGGAATGAATTACATGTGTATGGAGGCCGGATTCTACTTAAACTTCAAGAGTGGTTAAGCCAGGCCTAAAGAGGAAGAAATTACTGGGCTGGTCATTCCTACAATGAGATACCTCGTTCTTCAAATCCATTGTATACTACAGATATTTTCCCTGTGTGCAGTAATGTACAAAGGGTTGGAAAGTCAGTAATGAGAAAAATAATGAGACTCCTAGCACAGTGAGGCAATGGCAACCCACTCCAGTACTCTTGCCTGGAAAATCCTATGGACATGGATTTTGAGCCTACATGGCTCCCATGGGGGAGCCTGGTAGGTTACAGTCCCTGGGGTTGTGAAGAGTTGCTCAGACACGACTGAGCAACTTCACTTTCAGTTTTCACATTCATGCACTGGAGAAGGAAATGGCAACCCATTCCAGAATTCTTGCCTGGAGAATCCTAGGGACGGAGGAGCCTGGTGGGCTGCCTTCTATGGGATCGCACAGAGTTGGACACTACTGACGTGGCTTAGCAGCAGCAGCAGCACAGTAAAGAGTTCCACTTATAAACAGAGAATTATTTCTAAATTCTGATGGTAACTGAGCTTTCTGGATGGGCCAGAGGAGTCTCTAGGGAAGAAAAACAAGGTATAGTGGTTTCCAGGGAAAGCTCTAGAGTTCAAGTACTTGTTTTTGAATGATGGCTCTATCATTAACCAATTGCTTTGAAAAGTACTTGAAAAACAAAATGACACTGCCCTGTGACTCATTTTCTTCATCTATGATTCATAGAAACCTACTTCAGAGAGTCATATCAAAATTAAATTCCATTAGCTCAGTGCTCAGCATATAGTAAGTGATCAAGAAATATTAGCTATTGCTAACACTGACTACCACTGTGTACCATTAATTGAGTACCAGGCTTGAATGCCAGACTTGCAAGGAATTTTTATAAAGTTTATTCAATCTAATCCTCAAAGTAGGTTTGTTATAGATAAGAAAATTAATGCAGAGAGAGGCTAAACGACCTGTCCATGGCTAACAGTTAACAAATGGCAGAGTCAGACTTTAACTTCTAGGTCACATAAACTCATGGTCTTTCAATGTTTTTGCTAATATTCTCTCTGGGACATTAAAAATATTACTTATATAATTTTCATTATAATTATAATCATTACAAAGAATACAATTTCCAGCATTGTGAATACTGACATTTCAAAATAAAACTGTTATATCACTCTTCGTATCCAATGGCATTTAAATTTCACAGTGATTGGCTACTCACCATAGTCCATTTAAAAATACTTGAAAAAAACTTATAATAGTTATAAATTTTACACAGTTCCTTTCCTTCCATGAACTTATTTTTCCATCTCAATGCCCTTATTCCAGGATTTTATCCCCCAGTTTTTATGATTCAAAGTATTTTTTGGCTTCCCTATCTGTCATAATTCTTTACATTAATAAATACACATAAATTTCCTGTGATCATAAGGTCTTGTGTTAAAATTTTTTTCTAAATTGAATTACCATTATATTTATCAGTAGTTAAAAATTCATTAAAACATTATGAATTCACTAATTATTGAATATGGGCTTCCTGATGGCTCAGTTGGTAAAGAATATGCCTGCAATCCAGGTGGCCCTGGTTCAATGCTTTGGTTGGAAAGATCCACTGGAGAAGGGATAGGCTACCTGCTCCAGTATTCTTGTGCTTCCCTTGTGACTCAGCTGGTAAAGAATCCGCTGGCAATGTGGGAGACCTGCGTTTGATCCCTGGGTTGGGAAGATCCCTGGATTGGGAAGATCCCCTGGAGAAGGGAGTCTATCCACTCCAGCATGCTGGCCTGGAGAATTCCATGAACTGTATAGTCCATGGGGTTGCAAAGAGTCGGACATCACTGAGCAACTTTCACTTCACAACTACTGAATGTAAGATACTGGAATAAGGTAGATGGGGGTCATGTAGACCTGTAGAACTCTGATTGAGGACATTATCAAAATGTCCCTTAGCTTGCTCAGGGACATCTCTTCCCTCAGGACAATGCATTTTTAGGGAGATGAGGGATATGTGAGAGGAACTCTTTCTTGAGCTTCTGGATCTTAAGCCTCTTCATGCCTGTCTGCCTCTTGGAAAGTCCTTCATTACTGAGATGACTACACATTCCAGTTTATGCCTGTTATTCTGGCGTAAGTATTAACAGAAACCCTGTCACTCTCTTAAGTATCTCTGTTTGGAGGATAAATTGATTGCCCCATCAAGTATCCCTTGTGGTTCCCCAAGTGAATATTATTCAGATCTGAAGACCATTCCTATAAACAAAGGTATCTGACTCTCTTTTCTCCTGTTAAATTGTAAAAATATTCATTGTACACTTATGTTCCATGTAATATATTTGTTACTCTGACATATCTTGTCATCAGTATATACCCCACTTTTCTACCCCTCTTTTTAACAGACAAGAAAACTGCAAGCCCAGAGAGCTTTAACGACTTGTCACAGGTAGTAAGTGGCTAAAGCAGAACTCATGCCTTGCTCCCTGTTTCTAAACCTGTGCTTATAATCAGGTATAATCTATGGGTCTCCAGCCTTGTGCTGATTCCCATCCCTCAGGCATGGGGGTCCCACCTTGTTGAAACTTGGGTTGTAGTTTTGGTCTGCCAAACTGCCCTTTTGCCCAAATCTCCACATCAAACACTTCCTACCAGGCTCCCTTTTACAGTTCACAGCACTTTCTCTCCATCCCTTTCCTGGTTCTGTTCACCAGCATCTATTCTCTAGGTGACCACACAGTGTCCAATCCATTTAGCAAAGGAATACAGAGCAATCTTTTCGAATGTTAGCATTCTGCTCACCTTCCTAAGCCAATGTGGTGCTTCCCATAAAGATGAAGTCTGAAACTCTTAAGATTTACTAGGCCTTTCTTCTCAAATGTACGTCAGCCCTACTGAACTTTCTCCTTTTTCTTCTCCAACCTCACCTACTTTGCCTGTATTTGTCCCACACATATACCCATCTCCCAAACCCACCTTCTATTCATACTTGGGGCTTCCCTGGTGGCTTAGATGGTAAATAATCTGCCTGCAATGCAGGAGACCTGAGTTCAGTCTCTTGGTGGGGAAGATCCCCTGGAGAAGGGAATGGCAACCCACTCCAGTATTCTTGCCTGGGAAATCCCATGGACAGAGGAGCTTGGTGGGCTATAGTTCATGGGGTCACAGAGAGTCAGATCTGACTGAGCAACTAGCATTCATGCTTGAGATCTTAGTTAGATCTCCAGGCAGCTTGGTTGGACTTTGTGAGCCCCTCTCTGTCCCACTAACTTGGTGTCCTTCCAGTGGTGTGTTGGAGCCAACTGGAACAGTCTCTCAAAGCCGATTATTCACATCATTTCCCAAGTTTAGCATTGCATGACATCAGGTTGGCATCTTGAAACTGGTGACAGCTGAAGTGGTGCAAATCAGGGTCTTTTTTCCCAACTGATTAGTCAACATTTATCAGAACAACACTGTGCCCCTCCTGTATTTTCATAATGCTTAGAACACCATTTACTTTATTCATTCAGTGAATGTTTACCTACTTCCTACTTCATGTCAGATACTGTTCTTACTGATGAGGCTATAAAGGTGGGCAAATAAGATAATCCTTACCATTATGGAGCTGACAATGCTGAAAGGGGGAGATTGACCTTAGTCAGATATCCACATAAATTAAATTAAAAATAAAAATTTTGTTAAGACCGAAAAATTCTTTAAAAATTTACAATAGGTGGGGCTTCCCTGGTGGTCCAGTGGTTAAGAATCGCCTCCCAATGCAGGGGGACATGAGTTCTATTGCTGGTTGGGGAACTAAGATCCCACATGCCCTGGGGCAACTAAGCCTGTATGTGACCAGAGAGTCCATGTGTCACAACAGGAGAGAGGCCTGTGCACTGTAATGAAGGCCTGGCACAGCCAAAACATAAATAAAATAAAATGGAAAGAACATACATAAAAAAAAATCTGTCATAGAATATTTGACCTAGTCTAAGAAGGTTTTCCTGAGCTAAAATCAGATGAAGGATAAGTGTAGGTTTAGGAAGGAGCAAGATGAAGGAGCATTCCAGGTCCAGGAAACAACATGTGCTACGGTTGGAGGGAGCATGACCCTCAGGATCAAGGGAAAGAGGACAAGTGTGGCAAGTGGGAGCTTGGTGGGAGATGCAGCTGCAGAGTTAAGGTTACACAGGGCTTTGCAAGCCTCACCAAAGAGTGTTGTCTTTATCCTAAGAGTGATGGAAAGTCACTGAAGTGTTTTGAGTAGGTAAAGCACATTGAACAAGTGGAAAATCAGCACAGCGTGGCACTTCAGAAATCAACTCTGCAGCCAGGTTGCCTAGCTTGAAAGGCTGACTCTGTGACTTACTAGCAGTTTACTAGTTGACTTCTATGTGCCTCAGTTTCCTCATGGGTTGCTGCTGGCTGCTGCTGCTAAGTTGCTTCAGTCATGTCTGACTCTTTGTGACCCCATAGATGGCAGCCCACCAGGCTCCCCTGTCCCTGGGATTCTCCAGGCAAGAACACTGGAGTGGGTTGCCATTTCCTTCTCCAATTCATGAAAGTGAAAGGTGAAAGTGAAAGGTGAAAGTGAAGTCACTCAGTTGTGTCTGAATCTCACGACCCCATGGACTGCAGCCTACCAGGCTCCTCCGTCCATAGGATTTTCCAGGCAAGAGTACTGGACTGGGGTGCCATTACCTTCTCCATTCCTCATGGGTTAAATGGTGATAAAACCTAATCTGTAGGCTGTTTATCAGGTTGTAAAGCTCTTAGAACAGTACATTCAGTTCAGTTCAGTCACTCAGTCGTGTCCGACTCTGCGACCCCATCAGTCGCAGCACGCCAGGCCTCCCTGTCCATCACCAACTCCCAGAGTTCACTCAAACTCACGTCCATCCAGTCAGTGACAACATCCAGCCATCTCATCCTCGGTCGTCCCCTTCTCCTCTTGCCCCCAATCCTTCCCAGCATCAGAGTCTTTTCCAGTGAGTCAACTCTTCGCATGAGATGGCCAAAGTACTGGAGTTTCAGCTTCAGCATCATTCCTTCCAAAGAAATCCCAGGGCTGATCTCCTTCAGAATGGATTGGTTGGATCTCCTTGCAGTCCAAGGGACTCTCAAGAGTCTTCTCCAACACCACAGTTCAAAAGCATCAATTCTTCGGCACTCAGCTCATCATAAATCCTAATGAAAATTCTTGTTCAATTAAATAAAAAAATCTTTGGTAAGACAACTGAATGTTGTGGGAGGGCTGTGGTCTAATAGGGGATGCAGACAAAAACAAATCATTATAAAATAGCATGGAGTAAGCACAAAACATAGTGGTAACACAAAGATGAAGATGAACTTGGTTTCCAGTTATTAGGAGCAGAGTCAAGAGCATAAAGGATGTTCCAGTTGGAGAGAGCAGCACTAAGAGGGGGTGGAGATTCACAAATGTCACTGACTCGAACGCGATGCTTAAAGCTTAAAGCCAGACATCAATAAAAACCAATGAGGGGGATAGGGGTGCAACGGTGGGGGTTGAAATTCCTGGTGGTCCTATAGCTAGCACTCTAATGGTGGGGCCGGGTTCCATTCCTGGCCAAGGAACTAAGATCCTGCAAGCTGCCTATATACAACAGTAAAAACACCCCTCCCCAAACAACAACGAGGGGAGAAATGTTCTAGTAGAGGGACTAAAGTGTGATTAATTTCAACTCCAAAGCAAATGCAGAGGCTTTATGGAGGAGGGCTCCCATTAAGGTTGACTGCAGAGGCCTGAACAGGTCATACTGCCAACTCTGCACCTCACTAGTTTGTGATTTGACTTCTCTAATTCTTAATGTCCTCATCTGTAAAGTGGGAATAATAATAATATAATAACTCATAGAGTTGTTAAGTCACAGTTAATGCATTAAAATCTTAGCATAAAGTACCCAATAAATGTGAAGCTATTATTATTATTATTATATTATGAGTTGAAACTTGAGTGAGAAGAACTTTGATTGGCACTAAAGGAATAAAAGGTCCCAAAGTCAGAAAGCATGTGACACATCTGAAGAACAGCAAGTCAAAAGGCACTTTGAAATATGGTCATCAGGGCCAATCTATGAACAGTTTTTACTGGTCCATGATGAGATAAATAGAGAAATTGAGAGCAAACACTTAGAAATTAAAAGAATACAAAAATAAATTGTCAGTAATTTTATATTTGTATACCTGCATCCAGTCCCATCACTTCTTGGCAAATAGATGGGGAAACAGTGGAAACAGTGGCTGACCTTATTTTTCTAGGACCCAAAATCACTGCAGATGGTGACTGCAGCCATGAAATTAAAAGACGCTTACTCCTTGGAAGGAAAGTTATGACCAACCTAAACAGTATATTCAAAAGCAGAGACATTACTTTGTCAGCAAAGGTCCGTCTAGTCAAGGCTATGGTTTTTCCTGTGGTCATGTATGGATGTGAGAGTTGGACTGTGAAGAAGGCTGAGTGCCGAAGAATTGATGCTTTTGAACTGTGGTGTTGGAGAAGACTCTTGAGAGTCCCTTGGACTGCAAGGAGATCCAACCAGTCCATTCTGAAGCCCTGGGATTTCTTTGGAAGGAATGATGCTGAAGCTGAAACTCCAATACTTTGGCCACCTGATGTGAAGAGCTGACTCATTGGAAAAGACTCTGATGCTGGGAAAGATTGAAGGCAGGAGGAGAAGGGGTCGACAGAGGATAAGATGGTTAGATGGCATCACCGACTCAATGGACATGGGTTTGGGTGGACTCTGGGAGTTGGTGATAGACAGGGAGGCCTGGCATGCTACGGTTCATGGGGTCGCAAAGAGTCGGATACAACTGAACTGAACTGAAAATACCTGTAATGAAAATTGGGACTTGTAGTTTTTATGTTTTTTTTTTTTTCACTTTTATAGCAAGTTTCAAATTGTATCTTACAAAAATGACAGTTCACGACTTATTGGAAATAATAAAAAATTATAAATAAGCTATCTTTACCTCAGATAATTTGAGAAAAAGTAATACTGCAGAGCTGGAGATAGCAACATAAGAGATGATCCTGGTGGGCCAGGGTCACCTTTGAGAACTATTTTGAATGTCTGAGTTCACACTTCATTCAACGGGCAATGGGGTTACTAAAAGTTTAGACAGATTGTTAACTGAGGGTTAAGTGTATGGAGGTAAATGGACACTGCAAATTTTGTACTTTTTAAAGTTTCCAGGGAGCATGTGTTTTTCTTGTTGTTGCTGTTAAAGAGGAGACCTGAATTGCTCCGTGTCTCACAAATATAACTGTTTGTATTTGATAAGAGTGTGGTTATACAAAGGAATTTAAATTTATCAAAACATAAAACGTTGAAAATACGTGAGCACACATTGTGTGACCAGTGATGCGAGTGGCTCGTTGATACAAAAAGCTACGCCAGGTAATCAGGTGAAACTCCTTTCTCCTGCACCCTCATATAATTAACGCATCAACCAAAGAGGCAGGACTCTGCCGGATCTCCCAGCTGGGGCCTTCTCGTCCATCCTCATCACCGTCGGCTCTCCCACAGCCCTGCGGGGTAGGATGGGACAATAACGCTCTAATCACCGGCAGCCCTGGGAGGCGTTGGACCGCTCACCTATCCCGGGGTTTCCAGACTCTGCCCTCATCCGGGTGCTGAGACAGCTAAAACCTGAACATTTTCCTTTCAGCTCCTCAACCCGTCTCTTCGCTACCTGCCCGGCCACTCCCGCAAGCCTGTGACTCCTCGGGGAGCCCTCCGGCCTCCTGAAGCCCCACCTCGGGTAGGCCCTGTGGTCACTTGAGCTCTTGAAACCCCCTCGTGGCTCTGAGGTTCAAGGCCGTGGGCACCGCGAGGCCTGAGAGCCACGTTCTGGACGAAGGACTCCAATTAGAGACGCAGGACTGCGGGGGCCCAGGACACTGGGGAGCCAGATCCAGACGGTGAGGTGAGAGCCGGAGCCCGCGGCCCTCGGCTCGCCTGCGTCGCCCCGAGGCCGTCGTCGGCGTCGTGGAGGCGGCGCTTGGGCCCCCGCCGCCCGCGGGCGCCCGGAGTCCCTGGCCGGCGCGCCCCGCCTTCTCGCCGCGGAAAACCCGGCGGCTGCCGGGACCAGGTGGGGGCCGCGTCCCGGGCGTGGCCGCCGCCGCTGGAAGGCTGGGCTCCGAACCTGGCCCTGAGCACGGCCACCCCCGCCGGCGCCGCCGTAGCTCCAGCGGCCGACCAGGTGCGTGCGCCGCCCGCCCGCCCGCGTCAGCCAACGGCTGAGCTGGCTCCTCCGGGCAGGCGAGCTGAGGCGGGTGGCCGACCCCAGAGTGAGGGGAGCTTTCCGAGTAGCTCGTGGGAGCGACTGACACGGGGTGGGGAAGCCGCCGGGAGACCGGTCTGGCCTGTGGCTTCCGCAGCAAAGGCCCAGAAATGAGGAAATCGAATGAGGGCGCCGGGATGGAGGAGGATGCTGGGCGCAGAGGGGCCAGGCATCATGGCTCCTTTGCCCTCTCGTCCTGGGACGCGGGAGGGGTGCTCCGGCCCCAACCTGCGAAGATGCTTCCCTCGCCCGCATCTGGAAGCAAGTCCTAGTTCCGCTTTATCGAGAGCTCCTTTGTGGTTATTTTAACCTTTTATCTTGTACTTTCATTTTTGGTGTGCAATTCTAGGCTCCCCGCCGGCTCTTAAGTTCCACAGGACAGAGCCCCTGCTGGGCTTGTCAGGTCCTCAGTGTGGTTCCAGAGGGTAAAGCGTCTGCGTGCAATGCGGGAGACCCAGGTTCGATTCCTGGGTTGGGAAGATCTCCCGGAGAAGGAAATGGCAACCCACTCCAGTCTTGCCTGGGAAATCCCATGATGGAGGAGCCTGGTAGGCTGCAGTCCATGGGGTCCCAAAGAATGGGACACGACTGAGCGACTTCACTTTCTTTTTCTTTCAGTAGTACTCAGTGAGGAATTGAGCAAAAAAGTGAGTTCCTATGGAGGAGAACTGGTGAATTAACGTCAGTGAATGAATACACTTGAAACAGAGCTGAATGAAGGAATACATGAATGGATATAAATACACACAACGTGGAGGCAGTGGAGACAGAGGCTTACAACTCTTTATCTTCTGGTGGATTTCGAAAGCTGTATAGATGTTGCACTCTATATAAACGCAGTCATTCTGATTGTGGCTGTTGACAGTGCTATGCTGTATTAAAATAATCCACAGAAGCACCCCTTCATTTTCCATTTTAGGTAGATTTTCTTTTATGCATTGCTTAAAGTGATACGTTTAGGCTGCTTCTTCTTCTGTTTTTTTTTTTTTGTATTTTATTTTCTGACTTTGCAGAAACAGTGTCACTATAATTTTTTTTTAACATTTATTGTGTACTTTATAATATTTTTAATGTATTTATGAAAGATAAGAGTGAATCTGAAGGCAGTACCACGTGACTCTGCTTTTAGTAATTTGTGAAACCAGACATTTCTTTGAATTCAGGATTGTGGAAGATCTTGTTTGCTTTCCCAAGACAGGTGCTGGCTGGTTTGTGGATGACTGAAGAAGGCTGACTATAGTTCAGAGAGGAAAAGAGAGACATTTATCTGTGTGCAGATACTTTGGAAGTGACACAGGTGGAGACTGCTTTAATTCAATTGGTCACTGCTTCAGTTCCAGGTTTCCAGGCCTGGGTTTCAGAAAACGTGGATGACTTTAGACTTGTTCCTTTATCTCTTTAGGTCTGTTTCTTAATCTTCGAAATGCAGGAGGTTTGGTAGGGCTCCTTCCTGAGGTAGACTTCCAGGATTCTCTTTATTAGGTAAAAGGTGAAATTGCAGATGATTTTAAGAAAGCTTAACTCACTCCAACTGCTCTGCTTGGGATTCTGTAGAATCTTGGCCCCACTGCCTTATCTTAAAATTACAACTCATTCCTCATCTTCTTCACATCTGCTGCAGAAGGAACTGGGAGTTTAAGATGAGAATTATAGACTGGGCAGGAGGGGAGAAAGGAGGGCAAAACAGTTTTGTGCATTGCCACAGGCCTCCCGTCCTGGGTCTAACTTGTTTTCAATGCACCCAGCCTGACAATGTATTTTTAGTACATCTAGGGAATTATCACTATTAATTTGCCTGCATTTGAGAGTAGTAATCATAGATCACAACATTTTGGAAATGGAAGGACCTTAGAGATTTTTAAAAGGCACTTAAGTCATTTTACATATATATTAAAATATTTCTTGCATGCTACATTTCACAAAGTCCTAATGTGTTAAGTAAAATAAAACTAACATTACCTACTTCTGTTCTTTCAAGTCTCTTGGGAGAAGTGAAGTCAGATGTGGTGCTTGGTGGAAAAAAACAAAACAAAAAACAACTTTTTGTGACTCTGTTCTCAAAGATCCAGTTGTTGGGTCACATGTGATTCCGACATGGAATGTAACAGAGATGATATTTATGGGGCAATGACCACTCACCAAGCACTGTTATATTTAACCTTTTTACTTGTTTTGCCCCATTTCATCCTTGCTGTAAATTTAAGTGCTGCATACCTTGTAATCCCTATTCCACCTTCCAAAAATAGAAACAGTGCTTTGAAAATGGAAAGGTCAGGTATTTAAAACACAAACAGATGGAGGCAGGGTTTCTCCCAGAAATGTAGACAATCCCTGCTAGGAAAATCTGTGTAACATTGGAGAATGTGGTCTCTGTGTGTGTTCCAGGATATATATTAAACTCTTGGGCATTGTAGATAAGGGTATTTAGAATGGGAGCTCAGGAGGGGGATAATTGAGACTGAATTACAGAAATTATTGAGTTCCATTGCTACTCTGGAAGACTCACATTTTTACATTGGTGCACATACATCCTAATGTTAAATGTGCTCGTATTTAATAATCCAGGGAGTATAAAAGGATCAGTCACATCAAGAGATATATGGGTGAGTGGCACCTATGGACATCAAACTGAGTACAATGTTGTTTCTTGGGCTAGTTTTCCCATCCTTGATAACTTGCTACCTCCCAACCTCCTTCTTTATAAGAGTGACAACTCCTAATGCAAAATACAATGCCTACCTTGCTGTAATCTAGAAGCAGGAATGCAGGATGAGTTTCCAAAACTCTTATAATTAATTGACAAGAGGAAAAGAGAGGCCCATAAAGTAAATGGTAAATTATTTTGTTTCTTCGTCAGTCGAGTTTCAAAGAAGGCAGAGACTAGTTGCAGCTGCTTGAAAAACTAAGAGTGATGCCAGTTTGATTTAGCTCAGGAGGCTGAAACTTTCTGCCCTGAAGGCTGGTGTGATGGAATAGACCTTCCCATTGCTGACAATATTATGAAAAAAACATTAAAGCAACAATTTTTATTACTTGCCCTGGAGCTAGAGCTTTAAAATGTACTTTCTTCTCCCCCTATCCTCCCTAAACCACTTAGGTTTTTAAAAAGAAACAACCCATTCATGTGTTTGCTACATTAGATTATTAGTCCTTTCCTTTATTCTTGGGCTCTGTTTCTTTATTGCAGCTAAGATGAAGGACCGGTGTGCTTCTGTGGAATTTTTCTTTAGTTATTATTTTTACTCTGTGTGTGTGAATTTCAGTAACCGTTTATTGGGTGCGTACTGTGTGCCAGGTAACCGTTTATTGAGTGTGTACTGTGTGCCAGATAAAGATGAATGAGACACCAATTTTATGGAGGAAGTGAGCCATCCACAAATAATTGCAGCACAGGGTAATGCGGAAGTAGTGGCTACTCATTCTCCCAGGAGAGAGGTTTGGTCAGAATTTAGGAAGACTTCACAGAGCAGGTGAACTTTGAACTGGATTCTATGTTCTGAGCACAGAAACAGGATGGGCAGAAGAAAAGGAGGCAGTTTGAGCATAGCACTGCCAGGGAGAGACATGGATTGGGTGGGTCTTGTGAGGTTGGGGCCAGAGAAAGAAGGTCCTTGAATGTCATGTTATTTCAACTTTATCACAGCCTAGAAAATTTTATTTAAGAGTTTTAAAGCTAATTTTTAATAGGAGGAATGCTGTAATTGGACTTTCTCTAGAAGATAACTCCAGCAATAATATTTGGGGAAACTAGAGGTGGAAAGCTGGGCGGCCAGAGGAAAATGAGGATGCTGGTGCTATAGTCCAAAGGAAATAGGATAAGGGTCTAAACTAGCATAGGTTTGAGAGATTATCAGCAGATAGGCAGAGCAGGGTTTAATGACTAGCTGGACATGGGAAGTAAGGTTGACAATAATTCTGAGGTTTCAGTATTGCTTACTTAGGTAGATGCAGATGCCACTAATAAGGGTAATAAACATCAGATGAGGAAGAGGTTTGGGGAGGAAGAGAGTGAGTAGAGACAACTCATGGATGTGAGGACAGGTAGGAATATCCTTGATGTAGACCCTTGACTAGCGACTATAGTACTGTGACATCATATAGCCAAGACTGGTCAAATTTTTATGACAGATCCGCAGTCTAAATAGACAAATCAATTCAATAAATCATGTAAAAGAAGGAAAAAACACATTAGACTTTACTAAAGATGCTTATATTTCAGATGAGTTTCTTAGAACTCTAATTCTTATGTACGTTCTATTGAAAAAAAAGATAAACAATCAGGGGTTATTAAAAATAATCAAGAAAACCAAACTAGAGTGACACAGAGGGGAGTGATTGAAATGAACAAAGATAAGCAAATGGTTGGAGTGTAGCAGAGAGGACAGATTGCTCAAGACACAGGTATAGGCAGATTTGGAATGCAGAGGTGACATTTGAGCTGGCTCTTCCAAATAATGTATTTCTTTAGTGGTAAGAATATCACAAGCTTTGGTTTCTCATCTGTTCAACTTGTTCAGTTCAGTTCAGTTCAGTCGCTCAGTCCTGTCCGACTCTTTGCGACCCCATGGACTGCAGCACAGCAGGCTTCCCTGTCCTTCACCAACTCCCTAAGGTTGCTCAAACTCATGTCCATTGAGTCAGTGATGCCATCCAGCCATCTCATCCTCTGTTGTCCCCTTCTCTTTCCACATTCAATATTTCTTATCTTTTCCAAGGAGTCATTCTTTGCACCAAGTGGCCAAAGTATTGGAGTTTCAACTTCAGCATCAATCCTTACAATGAATATTCAGGGCTGATTTCCTTTAGGTTGGACTGGTTGGATCTCTTTGCAGTCCTAGGGACTCTCAAAAGTCTTCTCCAACACCACAGTTCAAAAGCATCAATTCTTTGGTGCTCAGTCTTCTTCACAGTCCAACTTTCACATCCATACATGACTACTGGAAACACCATAGCCTTGACTAGACGGACCTTTGTTGGCAAAGTAATGTCTCTGCTTTTTAATATGCTTTCTAGGTTGGTCATAGCTTTTCTTCCAAGGAGCAAATGTCTCTTAATTCACCTTGTTAGGGAGAGACAAACAGGTGATTGTTTAGAGGTACTGTGCAGAAGGTTTGTTCTTATCTTGCAGATAAAGTGTTGGAAGACTTTGAACTAAGAGAAGAAAAACAGAGTAAGATAAAATGAGAAGGATAATAGTTAGGAATTTTCAGAACATTTAATGAATTATGAGAAATAGTTGCTAACAAAGGAAAAGTTAGATTGATGTAGTGTTCTCTTAGGGTCATGGCATTAGACTTGCTTGGAAAAAAGGATAAATTAGCATAGAACCTTGTATATTAGGAAGAATTTTTACATTTGATTGTTATATGAACCCTCAGAAGCATGTGCAGCCAGGCACTATTATCTTTCTTTTATAAACTAAAAATCTTGATGTGAAAGAGGCTGTAGTTTGTCTCAGATCCTGTAACTGGCAAGCACTCCAGGCCTACCGAATTTCAGCCCACTACTCTATCCATTGTTTTGGAATCTTGCTTCCCTGGTAACCTTGATGTGTTACAGTATGTCCCTTCCACTCCCACCATGTCCATCATGTAAAAATAAGAATAAAGCAGATGATATTTGAAGGTCAAGAAAACCAAGATTGGGGAGAAAGGCAGTGATGGAAAGGCTCCTTGCCACCAGCTGTGCTACATGCAATAGGAATGGTCACAAAGTCTCTAGAGAATATCTGGGGAACTCAAACAATACTTAAAATGTAATAGGAGAGTCTATAATATAAAACAATTTTATGATTAAATCTTCCAAGAGGCAAATAACCCTTTAATTAAGTGGCATGTTAATGGCCACTAGGATCAGGTAAAGGCAAAGATCCTTCGCTCGAGCCCCCAGAAGAAATGCATTCCTGCCAACACATTGATTTTAGCTGGTAAGTCCAGTGTTGGATTTCTGACCTACAGAACTATAAGCATTTGTTTTGTTTAAGCCACCAAGTTTTGTGGTCATTTGTTATAGCCAGCGATAGAAAACCAGTGCAATATCCATAGATTTGCTGTAGGGTTAAGAAATGTAAGCATTTAGGAAAGGCCTTCTCAGTCAATACTAGCTACTGTCATTATTATTTTTTTCATTGGTACTTTCTCTTCTGTTTTTGCCTTTTTGTAATAGCTGTCCTGCGGTTACCCCAGATTGTTGGAAATCACTCCCCTCCTTCCCTGAGACTGCGACCTTAGGAGTTCCTCACTCCCAGGGTAGTCAGGATTCAGTCTCCAGCAATTTGTTGGAATTACCATTGAGGTATTCCTGCATTTTATGGGTTCAGTGGCTTCTGCTCCAGATGAGCCAGGGCTGGGCTCTGACCCTCTGGATTTGCCTATCTCTATAGGCTTTAGGGTGGTGGTTTGCTTTTACCCTCACTTCTCTGTTCTAAGGGGAGTGGTTGTCAGTTTGTTCAGTTCTATTTCCTTCTATAAGGGCTGGAGTAATGACAGAAGTGGAAACAGTGCTCTCAGTACCCTATAGCTATAATGAGCTCCTCTGTTCTTAAGAGGATTCCATCTCTATACTGGATCCTTTTCTGTTCTTCGGTTTTCAACTCAGTTTTATTCCAAAGAATGCTTTCTGGATTTTCTCATAGATTGAGATGCCATTAACCAAAATAGAAAACCAGAAAGGATTCTGTGATGTATCTGAAATACAGGGTACAAACAGGCTCAAAACCTGGGGTGATTAGCCTTAACTCTTCCCTATTCCTCATCCTCCCAGATTTTAAGTCACCAAATGCTGTTGTGTCTACCTTTGATAGCACCTGAAATTTTCTTTTTAAAATTGTCCCTGTCCTTTCTATCCCCTTCATGGATTACAGCCTTGTAAGGGTGAAAGGGATTAACTCATTGAAACTATGTGCCATGCCATGCAGGGCTACCTAGGACAGATGGGGTCACAGTGAAGAGTTCTGACAAAACGTGGTCCCCTAGAGAAGGAAATGGCAGCCTACTCCAGTATTCTTGCCTGGAGAACCCCATGAACAGTAAGATATGACACTGGAAGATGAGCCCACCAGGTCAGAAGGTGTCTAGTGTGCTGCTGGGGGAAGAGCAGAGGGCAATTACTAATAGCTCCAGAAAGAATGAATGGCTGAGCCAAAGCAGAAATGATAGTTAGCTGTGGATGTGTCTGGTGGTGAAAGTAAAGTCTGATGCTCTTAAGAACAACATTGCATAGGAACCCAGAATGTTAGGTCCGTGAATTAAAGTAAATTGGATGTGATCAAGCAGGAGATGGCAAGATTGAATATTGACATCTAAGGAATCAGTGAACTAAAATGGACAGAATAGGCAAATTTAATTCAGATGATCATTATATCCACTCTGTGGACAAGAATTCCTTAGAAGAAATGGAGTATCCCTCATAGTCAACAAAAGAATCTGAAAGGCAGTACTTTGGTGCAACCTCAAAAATGACAGAATAATCTCGGTTTGTTTCCAAGGCAAACCATTCAGTATCACAGTTATCCAAGTCTATATCCCAATCACTGATGCTGAAGAAGCTGGAGTTGATCGGTTCTGTGAAGACCTACAATACCTTCTAGAACTAATACTAAAAAGAAAAGAGTTTCTTGATGCTTTTGAATTGTGGTCCCAGAGAAGACTTTTGAGAGACTCTTGGACTTCAAGGAGATAAACCAGTCCATCCTAAAGGAAATCAATATTCATTGGATATCCATTGAATATTCATTGGAAGGGCTGATGCTGAAGCTGAAGTGTCAATACTTTGGCCACCTGATGCTAAGAACTGACTCATTGGAAAAGACACTGATGTTGGGAAAGATTGAGGGCAGGAGGAGAAGAGGGCAACAAGATGAGATGGTTAGATAGCATCATCAACTCAGTGGGCATGAATTTGAGCAAATACTGGGAGATAGTAGATGACAGAGGAATCTGATGTGGTGCAGTTCATGGAGCTGCAGAGATTTGGATGTGACTATAGCGACTAACCAAGAACAGCAATCCTTTCTATCACGGCTCTAGTCATATCCTTTATTGTTTCTTGCCTTGGACAGGCAGAGTCTTTTAATCATCCACACTGCTTCAAGAGTTGGATCATAGGCCAGATCATATTATTTTCCTTCTCAGAAGACCTACACTTTGAGCAATTAGCTGTGAAATAAAGGAGAAAACTCCTAATATGACATTTAAGGTTCTTAAAGATTTGGCATTAAAATGTATTTCTCAGTGCATTCCTAGTGCCTTCACTTACTGTGTTAGTTCTCTAGGCCTGTCATAACAAAATACCACTGACTGTGTAGCTTAAGCATTAGAAATTTATTTTCTCATAGTTAGAGAAGTTGAAAGTCCAAGATCAACATGTCAAAAGGTTTGGTTTCTTCTGAAGCTTCTTTCTTTGGCTTGCAGATGTTCATCTTCTTGCTGTTTCCTCATATGGTCATTTTTTTTTTTTCTGTTCATGTGTACCTTGGTGTCTCTATATGTCCAAATTTCCTCTTTGAGGTGAGGTGAGGTGAGGTGAAGTCGCTCAGTCATGTCCGACTCTTTGCGTCCCCGTGGACTGTAACCTACTAGGCTTCTCTGTCCATGGGATTCTCCAGGCAAGAATACTGAAGTGGATTGCCATTTCCTTCTCCAGGGCGTCTTCCCGACCCAGGGATCAAACCCCGGTCTCCCGCATTGGAGGCAGACGCTTTAACCTCTGACCCACCAGGGAAGCTAATCAGGTTATATTAGGCTACCTCCTCCAGTGCCCTCATTTTAACTTAATTACCTCTTTAAAGTCCCCATCTCCGAATATCATCACATTCTGAGGCACTGGGTTGTAGGGCTTAAGCATATGAACTGGGGTGTGGCACAGTTCAGCCCATAACACCTATAAGGCCCCTCCGTGTATTACTCTATATGTGTATGTTGGATTGCATCATGGGTGCACATCTTGACACGGGAAGATTTGAAAGATACTGATTCCTGGGTCCCACCTGACTGTGGGTTCTGAACCACTATGTCTGAAATGGGACTGGGAATACGTTTGTTGTACACATGTGTATGTTTCAGGTTCCCTCTAGTGCTTTATAATACTGCAGCTTTTTATACCCCGGACTTTTTAAAATAAGTAAGTTCTGGAGAACATGTTATAAATGTTCACATCTTTGCTCACAGTTGTTCTTTAACTAGAAAGACCCTTCCTACTATACAACTGTGAAAATTCATCTATCCTGCAAGGCTGAGCTGAAATACCATCTTCTCTGTTATTACTTCCTTATTCTCTCCTGTGATAATCCTGCACAACTTTATTATTACAGTTGACCCTTGAATAACTTGGGGATTAGGGGCACCAACCCCATAGCAGTCAGAAATCTGAGAATAACTTTACAGTTAGCCCCCACCTATCTGTAGTCCTCAGATTCAACCAACATTTGATCCTGTAGTACTGCGGTATTTATTGAAAAAAAATCCAGATGTGAGTGGACACACACTGTTCAAACCCATGTTGTTAAAGGGTCAACTGTACTTTATTGTTAATACTTGAGAATCAGTTTCCTGTTTTTTTGTGTGTGTGTCCTAGCCATTTGCCTTCATCTTTCACCAGCTTCCTAAGGCCTAGGCCCAGGATGACATATTCTTTATTTCTGTATATCTGAAACAGTTGTAGTTGCTCTGAGCACAGTAGGTAACCAGTCACTGTCTGTAGTATGAATAAATGAACTTGTTAATAAATGGTAATAATTTCTTTTTCTTTAGGTGGGTTTTTAAAAACAGGGCTATTATTGCTTTACAATTTGATAAGCTTATTTGTTTTATCCAGTGCTCTCCACTGGATAAAAAGTCATAAGAAAATTATTAGCTTTACAATGTAAAACTAATGGCAGATTTTACTCTGGAATTGGTTGGGTATCCTTAACATGATACAAAAACAATATTCTTCATGTGTATTTCTCACTTAGAACTTGTAAAAATTTTTCCTGTAGAAGGTGTTTGATAATAGGAAGAGAATATAGTGAAGGCATCATAACAATCTGTGATAATGACAAATTTTCTTTTTGCATTGCATTTTCAAGGCAGAGTGTGGATGGTTCAATTCTTAAAGATGAATGGATTTCCCAGCGTCCACTTGTATATCCTTGTTTATCCTCCCAATCAAGAACTGATTCCTTTTAGGGGGATATGTTAAGGTGGAAATCTATTAGCTGAGCTAATAATAAGCTGTGCTTTTCTGGGTCAGTGAATAACAGAAACAGTTCTTGAAATAATTACATCAGCTAAGATCCAGTTTCCGAGTAGGGATCAAGAGTCCGACTTATCCTTTGTCAGTCTTCTCAAAACTACTAAAACTTCTAGAGATGGAGTAATCGCCTCTTAAATAATAGCTCCAAAGCCTTTTCTGAACCAGAGCAGGCAATAACAGGGATTGGCAGGGGAAGGACTGATGTCTACCCATGAGGGGAAAAATGACTCTGCCTTGAAAAAACAGATGAGCCTTTGGATGTGGAAATTTACAAGACTCAGAGAGCCCTGAAACATCTTTAGAAGCTGAGCCCAGCTGAATAATGGGAGGCTGTGTGCTGGCTTGGCATGGGAGCCTGTCTGGCACAAACTCCACTGTAAACAACTCTTCAAACATTTGCATCTGCATCCATGACATTAGATTCTCAAAATGTCCAATTAAACACTTTTTAATAAAAGAAACGTTTGCTTCCTCAGTTGACCTGGTGTCAGCCTGGCCTTTCTGGTGGGGAAGGAGTTGCAGCTGTTGAATGCCCTTCGTTTCTGGACCCAGTCATGTCCTTCTGGTGGATAGGACTCAGTGCTTTCATTGCCATGGCCTGGGTTCTATCCCTGATCAGGGAACTAAGATGCACAAGCCAAGTGGTGCAGCCAAAAGAAAAAAAGAAAAAAATAATCTTCTTGAAAGCTGTGGAAACAGTGCCAACCTGTGGGTCATGGGATTAGGTTAGGTAACTAGAGGGAAACACTGAGGCAGCGAGTGCTTTTCAAACTCAAGAAAACCTACTCGGTGCTTTAGTTGTTTTGTCCTTTGAGCTTGAAAAAATACAGAAGTGATAATAGTAGCTGAGAAAGTGAAAAAGGGCAGTGCTGATTCATTTTTAAAATATTATTCTCTTGAGAACGATAAGATAACTATATATAATTCAGTTTTTCAACATTTCAGCAAATATATATTGAATAAGTGTTAACGGTGTGTAAGTATGTGTGTCTGTGGTGTATGCATTTCCCTGTCTGTGCTGACAGATGTGGAGCTGCTCGGATTGTGACTGGTATAGCAGTGAAGCTCTTGGACACATGATGCAGACACACAAAGGGAGAGAGGAAGAGGATAAGAGAGAAGAATCAAATTTAGATTATTCTTTAGAAAATATATGGGCATGTATAAGGAAGTGAAATATATGGGCATGTATAAGGAAGTGAAAAGCAAGTGACCTTGAGTAAATTTTTCAGTGCTACTAGCTCAGTTTTGGAGAAAACAATGGCACCCCACTCTAGTACTCTTGCCTGGAAAATCCCACGGACGGAAGAGCCTGGTGGGCTGAGGTCCATGGGGTCGCTAAGAGTCAGACACGACTGAGCGACTTCACTTTCACTTTTCACTTTCCTGCACTGGAGAAGGAAATGGCAACCCACTCCAGTGCCCTTGCATGGAGAATCCCAGGGACGGGGGGGCCTGGTGGACTGCCGTCTATGGGATTGCAGAGTCGGACACGACTGAAGTGACTTAGCAGCAGCAGCAGCAGCAACTTCAGTTTCCTAGTCTGTAAAATAGGGAATATAATATCAAGAACATCAAAGTTTATTGTCAGAATTAATTAAAATGATCTATATAAATTGCTTACAGGCTTCCCAGGTGGCCCATTGATAAAGAATCCTTCTCCAAATGCAGGAGACGTGGGTTCAATCTCTGAGTCAGGAAGATCCCCTGGAGAAGGAAATGGCAACCCACTCCAGTATTCTTGGCTGGAATATTCCATGGACAGAGGAGCCTGGTGGTTTATAGTCCATGGCGTTGCAAAGAGTCGGACACACTGAAGCAATTGAGCCCGTATGCAAACTGTTCACAGTGGCACTTACCACATTGTGAATGCTCAATGTTAGCGAATGATGAAATATTAATAACTTTTCGGACAGAGAAGATTGAAGCATTCCTATATGGTGAAGGGGAGCAGCCAAGAAGAGGGAAAAACTGGATAGCTAGTGTGTGGCTGTACCACATTGAGTCCATTTTGTCAGCTCTATTTTAGGTCCACAGTTCTAACCCCTACCCCTCTTTCTGTGAGGCTGAGCTTTAGCTTAATTGACAAGGAATTCACTCAAGCCAGATAATGTTCCCCATCAATGTTTACCCATGTCTTTTGGTATGAAAACTGGAAGCCTGCCTTATGCTTACACAGATGGTTACTGGACATGAGATCCCTGGGTGGGGGAAAAATCCCCTGTCCCCATTGGTGTGGTTGTGCTTCTCACTTGATAGTTGGATTCTGTTTTTAGCTTTGGCCCCTTTAGATCCCCTGTACCCCTTTCCATGGTGGAAAGTGCAACTGCAAACGCCTCCAGATCATCCCACGCGCCTGATCCTTCCTTCCTGTGTGTAGGTTACCCACAGTAAACTTCATAATTGCACTTAATGGCATTGCCTGCTTTGTTTTCTGGTCTCAAAGTTCCTGGTCAGTTTGGAGGATATTCTTCAGTGTCTCTACCTCTCAGTAATTGCTACAGTATGGATAGAGAGTTTGGCTTTGGAAAGGAGGGTGCACAATTCTTTCACTGAGATGGGAGCTAAGAAGAATTGTGTAGATATAGGGATAGAAAAGTTTTGGGTTGAGGATGAAGAAAGCCAAGTCATCTCATGGTCATAATATCATATTCTCAGTTATGTAGAAGAGGAGAGCTTTTGCTGAGCATGAGGGGAGTAGAGGTTGAATCTGGAGCTTAAGGAGAGTGGAAAAACTTTGTAGCAGCTGCTGTGGGGAATTTGATAGGAGTCAGTTGAAGATAAATATAAGGGTTGCTGAGCAATGCAAGGGACCCAGCTGAGATCAGACAGCCTTAGTTCATAGTGGAGATATTTGCCATAGTTAAGAAAATGTTGATGATAATATCATGGAGCACGTGCAATTTTTAAGAATTGGTAGCTTAGATGAAGAGGAAAGACAAAGGTGTTATAAGGTGCCAATGAAAGCATTCTTGGAATTGTTAACCACCAGGTGATATGAGCCAAGATTAATCTGAAATGGTTAGTTGGGTAGACAGAAATACAGTCAGACTGGAGGCAAGGAGATCCTTGGACTGGAGGCAAGGAGACCCTTGGACTGTAAGGAGATCCAACCAATCCATTCTGAAGGAGATCAGCCCTGGGATTTCTTTGGAAGGAATGATGCTAAAGCTGAAACTCCAGTACTTTGGCCACCTCATGCGAAAAGTTGACTCATTGGAAAAGACTGATGCTGGGAGGGATTGGGGGCAGGAGGAGAAGGGGACAACAGAGGATTAGATGGCTGGATGGCATCACAGACTCGATGGATGTGAGTCTGAGTGAACTCCGGGAGTTGGTGATGGACAGGGAGGCCTGGTGTGCTGCGATTCATGGCGTTTCAAAGAATTGGACACGACTGAGTGACTGAGAACTGAGGAAGCAACGAAGTGTCTTAGTTAGCTCCAGCTGCTGTAACAAAGTGCCATAGAGAGGGTGGGTTATGCATGGCAGAAATTTACTTCTCGCAGTCTGGAGGCTAGAAGTCTGAGATCAAGGTGCCAACATAGTCAGGTTCTGCTGAGGACACTCTTCTGGGTTGTAGACTGCCACTTTCTCATAGTATCCTCTTGGCCCTGTATGGCAAAAATAGAAGGTGCCCCTCTTACAAGGGAACAAATCCCATTCATGAGGACTATATCCTCATGACCTAATTAACTATCAAAAGCCCCACCTGCTGATACTGTCACATTATTATGGTGGTATTATATGCATTTTATGGTGACACATTCAGTCTGTTGCAGGAGGCTCTTCACTTAGCTGGCATCAATCTAGCTGCTACTGTGCCACACATGTGCTGAGTGGCAGGGATACAAAGATGAAGAAAACACAATTCACTTTAAAAGCTCAAAAGCATTTATTGAGCTTCTGCTGTATACTGGACAGATCATACATAGGACATTGATTTTTCCCTTGAAAAGCTTTAAGACTGGTGACATAATCTAGATAATTTTGATTCAGAAATTTGATTCAGAAATGGTAAACTTTAAAGGAGATAAGCAGAGAGTGCTAGAAAATTGTAGAAGAATACATGCAACACATTCTGTGAGAAGAGGAACCAGGTCAGGAAAAGCACCCGGGGAAAACTGTGCCCGAGTTGACTCAAAAAGATTGAAGGAGAGTGGAGGTGGACAAAAAGCAGAGTGAGGAGACTGCAGATAAGAAAAGGTTTCAGCGAGAAGGTGATCTCTGAGATGTGTGGTGTATGATACTACTGCTAACGTAGAAAAATAAAAGACCAGAATTCCAGTGGTGACATTTTTGTTGGCAGGGAGAAAAGGAAGGGATGTCAGAGGCCAGAATGATAAGATTTAGTGACATTGAATATGTGGGAGAATGAATAGATGAGACTGAACGATAGGACAGTTATGTTTACATTAACAGAAAGAGGCAAATCCTCTTTCTGGGTTAGAGAAGACTCCAGGAAAGGTGATGAGTTTGGAGATTTTGAATCAGAACATCTGGTTAAAAGTGAAAGCAATCTAACTAAAATGATACTAAATCAAAAGGAGAGATCTGTAACTTTCGTAACTGGAAAGTTCAGAGATACTTTTGGTATCTCTGATACATGGTGTTAGTATGGCAGGATTCAGGTTGCAAATGATGTGATATGGTCCGATCTCTAGCCCTCTTGTCTCTATCTCTTGGCTTAGCTTGTCCTGTTTAGCTTCATTTTTCAGACAGGTTCTCAGTATACAATAGGCAAAATGGGTACCTATAGCTATAGATTCCCATCCTGGCATTCCCAGTGGACACAGCGTTTCTTTTTTTGCAATTGTATACATGAAGACTTTATTTTACCTTTTCTCAATTATAATTTTAAAAATGTAAATTCTTTCAAGTGTTCAGTATTCAGTGTAGTCTGATTGAGGGACAACCATCATTGTCTTCCAGTCATTTGAAGTTAAAGACATTTGTATTTTCCAAATTTATTTTATTTCCATCAATCTAGGAAACTTTTAAACATCTTTCTACCAAGTTTGTTGAATTTTTACCCCTTTATTTATTTATGCTGTTCTAATCACATCAGATTTTTCTGTTAGTTTTCCCCTAACCAGAAGACTCAAGAAAATCCTCCCTTTAAAATAATTGCATTTACATTGTCATTTGTCAGTGCATTTATTGCAGTCAATGCAGTTAAAAAGCAATTCAACCAATATTATTTGAGCATCTTTTTGATTTTAGACTGAAATATGGAGGAAATCAAAATACATAAAACAAAGCTGTCTGTTTTTAAGACAGTCACGGTCTAGTGTCAGAGACAAACATGCGAACATAACACTTGGATGATGAGCAGTGATCCTCAGGAGGAATATGAGCAGAAGGCTCTGATGCCTACAGAACAGAGAGGCTCACTTCTGGCCCAAGAGCGAGGCCCCAGGGCTGCGCAAAGATAGAGCAGAGGCAATGCAGGGGCCAGTCGGTGTGCAGGGTTTGAGGGAGACGGAAGGAGGCAAGACTGCCCACCAAGTTCTGAGAATTTATGTGTGGAGGGATAGTGTGTTCTATCATGAATGGGAATCTAGAAAGACATTAAGGAGAAGGGGTTGTGAATTCAGTTAGGCTTTGAAGGTATCCACAAGTTGAGATGCCTCCCAGGCGTGTTTGGAATGTAGGTCTGGTTCAAGAAAACAAACACAGGGTTTGGGATTAGGTGCAGAGAGACACTGAATATGGTTAAGTTGGGTGGAAAAGCATTTGGGTAGAATAATAGCAGCAAACTCAGTAGATCTTAGAGGGACCCAATGTCAGCACAAAAGGAACATTTAGAAAACAAATCCCAGTGATAGATGCGTGTCTGAGTTCCCATCTTTTAATTGCAAGGAGAGGCTCTTCTTCCTCCCTCCCTCCCTCCCTTCCTTTCTTTCTACACTTAAAAAAATAAATTGTTCACCCATTTCTCCTAGTCTTAAACTCTTGCCTGTATCTATGAGCCTGTTTTCTTTTAGTTTATTTTTTTAAGATTCCACTTGCATTTATCTTTGTCCGACTTACTTCACTTGGCATAATGCCCTCATTTTTGTCTAAATTTCTAATTGTATTTTTCTGTTATGTTTCTCACCCTGGAGAAGTGGCTGTCTGTAGGGGATGTCCTATGTGCTCCAGCAGTATACTCCTCTCTCCACCCAAAGGCCAGGCAGGGGCCAGCTGGTCCCAGGGTAGGTTCTGCTCTGTGTTGGGGAACTCCGTTCTCCAGCATGCTGAACTGCAGCTTACTTGCTTCTGGTGTCTGGCTTCCTGGTGGGAGGGGCCAGTCCTTGCCCACTAGTGGGCAGACCTGGGCCTAGGAGCTCTGGTGGACAGGGCCACATCAAGGAGTGTGTCTAGAGGTGACTGTGAGTTCAGAAAGTCTTTTGGTAGCCTGTCTGCTGAGAAGTGAGTCTGTGTTCCAGTACTGTTGGTTGTTTGGCCTGAGGCATCCCAGCGCTGGAACCTACAGGTGTTCATTGAGGTCAGGTCTTGGTGCCAAAATGCTGGCCTCCTGATACCTCTACCACCAGTGTTCTTGTCCATAAGTGAGTCGTAGCCATCCCCTGCCTCCCCAGGAGACCTGTTAAGACCAGCAGGTAGGTCTGGCCTAAGCTTCTATGAAGTCCTGGGTTCTGGTGCCCATGAGACCTTGTGTGTGCCTGCCAAGAGTGGAGTCTCTATGTCCCCCAGTCCTGTGGATCTCCTGCACTCATGCCCTGCTAGCCTTCAATGTCAAATGCCTTGGGGGCTCCTTCTTCTGATGCCAGACCCCTGACAGGGGAGCCTGTCGTGGGACTCAGAGCTCTCACTCCTATGGGAGAACTTCTGTGACATAATTATTCTCCAGTTTATGGGTCTGCCCTGGGGAGATGGGGGGATGGAATTTTATTATATCACTAGTGCATTGCTGTATGGAGAAGGAAGTGGCACCCCGCTACAGTACATTGAGGTTCGTGACATTGTACAGGAGGCAGGGATCAAGACCACCTATAAGAAAAAGAAATGCAAAAAGGCAAACTGGTTGTATGAGGAGGCCTTACAAATAGCTGAGAAAAGAAGATAAGCAAAAGGCAAAAGAGAAAAGGAAAGATATATCTATTTGAATGCAGACTTCCAAAGAATAGCAAGGAGAGATAAGTAAGCCTGCCTCAGTGATCATTGCAAAGAAATAGCAGAAAACAATAGTATGGGAAAGACTAGAGACCCCTTCAAGAAAACTAGAGATACCAGTGGAATATTTCCTACAAAGATAGGCACAATAAAGGACAGAAATGGTATGGACCTAACAGAAGCAGAAGATATTAAGAAGAGGTGGCAAGAATATATAAACAAACTATACAGAAAAGATCTTCATGACCCAGATAACCACAGTGGTGTGCTCACTCACCTAGAGCCAGACATCCAGGAATGCGAAGTCAAGTGGACCTTAGGAAGCATCACTATGAATAAAGCTAGTGGAGGTGATGGAATTCCAGTTGAGCTATTTCAAATCCTAAAAGATAATGCTGTGAAAGTGCTGCACTCATTATGCCAGCAAATTTGGAAAACTCAGCAGTGGCCACAGGCCTGGAAGAAGTCAGTTTTCATTCCAATCCCTAAGAAAGGCAATGCCAAAGAATGTTCAAACTACCGCACAATTGCACTCATCTCACATGCTAGCAAAGTAATGCTCAAAATTCTCCAAGCCAGGCTTCAATAGTATGTGGAATGTGAACTTCCAGATAGTCAAGCTGGTTTTAGAAAAGGCAGAGGAACCAGAGACCAAATTGCCAACATCCGCTGGATCATCAAAAAAGCAAGAGAGTTCCAGAGAAACATCTCCTTCTCCTTTATTGATTATACCAAAGCCTTTGACTGTGTGGATCACAATAAACTGTGGAAAATTCTGAAAGAAATGGGAATACCAGAGCACCTGACCTGTCTCCTGAGAAATCTGTATGCAGATCAAGATGAAACAGTTAGAACTGGACATGGAACAACAGACTGGTTCCATATCATGAAAGGATTACGTCAAGGCTGTATATTGTCACCCTGCTTATTTAACTTCTATGCAGAGTATATCATGTGAAATGCCTGGCTGGATGAAGCACAAGCTGGAATCAAGATTGCCCAGAAGAAATATCAGTAACCTCAGATATGCAGATGACACCACCCTTATGGCAGAAAGCAAAGAGGAACTAAAGAGCCTCTTGATGATAGTGAAAGAAGAGAGTGAAAAGCTGGCTTAAAACTCACCATTCAGAAAACTAAGATCATGGCATTCAGTCTCATCACTTCATGGCAAATAGATGGGGAAACAGTGAGGGACTATTTTGGGGGCTCCAAAATCACTGCAAGTGGTGACTGCAGCCATGAAATTAAAAGATGCTTGTTCCTTGGAAGAAAATCTATGACCAACCTAGACAGTATATTAAAAAGCAGAGACATTACTTTGCCAACAAAGTTCCGTCTAGTCAAAGGTATGGTTTCTCCAGTGGTCGTGTATGGATGTGAGAGTTGGACTGTGAAGAAAGCCGAGCACTGAAAGATTGATGGTTTTGAACTGTGGTGTTGGAGAAGACTCTTGAGAGTCCCTTGGACTGCAAGGAGATCCAAGCAGTCCATTCTAAAGGAGTTCAGTCCTGAGTGTTCTTTGGAAGGAATGATGCTAAAGTCCAGTACTTTGGCCACCTCATGAGAAGAGTTGACTCACTGGCAAAGACTCTGAAGCTAGGAGGGATTGGAGGCAGGAGGAAAAGGGGACGACAGAGGATGAGATGGCTGGATGGCATCACCAACTTGATGGATGTGAGTTTGAGTGAACTCTGGGAGTTGGTGATGGACAGGGAGGCCTGGCGTGCTGCAGTTCATGGGGTCACAAAGAGTTGTACATGACTGAGCAACGAACTGAACTGAGACTTCCTGCATGTCTTATTTGGAAAATATTTATTCAGATCTTATAACTATTTTTAATTGGAATCTTTTGTTGTTATTAGCTTATATGAGTTATTTATATATTTTGCATATTTAGCCCTATGATTTGCAAATATTTTCTCCTATTCATTAGATAGAATTTTCATTTTGTTGATGATAGTTCTAGTGTTAATTTTTTGAGGAGACTGTTTTCCACAGTGGGTGCACCAGTGTGCATCTGTACTTTGCTGTATAGAAGCTTTCAGTTTATATAGTACTACTTGTTTATTTTTGCTTTGGTGTCAGATTTGAAAAATCATTGCTAAGACTTATGCCTAGGAGCTTACTGTCTATGTTTTCTTTTAGGATTTTATGGTTCCAAGTATTATATAAAAGTTTTTAATTTATTTTGGGTAATTTTTTTTGTGGGGTGAAGATAGTGGTTCAGTTTCATACTTTTGCATGTGGCTGTCCTAGCTTCCCAACACCATTTATTAAAGAAAGTGTCCTTTCCTTATTGTATATTTTTGACTCTTTTGTTATAAATTAATGACCATGTATGCTTGGGTTGATTTCTGAGCTCTCTATTCTGTTCCATTGATCTAGTGTCTGTTTTTATGCAAATGCCACACTGTTTTAATTACTATAGCTTTATAGTATGGTTTGAAATCAAGGAGCATGATGCCAGGTTTGTTCTTCATTCTCAAGATTTCTGTGGCTATTTGGTGTCTTCTGTGGTTCTGTACAAATTTTAGGATTATTTGTTCTATTTCTGTGAAAGATACCATTGAAATTTTGGTAGGGATTGCATTGAACCTGTTTATTGCTTTCAGTAGCATGCACATTCTAATAGAATTAATTCTTTGATTGCATGAACACAGAGTATCTATTTATTTGTATCTTTCTTAGTTTCTTTCATTAATGTCTTATATTTTCAGTGCACATGTCTTTCATCTCCTTGGTTAGATTTGATCCTAGGCATTTTATTCTTTTGATGCAGTTGTAAGTGGGATATCTTTCTGATATTTCATTATTAGTGTATAGAAATGTGGTAGATTTGTGTGTGTTGATTTTATATTTTGCAAATTTACTGTGTTTGTTTATTCTAGCAGTTGGTTTGATGGAGTCTTTACGGTTTTCTATATATCTACAAAGAGTAACAGTTTTACTACTTTTTTTCTAATTTGAATGCTTTTTATTTCTTTTTCTTGCCTAACTTCTGTGAGTAGGACTGCCAGTAATAATTTTTATTTGCAACATCTGTATGTTTTAAAATGTTTTTTTATTATTTGGGTATGGTGAGGCCAACAGATCAGGAAATGATTGCCAGTGAATTGTGTTGCTCACAGTTCCCAGGAGGGAATGTGCCAATGCTGCTCACGGTTCCCCGGAGGAAGGGCATGCCATGCCATGCATGGTCACATAGGGAAGCATCAGGATTGGTTAAGAGGTAAAAGGAATGAGGGGAAAACATGGGCAAAAGACTTGATTGTGGTTTTGGCAGGAAAGAATGGGTTAGACTGGGTAAGCAGGCTTAGTGTTGGCTAATACGAATAATTTCAGTGGACTCTCAGGTATTGGAACTATCCCAAGTTGTTTGGTACCTGGCCCTGGGTTGATTAGGGAAGGGAAAAATTGGTTTGGCCTGTGAGAGTTAGATAAAGGAAGTGATTGAACAGTATGGGTTTTAGATTGGTTGATTGTATATGAAAGGGATGTTCATTAAGAATTCACTAACCCTGGTGGGCTGCAGTCCATGGGGTTGCTAAGAGTCAGATACGACTGAGCGTCTTCACTTTTACTTTTCACTATCATGCATTGGAGAAGGAAATGGCAACCCACTCCAGTGTTCTTGCCTGGAGAATCCCAGGGACGGCGGAGCCTGGTGGGCTGCCGTCTATGGGGTCGCACAGAGTCGGACATGACTGAAGTGACCTAGCAGTAGCAGCAACAACCCTGGGAGGGGTAGTTCTCCTAGTCTGTGAGGTCCAAGATACCAGAGCTTCAAGAATATAGACAATAAGAAAATATAGTTGTTATTTTACAATATCAATATCAGTGAAGATTCTGATTGGCCTTGCTTGGGTCATCCTATCTCTGTAGTTTGGGTATGGAGTGTGGATAGGAATGGTACTGTGATTGACAGCCAGTCTAGACTAGAGGATAAGCTTAAAGCCAAAGAAAACAGAAAGGAGGAAGCTCTGTTGGGAAGCCAAAAACTATAGTAACTGTAGTACCCTACAAGGTGCCTGTAGCCATTGTGGTTGAGCTGAGCAGGTTGCAGTTCAAATATGGCTCTGGGCTTCCAGACTTCAGACAGGTTAGGGGTTTGTCTTTGTCTTAGCAGCTCTCATTGCACAACATGCACTGTTCCCTGGCTTGAGGCCTTTCCTTTATCTTGGGCTTCTCTTAGTCTATAGAGTTCCTGAAACTCGGTGAGTATATGTATGTTTTCCATTCCCTTTGACTAGGTACCAGTGTTCTCCTCAATGCTTACAACAGGAATCTTAGCTTTTTCTTCTTGATGCCTTTCCTTTCCCCTCTCTCAAGTCATCTATCTCCTTCTGAATCTCTTCTAGATTTATCCCTTTCTTATGTGTATTTTGCTGCCGACTTTCTAGGTTAGGGTCTTCATTAGTTTTCTAGTCTCTTCTTTTTAGTCCATCTTTCTTCATATTGTCAGATTTATCCCACTGGGGGAAAATCAGCTCCTGCTCCTGAGGATAAACCACCCCCGACCCCCAACAAGTTACTTGAACATTATGTAGAGAGAATGGTGCGGACACAGCACAAGGGTGAATGTCTGAAGACTGAAATTCAAGTCACCTCCTCTGCATTTCATCAAAGATATTTTATGGCTTAAATGAGAAAATGCTTGCTTGAAAAATCTTTATGAACTGTAATGTTCAGATGATAGTGGTTTCTTTCTTTCTCTTTCTGTGCTGTATGAATTCTAAGTCTTTTCCAAACTCTAATTTCAGCCTTTTCTCCTCTTTTTAAGAGAATTCCTCTCTGTCTCCACATTTAGCCCACATTTGGTTGTATCTTTCTATACTGTTGCTAAACCTGAAATGCTCTTCTCTTTGTTCTTCTGACAACTAAGTCTTAACCATTTTTTTTTAAAGACCTGACTAAAGTCCTGCCTCTTTTATGAAGTCCTTTTTAATATTCAGGCTGCCCATATTCTCTTTTTTTTTCTTATACTTCATTTTTCACTATTGATCATTTACTATTTAATTTTTGCTTATCTTTTAGTCTATATAATGTGTTTTATACTTCTGAGGGCAGGAATCCTAACTTTAACTACTTTTCTACTGTGCATAGTTCTGGTCATATAGTTTTAAATAAATGACTGATAATTAATTGTTAATTGGGAGAAAGTGCTAATCTGCAATAATTGCACTTTGGATATGCTTAGTGAGCTTCTCTTTTCCCCATAGGAAGAAATAATTGTGGATTGATTAGACTGACAGATGCAGAAACAGCTTAGTCCAACTTAACAAACCCTTATTGAGTTCTGGAACATATGGCAAGTGCTGAATAAATGTTCATTTCTTCACTTACTCAATCAACAAGTATTTGTTGAGTATCTACTATTTCCCCACACCATGTGGATTATTGTAATGCATGTACAGTGTCAGACATTCAGACACTGAGAATCCAGGTATGAATCTGACATGGTTCTCATCGCCAATTTGCTTTACTTCAGTGACCAGTGATGACACTGTTGGATGATTGTAAGTCATTTTAGAAAAGTAAATGATATGCTGTGGACACAAAAGAAGGGAGCAATTCATTCTGACTTGAATAGTTCAGGAAAGGATTCACAGAGGAGAACACATTCAGAAAAAAAAATGAAGTGGGCAGGGAGGTAGCTTTACACTAGTGTTTGCTTTGTGACAGTTTTGCACTTTACACTGTGTTGTTAAAAATTAGCATACTGGGAGTTTCCACTTCCGGGAAGATAGAGTAGATGTACTTTTTCTACTTATTCCCCTAACTGCCACTAAAAACTTATCTGTTTGTCTGTCTGCCTACCTACCTACCTACCTACTCTAACATAATAAGATTCTGAAAGGTGGGCAGAAGGTAGGCCAGCTGCAGATGTTGGGACCTGAGTCCCTTGGGTTTTCTTTTTGTGTCATATATCTCAGACTTGGAGCTGAAAAAGCTGGCAACTTGGAAATGCCAGTGAGTACAGAAAACAAACTAACTAACCAATAGAAACCGCCCCGCCCCCTTCCACAAAAGTCTGTTCTCTCTAGTTGAAGAATCAGGAAAGAGAGAATCTAATAAGAGAGAAAACTTTTAGAAAGTAATCACTCTATTCTAGTCAAACATTACAGAAAAAAAATGTAGCGCGTTGTGACCCATGCCAACAAAGACTGAGTGGATGGATACCTTAGACTTCTACCCTCCTGAGGCTGTCCCGGGATATCCCAACATGCCTACCAGGTGGCGTCATGGAAGACCAAACAGGGAACCAGGACTTTCGTGCCCACCAGCCACTGAGGAGCCTCCCCAGCCTCAACTCCATCTGTAGAGTACGTAGAGACCATGTGGGGAGACGGGGCTGTGGCCCATGTGGCAATAATGCACTCCTCCCCTGCTCTGCTGGCATGGTGTCAGAGGAGATATTCTGAGGGGTCAGCGCCTACACCATTGCCAGTAGTAATGAGACCATCTCACTATGTAGTGAAGACTACGTGGAAAATCTGAAACTCCCATCCTCATTCAGAATTCATAAGGAGACCCCTCTCTGAGTGTCAGTGGAGGCCACGTGGGAAACCTGGACTGCTGTCTCCAGTGGCAGTGTTGGGCTGCGGCATCTCCAGCCCCCTTCTACTGCTGTGGTATCAGGGAGAAAAAAAACAAAAACCAGTTAAAACAGAAGGTTTAAAAAGATCCGGCCCTGGTGGCCCAAATGGTAAAGAATCTGCCTGTAATGCAGGAGACCTGTGTTCCGTCACTGATTCAGGAAGATCCCCCGGAGAAGGAAAAGGCAGCCCACTCCAGTATTCCTGCCTGAAGAATCCATGGACAGAGGAGCCTGGCAGGCTACAGTCCACGAGGTTGCAAAGAGTCGGACACGACTGAGTGACAGACTTTCACTTTCAAGGAATAACCAGCCTGCTTCCAACAGTCTTGACAGCCACCTCACCCCCTAAAGGGAGATGATTATTATTATTATTTTTGTCACTTGGATGATATGAGATGGACAATAAAGCAATATTTCAGGAGCTTCCAGGGTAAGGAGATGCCAGGGAAAAAAGCAAACGGCACATGTGGGAGGACACACCCAAACAGTGGAGACAGGATGACCCAAGTAAAGCCAGCCAGACACGGCATTGCTGTGACCCGCTGTGCTGTGTTCAGTTGCTCACTACCAAATGGCAAAACAGTCTATAAAGACAAGAGAACTACAGACAACTGTCCCTCCTTTACACACAGACAGAAAAGCCTTAACACAATATTAGCAAATAGAATTCAGCAACACAGAAAAAGAACTTTATTCCAAGGATTGCAAGAGTGATTCAGTATTTGAAAATCAGCATTATGTTGGCTGGAACTATTAGGAGTACAGTTAATAGAAGCATGACGTTTACAGTATGTTCAAACCTAAAGTGTGTGTTAGTGAAAAGCATGTGCAAGAATGTCTTAGTAGACATAATTCTTTTTCAGTATTCCTAATGTTTTGTTGTAAATTGTGAGAGCTATACAGTAGTGTAACGTGGCATTTGTAATATTATTTAGCCCTTAACTTGCCAAGAAGAATATACTGTATTGAGATATATAGTTTCACTATATTACTAACCACTGTTTTGTCATATCCATGTGAATTATGCAAAACAAAAGATAAACAAATGGTCTAGCTAAGGTATGGCAGCTGCGGCAAGGAACCTATCAATGTGAAGTTTGTTGTAATGGATTGCATTTAAAAGTAATTCTAAGTGCTTGAATAAAAAATCTACAACTCATTTTCAAAAATTGGAAGAATAAAGAAAATAAAGGTCTTGCCAATTTTTCCTTGATTTGTCTTTATGAAGTATATGGAAGTTTAGCATTTTAGATTCTTTCCTAATTATCAGTTAATTTTTTCTGATCTAGTTAAAACAACTAAGTTTTAACTAGAGTGGTAATTCACCATCATGATATTTAGGAATCTAGCAGAAAAAGAGATTCAATCACATCTTATGGTTTAAAGGAATTCTTACAGATTTAGGTGTAATAGATTTTTGCTTTAATACAATCAGATAATTGTCTTTCTGTTCAATGTCCAATTGTTGATCAGTTGCTAAGTTGTGTCCAACTCTTTGTGACCTTGTGGGTTGTAGCACACCACCCTCCTCTGTCCTCCACTGTCTCCCAGGGTTTGCTCAATATCCAGTATCAGCTTCAGTTCAGTTCAGTCGCTCAGTCATGTCCAACTCTTTGCGACCCTATGAACCGCAGCACACCAGGCCTCCCTGTCCATCACTAACTCCCGGAGTTCACCCAAACCCATGTCCATCGAGTGGGTGATGCCATCCAACCATCTCATCCTCTGTCATCCCCTTCTCCTCCTGCCCTCAATCTTTCACAGCATTAGGGCCTCTTCCAGTGAGTCAGCTCTTCACATCAGGTGGCCAATATATTGGTATTTCAGCTTCAACATCAGTCCTTCTAATGAACACCCAGGACTTATCTCCTTTAGGATGGACTGGTTGGATCTCCTTGCAGTCCAAGGGACTCTCAAGAGTCTTCTCCAACACCACAGTTCAAAAGCATCAATTCTTTGGCGCTAGCTTTCTTCACAGTCCAACTCTCTCATCCATACATGACCACAGGAAAAACCATAGCCTTAACTAGATGGACTTTAGTCGGCAAAGTAATGTCTCTGCTTTTTAATATGCCATCTAGGGTTGTCATAACTTTCCTTCCAAGGAGTAAGCATCTTTTCATTTTGTGGCTGGAGTCACCATCTGCAGTGATTTTTGGAGCCCAGAAAAATAAAGTCAGCCACTGTTTCCACTGTTTCCCCATCTATTTGCCATGAAGTGATGAGACCGGATGCCATGATCTTTGTTTTCTGAATGTTGAGCTTTAAGCCAACTTTTTCACTCTCCTCTTTCACTTTCATCAAGAGACTCTTTAGTTCCTCTTCACTTTCTGCCATAAGAGTAGTGTCATCTGCATATCTGAGATTATTGATATTTCTCCTGGCAATCTTGATTCCAGCTTGTGCTCCCTCCAGCCCAGCATTTCTCATGATGTACTCTGCATATAAGTTAAATAAGCAGGGTGACAATATACAGCCTTGACATACTCCTTTTCCTATTTGGAACCAGTCTGTTGTTCCATGTCCAGTTCTAACTGTTGCTTCCTGATCTGCATACAAGTTTCTCAAGAGGCAGGTCAGGTGGTCTGGTATTCCCATCTCTTTCTATGTAATAAAAATGAAACCAAGAGTCAAAAAGGAGGCAAAATAAAGCTTCATGGACATCTGAAACCATTTGTGAAAGCTGCTATATTAAATATCACAAAGCAGCTAGTTAACAACTCCGAATGCCCATCAGGACTGCACCACTGTGTCAATCCTAGACCTTGTGATGATGTCCTCTGGGGTCATGTATTACACAGTCAGCTCAGTTCTATGTAGCAGCCCTAACACCTACCCATGCCTGATACTCTTCTAGGTAGTGGAGATACAGCAGTGAACTAAACAGGTGAAATCTCTGCCCTCAAAGAGTTTCTATTCTAGACTGGGAATATAGACCATAAGCTAAATGGATAAGTTAATTTTATACTGTGTTTAGAAGTGACATGTTCTATGCAGAAAATAAATTGAGGGAGGAAGAGAAGGACTGGTAGAGTCAGGGAGGCACTGGAATTTTGAATCTTGTGGTCAAGGACAAAGTGAATTTTGAGCACAACCTTGAAGGCACTGTGTTCCTTCTGGGTAAGAGTGTTCCGAACAGTGAGAACAGTTAGTACGGAAGTGCTAAGGTGTGGACCTTGTAAGTTAGCAAGGAGAGCAGAATGACTGGAGCTGGGGGAGAGAGTGGGAGTAAGGAGGTCTGAAAGTAGCAGCAACCTGCAGGTATCTGAGCGAGACAGGGAGCAATTTGAGGACTTTAAGCAGGGGAACATCCTGTTTGACAGCTAACCTTGGCTTGAGTACCATATTGCCTTGCTAGTAAGGAAGCAGCTCAAATACCCCAGTGAAGCAACTTAGCCATAAAATGCTGTTAGGGCTGCAACTGGGGAAATGGGTGGTTAGACTGAAAAAAAGGAAAACTCCCAAACCACACACACACAATACCTGATGAGACTTTTCTATTACTTTTAAGATAGTGGAGGTGGAGTTAGTCCTATAATAAAAACAATCTTGTATCTCAAATAATTGTTGGATTAGAAACAATGAAACTGATCACAGATCTATTTTAGTAGGTAGTGCAATAATATGCCAACCATTACCACGGTATCTTAAAATTTTCAACATTGCAAAATACCCCAAATACCTGTTTCAGCTTGGATTCCTCTCACTGGAAAAACCTGTTGAAAACTGAAAAGGTTTTGAAGAGGAAGGAGCCTGAGAAGTAGAAGAGGCCGAAATGCATGAATTTTCTGAACTTTTTGTCCTTTCTTTGATGATGTTATAGTTAATACACTTTTGTGGTTTTAATTGTTTAATCAGTATACTCCTTTATATCTCATTAAAGTCAGATCTGCATGGCTGGGACTTCCTGGTGGTTTGATCCCTGGTCTGGGAAATAGATCCCACATGCCACAGTTGAGTTTGCATGCTGCATCTAAAGATCCTGCATGCTGCAAAGATCACAATCCCACCCACCACAACCAAGACATGGTGCAGCCAAATTAAAAAAAAAAAAAAAAAGATTTATGTGGCTGAATAGTATTGTTTTGTAGTCTCTAATGTGTAAGACTTCATGACCTAAGTAAATTTTTATATTAACCCAAATTAGTGGTACTAAGGCTGTGAATTTCCTGAAGAAATGTTTGTGGAGACTAAGATAATGAAAAACTACCTGTCTTACTTGGCTAAGAATTACTGCACTGGATTCACATTTCTCTAGATAAAAATCTGTCAGCATGTCCATGACAGGCACATATTTTCGAGTTGAAACTTGGCATGGCAGTTCTAAAGAAGAAAGAGATTCAAACAAAACATGAGGAAAATCTTACTTTTGTTTGAAGAAGGAGACATTCCCATTGTACCCTGATACAGCTACATCCCACAGAAGTGGGAATGTTGATTTTTATTTTGTTTCTAGTAAAATAAGGAGTGCCTTTGAAAACAGTTTATCTTCAGATGTAAAGGTGGAAAAACACCTTTTGATGTTTGGCAACAGATTTGCTTAAGAACAGAAATGGTTTAGAGGGCTTTTTAAAAAGAAGTAGTATTGTCTACTTTTTTCCCCCTCCTGGTTATCATAATCAGATTGAAAATTGAAACACTGATACCCTTAAGGGTGCAGTTTATCTGGCCTGTCCCTGGAACAAAATAAGAATACCCACAAAGGTGACACCCTCTTTAGAAAAATAGACACTAAGTGCATATTTGTTGAGAATTTGAGAAGATACATGACAGATAAAGCATATAAAAAGGCTTTAAATTTTTATAGTTTTTGAGGCAATATGTGCAAGTGGAACACCACTCAAAAAGAGTATGTAGTGAAATGTCAGTTTCCCTCCTCCTTCTGCCCTGAGCTGCTGGGTTACTCTTCAGAGGCAACCCCTGCTCGCAGAGGAACCCCTTGTTATCATGTCTTATGTATTCTTCAGGAGACGGTTCTTCTTCTTTTTTTTTTTGGTAGTTAAATGGTAGTTTATTATGCATTTTATTCTGTGTCTTATTTTGTTTTTCTGGCATTTCATTTTCAGGCTGATCAATGTTTGTTCAGAGAGAGCACTTCATTCTTTTAATAGTTTCATGTTTTACCTGAACAGATGTACCATAATCTACTTAATCTCCTATACACAGGCATTTAGGCTTTTCTACACTTTTACTGTTATAAACTATATAACAGTAAATATCCTTGTGGACTTCCCTGGTAGCTCAGATGGTAAAGAATCGCCTTCAATGCAGGAGACCCAAGTTCGATCCCTGGGTCTGGAAGATTCCCTGGAGAAGGAAATGGCAACCCACTCCAGTATTCTTGCCGGAAAAGCTCCATGGACATGGAAGCCTGGCCATACCATCGCAAAGAGTTGGACACAAATGAGTGACTGACACACACACACGCACGCACACATACACCCTTGTGTGTAGGTCTTTTAGCTTGAGTATATTTGTAGGATAATTTCTAGAAGAGGAATTCTTACGTTAAAAAGTGCATGATGTCTATAGAGATTGTACACCCCCAGCAGCAATAGGTAACTGTGCCTATTTCCCTATCCCCTTGTCACCACCATGTAAAAACCTTAAGATATTTGGCAGTCTGATGGAGGGAAATTGTACCCTGTTTTGGTTTTTATCTTATTGTGAATGATTTTGAACATTTTTCCAAACTTTAAAAGTGATTTGTATTTTCTGTGATCTGTCCATTCATGTCTTTTAATTCTTTTTAAAAGCATTATTATAAACAGAATGAAAGGACAGTCCACAGAATGGGAGACAATATTTGCAAATAGGGTGACTGTCAAAGGATGAATCTCTAAAATATTCAAACAGCTCATACAGCTTAGTATCAAAAAGAGCAAACAGTCCAGTTAAAAAAACAGGCAGAAGATCTGAGTACACATTTCTCCAAAGAAGATATGTACATGGCCAAAAAGCACTTGAAAAAATACTCAGCATTACTATGTATTAGAGAAATGCAGGTCAGAATGACAGTGGAGTATCATCTCACACTGGTCTGAATGGCCATCATCAAAATGTCTACAAACAGTAAATGCTGAGAGGGTGTGGAGAAAAGGGAACCCTCCTTTATTGTTAGCAGGAATGAAAATTGGTACAACCGTTGTGGAGAACAGAATGGTTTCTTAAAAAGGAACAGAGGTTCCTTAAAAACTAAAAATAGAACTACCATATGATCCAGCAATCCTATTCCTGGGCATTAACCTGGAGAAAGCCATGATCCAAAAGAATACATGAACCCCAGTGTTTATTAGAGCACTATGTACAATAGCCAAGACATGACAGTGAAAGTGAAGTCGCTTAGTCACGTCCAACTCTTTGCGACCCTGTGGATTGTAGCTCACCAGGCTCCTCCATCCGTGAGATTCTCCAGGCAAGAGTACTGGAGTGGGTTGCCATTCCCTTCTCCAGGGGATCTTCCCAACCCAGGGATCGAACCCAGGTCTCCTGCACTGCAGGCAGAGGCTTTAACCTCTGAGCCACCAGGGAATCCCTTGGAAGCAGTCTAAATGTCTGTCATCAGAGGAATAGATAAAAAGATATGGTACATTTATACCATAAACTATTTCTCAGCCATAAAAAAGAATGAAAAAATGTCATTTATAGCAACATGGATGGAACCTAGAGATTATCATACTAAGTAAAGTAAGTCAGACAATCACCATATGATATCACTCACATGTGGAATCTAATTAAAGAAAAAAGATAGAAATGAACTTATTTACAAAACAGAAACAGACTTACAGACACTGAAAATAAACTTATGGTTATCAAAGGGGGAGAGTTGAAGGGGAGGGATAAATCAGGAGCTTGGGACGAACACACACATATTACTATATATGAGATAAATAACCAACAAGGACCTGCTAAATGGTACAGAACTCTACTCAGTATTCTGTATATAAGAAAAGAATCTAAAAAACAATGTATGTATGTATATCTATAACTGAATCACTTTGCTGCACATCTGAAACTATCACCACATTGCAAATCAACTGTATGCCAATAAAATTAAATACTTTTAAAAAGCTTTATTGTACTTTTCTTACTGACTTGTGAGAATCCTTAATGAATTTATGACTATGTTTTCTCCAAGAGTTTTATACTTTCTGGTCTTACATGTAGGTCTTTAATCCATTTTGAGTTTATCTTTGTGTATGGTGTTAGAAAGTGTTCTAATTTCATTCTTTTACATGTAGCTGTACACTTTTCCTGGCACCACTTATTGAAGAGACTATCTTTTCTCCATTGTATATTATTTCCTCCTTTGTCAAAGATAAGATGCCCATAGGTGCATGCGTTTAACTCAGGCTTTCTATCTTGTTCTATCACTTGTCTGAAAAGCTTTTGATTTCTCAGTCAATTTTGAATGAGATCCTTGCCAGGTAGAGTAATCTTGGTTTTATATTTTTCCCTTTCAGAACTTTAATATATCCTATCATTCCATTTGGGCCTGCAGAGTTTCTGCCAAAAGATCAGCTATTAATCTTATGGAGTTTCCCTTATATGTTGCTTGTTGTTTTTCCTTGCTGCTTTTAATATTCTTTCTTTGTGTTTAATCTTTGTTAGTATGTGTCTCGGCATGTTTCTTCTTGGATTTATCCTATATGGGACTCTCTGCACTTCTTGGACTTGACTGACTATTTCCTTTCCCTTTTGGGGGAAGTTTTCAACTATAATTTCTTCAAAAATTTTCTCAAACCCTTTCTTTTTCTTTTCTTCTGGGGTTCAAATATTGCAGAGTTTACTATTGTCCAGAGGTCCCTGAGAATGTCCTCAGTTCTTCTCACTCTTTTTCCTTTATTCTGCTCTTCAGCCACTCTTTCCACCATTCTATCTTTCAGCGGACTTACCATTCTTCTGCCTCAGTTATTCTGCTATTGATTCCTTCTAGAGTACTTTTAATTTCAGCAATTATGTTGTTCTACTCAGTTTGTTTGTTTCTTCTAGGTCCATGTTAGATGTGTTAATTGATTCTTCTGTTTTCTCCATTTTGTTTTTGAGGTTCTAGATCATCTTTACTCTTATTACTCTGAATAACTTTCGGATAGTTTTGCCTGTTTCTTCTTCGTTTATTTGGTCTTGTAAGGTTTTGCCTGGTTCCTTCGTTTGTTGCGTATTTCTCGGTCCTGTGAGTTTCTTCTGCTTGTGGGATCCTTTTCTCAGGCTGTCCACATGACCCGGTCACGGGCGGGGTTCCTCACACTGGCTCCCGGCAGGCTGTACCGTTGTATTCCTTCTTCCTTTTGGCTTCTGCTCTCAGTGGATGAGATTGTTCTAGTGAGTTGTGTAAGCTTCGTGTGGGGAAGGACTTGCGCCTGTGTTCCTGGTGGGAGGAGGTAAGGTTGTTTTTTTCCCCTCTAATGGACAGTGCTGTGTCAGCTGGTATGTTTTGGGGTGTCTGTGGGAAGCCTGTCTGCGATGACTGGGTTTCTGTCTTTGTCTTGCTTGTTGTTTGGTTGAGGCATTCTGCAGTGGGTGTTGCTGACAGTTGGGTGATGTCTGATCTTGGGTACAGGTGGAGGCCTTCGTGGGCGTTCTCACTAATTAATACTCCCAGGGGTCAGGCGTTCTCTGGCAGCCTAATGTCCCAGACTCAGCATTCCCACTCCAAAGGCTCAGGCCAGTCTGTGGCAGGGAAACCGAGATTCCACAAGCTGTTTGTTATGGCAGTAAAGGGGTTTAAAGCAAATACACAAAAATAAAAAATAAAACAAGGAAAAAAAAAAACCCGGACAAATGATAAATACAAAATGAGACAAATAATAACAAAAACAAAGGAACACACACACACACACAGCGACCAAACCAAAATAGTCCAAAGAAAGGAAAGTACAAGAGAGTGACCTGGTGAGCAAAGGAAAGCAAAAATTTTATCGACCAATTAAAAACGAAACAAACTAAAACATAAACCAGAAAATAAAACCAAAGCAGAGTGCCAACGGAGGAATAAAGCAAGGCAAACAAAACTAACAGACATGGTGAGATAAAGACAGAAAAGGAAGGAAAAAAAATAGAAAAGCAAAGTTAAGCAGAAGTGTATAAAAAGATATATATATATTAAAGAATACCCACAGCAGGAAAAGAACAAGAAAAACAAGCAAAACTAATAAAAAGATAAAAAACTGCACAGAAGTTCAAAAAGCCAACTTAGAGGTAGAAGTATATAAAGGAAATAAAAACTGTGATTTAATAAAAAGTTCTCAAAAGCTTAAATAAAGTTAAGAAGAATAATAAAATCAACAACTACAGCAACAGAGGGAAAAAACCCCAAATCCAGAAACAACTACAGAGTGAATAAAAGCCAAGAATAATAATAAATGTTGTTCTCAGATCTCAGCTATCAGCTTCCTTTCCCTCAAAGCTGAGTCACAGTCTATCGTCACCTCCCTAGATTGCCCTCCAGGACTGGGCTGTTTTCTATACCTGCTCTGGGGACAGCTCAGACTCTAATCCGGCCCTTCCCCTGCATGTTCTTGCCTCCAGTGTCCACTGCTGCCAGAGCTAGGGTGTTTTCTTTTGTGGGAACTCTCATTGCCCTTTTATATATTCCATAGACACAGAGTCTGCCTAGTTGATTGCATGGATTTAATCTGCCACTCGTACAGCTGGTGAAACGGTTCTCAATCCTCTTCCTTAGCCTCCCTGACCCTGGAATTCAATTGTGATTTTATCCCCACCTCTGTGGTAAAGAACCTGCCTGCAATGCAGGAGACCGGGGTTTGATCCCTGGGTTGGGAAGATACCCTGGAGGAGGAAATGGCAGCCTGCTCCAGTTTCTTGCCTGGAGAATCCCATGGACAGAGGAGCCTGGTGGGTTGCGGTCCATGGGGTCACAGAGTCGGACATGACTGAAGTGACTTAGCATGCAGGCATGCATTGGAGAAGGAAATGGCAACCCACTCCAGTGTTCTTGCCTGGAGAATCCCATGGACAGAGGAGCTTGGAGGGCTGCTGTCCATGAGGTCACAAAGAGTCGGACACGACTGAAGCAACTTAGCATGCATGCACGCAAGCGACCAGCACTGTCACTTTAGAGGGTGCTCCTGAGGCTGCCCTGAAGGACTTGCGTCTGCCTCAGTGGGGGCCAGGTGTGGGTGTGGTGCAGCTTCTTGGATCATAGGGACCCTGGCACTGCCAGGTACGCAGGGGAGCTGGTAGCCACGGGCACAGGAGATTTGGCCCTCCAGCCTCACCTCTGCCCCAGTGAGACCTGAGAGTATGCCCCACAAGAGTATGGAAGTGACAGCTGCTTGGATAGTGGGGACTCTGGCAGCTCCAAGTGTGTAGGGCCACCAGCAGCCTCAGGGGCAGGAGCTATGGCACCATTAGAGTCTTTTTCTAGCCTCTGGCAGCTGGTGTTACAGGGCCACCTTGGTTCAATAGCCCTCCAAACTGGTGAGAAAACCGTGATCTCAAGAGTTCTCAGTGTACCATTCCTGTGTTTCTTATTGTCCTGAATGCCACCAATTGGAGGAGGAAATGGCAACCCACTCCAGTTCTCTTGTCTGGAGAATTCCATGGACAGAGGAGGAGCCTGGTGGGCTACAGTCCATGGGGTCCCAAAGAGTCAGGAATGACTGAGTGATTAACACACACACAGCCACCAATTCTGATTGACTACACTAAACTTTCTTGTCTTGGAGTTCCTGCCAAGGATCTGGCTCAAGCCATTCTGCCTTTGTGCCACCATTTGAATGAACATCAGCCCCTAAGTAAAAGCTTTTTGTAGTCTATAGAGGTGGTCATTTAATTTTCTTTATTATGTTATTAATATGCAAAATTATTTAATCAATTTTAATTATAAAATTACTCTTTTAGTTTGGGAATAAACTCTTCTTGGTAGCATGATATATTTTAATGTGATCCTGGATTCTGTTTGCAATATTTGTCTAATGTTTTAAAAGTGAAATATTTATGAATATTTATGAATATTCAAATATTCATAAAATGAATTTGAACTGTAGCTTTGTTTTTTCTACACCATCTTTATTGGAGGTTTATATCTTCATAAACATAATTTTGAGGCTTTTCTTCTTTTTCTATGCTCTGAAACACTTTAAATGGCATTGGGCTTATCTACTTCTTAAGGATTTGGCAGAATTTCTCTTGTAAAACAAACTGTGTGTTGAACTATTTTTGTAGGAGTAAATGTTTGACAATTTGTCCTACTTTTTCTATGGACGTTAGTCTGTTAAATTTTCATTCCTATCTGGGGTAGATTTCTTAGTAAATAATGTTTCATCTTAGTTCTCAAATGTACTCACATTGAGTGACCAAAATGGTGTTTTAGGGTTTTAATTTCTTATGCTTATTTTCTCATCATTGTTTCTTTCCTTCTAACTAAAAAAAAAAAAAAAAAAAAGTATGCAAATTAAAAGTTTTCTTTTGTATTCGCCACTCTCTCTTCACCCAAGAAACAGTTCTTGGATTTACTTATTAATTCTATCATGTTCTTTTTCTAATTTATTAATTTCAACATTTATTTTTATTGATTTCTTCCTGATGTCTAATCTTTTATTTTGCCTTCTTGAGTGCTTAAATTATCTTCTTCATTCATCCTTGTTTCTTAATATTTTGGCTGTATTGTCTAGATAATCTAGTTACCCTGTTTTTCTAAACAGTGTTTCAATCCACATCAGTTCAATTCAGTTCAGTCACTCACTAGTGTCCGACTCTTTGTGACCGCATGCATCACAGCATGCCAGGCCTCCGTGTCCATCACCAACTCCTAGAGATTACTCAAACTTATGTTCATGGAGTTGGTGATGCCATCCAGCCATCTCATCCTCTGTCGTCCCCTTCTCCTCCTGCCCCTAATCTTTCCCAGCATCATGGTCTTTTCCAATGAGTCAGCTCTTTGCATGAGGTAAGCCAAAGTACTGGAGTTTCAGCTTTAGCATCAGTCCTTCCAAAGAACACCCAGGACTGATCTCCTTCAGAATGGACTGGTTGGATCTCCTTGCATTCCAAAGGACTGTCAAGAGTCTTCTCCAACATCACAGTTCAAAAGCATCAGTTCTTCGGCGCTCAGCTTTCTTCACAGTCCAACTCTCACATCCATACATGACCACTGGAAAAACCATAGCCTTGACTAGATGGACCCTTGTTGGCAAAGTAATGTCTTTGCTTTTTAATATGCTATCTAGGTTGGTCATAACTTTCCTTCCAAGGAGTAAGAATCTTTTAATTTCATGGTGTGATCACCATTTGCAGTGACTTTGGAGCCCAGAAAAATAAAGTCTGACACTGTTTCCACTGTTTCCCCATCTATTTGCCATGAAGTGATGGGACTGGATGCCATGATCTTCATTTTCTGAATGTTGAGCTTTAAGCCAACTTTTTCACTCTCCTCTTTCACTTTCATCAAGAGGCTTTTTAGTTCCTCTTCATTTTCTGCCGTAAGGATGGTGTCATCTGCATATCTGAGATTATTGATATTTCTCCCGGCAATCTTGATTACCACTTGTATTTCTTCCAGTCCAGCGTTTCTCATGACATACTCTGCAAATAAGTTAAATAAGCAGGGTGACAATAGACAGCCTTGACGTACTCCTTTTCCTATTTGGAACCAGTTGTTTGTTCCATGTCCAGTTCTAACTCTTGCTTCCTGACCTGCATACAGGTTTCTCAAGAGGCAGGTCAGGTGGTCTGGTCTTTCCATCTCTCTCAGAATTTTCCATGGTTTATTGTGATCTGCATAGTCACTAAAACAGAAATAGATGTTTTTCTAGAACTCTCTTGCTTCAATCCACATAGTTCTTTTTTTATCATTATTTTCTAGATATCCGACATCTTCTGGTTTTTAGAAGTTTCTTTCTTTATTGGTTTGGCTGTATCAGGTCTTAGTTGCCGCATGTGGGAATCTTCACTGAGTCATACAGGCTCTTCCGTTGCAGTATGTGGGCTCTAGCTGCGTCTCGTGGGCTCAGCAGTTGTGGCTCACGGGCTCCAGGGCACACAGGCTCAGCAGCTGTGGTGCCAGACTTAGCTGCTTTGTAGCACTGGGATTGTCATTCCTCAACTTCTTGCATCCCCTGCATTGCAAGGCGGATTCTTAACCACTGGACCACCAGGGAAGACCCTCTACAGCTTCAGTTTTGGTATCATCTTTGAAATATGATATCAGTTACATCATATTTGGAAGCAAAGAAAACTTTAGCAATAAAATTTTATTTTTTATATTGAAGTATAATTGACTTACAATGTTGTACCAATATCTGCTGTACAGCAAAATGACCTGTTTATACACATATAGACACTTTTTAGTATTTTTTTCCATTGTGACTTATCACAGGATGTTGAATGCAGTTCCCTGTGCTCTACATTAGAACATGGTTGCTTGCCCATTCTGACTGTGAGAGTTTGCATCTTCAGCCCCAGACTCCCAACCCATCCCCCTGCCTCTCCCTCCCCCTTGGCACCATAAGTCTGTTCTCAATGAGCCTGTTTCTCTATAAGTCTATTTGTAGATAGACTCACTCCTACCATATTTTAGATTCCACATATAACTGGTATCATATGATATTTCTGACTTACTTCACTTAGTGTGGTAATCTCTAGTTTCATCCATGTTGCTGCAGATGGCTTTTTTTTTCTGGCTGAGTAGTATTCCATTGAATATATACACCACAGCTGCTTTATCTGTTTGTCTGTAGATGGACATTTAGGTTGCTTCCATGTTTGTGAACAGCACTGCTATGAACTTAGGAGTGCATGTATCTTTTGAACTATAGTTTATCTAGGTATATTCCCAGTAATTGGATTGCTGAATCATATGGTAATTCTGTTTTTATTTTTTGGAGAAACTTTCATTCTGTTTTCCATAGTGGCTATACCAGCTTACATTCCCACCTACACTATAAGAGGGTTCAAAAAAGTAAACAGAATTTTAAGATATCTCATGGTAGAATATTTTTTATGTTCTAGTTTTGTTATTTTAAAGTTTTATTGCATTGTGATCACAGATATCTATACTGTTTCTACTTTTTCAAACTTGCTAAAGTTTTCTTTGTTTCCAGATAGTTTTGTAAATGTATCTTCGGAACTTGAAAGAAGGTGTGTTCTCTATTTTCTGAGCTTATCATTTAGCAGTACATTATTTTATTTATGTTTTCTAAATTCTGAGATGTATTTTGTCTGTTCTGTCATGTCGGCATTGGGAGATTGTGTTCACCTATGGCTGATTCATGTCAATGTATGGCAAAACAAATACAGTATTGTAATTAAAAAAATAAATAAATTTAATTATAAAAAAATAAATAAAATAAAATAAAAGCAACCAGGGCTCCTGGAAAAAAAAAAAATCAACGTTTCCTGTTGTTGAGATTATATTTTCTAGTTTAAAACTTGTATTATTTTAAATAGATTTTTTTCTTTATGGATAGCAATGCTATATTGATGGATATGTAGATATTTGTAGCAATTAATTGTCATATTGGATTGTGCTATTTAACATTATAAAGCTTTTTTTTCCAGTTAATGTATTTTACTTTACATTCAAACTCATCTGATAGTACTATCATGAACCTTGCTTTCTTTTTATTTGCTATTGCTTTTTAGAGCCTTTACTCTTCCTTTCATCTTCCCTTTTTCACCTTTTTTTTTTTTTTTTTACCAAATCTAAAGCTCTACTCTTATATGCAGCAGATAGTTGGATTTTGCTTTGAGAGTCAGTCTAACGGTCTCTTTTTTTTCTGTTAATAGTTATGTTTAAGTTATATGTATTTACGGAAATAAATGTTTGCTTTTAGTTCTGTCATCTTTTTGTTTGTTTTTAAATTTACAATATGAATTAAATACAGTTTAGTTGGGTGAACTGCTTTGTTGGGTTGTGTGTGTACTTTATGATAATTTGGAAGATTTGTATTTTTGTTCTAGTAGTTACTCTTATGATCTTTACATATTTTCCTCTTTTCTCCCTATAAACATTGATGAACTTGACTATTTCCACTTCTTTCCACTACCTTCACTGCCAAATTCATAGTGTTATATTTCTTTGTCTCTTTAAATATAGTTCTACATTTAAATATGTTATATACATTTAAAACATTTAATTCTAAAGCTTGATTTGTCAGTTTTAAAAGATATCTTTTGACCTCTAGTATATCAGAATATTTTCATCAATGAATAACTGAAAACTGTCAGCAAATCTAATGATTGCTTAATCGATAAAGACATGTTATCTCAATAACAAATGTCCAGAAACAGGATAGTTCCAGTATCTCAGTAGTGTCTTTAGGACCTTGGGTGTTTGCATCTTTCCACTTTGCATTCCTTAGCATGTAGGCTTTATCTTTATGGTTATCTCTTTTTGGTTCCATTACAAGGATGGAGTAGCTATGAAGCTGAGGAAAGAGATGGAAAAACAGTGCTGTTTGCCTTCTCACATTTCTTCTCAAGAGCAAAGAAACAAATCTTTCCTCATCCCTCATTGGCTAAAACTGAACCACATATTCATGCTGAGGCGTTAACTGTTAAGGCAAACAGACTTACAAAGCCTGGCTTAGACCCTTCCTCAAAACTGAGGAGAGCCCCTCTTAGCTCTGCTGAAGAAGCAGCTGGGGAGAATAGATTTGTGTAGGTGGGATCTACACATTGGTGTCAACTGTCCCTGCCTCCTTAAGATGGGGAAACCAGCAGAAGTAGATTATCACTAACTTTCTTGCTGCTTTGCTCCTTTAATTGTTAGTATACTTTTCTGCATGTTATGGCTTATAACATATTAATTCTATCCTATAATCATAATCTCTCTATTTGTTTTGTTCTTAGTTATAGTGAATTCAGTACTGCTGTTAGTCATTTTTTGTTGGAAATTTTTTTCATTTATTTCTTGATTAGCTGGAGTTAATATACTAGCAGTTTCTTCTAGGGATGGTGAAGAGGAGAGAGAAAATCAATTTGGGTCCTTCCATGCTCAAAAAATGTTTGTCAGCTGTCGTTATACTTCTGCGACAGTTCTTTTGGATACAAACTACTTGGTCTTGATGTATTTCCTTGAGAATTTTTCTCCAGATTGGAAAATAAATATAGATTGAATCCTGTCTGTTTCGTTGTTTTGATTATGTGCTTTGGAGACAATGTCTGTGCATATGTTTAATTCCATTTTTGAATTCCATATATTTCATTTTTGCTGTAATTGTTTGAAAATTATAATTTTGTTGTAAATATTTTTAACTTGCATTTGCATTTCATTCTGATCACTGTTCTCATTTGCGTCCTTCCTGATCCTTACCTTTTTAGCAGTTTCTTTGGGCTGTCTCTAAAATGATTTTCATTTCTCTGATGATTTTATTTTTCTCTTTATGAATTCTGTCAATATGTACTTAATCTCTTTCTATTGACTTGGCTTATTTAACTCAAGCTCTTGTATATTTATATTGAGTTTTTGTTTTATAGAGGCATTTGCTTATTTTTGATTTCATGAAGTTATATCCGGCCACAGTTTTTATCTGTTCTGTCCCAATATTTTTGAAGTCACTTTTTTTTCTCCTTTGTGACTTTTATGTAATTTTAAAATTTTATGTGGCTGTGCAGCATGGCTTGCTGGATCTTAAGTTTTCTGACCAGGATCGAACCTCCCTGGCAGTGAAAGCTCTGAGTCCTAACCACTGGACCACCAGAGGTTTCCCTCCCCTCATTTTTTATAGTCCTCTTTAAATGAGGCATGTTCTTTCCATATCAGTTATTTGTGTAAGGTTTGTAAGGGAGAGGGACTATTGCCGTGTTCCAGGCTAACAACAGATGTCCCTGTGATACGGGATTTTATTGGAGAGTATGGTCTTTTAGCTTTTACTTTCTTCCTCAGTGCTTCATCATCAGCTTTCTGAAAATATGGCTTCTATGTTTGATTTGTTACCTATTCCCAGCTACCTTCTTTCTTCTGTGCTAACTCGGGTCCAGAAAATCTGCTGCTACTTCATGTCTCTACTATCATCATTCCAAACAAGGGGTTGTTGCTTCTTTCCATCAGGTTGGGCAGTTTGGAAAACTGTCCTCGGCTGATTTTGTCTCAGATCAGTAGCCACCAGTGCTCTCTTCTGACATCTTCGTGCAGCCCTGTTTGAGCTGTGACACAGATTTATATGTCTAATGCTAGGGAAATGAGGTATGCCCGCCTCTTTTGAATGCTATAGTTGTTGACTTGTTCAGACTCTTGCGGTCTTTCCTGATAATGGCAGGGATTAGGAAAAGCTGACCTAGGGTTGCAAAATCACTGCAGATGGTGACTTGCAGCCATGAAATTAAAAGACGCTTGCTTGCTCCTTGGAAGAAAAGCTATAACCAACCTAGACAGCATAGTAAAGAGCAGAGGCATTACTTTGCCAACAAAGGTCCATCTAGTCAAAGCTATGGTTTTTCCAGTAGTCATGTATGGATGTGAGAGTTGGACTATAAAGAAAGCTGAGTGTCAAAGAATTGATGCTTTTGAACTGTGTTGTAGGAGAAAACTCTTGGGAGTCTCTTGGACAGCAAGGATAGCAAACCAGTCAATCCTAAAGGAAATCAGTCCTGAATATTCATTGGAAGGACTGAGGCTGAAGCTGAAGCTCCAATACTTTGATCACATGATGCAAAGAACTAACTCATTGGAAAAGACCCTGATATTGGGAAAGACTGAAGGCAGGAGGAGAAGGGGATGACAGAGGATGAGATGGTTGGATGGCATCACCAACTCAATGGACATGAGTTTGAGTAAACTCTGGGAGTTGGTGATGGACAGGGAGGCCTGGTGTGCTGCAGTCCGTGGGGTCACAAAGAGTCAGACATGACTGAGCAACTGAACTGAACTGAACTAGCCTTGATACACAAACTGGGACATCAGTCAACTCTCTGCAGATTTTGGACTTGTTAGCCCCAAAATGGTGTGAACCAATTTCTTATAATAAATCTTTGTGTTTCTGGAGAACCCTGGCTAATACACACAGGGTATGGAGACTGACTAAATATAGGAGCCACAGATGAGTTAAAGATGACTTAAAATTTGGGATTAAGAATTGTGGAGAATAATAGCTGTAGTAATAGAAATGGGGAAATTGAAAATAGGAAGTCAGTTTTGAGGGAGAATTTGTTTGGTTTTGGTTTAGTTGACTCTGAAGTGAAACTGGAGATTCAAGTGAAGTTATTTTGAGTGGCTGCAGTAAGGCAGGCAGCTGTGTTGGTTAGTCTGGGTGTGGCATCTTGGAATCATCTGCAAGTGGGAGAACAGAAGGCACCTGAGAGAGCAAAGTCCACGGGGCAGTGAGATAGAGGAGCCTGGTGGGCTGCAGTCCATGGGGTCACAAAGAGTCCGGTACAACTGGCAGAGTCGGGCACAACTGAGCAGCTAACACTTACTTACTACTAGTTACTAATATTCCTCAAAATGTTTATAATTTGATTGAGGACTTAAGAACTACATTTGAACAATAATACAAGTTTTAAAAGTTAGTTTAAAAAGTGGAACATTTTGGTAACTAGTATAAGAATTACTTTACTTGGAGAAATGCCTTTTTGAGATGATGGTTCGCTAAGTTTGGGCAAGAGTTAGGCTCCAAGGCCTGGCAGGTCCTCAAGTTTCTGCAAGAACAAATTTAAAAAGCAGGAGGATCAAGAGGGTCATTGATGGTGGTATGAGAGATGGCTTTCGGGAGAGGAAAGCCAAAAGAGGATTTTTTTCATGTGAAATTCTCTGTTTTCTGAAATGTGACCCTTTCTTATTCTCTATATACACCAGTAATAACCATAAAAATCACAATAAAAATTTGTTGAGTAGATTTCCTTTGGAAACCAGTAAAGGAGCTGGGATTTATAAAAACACACACTTGCATATGATTAAATTCAAGACCGTGATGCTGTTAATAAGTCCTGTAATTTTGGAGAAGGGCAAGGACTTGAGTTGTCTTTGGGAAGTGGATCTTGAAGTGAATCTGAAAGGTTGGATGCAATATGACCGACAAGGAGAGCATTCCATCAGTGACGGTGATATTGGTAAAGGCAGGAATGTATCTAAGACAGGCTTGAAACAACACATGAATGGTCTGGTCTGGCTGGATTCCTTCAGGCTTTCAGTGGGAGTGCAAGACTGCAGATTTGCTTGTAAATGAGTATAAGGACTGTCCTGAATAAAGTTGTTGTTGTTGTTGTTTTGCCTCTCTGTACCTTGTGGGATCCTAGTTCCTCCACCAGCGATCAACCCCATACCCCCTGCAGGGGAAGCATGGCGTCCTAACCACTGGGCCGCCATGGAAGTGCTGAAGTTGTAGTTCTTAGTAAAGGATGAGCCTTCCATAGCCTGTGAGGTTTTTTTGGTTTGTTTTTTATTTGTTTTGTTGTTGTTGTTGTTGTTTTTAACTGTACTTCACAATGAGAGCCACCATTCATTTTGTTGTGAGACTTGGCCTTAATACCGTCAAAAATACAGAGAGGGAGCCGCTAGAGATGGGGAAGCCAGGATAGATTGAGGTCACTGGGGCTCAAGTAGGAGAAAATTTTGAGAAGCATGACTTGACCTATAAAATCCCAAAGCTGAGAGAGGTCAAGGAGAAGAGCCTTTTGGCAATTTGGAGTTCCTGATGTGTAATAACACATCTCAGCAGTGGGCGTGTGGTGGGATGGAGGCCAGTGACAGGCATGTGGCAGAGAGTTAGGAGGAGGAGGGTGGTGAGGAAACGGAGCCATACTGGTAACGAGTGGGAGGGACAGGACGAGTGGCAGTCCAAGCAGGTGGTCCACTCAGATACCTCTGTGACCAGACAGAGAGGCTTCAGCACCAGGAAGAGCCTGGAAGGAGACAGCTTAGAGACAGGGACGAGAAAGAGTGAGCGGCCCCATGAAACTGGCCAAGGTGGACGGGATCTGGGCAAGTCGGGCTAAGTGTAAGTGACAGGAAGAGGGACACGCTCCCTCTGGGTGTCTCCTTCAGGGGGTGCTTCTGTTAGTGAGACTTCCAGAGAAGGAGAGAGCAGAGCTCTGACTCCCACAGTCAGTGAAGTATGGGGTCAGGGACTTCTGGGCTCCACTGTATGGAAGGGGTTTGATCTTTTGTGAGCTGTGGTTCTGACAGAGAATAGAAGCCAAGGAAGAGACTAAGAGAAAATGTGGGGTGAATTTATTTGATTACTTAAAGTTTTGATGCAAGATTAATTGAATTTAAAAAAAAGCATTTGCAGAGGGAGCAGGCAGAAGAAGCGGGCCATGATGTGTGAACAAGCATCTCTGGGGGCCACGGTGGCACCCGTGACTGAAGGGGGCAGGTCACGGACTGGAGAGCTCCTGCCCAGGCTCCGGGGGAGCCACTACCGGCCTCCGCAGCTGTCACTATGGGGGGCGGTTCATGGCCGGTGTGGCCCATCCTGGGAGATCTGGAGTTTATGTGAGCCCTCTGGGTGAATTGGCACTTGTTTCCAATTTAAAAAAAAAAATGCTGTGTGACTCAAACCAAAATGCCCACTGGCAGTTTTGGGCCCTTGGCCACCAGTTTGTCAGCCCTGTTAAATGAGGGCCGAGGAAGCCCTTGGTGTGGGACTTTTGGTTTTTAATGGCTGGCTTTTATTTGGGACCACCACTTAACGATGCAGAGTAGGGACATGTTTCTTCATCAGTTTCAATTGAGTGGCATTCTTCTGACTCCACTGACAGATGGACAACATTTAAAGACAGTTTTCACTGAGGCACCAGACTTTCAGCATCCTTTGAGAGAATCTATAGCCACAGCTTCACACTTGTACTCCACTAAGTACTGGTTCCAAATAGGAAAAGGAGTACGTCAAGGCTGTAAATTGTCACCCTGCTTATTTAACTTCTATGCAGAATACATCATGAGAAATGCTGGGCTGGAAGAAACACAAGCTGGAATCAAGATTGCCGGGAGAAATATCAATAACCTCAGATATGCAGATGACACCACCCTTATGGCAGAAAGTGAAGAGGAGCTAAAGGGCCTCTTGATGAAAGTGAAAGAGGAGAGTGAAAAAGTTGGCTTAAAGTTCAACATTCAGAAAACAAAGATCATGGCATCTGGTCCCACCATTTCATGGGAAATAGATGGGGAAACAGTGGCAACTATGTCAGACTTTGTTTATTTTTGGCTCCAAAATCACTGCAGATGGGGACTGCAGCCATGAAATTAAAAGATGTTTACTCCTTGGAAGGAAAGTTATGACTAACCTAGATAGCATATTGAAAAGCAGAGACATTACTTTGCCAATAAAGGTCCATCTAGTCAAGGCTACAGTTTTTCCAGTGGTCATGTATGGATGTGAGAGTTGGATTGTGAAGAAAGCTGAGTGCCAAAGAATTGATGCTTTTAAACTGTGGTGTTGGAGAAAACTCTTGAGAGTCCCTTGGACTGCAAGGAGATCCAACCAGTCCATCCTAAAGGAGATCAGTCCTGGATGTTCTTTGGAAGGAATGATGCTAAAGCTGAAACTCCAATACTTTGGCCACCTCATTGAAAGAGTTGACTCACTGGAAAAGACTCTGATGCTGGGAGGAATTGAGGGCAGGAGGAGAAGGGGACGACAGAGGATGAGATGGTTGGATGGTGTCACTGCCCCGATGGACATGAGTCTGAGTGAACTCTGTGAGTTGGTGATGGACAGGGAGGCCTGGCGTGCTGTGATTCATGGGGTCACAAAGTTTCAGACAAGACTGAGTGACTGAGCTGAACTGAACTGAAGTTCAGTTAAAATTTAAAAGTCATGGCACCAAATTCAAAGGCAGAACTTCTGTTGCATTTTATTGAGTGGAATGCAATGTCACTTTTCCTGTCACTTGGAATTGGCAACAAGGGCCCTTGTATCAACATCCCTTATTGTAAAGTGAGGTGCAAATAAGTGGAGTCAGACATTTCTCCCAGAACTCAGTAAGAGGTGGCCAGCCTGTTCTTATTCCGAACTGTTACCTCATACCTCCCCCATCCTTTCTCAGCTGATGAAAGGAAGCGTGGGGTAGAGGAGAAAGAAGGCATTGTTACAGTTGTGAGATGCTGACCAAAGGTCCATGCATGGCAGTGTTTCTCTCCCTTCCCCACGGGGCCTTCCTGAGGACTTCCAAGCCCTGTAACGGGGGGCTGCCGGATGAGAGCCTGGGGGTGTCCCGGGAGCCTGGCTTCTCTCGTTGGCTTTTGGATGGTGGATGACATGGGGCAATAGAGGCCACTCCTGATGCTGCCATTAGCATGGAGCAGAGCTAAGCATGGCGAAGGAAGGAGAGAGCCTGACACGGCCCTCTGAAGTGTAGGGCTATATGTGAATTTGGAAATTGGTGGCTGCTTCTTCCCTGGTCCGGGAGTGTGCCAAAGCTGATAAAGAAGGCTCCAGAGGGTGAGGCCTCCAAGCAGGCAGAGGGGATCTCCCGCCCCACCTGGAAGGCCCTGAAGGGGATGGTTCCTGTGGCTCCGCAGAGGAAGCAGAGACTGCAGGCTGGGAGGCCTGGGTTTGGGGATGATCAGGTGGCATCGAGTCAGGGGCTGGGGCAGATCCTGGGGGGTGTGGACTGACGGCTGAGACAACACGGAGACACGCTGCCGAGACCTCTGAGAGCATTCTCTGTCACAGACGGAGACGGAGCAGCGTGTCTCCCGAGCAAACCATACTCACCTTCTGGGTAAAAACTGCCAAATCCGTGATAACCTCCAGCGGCGGAGAGAACCGGACTTGGCCAGAGTGGACACGCTAACACACTCGCGTGACCGCCCGCCTCACCCGGCAGCTGGCTTGGGATCTCGAGCCCTGTCGCCTCACAGATCTCCCTCTCTGCTCCAAAGCACTGGCCGACTGGAGCCTGAAAGGTGGGGAAGGGAGGAGGTTCCCTGGGCGCTGAGCAGGTCTCTCCACTTGGAGGGTGGGGGAGGGGAGAGGAGCAGACCAGGGGCCCTGCTCCTCCAAGTCCAGACCTGCCCTGAAGCAGGGCTGCCCCTGGGAGGTGGAAGGAGGGGAGCTTGAAACTGGGTGAGAAACAGGAGTCCAGGAAACAAATGGATTTGTGTCTTAAAAACTGCACTGAGACTCTTCTAATAACTGAAAATGATCCGAAAATTCTGGAGTCTGTCCAGATGTTACTAAGGGACCATAAGGTATATGGTGCTTTGTGGCACAACTCATAGGAAGGACTAGGGAAAAATAAAACCGTTTCAAGTTCTTGTTTCATTGAATGCAGACCATACAATTACCTGGTTATATGCAATAGAGTAGAAAGGATACAGATATTAAACTCAGGCTGACTTGGGTTTGGGTCCTTGCTCAGCCACTTAGCTTCCACATGATTTCTGGCAAATTACTTTCTGCACAATTTCCTTAACTGTGAAATGCGGATGGGTTGTAGCAAACACCTCCCAGGGATTTGAGGGAAGATTGAATGAATAAGTTCTAGGAAGTGTCTAGTGTGATGGCTGCAGCATGGATCCCTGAAAGGGAGTGATCATTGCTGTACCTCAAGACAGCTGTGATAAGTCAAGGACTAATGGCCAGTGTAGCTATCACCTGTCATGTACCACAGTTAGACGTGTCAGATCTGCTAAGTATTTGATGTTTTCTAAATCCCAAACTTTCTTTTTCAATGAAAGCGGTAACAGTTTCAAAGCATTCTTCTGCTTGATTTGCAAGTTTAAACATATCTAACTGGAATCTAATTCTATGAAAACCATGAAAAAGGGTCTCTTGTTCTGATCAGAAACACGAGGAAGCTCCAAAGAAGAGACCCGAGGCAGGGCTTCTGTCAGCCTCCAAATGTGCCACACACGTTTCACTGGGAAAACGCTCTGAATGACATGCTCTCAGCCTTGGGAGCGCGTTCCTCGGCAACCTTGGCAGAGGGGTTTTTATGCTGCCAGCCAGAGCCCTGCCACTTGGGGCTGGCTTGAGTGCCTTTGCTCCTGACCAGTTCCTTTCCCCCATCCGAGGAACTTTTGTATGCGTGAGGGTCACTGTATCTCTTCCCTTGTACTCACTGGCCCTGACCCAGGCTTCCTCCCCTCTTCTCCCAGCTCAGCGGCGCAGGGGGAGGTTTGCTTTGAGAAGGCCCCCCGCTTTGGCACTGCCATCCCACCTGGCTCCTCATCTCTCTCTTTACTTTGCCTGGAGCCTAGATTCCTTGTGACCCACTGAAAACTGATGGAGCGGCTCTAGTCCCTTGCTGCCAGGGGGAGGGCAAGTTGCAGAGCTGCCCAGTTAACAAGAAGACTCCTTCTGCCTACGAATGGTTGATTCTTTCCCTTCCCCTCCCTTTCCTTCTCTCCTCACTCATACGGTAAACAAGTGTCTTTTCTGTGATCTCTTTTGTGCCACTTTTTTTTTCTTCACATTTTTGTGCTTTTTTGGCGGGTGATTACAGTGTATAAGTTGGCCCTCAAATGTAGTGCTGAAGTCCTGTCCAGCCTTCCAAGTGCAAGAAGGCTGTGATGTGCCTTACATGGAAGGCAAGGATAGATACGCTTTGTTAGATAAGCTTTGTTCAGGCATGAGTTACAGTGCTATTGGCTGTACGTTCGATGTTAATGCATCACTAGATGTTATGCACCTAACACCTGGTAGCACAGATGGTAAAGCATCTGCCTGCAATACAGGAGCCTTGGGTTCGATCCCTGGGTTGAGAAGATCCCCTGCAGAAGGAAATGGCAACCCACTTCAGTACTCTTGCCTGGAAAATTCCATGGATGGAGTAACCTCGTAGGCTCCAGTCCATGGGATTGCCAAGAGTTGGACACGACTGAGCAACTTCACTGACTGACTGAGGTGTTATATATGGTGTCTTTAAAAGAAACACAGGAAACAAAGTTAAGTATTGATAAGTTGCCCAAAACCTTATAACCAGAGGACAAGGAACCTAACCCTGTATTTCCCTAGGAGCCTCAGTTTAGTATCCTATAATTCAGTGCTTGTGGTGACTTTATAGAGTATAACTACCATGAATAATGAGACTTGATTTTATATATTTTTCTGGCAAAGATGATAGAAAATATCTCCTTGCCATCTAAGTTTGGCTAGACACACAGCCATCTTTCTAAGCCGTGTTGTCAGTTTGCCAAACACTGCCCCTAATGCTGTACAGGCTTTGCTCCCTCATGTCATAATATCCCATACCCAATATCGTACTTAGTACCTGAAGGGGCTGATGCTCAGTAAATGCTGAGTGAATGAATGAGTTAACAAATGAGTAAGTGAATGCTTCATATTCATAAGATAAGCTAGTTTATTATTCCACATCTTAAGAAATATAAGAATGGACATGGGAATCAATAATTTCTTTAAGTAAGCCATACAACTTCTAAGTTGCCTTCTAGTTGATTATATATTGTTTGTTAAGCACTGGCTGTTGGGATTTTCTGAATGGAATTTTGCAGTTTGTTATATAGATGGTTTATTTCCCTTAGTCCTGTCTGATAAGATTAAGGTCCATCCGTCTTGGGTAAGAGTGCAGTGTTGACTTCCTAAGAGCGCTTTAGTAAATGGAGAGGTTATCAGCCACCAATGTCACTTCCTTGTCATCTGTTTGACTGTTGGGTTCAGAGATCAAGAATCAACAGCTTAGAGAGGTAGATTATGTAAGGGATTCTGGTCCATGAAGAGCCTCATAAATGCCTGGGGACCTATAAACGTGGATGTCTTTGTTTCATTTATTTATCTATTCAACAAGGATTTTGAACAAGTATTTTGGTGATGTAATTTGTAGTGTAAAAATGTGACTTCCCGGAGATTGCAGCTATTCTGTGGCATATTGGAAAATAGTACTATTTAGAAAGCAATATATTTCATAATTTATTCCTTAAATATACATTGAGCATCTGTTATGTCCAGGCACATGGGTTATAAGCAGCAGACAAACCCTCTGTCCTTTGAAGTTTCCATTCTTCAGGAAAAGCAGATAGTGAACAATAGATCAGTGCTTTCTCCTCTGGCTCTGTTCCTAGCCCAGCCACTCTCCCACATCATGAATTTTATTGTCCCATATTATTATCTTAAATTATCTTGCTTTGTGGAGGTCTATTTGTTCATTGTCTGTCTCCCTTCATAGGTATATTGCTCCAAAACAGTGCACACTTTGCTTGTCTTTTCTGTTAACTAAATCTTCATCACCTAGAATAGTGTTTGGTCTAATCAGTTCAGTTCAGTCACTCAGTTGTGTCTGACTCTTTGCGACCCCATGAATTGCATGCCAGGCCTCCCTGTCCATCACCAACTCCCAGAGTTCACCCAAACTCATGTCCATAGAGTCAGTGATGCCATTCAGCCATCTCATCCTCTGTTGTCCCCTTCTCCTCCTGCCTCCAATCCCTCCCAGCATCAGAGAGTCTTTTCCAATGAGTCAACTCTTTGCATGAGGTAACCAAAGTACTGGAGTTTCAGCTTTAGCATCATTCATTCCAAAGAACATCCAGGACTGATCTCCTTCAGAATGGATTGGTTGGATCTCCTTGCAGTCCAAGAGACTCTCAGGAGTCATCTCCAGCACCACAGTTTAAAAGCATCAATTCTTCGGCGCTCAGCTTTCTTCACAGCCCAACTCTCACATCCATCCATGACCACTGGAAAAACCATAGCCTTGACTAAATGGATCTTTGTTGGCAAAGTAATGTTTTTGCTTTTGAATATGCTATCTGGTTGGTCATAACTTTCCTTCCAAGGAGTAAGCGTCTTTTCATTTCATGGCTGCAGTCACCATCTGCAGTGATTTTGGAGCCCCCAAAATGAAGTCTGACACTGTTTCCTCATCTATTTCCCATGAAGTGATGGGACAGGATGCCATGATCTTCATTTTCTGAATGTTGAGTTTTAAGCCAACTTTTTCACTCTAATAGTAGGTACTTAATAAATGTTTCTCTGTACTACATGATCGCTCAGATGGCAAAGGGTCTGCCTGCAATGAAGGAGACCTGGATTCAATCCCTGGACCAGGAACATCCTGTGCAGAAGGGAATGGCAACCCACTCCAGTATTCTTGTCTGGGGAATCCTGTGGACAGAGGAGCCTGGCAGGCTACAGTCCATAGTCTCAGAGTTGGACACTGAGCAACTAACACTAATAAATGTTTGGTCTTATTTATTTGTAATTGTGGTAATGTTATGAAGTGTATTCTCTGAGATTTTGACTTAGTGCAAGGAATCAGGAATGTCTTTAAGAAAATACTGATTGCATTAAAGAAGTAAGAATTAACCAAAGGGGACAAGGAGGGTGTATTTTCCAGTCAGAGTAATCGGGACAAAGCATGGCATGATGGAGTGATGGAGTGTGTGAGATTAAGTCAATGTATATAGAGTTCAAGGGTAGGAGAATGCATAAAAGCCTACAGAGGTAGGAGAGGGCAGGACATCAGGGATTTCAGGCTGTGTGAAGAGATTTAAAGTTTTGTCCTACAAGCAGTGGGAAGCAACTGAAGAACTGTAAACAGGAAATCAATCTTGTTGCTCTATAGATTGGAGGGAGACAAATCAGTGTGACCTTTTGTGGTTTTGAAGATGAGCCATTCAGTTTTGGAAATCTTAAAGTCGAAGTTCCTGTAAAACATCTCCAGTTGGAGATGTCAAATAGACAGGTGTGTATACATGTTATTGGGTTTAGAGAAGAGGTCTAAGATGATTACACGCATTTGAGTAAAAACACACTGGTGGCTCAGTGGTAAAGAATCCACCCGCAACGCAGGAGATGTGAATTTCATTCCTGGGTTGGGACGATCCCCTAGAGAAGGAAATGGTAACCCACTCCAGTATTAGAGAATTCCGTGGACAGAGAAGCCTAGTGTGCAGTCCATGAGGTCACAAGAGTCAGACACAACTCAGTGACTAACAAACAAACAAAAAACTGTAGATGATATTTGAAGTCGAGGGTATTGATCAATGGCTAGGGATAGAGTATAGACTTAAAAAGAGAGAGCGAGCTTTATTTAATTAGTCGTGAGGAACTTCACCTTAAAAATTTTTTATTTATTTTATTTGGCTGAGCCAGTTCTTAGTTGCCCCATGTGGGTTCTTAAATTGACGCGTTCAGATTTTTAGCTGTGGTATGTGGGATCTAGTCCCCTGACCAGGGATCGAACCTGGGCCCCCTGCGTTGGGAGTTCAGAGTCTTAGCCACTTGACCACCAGGGGACTTGACAAAAAGGATGAACAGGGAAGAATCTTAAAAGCGGAAGGGTCTGACATATTATATTTACATCAATTTCTATATCCTCTATAGACAGTTTTGTTGTCAGTTGCCCAAAGAGAGTTACATCCACCTTGAGCCTAATTTCTCTACTGAAATTCAACTTAATTTATTATATTCTAATTATTCATTTTCTTGTACATTCCTTCTACTGTCCTTGAGAACTGGGACTTTGTCTTTTAAAACTGCGCTTGAAACTCAGCATCCAGCACACCGACAACCTGCTGCTGCTGCTGCTAAGTCGCTTCAGTCGTGTCCGACTCTGTGTGACCCCAGAGACAGCAGCCTGCCAGGCTCCCCCCGTCCCTGGGATTCTCCAGGCAACAACACTGGAGTGGGTTGCCATGTCCTTCTCCAGTGCCTGAAAGTGAAGGTTTGTGTTTGTCACAAAACAGATGTCTGTGTTTGAGTGGGAATAAAGATCCTCCTTAGGAAAGATGAGTGAGGACAGAAAGCAGAGCTTTTCTCACATAGCTTCTCTGGGTGGCAACCATAGGCAATTTTAAGAATTTTGTCTAAGACTGTGAAATGGTGACCTTCAGGTATCAGGAAGTAAATGGGACCATTTCTAGGGGTAGAGGAGTTCAAATGCTTCATCTATGATGTCTTTGCATGGATTTGTTCCTCTCCCAAGGCCTGTGGCTGCTAGAAGCTGCTGCATCACAGTTTGGTATCCACCTACAGGCCTCTATTCTCTTTTCTATTGCTTTTTTTTTTTTTTGGTTGTGTCCTGCTGCTTGTGGGATCTTTGTTCCCCTGCCAAGGATCAAACCCATGCCCTCTGCTGTGGAAGCCTGGAGTCCTAAATGACAGGGAATTCCTCCATCTCCTTCTTAATTGTATACTACCACTTCCCCTAACTTTTTATGAATCCTTCTTTTTCCTTTGCTGGAAGAATCCAGGAACATGTTTCACAATTATAGGCATTATTTTTATTTTTCAGTTGCTCAGTCATGTCCAATTCTTTGTAACTCCATGGACTGCAGCACACCAGGCTTCCTTGTCCATCACCATCTCCTGGAGTTGACTCAAATGCATGTCCATAGAGTCGGTGATTCCATCCAACCATCTCATCCTCTGTCATCCCCTTCTGCTCCTGCCTTCAGTCTTGCCCAGCATCAGGATCTATCCTGATGAGTCAGTTCTTTGCATCAGGTGGCCAAAATATTGGAACTTCAGCATCAGTTCTCCCAGCAAATATTTAGGACTGATTTCCTTTAGGATAGACTGGTTTGATCTCCTAGCAGTCCAAGGGACTCTCAAGAGTCTTCTCCAACACCACAGTTGGAAGGCATCAGTTCTTTGGCCCTCAGCCTTCTTTATAGTCCAGCTCTCACATCCATACATGACTACTGGAAAAACCATAGCTTTGACTAGATGGGTCTTCGTTGGCAAAGTAATGTCTTTGCTTTTTAATATGCTGTCTAGGTTGGTCATAGCTTTTCTTCCAAGGAGCAAGCATCTTTTAATTTTATGGCTTCAGTCACCTGCAGTAATTTTGGACCCGAGAAAATAGTCTTTCACTGTTTCCAGTGTTTCCCCATCTATATGCCATGATGTGATGGGACCAGATGCCATGATCTGAGTTTTCTGAATGTCGAGTTTTAAGCCAGCTTTTCCTATTTCACCTTTATCAAGAGGCTCTTTAGTTCCTCTTCACTTTCTGCCATTAGAGTGATATCATCTGCATATCTAAGGTTGTTGATATTTCTCCCTGCAGTCTTAATTCCAGCTTGTGGTTGATCTAGCCCACATTTCAGATGATGTACTCTGCATACAAGTTCAATAAACAGGGTGACAATATATAGCCTTGACACACTCCTTTCCCAATTTTGAACCAGTCTGTTGTTCCATGTTCGTTTCTGATTGTTGCTTCTTGACCTGCATACAGGTTTCTCAGGAGGCAGATAAGGTGGTGTGGTATTCTCATCACTTTAAGAATTGTCCACAGTTTGTTGTGATTCACACAGTCAAGGGCTTTAGCATAGGCAATAAAGCAGAAGTAGATGTTTTTTCTGGAACTCTCTTGCTTTTTCTATGATCCAATGGATGTTGGCAATTTGATCTCTGGTTCCTCTGCTTTTTCTAAATCCAGCTTCTTGTACATCTGGAAGTTCTCGGTTCACATACTCATGAAGCCTAGCTTGGAGGATTTTGAGCATGACATTGCTAGCACTTGCTGCTGCTGCTACTGCTGCTAAGTCACTTCAGTCGTATCCGACTGTGTGACCCCATAGATGACAGGCCACCAGACTCCCTCAAATGAGTGCAATTGTGCAGTAGTTTAAATATTCTTCAGCATTGGCCTTCTTTGGTATTGGAATGAAAGCTGACCTTTTCTAGGCATTATTTTTACTAAAGATTTAATATTTTTGTATGGTTAGTGACCCTTGTCTCCATTTTTTATTCTGAAATGCATTACTTCATTTCATATAATTTTTACTTTTGGTAATGGGGTTTCTATTTTCTCTTTGATAATGGATCTGATAATGATAATATGATCGGTGTGTGAAGGTTAGTGGTCCATCCCGTCCTCACATTATTCCTCACTCCTGTGGGGGTATCTGTGTTGGCATAGCCTCTCATGCCCATGCTTGGGGATTGGTTCTTTTTCCTGGGCTGAAGCAACAGCTTTAATATTGAAACCTTGCTGTCAGCTAGTGATCCGGCCCTTGATGCCTGGACTCTGCTTTAATTCATGATCTTTGCTACCTGAGTTTTCTTTTCTCAAGACTTAAACTGTTTGTTCTTGACCTGTGGAATTTTATGCTTACTTGATCTGTGGAATTTTTCTTAAGTCCCTAGTTTTGAACCAATGACTCTGTTTTTTTTTAAGCCAGCTATGTGTTTTTCAGCTTCTGCCTGTTATATTTCTTGTCTCCAGGATGACTTGGATGACTGGGTGCTTTGTTAGCTTTGGGCAAAGGCACCAGCCTGACCTGCATGTGACTGGAGACAAGTGGTGCTTAGCTTTAGAGGGTTGGGATGAGTGCATGGAGGGTGTCAGGGCAGAGAGTTTTGGGGAAACAGGGGCTGCTTTGGTGAGGGGCTTTCAGCAAAATAAATTTCACTGATTTTAAATCAAGGTTAATATGAAATTCTGTCTACATGAGTGAAGACCATTTTTTTAAACATTTGAAGGCATACGATGACAGCGTAGTGTTAAAAATGGGAAGTTATGACTTATAAGCAGTAGTATAATTTTGAATAGCATGACCTTTTTCATTGACACTAACTATCTTTGCATCTTCAGGTTTCATTATATTAATACTGAGTAAAACCCAGAAAACTTATAGAGGAAGAAATGATTTTTTAAATTGATTTAAAAAAAAAATTCAGTAGTCATTACTTACATCCCTTTTACATGACTGCAGATTTTAAATTGCAGTAATGATCTTGCTACTCAATTAGCCCATTTCTTACAATTGTAACCTTCTGGAGTAGCCACAAATATAGGAGAAAACCTATAATAAAAACCTTTGAGTTCAACAAAAACATGTTCCACACAGTCCATGAATTCACCCTGTAAAACTAGAATGGCATTTCCTTTTTTTTGTAATAGGCCTGGAACTTATCTGATTTAGTTATGTCTATGGTATTTATTTTTTTCCTAGAAATATATAGTTTTTACTTTTGACCTAGGAGACAAAACAAAAGATGATGGCCTTAAAAATAGCCCTGTACAAAGTTACTGGCCTGAAAACATAATTGAGAGAGACACCGAGATCAGTGCTGTTCAGAAGGGATTTCTGTGATAACAGCCATGATTGTACTGTTCCATACAGTGGCCACTGGCCATGTGGCTATTATCACTGAAGAACTGAATTTAAGTTTTTATTTCATTTTAACTTATATAATCACATGTGGATAGTGGCTCCTATCTTAGATGACACGGTTCTAGGTCATTGTACTGGTTTCCTATTGCTGCAATTAAAAAAATTATTGTAAAGTTAGTGGGGTAAGCACATGATTGTATTTTCTTATGGATCTGTGGGTTAGAAGTCTGGCAGAGGTCACAGTGACCTAAAATCAAGGTGCTTGCAAGGGTGCTTTCTTTTCTGGAGACTCTAGGATAGAGTACATTTCCTTGCTCTTTCTGTTTTTTGGCAGTGGCCTACATTCCTGGGTTCACGGTCCCTTTCCCTCATTTTAATGCAGTGTTACATATCTCTGTCCCTTTGTTCCATAGTCACATCTCCCTCTGACTTTCCTGTCTCTCTCTTCCACTTTTAAAGATCCTTGTGATTACACTGGGTTCACCTGTATAATCCAGCCTGCTCTCCCTGTTTTACAGTCAGATGGTTAGCAACCCTAATTCCCTGTTTCCATGTAACCTAACATATTCATAGGTTTAGAGATTAAGAGTTAGACATCTTTAGGAGGACTTTATTCTGAATACCACATCATCTTGTAAATACGGAGCCATTTAGTGAAAGGGCAGGCTAAGCTCTGTACATTTTTTCATCTTTTATTTGTTGAGCCTATGCCTGTTTTTCATTCTGTGCTGTCTGAAGTTCTCATAATGATTTGAAAACAGTAGAAATTTAACTTTAAAAGGAAGCTTATACGTAGGTATAAGGTATAAGGTTATTGGACTAAGGATACCTAGTCCAATCCTCTATCCCATACAGTATAGAATCTGTGGTTCTTCTGTAGAATCTGTGGTTCATTTGAAGGTGAAAGTGAAATTTGCTCAGGTGTGTCTGACTCTTTGCAACCCATGGACTATACAGTCCATGGAATTCTCCAGGCCAGAATACTGGAGTGGGTAGCCTTTCCCTTCTCCAGGGGATCTTCCCAAGCCAGGGATCAAACCCAGGTCTCCCTCATTGTGAATGGATTCTTTACCAGCTGAGCCACAAGGGAAGCCCAAGAATACTGGAGTGGGTAGCCTATCCCTTCTCCAGCGGATCTTAGCCTCTGCCATTAGTTTTCTATGAAGGGTACGCCATACTTAGGAACAAAATCAGTATCAGTGTTGTATACCTTTAATTGTTTTGTCATCCTATCAGCTGGCCTTTTATTGTCTCCACACAGTAGCACTCTGGTTTTGACTTTTGGAACAGTGTTGATATACTTTTCCTATGGTGTTATTATCTCAGGAAACGGTGCTACCCCTCAACAGGTGTCTGAGCAGAATTTCAGAGTTCTCTCTGTTTACCACCAATAAAGATCCTAGAATGTATAGTTCCAAAAATACTTCTCACATATTCCACTTTCTTCATTGTAGTAATTATTCCTTTCAGTCCTGGAATTTAAAGTTTTTAGTAGTTTTCATTTCTCTGCTTAGAGTCTCATTTATTAATTAAGAGTACTTTTTCTTGAATTCTCTGAGAGTCTATATTTTCTTGAACATGTTTGTAATAATTATTTAAGAGTTTCTATAAATTCAGCACCTGGGCCATGTTGGAGTCAGTTTCTATTGATTACTCATTTCTTAACTGTGGACCACCTTTTCCTTTTTCTTTGCAGATCTAGCAATTTTTTATTGCATGTGATACATTTCAGATATTATATGATCTGTTATTTTCCTCTGAAGTGTATTTTTTCTTTTAGAAAGTGTTTGCATTTTTTTTAGAAGACATATGATCACCTTGAGCTTGGATAAGCTTGGGTTGTGCTTTGCTAGAATGGTCCTATGGAAAGCTCTAGGAGTTCCCAAAGCCTAACTTACTGAGACTCATATAAATACTCAGATTCCTATGAAGATCTTGTTTAGGCTTAGTTTTAGGCTTTTCTTGTCAAGGTCTAGAGTAGTCTGTACTCTAGGGCATTGTTTGTCAATATTTTAAAAATGATCACCCACTAAGGAGATGTTTCAGACATTTTCACTCCCTCCCCCATCTTTTGACCCTGCTCCCACCTCCCTTACTCTTCTTGTGACATTTTAACAATGTATCTGTTTATGAGCTGTATAATACCTAAGCTATTTTTCACTTTCCTTCTCTCCCTGGAATTAATTTTCACCCTTTTGATGCTCTCACCCTTGTTGAGCATACATGTTCTAGGGTGTGATCCCTAATCATGAGATGAAATCTTTTTGGTCTTTCTCCTGGGTACCAAGGGGTTTCACGAGGTGATAATGAGATTTTTTTCCTCTTTGGCTATGCCAGAACACCAGGATTTTCCACCAAGCCTCAAGCTCTGGTTTTGCTGTTTCTTTTTCAACCCTCCAGCAGCCACTCTCTGGGAAGCTCTCGGTAGTCTCAGCTCTCAGCAGAGGACTTGCAGGGACACCCACAGTCACTTCCCGGGCTCCTTGTTGTACGACTTGCTCCTCTCCATTGCCCTGCCTGGCGGATTCCAGCTCTTCAAACTCGGAACTCAGCTTTCCCAGTTCAGAGAGCCTGCTGTGCTCTGCGTGGATTCTAGCTCCCCTTGCTGCTTTTGATAAATTGTTCCTAGGCAAAGAGCTGGGCAGTTGGGGTCACCTTGTGAGTTTTTTTCTCTCAGAGATTACAGTCTTGCACTGAAAGATGTTTTCAGTGTCTGAAAATCATTGCCCTCGTTGGGTTTTATGGTTCTGTGGGAACGGTGGAAGTGTTAGTGCTATATGAGTAACTCCTGTCTCTTGGACTCCTATTGGAAGCAGAAATCCTTCCTCTGCTTCTTTTAGAACCCATCCATCACTAGTACAGGTGATAATCACCCAAGATTGAAACAGCAGCCTTTTAACTGTTCTCCTGGTCTCCTTACCTTCAGCCTCCATACTATCTCCAGAGGGAACTCTGTAAAACACCAATCTGCTCTGTAATTTCACTGTTGGAAATCCTCCTTAGGAATTCTGTTACGCTTAGGATAAAGTTCAGACTCTCTAAAGTGACTCAGAGTCCTCCCTCTTTGATTCATCCCCTGCCTTCCTCTCCAGCCTTGGGTTTTGTTGCTCTGTCTTGAACCCTTGTGTGGATCACGCTGGTCTCCAGTTGTCAGATGTGCAGTGGTGTTACTTCCCTTTGCACATTTACTTTTCTGTGTCTGGAATCCCCACATCTTGACTTCCCACCTTACTTGGCCAATTTCTGCTCTTTAAGTTGCAACACAGACATTTTTCCTGGAAGGCCTATACAAGCTTCCTGCTATATGAAAGTAGAGCATTCCTATGAAACCAAAATGATGTAAAGTGCAAAACATATCTTGCTAACGATGTACAGAGTAAACTGAGATACAAGTAGAAAGTCAAGAGCTACCCAGAGTAACAGGCAAGTTTGGCCTTGGAGTACAAAATGATGAGGGCAAAGGCTAACAGAGCTTTGTCAGGGAGTGCACTGGTCATAGCAAACACTCTCTTCCAACAACATAAGAGACAACTGTACACATGGACATCACCAGATGGTCAGTACTGAAGTCAGACTGATTATATTCTTTGCAGCTGAGATGAAGAAGCTCTATACAGTCAGAAAAAACAGGACCAGGAACTGACTGTGGCTCAAATCATGAACTCCTTATTGCCAAATTCAGACTTAAATTGAAGAAAGTAGGGAAAATCACTAGACTATTCAGATATGACCTAAATCAAAGCCCTTATGATTACACAGTGGAAGTGACAAATAGATTCAAGGGATTAGATTTGATAGACAGAATGCCTGATGAACTATGGATGGAGGTTTGTGACACTGTACAGGAGGCAGTGATTAAAATCATCCCCAAGAAAAAGAAATGCAGAAGGAAAAATGGTTGTCTGAGGAGGCCTTACAAATAGCTGAGAAAGGAAGAGAAGTTAAAGGCAAAGGAGAAGAGGAAAGATATGCCCATTTGAATGCAGAGTTCCAAAGAATAGCAAGGAGAGATAAGAAAACCTTTCTAAGTGATCAGTGCAAAGAAATAGAGGGAAACAATAGAAGGGAAAGACTAGAGATCTCTTCAAGAAAATTAGAGATACCAAGGGATGTTTCATGCAGAGATGGCCACAATAAAGGACAGAAATGGTATGGACCTAATAGAAGCAGAAGATATTAAGAAGAGGTGGCAAGAATATATAAACAAACTATACAGAAAAGATCTTCATGACCCAGGTAACCACAATGGTGTGCTCACTCACCTAGAGCCAGACATCCAGGAATGCGAAGTCAAGTGGACCTTAGGAAACATCACTATGAATAAAGCTAGTGGAGGTGATGGAATTCCAGTTGAGCTATTTCAAATCCTAAAAGATAATGCTGTGAAAGTGCTACACTCATTATGCCAGCAAATTTGGAAAACTCAGCAGTGGCCACAGGCCTGGAAGAAGTCAGTTTTCATTCCAATCCCTAAGAAAGGCAATGCCAAAGAATGTTCAAACTACTGCACAATTGCACTCATCTCACATGCTAGCAAAGTAATTCTCAAAATTCTCCAAGTGAGATTTCAATAGTATGTGAACTGAGAACTTCTGGATGTTCAAGCTGGACTTAGAAAAGGCAGAGGAATGAGAGATCAAATTGTCAGCATCTGCTGGATCATCAAAAAAGCAAGAGAGTTCCAGCAAAACATCTACTTCTGCATTATTGACTGTACCAAAGCCTTTCACTGTGTGGATCACAATAAACTGTGGAAAATTCTGAAAGAGATGGGAATACCAGACCACCTTAATTGCCTCCTGAGAAATCTGTATGCAGGTCAAGAAGCAAGAGTTAGAACTGGACATGGAACAAGAGACTGGTTCAAAATTGGGAAAGGAGTACGTCAAGGCTGTATATTGTCACTCTGCTTATTTAACTTACATGCAGAGTACATCATGGTGAAATGCTGGGCTAGATGACGCACAAGCTGGAATCAAGATTGCCGGGAAAAACAGCACTAACCTCAGATATGCAGATAACACCACCCTATGGCAAAAAGTGGAGAACTAAAGAGCCTCTTGATGAAGGTGAAAGAGGAGTGTGAAAAAGCTGGCTTAAAACTCAACATTTAAAAAGATGAAGATCATGGCATCTGGTCCCACCACTTTATGGCATATCTTTGGGGAAACAATGCAAACAGTGAAACACTTTATTTTCTTGGGCTCCAAAATCACTGCAGATGGTGACTGCAGCCATGAAATTAAAAGATGCTTGTTCTTTGGAAGAAAAGCTATTGACAAACCTATACAGCAAATTAAAAAGCAGAGATATTGCTTTGCCGACAAAGTCTTGTCTAGTCAAACTACTGGTTTTTCCAGTAGTCATGTATGGATGTGAGAGTTGGATCATAAAAAAAGCTGAGTGCCATAGAAATGATGCTTTTGCACTGTGGTGTTGGAGAAGACTCTCGAGAGTCTCTTGGACTGCAAGGATATTAAACCAGTCAATCCTAAAGTAAATCAGTCCTGAATATTCATCGGAAGGACTGATACTGAAACTGAAGCTCCAATGCTTTGGCTGACTCATTGGAAGAGACCATGATGCTGGGAAAAACTGAGGGCAAGAGAAGGGGTGATAGAGGCTGAGATGGTTGGATGGCATCACTGACTCAATGGGCATGAGTCTGAGCCAACTCCAGGTGATAGTGAAGGACAGGGAAGCCTGGTGTGCTGCAGGTCATGGGGTTGCAAATAGTCAGACACGACTTGGAGACTGAACAGCAACATGTGCATGTACCTTAAGGTAACACTTTGCTCACCCAGGGTGAAAACAGTCATACTGGGCCTAGGGTTGGAGACACTTGTCTTATTGCTGCCTTATACATCCGGAATATTTGTACATCTTGGTTTCACATTTCCTGAACATTTTCCTATGAAAACTTTCATTATAGGTTGGACAGTATTTTCTAGCTGTGCCTATTTTTCAAGGATGAGAATTCTAAAAACTATTTTTTATTATGAAAAATTTCAAAATATCATACAATAATGAATATCCATATACACATCATCTGGACTTAATAATTGTCAACATTTTACCACATTTGCTGTATCATTTTTGTTTTATTGCTAGTGTTTATCATTCCTACATATTTCTCTAAAATTATGGCTCTTTCTTACAGTGCCATATACTATTATTGCTTTTATTAAAATGAGCTAAAATTCCTTAATATCATATAATACATTGTCCATATTCAAATTTCTTACTTGTCTTCAAAGTATCTTTTGTAGCTGGTTTGTTCAGTTCAGGATCTAATCAAAGCCAATGCATTTCATTTCATTCTTATGTCTCTTAAGCCTCTTTAAGCTTAGAACAGTTCTTCCTTATCCTTACTTTTATATATGTGTGTGTCTTTGTGTGAACACATGACATTGACTTGTTAAAGAGACAAGCCAGTTGGCTTACACCCTATCTCATTTCCTGAATTTGTCTGCTTTTTCAGGATGGGTTTTGATGCTTTATTTGATGTTGAACATCTCCTTGGGTCTGAAGATTGGCAGCAGTTGGGAGACCCTGGACACAGAGGGCCCCAGGTAATAAGGAGGATAGACTAAACAGGTGGTAGGGTATTCTGTGTTCATGTGTTTTGCTTCCTGCCAGAGCTGATAGACTCATATGAACACATAGCACCATAGTCCTTTCAGAAAGAACCAGTGAGACTTTTCTTTTTGCTAGGTCATTAGCACAGAGCTTGAGGATATAATCCTATTGGACATATATTTTGAATAGCATATCTTGAGTAGAACAAGTTAAAACAAACAGACAGGAAGATGAAACTAAAACTATGAGAAGGCCGTAGGAAATTACCAGTAGCCTGACAGCTTGAGTTTGTTCTCTCCTGAAGTCTGCTCCTCTCTCTCTGTTGTAGCAGGGCACCAAATTTGGAATAGACAACTGCCGAGGATGAGGTGTCTTGGGAGAAGCTGATGACAGACCTTAGGAGATTAGGCTTGGGAAGAGGAACACAGCCAAAGAGGGAAGTGTAGTATAGGGAGGCAAACAGTGAGAGGGTCCAGCTCCCCTCTTTTCTCTCCTTCCCCCAAAGACTGGTGCTATGAGAAAGGCTGTAAAATCTTTCTGATCTTAAAGGTGTTTTGGAAAATTACTCAGTCCTTATTAGCGTTCTTAACTTACGCAGGGGAACTGAAACTTGAATGGTATCGTGTGGGAAGATTTAAAAACAACAAATACCTAGGTCCCACCCTCAGAAATTCTGATGTAATGAGTCTCAGATGTGCCCATGACGACAGGCTTTTAAAGACTCCCCAGGTGATTCTAATGTGCATCTATGTTTGAGACCTACTGACCTAGAGCAATAGACCATATATACATTATCTTTGTCTTTTTTAAGACATTCAATCATCGTTCCCACCTCCATTAAGCTGTATGGAATTCTAATGCATAAAAAAAGATAATAGTGGATTTTCTTTACTTAAGGTGTTTGTGAAATCTTGCTCATTGGACACCATTTGCCATCTGCATTACTAACTTTTTCCAAGCTCTCATTTCCTCCCTATAGCAGCATCTTCATAGAACTAAGTGCCAAAGAGGAAGACTATTCAAAAACATCACCAATCCAGAGTTTACTGGATTTTAGCCACCTAGATCTGGATTTGAATGCTACTTGTTAACTGTGTGACTTTGGACAACTATACCTAAACTCTCTGACCCTCATTTCCTTTACCTCTTAATTGGAGATGATACTTATCTCACATGTTGTTAATAAAACAGGAAGTTTGATATAAGCTAGTGTACTCTCAATAGAGGTTAGCTCCTTGGGTACTTCAGGCTTTCCTTGAGGCCACTGTAAACTTTCAGGTCTGTTCTGGCATGGAACTGATGCTTTGGCTTAATCCAGGAAACTTCAGTTGCCTTCGTATTGAACTTGCATTGTCGGATGAATACAGATTCGCTCTATCCATGACAGGTCAAAAGTTCTTGATTGACTTGTAGCTTCATGGGAACAGATGGAGTGGGGGCGGAGTTGTTCCTGTTGAATGATGAAGGAGAAGCCAGGAACTTCATGAGATGTCTCAGGAAATACTCTGTAACTTCGTAAATTGAATGAACTGAGATAATCATTGGAGAGGGAAGCAGGTGAAAGCCTATTTTCATGAAAATGAAAGCGGTATGAGGGTCTAGAAATGGTGGTGATGGATGGGCTGGAGTTTGATGTGGGAAAGAGTGCTCTGTGGGCCAGACAGAGATGTAGGTTCATAGATGAGGGAGGATTTTTTTGATTCAAGAAACTTTTTTTTAATGACAATGGAATTTTAAGCAAGTATGTAAAAACATGAACATATTCTTTCCCATTTTGCTATCCCAATATGGTTAAACAAAACTCCCAGGTAGTACAGACACCTCAATGTTTTTCGTCGTGCATATGCTGAGAAGTGTGACTGAGCGATATGAATTTAACTTGCTCCTCCTTCTCCTTCTTCCTACCCAGACTTTTGTTAAGTTGTAAAATGGCTGGAGGTGTTCAGGAAGATGACAAAGGAGAAGTCAGAGGCTGGGAGAATTACAAAACTAGATGATCTGTAATTGAATAATGTTGAGTAGAATACACAAATCAAAAGTGTCTAAAATCTGTTTAAAGAAAACTCATTCAGGTTTGGCCCTATCTCAGTGACACTGAACTAATGTTTCAAGTCTCAGCATGGCTAAATGTGGTATTTCCTGTTTATCTTCCACAAGCTGGCATTGATTTCCACATCATGTTTCCTGCACACCCCCGACCTCTACAGAATGAAAAATGCTTTCCTAGTTTCCTCAGCACTCACAATGAAGAACCTTCAGAGTTCTTTTATTTCTGGCCTCTGACTAAGCAGAGGAATAGCATCCTGTTACAATAGGTGTTTGAGTCAATTAGGATGTTTGGTGGGCTCACTGTGGATTATCTTTAGTCCATTAAAAAGTTTTTTTAAATTATTGACAGGTTATTATCCAAAATAGGTGAGTTTGGTTGCTAACCCATTTTAATGTAGTATTGTAGTTTTTATTTCCATTCTTAACAGACAGATGAGGGGGGGAAAACACTTCTAAGAAGTGAGAAGTAGAAAATGTTCATTTGGAATGATAAAACCTTTTGGTAATTTGAAATTGAAACCGAGGCAGTTTCTGGCACACTGTGAGCTGGGGCCTCCTCTCTGGGGCCCCATCTCCTGTTGTCTGGCGTGCCTGCGCTCACATCCGGGCGCTGTGCAGGGGCCCCGTGTGGCTCTGGGATCACAGTTTACTTGCCCATAGTGTCCTATAAGAGCACCCCCTGCAAGGCTAAGATCTTATTTATTTTTTTTAGCATTTCTCCTTCCCAAGAAAATTATTATTTTTTTAATGCCTCAGGGTTAACAAGCTGTCTGAGGAATGAATTTGATAAAGATAGCTCAGTTTAAGTTCTTATGACATCAATGGCAGGGCTCAGTGTTTCAGCCTGCTGTGAGTGTATACATTTCAAGAGAAGTTCCCTATAAACCCCAACTAATGCATCCATCTGTCCACAAAGGCATTTCAGGATTTCATGTACAGATTTTAATGACTGGGGCAGAATGGTGTACAGTCATTTATACAGACTTCCTCAAATCTCAATGCAAGATTTATGTTTCAAACCTACTTTAAAGATAGGGCTTACTTAAATTTTAACTTAATGTCACGTAATTCCCTTTTAGTTATACCTCCCCATTGCCAGGACATTTAAAAGTCCCTCCCTTCCTACCAAAGATAGGAAGTTGGTGACCTCTCAGTTTCCACCCACTTGTGACTCTTCTCAGTACTGGTGAAGAGGCGAAGCTTGTAGAGTATAGGGATTTCAATTCTTCCCTTTGCATTCAATTAACAATTGACTCCCTTGATTATGATCCTGACTTTTCAGTGTGAGGCACATCTTTATTTCCCTTTCACTAGTTTTAACAATGAACTTTTTCACTTCATTGTTACTTAATGAAGACATGGATAATAGTGAATACATGATTTAGATAGTTCTTAGAACAGCCCTGGTCAATAGAAATAGCATGTGAGCTCCATACTTAATTTTGAATTTTGTATTAGCCACATTAAAAAAAAAAGAAACAGGTGAAATACATTTTTAGTAATATATTTTATTTAATCCAGTGTAAAATATTATTTCACTGTGGAATCAATACTCGCTCCCCCCACCCCCACCTGTACATAGTCTTTGAAATCTAGGATGTAGTTTTATATTTTATAGCACATCTCAGTTTGCAGTAGCCACATTTCAAGTGCTCAGTAGCTAAATGTAGCTAGTGACTATATTATTTTTAGACTTGGAAAGTTTCTGAGTAAGAAGACTACTGAATTGTGAGCTTAGGTTTAGTTTTAACTAGACTGTATTCTTTGTGAAAAATGTTTGTCTAAACTGATGATTTTTATTCCTAAATCTTCCCTGATGTTCTCCACTTCAGTAATCGTCACTGGCAGGTTTGCTCTGTATGTTTTCATAGGTAGGGCACTGTGGGCTAATTACAATGCACACGGCTGTTTGCAGTCACGCTGTGTCAGTAACACTGCCTAATTGTCCATGCCAGAAAGGGAGTTTGTAATACTTTGTCTCCTCCACCCCCTTGCCCATCTTCTCCAGTCTCTCTTTCACTGAGTGATGTTGGTTCTGCCTCCAAAATACATCTAGAATCTGACTTCAGCTCTCAGTCTCTGCTACCACCTCTTTAGAGAGACTGCTCCCAACTGGACTAACGCAGTGGCCGCTAACTGGTTCCCCACGTCCACTTTGGATGTTCTCCGGTCCTTTCTCCATGTTGCAACCTGAGTTGGAAAAGGCAAGTCTGAGCAGGCCTCTCTCCCTCTGAAAATCTTCTAACAACCTCCTGTGCTTTTAGGATAGAGTCCAAAATCCTTTGGTGGCTCCTACCCATCTACTGTTCCTTCCTTCTTTATTTTGCATTGCTTCTGTCTTCCTTACTAGGACTTTCACACACTTCTCAACTTTTACTGCCCCGGCTTGTTGCCTCTGTCTTTGCCTGGCTAACTTATTGCCATTTCAGGCCAAATAGGACTTCCTTGGAGAAGGCAATGGCACCCCACTCCAGTACTCTTGCCTGGAAAATCCCATGGACGGGGGGAGCCTGGTGGGCTGCAGTCCATGGGGTCGCTAAGAGTCCGACACGACTGAGCGATTTCACTTTCACTTTTCATTTTCCTGCATTGGACAAGGAAATGGTGACCCACTCCAGTGTTCTTGCCTGGAGGATCCCAGGGACGGGGGGCCTGGTGGGCTGCCGTCTGTGGGGTCGCACAGAGAGTCAGAACACGACTGCAGCGACTCAGCAGCAGCAGCAGCAGCAGCAGGACCTCCTTGGGTTGCCTCCTTTTTCTTCCTTGGCTCTTGGGTTCCCATTCTATATGTAATGTATGCTTTCACAGCACCACTATGTCTCCTTCAGCATTTATCAGAGTTTTATTATTTTTTGTGTAATTTTAGTGTATTATCTGGGTTGACCAGTGTAAGAGTCACGATAAAAGAGCGCACTCTCTCCTTTGTTCATGACCTTTGTGTCTTTAGTACCAGCCCTGGGCCCCCGGCATATCGCAAGCCTTCAGTGAATTCCAGCTGAACCTGTAAATGGCTCAGCCTGTTGTTTCTGGCAGTTTGGTAGCTTTAGGAGGCTTCTTGAAGTTGCAGAAGCTTATGTTGATATGACTACAGTGTTCTAGCTTGTTTTCCTGTGAACATCTTAGAGTATATCCTTTATGAAGCTACTTCTTTGGCAAATTGCTGATAGATTTGGGAAAATTCCACTGGGCATTGAGATAATGACTGCAATATCATCAAATATGTTTTGTAGAATAAGCGTACTTTTACCACCAACCTCCCTGTCCTCATACCAGCTCACATGGTTGTGGAATTCCTAGGTCACAGGTGTGTACATGTTCAAATTGACCATATAATTCCAAATTGTTTTCCAGAGTGTAGGAATTCTTTGTTTGCTCTATGTTATCTGCCATGCTTATCAGACTCTGTGTTTTTGCCAGTATTGTGGTGTAAATGATGTTTTATGGTTTAAATTTATAATTTCCTGATTTCTAATGAAAATCTAATGCATTTTTAATTTTTAAAATTCACCATTCCTGTTTTCCTTTCTCTAAAATGACTTTTGCCTTTTTTCTGTTTGATTGTTCATCTTTACCTCATTGATTTTTTGAGATTTTTCTATATTCTAGGTCCTAATGCTTGATGGTATTCATATTGCTAGTATTTTCTCCCAGTTTGTTGCTTTTTACCTAAGTCATTCTATGGTCTTTTTATGAATCAAGATTATTAATTTTAATATAGTAAATTAGCCAATCTTTTCCTTTATGGTTCTGCTTTCTAAAATCTCATTTAAGTACACTCCACATTATTCCAAAGTTATGAATCTGTCTTTAGCTTCATTTCATTTATTTTGATCAATAGTATTTTTGTTATCTTTCAGTTCTATGTATTTTCTAATTTTAATTCTTCTGTAACCTCTGGGTAATTTAGACTTGTGTTTCTGAATTTCAAGTATATAATCCTTTTATAGTTCTTCTTGCTACTGATACTTAATTTAACTATTTACTTTAAGATAACATTGTGAGCTAAGAGAATGTGAAATTTGTTGAGATCTATTTTATGGTCTGGAATGTGGTTAATTTTTATAAGCCGTGTGTGCTTAAAAAGAATGTGTGTTCTCAAGTTGTTGAATGAGTTGTATCATAGGTGCTCAGTAGATCAAGCTGGTTGTGTAGTTCAGATTTCTGTGTCCTTATTGGTTTTATTGTTGTTGTTGTTTTGTATGTCAGTTACTGAGAGAGTTTGTTAAAATCTTCCATTATTATGTGGATTTACACTTTCTTTTAGTTCAGACTCTTTTTCTCTATATACCTTTGAATCTATGTGATTAAGTGCATATACATGTAAAATTGTTACATATTCCTGGTGAACTGAACATTTTTATTAATGATTATCTTTATATCAGTAATCCTTTTGCCTTTAAATCTGTTTTGTCTGATATTGATATAGCTTTACCAGTTTTTTCTTGATTACAGTGTTTGATGTATTTTTTCATAAACTTTACATTAAATTTGTGTTAAGCCTTATATATGGCCCTTACAAATAACTTAAAGTTGTATTTTGTTTTTTAGTTTAGTTTGACAATATTTGTCTTTTAACCAGACAGTCAGATTCATTTACACTGATTGTGATTAATGTTATACAGGCATACCTTGGAGATATTTTGGGTTTGATTCCAGACCACTCAGTAAAGCAATATCCCAATAAAATGGGTCATATGAAGTTTTTGGCCTTCCAGTGTATATAAAAGCTAGGTTTACACCATACTATGGTCTGTTAAATATGTGGTACTAGCGTTGTATCATTGGAGAAGGAAATGGCACCCCACTCCAGTATTCTTGCCTGGAGAATCCCAGGGATGGAGGAGCCTGATGGGCTGCTGTCTATGGGGTCGCACAGAGTCGAACATGACTGAAGTGACTTAGCAGCAGCAGCAGCAGCGTTATATCTCCAAAATCAGTGAAAAAAGAAAGCAAAGCCTAAAAAGACGACAAAAAAATATGTATCTATTTTAGTTAAATATTACTTTATTGCTAAAAAATGCTAACCGTCTTCTGAGCCTTCATCAGATTGTAATCTTTTTTTCCCTTTGAATATTTATTTATGTATCTGGCTGTGCCAGATTTTAGTTGTAGTGTGCTGGGTCTACGCTGCAGCATGAGAACTCTTAGTTGAGGCATGTGGCATCTAGTTCTCTTGACTAGACTGGAACCTGGGCCCCCTGCATTGGGAGCATGGAGTCTTAGCTGCTGACCCACCATTAGGTAACCTTTCTGCAGGTGGAGGGTCTTGCCTCACTGTTGATGGCAACTGACTCATCAGGTTGGTGTTGGTGGTTGCTTGAAGGTTAGGGTGGTCATAGCAATTTCTTAAAATAAGGCAATGATTGATGCTTTCTTTTAGGAGTGATTTCTCTGCAGCATACAATGCTGTTTGATAGAAGTTTACCGACAGTACAACTTCTTTCAAAATTGCAGTCAATCCTCTCAAATCCTGCCACTGCTTTATCAACTTGGTTGATTTAATATTCTAAATTCTTTGTTGTCATTTCAACAGTCTTCACAGTATCTTCACCAAGAATAGATGCCATCTCAAGAAACCCCTTTGCCCACCTGAAAGAAGCAGCTTCTCACCTGTGAAACTTTTATCATGAGACTGCCAACAATTTGTTCACATCTTCAGGCTCCACTTCTAATTATGTTTCTCTTGCTGTTTCCACCACATCTGCAGTTACTTCCTCCACTAAAGTCTTGGGCCCCTCAAAGTCATTCCATGAGCACTGTAATCAACTGCTTCCAAATTCTTTGAATGTTGATATTTTGACCTCTTCCCATGAATCATGAATGTTCTTAATGGCATCTACAGTGGTAATCCTTTCCAGAAGGTTTTCAGTTTACTTTGCTTAGATCCACCAGAGGAATATCCATGGAAGCTATAACATTACAAAATATATTTCTTAGATAGTAAGACTTGAAAGTGGAAACGACTCCTTGATCCATGGGCTGCAGAATGGTTTTTGTGTTAGTAGAAATGAAAACAACATTAATCTCATTATACACCTCCATCAGAACTCTTAGATGACCAGGTGCATTGTCAATAAGCAGTAATATTTTGAAAGGGATCTTTTCTTTTTTTTTTTCTGAGCAGTGGGTCTTAACAGGGGGCTTAAAATATTCAGTGAGCCATATTGTGAACAGATGTGCTGTCATCCCGGCTTTATTGTTCCATTTAGAGTGCACAGGCAGGATAAATTAAGCATAATTCCTAAGGGCCCTGGAAATTTTGAAATGGTCATTTAAACTTCATTGAGCTTCAAGTCATCAGCTTCATTAGCCCCTAACAAGAGAGTCAGACTGTCCTTTGAAGCTTTTAAGTGAGGCACTGACTTCTCTTCTCTAGCTATGCAAGTCCCGGATGGCATCTGCTTCTTATAGAAGGCTATTTCATCTATGTGGAAATCTGTTGTTTAGTGTAGCCACTTTCATTAATTATCTCAACCAGAACTTGGATAACTCCTGTAGCTTCTACAACAGTATTTGCTGCTTCACCTGGTACTTTTATGTTACAAGCTTCTTTCCATAAAGCTCAAGAACCAACCTCTGCTAGCGTCACACTTTTCTTCTGCAGCTTGGTCACCTCTGCAGTCTTCACAGAATTCAAGAGAGTTAGAGTCTTGCTCCAGATTAGTTTTTGGCTTAAGGAAATGTGGCCAATCTATCCAGATCACTCAAACTTTGTTCTTTCTTCACTAAGGCTATTTCACTTTCCTATCATTGGTATGGTCACTGGAGTAGCACTTTTATTTCTTTCAAGAACTTTTCCTTTGCACTCATTCACAACTCGGCCCACTGTATGGGTCAGGAGGCTAGCTTTTGGCCTCTCTTGGCTTTTGATGTGCCTTCCTCACAAAGTGTAATAACCATTTCTAGCTTTTGATTTACAGTGAGAGATGTGCAGCTCTTTCTTTTACTCGAACAAATGCTTGGAGGCCATCATAGGGCTACTAATTTGCCTAATTTCAGTATTGCTGTGTCTTAGGCCCAAGGAAAGGGAGAGAGTCTGGAGTGGTCAGAACACACACAACATTTATTAAGTTTGTCATTTTATGTAGGTGCCGTTTGTGGTGTCCCAAAACAATTATAACAGTGACTTCAACGGTCACTATCAGGTCACCATAACAAATAATAACGAAAAAATCTGAAGTGTTAGGAGAATTACCAAAACGTGACACAGAGGTTTGAAGTAAGTGCTGTTGGAAAAAAATGGTACTGATAGAGTCTACTTGATGCAAGGTTCCCATAGACCTTCGGTTTTTAAAAATGCAGTATCTGCAAGGTACAGAAAAGTGAAGCACAATAAAATGAGGTATGCCTGTTCTTGAATTTATTCCTTCCATCTTGTAATTATTTGAACTGAAGTGTTGATGTGCATTGTGTCACAGTCTTTGGCTGAAAGATGTTCCACGTCACTGAATAACTCAACCACCTATCCTATGTTGGATTATCCCTACGACTCCAACATGGTAGTGACTTGGGATTAAATGGCAACAGAACACAATGCAGGAGCTGGAGACAGTATAAGACCAGTGTCAGGAAAGGAAATGTTCACCTTCATCAGTGTTTGAACAACTCTCATATGCACATAAAGAGGAAATAAAGCATTAGCAGCAAATGACAGAGCTAGAACAAACGCTTGGAATAATATTATACTTAGTTCATTGAACAGCTGTTAAGTTCCATATATACTGCTAAGCACTTTTCACATATAATTTACTTCACACAACAAACCACTAAGGTAGGGAGTTACTGTTTTCATTTTACAGGTGGGGAAACTGAGGATCAGAGAGCTTAGGGAAGATGCCCAAGGTCGAACAACTGGTAAGTGACAGAACTGGGAATTGTGTTCAGTCCTGTACGGCTCGACAACTCTTGTTTTTTCATTAAGTTATATCACAGGGGAGCTGAACAGGTAAATAGCAAATAAAAGAAGACCTGTCTTTTAACTAAACTTGATCAACAGCTTAAGGATCTATCGTTTGGGGGAAGTGAGCATCCCATCTTTAGCCGTTTCCGAGCAGAGAGAAGGCGGTCATATATCAAGGCTGTGGCAGTGGGAGTTTTACTTTGAGTGGGAAGTTGATCGAACAGATGCTTGGATTAGATGACCAGTAAGGTCTATCAAGCTCAGTTTCCATCATCTTACTGAAACTGTGCCAAAGCTTAACAAGTGTATGCCTCTCAAAACTCTCCCTCCCTTTTGAGAGGAGCCGCAATGTGAACCTGTCCTTTCTTCACTCAGGCTGCTCACTTGCCGCAGCATTACATGATGTGCACAGGTGGTGGCTTAATAAAATGTTATTTGATGATGACTTGATGAAAGTCGACTTGGCCTGTTTAGATAGGAGAAGAACAAGTCATGTGTATTTTATGGAGTGAAAACACGAGTGCAGCATAAGGTTCATTAGTTTGGCATGCTGGAGCCAAGAGGATGCAAGAGCCGAGAGACTGCATTTAACATCAGCCTCCTCACTTGAAAAACTGTTAACAATCAAGCAGTACCTTATTTTTAAATTCAGTGTTTTAAAAATGAAATATTATTTTATAGATAGGTTTTTGATAAGTAGCCAGAGGTGGGGGGGCAAAGGTCTGTCCTCTGTTTCTTACTTTCTTGGTACATTCTGCTTTGTGAAGGCCAAGAGCCCATTAAAAAAATAAGAAATTAGTTGATTTCTGTCAGCAGTTTCATCAGGCTGCCTGTACTGCAGTCTCTTCTGTACACCTTATTTTCTTTATCCTCACTGTCACTCCATCAGTAACCACTTCTTCTTTTAAAGCCTTGCCAAAAGCAAGTTTCTTCCAGATGCTTCTGTTGACCTATGCTTCTGCTTGTACCTGCACCTCTCAGAGTGTCCAATAGTGGCAGCTGGCGTAGATGAGAAGGGATTTTGTTTTTCGATAGTCCTTTTAAAATGTGTAAAAGCAGGCCCCTGAGGGTGTAGGAAAAGTCTCACTGTGGTCTTTGTGAGGACACTGCAGCATAAGGAGGCTGCTGCTGCTGCTGCTAGTGAAGTTGCTCAGTCGTGTCCGACTCTTAGTGACCCCATGGACTGCAGCCTACCAGGCTCCTCCACCCATGGGATTTTCCAGGCAAGAGTACTGGAGTGGGGTGCCATTGCCTTCTCCCTGCTGCTGCTAAGTCACTTTAGTGAATTGTAAATAGTTAGCAGCAGTGTTAGCATCTTTAGCCCCTTGGCTCTTACAGTCAAATGCTGCACTCCAAACTATTTCCCACCAGTTTCTGACTCTTGGTGTCTAAGTCATACGACATGGCTGATACCTGGGGCTTGAGGTATTTATAGTTTGCTCAGCTCCTTGTTGCAAAGGGCCAACCAAGTACTACCCGAGGCGTGGAAAGAGGCATGGCTGTTAAAGCCTACTGGCCTGTGGGCACACTTTGAGGAGGGCCTCCCACTGGGGTGAAGGTGCTGCCACCTGCCTGTGTGAGACTAAAGCCACCCTCCAAGATCTTCATGTTCAGAATCTGGTCCTGTGATTCTAAGGTATGGACCATCTGGTTTCATCTAGTTGCCCACACTGACTTTGGATTGTCTGTGGGCAGCCAGAGATGTGTAGTGTAAAGACTCTTGGGAACTGGGAACCTAGGGCTTGGATTCTGAAACTTCCTGAGATTGGATTCATGACTTTAGTTGCCCTGGCCTCAGCCTTCTCATGTGACAGTTGTGCCAGATCAGTGATGCTTCGAAGATGGTCCTTGGATCACATGTCTCAGAACTTCTAGCGGGGGAGCTTGTTAAAAGTCAAGATTCCTGAACTCCATCCAGGCCAACAGGATTGGACCCTCTGGGGGAAGGGACGCAGGTGGCTTCCTTTCAACTCCTTTTAACAAGCTGAGCAAATATGTGCGCTGAGGTTCGGTCACCTGAGACAGCCTCTGATTTTCTGAGTGAGAAGACAAAGAAGGATAGCAATTGTAGATTTAATTTTGGCAGAGATTTCTTTACTTTTTTGCGCATAAAACTTTTTTGACATACAAAAGCTAAACATATTTAATGTTCTCACCTTGGTGGGTTTGGAAATAAGCACACACTTGTGAGACTGTCAGTGCAGTGAGTGCCATGAACACACCTGTCACCTACAAATTTTCCACTTCCTCCCTCCTTTCCCTCTTCATTCTCTCCTCCCTCCCTTGTGATAAGAACACAACGTTAGATCTACTCCTCAACAAATTTTTAAGTATGTAATACAGTACTGTTAACTGTGGGCACTAAGTTGTACTTGTACAGTAGATCTCTAGGACTCACTTACCTGGCACAACTGAAACTTTGTCTTCTTGAACCAACATTGCCTTATTTCTCCCTCCTCCCAGCCCCTGGTAACCACTGTTCTACACTCTGCTTCTATGAGTTTGACTATTTCAGAGTCCTCATATAAGTAGGATCCTGCAGTATTTATTCTTCTGTGTCTAGCTTATTTCACTTAATAGAATGTCTTTCAGGTTTATTTATATTGATGCAAATGGCAGGATTTCCTTTTTATAAGGCTGAATAATACTATATTGACTGTAAATACTACATTTTATTTGTCCATGGACATTTAGTTTGTTTCCATATCTTGGCTGCTCTGAAAAATGCTGCCGCAAACTTGAGAATGCAGATATCTTTTTGAGATTCTGATTTCAGTTCTTTCAGATAAATACCTAGAAGTGGAATTGTTGAATCATGTGGTAGTTCTATTTTTAGTTTTTTGAGGAAACTTCATACTATTTTCCATTGGCTGCACCAGTTTACTTTCCCACCATTAGTAATCAAGGCTCTCTTTTCTACACATCCTTGATAACATTTGTTGTCTTTGTCTTTTCGATGATAGCCATCCAACATTCAGAAAACTAAGATCATGGCATCCAGTCCTATCACTTCATGGCAAATAGATGGGAAAACAGTGGCAGACTTTATTGTTTTGGGGTTCCATAATCACTGTAGATGGTGACTTGCAGCCATGAAATTAAAAGATGCTTGCTTGCTCCTTTGGAGAAGGCAATGGCACCCCCACTCCAGTACTCTTGCCTGGGAAATCCCATGGACAGAAGAGCCTGGTAAGCTACAGTCTATGGGGTCGCTAAGAGTCAAATATGACTGAGTGACTTCACTTTCACTTTCACTTTCCTGCATTGGAAAAGGAAATGGCAACCCACTCCAGTGTTCTTGCCTGGAGAATCCCAGGGACAGAGGAGCTTGGTGGGCTGCCATGTATGGGGTCACACAGAGTCAGACACAACTGATGCGACAGCATCAGCATCATCAGCTTGCTCCTTGGAAGAAAAGCTATGACCAACCTAGACAGCATAGTAGAAAGCAGAGATATTACTTTGCCAACAAAGGTCCATCTAGTCGAAGCTATGGTTTTTCCAGTAGTCATGCATGGATGTGAAAGTTAGACTATAAAGAAAGCTGAGCACCAAAGAATTGATGCTTTTGAACTGTGGTGTTGGAAAAGACTCTTGAGAGACTCTTGGACAGCAAGGACATCAAACCAGTCAATCCTAAAGGAAATCAGTCCTGAATATTCATTGGAAGGACTGAGGCTGAAGCTGAAATTCCAATACTTTGGCCACATGATGCAAAGAACTAACTCATTTGAAAAGACTCTGATACTGGGAAAGATTGAAGGCAGGAGGAGAAGGAGACAACAGAGGATGAGATGATTGGATGGCATCACTGACTCAATGGACATAAGTTTGAGTAAACTCTGGGAGTTGGTGATAGACAGGGAAGCCTGGCATGCTGCAGTCTATGGGGTCACAAAGAGCTGGACACAACTGAGCCACTGAACTGAACTGAATCCTAACAGGTGTGAGGTGACGTCTCATTTTGGGTTTGACTTACATTTCCCTGATGATTAGTGATGTTCAGCACTTTTTCATGTACCTGTTGGTTATAACTGAATGCTCTTCTTTCATGTCAAAGACTCTAGTTGTTTTAAATTTGCCAGAAGTCAACTAATTAGTATGTGATGACAGTATATTATCTTCATTATTTGTGTCTGTGTTTCCTAACTTACAATCTACTTTGGTCCTGTTTCTTTCCTGCATAACTGCAGTAACCTTCAATCTCTTCCTAAGGATGGATTTGTCTGACGATATTTTGGTCTGTAAAATAACAAATTCAAAGAAGTCCCTCACACAATTGACATGTTATTTTTTTGTGTTATAAAACACTTAATTTCTCAACATATTTTACTAGAGCTTTTCAAGTACTGCATCTTACCATATCTTTGTAGTTTTATATACCAATTTTTCACCTTCATCCATCCATCTATCTACAGATCTATCCATGCATGCATGCATGCATCCATCCAGGAATCCTTTGGTTCTCAAACTAGCATAGGTAGCTGATTACCTAGAGTTAGTCATCCTGTTAATTTTTTTTAATATGAAGTAGTTTTACTCCATTGTTGGAGTATTTTACTCCATCGTTGGATATAGTGACAATCTTATTCAAATAAAATATGCTAAATCATTAAATCAAAAGCATTTATTAGTTAAAAAAAAAGTAAGCACTGGATTTAGTTTGGCTTTTTGAGTTTTTTATTTCATAGTTTTTGTATTTATTTTTACTGTTTGCTACTTACTGGCTCCAAAATGACTGCAGATGGTGACTGCAGCCATGAAATTAAAGATGCTTACTCCTTGGAAGAAAAGTTATGACAACCTAGATAGCATATTCAAAAGCAGAGACATTACTTTGCTGACTAAGGTCCGTCTAGTCAAGGCTATGGTTTTTCCAGTGGTCATGTATGGATGTGAGAGTTGGACTGTGAAGAAGGCTGAGTGCCAAAGAATTGATGCTTTTGAACTGTGGTGTTGGAGAAGATTCTTGAGAGTCCCTTGGACTGCAAGGAGATCCAACCAGTCCATTCTGAAGGAGATCAGCCCTGGGATTTCTTTGGAAGGAATGATGCTAAAGCTGAAACTCCAGTACTTTGGCCACCTCATGCGAAGAGTTGACTCATTGGAAAAGACTCTCTGATGCTGGGAGGGATTGGAGGCAGGAGGAGAAGGGGACAACAGAGGATGAGATGGCTGGATGACATCACTGACTGGATGGACGTGAGTCTGGGTGAACTCCGAGAGTTGGTGATGGACAGGGAGGCCTGGCGTGCTGCGATTCATGGGGTCGCAAAGAGTTGGACATGACTGAGTGACTGAACTGAACTGAACTGAACTTACTGCTATTAGAAAATTGAAAAAAAGTACAAAAGAAAAGATGAATAAAATGATTTTCCACAAATGACCTCTAATAGCCAAAGCAATCTTGAGAAAGAAAAATGGAGCTGGAGGACTTCAAACTATAGTATAAAGTTATAGTAATCAAGACAGTATGGTACTGGTGCAAAGACAGACTTATAAATCAATGGAATAGGACAGACAGTCCAGAAATAATCTCCTGCATCTATGGTCAATTAATTGATGACAAAGGAGGCTAGAATGGAAAAAAGAGAGTCTCTTTAATAAATGATACTGGGAAGACTAGACAGCTATATCTAAAAGAATGAAATTAGAACATTCTCTAATGCCATATACAAAAATAGGCTCAAAATGGATCGAAGACTTAAAGGTAAAATTCTTAGAGGAAAACATAGACAGAATGCTCTTAGACATAAATTGCAGCAATATCTTTTTGGATGCAATTCCCAGAGTAATGAAAATAAAAACAAAAATAAACAAATGGAACCTAGTGGAACTTACTCAAAAGCTTTTGTACAGCAAATAAATGAATGAAGTCGCTCAGTCGTGTCCGACTCTTTGTGACCCCATGGACTGCAGCCTGACCCCATGGACTGCAGCCTATCAGGCTCCTCTGTCCATGGGATTTTCCAGGCAAGAGTGCTGGAGTGGTTTGCCATTTCCTTCTCCAGGGGATCTTCTTGACCCAGGAATCGAACCCAGGTCTCCCGCATTGTAGGCAGACACTTTACTGTCTGAGCCACCAGGGAAGCCCTTTGTACAGCAAAGGAAACTGTAAAAAAAAAAATACACAGAAAGCCAACACCCAAAATGGGAAAAAATATTTGCAAAATGCAACCAACAAGGGCTTTATCTCCAAAATGTACAAACAGTTCATTCAGCTCAAAGTCAAAAAAGCAAACAACCCAATCAAAAAATAGGCAGAAGATATAAATGGACATTTCTCCAAAGAAGACATATAGATGACCAAAAGACATATGAAATATAATCAATATCATTAATTATTAGAAAAATACAAATCAAAACTACAATTAGGTATCACCTCACACCAGTCAGAATCAGTTCAGTTTAGTCGCTCAGTCGTGTCCAACTCTTTGCGACCCCATGAATCGCAGCACGCCAGGCCTCCCTGTCCATCATCAACTCCCAGAGTTCACTCAGACTCACGTCCATCAAGTCAGTGATGCCATCCAGCTATCTCATCCTCGTCATCCCCTTCTCCTCCTGCCCCCAATCCCTCCCAGCATCAGAGTCTTTTCCAATGAGTCAACTCTTCCCATGAGGTGGCCAAAGTACTGGAGTTTCAGCTTTAGCATCATTCCTTCCAAAGAAATCCCGGGGCTGATCTCCCTCAGAATGTACTGGTTGGGTCTCCTTGCAGTCCAAGGGACTCTCAAGAATCTTCTCCAACACCACAGTTCAAAAACATCAATTCTTTGGCGCTCAGCCTTCTTCACAGTCCAACTCTCACATCCATACATGACCACTGGAAAAACCATAGCCTTGACTAGATGGACCTTAGTCAGCAAAGTAATGTCTCTGCTTTTGAATATGCTGTCTAGGTTGGTCATAACTTTACTTCCAAGGAGTATGATATATTAAAAGAAAGCTGTCCAAGAAACCATAGGAGACTATGATTATTTTTTATAAAACATATATAGTCGTGTATATATGGACCAAACAATGGGTCTGCCCTAGTAGCTCAGATGGTGAAGCATCTGCCTGTAATGCAGGGTTTGATCTCTGGGTTGGGAAGATCCCCTGGGGAAGGAAATTGCAACCCACTCCAGTATTCTTAGCTGGAGAATTCCATGGACTGTAGCCTACCAGGCTCCAGACTCCAGTCCATGTGGTGGCAAGGAGTCAGACATGACTGAGCGACTTGACTTGACTTCACTTCACTTATACACTAAAGCATTTTTTTCTTTTAATTTAGTGTTACAGTTTTCTACAGAGAGCATATAATGCTTGACTTATAAAGAGAACAATTTTTAAAATATTGTTACCTACAGAAGGATTGTTCATTCAGATTTGTATTTTCTGGATTAAATGAATAGTACTTGGAATACAATAAATGTATCACTGTGTTCACCCGTCTTTGTGGCCCCAGGGACTGTAGCCGCCAGGCTCCTCTGTCCATGGGATTCTTCAGGCAAGAATACTGGAGTGGTTTGCCATTTCTTCCTCCAGGGGATCTTCCCAACCCAGGGATCAAATTCAGGTCTCCAGCATCTCCTGCATTGCAGGCGGATTCTTTACCCCTTGTGCCACCTGGTTTTAGCAAATTAAATGAGTGCATGAATAGGCAAACAGCTTTACTTCCAGCTTGGCAATGGTAGGTAATAATGGGAAGATTTTTCTAAATTTTATTCTTTCATCTTCTTACACTCAAACTGTTTCTGAGGGACAGCTGCTTTTAGTTTTTCTTGAGATCTTTTCTCCTTCCATGGATTTCGCTTCTCAGACACTCATTTATGAGTTTACATACCTTCCTTGGTGTGAGGTTGTGCCCTTTTCTTTTTCTGAATGTTGCTGGTATATTATATTTCTGGCTGGTCATTCATTATTTTTGTTCATTTCATT